>CM034147.1:790361327-791664622 GCA_019776745.2 Taxus chinensis | reverse complement strand
ATTGGTCGCAGGCCGGTGGGGCTAAAAGGAAATTTTTTCCAAAAAAAAATTTAAAAAATTCTAAGGCAATTCGACGGGGAAATTTTTTGGGTTGCGGGCCCGCCAGGGAAAATTTTCCCAAATTTTCCCTCCAAGGCAGAAAAACTTCAAAGTGTCATAACTTGAGCTAGAAAGCCCAGTTTTGGGAAAACAAAGACATTTTGGAAAGGTCTCGATGCCCTCTTTGCATAGGAACTGTAAATTTTACTTTTTGATAAGGTTTAAGGGGTCAATTTTACAAAAAGTGATTTGCAGGCTTTTAATTAGCAAACTAGTAATTTCTAACTTTCAAATTTGATTAAATTGGGTCTCCTCCTTCCACTCAACATGCCAAAAAGACATGGAGGATTACTCTAGGAAGGATTTTGAAAGGTTTAGGAAGTTAAATTTGTTCAATTGATTTAAATTTGAATTTTTCCAACAAATGACAGAAAATGGATGAGGAAGGAATTGTGTTCAAATTTGCAATGGTTAAATTGTTTCCTTGAGTTTTCTTTGTCAATCTAAGTTCCATGCTAATGTATCCATGTTAAATTTTAAAGTTTCCAAATTGATTTAAGTGTGCAGGTCTAAACTGTGCATTTTTATTAAGTTCGATTGTCAGTTTTGAATATTTACAAGGGATCAATTTCTTCTAAATTTATATAACAAATCTTATCATTCAAGTTTGAAATTTCATTTCTAAACTAATCAAATGCAATCAGTTGTTTCTAACCAAATCATTTCTAAGTTAAATTGTAAAATCTGATTTCCAATTTAACATATTTCAAAATAGACAAGGCCATATAATTCTTACACATGTATTTCTTCTTTTCCCCAATTCCTAAATAGAGATTTCAATTATAATTTGATATTTCTAACTTCGTCACAACAATGCAGAAGAGAGATGAACTTGCAATTATTTATTGATTACAACAAAATATACATTTTTCACAGTTTGACTGTAACAAACAAAGTTCCATTTCTTTCCTTCCAATAACAAGAGAGTATAAATGTATTTCACAATTTAATTATATAACTTCATAATCAAACTACATACATCTTTCTTCACAAAATACATATTACAATTTCATCAACAACAAGTGGGAAAGGATACAAATAAATGTGTTTTCACAAGGGACTGTCAAACTACACTTTTCTTTTGCTCAGAATAGCAACATGCAAATTTTCTCTTTTCTCTAGTTGATCACAACAAAAGAGGGGGAAAGGCAACGCTCTCCACCCAACCAAGACATCCAATGAAAGGAGAAGTCTTCCTTCATCATTGGCCCCTAAGCCCCAACCAAAATACAATCAAAGGTGTAATTCAACCATGACAACAACTGGCTTCCATTACACAACATTCTTTCACATACACATTTCTTTTTTTTTCTAAAAACATAATTCAACACAAAAACAACAATTCACAACTGCATTTAAAATCATTTCAAAACAGAACTTAGGTTTGATCACGCAAGCCAAATGAGCAAGGTCTATGGGGGAAGCTACTTATGCCTCCTAATTGGAATTTAGGCATCCACCATTAACAAACCGCCAAAATAATTCATCACACACATTTCTTTATGCCCCCCACATATTTTCTTACGCCCCCCACAAAATAAGAAATGCAAGCTATTTATTTTCCATGGTGGATCCCAAACCCAAACTCCCTCCACAAAATTCTGATGCCAATAGCATTCCTTATGCCCCCCCACATAGACTCCCCATAGCCTTCTCCTACACCATCCATATGGCAGTCTACTCAGCCAGCCAACAAATAAAACAAGGCATGCACTATCCACACAACACAACAAGAAAATGGCAGCATATAAAAAGAGAGTTAAATTTCTACCTCCATGGTTACTTTTGTCTCCAAACAGAAAGCTTCAAATGCCAAAACACAATCCAAAATAGCAAACTCCAAGCATGCAAAGCTTTCTCCAACTTCCTTTAAAAACAAGAGCTCCACCCAAGAAAATGCACCCTCAAGGAAGTTACAGAATGATTCAACAACCCAAAAACAAGGCAATAGTTTGAATTATATAGAAGAGGGAGAAAAGAAGATGATGTGGATCCATGTAGGATGCCACATCACACATCCTCCAATCTCAACACAAAAGATAAAGTCCAATCTCCCAAGCACAATAAAGAGGTGGGTGAAAAATATTACAAGCTACTTTCACACTCTAAAAATCCTACACCTCAAGAGACAGCAAATTAATTAAAATGTAAAAAAGTGCAACCCAAAAATAAGAAACATGCTTTAAAAAATTTATTATAAAAGTCACAAATCACATCTCCATCCATAATTATGGTTGGTAGATTAAATTTAGAGGCATGGGACAAGTTTTACTTATCCCACAAGCCTCCAAAAACAGCCCCAAGGACAAATTTGAATTTCCATGGAGGTGGAGTATTTCTTACTCCAAAACCTGACTTACACAACTTACACATCCCTTACAAATTAAATGTAAATAGCCAACAACTCTTATAATTACTTTCTCACATCCCAATTTAATTTATTTAAATTTTAATCATATGATTCTCACATTAATTCTATCACAATTTAATTAATTAAAAGAAATGAACACATTACTAATAAAATACATACAAAAATAATAAAAATTAACCACGCCAATAAAATACATGATACACATGGTCACATGTAAAGGTAATACCCCCCATGGGAATCCCTAACAAAATAAAACACACAACACAATAAAACGAGTTGTCATGATGACCTTGTCAAATTCACCTAGAATTCCATTATGGTTGGTCTCTGATTCCCAATACTTTTTTGTGATATTTTTAACCTGCAAAATGTAAATACCTCCTTCGGCCTCATGGCCATATCAGAACATCCAACATGATATAAATGAAATCACAAAACCAACTATATAAATGAGTTACAATGAGATCGAAGTAACAACTACATCATTTACATTTTAATTAACAACTATATCATCATAAAAAAAAATCCATTTTCTAGATCAACCCATAATATTTAAATCACATGTCTGAACCACATCCATGTCAAATAATATATCATCATCCACTTATAAGGTGTCTCTAACTAATCATTAAGCATCATAATCAAATCAAGATCAACAATAATCCATGATCAATGTCTAACAATGTGTTAAATCAAAACATAATAATGTCTATAATGTAATCACAGTATCAAAATAAGTATCCAAAAGGTGTCAAAGGAAAGTGGGCACTACAAGACCATATTTTAAACCTAAGTTTAAATCATATTTAACCTTAACTTATAAATCTAGTAGTTTAAAAAAAATAAACCTAAGTTTATATAATACCTCAGATATAAATGTGGAACTCTTAAATATAAATGGAGAATTAAAAACAAAAAGGATTAGTTTATTGGTGGCCCACGTGAAGTATTGTAAATATTTATTAAAATATTGGTAGTTATAGCCACAAAAAAGTTTTAAAGTTTTTAGCTTGCAGGAATTATATAAAATATTTTGTAATATTTTCATAGTTTTAAATGTGTGCGGGGTAAAATTAAGAGTAAATAAAGAGAGGAGATAAGGTTCATAAAAATAGGGATTTCAATTTATTTCATTGGTCGGTGAAATTACTTGTCCCCTCTGTAAAATATGCAAGTTAATCTATACTATCATAAATCTACTTGCACCTGATAAAAAAATTAACATAGTTTATGTCATTTAAACCCCTTTAATAAGAGTTATGTGTTTTTTATACAAAAAAAATACTATAGTTTATAATTTTTATGAACTATATGTTGTTTTTTATTTACTTTTTATAAACTATATACATTTTTTATAAAACGGTGTATATATTTTTACATTATAAATTATAATAGGTTATTATAATTTATTAAAATATAACCTCCATAATATTATACAGAAGAATAAATTTTAGAATTTTACACTCTAGAAATACACAACAAGTTTTGGCTTCATTAAATTTGACAGTCAAATAACCGTCACGGTAGACCAAACATAAGATAATATGGCGGTCATTTAGACGTCAAATTTAAGCTCGTATATTCTAGGAAACTTTTATTGTGTTAAAATTGACGGTCAAATGACCGTCACAATAGACCAAAAAAAAGCCATTATGACAGGTCATTTAGACATCAAATTTAAGTTGGCCAGATCTTTTTCTATATTTATTTTTTTCAAAAATTTGATATTGTTATGTATTGTTAGGGGTCTCTTCTTCACTTCTCTATGGTCGAAAATATTTTTTATATAAATTTGAGGTATAATGCAAAGCCCTTTATATTGCAGGTTATTATTTTGATCAAGGGAGGTTAATTAGTATGCATTGTAATGACATAATTAGTTATAATCAAATACTTTCTTTAGATCTATAAAATTTAGATTTGATTCTATTAAAAGTGTTATTTTTATTATCAATAAATATGTATCTAACTCTGTGGTACATTGTATATTATAATGGGGTGCGTTTTACAGGTTTAGGAAAACAATGACATCCAACTATTTCTATCTTAATAAAACCTAAATTCTGAATGAAACCAACTACAACATTTGGGTCAAAACAAAATTTATGGCGAAGAAACTCTAGACGATTGTTTCTGGATCTGAGGTTGCTCCCACCAGTCATCAAACAACTGTAGATAACATGAATGCATTCTTGCAATGAATGCAAGAGGCTCTTTATATGATTTATGCGCAATGTGAACAATGAGTACCTTCTACACATTGATAATATCAAACATCCGAAAGAGGTATGGACACAAATAGAATCCATGCATGAATGATACTTGGTATATCAAGAATAGTAATGAGAGTATAATACCTAAAGGAATTCAAAGAAATAGTCTGTATATTTTTTATGATTTCTCTTCTGCATCTTATTTTATATCTCAGAGTTTGAATAATTCAAAACTATGGCATGAAAGGTTATGACATGTTAATTACTCGAAGCTTATATGAAATGTATAGATATAATCTAGTGAAAGGTTTACATGTGTTGTCTTCTTCTCTTGAAATTACTTCATTAAATGTTTCTAAATGATGGTTTTGATTCTGATTTAGTAAATGGTCATGATGATGTTTTGATGATATAGATGTTTCTGAAACTATTATCTTCTTAGATAAGAAATTAAATTGGGCTCAATCTATGTTAGAAATTTCAAATCCTATTAACCTTAGGAAAATGACCAAAAGCCATCATATGTACCATGCATTAATTACCTTGTATGAACCTAAGTCCGTGAAGTATTATAGGGTCTAGGTGGATATACAAAGTAAAATATAATGTTGATGGTAGTATTAACAAACATAAAGCTAGACTTATTGCTAGAGGTTTCACTCAGAAACCTGGTATTGATTATGTTGAGACATTTTCCTCTGCAGCTAAAATGAGTATTGTTATGGCCTTATTTGTAATTGCCGCTCAATTTGAGTGGAAAATCTACCAAATGGATAAGAAAAATACTTTTTTGAATTGATATTTAAAAGAAAAAATTTACATATTTCAACCTAAAAAATTTGAAGAAACTGGTAAAGAAAACTATGTTTGTAAGTTGAGAAATCCTTGTATGGTTTAAAACAAGCTCTTAGAGCTTGGTATGTGAAAATTGTTTCTTTCTTTAAACTATTAGGTTTTGTTAATTATTCTTCTAACAATGATATATTCATTAAGTAATAAGGTTCACATATTATCATTATATGTATATATGTTGATGATTTTCTTATGACTTGGTGACAATTTTAATTTAATTCATAGGATTAAAGATAAATTGAAGCAGTACTTTGAAATGAATGAGTTAGGTTCTCTCACATCATGTTATTTGTATGATTGAATTTTCATTCTATTGTTATTTTTCAAAACACAATATGCAACCATTGTATTGAAAAAGTTTCTTATGATTGATTGTAAACCATTTTCTACTTCAATGGAAGTTGGAATAAATATTGATCATAAATCTGCATATGAAAAAGGTTGATCCTATTTTATATACGTTGTTAGTTGATAGTTTGATTTATCTAACTATAACTAAATCAAATATTTCCTATACAGTAGGAATTACTTTAAGGTTTATGCTGAAACTTTTTTAGAGATCATTGGAATCTTACAAAATAAATTTTTAGATATTTGAAAGGAACAATCAATTATGGATTGCATTATAAAAGAATGAAAATACTATCTTATATGGATTTTTTGATTCTAACCATATTGATGTTGTGTTATAAAATATACTAGATATGTGTTCAAGTTTTTTGGTGTAGGAACCATTACTTGTAATAAAAATACAATCAACAGTCTCCATTTCTTCTACTGAGGTAGAGAAGTACAATGGAAGTAAAGACGTCATGTGGTTGCAAAGAGATACACATGGAAGCTAAAGGAAGTATTTGTCTTCTATGTGGTGGTCAGAGTTGTATTACTTTTGATTAATAATGTATCAAAGGATGAAGAACATTGAGATACATATACGCTTCACCCATGAGAAGGTGCAAAAGTGATGAGATAAATCTCAAGTTCATGTTGAACTGAAGAGCAGGTTGCTGACATCTTCACAAAGTCCCTGAGTGCTACAAAGTTGTCACTTTCATGAAAATATTGGATTGTCGGAGTTGCCATTGAGGGGGAGTGTGCATGACAATGTCACCTCCTAATGGAACTTGGTTTTTGTAAAAATACCTTTGAGCATTTGTAAAATACCTTCGGGCAAGTGTAAAAAAGACCTTCGGGTAAGTGTAAAAATACCTTCGAGTATGTATAACTTCTCGGCTTCTTTTTTAGAAAGAAGTGTAGAAAGATCTTAAAGGCGGTCTTCAGTAAACTCTTTAGTGCTATTGAGTTTACTAGTAAATATCTAGTACAAGCATACTGTTAAGGAGGTAAAGGCTCATATATGCTTGGGTTTAATAACCTTTTATGAAAACCTATAAGAACATGTAAAACTCACAAATCATACTTAGCCACTAATCATGGGATGATATTTGGGATTCCAAATCCTTTTATACCAAAAGGTAAATTGAGTATGATGAAGGTGTTATAATTCCTTCAACCGATATGCTAGCCTAAAACCTTTATGGTTTAAGGATTGTAAATCATGTAGTGTACCGCGGGCAGGTAGTTTATTGGCATATGTTATGTTATCCCACTTAACATTAAAGGGGAGTGTTGGAATATAATGATTAAGTGGCCTGATCAACACTTAATGTATATGGGTCCATCACTAATATATAGGTTAATATTTAATAATATAAAATATTTCTATTTCTATTATTAAATATGTTAACCTAAGTATATACTTTAGGTTAAATATTTAATATCATGAAATGATTATATTTCTAATATTAAATATTATAAACTTAAATATATGTGTCAACCATTTTAGGTTGAAAAGGTGGGTTGAGAGACATACCCGATCACCTTATATAAAAAGAACTTTAGGTCTTCATTTGATATATTCGGGAAATAAATCAAAGGTGTGCAAATCAAGTGATTTGGTTTTATCCTTGGTAAATATGGTTTCAAAGGAGGAGGTGATCTTACTGGATGTAAAATAAGTTCTCTGAAGTAAAAGGTTATTTTCAAAGTAGTTTTTACCCTATTGGGGTTTTCCAGTATAAATATTGTGTCACCTGTGTTATTTATTTTCTGTAAGGATTTCTTTATTTACTTATGTTATGATGTAAACTTTATTTAAATATTTATTATAACATTATAGAATATGTAAGTTGATTAAATCTGTATTTATTAGGAACCCTCAAATTATAATATTCTAAATCGGTTAGTCCTTGGGTACTAAAATTTTATCCCTATACATTCTCTTTTCATTCCATTCAATATCACGACTCCTAATAATTTCAGAATTCTCTAAATCCTAAAAATGGAATCCGAAATCACCAAATCCAAAACCAATGAAAGTGCATCTTTTAGATTTTACATCTAACGTTTTCCTATTTTCCTTATCAATATGCACAAAATTTTCTGAACCAAAAACGTTAAGAAAATAAAGATCTACCTCTTTTCTGGTCCAAGTTTCCTCTGGTATTCCTTTATTTAGTGAACTTGAAGGCCCACGGTTAATACAAATAAACTATTGTATCAATGATTCTACTCAAAACTGCAAAAAATGGAAAGGTAATCCATAGTGTATTCTCATAATTTTAGCACGTTCCATGATTTTCATGTTCATTCTTTCTGCAACACTATTCTCCTATGGTGTTCTTGGAACCGTTCTTTCTCTATGTATCACATTCACTGAACAATAATCATTTAAATTCTTGCTACAGTATTCACTACCATTTTCAGATCTAAGGCACTTTAACTTTGAATTTGATTCATTCTCAACAAAATATTTCTATCTCTTAAAAGTCTCAAAAACATCAGATTTACGATTAATACAATAAACTCATACCTTTCTTGTAACATCATTAATGAAAGTAATGTAATACTGGGATCCTCCATGAGAAGCTACCTAAGATAGTCCCCACACATCTGAGTGTACAAACTCCAATTTTAACTCCTTAGTTGCCTCAACTTTGAAAAATCGCACTCTTTTGATTTCCAAAGACACAATGCTCATAGAAATCAATATCTAAATTTTTCAAATCTGATAACTTACCCTTAGCCTTTAATAATTACATTCCTTTTTTACTCATGTGGCCCAACCAGTTATGCCACATGCATACATCTGAATTTGAAGTAGATAATGTAAAAAGGAATCAGTAACATGGGTAGATAAATATAAAGTTCTTAAATTCTTACCTCTTTCCATAGCAAAATAACCCTTGGTGATTCATTCCAAATCTAAGGGATTTTTTGTCAAAACAAACCCTTAAATAAAATTAATGTCTTCAATGATTACAGCTTGTAGAAATAAGAATCCAACATAATTAAATGTTTAGCACATGCCATCTTATAACAAATGATAACCATGTGCAGTTGTACAGGGTACAACTTTAGATCTTCCTGATCCCCTTATATCACCCTGATATTGCAAGGTGTCATCATAACTTGTATAAACTTACCCTTAAATCTTTGGTAGGTTATGATAATTTCTGTAATAACTCCTTATTAGTGTTTGCCTAGAAAAAAATAGGTCCTGATATCTCCATACTGGTGATCCGACATTCAAGTTAGGGGAATGGTGAACAGAAATAATGTACATCTTGCTATTTACATCTACTTTGGCCAATAGATTCTTATTTAGCGTTGCATTGCAAGCTTAGTTCTCATGACCACATCACAAGTCAACCAACAATCTTGTCCTCCATCACCTTTCTTTCAACCATCTCTACATAGTTAATCTAGATCTTATTTCATTGATTTAAAAAATCTAAGGTTTTAGTCCCTTGAATAAGTAGATTTCTCATGACTCTTACCTACTAATCGAAAAGATCTCTATCTTCTTCCTGACCTTAGGATTCTATATGGGAAATCATTCCTAGATGATTCCACGTAATGACTTTTCTTATTACATCCTTCACTATCAAGATTATACATAACCACATCCTCAAACTTGGCATGGCTAGAATACTATTAGCAGAGGTTGTATGACTGGGACATTCATTACCTATACTTTGTTTACAATTTTAGTTAGGCAAAGAAAGATACGAATAAAAGTAGCTTTCATCTTTATCGATCAGGTTAAATATGTATCGATTTTACACAATATTGGTTTCTCGAGAGATCAGTAATCAGTCAAGTCAAAAGATGCAGATCCACCTATCATTTATATTAGTAACTAAATAGTTGTTTCATCATTTAAAATGCACCCTTTGGAAAATGGTGTGATAACTCTCCTTTCAATTAGCACAGAGACTGGATTAACACTACCGTAAGATGTGAGTGACCTATATATTTGGAAGTGACAAATGCTGCTAGGATCAAGGGTTGGTTACTCTAGATCACAAATATTTTCTGTCAAGAATAATTATCATCTCTTCATCAGGATAACTCTATCGTAGGTACTAGACTGACTGAGAAAAGGGTAGAATAAAGGAATCTATAAAAAAAAAATAATCCTAAATTTATAGGGGGTGATGCACAATTGATAATTTTGGTCATCAAACTTCTAGACCTTATATTTGAATTCTTCTATCATTGATATAGCAAGGAAGCCATACACCTCAATACAAAAAATATAAGTAATATGAGTCAAATCTGAAATTTATTCACAAAAGGGCTTAGAATGAAGCTTTGATCACAAGATAATAAGGGGCAATGCACATGGCTGTCACAGACAATATATCCTAGATTTAAACATACCTGCATTAAAAGCACATATTCTACTAGACCAATTATACATTGACACAAGACTGCATATAAGGTCATGACCAGATTTAACGTGATAAACCTAGTATGGGCTACGTCCACCAAGTAATCAGCCAATTTATTATCCAAATATTTTAGAAGGTATATACAATTGCATCTCCTTACAATGCTTCCAAGAGGTCTCAGATAAGCACAGTATAGTCTTTCACTCATGACGCTTTTGCCTTCTCACTCAAAAAGACCGAATTTCTCTCTCATAAATATGAATCTAAGAAGCAGATCATCAACTTTTAGCAATGTTTTCTGAAGTTTTTAATTCTAAACCCTGAGCCTTCATGTTTATAGTAGGCATGGGACAAAGCATAGGGCACTGCAAGTCCATGCACTTAAAAATACAATAAAAGAAATGTAATTTATTGCTCATAATCCGAAAGTAACTCACTTATGAGTTAATTAAAACACCCACATTCTACAGGTAACTTTATCATTTTTTAGCTCAAATAAATTTAACTTCTAGTGATTCAATAAAATCTATGACTGATTTTAGTCCCTCCATAATCAGAAATCGGTTACAGCTATGATAAATGACACAGTTTCATATTGCATGTATAAATATTAAATAATTTATTTCCTAATTTCAACAATGAAAATGGGTAGAGATAGGTGACTTACCTGAATTGAACTTACCTCGCAATCTGTAGATAGTTGGGACTATGTATACACTAGATATGGCATGAAATGGTGTCAGGATGAGTGTCACTGAGAGGTTATGGGGTTATGAATTAAGCTAGACAATAGAGGCCCCTGCATTTGAGCCAGACTAGAGGCACCTGTGGGCGCCCCTGGTGACTTCGTAAAACAACTCAAAATCTGTATTCATAATATGGGTCACTAGGAATCCTTGTAGCTACCTCACCCTTTGTCATGTTAATGTCTCACTTTAAATTCGTCGTTAGGGTGTCACCAAATGCTTGTGCCTAAAACAATAATCACCTGCAAATACCCCAACACAAGCTCATCAATCCCATAAAAAATGAAGGATATGAAATGAGGTCGGATTGGACCCCAGTCAGTCATCTATGAAATGAGATAGACATTAGTGACTGAGCACTACACTACATTCTCAGACTCCAATGTAGTTCTATGTGCTTATGTGTGCAATAATGTGCCTTAGGTTTCCCTTAGTGCTAATGACGCAAAGATATCATGTTAGTAGCTAGATAAAATGCAAATTTATGGTGGATGGTAATAGAATGAATACTCCCCTTCCTAATGTAGTGTGTGATGTAGCCCAATAGTGCTTAAATGCAGTCCCTTGCTAGTATTGATAGATATTTCATAGCCCTTGATAGCCCCTTAGATAGTCTTAGCCAAAATAAGGTGGTATGTATGTTGTGTATATATGAATTTCTTGTTTGAATTTTGACACTAGTGACACAAAACACCGACTATGAACATGGTATGATGATAAGAAAAACTAAAAAGGCCAACCACAAATGTCAAAATATGTAAAAAGAATAAACAGGATAGAAGCTCCTAGAATGGACAATAATGTGGAGTACGGTAATAGTCAAAGTACAATAGGAATGTTGTAAAAAGTAAATATTTGTCGTAAGTGGTCCGGTAATGTTAAAATGTCAAAGTTTGGGTAATTAGAGAAGTAGGGTCTACATGATTAGGAATTAGAAATATTATATTGGTAATAAAGACAAGGAGTGAGGTCATAAATATTTTGTGTATTTTATTTGTAAAAAGTCTAAAAATGTGGAACCCATGTAAAATGATAAGGTTTATCTTATCTTAACAGATAAGCTTACATGTACAGATAAGAGTTAAGGTATGGAATATGATTCGTCAGAGTGGATTTCTTATCCTATCTTAGAGATAAGATGGATAAGCCTAGAAGTTCTATAAATAGAGAGGCTACCCCCCTCATTTAGCATAGAAGGAAGTAGTGAGAAATATTGTAGGAAGTGTGCGAAGGAAGCCATCAGTTTAAAGGTGTGTTGAAGAAGCCATTAAGAGGTGTAATTGTAAAGTTTCTCCCATAGTCTTGGGGAAAGGCAAGTGAAGTCAATAACACTTGAAGTACCTCATGGGTGAGATTGTAACAGTTTCATGTTAATATTATAATTTATTTTGATATTTCAGATTTGTCATCATTCTGTCTTATCATAGTCGATGGTATTCTTGTGTTATGTTGTTGTTTTGTTTCCAGATTACATCCACCAAAATAAAGGCTGTGCATTAGTAAATAATCATAGCACGAGGAGTTCCCGGTGAAGAATTATCATAGTGCCGGATTGGTGATGACATTTTGGTTCCGTTGCCGGGACCATTCCTCGTTGGTGGATTTTCTGGAGAGATATTCCCACTAAGTCAAAAATCAATTGGAGGGTAACCTTGTTTTTACTGTGCATAGTAGTTACCATGGTAAAGTCATTTTTACCGTGAATAGTAGTTACCATGATAAAGTCATTTTTGCTGTGAATAGTATTTATCACAGTAAAGTCACTTTTTACCGTGAATAGTATTTACCGCAGTAACTTCACTTTTTACCGTGAATAGTGTTTACCACAGTAAAGTCAGTTTTTACCGCAGTAAGTCAAGTTTTACCATAGTTTACCGTGGTCATTTCTATAGTGATTCCAATTATTTGTGCACATAAGTCTTGTTGATTGTACTTGTGAGTTGGTATTTCACGGTGGTTACTTTTGAAAATGGGAAAGATTCCTATTTTTTCAGCTCAATCTAATGAAGATGCTTCTTCTTTCATTCAAGAGTTTAAGCGATCTTGTATTTGTAATGGCCTTATAAGAAGGGAACAATGGACTGAATTTTTTCCTACCTTTTTGGATGGTTCAGCACTTAGGTGGTTTGAAACACTAGGTGATAATGTGAAAAATTCATGGGATTTATTAACTGAAAGTTTTCTTGAAGAATTTGGTGAACAACAGAAATATGCAGATCTCATGATCGAGATCACAAAGCTATCCCAAGGAGAGAAGGAGAAGATAAGGGATTATCATGCTCGTGTTCTAGAGCTAAGGAGGAAGCTCGATGCCCAGATCCGGAAGGAAGGACTAGCAGATGGGTTGATGAATGGCGTGGATAATCTCCTCTGTAAGCACTTCATTCTTGGGATGAAGCCAGAGATCAGACAACGAGTGAAGTATGACCGCCCAGCTACCATTGAACAAGCAAAGGAGATTGCAAGAAGGCAAGAAGAAAGCATGGAAGAGGAGCCCAAAGAAATTGTTGCTAAAGTAGAGCCTACACCAGCACCTTTGGTCCTGAATCCACAACCACTCCCGGTGAGCACAAATATTTCTCCTAATACATCTACTGAGTATGAAGATCTGCTCAAAAAGATGGGTCAGTTAACTATTAATCTTCTTCAAGGAAAGGAATTTAGTTCTCAGGGAGGAGATAGAGGTCCAAAAAGAAATATTTCTGAAGTTGTTTGTTATGGTTGTTATAAAAAGGGTCATTATAAGTATAATTGTCCAGATAGAGCTTCTACATCTGGTAAGGGAGATAATGATAAAGGAAAAGCACCTGTGAATTCTTTTGATGTAGTAGATAAGAGCAGAAATAATGAAGTAGATGTGTTTGTAACAAAAAGAAAGAAAGAAAAAGATAATCAAGATGGAAATGATCCTAAGAAGATGAAAGAAGAAACTAGTAAGAAACATAGGAGAAGAAAGTTGGGTGTGCAGGATTTTCTGATTTCACAGGGGCAAGGACCATACTCCATCTTGGAAGATCTGTCCAAAAGGCCTGCAAATATTACATATGGTCAACTCTTGGCTATGTCTTCTGAGAAGAGGCGGGAGTTGCGAGGTGGACTCAATGCTCAAAGAAGGAAGGAGGTTGAGGTCCCTGTTTTGGAGGCAGAGGCAGATCCCTATGCTCCACAAGCTGAGGTATTATGTAATGGTATTTCAATTCATGATGTCTTAGTTGATGGAGGTGCTGCAGTTAATGTAATGACCGAGTCTGTAATGAATATGTTGGGTTTAAAAATTGATCGCCCTTCAACACTTATGTTAAGGTCATTAAATAAAGGAAAAACTAAACCAGAAGGTGTAGTTTCAAATGTGGCAATATCTGTTATGGGTGTTGTATGTGTGGTAGAATTTCAGGTGATGAAAAATGGTACTGTTGTGTACCCAATGTTGCTGGGAAGACCATGGCTAAGGAGAGTTCATGCAAGAAACTACTGGAATGAAGGTTTCATGACACTTGGACGTGGTAGAGAGAGGGTGAAGATAAACGTGATCCCTTGACATCATAAAGCAGAACCTGTGGATTCAAGTGATGAAACTGATGATTGGACATCCTCTGATTACTCTAGTACCAGTGAAGTGGACACTGAAGATGAAGAAAGTGAGGTTGATGTTTCAGTCATGGATATCCTTCCAGTCACACCAACTCATGACCCCATAAAATTATCTGAAGAAGAAGTTGATGATCGTCTCCAACAAATAAAGATTGGTGATGCTGTGATGGAGAGTGAGAAGGAATCCTACCTCCAGCTCTTTCGAAGGTACATACACCTATTCACTTTTGATTACAAGGAACTCCGTCAAGTAAGTTGGGTAGAACATTGTATTGAGCTGGTAGATGGTGCTAAGCCCATAAAGCAAATGCCATATAGAATGAATCCTAATTTTTCCAAGACTGTAAAAGAAGAAATAGATAAGTTGCTTGATGCAGGATTCATATTTGCTATGGAGAATTCAGAATGGGTTTCTCCCATTGTGATCTCAATAAAAAAGAATGGGAAGCTACACATTTGTGTTGATTACAGGAAGCTCAATAAGGCAACAAAGAAGGATCATTACCCTCTTCCATTTTCAGATCAGATCTTGGATGAAGTAGCTGGCCAGGAGTGCTATAGTTTTGCTGATGGATATAGCGGCTACAACCAAGTTCGTATAGCAGAGAAAGATCAGCTGAAGACCACGTTCACCACTCCTTGGGGAATGTTTGCTTATAGAGTTATGCCTTTTGGGTTGTGTAATGCTCCAGCAACATTCCAGCATTTGATGAATAGGGTGTTCGAACCCTACATTGGGACCTTCATCAGAGTATTTCTGGATGATTTTTGCATCTATGGGAGCAAGTTGGACCACCTGCACCAAATGGAGACAACATTTCAAAGGTTAGATGAAGCACAAGCCTCACTAAACCCTACAAAGTGTGTCTTTGGATGTTCTAAAGGCATTTTGTTAGGGCATGTTGTATCCAGAGATGGTATTGGTACTGATCCTGATAAAGTTTCAAAAATCAAATATTTACCATTTCCTATTAATAGAAGTAAATTGAGATCATTTTTAGGCCATGTGGGCTACTATAGAAGGTTCATCAAGAATTTCTCAAAGATTGCACAGCCACTAACCCAGTTCTTGAAGAAGGATGTTACTTATGAACCAGGAAATAAGGCGCATGAAGCTTTTGGACAACTGAAGGAAGCCCTGGTGTCTTCACCTGTTTTGAAGAATCCAGATTGGAGCAAGCCATTCATTGTGTACACTGATGCCTCAGATGCAGCACTAGGAAGTACTTTGAGCCAAAAGGATGAAAATGGGAATGAACATCCAATTTACTTTGGGAGCAGACAAATGAGCAGTGCTGAGGTAAATTATACTGTAACTGAAAAAGAGGCTCTGGCTATCATTTTTGCTGTAAAGAAGTTTAGAAATTACTTGCTAGGGCAAAAATTTCTAGTTGTAACAGATCATCAGGCTCTAAAATATATTGTAAATAAGCCTAACCCATCAGGGAGGATAGTAAGATGGATAATTTTGCTACAAGAGTTTGAATTTGATATTATAGATAGGCCAGGAAAGAAGCATGTCAATGCAGATGCACTCTCTCGAGCCTATGATGGTTTAGGATCATCTTGTGATGATGATGATTTCCCCGATGCAGCCTTATTATCCCTTGACACAATCTCTAGTGAATACATAGATATTTGGAATTATCTGAATGAATTCAAGTTTCCTGATGGTGCCAATGCAAAGACTAAGAGAAAGATTACTCAAGCCAGTCGTCCATATTCTATTTTGCATGGAGTATTATTTCGAATAGGACCTGATGGATAGTACAAGAGGGTAGTTGGATGTGATCAAGGGAAGGAACTGCTAGAAGAATTCCACAATGGTACATGTGGAGGGCACTTCTCTGGACAACTTACAGCAAGAAGGATCTTGGATGCAGGTTATCACTGGCCCACTCTTTTTAAAGATTGTTATAATTATTGTAAGACATGTGATATTTGTCAAACACATGGTAACTGTAAGACTTCATCAGCTCCATTATGTCCTATTCTTCCCCTTGGTCCCTTTGAAAAGTGGGGAATAGAAATTGTAGGTCCACTTCCAACTACATCATGCCAAAATAAGTATATTGTAGTTGCCACAGATTATTTAACCAAGTGGGTTGAAGCTAGGCCATTGAAAACTGCTTCCATGGATGAAGTGGCAAGGTTCATGTATGAACGCATTGTCACCAGATTTGGTTGCCCATTAGAAATTGTAACAGATCAAGGAAGCCACTTCATTAATGAGGTGGTAGAAGCCCTAGTCAATAAGTTTTCTATTAAGCACAGGAAGGCAACAACATACAAGCCAAGCACAAATGGACAGGTGGAACGAACAAATTTTGTGTTGTGTCAAATTCTAGCAAAAGATGCAGCCTTGCAGGTACATAAATGGGATAAAAGGATTCATGCAACATTGTGGGCATATAGGGAAACATCAAAGTCAGCAACAGGATACTCCCCATTTCAGTTGGCCTATGGCATTGATCCAGTTCTTCCTATTGAGTTTGATATTCCCACTGTGAGAATTATGAAAAATGAAAGGATGGATGAAAGTGATTCAGTAAAAGAAAGGTTGGTACATCTTCATTTGCTGGAGGAAATGAGAGAAATAGCAAAGGATACAAGCCATAAGAAGAAAATGAAGCAGAAGGAATACTTTGATCAAAAGATCTGGTGGTCTCCATTTCATGTGAATGACTTGGTTCTGGTATATGATTCCAGATACAAAAAAAGAAGACAGAGAAAATTTCTTCCAAAATGGATGGGGCCCTACAAAATAGTAGCTGTGCATGAAAATGGTACGTACCGACTGGAGGAATTGGATGGCACTCCCATTACGAAATGGGTCAACCACGACAAGTTGAAGATTTTCCAAGCACCAGAATAGTCTACTCCGAGGACGGAGTAGAAGCTAGGAAGGGGGAAGATGTCGACACTAAAATTTTCCTCCGTAATTTCTATTTCATTAATGTATGTATTAGGAATAGGATGTTGTTAAGTGTAATTAGTAGTAGCATCTGATAGAAGATAATGGTGCCGTCAGTACGGTGCCACCAATAATGTGGAGTACGGTAACAGTCAAAGTACAATAGGAATGTTGTAAAAAGTAAATATTTGTCGTAAGTGGTCCGGTAATGTTAAAATGTCAAAGTTTGGGTAATTAGAGAAGTAGGGTCTACATGATTAGGAATTAGAAATATTATATTGGTAATAAAGACAAGGAGTGAGGTCATAAATATTTTGTGTATTTTATTTGTAAAAAGTCTAAAAATGTGGAACCCATGTAAAATGATAAGGTTTATCTTATCTTAACAGATAAGCTTACATGTACAGATAAGAGTTAAGGTATGGAATATGATTCGTCAGAGTGGATTTCTTATCCTATCTTAGAGATAAGATGGATAAGCCTGGAAGTTCTATAAATAGAGAGGCTACCCCCCTCATTTAGCATAGAAGGAAGTAGTGAGAAATATTGTAGGAAGTATGCGAAGGAAGCCATCAGTTTAAAGGTGTGTTGAAGAAGCCATTAAGAGGTGTAATTGTAAAGTTTCTCCCATAGTCTTGGGGAAAGGCAAGTGATTTTGTGTCTACACTTATAATCATTTACCATAGGCTTACTAGGAGTGTTTCTAGAGACATGGTGTAATGGTGTACCTCACAGTACATGATATTGCTATACAAATGACATAGTGTTATTTTGTAATCTCTATAAGGTGGTATAACTCAAATATAGACCCAATTTAATGGAATCTATCAAGAAGGGGTCCTCACAAGGTGGTCATTCAAACATAGGTGCGCGAATTTAATGAAAAATATTAAGAGTTTTGTATTTGCATGTGACTCAAATTTAGTGAAATGCATTCAAGGGTGGCTTAGGTTTGATTAATTATGTTTAAATTTGATAGAGTACACCCTCAATTTTTTATCAATACAATTTGAAGGTGGATAAGGTTCGAGTATATTGTACCCAAAATCAATTGGAATGTAGTTTTCTTCTTCAGTCAAAAGGCATCAAATTTCAAACTGGCATAGTACATAATATTGTTATTCCAAAGGTAGGATCTCTTTTAACATGTAGTGATAGGTGAAGTGTCTTCTCTGGAATATGAACAATATGAAGTGTAAAAATTATTAAATGAATTTATATTTCTAAATCCAGCAATTTTTTCTTAAATATTATTATTACTAAGTTTGGCTTGATAATGGTATCAGAATCACAAATCTTTTTTTTGATGAAAAGGGATCTTATATTATATTAATGCAATAAGATACAACATAGATTTCAAAAAAAAATTGGGTGGTATGAGAGCACGCCTCAAAACCATGAACAAAGCTAGGCCGAGCCTAGAACAACAAGAGTCAAACTAGGCCGAGCTTATGAAAGTACAATAAAAAAGGCATAACCTAAAAACACTTTAAAAGCATTATCAAGTAACAGCAGCAAACATGCCCGAGGCAGGCAGATCCCAATCATCCAGCCAACCTGAACCAAGCAGGTCCTTTCTAGTATCCGAAAGCTCCCAGACAACAACAATTTCTTCCTCCATGTCTACTTCCCCATGCGTATGAATGGTGAGGTTGAGGTGAGGGAATTTTTCAGATGGTGGTAGAGGTGGTGGTGGGTGTCAAGCATCCTGTTGTGAAGTAGTGGTAGAAGGAGATCCCCACCCATGTTGGTGAGGCAGCAAGTCCCAGGCCTTCTTATGAGCTAACAAATATGGCAAATAACCCAAGCCATATTGGCAAGGTGGTGTGTTTCACACAGAATTTTTGTTCTAGAATAGAGTTATTTTCTATCTTTTCATTCTCTTGAGAAACAGATAAGGGTTAGGGCTAGAGGAATACTTGTTGAGTGTTGGGAAGGTGTGCGTGTACCGTAGAGATATCAGACCGATTGTGAAGAGCTACTTTTTATCTGGGAAGGACTACCTGTAAATAAGAATACAAGACCACCAAATTTTTGTTAAAAAATAAGTGAGGGAAATGACTTAGGCCCAAGAAATATTAGACTTCCTTTCAAAGGTGATTAGTTCCATTTTAATACAAATTAATGCAAATTATAATAAAGAAGCTATTGTGAAATCATGATTTAGGTACCTCGTTACTAAAAGCAATAGAGACTAAACTACCAATAATAAAAATGTCATGTTGTTTATTTGGTCACTAGTTACTGATACATTCAGATCAAGTTACAGGGATAGACAAGGCTGGATATGATATTTTTTTGAGGTAAATAGGTGAAAGGTTGGTTTTTGGTATAAGTCACAACGACCAATGCTAGTCAATGGATAACCGACCGCGGTTATAAAACCGGGTACCTGGTAGGGGATAACCAATATCGGTAGGGGGCAGTGATTTAGGGGCTTTTAAATAAAGGTTGGTTGTAAGGTGGTTATGGGGTTTAGAAGGTTGGTAGATGCTTGAGGGGGAGTAACAGGGTGATAGAGAAGACTCAAAGGGTGAGAAATTTTTCCTTGGGGCAATATAGAGATGGATGAATGAAGGTTAGGTGCAGGGTACTTCCGGGTGGTAGATCCAAGAGTGGGCCTTATAATCACTATTAATCAAAAGTTCACAAAGTAGTGTCTAGAAGCATACAAGGTAATAAAAGAGACTACTTACTAGTTTCTGATGCGGATGCAGGTCCAAGGAATGCAGTGGGTGAAGGAAAGGCTCAGTTGGGATGATCATGCAATTGGAAGTGAGTTGATGAAGCTATCCTCCAACTCTCCCAATGTTTGGATGAGTGTGACCATGATCTAGTTGCTTAGTTACAATCTTGGGCTCAATACTTCTCTTTGTAACCTCTTCTCTCTCTCTCACTTGTCTCCCTCTTGTAAATTAATCTAGATTCTTTTTTTTTGGTTGGGGGAGGTCATTTACAGGCAACTGATGGCGGTTACCTAACCGATGCCAGTCGCGTAGAGACCAATGTTGGTTAGGTCAAAGTGGGCTATTTTTAGTAAAATAGCCAACTTTCCCTCCTTTTCTCTCGAGGGGGGCAATTGTGGGCTTGGTCAAGTCATTATTAGGTTTGTTTTGGTGCGGGTGAGGGGTGATGAGTCATGGGTGTGGGTCTGGACCAAGTTATAGGTCTTAATTAGGTTAGTTTAGGGTTAGGGCTAGGTCATAGTGAGGTGGCGAGGTGAGGGTGGCAGGGTTGGAGATGTGGATTTATTAATTATAAGGTAATTAATAAATAATTAAGTGTGTAAGGTTTAGGTGGTGAGGTAGGGTTAGGTTGCGAAACAGGATGCAGGGCACAGGGAGTCGTAAGACCCCAAATTTGGTGTCTACATTTGCGCCTTGTTGTCGTGTAACTTGTCTTGTAAAGCTACACTAACAATAATAAGAAGTCGCTGCCCCTGTTAAGGGTATAGGTAATCCCACTCAAATCTATCATAGATTAAGGCGACGTGAAATTAGGGATAGGGTTGATAAAGGGTGAATGATGATGAGATGATGGTAAAAGGGTGGTGTAAGTTCAAAGAAGCAGACACACGTTGAAATGCAATAGTACGACAAGGGTACACGATTTGAAGAGAAAACAAGCAATTCATAGGCAAAGGTTGATAGTTTATCCAAACAAGATTGATATAATTCTGGTATCCAAGGCTTAGGAAGTAGCTCCAGGGGATATAACGAGTAAGGTACCGGAATGTTTAGGCATGTTCAGCAGTACCAAATCATTGGTTTGGTTGAAATAAATTTTCACGGTCTCGGTCTAGGCAAAGCTGGTCGGTCTGATTAATTGAAATATCCTATTCATGCTAAAACATGAGCAAGTGAGCTGGATTGAACAAACAGCTACATGATGGGTGGATAGAATCATAATTTGTGGGCCTCGGTAGAGGGTACTTAATTGGTGCAATCTTGGGTTGGGCCGATTCATTGGGTGCGGCTGTGGGTCAGGCCGATTGGTGGGTTGCGACCTTGGTTCGGGCCAATTGGTTGGTTGCGGCCTTGGGACGGGCCGATTGGTTAGTTGTGGCCTTAGGTCAGGCCGATTGGTTGGTTGTGGCCTTGGGTCGGGCCGATTGGTTTGGTTGCGGCCTTGGCTCGGGCGGATTGGTTTGGTTGCAGACTTGGGTCGGGCCGATTGGTTGGTTCCGGCCTTCGGTCGAGCCGATTGGTGGGTTGTGGCCTTAGGTCGGGTAGATTGGTTGGTTGTGGCCTTAGGTCAGGTCGGTTGGTTGGTTGCAGCCTTCGGTCAAGCCGGTTGGTTGGTTACGTCCTTAGGTCAGGACGGTTGGTTGGTTGCGGCCCTGGGTCAGGCCAGTTGGTTGGTTGCGGCCTTGGGTCAGGCTGATGAATTCAAAATAAAGCTATTTAGCAAAGTTAGGGGTAGGTGATGTGGTGAAAAATGGAGATTGGTGGATAAGGGTAGGAGTTAGGTTAAAATAAGTAGGTAACCGATATCAGTTATGGGTGACCGATATCAGTTAGAAGACCGATATCGGTCTTCTAGGGCGTGCCCTAACCGATATCAGTTAGAGGTCAAAACCTATAAAAAGAAAAAAGCGGCATGTCATTTTCATATTGTGAATGTGAGCGCCAAAACATCTCTTGTGGAGTTTTCAATTGATTGGGTCGAGCGTTTGGGTTGAGTTGGCACTAGTTGAATGGAGTGAGTGAGTTATTGGTACACCCCAGAGATCGGGAGGCAAAGCTTGTTTGGTTGAGGACCCTGCTGAGGAGATTTGGAGCTATGGCACAGGGTGGAGGAGCAGGAGGTGCTAGAGGAGCTGGACCACCACCACCACAACGTGTAGTCATACCGGTAGGCTTTAAACCCCTATTTTTGTCAATTTTATGAATTTAGCTGGGATTTGGGTATTGGGGGTAGGAATCCAAAATTTGATAAAATAATGAATAAATGAAGGTAAATAGTAAATTAGTGGGTGCAGAGACCAATGTCAGTCATATGTCGACTGATTTGGGTGCATAAAATTTGGACATAGGTTGCGGTTGGGGGACCGATGGCAGTCGAGAGTGACCGATAGTGGTCACCATGGGTAGGAGGTAGGGTTGTAAAAGTGCTTTGTTGGGTGTTGTTTTAGGTGGGTAGGATATATTATAGGGTTGAAGGGGGAGAAGGTAGATTTGCGGGGTGAGGTGGGTGAATTGCTAGCGGGGATTAGGTGGGATAAGTTGATTGGGGTAGGATAGGTTATGGGTTTTGTATGGATTGGGATGGGTTAAATTGGTTGGGGTATGGTTAGAGGCCTAGAGTAGATAGGGTGAAGTATTGTTGGGGCGGTTGGTAGGGTGTGGGATATTTAAAGATGGATTGTGGGAGTGAGAGGGATTTTGAGATGTATAGGGTAAGATAGGTGGGTGCAGATGTGTTGACAGAGTTGGGTTGTGATTGGGTGGGTGAGTAGGTACAAAGGGTTAGGTTGGTTTTTTTGTTAAGGGTAGGCCTGACAGTTTGGGTTGTTTGTGCAAGCACGCCAGTAGTTGACCATGCGAGATTGGATGCCACCCTTATTGGAGCAGATGCGGCCATATGTGACCACAGGGCAGTGGGCAGTTATGCTGGAGGTTAGACTCGACAGAGTCTAGAGGTATAGGGCTATGGATAGGGACCATAGCCTGATGATTGCCATCATCAAGAGATGGGATCCGGTAACCAATGTCTTCCATCTCCCTACTGGAGAGATGACAGTCACCCTAGAGGATGTGTATCGCATCCTGAGACTGCCGATCATAGGTTAGGAGGTGTTCCAGGTGGATGTTGAGATAGCGATGGATAGCATCCTGCAAGTATTCGGGGATGCAGCCCCATTGGTTACGTATCATAGTGCGAGTATCTACTACGGTGAGATGTATCGCACTCATAGACAGGAGACACAGCTTTCCGTGCTGATGATGGTCGGTATCACCTGTTTCACCCTCCCTAACTCAGAGGGAGGATGCTTCCCACGAGCTCTGATGGGAGTTTTACAGGAGATGGTGGAGGAGCACACCTGCTACGCATGGGCACTAGTGTATCTGGTGCAGCTATACAGAGAGCTCTAGGGCTATCGTCGTATGAAGCAAATCTGTAAATGTTCCAAATTCTTGTTACACTGTTGGGCATACGAGCACATCATGTGTATACAACTAGTAGGGTTTCCCCAGCACCCAGGGCCACAAACAGTCTGTTGTCGCCAAATCACTGCACCCCCCGAATGGCCAGGATGTGAATAGGACGTTCGGTGCGATTGGGACACATGGGATCACCTCTCAAGCTGTGGGACTTGGGCTCGAGGTGAACCTCCGGAGAAGGCCGGCTTCCTCTTCCTAAACTAAGTGCTGTACTACTCCTAGTGTAACAAAAATGATTATCTAGTCCTATGCTAACATTTTCATGGGGTTTTAGGGAAAGAGATTTACAGAAATGAAACTATACTAGGGATGGTGATGCACTGAATAAAGGGTGTCTTCAGATTCAGGAAGGGTTAATTTGAAGAGGGTGTGTGCACCACAGGTCAACTTCACCTACTGCGACTTAGAGAGGGTACATGATACCACAGACTAAGAGACACGCGTTCCCTTGGTTAAACTGTATCAGACTGAGAAATATACCAGTTTCCCAGCGAAGAAGGATGAACTCAAGAAGGGTGAATAGACACCACAACTCAACTGCATGCAATACTCCACCACTCGATAAGCACAGAACTCCAAGAACCTGCAATAGAACTTAAACTTGCACAGTGTACCTGCAAGTATGAGAAAGGCACAAAAAAGCATAGAAGGATGAAAGGACCGAGATTAGTCACAAAACACACACTTTTATTGCTTCAATAACATGCACAATGCATCATACATTCAGAAGAGGCAATAGTTGCCATTACAGTCTTGAAGAGGAGGCTTGAAAGTTCTCTCAACACACAAGAACAACTTGCAGAAGAGAGAGGATTTTTGAAAAGTATACACTCGCCTGAGATATCTAACTGTCCAACTTGTCTGAACTGTTGGAACCCTTCGAAATGAGCTTCCAACTTACATTTATAGAAAAATATGTGAGAAAGAAGAGGAAATGGTCATAATTACATTCCTAAAATGAAGGCCCATGATGTATTTATTACAGTTAGTTGAACTACCTGAGAAGGTTCCATCATGGGTCATTAATTGCCTGATGACTAAGTCTTCTAAATTAATTAAAAGAATATTTAAATAAAATATTTAAATAATAATAATAAACATTATTATTAAAATATTTAAATAAAAATATTAATTTAATTGAAAATACTGGTGGGACCCCCCCGTTGACCCGTTTGACTTGAAGAGTAGGGGGGTCCATGTGGATAGAGTCTAGACATATCCCAACTTGACGAGCTTCGAGCAACATACCGAACTCACCGAGCTCTCAATCTGCATTGAGCTCTTCTCACCTCTTCTAATGCTCATCATCGGGTCATTCAGACTGCAACTCGGCTCATCCTAAGTCACTTATTTCGCTGACAACCGAGCTTGAATCTCTATTGACCAGTGACTCGGCACGAGTTTAGCTTGTCGAGCTCTCTTTGAATTTTCAGTTTGGCATTAATGCTTGATGAAATAAACAAAGTTAATTAGAATGAATTACTGAGCAGTTGTATGCTCGAGCTATTCACTTGACTTGGTTCCCATCCAAGCGTTCCCCCCGACTGACTCACTCGGTTATCTGAATCTTTCATGCGAGCTTTCTCCCGAACTTATTTTTAACGTGAACCGTGTCTTAGTCTTATGCATATGGCTTATGCAGCGAATTCTTTCCTCCGAGGCACTTGACACCTAGATCGGTTCCTCAACCCATTCCAATTTGAACCTCTTGCTTGCAATGGATACCTCACCGTGTGTAAAGTACCGAGCCCCACTGCCTTCATTCTTAGAGTCGTCCTTACACGTTTGTGTGCTCAACTAGCATTTTTATTCTCGAACCTTTACCGTTTTCTGTGATGTATCCATGCAAAACCATTTTCTATAAATTCTTCGACCTCAATTGCACACTTTATTTTTCAATTGGCTCTGCAATGACTATTCTTGATTCAGACTTGGCATTTAATCCGTGAATACTACACTCTTAGAGCGAGCTAAGCCTGACTCCATTCGACTTGCTATGACTGCCAACTTCTCCTAAGCCTCATCGTTTTGGTGCTACTGCAGAACATCTCGTCTGTTCCTCTTCACTCCATGTGAGGTGAACTAAAACAAACATGTTCTGATGAGCCCTCAAGTTCTTTTACCGATGAGCTCCTTATTGTCACAGGATTTTTGACTCAGTGAATTCCATTTGAAACTCTTTCAGTGCCGAGTTATTTCCATCGTAGCCCGGCCGACTCGTACTTATCACCTAATTGACCGAATCGCTCCATGTGATTTGGTTCGCCTTCGCTCGTGTCTTACTGATCGAACATGAACTCAAATGTATTGAATTCCACATTGAAACTCCGGAATCGTCTTTATTAATAGACCGGGATACTCGTTTTGAACCCCGCTTTTCATTCTATCGACGTCTGAGTTCATTTCTCTCTACACTACGCTTGTCGTCATGTCCCTCCCCTCACATGAAGCTTGCGACTCGAATCCATGATTATATGGCATAGGTAGATGTGAGCTACACCATATACTCATTTTTCCAGAAATTAAAAGATCCTTTATGTTACAATTCGCAACACATAAAAGAAGCCCTTCAAAAAAAAATACGTTGAACAACTGGGGCAACCAAAAGGACCTTGGAAAAATGTACAGGTAACAACCATATGAATTCTTCCTTAGTCGCGGATCAAAGCTAATAGAATTAAAGCTAGATAAAACTAGCTTGAAACTGCAGTATATCGTCCATTGTTTAAAAACAAGCTCTGAATCTGGTAAAAGAATACTTTTATTGTCTGATTGGACGTACATAATGGAAGGGTATAAATATTGTGTACTGCCCTCGGAGTTTCTCAAAGAGACCATTTTCGAGTAACAAGGATGCAGCAAAACGGCCGACCGGGTATTTTCAGAGCTGACCTTCACATTCAATTCGTTTCTAGGAAAAGAAATGCTGAGCAATACGAATCGTTTCATTCTGCACCGTAATAAACTTTCATCTCCTGACCCGGACAAATTTCATGAAGCCTTGAATGACATGACTCCAATCCATCGTATACAGCAGTGAATATTTGTTTCCTGCAGCTGTGCGTGGGAGCGCTAAAAAAACGGCTTCTATTATACTGCAGCATGCCTGTGCATATGCGTGGGATTTGCCGCGACCACTGAATGCTCAGTGTGGTAGGCAGAACGTGTAGAGCCTCCTTCGCCCATCTCTGTTTACAAAACGGCCGACCAGACAACCACGTCAATCCTATTAACACTTCAACTGCTTCATTCCCACGTTTTCCGACTTACCTTGCGTGTGACTCGCCCAAAGACTCGGACCACTCCAACTGCGCGGAATTTTCATTCTCTTGCCATGCGGAAGTCTCATGACGGATTGCCATTGTAAAATCTCCACGCCTGGCAGTGTTGCTCCAAATCTCCCCCGCATACGGCTTGGCCACACCAATCCACGGGCCCCGGCCTCAGCTTTGCCGCGCAAACTTGGCAATTTGACCCGATTTCTCCACTCCACGGAAGTTTGACCATGGCTTTCCATCCCAAAATTTCCCATTGGCATTGCTTGCATTATTTCCCACGTCCTTGGCAAGATGAAACTCGGGACCCCCCTTTACGTGAAAACCTGGTGTTGGCTGTCCGCTGCAAATTTTCCACCATGGAAATCGGGATGAAGATATCCTATGTGGGGAAATACTGATTTGGCCTGCCATCATCAAATTTATGACCTTGGCAATATACTGAAATATTTCCCATGTGGGAATCTTACAATGGCTTGCCATCATCAAAGTCCAACCCAACAAAAGGGATGAAATTCTCCCAAGCCAATGCCTTAGCACGGATTCGAACCCCAACTTTTCCTTCTCGACTTACAATCGAACCAAACAAAACTCTGGATGCTCACGACCTTGTCAGGCTCGACTGAGTGAGCCAATGCTACCACGTCTGAGCTCCATCCTCAACTGATCGATTCTTTTTCATTGGCCAGGCTATACACGAATGTTCAGGTGATCGGGGTGGTCAGGTGTTCGTTACATTTCATGAAATAGTTTGAATGCATGTATAGGATGTCCATGCCTTCTGTAAGCTACAATTACCATATTCCATGAGAAGAGATCTGGATCAGTCATGCAGTTGAAGACTTTACGAGCATCCATCAAACTTTCACACTTGTCATACATGTAGATAAGTTTATTTGGTAATAGCATGAGTCTTCCAAATGTGTGTCCCCTATTATTGATGTGAGAGTGGATTTGCTTGGCCTCCGCAAGGGCTTTCTTAGTAATGCAAGCCTGTAGTAGATGAAGATATGTTAAAGAATTTACAGATGGATTATGTGTTGTAAGAAGAACGTGTACTGCCTCCTTCAAGCGACCCTCTTCATAGAGTGCTACGAGATTTTAATTGAGATGTATTTGGTTGCTTGGTTGCAAGCATTTTTTTTTTTTTTTTAAACACTACCAGATGACCTCATCGTCATATCTGCATAATCTCATATCATCTTGGTCAAACAAGATAATTTTCCCAAGTGATTGGTCGAGCACTGTCTTAGTGGATTAAACCTGGCCTCATGTTAACTTAGCTTTCCTTGACTCGGCCTTCAGATATTTTTGCATCGATCTCCACCGGGATCCTTGTACAGTTCCTTTCATTCGTCAATTTTCAACGAGCTATATTTTGCATAACAAGGCCATCGTCGAGCTCTTACAATTGAGAGTCTCTACTGAGATGATTTCCGAGATGACTATCAATTTGACACCGGGTTCTCTATCAACTCGACCCCGAACTCTTCACTGAGTCGAAATCAACTGGGTGCCTTTCGATGCTAGGTGATCTCTTCATATGCAATTTAGGAATTATTTTTAATTATTGCATTTCGATAATAACCGAAGGTGGGTTCCTGGGACTATTATTTTATTTTGAACGTGATAGGACCCCGTTATCCAATCTTGCCAGGTGTGCAAAATTGGATAACACAGTCTACAGATATGGGTTTCAGAGGTGGTTGGGGGTCGTGGGCTAGCCACGAGCAGTGGTCGCAGGGCGGGATGTTACCTTTTACAGGCATATGTTAGAGGGCATGACTGCATTAGATATTATATGGAGGCCATACAGAGGCCATCAGCCCCGTGGAGGAGCCCGAGCACAACTACGATGGTTCCAGTACATCTTTTGGATAGCTGGACAGAGACTCAGGGAGTATGAGTGGATTCCCCTAGAGAGGGTACGACGACAGTTGGGACTACGACAGGACATCCCACCTCCCCTCCCATAGTATCAGAGGGAGGATGTAGAGGCACCACTGCCTCTACCGCAGCCTTTTTACCCAGTCTAGGTAGTAGAGAGACCGACAGAATACACAGTCGACAATGCCGGGGTTACAGACTCATTTTTGGTTTGGTGGGTAGGGCAGAGGATGATCATGAGAGCACATCCATCACAGCCAGATTTAGCGGCTATTACAGCGGAGAGGGACTGTCTCCTGGGTCAGATGCAGTTACTACAGGGGCAGCTTGTTGCCGCACAGGCACAGAGTGGGGTGTTACAGGGACAGTTAGCCCAGGCACAGGCACAGGTGTAACCTCATCTCCTTGGTCAGGCTCTGATGGATTTGAGGGGTGTAGAGCAATTGAGGTGGATCGTAGGACATAGGCCTAGTGAGTACGAGAGGATTCCTCTAGATCACATGCGGCGATAATTTGGATTTGTTCAGGATATACCCATGGATAATAGACCACATAGGAGTATCAACACCGAGGCACCATTCTGACCTCCATGGCCAACACTTCTAGAAGGACCAGAAGAGATAGCAGCTGATCGCAGGGTAATCGATGCAGGAGTGACAGAGTCTTATAGATTATGATGGGCAGCAGAGCTATGAGATACACACAAGAGGGCTGATCATCCTGACCTAGCTGTGATTACAGTGGAGAGAGACTGCCTGCAAGGCTTAGTTCACTAGCTTCAAACACAGGTGAACAAGACCACAAGATTGTTAGAGGCTTCACAGTCATGAGTGGAGAGGCTAGAGGGAAGAATCCTCCACGCGAGAGGGCATATTCGTATGTTACAGGAGAGATTGGTGGATCAGTGGGAGGAACCAATAGCAGTGGTACCTTTGAGGAGGGAGAGGCCAGGTGAGTAGCATCGACGATCACCATCACTACCTAGTGCGGGATGAGGCGTGGGGGCCTAAGTGAGTTTCATACATAGGGGTAGAAGAATAAGGACTCCGACCTGCGTGTTGAGAATAGCAAAGATGTATTTTTTTAACATCTAAATAAAACTGAATATGTATGTTAATTTGAGTTATGATAATAATAAGAATGTTTGTTTTTTGAATGTTTGGATTGATAAAGGAAAAAGGTGAGTGTTATCAATATAAATACGCGAAAATATTTATATTTGTAAGGAAAACACAACACATGATAGGTTATGGTAGGGGATGGTCGAGCTAACCTTGGGAGACCCCATGTCTCCTAAGTGTTGCCTACATATCCCATTACACAAAGCAAGGAGGGGCCTTAGACCAATGTAGTTCTCCCTTAGGACCAGGGAGAGATGAATTCATGTAATTTGGTTGTGGTTAGGAAATTTGTTGGTTTGTAAAAGTTTGATGTTGGTAAGGTAATGGTGTTGGTAAGGTATTGGCGGTGTTGGTGTGGGTATAGGTGAAGTGAAGGTTAGCTTACCCGAGTGTAGGAAACCGTGTCCTGATTAAGGTCAACACATAATCCTAGATTCAGGTAAAAGAGGAAAAATTGTCCCATAGTTGGAAAGAGCTAAACAAACCACCTATTATCGTAGGATAAGCTTGAATCCCTAGGTACCTTGCATAGGCGAGAAGTCGATAGGTGAAAAGAGTTGTATAATCATAATATATCGGATATACGTCACGTCCCTTGAGTTTTTTTGCTTTGAAGAATGGTGAGGTGAGGTGGATAGTATAGCTGGGGCGAAGAGAACTTGTTATAAGTTTATTATTCTGAAGAAAGAGAACCAAACCTTAATAGACAAGTCCATGACTCAAAAGTGCTTTTGAATACTGCTTTTATTTTTCTGGATATAGACTGATTGATGCGGGAAGTCTATATGGGATATGCATTTTGTTGTTCTTGAGGTCTTCATGAAGCCGATCAATGCGAGAAGCTTTTAATAGAGGCTGACTTTGTATAGCTATCCTTCAAGGGAGCAGTCTACATATAGTAGTAGATGCGGCTTTACACATAGCTGTCCTTCAAGGGAGCAGTCTAGTTATAGTACCAGAGGCGACTTTACACATAGATGTCCTTTGAGGGAGCAATATAGTTTATAGCTTAGAGGTCTAGATGTCTGTTTGGCGTGAAGAATCTAGTTTTACATGAATTTTGACTCAAGAATATCCCAGAATTGTATAATTGAGAACTTGTTATTTTGATACTTTTAAGTCATAGGACTAGACTAAAAAGAGGAAGGCATCTTTAAGAGGAGGTGATGATCAAACCACATGAGTTTGATTCTACTTTGAGATGCACGAAACAAGGTGTATGAGGTGGTAAATGAGCTCAAGGGATGAGCACAACGTAGATAAAAAGTGATGCAACACTAAATTCAATAGTAGAATGGTCAGAGATGCAAGGCATTAAGGGGTTCAGCCTTAGGTTTACCATTAAGTGAAGCTAAATGATAAGTACCTGATCTGTAAGTGTGAGTGATAATGTAAGGCTCAATCCAATTAGGAGCAAATTTTCCACGTTTGCTCTTTTCTAGTTTGGTTACATGTTGATTCTCTTTGAGGACAAGATCAGCAATCTTAAAGGTACGCTCATGAATTCGCTTATTATAAGCACGATTGATGTGCTTTTGATAAATTTGAAGGTGGTCAAGAGCTGTAAGACGACGCTCGTCAAGAAGCTCCAATTGGGCTAACCGCACTTGGTAGAAGTCATCATTGGTGAGAATATCCTAGAGAGATATTCTGAGGGAAGGGATTTTTATTTCAAGAGGAAAGACAGCCTCGGTACCATACACCAAAGAGAATGGTGTGGCATTAGTGGAAGTACGAATGCTAGTACGATAGGCCGAAAGGGCAAAGGGGATGTGATCATGCCATTTTTTCCCTGAATTGTTAACGACTTTCATGAGAATTTTAGTTAAGGTTTTGTTAGAAGATTTAGCTTGACCATTTTCTTGTGGATAGTAGGGTGACGAGAAGCTAAGTTTGATACCAAAGTTGTCACAAATGGTGCGTAACAACTTATTTTTGAAATATTTTCCATTATCTATTATCAGGCGATGAGGAACACCAAAATGACAGATAATGTGATGATTGATGAACTCAAAGATTTTCTCTTTTTTGGTTTAAATGAGTGGAATGGCCTCCACCAATTTAGTGTAATATTCAGTTGCCAGGATGATCCAACAGTGACACTACGAAGAAGGCGGGGTGAATCTCACCAATAAGGTCTAAACCCCATTGTGAGAAACGCCAAAGATCTCGTACGACGCTGTAGCAGGTGGCTAGGAGTATGCTGAAGGTTGGCATGTTGTTGACACATAACACAACGCTTAACATATTCACAGCAGTCTTTATTAAGAGTAGGCCAATAATATCCTAGGTGAAGGATCAACTTGGCCACGGTAAGGCCACTAAAGTGCCCACCACAAATTCCGTCATGGACTTATTGGATGGTATGGGTGAATTTAGCACCGGTTAGACATCGAAGGGAGGATATCATCAAAGCCATGTTTATAAAGGATTCCCCCCATGATGACATAACGAGAAACACATTTAAGAAAAGCATGTTTTCCATTACTAGTAAGGTCAGGTGGGAGAACAGAGGTTGTAAGGTAATCATGAAATTGGTGATACCAAGTATCCTGTGAATCAGCAGATACATTATTTACCATATAAACATCCGGGACTAAGTAAGATGGGGGAAAATAATTGTTGGACCAAGACAAATATGTCAGAGTCAGTTGGTGAGGCAGGAATTTGTGAGGCCATGCAAGCCATAGTATCTGCAAATTTATTAGTTGAGCATGGAACGGTTTGGATAGAATAATGAGTAAATAAGGTCAAATGTGAATCCATGTAATGTTTATACTTTTGAAGTTCCTCATTTTTACATTGGTAGATGCCAGTAACTTGATTTACTACCAATTGAGAGTCACCGAAAATGTTAATAGACTTCACACCTAAGTGTAACGCAACGTGGAGACCCAAAACAAGGGCCCCGTATTCTGCTGTATTGTTAGTCCAGGGGAAATCGAGCCTGAATGAAAGAGGCATAGGTTCACCATCAAGAGGAATGAGAAAAACGCCCGCCCCCTTCGCCGCACTGACATTTAGATCCATCGAAGAAGAGGTTCATCGGATAAGACGCATCACTGAGCGAAAGGGTTGCTAACCGTCGGGTGTACGGTCAGGGGTATGAGACAAATAATATTGTACGGCAATAGGATTAGCATCCAAAAAATATGGCAAAGTTTGGATCTCCTACAGGGATCTTGGGAGAAGAACTGGTGTCCCGTAGGATTCCCCATTAGATGCAAAGGGGGTGACTCAGGCAAAGCCACATAACAAGAATGTGAAACCATGGCTGCGGCTTGTTGCCGGGTGATAACAACCATGGACAAGAGGATACAGTAAAGGAATTAGTTAATCATGAACACAAATAGCAACAAAATGTTAGAATTGGTAGGTTGTTTGGTTTGTCGGGAACTGTGAAACACAGTAACTGATATCGATCCAGTAACCGATGTCAGTCAGATGGTAACCGCCATCGATCAGTGTAACCGATGTCGGTAGAAGAGGACCGGTTGTCGGTCACTGTGAAGGCAAAGACAGAATGTAAGAGGTTGCTGGTTTGGGGATAACAAGGCTTAGTATACCCACCAAACTGTCAGAGGTGATCACTGAGACAGGGGTATAACAGAGAAATATAACTGAAAGAAAAAAAAAAAATAAAAAACAAGCAAGATACACAAGCAAATCAAGAGGACCAACCCTAGGATTAGTTTTAATCACTTTGGGCTTATGCCTTAGACGCAAGATGATGTCGATCTTAAAAAAAAGACCTAAGTGAGATGTCAAGTTTTTTTTGGCTTGTAAGGCTACCTCAATCGGGAGGAGGAATACCGCGGGAAGAGGGGATGTTTGAGATGTTGTGTAGATTATGATGTGATTTGGTATGTGTTGTGCATTGAGAGTAAGATTAATTTCTTGTCAATACCGTGGATATCACCCCCACGTGTACAACCTGTTACTTAATCTACGTTCACTATAATTAAAAACAGCAAGCAAGAATGTGATGCACACGTTTTTAAACCTAACTCGAAAATGATATTCAATGAATCAAAGAAAGAGAAGAGGTTAAGAAGATGAATTTCACTAATGCATAGATGCAAAAGAAAGACAAGTTCTTTTACCAAAATGACAAAATATTTTGTGAATATTTATAAGAAAGAAACAGCAAGTGTGCTCCCTATATGAAAACAAGCAAGAAAGAAAGAAACCCAAGAAGGGTCCCACCGGGCGTGCCAAAATGTTTCACACAGAATTTTTTGTTCCAGAATAGAGTTATTTCTATCTTTTCATTATCTTGAGAAACAGATAAGGGTTAGGGATAGGAGGAATACCATTTGAGTGTTAGGAAGGTGTGCACATACCGTAGAGAGATTAGACCCAATTGTGAAGAGCTATTTTTTGTCTGGGAAGGACTACCTGTAAATAAGAATGCAAGACCACCAGATTTTCCTTAAACAATAAGTGAGGGAACTACCTTGGGCCCAAGAAATATTAGACTTCCTTTCAAAGGTGGTCAATTCCCTTTTAATATGAATTAATGCAAATGCTAATAAAGAAGCTATTGTGAAATCACGATTTAGGTACCTCGTTACTAAAAGCAATAGAGACTAAACTACCCAATAATAAAAATGTCATGTTGTTTGTTTGGTAACTGGTTACTGATACATTCAGATCAAGTTACAGGGATAGACAAGGCTGGATATGAGATTGTTTGGAGGGTAAATAGGTGAAAGGTTGGTTTTTGGTATAAGTCACAGCGACCGATGCTGGTCAGTGGATAACCGACCACGGTTATAAAACCGGGTACCAGTAGGGGATAACCGATATCGGTAGGGGGAAGTGATTTAGGGGCTTTTAAATGGAGGTTGGTTGTAAGGTGGTTATGGGGTTTAGAAGGTTGGTAGATGCTTGAGGGGGAGTAACAGGGTGATAGAGAAGACTTAGAGGGTGAGAAAGTTGTCCTTGGGGCAATATAGAGATGGATGAATGAAGGTTACGTGTAGGGTGCTTCCGGGTGGTAGATCCAGGAGTGGGCTTATAATCACTATGAATCAAAAATTCACAAAGTAGTGTCTAGAAGCATACAAGGTAATAAAAGAGACTACTTACTAGTTTCTGATGCAGATGCAGGTCCAAGGAATGCAGTGGCGAAGGAAAGGCTCAGTTGGGATGATCCTGCAATTAGAAGTGAGCTGATGAAGCTATCCTCCAACTCTCCCAATGTTTGGATGAATGTGACCATGATCTAGTTACTTAGTTACAGTCTTGGGCTCAATACTTCTCTCTGCAACCTCTTCTCTCTCTCTCACTTGTCTCCCTCTTGCAAATGAATCCAGATCCTTTTGTTTTGGTTGGGGGGAGGTCATTTATAGGGAACCGATGGAAGTTACCTAACCGATGCTGGTCGCGTAGGGACCGATGTCGGTTAGGTCAAAGTGGGCTATTTTTAGTAAAATAGCCAACTTTCCCTCCTTTTCTCCCGAGGGGTCAGTTGTGGGTTTGGTCAAGTCATTATTAGGTTCGTTTTGGTGCAGGTGAGGGGTGATGAGTCATGGGTGTGGGTCTGGACCAAGTTATAGGTCTTATTTAGGTTAGTTTAGGGTTAGGGCTAGGTCATGGAGAGGTGGCAAGGTGAGGTGGCAAGGTTGGAGATGTGGATTTATTAATTATAAGGTAATTAATAAATAATTAAGTGTGTAAGGTTTAGGTGGTGAGGTAGGGTTAGGTTGCAAAACGGGATGTGGGGCACAGGGCGTCGTAAGACCCAAATTTGTTGTCTATATTTGCCCCTTATTGTCATGTAGCTTGTCTTGTAAAGCTGCACTAACAATAATAAGAAGTGGCTGCCCCAGTTAAGGGTATAGGTAATCCCCCTCAAATCTATCACAGATTGAGGCAACATGAAATCAGGGATAGGGTTGATAAATGGTGAATGATGATGAGATGATGGTAAGATGGTGGGGTAAGTTCAAGGAAGCAGACACACATTGAAATGTAGTAGTGCGACCAAGGTACACGATTTGAAGAGCAAACAAGCAATTCATAGGCAAAGGTCGATAGTTTATCCAAACAAGGTTGATATAATCCTGATATCCAAGGCTTAGGAAGTAGCTCCAAGGGATATAACGGGTAAGGTATCGGAACATTTAGGCATGTTTGGCAATACCAAATAGTTGGTTTGGTTGAGATAAACGTCACGGTCTCGGTCTAGGAAAAGCTAGTCGGCTGATCAATTCAAATATCCTAGTCATGCTAAAACACGAGAAGATGAGCTCGATTGAACAAACAGCTATATGATGGGTGGATAGAATCATAATTTGTGGGCCTCAGTCGAGGTACTTAATTGGTGCAGTGTTGGGTCAGGCCAATTCGTTGGGTGCGGCTGTGGGTCGATCCGATATGTGGGTTGCTGCCTTGGGTTGAGGCGATAGTTTGGTTGCGGCCTTAGGTCGGGTCGATTGGTTGGTTGTCACCTTGTGTCGGGTCGATTGCTTTGCTTATGGCCTTGGGTCAGGCCGATTGATTTTGTTGTGGCCTTGGGTCGGGCTGATTGGTTGGTTGTGGCCTTGGGTTGGGCCAATTGGTGGGTTGTGGCTTTGGGTCGGGCGGATTGACTTGTTGTGGCCTTGGGTCAGGCCGGTTGGTTGGTTGCGGCCTTGGGTCGGGTTGATGAATTTAAAATAAGGCTATTTAGCAAAGTCAGGGGTAGGCAATGTGGTGAAAAATGGAGATTGGGTGGATAAGGGTAGGAGTTAGGTTAAAATAAGCAGGTAACCGATATCGGTTATGGGTGACCGATATCGGTTAGAAGACCGATATCGGTCTTCTTGGGCATTGCCCTAACCGATATCGGTTAGAGGTCAAAACCTATAAAAAGAAAAAAGTAGCATGTCATTTTCATATTGTGAATGTGAGCGCCAAAACATCTCTTATGGAGTTTTGAATTGATTGGGTCAAGTGTTTGGGTTGAGTTGGCACTAGTTGAGTGGGTGAGTGAGTTATTGGCAGGCCCCAGAGATCGGGAGGCAGAGCTTGATTGGTTGAGGATCCTGCTGAGAAGATTTGGAGCTATGGCATAGGCTGGAGGAGCTAGACCACCACCACCTATCCCACCACGACGACGTGTAGTCGTACCGGTAGGCTTTGAACCCCTATTTTTGTCAATTTTATGAATTTAGCTGGGATTTGGGTATTGGGGTAGGAATCCAAAATTTGATAAAATAATGAATAAATGAAGGTAAACAGTAAAATGGATTGGGTAGATATGTTAGGTAGGCAAAAACGTCAGGGTGGGTAAAGTTTTAGGCAATTGTGCTGGGTAAATGGGTAGAAATAGGAAAAAAAAGGGGGTTTGGGGGCCGTTTTCGGTTCGGCCCCTAAACCCCATAGTGACCGACGTCGGTCACTAGTCGACCGCGCCTCGGTCACAGTTTTTAGGTGTAGATTAGCATGTGCAGAGACCGGCATCAGTCATGTGTCGACCGACGTCGGTGCATAAAATTTGGACATAGGCTGCAGTTGGGGGACCGATGGCGGTCGAGAGTGACTGATAGCAGTCACCATGGGTAGGAGGTAGGGTTGTAAAAGTGCTTTGTTGGGTGTTGTTTTAGGCGGGTAGGATAGATTATAGGGTTGAGGGGGGAGAAGGTATATTTGTGGGGTGAGGTGGGTGAATTGCTAGCGGGGATTAGGTGGGATAAGTTGATTGGGGTAGGATAGGTTATGGGTTTTTTATGGATTGGGATGGGTTAAATTGGTTGGGGTATGGTTAAAGGGATAGAGTAGATCGGGTGGAGTATTGTTGGGGCGGTTGGTAGGGTGTGGGATATTTAAAGATGGATTGTGGGAGTGAGAGGGATTTTGAGATGTATAGGGTAAGATAGGTGGGTTTAGATGTATTGACAGAGTTGGGTTATGATTGGGTGGGTGAGTAGGTATAGAGGGTTAGGTTGGTTTTTTTTGTTAAGGGTAGGCCTGACAGAGTGGGTTGTTTGTGCAGGCACGCCAGTAGTTGACCATACAAGATCAGATGCTACCCATATTGGAGCGGATGCGGCCACATGTGACCGCAGGGTAGTGGGCAATTATGCGGGAGGTTGAACTCGGTAGAGTCCAGAGGTATAGGGCTATGGATAGGGACCATAGCCTGATGGTTTCCCTCATCGAGAGATGGGATCCGGCAACCAATGTCTTCCATCTCCCTACTGGAGAGATGACAGTCACCCTAGAGGATGTGTATCACATCCTGAGACTACCGATCATAGGTTAGGAGGTGTTCCAGGTGGATGCCGAGATAGTGATGGATAGCATCCTACAGGTATTCGGGGATGCAGCCCCATTGGTTACATATCATAGTGCGAGTATCTACTACGGTGAGATGTATCACACTCATAGACATGAGACACGGCTTGCCGTGCTAATGATGGTCGGTATCACCTGTTTCACCCTCCCTAACTCAGAGGGAGGACGCTTCCCACGAGCTCTGATGGGAGTTTTACAGGAGATGGTGGAGGAGCACACCTGCTACGCATGGGCACCAGTGTATCTGGTGCAGCTATATAGAGAGCTCTGGGGATATCGTCGTATGAAGTGAATCTGTATATGTTCCAAATTCTTGTTACACTATTGGGCATACAAGCACATCGTGTGTATACGACTAGTAGGGTTGCCCCAGCACCCAGGGCCACAAACAGTCTACAGATATGGGTTTCAGAGGTGGTTGGGGGTCGTGGGCCAGCCATGAGCAGTGGTCATAGGGCAGGATGTTTCCTTTTACAGGCATATGTTAGAGGGCCTGACTGCATTAGATATTATATGGAGGCCATACAAAGGCCATCAGCCCCGTGGAGGAGCCCGAGCACAGCTACGATGGATCGAGTACATCTTCTGGATAGCTGGATGAAGACCCAGGGATTATGAGTGGATTCCCCTAGAGAGGGTACAATGACAGCTGGGACTATAGCAGGATGTGCCACCTCCCCTCCCATAGTATCGGAGGGAGGATGTAGATGCACCACTGCCTCTACCGCAGCCATTTGACCCAATCTGGGTAGCAGAGAGACCGACAGATGACACAGTCGATGATGTCGGGGTTACAGGGTCATTTTTGGTTTGGTGGGCAGGGTAGAGGGTTGTCGTGAGAGCACATCCAGCAAAGCCAGATTTAGCGGCTATTACAGCGGAGAGGGACTGTCTCTTGGGTTAGATGTAGTTACTACATGGGTAGCTTGCTGCCGCACAGGCACAGATTGGGGTGTTACAGGGACAGTTAGCCTAGGCACAAGCACATGTGCAACCTCAGGTCCCTGTTCAGGCTTCGATGGGAGTGCCACCACCACCACAGGTACCCGACTCAGGTTCAGGGCACATAAGTAGGGTAGGGCCCACTTGTATTAGGAGCCAGGGGACCAGCCCCACCAGCCATGGTTGCACGGGCCCGTTACATGGAGGCTAGTGCGGAGGCCTGTTACTATCAGGACATACTAGATGGTACTAGTGTAGATTATTAGCTATATGCGGCTTATAGAGTCGAGACTTCCCAGAGTCACATGTCACAGGTGGCCCGCAGCCACAGCCGATGGGTCAGTTACAGGGAGGAGGCGAGACCTGGCACAGGGGCCAGTTGAGGGACAGGCTGAGGGAGGGGGAGAGAGATGAGTCGCCCCAGGAGCAGAGACACTTTTTGGTCGAGTTGGATACATGATTTTTGATAGAGATGCCGATCTGCGAACCGAGTGTGCATATAGGGGCCTGCCTGCCCACAACAGGATTTATGTATTCATTTTTGTTGTATATACCGGCCTGCGAGCCGAGTACATTTTGTATAGTTGATATCGGCCTACGAGCCAAGTATATTTTTGACATGAGAGACCGGCCTGCGAGTCGAGTCGAGATTTTGACACAGAAAGCGGCCTACATGCCGAATTTTTATTTTGGATTACTGAGGCCCCATGCAGGGCAATTTGTATATTTTGACATTGATTTAACGATATATAGATGATGAGTTTGATCCACATGGTGTGTATAATTTTTGAGTTGATGCATATATTATAATGTGTCATGTGTTTTGTCGATGGTATTGTAATTTGATGTATATAGATGATGTTGATGATGGTTTGATGATATGCATATGTTTTGAAATCTTGATGTTATTATGATGATGGATGTTGATAGTGATGTCGTTATGCAGGGAAAAGAGGTGAGCTCCACCAAAAAGTTACAAAAAACAAAGAAAAGGCCCAGGTATAAGCAAAAGGAAACAGGTGACCACTATCGGTTAGCTAACCAATGTCGGTCACTATGTGACCGATACCGGTTATGTAACCAATATCAGTTATGCTAAAACGAGCTTTTCTAAAAATAGAAGAGCTTTCGAGGCAACTTAAATTCTTATTTTTAGAGTCATGCAACATGTTAAATACGAGGATGCGAGTCTATTGATGTCCATACATGTTAGTTGCATGGGATAATTGAGTGATAAGCAGGAAAGAGATAGGTAAAGTGATCATGGGCTTGGATTAAGAAGGTGTAAAGGCAAATTATAGTGAAGAGGGTGGTGAACATGGCTGAACAAGGAGAAGCTTCCAGCGGGCAGAGAAGAGAGTGAAGATAGGTTCCACCTCAAGCTGTTGCATCCCAAGAGGTATAAGTTTTGGTTGGAATTAGATTTTGCATGCTTATGAATAGGATGTGGTAAGGTAAGTGGGTAGAGATGAAAAGAAAGGTGATAGGAAAGGGTTTGGGATGGGTTGAGTGTTATGGGGTAGGTAATCAGGTGTTTCAGATATGTTTTTAGGAATAGAGAGGCAAACAAGTGAATAAGTTATCATAGGTGGTGTTTTTTTTAAGTAGGGTGGATAGAATTGACAGTGACCGATATTGGTTTAGGCTTAGCTGGTATCGGTTAGGTAACCGATATCACTATCTGTGTAAAGTTGTAGATTTCGATAAAAAAACACTTGCGGATTTATTTGTTGTTTGTTGGTTTGATGTGTGCAGGTAGAGGCAGGGTTGAGGATGAATGATAGGGTGCCAGCTTTGTTGTCACGGGTCCGAGCAGATGTAACACCATCTGAGTGGGCATTAATAAACTGTGTGGGGTTAAGCGGAATCCACTGTTATTCAAGAATCGCATGTAATCATGCTATGTTGCAGGCGCTGATTGAGAGATGGAATCCTAAAAAGAATACCTTCCATTTGCCAACAGGGGAGATGACAGTGACGTTAGAAGATATGTTTCAAATTTTGAGACTTCCAATTATAGGAAGACCAGTGTATTAGGCAGGGCCCAATGTGACACAGGTAGCGATAACGGCAGTATTTGGTCCAGCCGCACGAGATTTGACACAGCGAGGCTTGACATTTACTTTTGGTATAATGTTTGCGGTACATCCTGAGGCAACAAGGTTGGCCGTGGTATTAATGATAGCGGTGGGGTATTATGCGTTACCTAGAGCGGACGAGGGAAGATTTCCAAAATCATTGATGTGTATTATTCGTGAGATGATAGAAGGTAGCATTATTTTCGCATGGGCACCCACATATCTGGCGCAGCTATACAGGGGTTTATGGGCATGTAGGCAAAATTACAGGACTACACTGGATTGTGCATACTTATTACATTGTTAGGCCTATGAGCACATTGTGTGTGTGCAACTAATAGGCTGACCTATCCAAGTAGGAGATAAAGGATTGCAAAGGTTTGGATTCAGGCGATGGGTCCAGACAGAGCAAAAGACAAGAGCTGAGACTGTGACAGATGACGCCGAGTATTATAGGCAGATGTTGGAGACGTTGACAATTGCGGATATCTGTTGGAGGCCTTATGGGAACTACATGGTGATGGTGAATATAGCCAAGGATTTGAGAAGTGTAGAGTGATTGAGGTGGATCACAGGACACAGGCCCGGTAAGTAGGAGAGGATTCCTCTAGATCATGTGCGGAGACAATTTGGATTTGTTCAGGATATACCCATGGATCATAGACCATACAAAAGGATCAACGCCAAGGCACCATTCTCACCTCCACGGCCGACACTTCCAGAAGGACCAGAAGATATAGCAGCCGATCGCAGGGTAATGGATGCAGGAGTGACAGAGTCTTATAGATTATGGTGGGCAGAAGAGTTGTGAGATACACACAAGAGGGCTGATCATCCTGACCTAGTTGTGATTACAACAAAGAGAGACCACCTGCAGGGCTTAGTTCACTAGCTTCAAACACAGGTGAACGAGACCATGGGATTGTTAAAGGCTTCGCAGTCATGAGTGGAGAGGCTAGAGGCAAGACTCCTCCACATGAGAGGGCATATTAGTATGTTACAGGAGAGATTGGTGGATTAGTGAGAGGAACCAATAGCAGTGGTACCTTTGAGGAGGGAGAGGCCAGGTGAGTAGCATCAATGATCACCATCGCTACCTGGTGCGGAACGAGGTGTAGGGGCTTAAGTGAGTTTCATACATAGGGGTAGAAGAATAAGGACTCTGACCTGTGTGTCGAGAATAGCGAAGATGTATTTGTTTAACATATAAATAAAACTGAATATGTATGTTGATTTGAGTTATGATAATAATAAGAATGTTTGTTTTTTGAATGTTTGGATTGATAAAGGAAAAAGGTGAGTGTTATCAATATAAATACGTGAAAATATTTATATTTGTAAGGAAAACACAACACATGATAGGTTATGGTAGGGGATGGTCAAGCTAACCTTGGGAGACCCCATGTCTCCTAAGTGCTGCCTACATAGCCTATTACACAAAGCAAGGAGGGGCCTTAGACCAATGTAGTTCTCCCTGAGGACCAAGGAGAGATGAATTCAAGCAATTTGGTTATGGTTAGGAAATTTGTTGGTTTGTAAAAGTTTGATGTTGGTAAGGTAATGGTGTTGGTAAGGTATTGGCGGTGTTGGTGTGGGTATAGGTGAAGCGAAGATTAGCTTACCCGAGTGTAGGAAACCGTGTCCTGATTAAGGTCAACACATAATCCTAGATTCGGGTAAAAGAGGCAAAATTGTCCCATAGTTGGAAAGAGCTAAATAAACCACCTATTATTATAGGATGAGCTTGAATCCCTAGGTACTTTGCATAGGTGAGAAGTCGATAGGTGAAAAGAGTCGTATAATCATAATATATCGGATATACATCACGTCCCTTGAGTTTTGTTGCTTTGAAGAATGGTGAGGTGAGGTGGATGGTATAGCTGGGGTGCAGAGAACTTGTTATAAGGTGACTATTCTGACAAAAGAGAACCAAACCTAAATAAACAAGTCCATAACTTAAAAGTGCTTTTGAATACTGCTTTTATTTTTCTAGATATAGACTGATCGATGCGGGAAGTCTATATGGGATATGCATTTTATTGTTCTTGAGGTCTTCACCAAGCTGATCAATGTGAGAAGCTTCTGATAGAGGTTGACTTTATATAGCTATCCTTCAAGGGAGCAATCTACTTATAGTAGCAGATGCGGCTTTGCACATAGCTATCCTTCGAGGGAGCAGTCTAGTTATAGTAGTAGAGGTGGCTTTTCTCATAGCTGTCCTTCAACAGAGTAGTCTAGTTTATAGCTTAGAGGTCTAGATGTCCATTTTGCGTGAAGCATCTAGTTTTGTAGGAATTTTGACTCAAGAATATCCCAGAATTGTATAATTGAGAACTTGTTATTTTGATACTTTTAAGTCATGGACTAGAATAAAAAGAGGAAGGCATCTTTAAGAGGAGGTGATGATCAAACCACGTGATTTTGATTCTACTTTGAGATGCACGAAACAAGGTGTATGAGGTGGTAAATGAGCTCAAGGGACGAGCGCGACGTAGATAAGAAGTGATGTAACACTAAACTCAACAGTAGAATGGTCAGAGATGTAAGGCATTAAGGGGTTGAGGCTCAGGTTTACCATTAAGCAAAGCTAAATAATAAGTACCTGATCCATAAGTGTGAGTGATAATGTAAGGCTCAATCCAATTAGGAGCAAATTTTCCACGTTTGCTCTTTTCTAGTTTAGTTACATGTTGATTCTCTTTGAGGACAAGATCACTAATCTTAAAGGTATGCTCATGAATTCACTTATCATAAGCACGCTTGATGCACTTTTGATAAGTTTGAAGGTGGTCAAGAGCTGTAAGACGACGCTCATCAAGAAGCTCCAATTGGGTTAACTGCTCTTGGTGGAAGTCATCATTGGTGAGAATATCCTAGAGAGATATTATGAGGGAAGGGATTTATATTTTGAGAGGCAAGACAGCCTCGGTACCATACACCAAAGATAATGGTGTGGCATTAGTGAAAGTACGAATGGTGGTACGATAAGCCCAAAGGGCAAAGGGGATGTGATCATGCCAGTTTTTCTCAAAATTGTTAACGACTTTCATGAGAATTTTAGTTAAGGTTTCGTTAGAAGATTCGGCTTGACCATTTGCTTGTGGATAGTAGGGTGACGAGAAGCTAAGTTTGATACCAAATTTTTCACAAAGGGTGCGTAACAACTTATTTTTGAAAGATTTGCCATTATTTGTTATCAGGCGATTAGGAACACCAAAACAACAAATAATGTGATGATTGATGAACTCAACGATTTTCTCTTTTTTGGTTGAAATGAATGGAATTTCCTCCACCCATTTAGTGTAATATTCGATTGCCATGATGATCCAATGATGACGTTGCGAAGAAGGTGGGTGAATATCACCAATCAGGTCTAAACCCCATTGTGAGAAAGGCCAAAGATCTTGTACGACTTGTAGCGGGTGGCTGGGAGTATGCTGAAGGTTGGCATGTTGTTGACACATAACACAACGCTTAACATATTCACAGCAGTCTTTATTAAGAGTAGGCCAATAATATCCTAGGTGAAGGATCCGCTTGGCCACGGCAAAGCCACTAAAGTGCCCACCACAAATTCTGTTATGGATTTGTTGGATGGTATGGGTGACTTCAGTGCCGGTTAGACATCGAAGGAGGATATCATCGAAGCCATGTTTATAGAGGAGTCCCCCCATGATGACATAACGAGAACCACTTTTATGAAAAGCACGTTTGCCATTACTAGTAAGGTCAGGTGGGAGAACAGAGGTTGTAAGGTAATTGTGAAATTGGTGATACCAGGTATCTTGTGAATTAGCAGATACATTATTTACCATACAAACATCAGGGACTAAGTAAGATGGGGAAAATAGTTGTTGGACCAAGACAAATATGTTAGAGTCAGTTGGTGAGGCAGGAATTTGTGAGGCCAAGCAAGCCATAGTATCCGCAAATTTATTAGTTGAGAGTGGAACGGTTTGGATAGAATAATGAGTAAATAAGGTCAAAAGTGAATCCACGTAACATTTGTACTTTTGAAGTTCCTCATTTTTACATTGGTAGATGTCAGTAACTTAATTTACTACCAATTGAGAGTCACCGAAAATGTTAATAGACTTCACACCTAAGTGTAACGCAACGTGGAGACCCAAAACAAGGGCCTCGTATTCCGCTGTATTGTTAGTGCAGGGGAAATCGAGCCTGAATGAAAGAGGCATAGGTTCACCATCAAGAGGAATGAGAACAATGCCCGCCCCTCCACCACGCTGACATTTAGATCCATCAAAGAAGAGGGTCATCAGATAACACGCATCACTGAGCGAAAGGGTTGCTGACCGTAGGGTGTACAGTCAGGGGTATGAGACAAATAATATAGTACGGTGCTAGGATTAGCATCCAAAAATTTGGAAAAGTCTGGATCTCCTACAGGGATCTTGGGAAAAGCACTGGTGTCCGTAGGATTCCCCATAGGATACAAAGGGGGTGACTCAGGCAAAGACACGGAACAAGCATGTGAAACCTATTATCCTATAAAATTGTCAAGGGCAATTTGCAGGTAACCATACCCAAAAAAAAAAAATTTGGCCCCAAGGAAGTCTAACAACATTCGAAAGAAGCCCAAAATTCTCTTTCGAAAATCAAGTTTTAAGGACTTAGCCATTTTTCAGTCTTTTCGAAAAGGGCGCTGATAAGTTCATGTTGACATGTTGAAAGGTGTGCCAAAGGGCGCTGATAAGTTCATGTTGACATGCTGAAGAGTGTGCCAAAGGGCGCTGATAAGTTCCTGTCGACATGCTGAAAGGTGCGCCAAAGGGTGCTGAGAAGTTCATGTTGACATGTTGAAAGGTGCGCCAAAGGGCGCTGATAAGTTCCTGTCAACATGTTGAAGAGTGCGCCAAGGGCGCTGATAAGTTCATGTTGACATGCTGAAGAGTGCGCCAAGCGCTGATAAGTTCATGTTGACATGCTGAAGAGTGCGCCAAGCACTGATAAGTTCATGTTGACATGTTGAAAGGTGCGCCAAAGGGCGCTGATAAGTTCATGTTGACATGCTGAAAGGTGCGCCAAAGGGCACTGATAAGTTCCTGTCGACATGCTGAAGAGTGCGCCAAGGCACTGAGAAAGTCCTGCCGACATGCTGAAAAGTGCACCCTTTTACATTGAAGAGTAGTTTCTTCTTGGGATCCATTGATCATTTTTGTAAAATATTTAAAAAGCATGTTGACATACACGATGACTTCATCCATGTTGCACCATGGGATGTTGTCATCCAAAAACTTGCGCAAGTCAACTGTTGACTTTTTAGATATTTTCTAGATATTTTGTAAGTGGTTGGTTCATTTTTGCCTTCTCTTCTTCTCTTCTTCTATATATACTTGAATACTTGTTGTATTCGGAGTGGATACTTTTCAGATGAAAAATAGAAGTAAGAAGAAAAGACTTTGAGCTTTTTGTAACAGAAGGAAATATTAATACAATATTTAGACTTTGTGCTGAATACCTGTGTTATACATCAGAGCTTTCTTATGTTAGATCTGTATGTTTGTTCTGTTGAATCTACTTCTACTTTATTGTCATTTATTAATGAGTATTTCTTTGTTTGTCTATGCAAGTAGGTTCAGCTTTGTTTACTACCAGCCTAAAACATAGACCCTCTGACCTTTCTACTTTGGAATTCATTTCTTTTCTCCCTTCAGATCCATCTTCCTTCCTTCCCTTCCTTCATTCCTTTCTATTCTTCGTCGGAACTACTCTACTGGGATGAGATCCCAAACCCCCTGAAGGCAGAATACTGTAAGACTTGCACAGGTTCCTGCTGGTAGAATAGCAATAAACTAGTTTCGCTTTGCTGTCTCAAAGAGGGGCTATGCCCTACACACTGTTGACTCGTTTATCCATAAATCTGCCCAAGCGACAAATTTTCAAACCAACAGTTTTTGGCGACTCCGCTGGGGAACGAACAGATCTATCTGATCTATGATGGTGGTATAATAGAAAATCAATAAAAATCTAAAAAATCACTACCTATTTGCAAACTTTAACTTTTTGTTAAAAATCCAAAAAATTTGCAAACATGCTCTAAATCAAAAAAATTCTTCTGAGATCCATAGATCTGGCCTAGTTGGAGACCTTTAGTTCGCTGAGTTTTTATAAAAATATGTATTTTTCCGTAGATCTGAGTTTTTGACTGTTTACTAAAATTTTCAAACTCTTCAAATAGTCAACTTAGATCTGAAAATCAGCTTACTAAGCTTCACTGTCATTTTATCTACATTGTTCTTTGTCATTAAACCGCAATCGGTTTTCAGAAGAGGATAATTTTAAATATTCAAAAAAGTACATGCTACTGGTTTTTGTTAGAATAACCAGAAAATCAGCAAGTACAATCAAAAAGAAGTTTTAAACCTGCTCCACAACATCGCAGATCTGGAAGGTACGCTGGCGGACCGAACCATTTACTCGTAGCAGGAGAGCTCATGGGAAAGTCGACCCTACATTCAATCTGCTTCAAAGGCACAACTTTAGTATAACACCGACGCGCTTTTCATCACTAAGCTCGGCTGACCGGTCATCCAGGAGTGTCTCACCTCCACGGAGGAAGACCCTCTCGCAAGGGGCATCCACATCCCTTTGCAGTGCTTTATTGCTTAGCGGAACCGCACTTCCAGCCCGTGTTCTTTTTCCAACCTTTCAAATGGCAGTGCCATGGGGAAATGCTATGGGCCCTCTCGCATTACCACATCCAGTTCACGCGCTCCCTCACGGAAACCGAAAGAATTTTCCCAAATTCGATGGGAGCAGAAACCAAAGCACAGATTCACACATATCTGCATTCATCATGTCATGTAGCATCCTAAATGTGACTCATGAAGATGTGTCGGTTCACCTTTTTCTGGAAACTTTACAAGGGCCTGCAGCAAAATGGTTTCAACATTTTCCGGCCGGATCTATTACCAGTTGGGGCCACCTTGCGGGATTGCTTTCGAAGACAGGTACAAGCCTTCAGAAGATGCATTTGCACTATTATCATAGATCACTCACCTGAAGAAGGAGGCCAATGAGACCATGCGCGATTTTATCGCCAGGTTCAATGCATTAATCAATCATGTGCCTGTTGCCATGCTTCCAAACACCGGAAAATCAGAAGTGTTTTCTTCGTGAACGCTATGAGTTCGAAAGTAAGTTTCTTACTCTTACAAGAGCAAGTGGCTACCTTGATTCTCACCCAGGCCGCTGCCATCCGAATTGAAGATAATTTGATAATATCTGGCGAATTGAAAAGGGAATCATCTAAGTTTAAATCTTTGGGCCCTTCGCCCAATACTTCGTCTGACCCGGCATTTCAAAAGATTGGTAAACGACTTGCTTGCATTAAAGCAGCAATTAGCCCAAGCTTCCCCTGGTTCCTCATACAGGGATGTCCCACAGAGGAATTTCACTTCCAACAATGTTTCTCAAAGGCCGCGCTTGGCCTGCAACTGCTCTGCGGTTGGCACTTGAAGCTCCTCCGGTTAATGCCTTAGCCGAAATTGAAGAAGAGGAACAAGATTATGAAGAACCTTCGTCTCAAGGTGAAGATGATCAAGATGTCAGCGAGCCGACTAGGTGACTCTGTTATCGGGTATATGGAATTTGATGAAGAAGAATTTGATGAAGAGGAGGATACACAAGGATATGTGAGCGGACAATCATATGTTTGTTTTTATGTGCTACGCAAGGACAAGAAGTAGAGGTTGCTACCCATGTACAGAAGGAGAAGGCCATGTCAAACGTGCCTCCAACTAATTGCTAAAAGAGGTAATCCTCTTCCTACTCAACTCCCTGTTAAGTCTTTTGCAAAGAAAGCTTTTCCCCCGATCTCTCCTCCAAATCAGTCTTCCTCTCATATTCCTATCAAGACCAGTAATCCTACCCTACCATCACGAAGTGAGGGACTTATTCCTTCACTAGCGCAACCTTTGGCCACATTCGATATCATAGATCATGCTAAAAATACTAAGATCCAAATGTCTAAAGCCAAGTATCTTCAGTCAAACCCCGAGCAGGCTTGTAAGATTGACTAAGTATATTCAAAGTCAAGCTATCATATCTCCCCAGGTTTCCTTGAAAGGGATCCTTTCCACTCCTCCTGCATCCCACATAAATGTTGCTTTAACATCTGCATCAGGAAAGATAGAACCTTTCTATCTCTCCCTCCTAATCAATGGCCACAAATTAAGTAACTGCATAATTGATTTTGGAGCTTCCGATAATGTCATGCCGGCAAAAATTCACCCATGCTTTGGGCCTCACCCTTACCAAGCCTTTTGGCAGATGTTATTCCTTGGAAACCAAGCAGGTTTCGTTGATTGGTCAAATCAAAGACACGGCAATTCGCATTCGCAGGAATTCCCAGAGAAAAGAGTAAAAATGACAGTCCTCGTTGCTGACATTCCAGCAGCCTATGGAATTCTGCTAGGAAGAAGTTTTTTGCAGTGAAGTTGGTGGGGAGATTCATATGGACTGGTCTAAGGCTAGAATCCTCGTCAAAGGTGTAATGCAGACATTGGAGCCAGAATCACAAAAGAAGTACTTGGTTACTAACTCTGAGGACCCCAAAGCTCAAATTCTTTTCGAATCATTAGGGATGGGGAGCTATTTCTTGTCTATCGAGTCTGAAAAAATGGTTGTTCTCGTCTAAGAAGAAGATCTTAACAAGGTCTGGACCTTACAGTTTGATGACAGTTGTACAACCAGTGGATGTGGTGCTGGAGCCATGCTAATAACTCCCGACAAGGAGATTATTCTCTCTCTTTCAAATTGCAGTTTTTCAACACAACTAATACTGCTGATTATGAATCTCTGCTACTTGGCATGCAAGCCGCAAAGGAAAGAGGGATCAAAAATCTGAAAGTACAAGGTGATGCAGAGTTAGTTGTAAATCAAGTTAAAAGGATATATCAAGTGAATAATGAAAGGCTCAGGCACTACCGTAATGTGGTGTGGGACAGCATCGAGGAATTTGACGGCTTTTTTCAATAGAATCCATTCCAAGAGCTCATAATGACATGGCCGATTCATTGGCTGTTTCAGCATCCCTCATGCTCCCTCACCCAGGTTTGAAAACAGACAAATACACCATTGAGGTGGTTTTCCCGCCCAAGTGTGCCAGACAATTCTCAGCATTGGTAAGTATTCAATGATGACAATCAACTCATTGCCTTTCTAGAAAAGGTGAAAAATTTCAAGGAATTACATTTTGAAAGATCCACTTCTATGTGTCACGAATCAGTCACCGATCAAAAGGATGAATCCGGAGGGAATGACAGCATATGTCAGCTAAGAGGGAATAAAATTCCCAAGGGCTTGGTTTCTTTGGAACGTTTGTTCGACAAGCACGACCTTTTTGTGAAAAAGAAAAAGCGAGATGGTATGGGCTCCTCCCCAGAAACTGAACCAGTTAATTTAGGTTCGGTAGAAGATCCGCAGTTTGTGAACATTGGAAAATGTTGCACACACCTGAAGAGAAGCAGAAGTTTGTCAAACTACTAAAGAAATACATGGATGTATTGGCATGGTCCTATGCCGATCTGAAGTTTTTTAAGCCAAAGGACGTTCAGCATGACATCTCGTTGAAAGAGGACGTCAAACCCTTTTTTCAAAAGCAGAGGCATTATAACCCTAAGATCTCAAGTACTATCCAAGCTGAAATTCAGAAAATGCTAGATGCGAGAATCATTTTTCCTATCCATCACAGTACTTGGGTAGCAAACATTGTGCCAGTGCGCAAGAAAAACGGTGAAATACGCATATGCGTAGATTTTTTAAACTTCAATCAGGCTTCCTTAAAAGGACAACTACCCACTTCCTATAATGGATCAGGTTCTACAAGCGGTAACTGGATCATAAATGTTTTCCTTGCTTGATGGTTTTTCGGGCTACAATCAGATTGAAGTCTCACCTGAAGATCAATTTAAAACAGCGTTCACTACTCCCTGGGCTACGTTTGCCTACAGCAGGATGCCTTTCGGCCTAACCAATGCTGGCACCACTTTTCAGCGGGCCATGGACCTTGCATTCAAAGTTATGATGGGGAAGGTCATTGTGGTTTATCTAGATGACTTAACTGTGTTCTCTAAACAACAAAGTGATCATTGTGATCATCTGGAGCAAGTATTGGCCAGATGCCGAGAGCATGGGATTTCCCTGAACCCAAAAAAATCTGTTTTTGGAGTCACAGAAGGAAAGTTGTTGGGGCATGTTGTTAGCAAAGAAGGAACGAAGATAGATACCAAAAGAGTTAAGGCTATTCAGAGCCTCACTTTTCCTACAAGCAAGACCACCGTCCACTCTTTCTTTGGAAAGGTGAACTTTCTCAGGCGTTTTGTTCCCGACTTTGCTGAAAAGACTCGTCATATATTGGACATGATGAAAGGGTCACCAACTTTCCGATGGAGTGAGGAAGGGAAAAGGTCATTCGAGGAAATAAAATCCTCCGTCACTCATGCACCAGTCCTGGTATTCCTCGACTTCTCCAAGGATTTTATCATGTATAGCTATGCATCTGAGCATACTGTATCTGCCATCTTGATGCAAAAGAATTCTGAGGATGTTGAATCTCTGATTGCGTTCATGAGCTCTCCCCTCAAGCCTCACAAATTAAAAATGTCTCAATTGGAAAAGCATGCCTCGCCGTTGTCAAAGCGGTCAAAAATTTCAAGTATTACATTTTAAATTCTCATACAGTGGTACTGGTCCCTGACACGGCATCAAGTCAATTTTAACTCAACAGGAGTTAGGAAGCTTGCGAGGAAATTGGATTGCAAAGGTCTAGGAGTACGACCTGGATATAAAACCAACCAAGTTGGTAAGAGGCAAAGGCCTATGTCAACTTATGGCCAAAAACCAACAGTCAGAAATTTTCAGAGAAAAGGATGATTGTACCAATGAAGCACAAAGTCAATTGGAGAAACCCGATTCACTGCCTCTAGTCCTATTTATCACAACCAGCGATGAGTGGTATTCCGATATTGCTTTCTTCCTCACCTACGATGAATGCCCAGCTCACCTAACTACAAAGGAGAAGCACACTATAAAGCTCAGAGCAGCCAAATATGTCATCTAGGATGCCGGTTTATACAAACGTGGGGTAGATGGTGTCTTCTTGCGGTGTGTCGACAAGCCACAGCAGGTGAAGTTACTTGAAAGTTTTCATAATTAAACTTGTGGAGGCCATTTCTCCTCTTCTGTGACAGCACACAAGATCATCCAGGCCAGGTACTATTGGCCGACACTTTTCCAAGATACAGCCACCTGGGTAGCAAAGTGTGAGCCTTGCCAGCAATTTGTTGGTAAGCCAAAATTGGCCTACTTTTCCCCTCAGGCTGGTCATTATTGACAAACCATTCAAGTAATGGGGGAATTGATTTTATTGGTGCACTCAATCCTCAATTGAGTGCCAGAAATAGTTATGTCCTGACAGCAATAGATTACTTCACCAAGTGGGTGGAAGCCATACCTGTCAAACATGCCACTTCCGAGGTTGTTTGCAGTTTCATTAAAGAAAATATCGTTGTCAGGTTTGGTGTTCCAAACAAGATTGTTGCTGATAATGCTTCCAAATTTTCTTCACGGGAAGTTATTAGTTTTTTCTATGAATATGGGATAACTTTGGCTCACGCCTCAAATTATTATCCTCAAGGAAATGCTCAGGCAGAATCTAGTAATAAAAACTTGGTGACCATCATACGGAAGCTGGTCAATGAGAATTAGCGGTCCTGGCACAAGTCATTATATGATGCTTTGTGGGTAGATCATATCACTCCAAAGAGGTCCCTCGGTATGTCTCATTTTCAAGTGTTATATGGAATCGATGCTGAGATCCCTATCTCAATAGAAATCCCTGCTCTACCACTTGGCACGAGCAATCGAAGATGAGACTTTCCAGAATTCTCTTGAAAAGAGGATCATGTATCTAACAGAACTTGATGAAAAGAGAGTAAGGGTGGTTGACAGGATCACCGAGCATCAGAATCAAGTTAAGAGACTGTTCGATAAAAAAGCTAAGAAAAGAAATTTCTAGGCGGGAGACCTCGTCCTTTTGTGGGACAAGCGAAGAGAGCCAAAAGGCATGCATGGAAAGTTTAATTCCCTATGGAGAGGGCCTTTCAAGATCAAGTAGCTCAATGGAGAGAATAGTTTCTATCTCTCATATCTAGATGGAACTGAGCTCCCACTTCCCTATAGTGGGCAACATTTGAAGATCTTCAAGAAGTAGAGTTTGCTCTCTTCTTTGTACAGTTTTCTTTCGTTGTGTGTTTGCTTTCTGCTGTGTGTTCCCTTTCTTTGTTCCTTTTGTTCTCCCTCCAGTCACCCTTGTTTTTGATTCTCTCCAACCCAATGGATAGGCACATGAAAATCTAGGATTCTCTACCCTTAAGTTTCACTCAAAGATAGTCCCCAGAAAGAGCTAGTTGTTATCCTACAATATTGTCAAGGGCAATTTGCAGGTAACCATACCCAAAAATTTTGTTTTGGCCCCAAGGAAGTTTGACAACATTCAAAAGAAGCCCAAAATTCTCTTCCCGAAAATCAAGTTTTAAGGACTTAGCCATTTTTCAGTCTTTTCGAAAAGGGCGTTGATAATTTCATGTTGACATGCTGAAAGGTGCGCCAAAGGGCGCTGATAAGTTCATGTTGACATGCGGAAGAGTGCGCCAAAGGGTGCTGATAAGTTCCTGTCGACATGCTGAAAGGTGTGCCAAAGGGCACTGAGAAGTTCATGTTGACATGCTGAAAGGTGTGCCAAAGGGCGCTGATAAGTTCTTGTCAACATGCTGAAGAGTGTGCCAAGGGCACTGATAATTTCATGTTGACATGTTGAAGAGTGCACCAAGCGCTGATAAGTTCATGTTGACATGCTGAAAGGTGCGCCAAAGTGCGCTGATAAGTTTATGTTGACATGCTGAAAGGTGCGCCAAAGGGTGCTGATAAGTTCCTGTCGACATGCTGAAGAGTGCGCCAAGGTGCTAAGAAAGTCTTGTCGACATGCTAAAAAGTGCGACCTTTTACACTGAAGAGTAGTTTCTTCCTGGGATCCATTGATCGTTTTCGTAAAATATTTAAAAAAGCATGTTGACATACATGATGAATTCATCCATGTTGCACCATGGGATGTTGCCATCCAAAAACTTTCCCAAGTCAATTGTTGACTTTTTAGATATTTTCTAGATATTTTGTAAGTGGTTGGTTCATTTTTGCCTCCTCTTCTTCTCTTCTTCTATATATACTTGAATACTTGTATTCGGAGTGGATACTTTTCAGATGAAAAATAGAAGTAAGAAGAAAAGACTTTGAGCTTTTTGTAACAGAAGGAAATATTAATACAATATTTAGACTTTGTGTTGAATACCTGTGTTATACATCAGAGCTTTCTTATGTTAGATCTATATGTTTGTTCTGTTGAATCTACTTCTACTTTATTATCATTTATTCATGAGTATTGATTTGTTTGTTTATGCAAGTAGGTTCAGCTCTGTTTACTACCAGCCCAAAACATAGACCCTCTGACCTTTCTACTTTGGAATTCATTTATTTTCTCCTTTCAGATCCATCTTCCTTCCTTCCCTTCCTTCATTCCTTTATATACTTCGTCGAAACTACTCTACTGGGATGAGATCCCAAACCCCCTAAAGGCAGAATAATGTAAGACTTGCACAGGTTCCTGCTGGTAGAATAGCAATAAACCAATTTCACTTTGCTATCTCAAAGAGGGGCTATGCCCTGTACACTATTGACTCGTTTATCCATAAATCTTCCCAAGCGACAGATTTCTGAACCAACAAAACCATGGCTGCAGCTTGTTACCAGGTGATAACAACCATGGACAAGAGGATACAGCAGGGCATTAGTCAATCAAGAACAGAAATAGCAACAAAATGTTGGAATTGGTAGGTTGTTGGTTTGTCAGGAACTGTGAAACACAGTAACCAATATTGGTCCGGTAACCGATGTCAGTCAGACGGTAACCAACGTCGATCAGTGTAACCGATGTCGGTAGAAAGAGGACCGGTGTCGGTCACTGTGAAGGAAAAGATAGAATGTAAGAGGCTGCTGGTTTGGGGATAACAAGGCTTAGTATAACCACCAAACTGTCAGAGGTGATCACTGAGACAGGGGTATAACAGAGAAAAAGAACTGAAAGAAAAAAAAAAACAAGCAAGATACACAAGAAAATCAAGAGACTAACCCTAGGATTAGTTTTAATCACTTTGGGCTTATGCCTTAGATGCAAGATGACGTCGATCCTAAATAAAATACCTAAGGGAGATGTCAATTTTGTTTTGGCTTACAAGGCTACCTCAGTCGGGCAGAGGAACACCACGGGAATGGGGGGATGTTTGAGATGTTGTGTAGATTATGACGTGATTTGGTATGTGTTGTGCAGTGAGAGTAAGATTAATTTCTCGTCAATACTGTGGATATCACCCCCACGTGTACAACCTGTTACTTAATCTACGTTCACTAGAATTAAAAACAGCAAGCAAGAATGTGATGCACGTGTTTTAAACCCAGATCGAAAATGATATTTGATGAATCAAAGAAAGAGAAGAGGTTAAGAAGATGAATTTCACTAATGCAAAGATGCAAAATAAAGACAAGTTATTTCACCAAAATGACAAAATATTTTGTGAATATTTAGAAGAAAGAAACAACAAGTGTGCTCCCTATATGAAAACAAGCAAGAAAGAAAGAAACTTGAGAAGGTTCCCACCGGGTGTGCCAAAATGTTTCACACATAATTTTTGTTCCAAAATAGAGTTATTTCTATCTTTTAATTATCTTGAGAAACAGATAAGGGTTAGGGACTAGGAGGAATACCATGTTGAGTGTTGGAAAGGTGTGTGCATACCGTAGAGAGATTAGGCCAATTGTGAAGAGCTCTTTTTTGCCTGGGAAGGACTACCTGTAAATAAGAATGCAAGACCACCAAATTTTCCTTAAACAATAACTGAGGGAACTACCTTGGGCCCAGGAAATATTAGACTTCCTTTCAAAGGTGGTCAATTCCCTTTTAATATGAATTAATGCAAATGATAATAAAGAAGCTATTGTGAAATCACGATTTAGGTACCTCATTACTAAAAGCAATAGAGACTAAACTACCAATAATAAAAATGTCATGTTGTTTTTTTGGTCACTGGTTACTGATACATTCATATCAAGTTACAGGGATAGACAAGGCTGGATATGAGATTGTTTGGAGGTAAATAGGTGAAAGGTTGGTTTTTGGTATAAGTCACAGCGACCGATGCTGGTCAGTGGATAACCGACCGCGGTTATAAAACTGGGTTACCAGTAGGGGATAACCGATATCGGTAGGGGAAGTGATTTAGGGGCTTTTAAATTGAGGTTGGTTGTAAGGTGGTTATGGGGTTTAGAAGGTTGGTATATGCTTGAGGGGAGTAACAGGGTGATAGAGAAGACTCAAAGGGTGAGAAAGTTGTCCTTGGGGAAATATAGAGATGGATGAATGAAGGTTAGGTGCAGGGTGATGCCGGATGGTAGATCCAGGAGTGGGCTTATAATTACTATGAATCAAAAATTCACAAAGTAGTGTCTAGAAGCATACAAGGCAATAAAAGAGACTACTTACTAGTTTCTGATGCGGATGCAAGTCCAAGGAATGCAGTGGTGAAGGAAACGCTCAGCTAGGATGATCCTACAATCAAAAGTGAGCTAATGAAGATATCCTTCGACTCTCTCAATGTTTGGATGAGTGTGACCGTGATCTAGTTGCTTAGTTATAGTCTTGGGCTCAATACTTCTCTCTGTAACCTCTTATCTCTCTCTCACTTGTCTCCCTCTTGAAAATGAATCCGGATCCTTTTTTTTCATTGGGGGAGGTCATTTACAGGGACCAATGTCGATTAGGTCAAAGTGGGCTATTTTAAGTAAAATATCCAACTTTCCCTCCTTTTCTCCTGAGGGGTCGGTTGTGGGTTTGGTCAAGTCATTATTAGGTTCGTTTCGGTGCAGGTGAGGGGTGATGAGTCATGGGTGTGGGTCTAGACCAAGTTATAGGTCTTAATTAGGTTATTTTAGGGTTAGGGCTAGGTCATGGTGAGGTGGCGAGGTGAGGTGGCAGGGTTGGAGATGTGGATTTATTAATTATAAGGTAATTAATAAATAATTAAGTGTGTAAGGTTTAGGTGGTGAGGTAGGGTTAGGTTGCGAAACGGGATGCGGGGCATAGGGTGTCGTAAGACCGAAATTTGGTGTCTACATTTTCCCCTTGTTGTCGTGTAACTTATCTTGTAAAGCTACACTGACAATAATAAGAAGTGGTTGTCTCTAGTTAAGGGTATAGGTAATCCCCCTCAAATCTGTCACAGATTAAGGCAACGTGAAATCAGGGATAGGGTTGATAAAGGGTGAATGATGATGAGATGATGGTAAGATGGTGGGGTAAGTTCAAAGAAGCAGACACACGTTGAAATGCAATAGTATGACAAGGGTACATGATTTGAAGAGAAAACAAGCAATTCATAGGCAAAGGTCGATAGTTTATCCAAACAAGGTTGATATAATTCTGGTATCCAGGGCTTAGGAAGTAGCTCCAGGGGATATAATGAGTAAGGTACCGGAATGTTTAGGCATGTTCGGCAGTACCAAATCGTTGGTTTGGTTGAGATAAATTTCACGGTCTCGGTCTAGGCAAAGCTGGTCGGATGATTAATTGAAATATCCTAGTCATGCTAAAACATGAGCAAGGTGAGCTGGATTGAACAAACAGCTACATGATGGGTGGATAGAATCATAATTTGCGGGCCTCGGTCGAGGTACTTAATTGGTGCGGTCTTGGGTTGGGCCGATTCATTGGGTGTGGCTGTAGGTCGGGCCGATTGGTGGGTTGCGGCCTTGGGTTGGGCCAATTGGTTGGTTGCGGCCTTGGGTTAGGCCGATTGGTTGGTTGCGGCCTTAGGTCGAGCTGATTGGTTAGTTATGGCCTTGGGTCGGACCGATTGGTTGGTTGCGGACTTAGCTCGGGCCGATTAGTTTGGTTACGGCCTTGGGTCAAGCCGATTGGTTGGTTGCAGTCTTGGGTCGGGCCGATTGGTGGGTTGTCGCCTTAGGTCGGGCCGATTGATTGGTTGTGGCCTTGGGTCGGGCCGGTTGGTTGGTTGCGGCCTTGGGTTAGGCCGGTTGGTTTGTTGCGGCCTTGGGTCAGGCTGATGAATTCAAAATAAGGCTATTTAGGAAATTCCGGGGTAGGCGATGTGGTGAAAAATTGAGATTGGTGGATAAGGGTAGGAGTTAGGTTCAAATAAGCAGGGTAAACGATATCGGTTATGGGTGACCGATATCGGTCTTCTAGGGCGCGCCCTAACTGATATCGGTTAGAGGTCAAACCCTATAAAAATAAAAAAGTGGCAATGTCGTTTTCATATTGTGAATGTGAGCGCCAAAACATCTCTTGTGGAGTTTTGAATTGATTGGGTCGAGTGTTTGGGTTGATTTGGCAGTAGTTGAGTGGGTGAGTGAGTTATTGGTAGGCCCCAGAGATCAGGAGGCAGAGCTTGATTGGTTGAGTATCCTGCTGAGGAGATTTGGAGCTATGGCATAGGCTGGAGGAGCAAGAGGTACTAGAGGAGCTGGACCACCATCACCTATCCCACCACGATGATGTGTAGTCGTACCGGTAGGCTTTGAACGCCTATTTTTGTCAATTTTATGAATTTAGCTAGGATTTGGGTATTGGGGTAGGAATCCAAAATTTGATAAAATAATGAATAAATGAAGGTAAACAGTAAAATGGATTAGGTAGATATGTTAGCTAGGCAAAAACATTAGGGTGGGTAAAGTTTTAGGCAATTGTGTTGGGTAAATGGGTAGAAATAGGAAAAAAAGGAGGTTTGGGGGTCGTTTTCAGTTTGGCCCCTCATACCTCATAGTGACTGATGTTAGTCACTAGTCGATTGGCCGCGGTCATAGTTTTCAGGTGTAGATTAGCGGGTGCAGAGACCGACATCAGTCATGTGTCGACCGATGTCGGTGCATAAAATTTAGACATAGGCTGCGGTTGGGGGACCGATGGCGGTCGAGAGTGACCGATAGTGGTCACCATGGGTAGGAGGTAGGGTTGTAAAAGTCCTTTGTTGGGTGTTGTTTTAGGTGGGTAGGATAGATTATAGGGTTGAGGGGGGGATAAGGTAGATTTGCGAGGTGAGGTGGGTGAATTGCTAGCGGGGATTAGGTGGGATAAGTTGATTGGGGTAGGATAGGTTATGGGTTTAATATGGATTGGGATGGATTAAATTGGTTGGGGTATGGTTAAAGGGCTAGAGTAGATCGGGTGGAGTATTTTTGGGGCGGTTGGTAGGGTGTGGGATATTTAAGGATGGATTGTGGGAGTGAGAGGGATTTTGAGATGTATAGGGTAAGATAGGTGGGTGTAGATGTTTTGACAGAGTTGGGTTGTGATTGGGTGGGTGAGTAGGTACAGAGGGTTAGGTTGGTTCTTTTGTTAAGGGTAGGCCTGACAAAGTGGGTTATTTGTGCAGGCACTCTAGTAGTTAACCATGTGAGATCAGATGCCACCCCTATTGAAGCGGATGTGGCCACATGTAACCACAAGGCAGTGGGAAGTTATGTGGGAGGTTGGACTCACCAAAGTCCAGAGGTATAGAGCTATGGTAAGGGACCACAGCCTAATGATTGCCCTTGTCGAGAGATGGGATCCGGTAACCAATGTCTTCCATCTCCCTACTAGAGAGATGACAGTCACCCTAGAGGATGTGTATCGCATCCTGAGACTGCCAATCATAGATGAGGAGGTGTTCCACTTGGATGCCGAGACAGCGATGGATAACATCCTATAGGTATTCAGGGATGCAGTCCCATAGGTTATGTATCATAGTGCGAGTATCTGCTACAGCGAGATGTATCGTACTCATCGACAGGAGACATGGCTTACCGTGCTGATGATGGTTGGTATCACCTGCTTTTCCCTCCCTGACTCAGAGGTAGGCCACTTCCCACAAGATCTGATGGGAGTTTTACAGGAGATAGTGGAGGAGAACACCTGCTACACATGGGCACCAGTGTATCTGGTGCAGCTGTATAGAGAGCTCTAGGGCTATCTCCGTATGAGGTGATTCGGTATATGTTCGACATTTTTGTTACAATGCTGGGCATACAAGCACATCATGTGTATACGACTAGTAGGGTGCCCCAGTAACCAGGGCCACAGGTTGTCTATAGATATGGGTTTCAGAGGTGGTTGGGGGTTGTGGGCCAGCCACGAGCAGTGGTCGTAGGGCGGGATGTTGCCTTTTACAGGCATATGTTAGATGGCCTGACTACATTAGATATTATATGGAGGCCATACAGAGGCCATCAGCCCCGTGGAGGATCCCGAGCATAGCTACGATGGATCCAGTACATCTTCTGGATAGTTAGACGGAGACCCGGGGAGTATGAGCGGATTCCCCTAGAGAGGGTACGATGACAGCCTGGACTACGGAAAGGATGTGCCACCTCCCCTCGCACAGTATCGGAGGGAGGATGTAGAGGCACCACTACCTCTACCGCAGCCATTTGACCCAGTCTGGGTAGCAGAGAGACCGATAGATGACACAGTCGATGATGTCGGGGTTACAGGCTCATTTTTTGTTTGGTGGGTAGGGAAAATGGCGGTCATGAGAGCACATCCAGGACAGCCAGATTTAGCGGCTATTATAGTTGAGAGGGACTGTCCCCCGGGTCAGATGCAGTTACTACAGGGGGTAGCTTGCTACTACACATGCACAGATTGGGGTGTTACAGGGACAGTTAGCCCAGGCATAGGAATAAGCATAGGCACAGGTGCAACCTCAAGTCCCTGTTCAAGCTCTGATGGAAGCGCCACTACCACCACAGGTACCGGCTCAGGTTCAGGGCACACATGCAGCGCAGGGCCCACTTGTCTTAGGAGTTGGGGGACCAGCCCCACCAGCCATGGTTGCATGGGCCCGATACATGGAGTCTAGAGCAGAGGCCCATTACTATCAGGACCTACTAGATGGTACCGGTGTAGATTATCAACCATATGTAGCTTATAGAGCCGAGACTTCCCAGATTCACAGGTCAGAGGCGGCCGCAGCCACAGCCGGTGGGTCGGTTAAAAGGAGGAGGTGAGGTCTAGCATAGGGGCTAGCTGAGGGATGGGCCGAGGGAGGGGGAGAGAGCTAAGTCACCCCAGGAGTAGAGACATTTTTGGTTGAGTTAGATAGATAAATTTTGATAGAGACACCGGTCTACGAACCGAGTGTGTATATAGGGGCCTGTGTGCCCTCATACGATTTATGTATTCATTTTTCTTGTATATACCAGCCTACGAGCTGAGTACATTTTGTATAGTTGATATTGGCCTGCGAGCCGAGTATATTTTTGACATGAGAGACCAGCCTACGAGCCGAGTCGATATTTTAACACAGAAAACGACCTTCATGCTGAATTTGTATTTTGGATTACTGAGGCCCCATGCAGGGAAATTTGTATATTTTGACATTGATTTAACGATATATAGATGATGAGTTTGATCCACATGGTGTGTATAATTTTTGAGTTGATGCATATATTATAATGTCTCATGTGTTTTGTCGATGGTATTGGAATTTGATGTATATAGATGATGTTGATGATGTCTCATGTGTTACGTAACCGATATCAGTTATGCTAAAACGAGCTTTTCTAAAAATAGAAAAGCTTGGGAGGCAACTTAAATTCTTATTTTTAGATTCATGCAACATGTTAAATATGAGGATGCGAGGTTGTTGACGCCCATACAGGTTAGCTGCATGGGAGAATTGATTGATAAGGAGGAAAGAGACAGGTAAAGTGATCGTGGGGTTGGATTAAGAAGGTGTAAAGGAAATTTATAGTGAAGAAGGTGGTGAACATGGCTGAATAAGGAGAAGCGTCCAGAGGGAAGAGAAGAGAGGGAAGAAAATTTCCACCTCAAGCTGCTGCATCCTAAGAGGTATAAGTTTTAGTTGGAATTAGATTTTTCATGCTTATGAATAGGATGTGGGTAAGGTAAGTGGGTAGAGATGAAAAGAAAGGTGATAGGAAAGGGTTTGGGATGGGGTGAGTGTTATGGGGTAGGTAATCAAGTGTTTTAGATATGTTTTTAAGTATAGAGAGGCAAACAAGTGAATAAGTTATCATAGGTGGTGTTTTTTTTAGTAGGGTGGATAGAATTGATAGTGACCGATATTGGTTTAGGCCTAACCGGTATCAGTTAAGTAACCGATATCGGTTTCTATGTAAAGTTACAGATTTTGATAAAAAACACTTGGGAATTTATTTGTTGTTTGTTGGTTTGATGTGTGTAGGCAGAGGCAGGGTTGAGGATGAATGATAGGGTGCCAGCTTTGTTTTCACGGGTCCGAGCAGGATGTAACACCAGCTGAGTGGGCATTAATAAACCATGTGGGATTAAGCAAAATCCGCTATTATTCATGAATCACATGCAATCATGCTATGTTGCAGGTGCTGATTGAGAGATGGAATCTAGAAAAGAATATCTTCCATCTACCAACAGGGGAGATGACATTGACGTTAGAAGATGTGTTTCAAATTTTGATACTTCCAATTATAGGAAGACCAGTGTATCAGGCAGGGCCCAATGCGAGGCGGGCAGTGATCACGGTAGTATTTGGTCCAGCCGCACGAGATTTGACACAGCGAGGCTTGACATTTACTTTTGGTATAATGTTTGTGGCACACCCTGAGGCAACAAGGTTGGCCGTGGTATTAATGATAGCGGTGGGGTATTATGCGTTACCTAGAGTAGACAGGGGAAGATTTCCAAAATCATTGATGTGTATTATTCGTGAGATGCTAGAAGGTAGCATTATTTTCACATGGGCACACGCATATCTGGCGAAGCTATACAGGGGTTTATGGGGCATATAGGAAAAATCACAGGACTACACTGGATTGTGCATACTTATTACATTGTTGGGCCTATGAGCACATTGTGTGTGTGCGACCAATAGGCCGACCTATCCAGGTAGGAGATACAGGATTGCAAAGGTCTGGATTCAAGCGATGGGTCCAGACAGAGCAAGAGGCAAGAGCTGAGACCGTGACAGATTACGCTGAGTATTATAAGCAGATGTTGAAGACGGTGATGATTGTGGATATCTGTTGGAGGCCTTATAGGGAACTACATGGTAACGGTGAATATAGCCAAGAATTTGAGGGGTGTAGAGCGATTGATGTGAATCGCAGGACACAGGCCCGGTGAGTACGAGAGGATTACTCTAGATCGTGTGTGGTGAAAATTTGGATTTGTTCAGGATATACTCATGGATCATAGACCATACAGGAGGATCGACACCGAGGCACCATTCTAACCTCCATATCTGACACTTCCAGAAGGACCAGAAGAGATAGCAACCAATCGCAGGGTAATGGATGCAAGAGTGACAGAGTATTATAGATTATGGTGGGCAGAAAATCTGCGAGATACACACGAGAGGGCCGATCATCCTAACCTAGCTGTGATTACAATGGAGAGAGACCACCTACAAGGCTTAGTTCACTAGCTTCAAACACAGGTGAACGAGGCGACGGGATTATTAGAGGCTTCGCAGTCACGAGTGGAGAGGCTAGAGGCAAGACTCCTCCACGTGAGAGGGCATATTCGTATGTTACGGGAGAGATTGGTGGATCAGTGGGAGGAACCAATAGAAGTGGTACCTTTGAGGAGGGAGAGGCCAGGTGAGCAGCGTCAATGATCACCAACGCTACCTGGTGCGAGACGAGGCACGTGGGACTAAGTGACGTTTCATACATAGGGGTAGAAGAATAAGGACTCTGACCTGCGCGTCGAGAATAGCGAAGATGTATTATTTTAACATCTAAATAAAACTGAATATGTATGTTGATTTGAGTTATGATAGTAATAAGAATGTTTGTGTTTTGAATGTTTGGATTGATAAAGGACAAAGGTGAGTGTTATCAATATAAATACGCGAAAATATTTATATTTGTAAGGAAAACACAACACATGATAGGTTATGGTAGGGGATGGTCGAGCTAACCTTGGGAGACCCCATGTCTCCTAAGTGCTGCCTATATGGCCCATTGCACAAAGCAAGGAGGGGCCTCATACCGAAGTAGTTCTCCCTTAGGACTAGGGAGAGATGAATTCAGGAAATTTGGTTGTGGTTAGGAAATTTTTTGGTTGGTAAAAGTTTGACGTTGGTAAGGTAATGGTGTTGGTAAGGTATTGGCGGTGTTGGTGTGGGTATAGGTGAAGTGAGGGTTAGCTTACCCGAGCATAGGAAATCGTGTCCTGATTAAGGTCAACACATAATCCTAGATTCAGGTAAAAGAGGCAAAATTGTCCCATAGTTGGAAAGAGCTAAAAAAACCACCTATTATCATAGGATGAGCTTGAATCCACTAGGTACCTTGCATAGGTGAGAAGTTTATAGGTGAAAAGAGTCGTATAATCACAATATATTAGATATACGTCACGTCCCTTGAGTTTTGTTGCTTTGAAGAATGGTGAGGTGAGGTGGCTGGTATAGTTGGGGCGCAGAGAACTTGTTACAAGGTGATTATTCTGATGAAAGAGAACCAAACCTAAATAGACAAGTCCATGACTCAAAAGTGCTTTTGAATACTACTTTAATTTTTCTAGATATAGAATGATCAATGTAGGAAGTCTATATGAGATATGCATTTTGTTGTTCTTGAGGTCTTCACGAAGCTGATCAATGCGAGAAGCTTTTAATAGAGGCTGATTTTGTATAGCTATCCTTCAAGGGAGCAGTCTACTTATAGTAGCAGATGCAGCTTTGCACATAGCTATCCTTCGAGGGAGTAGTCTAGTTATAGTAGCAGAGGCAGCTTTGCACATAGCTGTCCTTTGAGGGAGCAGTCTAGTTTATAGCTTAGAGGTCTAGATGTCTGTTTGGCATGAAGCATCTAGTTTTGTAGGAAGTTTGACTCAAGAATATCCTAGAATTATATAATTAAGAACTTGTTATTTTGATACTTTTAAGTCATGGACTGGAATAAAAAGAGGAAGGCATCTTTAAGAGGAGGTGATGATCAAACCACGTGAGTTTGATTCTACTTTGAGATGCACGAAACAAGGTGTATGAGGTGGTAAATGAGCTCAAAGGACAAGCGCGAGGTAGATAAGAAGTGATGTAACACTAAATTCAATAATAGAATGGTCAGAGATGCAAGGCATTAAGGGGTTCAGGCTCAGGTTTACCATTAAGCGAAGCTAAATGATAAGCACCTGATCCATAAGTGTTAGTGATAATGTAAGGCTCAATCCAATTAGGAGCAAATTTTCCATGTTTTCTCTTTTCTAGTTTGGTTACATGTTGATTCTCTTTGAGGACAAGATCACTAATCTTAAAGGTACGCTCATGAATTCGCTTATCATAAGCACGCTTGATGTGATTTTGATAAATTTGAAGGTGGTCAAGAGCTGTAAGACGAAGCTTGTCAAGAAGTTCCAATTGGGCTAACCGCTCTTGGAAGAAGTCATCATTGGTGAGAATATCCTGGAGAGATATTATGAGGGAAGGGATTTGTATTTCGAGAGGCAAGACAGACTCGGTACCATACACCAAAGAGAATGGTGTGGCATTAGTGGAAGTATGAATGCTGGTATGATAAGCCCAAAGGGCAAAGGGGATGTGATCATGCCAGTCTTTCCCAGAATTGTTAACAACTTTCATGAGAATTTTAGTTAAGGCTTTGTTAGAAGATTCAGCTTGCCCATTTTCTTGTGGATAGTAGGGTGACGAGAAGCTAAGTTTGATACCAAAGTTTTCACAAAGGGCGCGTAACAGCTTATTTTTGAAAGATTTGCCATTATCTATTATCAGGTGATTAGGAACACCAAAACGACAGATAATTTGATGATTGATGAACTCAATGATTTTCTCTTTTTTGGTTGAAATGAGTGGAACGGCCTCCACCCATTTTGTGTAATATTCGGGTGCCGTGATGATCCAACGGTGAGGTTGTGAAGAAGGTGAGTGAATCTCACCAATAAGGTCTAAACCCCATTGTGAGAAAGGCCAAAGATCTCGTGCGACCTGTAGTGGGTGGCTGGGAGTATGTTGAAGGTTAGCATGATGTTGACACATAACACAATGCTTAACATATTCGCAGTAGTCTTTATTAAGAGTAGGCCAATAATATCCTAGGTGAAGGATCTGCTTAGCCACGGTAAGGCCACTAAAGTGCCCACCACAAATTTCGTCATGGACTTGTTGGATGGTATGGGTGACTTCAGTGTCGGTTAGACATCGAAGGAGGATATCATCGAAGCCACGTTTATAGAGGAGTCCCTCCATGATGACATAATGAGAAACACTTTTAAGAAAAGCGTGTTTCCATTACTAGTAAGGTCAAGTGGGAGAACAGAGGTTGTAAGGTAATCGTGAAATTGGTGATACCAGGTATCCTGCGAATCAGCAAATACATTATTTACCATACAAACATCCGGGACTAAGTAAGATGGGGCAAAGAGTTATTGGACCAAGACAAATATCTCAGAGTCAATTGGTGAGGTAGGAATTTGCGAGGCCAAGCAAGCCATAGTATCCGTAAATTTATTAGTTGAGCGTGGAACAGTTTGGATAGAATAATGAGTAAATAAGGTCAAAAGTGAATCCACATAACATTTGTAATTTTGAAGTTCCTCATTTTTACATTGGTAGATGCTAGTAATTTGATTTACTACCAATTGAGAGTCACCGAAAATGTTAATAGACTTCACACCTAAGTGTAACACAACGTGGAGACCCAAAACAAGGGCCTCGTATTCCATTATATTATTAGTGCAGGGGAAATTGATCCTGAATGAAAGAGGCATAGGTTCACCATCAAGAGGAATGAGAACAATGCTCGCCTCTCCACCGCGCTGACATTTAGATCCATCGAAGAAGAGGGTCATCGGATAAGAAGCATCATTGAGCGAAAGGGTTGCAATGAATTCATCAGGGAAAGTAAAATTGGTAAATTTTTCCCCAGGTAAAGGGGTTTCCGTGAGTTGATCCGCGATAGTTTGTCCTTTGACTGATTTCTAGTGTACAAACTCGAGGTCGAGGTCGGTGAGGAGCATAATCCATCGGGCGATGCGTTGGTTTAGATGAGGTTTGGCATACATATAATGTATGTGATCAGCATGGGTGATGACAAAAGTTTTTTGATTCAAGAGGTAATGTCAGAGTTTGGTGGCCACGAATGATAGGGCTAGGCACAACTTTTCTACGTGTGTATACCTAGTCTCGTAATCCACAAGAGTATGGCTTATGTAATAAACTGCTTGCTCTCATTGCTCGGAGTCACGATGTGCGAGCATGGCTTCTACAGCATGGTCAGTGGCAGAAAGGTAAATGTAGAAAGGGCGATCGTCCTAAGGTGGGACAAGCACAAGTGGCTGCAAGAGATAAGCTTTAAGAGCCTCAAAGGCTTGGTGGCACTCCTCACTCCATTGAAAGACAATGTCCTTTTTAAGGAGATGATGGAAAGGTTGACATCCATCTGAGAGTTGTGAGATGAAACGCCGGAGAGCTTGGAGTTTGCCCTGCAAACTACGCAATTGTTTTAGGTTAGTGGGTGGGGGCATTTCTAAGATAGCTTTGACTTTAGCTGGGTCGACCTCAATGCCACGCAAACTGACGATAAAGCCAAGGAGTTTTCTTGAAAGGATGCCAAAGACACATTTCTTTGGTTGAAGGCAAACACAGTATTGTAACAGGTGATCGAAAATAATGGTTAAAACATCGAGATGTTCACTACGATGTTTGGATTTTCCAAGAAGATCATTGACATAATCCTCGAGGATAATGTGCATAATGTCATGAAAAATGTAAGTCATAGCCCACTGATAGGTTGCACCAGCATTCTTAAGGCCAAATAGCATGACACGATAGCAGAAGGTCCCCCAGGGGTAATGAAGGCGGTTTTATGTTGATCGGCCAGGGCTACTAAAATTTGATTGTATCCCGAGAAACCATCCATGAGAGAAAGCATCTCACGGCCCACAGTGAGATCAACAAGTTGATCAATGCTAGGTAGGGGGAAGTCATCCTTTAGGCAAGCGAGGTTAAGGTCCCGAAAATTCGTACATATCCGAAGTCCCCCCGTCGCTTAGTGACAGGTACGGCATTAGAAATCCATTGAGGATAGTCAATAGGGAAGATGAACCAGAAACAATAAGGGTCATGAAGATCTTGATTTAAACAAGAGGGCAATGCGTGGATTGCATTTTTCTCAGTTTCTATTTAAATGGTTTGAGGGTCTGTTTCAAAGTGATGTATGGCATAGAAATGTAAAAGACGATTCCTAGCAGTGTCGATGTTGTGTAGGACAAGCAGAAACTTGATGGGGGTACAGATTTGGAAGGTAGTGAAGGTGGACTTGCTATGATGATTGTGTCGAGAGGATGCAACGTAAATGTACACAGGACTCCCCCAATGGTGTAGCAGGGTCTGGAGGTGATCCACCTTCAGTGCCACCTTGTTTGCTTGAACTAGAATATGTAGAAGTGCATTGGAGATCACCATAGATTTATTATAAATGAAGAAAGATTGATCAACTGTGGAATTAGCAAAGAAAAAATTATTTATTTCTTTCCATATCCAAAATAGAATCTCCCCTCTGAAAATATGCCAAATCTAGGTAAAAATAGGTAGAAGTTTGGGATTATCTCCCAAGAGGATATGCTACCAAGTGAAACAGTGGAGTCGTGAACGAAAAAAATGAATGGATCAAGTTCCAGGTAATTTGAGCTTTGGGACAAAACCAGAAGACATGTAAAATTATTTCCAGATGTCCACAGAAGGGGCAGTTGGGAATCAAGATCCCAATTTGGACAAGACGAGCTCTGATAGGAAGGCCTTGGTGTAGAATACACCAAAGAAAATGAGAAATTTTGGGCTCCACACATATAGCCCAAATACTTTCAAATCATCTACCCCAGGTAGATAGGGTGGCATGAATTCCCCAACAAGTATTAAGTTTTTCCAACATGGGAAAATGGGGTGAGAGCCAATGATATCCTTTCTTGGCTTTGTAGTTACAGAAAGGAGTATCAATATACCACTTCCAGTTTGTCCACCATGGGCAAGAGGAATACACAATAATATTATGCAACATGTGATTAGGAACCAAATTGGCCATAATAGTGAAAGTATCTTGATCTTGGTTGGAAAGCCAAAACAGAGCTTTAAAATCCAGCCAAGAGAACCAAGATTGAGTGTTCTTACAGAAGACGTCCTCGATGCTGTAAATTCCGCGCTTGAAGAATTTGAGCACAGAGATTCCCAGGAGCTCTACTAAGCATTTATCTTGGGATTGAAAAATCGGTGACCACCAAAGGGGTTGTTGATTGAGAGAAATCCCATTACAAAAGCCATCCCCCTTCCATAAAAACCAGGGTTTGAGACATTTCCATGCTTTCCAAATACTCTTAAGCACAAAGATGCCAACAATTTTGACAGGCACAGGAGTGATGAGAAAATTGACAAACCCTAAGCCTTTCCACATAGGGTGATTATAAGGAGAACCTTCTGCAATGCTATGTCATGTAAGAAATTTCCAAGCTTCTTGGTGAGTAATGCTTCTGATAATCCACTTAGCACAAAGAGATTGCCCTTGACGTTGAATGTGAATAAGCCCAAGGCCTCCATAATTGTGAGGCAGATAACATATATCCCAGGCTACCTGATGAAAAACTTTTCCAGTAGAAGCATTAGCCCGTAAGAAATCTTTGAGTAGTTTTTTTCAGCTTCTCAATGGAGGCTTTGGAAGGAACCCAACAAGACAAGTAGTAAACATGGGTAGCAGTAAGAAATTTAGAGCAAATTTAAAATTTGTTAGCCAGGGATAAAGGTCTAGTGATCCAATATTCCAATTTTTTCACCACCCGTTGAATGACATAATGTCATAGTTCAAGTAGGGAGGCTTGAAAAGAAAAAGGAATACCTAAAAATTTGAAAATCTCACTATGTTGCAGAATTTTCCAATCAAAGGTGGCAAGCCAGTCAAGTGCAAGAAGGAAAGATTGTCGGTAACGTTAGGTTTTTTTCTATTGAATGGATGAGCTAAAAGCTATGCAGAAAGTATCTAAACATTGCATAGCATTGCGAATGTTGGTCTCATCCTCAAAAAGCGTAAGGAAGGAATCATCCACAAAATGCCTGTTCAAAAGCTATGAATTGGGCTCAGGTAGCGAGATTCCATGAACAAGACCCTACACTTTGGCATGAGCTAAGAGATAACCAAAGCCTTTGGCCGCCAACACATATAGTGTAGGGGCAAGAGGATAGCCTTGTCTGATAGACTGAAAAATCCCAAAAGGCTCCAAGCTGAGGCCATTAATAGAAATTTGAGCAGAGGCGTCTGTAAAAAGCATACTGACAGATTGAATAAAAATGTGTCCAAAGCCAATGGCCTGAAGCATGGCAAGAATGAATGGTCATTCAGTTTGATCATAAGCCTTCTCAAAGTCAATCTTGATAAACATGGCGGCCTGATGAGATTTTTGAGCCCATTCCATGCCTTCCCACACTGCGATGATATTATTTAGGATGAAAGGTCCATGTATGAAGCTTGTTTTCTCTAGTTGAATAATAATAGGCATAAGATTACGTAATCACAAAGCTAACGCTTTGGCAATGATTTTTTTACGAGACATTCAACAGCGTAATCGGCCACCAACAAGTTATTTTCTCGAGATCTCCTTACTTATGGATAAATTTGATGTTTCCCTTATTAATGTGTGGCCCTAGGGATTGGTTCTAAATTCCTTTAAGATAGACATGAAAAAGTTCTTTCCCGACATAATCCCAAAGAGCTTTATAAATTCACAAGGGAATCCATTACACCCCAATGCTTTATTATTAGCCATTTACAAAGTGGCTTCATGGAGGTATTTAATGGTGAGCATTCTTTCACACATCACCTTCTGAGCCTTTGAAAGCTTTCACAACACAACACCCAAACAGTGGTCAAGGGCGGCTGAGTGAGCTACGTAAGGCGGTTGAGCTTAAAAGAAAATCTTGTAATGGCACACAAAGGCTTGAAACATAAGTTGCGGGTTGGTAATCCAAGCTTTGTTGTCCATGATAGCTCGGATCCATTGAGAAGGATTTCTGGATCAGAGAGAAAGAAAGAATTCTTTCAAAACCCGATCTCTAATCTTGAGCCAATGCATCCAAGCCCAGATCTGAGTGCCTCTAGCGTTATAGTTATTCGTAATATGGAATTGATGCCGAAGCGTTACAACTTGTAGTTGTAGAGTGTCAAAGAAGAGACCTCCTTAAAGCACCACCATCACCTGGCTGAGAGCTAAGGTGTTAGCGGTGGATGAGCAGCTGTTGATCAAAGAACACTTGAAAAAACTCGCACAAGAGGTCTGCGCAGGAAAATAGGATAGGTTTAAGGGTGTGAATGGATAGGAAGAACCTGCGCGCGGAGGGAAAGTTCAGCATTAAGGACTTAGCCAATTTTGAGCACGGAGACCTATTTTTTACAAGATGGCATGCAAAACACACCAACAAAGCAAAGACGTGCGCGTCAAGCATTGTTTATCTTTAAAGGATCGGATCGAAGCATTTTGCATGAAGACAAGATAAGAATAGGATTGTCACTTCAGTTAACTGTAAGAGGTTTATAGATAGCACACTTGCATGTGTGGCTATGCATGTAAACAGCGCATAGCTACTAGTAGCATGTGGCCTATTTTTGGAATAGATAACCGGTGAAGGGAAATTCCCCACCCTATATATATGATGTGAATTACATAGTATTAAGGAGAGATATATATATGTATATGCAAAGTGTAAGAGGTAAGCATAAAGAGATATGTGCATATGACTAGAATATTGTATCAGATCCATGCGCACATCAGTATAGATTGCCATTATTTGTAAGGAGCTTCTATGTTGTTAATAGATGGAAGATATTGGATGAATCTAAGTGTCATTCCTGTGTATAATTGAGTAGTGCATGTTATTGATTCAATCATGATTATTGTTTAAGTTTGTTCTTTCATATATCTAAATATGGCATACATTGTAGAATGATGTATTAGTTATAGATCTATATGTTTCTTCCTTCATCATGCTAACATCTTGCTACAGCAACCCTAAAGAGGGACCTGGTACCTTTGCGCACTTCAGGTGATCACTCAGTCTAGGTTGAGTGATGTGTCAGTGCGTCTAGGGTATTATCTAGTGAATTCTAGGCTACATCATTGGTTCCATTGTTGGGACCTCTTTTTTAGTTATTTTCAGGATGGTTCACGATGAAGATGTACCGGTTAACTCTAGCAAGTATTGAGGAGTGGATACATGATCTGGAGGAAGAATATGTACAATGGTTCAACATTCGATCTGAGTTTAACACATGCACTTGGGTGGAACAACATCTATATGACAAAATTATATGAGATATTTTTCGTTATCTTTCCAGTAGAATTATACAAGTGGTTGATTGCTTATGCATCTAAGTGGAATTTGAGGTATCGTGCACTTTCCTGGACACAAGAAGAATTTCAAGCCCTTTTATGATGCTGATCTAATTTGGACTCACGTTGTGGATACATGGTTTCGTGGTGTTCTAAACAGTTATATTCTGGAATATTCAATTTCGACGTATTCTTTCCTGTAGGTAGCTAAATTCTAGTTTTTGTGGTATCCTAGAGGAGCATATCTATAAGGTATTCCACTGGAGATCAAGATCTTGATGGTAACTTTGAACCTGGAGAGTAAACTGATGGCTAACTAAAATTCACCACGCATAAGGGAAGGAACAAGTTTGGTGAAAGATGGCAGACCTAGCGGCAGAAAGGCAGAGAGAGGAAAGGCGGCTTAAGTATAATGAGGCGCGTGAGAGGGAGATAGAGAAGTAGCGTACCATTACAGAAAGTATGGCATTGAGGAGAGATATGGCTCGTGAAGGATTTGAAGCTCACATAGAAGACATGGAGCTAGAGCATCAGGAACTCCCCCATCTTAGAAAGCACAACAGAGATCCCAACTTGGCTTCACATAGAAGTGCACCAACAAAGACTACCTGGGTCGTGAGTTCACATCTTAATCCACCTGGTGACCTAGCCCTTGCGCTTGGTTTTCCCCGTATCTAGTACGACAAGTAACCAGCAATCTAACTTGGGAAGTAGGAGAGAAGGAGTAAGTCAGGGAGAAACTACATCAATGGCAGGACAGATGGCTTCAATGTTATTTGGAGGAACATTTTTAGATGCATCATCCACACAGAATGTGAGTGCGTAAAATGTTGGATTCACCTCTGGAAGTGGAACTACCTCACAAACTATAGGGGTTTAGTATAGTACTACTATCAGAGCACAGGGGAGTACATGTACATGTCCTATTCCAGCTATAGGTGGAGAATCAAGAAGTATAGGTGGTTCTAGTTCTAGTGGATCTGGTGGTTCTAGAGGTAGAGGAAACACATGAGGTTCTGGATCAGATGGTCAAGGCCCATAACAACCACAAAATATTTATATGGAGATGTCTCTTCGTCTTCTAGAGTATAGAGGCATAGAGGATGCTACTAAACATGTGCACATGTTTGAAATATTGTGGCGTGTGAAAGGGATCATGGCTTCTGAGCACAAGGAAAGTCAATTTTCTACTACATTACAGGGATGTGCACACAGCTGGTATAGGAAGTTTGACCCTGATCAAACTTGCATGGATTATGCAGCATTGACGGATGCTTTTTTAAAAGAGTTCTATATCCCAGAGTTTGAGCAGAAGAGTATCAGCGTGCTTAAAGATATCAAGCAAGGCACTACTGAGAGTGTACATGAGTATGATGCCCATTTTAAGACACTTCTATCTAAGTTGTCTTATGATATTCACACCAGCCAACATGCATAATGGTTTGTTGGAGGATTGATTACACCATTTAGCAGGGTGGTGTCGCATAAGACATACACTGATCCGTGCGAAGCATTAGAGGTAGCCCTACGTGCTGAGGTAGTTGGGAGCATTGACACTGGTGTTAGTCCATTCTTAGAGGCACATATTATAGCCATGGCAAAGCAACTAGAAAAGTTATCGGCAAATTCAACTCATGAAACACGCTTAGGGATCTGGCGTATAGATTGTGAAGTGGAAGGTCACACCAAGGATAGTTTCCCTCATAGATCTATACGTTCATTGTTGTTAGACTGTGAAATCTATCATTTGAATCATGATGCTAGCAATTGTCCTTTGTTATAGCATGTAATAAGGAAGAATGTATCCTTCTTTTGCAAGATTTACAGGTCCACGACCCATGATACTGAGGATTGTCGATTGATTGGTTAGATCCATGATGCTATAGACACTGGGGTACGACAGACAAGTGTAACAGATAATTCTAAAGGTAAGAATGAGCACCATGATTAGGATCATAATCAACCACGCTATGATAGGAATGAGGGCCGTTTTGAAGGAGGTCATGGAAGAGGACGTGGATATCGAGGTGGATATGGAGGATGAGGCCATGGTGGAGGAAGAAGTGAGTTTCCTCAAGGAACGTGCTATACATGTGGATTCCCTTGATCATTATAGGTGCAAATGTACCCATAATGTTACATGTTCTTTCTGAGGAAAGAATCATAGCTATGAGGAGTGCCCTGACTTATATGAGCATCTCAGTAAACAACATAAGTAGGAAAACAAAGGGGCAGGGATGGGTAGGATCCAGTGCTTGGAGGAAAATTAGTGGATGCCCAAGATAGCACCAAAACCTGAGGCATTAAATATGAAGATTACCACACTTGCTGAAGTGGCACACGCAAGAGAGGCATCATACCATGAGCCTACAATCATTAAGGAGGAGGTTTTTCATGCAAGGTACCCAGATCCTAGCCATCAGAAGGAAGTCTATCAAGAGACCATGGAGGTCCTCAAAAATCTTCAGGGTGAGATACAATACTTAAAGGAGCAATCCAAGAAAGCATGGAACAGAAGACAGAAGTCCAGGGAAGGTCCCCTCTGATATCGATGATCATGAGAGAAGTTTGTAAAATTTTGCGCTAGGAGAACATCATTCCACTATTAGGGAAGTTGGTTAAAAGGGTAACACTCCTCGCGAAAAAACTGAGAATGAACGGTAGATCGTACATGTTAATCTTCCCCCTGATAGCATTGACTATGATAAAGAGATCACTCTGAATGCTGTTATATATGGATGGATGTTGAGAAATATTTTGATTGATATAGGTAAAGAAGTAAATGTGCTTACTTTAGATGCATGGGTACAAAAGGGGAGACCTCTATTACAACCATCATCTAATGTGTTGTTTATGGACAAATAGGACTAAGGCCACTCCCATAGGAGTTTTGAAGGATGGATCTATAACCATACATAGGGGCCAAGTTCACTGGGGAGCTTGAGGTAAAATCACTTGTCAGAAGCAGACAGGTTTCCAACCTTGCATGGATGCCCTTGGTGTTATGCGGATAATGCTGACTTGAGATTCAATAAAGGGGTATATCAGCTTTAAGAACAAAGAGGAAAGAGTTGTGATACCTCTAACAGATGGGAAGTCCACACTGTATGTTGAGCCTCTAAGTGAAGATGAATTAAACATAATCTATGTACACACTATTCAGGACCCAGAGGTCAATGAGCCATCAAAGGAAGACATCCTACAGTGGGAGGATTATCACTCTATTAGTGATACTATGAGTATTTATTGTGACAATTGGGCTCATGGTACATATGAACTAGTAGGAAGCGAGGTAAAAAGCGTGGTTACGCGTAAGAATGGACTTTGTTATATTCGACGGATAGGTGGCGCAATACCTTAGTATACAGGAGCAGAAGATCTTCTTGTATTTTTGACTATCCATGTAGGTGCACAGTGGATATACCAGGTCAGGAGAAGAGACATGTTGGCATATGTCTTGCATGGGACAACAGTAGCACGCTGGTGGGTAGTTCATAGAGATAATCTTATGGAGTGGAAGGAGATCAGAATCGCCTTATCTACTAGGTTTGTAAGAAGCAATGCACCTACACAGATTTGTAATTATAATGGTGATCAACCTGTTTAGCACCACATTCACCAATTTGAGAGAGTCTGGATGACAAAAAAAGAAGCATTACCACTTTCACTCTGGGTGCATAAATTGTATTCCACTCTACAAGGGTGCGCACGTGCTTGGTATGTATATGCACAGAACTATATCAAGACTGGAAACTGGGAATTAGAAAAATTTGAGTGCAGGAATGATCCAGACCTTTGACTACTTTTCTTCCCAACCTCCAATAGAAGAGGCACTAAAATTTGTCAAGCGGTTAACCTTGGGAGATAGTGCAAAGGTGGAGGAACTCATACAGGAATTAATTGGTGAGAAAGAATCAGGCACGTGTTTTGAAGAAGAAGGAGAAGACTCCATATTTCTTGAACGTGCTTATTTTGAGAAAGAAAAAGGAAAGATGGTGTACATCGTGGATGATGAGGAAGTTGAAAACCTAGACATTGACCATTCACAGAGGGCATGCAAGGTCTTAGATAGTGTAGATAAGGATACGCGCGCATACCATGAACCAATGAAAACAAAGAAGGTCAATATAGGATGAAGGCTAAGCCTAAGGAATGAAAAGAGTTTGCAAGAATCAAATCAGAAATGAGGCACCACGAAGTAGTTGCACTCCAACGGAATCGTGAAAGCTCCAGCGATAGCAAGGAAAAAATGATCAGTAATGGAAGAACTTGCTCAACAGAAACAAAGCTTGCATAGAGGAAAGACAACAGAGTGTCTTGGCATGCTCATAAATGAATAGAAAAGGGGTACATATAGGGTGTTGAGTAACCCTAGTGCATGACACATGAAACCCTAAACCTAACCCAAACCTAACCCATGTGAGATGACCCTCCAACATGAGAGGAGGACACATAGGATAACTCACACTAACACCCCCCTTCATCGAAGCTGGGGTAGCGGCTATGATGAGTCAGACGGAAGAGGAAGACACTCCTAAACAACTAAGAAAGATGTGTCAATGGGGCCCGACAACTAAAGGCCTGATAAGGTGCCCATATACAAACACAATCTTCCTAGAAGAAGAAGAAGAAAAGAAGGACTACATAGCCCTAAGAAGATGGGCAGCTGCAGAAGACCTCACCCCAAGAAGAGACCGTAAGTGAAGAAACTTCATCTCAGTGAAAGGCTTGGTGAATAAGTCTACAATCTGATCAGCTGTCTGAATGTACTGAATGTTGATGATACCATCATGAATAAGCTCCCGTATGAAGTGCATATGGATCTCAATGTGCTTCATCCACTGATGCTGAACTGGATTTCTACAAATAGAGATAGTGCTCATGTTATCACAGTAGATAATGGTAGGCCACCGAAAGTGGATGCCAAACTCTGTCAGAATACCCTGTAGCCAAATAGCTTCTGTGGCAGCATTGACTGCTCCTCTGTATTCTACCTCTGTAGATGATATCACAATTGCATTCTGACTTCTTGCTAGACCAACTAATAGGACCCAAACCAAGAGAGAAACTGTAGCCAGAAGTAGATTTCTGATGATCTAAGTCACCGGCCCAATCAGAATCTGTGAATCCAATCAAGTCAATATCAACCCCTCCATGATAGTGTATGCCATCAACATAAGTGCCACGAACATAATGAAGGATCCATTTAGTTGCTTTCCAATGCAGCTCATGTGGCTCCTGCATGAATCTGGACATGATCCCAACAACATATGATAAATCCGGTCGAGTGTGAGTCAAGTAGATCAAGCTCCCAACTAACTATCGGTAAAGAGTACCATCAACCAAGGGAGTAGAGCAATCTGAAACCAACTTAACCCCGGAAAGAAAAGGAGTAGGAGAAGACTTGCAATCAGACATCTGAAACTGAGCTAGCAAATCAAGAGCATACTTAGGTTGTGAAATCAAGATTCTGAGTCAGATTGTGAAATCTGGATCCCAAGGAAGTAATGAAGCAGACCTAATTTAGTCATGGAAAACTTGTTGGCTAAGGTGATCTTCACAAAATCAATAATAGAGGAAGAGTTGCTGTGATCAACAAGTCATCAACATATAGAACAAGAATGAGTATGGAGTCATCTTGCCATAGAATATAAACATTTGGATCAGAGTGACACCTAGTAAACCCTGATGTAAGTAAGAAGGAGTCCATCTTGGCATACCAAGCCCGAGGGGCTTGTTTAAGGCCATAAAGAGACTTCTTTAACTTACAAATGAGGGAGGAATCTTGGACATAACCTAGAGGTTGTTCCATATAGATCTCTTCCTCTAGGTCACCATGAAGGAAGGCACTCTTAACGTCCATTTGATGGACTTTCCATCTGTTTGCTATGGCAATGGCTAGGGTCAGTCGAATAGAAGTCATCTTCGCAACCAGAGCAAAGGTTTTCTGTATAATCAACCCCAGCTATCTAGGAGAAACCCTTAGCTACTAATCACACTTTAAAATTTTCAACGTCTCCATCTACTCCATACTTTGTTCAGAACACCCACTTACACCAAATGATTTTTCTTCCTTTCGGAAGAGTGGTGAGATCCCAAGTATCATTCTTCATGAGAGAGGAATACTCCTCATCCATGGCAGAATCCCACTCAGGAATACCAGAAGCCTCTCAGAAAGACTATGGATCAGAAGCAGAGGTGAAGAAAGAGTGGGGTCCAATGAAATCTGAGCGAGTACGTCTCATATCCGAAGTATCTCCAACTAAATCTCCAGCACTTTACAAAGTTTTCCTGGCCCAAAGGGGACCAGGAGGATCAGGCTCAGAGTCAGAAGATTCTTCACTTGAGTGAGAAGGGACATAGTCCTCATCATCACTACTATCAGAATCAGAAGACTCAAAGATCTGATGGTTGGGAGGATCTAGAAGAGGAGCACGCTCAACAGTATCATCATCTGATGAGTCAAAATCTGAATCAGCGAGCTGAAGAACCTCAATAGGTGGAGAAGTAGAAGTCGAAGAAGACTCATCAAACTTAACACTTCTCTCAATATAGCTCATGAGAAGTAGAATTCATCAATCGATATCCCTTCACGCCATCAGGATACCCTACAAAGATACAAGGTTTGGATTGTGGTTCCAAGGCCTTGCATTTCTTCTTGGGAATCCGAGCCATAGCCTTGGATCCAAAGACTCGAAAGTGCTCAACATCAGGCTTGCATCCAAACTAGGCTTCAAAGGGTGTCATCCCTCTTACTGCCTTGTGTGGAACATGGTTCTGAATGTAATTTGCACAATTCACTGCTTCGGCCCAATACTGCGGAGGAAGAGACTTCGAGTGAATCATACAAGTGGCCATCTCCTTTAGAGTACGGTTCTTTCTTTCTGCGAACTCCATTCTTCGAAGGGCTATAAGCAACTGTATGTTGCAGAGAGATCCCTTCAGAAGTATAGAAATCCATGAACCTATTGTTTACATATTCACCTCCATTGTCAGTTCGAAGAACCTTGATAGACCGTTTCCACCTGTTTCTCAGCAAGAGCCTTAAAGTCCTAAAAAATGTTCAAAGACTTCAGACTTAAGCTTAAGAAAATATACCCAAGTATATCGCGAATAGTCATCAATGAAGGTTAGCACATAAAGAGCTCTAGTAAATGAAGGAGAAGGAAATGGACCAGAAACATCGCTGTGAACAAGATCCAAGGGACGAGTGGCTCTCTAGGATTTTCCTTTGTCAAAGTTCTTTTCAGGATGCTTTCCAAGGGTACAACCCTCACAAAGACCCTTAGAAAACTTGACGCGAGGCAACCCGTTGACCATTTCGTTTTGACTCAATTGTTCAAGGTAGCGATAATTTAGATGTCCAAAATGCTCATGCCATAGCTTACTAACCTCATTTACATGAGTGAGCAAGGAAGTGGGCATAGAATCAGAAGTAAAGTGGGAGAAGGTGTACAACCGTGAACGGTGATCTGCCTTTCCCTCAGCCACTGTAGTGTCATTGTTAAGCTCACGAATAATCACCAAGTTAGGACCAAATTCCACTCGCATTCCTTCACCAAGGTGAGTAATTTGGTAAACCGATAGGAGATTGGTAGAGAGATCAGGAACACTCAACACTTGGTTAAATGTTCCCCCATCCATCTCTACCGATCCACTACCGGAAACCGACACTGTCGTGTCATTACCCATCGTGATTTGGGACATTCCACAAGGTTCGATGTTGGAAAACTCAACATGCGAAGAACCCATGTGGTGTGAGGCACCGGAATCTATAATCCATGTCGATGAAGGAGTAACTTTGGCTACAAGGGCCTTTCCTTTCTTCTTATCATTTTTAGCACCTTTTGCAGCAGAAGACTCAGCCTTCAGAGCACTTTGTTTTATGGATTCAGGAACACTTATTTTATTTTTCTCAAGTAAATGAGATAAGTGATCAATCTATTTCTTAAAATAGTGTTGCTCATCGTGACCAGTACTTCTTGCAATAGGAACACAAATACTTGCTTTTCTGTGCCCTAGGCTCAGAAGTCGAAGTGTTTGTGTCATTTTTAGGTTTGATCTTGGTTTCTTTCTTAGGTTGATCCTTAGTTTCTTTCTTCTTTTTAGTCTTCTTTCCCTTGCTAGTACTTGCTACAAGGGCATGTGACTTGGACTTGAGAGACCCCATTTGAATGAGTTTTTCCTGTTCTCGAATGAGTTGGGATGAAAAATAGTCAAAGGAGGGCATTGTCCAAGTATCACCCAAAGTAGCTTTTGTAGCGTAGAAAGTTGACACGAAGACAGAATATTCAGGACCTAGCTTAGAGAGAATCGACAAGATCAGTTGAGAATATTTCTTTTCTACTTGACATCCTTTTAACAATAATCTAATGTGGACAAATTTTGAGAAGAAGGCTTGTAGGTTTTCAAAGTCACTAGGATTTAACCCTAGTAGTTCATTTTCCAACTCATGCGCTCTCATGTCATCTAGTTGTCCAAACATCACATCCAACATTTTCCACATAGATGTAGGTGTTTCAGATGCCTCAATGTGGAAGAGCAAGTCAGGAGAAACAGACATGCAAAGAAGACCTAAAGCTTCATCACTACGGTTTAACCACTTAGATTTTTCAGGTTCATCATCTGGTTCAGTCTTCAGTTCCCATGGTGATGTGGAATAACCCTTTACCCCTTAGTTTCATTATTATTTTCGATCTCCATTCGAAAAATTTGAACGGCGTAAGCAAAGGAATTGAAAGTGCATCCATAGTGAGAGAGAGAGAAAGAAAAATGTAGAAAAGAAACACAACCACCCAGGACAATAACAACCCCCCTTGCTTTCGGCACTTTATAGTTTAGTGTGTTGATTACAATCGGGTCCATGCGTGTGGTTTGAAACACTTGGTAACTCTTCTTGCAATTAGCGTAATAACGCGCAAGAGAGGAGACCACAACAGTGTTTCATGGAGCGCAACAAAAAAGGAACACCGTAAACAAGCACAAGCAAAAAATAGAAAGGAGGTGAAAGCCAACCTGGTGGTGAGAAAAAACATCTCACATCGCATGAAAGAATCCCTTTGTCGTAAGACTGTGGCAGACGCGCTCACAAGTCCACGAAAAAAAGGAATAGAACAAAGCTAAAAAGAATGAGCTGAATTAAGCAATACAAAGACACCCCCCAGAATGCGGCACTTTATAAAATTAGTGAGTTTACAAAGCTAATGATCCCATCATCTAGAGTGTGAAAAAACATGCAACTTTGACTAAAGAAGTGCTCAAAACCGAGCAACGAGTCAAAAGTTATAGCAAAAACTAATTCCCGCAATTGATGAGAAAAAGCCAATAAGCCTACAAATGGATTAAAAAAGTGCCCTAAACGCATGCAAAGGGTGTCGTATGTATGCTCGTTGGAAACAGACATGGAATTTGAGATAGGGTTTGTTTGTATTGCGAGGGGGGATTAGCCACCTGCCTATCCCGGACCTCACCCTTCGTCTTCGGCACTCGACGGAAGGTTAAAAATACACAAGCCAATAGACCAAATTTTATAATGCCAAAGAAATATAGTGTTTAAATAATGTGAAATTAATAAAAGATAGATTTAATTAAATTAAATCTAATTAATTTCAGGAAATAATTAAGATCTAAAAAAGGATTAGAATTTTAATTTAGATCTTTTAAATATTTGATGAAACTTCTAAAAACAAATTGCTAAAATGGTTTTAGAAACTTGTCATATATAAAAAACACTCTAAAGTTAGAAATGTTTTAAAAAACTTACCAAAAGATTTAATTTGTTTTACCAGACAAAAAACTGAAGCATGGATGAAAAAACATGGCTCGTTTTTGTTAAAAAGCAGAGGATTTTTCTGAGATAAAAAAGAAGGAAATTAAAAACTTTACCAAAGGAAAAAGGCGTATGGTGAAACCTTACCACGTTTGGCTTTGATTACACCAAAACCAAGAAGAACAACTGCGTGGAAGCATGGAAAAAAAAAGAATGGCACAGCCGCGCGCAGATAGTTTCCAGTCATGTTTTTCATTGCCAGCACCAAAAAAAACAGGCCCTTTCAAGCAAAAAAACTTGGACAAAAAATGCCCTTGCAAGCAAAAAAACGTGGCTGTGTTGTGGAAAATGCCCTTGCAAGCAAAAAAACGTGGCTTGAGGGTTTAAAACACCCTGTGAATGAAAAAAAATTGCAGCTGTGTTGTTGAAAACACCCTTGCAAGCAAAAAAAAAAACGTGGCTGAGGGTTTAAAACGCCTTGAATGAAAAAAAATGTGGCTGTGTTGTTGAAAATGCCCATGTGGTGTTTACAGATGCTTGTTGGTAGATGCGTGGGCACCAAAAAAGAGATTACAAGCCATGCACAGTCAAAAGTTCCTCCATGAGCAACCACGTCAGAAGAACACAAATATCCTGCAACCACAGACTATAATGCATAGAAAAATATCCTGCAAAAACCAGAGATCTTAAAAAAATTCACTTTTATTTGAATAAATTAAAAAAAATGAAATGAATCTCTATCTTGGATTTAGTTACATCCAACTAAAAAGAGCAGAAAAAACCTCTGATTTCTCAAGGTATTTTGAAAAAACCTGCACATGCACAAGAAAAAAAACACAAAAAAAACTTTCTGAGAAAGCTTGTTAGAGATATTTGCAAGATAATTTCCAGAAAATAGTGATCAAAGGACTTGCATGCAGAGTAAAATAATGAAACCAAGAAGGAGTAATAGCAAAAAAAATAAATCGAGTGCACGTTTACCCGATCTCAGCTCTGATACCATGAAAAGAGTTTGCGAGAATCGAATCAGAAACGAGGCACCACGAAGTAGTTGCACTCCAACGGAATCGTGAAAGCTCCAGTGATAGCAAGGAAAAAATGATCAGTAATGGAAGAACTTTCTCAACAGAAACAAAGCTTGCATAGAGGAAAGACAGCAGAGTGTCTTGGCATGCTCATAAATGAATAGAAAAGGGGTACATATAGGGTGCTGAGTAACCCTAGTGCATGACACACATGAAACCCTAAACCTAACCCATGTGAGATGACCCTCCAACATGAGAGGAGGACACATAGGATAACTCACACTAACAAGGAGGCCATAATTGGAGACTATTGGTCAAACTCAGACGTGGTAAAGATTATTGGGTTACTACGAGATTACCCGGACTTATTCCCTCAAGGGTATCATGCACTTAAAGGCGTGCATGAATCACTTGGGGAAATGAAGATAAAACTTAAGGAAGGTATGCATCCAGTGTGAAAGAGACCTTATAGAATGAATCCTAATTTGTGTGAAAAGGTAAAAGAAGAAATTGATAACATGTTGAAATATAGAATTATCAAGCCCCTTGATGAGTCAGAATGGGTTAGTTCAATGGTGATTAGTATCAAGAAGGATGGACGAATTAGAATATGTGTGGACTACAGGGAGTTGAATGTTGCATGTGTAATAGATCCATTCCCTATGCCATTTACTGAGGAAATACTACAAGGATTTGCAAGGCACGAGATATATTCCTTCATAGATGGGTTTTTTTTTGGTATCATCAGGTTAGGATTGCTTAGGAGGATCAAGAAAAGACAAATTTTACTACTGAATGGGGTAGTTTTTCCTATATTGTGATGCCTTTTGGATTGAAAAATGCATTGGTTGTATTCTCACGCATAGTTGTTTAGGAATTTAAAGATTTTATTCACAACTTCTTACAGGTCTACCTCGATGATTGGACAGTATATGGGCTTGTTAAGGATCACTATGACAATTTGCGCTTAATGTTTGAATGGTGAAGACAATTGAGTATCTCTTTGAACATCAAGAAGTGCATATTTGCTACACCTTTAGGAATATTGTTGGGACATATAATCTGCAAGGAAGGATTGCTTGTTGATCCAGCTAAGGTTGCAATCATTTTAGGGTTGGAAGCGCCTACCAGTCAGAGTGAGGTGTGTGGATTTTCAGGTCACACAGGATATTATAAAAAATTCATAAAAGGATATGCAAAAAATTGTCACACCTTTTGATGAGTTACTAAAAGGAAAAGGTATATTCTATTGGGGAGAATCGCAGCAGCGCACGTTTGGAACATTGAAAGAGAAACTTACTACCACGCCTATCCTGCATTTTCCTTCATGGGACAAACCATTTCATGTACATGTGGATGCTTCTGGCACAACCATTGGCACAATATTAGCTCAAACTCAAGAAGGTATTGTCGATCATCCTATCTGCTTTGCTAGTAGGAAGCTAACTCCTGCTTAACAAAATTATACAACTATAGAACGTGAAGATTTGTCAATGATCTATACATTGCATAAGTTTCAACAGTATTTTCTAGCTACACCATTTTTATTCTATACAGATCACATGGCATTGAAATACGTCCCATCTTGCAGGGGCACATATGTAGATGGGTACTCTTATTTCAAGAGTTTGACTTCACAGTTGTGGTGAAGCCAGTTAAAAGTAATTTTGGACCAGACCACTTGTCTATAATTAACTCAGGAGAGGAAGCATAGACAATTGAAGAAACCATGCCAGATGCATATTTATATAGGTTATAACATGCACCATCAAAATTAAAAGACATTGTTGTCTTTCTACAGACTGGTGTGGCACCAGAAGGAATGAAGACATTATAAAAGAAACAGCTTGCTATACGTGTGGCATTGTTTATGTTAATCAGTGGTGGCCTCTACAAGTTAGGCAGAGATGAAGTATTACATCGTTATGTATTAGAGCATGAGCGCAAGGATATTATGGAAGAATCCCATGGTGGTATTGTAGACACCAAATTTGTGTTTTACGACCCCCTGTGACCCGCATCTCATTTCGCAACCTAACCCCATCACCTAAACCTTACACAATTATTTATTAATTACTTTATAATTAATAAATCCACGTCGCCTTACCTGCCACCTCATTTTGCCACCTCATCATGACCTAGCCCTAACCCTAAACTAACCTAATTAAGACCTAAAACTTGGTTTACATCCACACCCATGACTAATGCCTCCTTACTCGCACCCAAAACTGACCTTGTAGCTACTTGACCAAGCCCGCAACTAATCCCTCGGGAGAAAAGTAGGGAAAGTTGGCTATTTTACTAAAAATAGCCCACTTTTTCCTAACCGATACTGGTTCCTACTCGACCGCCGTCGGTTACGTAACCGCCATCGGTTCCCTGTAAATGACCTTCCCTAATCAGAAACAAAGGTCGAAGGATTTTTGGATCAATCAGGATCATCAGAAGTGATCAAGAGAATCCGGATCTTTACTTGGCTGAGCAGAGACAAGTGAAGAAACAAGAAGAGTTTGCAGCAAAAGGAGATCAAGCCCAAGACTGCCACTCAGAGCCCTGTGACACTCATCTGATCATTGGGAGGGAGACATCTCATCTTCTGGGTATCAGGCCATACTACTTGAGTTTTGCCTTTGTCATCACAGTTCTTGGACCTGCATCCTCGTCAATAACCAGTAAGTTGCATCTTGTGTGTTCTCATTTTAATATTTCTTAGACTTTTTAATCACAGCCGTCATAAATCTATTCCTAGATCTACTACCCAGCAACACATTTTACCTAACTATCATCCACTTACCTCTCATCACCCCATTACCTAATCTGGTTCATATACCAGCCTTACAAACAACACAACCACCTTACAACCCCCTTTACAAACATAGCCCCTACCGATATCGGTTAGCAGAAACCGGTATCGGTTATCCTGACTACAACCAAAAACCAGCCTTTTCCCCTACTTGTTTCAACGAGGTAATTAAACTGTTATTTTACAATCTTCTGTGTTAATTCATATTAGCAGGGGAACTGACCACCTTCGAAAGGAAGTTTTATATTTCCTGGGCCCAAGGCAGTTCCCTCATTTATTGTCTAATCAAAATCTTGTGGTCTTGTGTTCTTATTTGCAGGTAGTCCTTCCAAGACAAAAAGGGGTTCTTCGCAATCGACCTGATCTCTCTCTACGGTACGCGCACACCATCTCGACATTCAACAGGTATTCCTCCTAGCCCTAACCCTTATCTGTTTCTAAAAGGAATGAAAGGATAGAAGCAACTCTATTCCCAAAAGCTGAAACATTCCGAGCGAAACATTTTGGCACACCCGGTGGGACCCATTTGGGTTTCTTTCTTTCTTGCTTGCTTTCATATAGGGAGCATACTTGCTGTTTTCTTCTTTACAAGATATTCACAAGGTTTTTTTGTTATTTTGGTAAAAGAACTTGCTTTGCTTTTACATCTTGCATTAGTGAAAGTCGTCTCTTTTGCTTCATCGAATATCATTTTCGATTTGGGTTTAAAACACGTGCATCACATTCCTGCTTGCTGTTTTCAATTCTAGTGAACATAGATTAAGTAACAGGTCGTACACGTGGGGGTGATATCCACGGTATTGACAAGATATTGATCTTACTTTCACTACACAACACATACCGAATCACTTCACAATTAACTCAACAGCTCAAACATCCCCCCTTTTCCGCGGTATTCCTCCGCCCGATTGAGGTAACCTTATAAGCCAAAACAAACTTGACATTTCCCCTAAGTCTTTTGTTCAGGATTGACATCATTCCGCGTCTAAAGGCATAAGCCCATAATAATTAAAATTAACCCTAGGGTTAGTCTCTGGATTTGCGTGTGCATCTTGCTTGTTTTCAGTTCTGTTTTCTCTGTTATACACTGTCTTCTGTGATTACCTTAGAACAATTTGATAAATGCACTGAGCATTGTTAACAATCAAATCAGCAGCTTCTTATGTTTTCTTATACCAGTCTTATTACACCGACATCGGTTAACTGACCGACGTCGGCTATAGTCTAACCGACATCGGTTAGCAGACCGATATCGGTTACTGTCTTTTACAGTTCCTGACAAACCAGTAACTTACCAATTTCACCATTCTGAGTCTGTTTCTGTTCTTGATAGATTGAAACCCTACTGTGTACTCCTGTCCATGGTTGTTATCACCCGAAAGCAAGCCGCCGCCATGGTTTCACATGCTTGCTCTGTGCCTTTTCCTGAATCACCCCCTTCACATTCTATAGGGAACCCTACGGACACCAGTGAGATCCCCAAAATTCCTGTAGGAGATAAGGAATTTGCCAAATTTCTGGATGCTAACCCTAGCGCTGTACAATACTATTTGTCTCATGCCCCTGACCGTACGCCCGATGGTCAACTCCTTGTTGGCATGCCCATTAGTATAGCTGCTCATTTAGCTCCCACTCCGCCTGATAACACCGCATTGCTCCCTGCATCTCTAGCCCCGTCTCCCAATCCAATGGCTTCAGAGGTTCATACGACACAGATTGGCTTTCCTTTGGTTAATCTTGGACCCCACATATCATTACCACCGACTGCTCCTACCTCATCTCTCTTGCAGACTGCTCCGTTCATGACTTGCTCTCTGCCACCTATCCACACGAGCTTTCCTTCTCAAGCTCCGCCTACCTTTTCATTCCCATACACGTATCCAGTGACCTCAACATCTTATATGGGACATCCCTATTCGGTCGCCTCGACATATTCATCCTCCACACCTTATCAACACTTAACCCCACCATTGTCTAGCGGTGGCCCTTGGCCCAATTTGCCTCCGTTTACCACAACCGCACCATCATCTCATCCAACCATGGATTTAATTAAACAAATGATGGACAAAATGCAAAATCTGGAGGCTTCTGTTTCAGGAAGTCGTAGCGCCTTGACATACGAGCAAGTCTGTCGGGAGCCTATTCACCCTTCTGTCCCCCTTCATTCATATCCTCCTCAATGGGAATTGCCGAAATTTACTCATTTTAACAGTAAGGAGGACCCTCAACAACACTTGCGATCATTTAGACATGCCTGCTATCTGATTGCTCACGACGACGCTTTACTACTCCGCACCTTTCCCATGTCCTTATCAGGACCCGCCTTGGAGTGGTACAGTGCTTTAACCCAGCACTCAATCTTCTCTTTTAACCAGCTAGCCCAATCTTTCTTGGATCATTTCTCCATTAACATTGCCAAGAAAGTATCTATCACTGACCTTTATGCCATCCGACAATTCGAAGATGAATCTATCGCAGATTTCGTTGGACGATGGCGCGGCCTTATCAACCAACTTACATATGCCTTGCCTCAGGCTGAACTTATCAAACTTTTTACGTGGGCATGTGCTAAGCACATTTCTCCTACTCTTCAAATTCAAACTTTCCGCACATTTGACGAGGCCTTTACCATGGCTCGGAAGCTAGAAATTCGAGCCTTAGAAGAAGAGAAATTGCGGTTGCGCAACAAAAACCCCAATTTCCGAACTCCAGATTCTACCAACAAACCAAACACCACCACTCCTCATGCATCCACTTCTTCTAAATCAAAAGGAGCTGTCCACGCGGTGATGGTCAAATCTCAAGCACCGTCTAATACTCCACTAAAAACCACCTATAAGTATAAAGCTGAGCCCATCAATTACACTCCCTTGGGAGAAACTTATGGTGTCATCTTGGAAAAATTGCTCAAAGCCAGAGCTATCACCTTGCCTCCTGTTAAACCTCACTCCGGGTTTGACTCCACTCGCGCTATACCTTCCTGGTACAAAGAAAATGACTTCTGTAACTTTCACCGCGTGAAAGGACATAGTCATGAAAACTGCAAGATGTTGAAAAACATAGTGCAGGAAATGGTTGACGCAGGGGATATAACCCTCGATAATCCTAATGCCCCTGCCAACTGAAATTTGAAAATCTTCAACAAACCATTCCCGAATCACTCTTCTAACAGTAACGTAAACCAGGATATCTTAGCCGAGGAGAGTGTTCATGAGATCCATGCAGTCTTCGACTCCCAGCCAAAAGCCTCTATCGAGAATCAAGCCTCTTCACTGACACAGGGGCCCGAACCTCCTTCACCACCATCAAGCCAAAGCGAAATCATTCCTTTACCTATAAAGGAGTTAATTTCCCAGAGTTCTCTTCTCATAGATGAGTCTTCTTACACCACATCCCTACAAGACTGCGAGTGGATGTTATCTAACCTATCTATTTCCCAAACGTCCTCTTCTACCGCTCTTGCTGCACAAGAGGAAGGCTCGCCACTCCTTTTGACATCCTTAGACGAGAAACCCCTTGCACCGACATCACCAAATTCTTTAACCATGACGGATCCTCTTAAACATGCCCTCCTACCTATTAGTTCTTCATCACCTAAATCTTTTCAGCGACCGGTTGACCTCTTAACACCTATTGATACAGTGCCTCATCTACCCCCTGTATCACACCCACAGTGGACCGGAATCACAACCCACCTTTCTTCCTTACAAAAGTTCCTATTCACACGTGAGGACTGTCATTCTCCCAGAAGATAGACAGGTCCTGTGGGAACGTTTGGGTACCCCCTATTCTACTCAAATGCAGATGACCGATCCAGACGCCTCTACCATATACCCGAAGTGTTTACAGAAACTCAAAATGCCTATGTCCTCATCATCACCCCCCGCATCTCTACCAAGTATCTCATCCACCTCTGTCAGCTTAACCAAATCTTCCCCTACACTTGGGACCTCACCAATACCCAGTCTAACACACCCGCCTAAGCGACTAGATTTATCCAAAAATAAAGCCGCCCCTCCACTTAGGAGACAAACTCAATCCGTGCCTCTATCACAATCAAAACCATCATCGTCACACCTACCTTCCATATTGGGACCTCATCCCTCCACCTTGCATCAATATATCATACCTCTTGCGTTTTCTTTAAAACGACCTACGCCTTCTGCACCCATACAGAGATCTAAGGGTATATCAACATTGTCACCCCACGTATCTTGTTCACCCATCAACCCTAAACAAACTCCATCATCAAAGGATTTATTTTCTGTCACTCCCCTTTCTCCGTGGTTGTTTCCCGCTACCACGTCATCTGTAGCCTCATCATCTAACCAATTGAACGTAGCTCCTGCGCCAAAGAAACCACATTTAGTGAAAACCACGTGTCAACACCCCTTGGCTAAACCACCACCCGTACGAACCAACTATGCCAAAACATTACCGAAATCTGCTCAATCAATACCCTCATCCTCCTCCGATTTTGACCCACTCAAAGGATCTTACGCCAAAATCCTTGCTATGTTGGTGGAGAATGCGACCATTTCCCTACCCCCACTTAGACCTTATGACCCGTCTAAACCTCGACCTACAGGTTATGATGAGTCTAAAATCTGCGCTTACCACCGCACACCAGGACATGATGTGGAGGGATGCAAAGCTATCAAAACCATCCTTCGTCAGTCACCTCTCTCAGATAGAAAGGTTAAGAAAGACAACTTACGAAGGGAGAGACCTTTAGCTTCAATTCCCTCTCCTATACCACCTATCCCCGCCTCACCAGTATCTATCATTATTACAACCCCACCTCTCGAAGACCATGATTTATCCCGACCATCTTCCTCATCTCATGTCCACGAAATTAATATGATTAGTGTTGCTACTCGAGCACAGAAGAACAACAAGAAAGCGAAAGAAAGAGCACCTGCGTCCTCTCTTTCTCCGTCCACCATCCCGATTGCACCACCACCCAAAGTGGTTATTCGTGGACCCGCTTACCCCGTCTCTAATGGAGTTGCCCACCGAGCCATGATCAAACAACTTCACCAATCACCTGTAAAAATGACACTATATGATCTCATTCAGACTTCTGAATCTCATCGACAAGCTCTCGTTGAAATTCTTCAAGGGATCGAGGTCTTACCTAATGAAACCCTACCTGTTACCTCCATTCTAACACCCAATCACGTTGCTTCCCTCACTAAACAACCTACCACCCCAACCACTTCTGTTTCTGAACAACAAGCTGCTGCTGTCAGTTTCTCCGAAGACGAAATTGTTGACTTTGGTACAGAAGATCCTGATCCTGCTCTTTTCATCTCAGCTTACGTCCGGGACATCCGGGTATGTCGTGTGATGATCGACGGGGGCACTAGTCTAAACATCATTTCTTCAAAAGCCTTCCAACAAATGAATATCCCTTCTAGCTACATGTGTGCCAACCCCATCATGTTGCGGTCATTCAATGATGCTATTACCTCTACCTTAGGCACCGTGATCCTTAACATTCGTGTAGGACCACGTACTTTACCTGAGCTCTTCTATGTCCTTGAGGGAGAATTCCAATATAACATGTTATTAGGCCGCCCCTGGATCCGGGCTATGGGATGCGTTCCCTCCACCTTACATAGATGTATAAAATTTGAGTACGAGGGGAAGTCCTACACCGTAAAAGCTGATCCTCCCCCCTTCAAAACCTGCAATATGTTATATCGCCCTAATGATGTGCTTGTACCAATCAAGACACCCATTCATCCAACCCAACCATCCACATCAACCGCACCTACGCCTTCAACCAATGAAACCACCGTTGCAAATACCACTTCCCTCCCCGCGGACGACATCCCAACCTCAGATCCCTTAGTGGATGTTTTTCAACACCTTACGCTGGGGGAGTATCGCCTATATAACATTAGTTCTTTCCCTACCCCACAGGAGTACGGACAAGTACATGCACATCCTACCTATGACCGTCGTGTGGGGGAAGTAATCCCCTACGGACCACCTCATTGCCGCACCAACCTAACATATGGGGGTGTTGACGCATCTTCCGTTACCCCTGAACCTCCTCTTGGTGTGGTTCCTTTCCAATCCGATTTTCAATACTTGACAAATCGTTGTTTCGCCCTCACCTTCTTGACTCGCTGTGCTTGGAAAGGCTTTGGTTTTGGTCTTTATGAACAAGGCCGACATACAATCATTCCCGTAACTACACGCAAGCACAATGATCGTAGTGGTCTCGGATTTCCGGGAACACTTACACCAAAGGAACCTCATGTCAGTTGCCTTCTGGAAGAGGACGATGTCACCCCTACCGAACCATCATCACCCATTTTACCTTCGTCACCCACAGAGTCGATAGATCCTGAATCTATCCCTCCTAACTTTTTTTTTTCATAAATGCTATCTTTCTAGGTCCTCTCACTTATCAACGCGATAATGAGGACCCCTCTTCTATTCCCCTTCTATATCCAGACATGATTGAAGAGGACTCACCTTCAATTAACGTTGTTGAGTGCCAGGATGATGACTCCATCCTCACTTACCTTGGTGCGGATGACTCTTATATTCAACGCGCCTTACCATCTGAAACTCAAACCATGCTGAACGAGTCTACTATAGAAATCAACATCCACACGGAGGAGGATCCTCACATTGTGAAGATCGGACAATCCCTTAACGCATCAGAACAAGTCGCCTTTACTACCTTTCTCCGTGCTCGCAATCAAGCTTTCGCTTGGTCCTACGCTGACATGCTAGGAATTGATCCTGACATTGCTGTCCATAACATTACCCTGAAACCTGATTCCAAGCCAATTAAACAGAAATTGAGAAAAATGCATCCACGCATTGCCCTCTTGGTCAAAGAGGAGCTTCAACGACTCCTTTCTGTTTCCTTCATCCTGCCTATTGACTATCCTCAATGGATTTCTAACATCGTACCTGTCACTAAAGTGATGGGGGGACTTTGGATATGCATGGATTTCTGGGATCTTAACCTCGCTTGCCCTAAAGATGACTTCCCCCTACCTAGTATTGACCAACTTGTTGATCTCACTGCAGGCCATGAGATGCTCTCTCTCATGGATGGCTTTTCAGGATATAACCAAATTTTGGTTGCCCCTGCCGATCAACATAAAACTGCCTTCATAACTCCTTGGGGAACCTTCTGTTATCGTGTAATGCCATTTGGCCTTAAGAATGTTGGTGCAACCTATCAGCGGGCTATGACCTACATTTTTCATGACATTATGCACACTATCCTTGAAGATTACGTCGATGATCTTCTTGGCAAATCTAAACATCGTAGTGAACATCTCGATGTTTTAACCATTATTTTTGATCGCCTGTTACAATATTCTGTCCGCCTTCAACCAAAGAAATGTGTCTTCGGTGTCCTTTCGGGAAAACTTCTTGGTTTTATCGTCTCTTTGCGTGGCATTGAGGTCGACCCATCTAAAGTCAAAGCTATCCTAGAAATGCCCCCACCTACTAATCTCAAACAATTGCGTAGTTTACAAGGTAAGCTACAATCTATCCGACGTTTCATCTCCCAACTCTCGGATTGATGTCAACCTTTCCATCACCTTCTTAAAAAGGACATTGCCTTTCACTGGAGCGAAGAATGTCATCAAGCCTTTGAGGCTCTAAAAACTTATCTCTTGTAGCCACCCGTGCTTATCCCACCTCAGGAGGATCGCCCTTTCTACCTTTACCTTTCTGCCACTGACCACGCTGTAGGGGCCATGCTTGCACATCATGACTCCGAGAACCGCGAACAAGCCATTTATTATATAAGTCGTACTTTGGTAGATTATGAGACTAGGTATACACATGTAGAAAAGTTGTGCCTAGCCCTATCATTCGTGGCCACCAAACTCCGACACTACCTTCTGAATCACAAAACTTTTGTCATCACTAACATGGACCCCATCCATTATATGTATGCCAAACCTCATCTAAACCAACGCATCGCCCGATGGCTTATGCTCCTTGCTGACCTCGACCTTGAGTTTGTCCACCAGAAATCAATCAAAGGACAAACCATCGCAGACCAACTTGCAGAAGCCCCTTTACCTGGGGAACAATTTACCAATTTTACTTTCCCCGACGAACTCATCGCCACTTTTTCACTCAGTGAGGAGTCGTATCCAATGACCCTCTTCTTCGATGGATCCAAATGCTAATGTGGTGGAGGATCCAGCGTTGTTCTCATTCCTCTCGACGCCGAGCCAATGCCTCTCTCATTCCAACTCGATTTCCCCTGCACTAATAATACAACGGAATACGATGCCCTTGTTCTGGGTCTCCAGGTTGTGTTACACTTAGGTGTCAAATCTATCAATATTTTTGGTGACTCTCAGTTGGTAGTCAATCAAGTTATGGGCATCTACCAATGTAAGAATGCGGAACTTCAAAAGTACAAAAATTTCGTGGATTCACTTTTAGACCTCATTTACTCGTTATTCTATCCAGACCATTCCCCGCTCCACTAAAAAATTTGCAGATACTATGGCTTGCTTAGCCTCGCAAATTCCTGCCTCACCAAATGACTCTGACATATTTGTCTTGGTCCAACAACTCTTTACCCCATCTTACTCAGCCCCGATTTGTTTGTATGATAAATAATGTGTTTACTAATTTACGGGATACCTGATATCACCAATTTCACGACTACCTTACAAACCTCTGTTCTCCCATCTGACCTTACTAGTACCGGAAAATGCGCTTTTCTTAAACGTGCTTCTCATTATGTCATTATGGGGGGGAATCCTTTATAAATGTGGCTTTGATGGCATCCTCCTTCGATGTCTAACCAGGCGGTGGAGGTCACCTATACCATCCAACAAGTCCATGATGGTTTTTTGTGGTGGACATTTTAGCGGCCTTGCCATGGCTAAACGAATCCTTTGCCTAGGTTATTATTGGCCTACTCTTAATAACGACTGCTACGAATATGTTAAGCATTGTCGTTATGTGTCAACAACATGCCAACCTTCAACATACTCCTAGCCACCCACTACAGGTTGCGCCTGAGATCTTTGGCCTTTCTCACAATGGGGTTTAGACCTTATTGGTGAGACTCATCCGTCCTCTTCACAACGTCATCGATGGATAATCACAGCAACAAAATATTACACAAAATGGGTGGAGGCTATTTCGCTCATTTCAACTAAAAAATAAAAAATTGTAGAGTTCATTAACCACCACATTATATGTCGTTTTGGTGTTCCTCATCGCCTAATAACAGATAATGGAAAATGTTTCAAAAATAAGTTGTTGCAAGACCTTTGTGAAAACTTTGGTATCAAACTTAGCTTCTCCTCACCCTACTATCCACAGGCGAATGGACAAGCTGAATCTTCTAATAAAACCCTAACCAAAATCTTTATGAAAGTTGTCAATGAGTCTGGAAGAAATTGGCATGATCACATCCCCTTCGCCCTCTGGGCTTATCGTACTAGCATTCGTACCTCCACTAATGCCACACATTTTTCTTTGGTATATGGTACCGAGGCTGTCTTGCCTCTTGAAATACAAATACCCTCCCTCAGAATATCTCTTCAGGATATTCTTACCAACGATGATTTCCGCCAAGAGCGGTTAGCCCAATTGGAGCTTCTTGACGAGCGTCGTCTTACAGCTCTTGATCACCTTCAAATCTATCAAAAACGTATTAAGCGTGCTTATGATAAGCGACTTCATGAGCGTACCTTTAAGGTTGGTGATCTTGTCCTCAAAGAGAATCAACATGTAACCAAACTAGAAAAGAGCAAACGTGGAAAATTTGCTCCCAATTGGATTGGACCTTACATAATCAATCACACTTATGGATCAGGCACTTATCGTTTAGCTTCGCTTAATGGTAAACTTGAGCCTAAACCCCTTAATGCCTTACATTTTCGACCATTCTACTGTTGAATTTAGTGTTATATCACTTCTTATCTACCTAACGCTCGTCCCTTGAGCTCATTTACCGCTACATACACTTCATTTCCTACACCTCAAAATAAAATCAAGCTCGCATGGTTTGATTCCCATCTTCCCTTTATGATGCCTTCCCCTTTTTAGTCTAGTCCATGACTTCAAAGTCTTAAATGACACATTCTTAACTAAATGCTTATGGGATTTTCTTGAGTCAAACTTCCGACAAAACTAGATGCTTCATGCCAAACGGACATCTAGATCTCTAAATTATACATAGATTGCTCCCTTGAAGGACAGCTATATGCCAAAATTCTTGCTACTATTATATATAGACTGCTCCCCCGAAGGATAGCTATACATAAATGCCGCATCTGCTACTATAAATAGACTACTCCCTTGAAGGACAGCTATACACAGTCAACCTTTATCAGAAGCTTCTCGCATTGATCAGCTTCGTGAAGACCTCAAGAATAATACAATCAATATCCCTTGTAGACTTCCCACATCGATCAGTCTATATTCAGTAAAATAAAAGCCTCATTCAAAAGTACTTTTGAGCCATGGACTTGTCTATTTAGGTTAGGTTCTCTTTTGTCAGAACACTCACTTTGTAATAAGTTCTCCGTACCACAGCTATACCATCCACCTCACCTCACCATTTGTTTAAACTTAAGGGACGTGACGTACAATCGATATATTGTAATCATACAACTCTTTTCACCTATTGACTTCTCGTCTATGCACGGTACCTAGGGGTTCAAGCTGATTCTACGTTATTATGTGGTTTGTTTAGCTCTTTTCACCTACAGAACACTCTTTCCTCTTTGCCTCGCATCTAGGATTATGTGTTTATCTTAATCAGGACATGGTTCCCTACCACTTGGGTAGGCTAACTTTCACTTCCCTTATACCTTTTACAACATCACCAATTCATTACCAACACCAACAACATTACCCTACCAATATCAATATCAATATTTTTTTACCAACCAACAAAATTGCCTGAATTAACCTCTCCCTGATCCTAAGGGAGAACTACATCGGTCTGAGGCCCCTCCTTGCTTTGTGCAATGGGCTATGTAGGCAGAACTTTGGAGACATGGGGTCTCCCAAGGTTAGCTCGACCATCCCCTACCATAACCTATCATGTGTAACTATTTTTGTGTATTTCTATTCAATCACATTCCTCTTTATCCTTTTTTCAAGACACCGAAAGTCAAAACGAAAAACATTCTTATTATTATCATAACTCAAATCAACATACATATCCAGTTTTATTTAGATGTTAAACAAATACATCTTCTCTATCATCGACACGTAGGTCGGCATCCTTATTTATTCTTATACCTAGATAACATTTATTTAGACCCTCACGCCTCATCCCGAACCAGGTGATGATCGTGATCATCGACGCCTCTCGCCGGGCCTCTCTGTCCTCAAAGGTACCACGGCTATTAGTACCGCCCACTGATCTGCCAATCTATCCTATAACATATGAATACGCTCCCTCGCATGGAGGTATCTCACCTCTAGTCCCTCTGCTTGTGACTCTGCAACCGCTAACAATCCTCTTGTCTCATTCACCTGTGTTTGGAGCTAATGAACTAAAATCTGCAGACGATCTCTCTCTGCTGTAATCATAGCTATGTCAGGATGATCACGTACACCTTGCAGTTCTGTTACCCACCATAATCTATAGGCCTCTGTCGTTCCTGCATCCATTACCCTGCGATCGGCTGCCTATCTCCTCTAGCCCTTCTGGAGGTGTTGACCGGGGAGGTGAGAATGTTGCCTCGGCGTCGATCCTCATATATGGTCTATAAGCTAGGGGTATATCCTACACAAATCCAAATTGTCGCCGCACGCGATCTAGAGGAATCCTCTCATACTCACCTGGCCTGTGCCCCGCGATCCACCTCAATCGCTCTACACCCCTCAACTCCTCAGCTATATTCTCTGTTACCATATAGTTCCTGTACGGCCTCCAACAGATATCCGCAATCGTCACCATCTCCCATACCTGCCTATAATACTCAATATCACCCGTCACAGCCTGGGATCTTACCTCTTGTTCTGTCTGGACCCATCGTCTGAATCCCAATCTCTGCACTCCTGTCTCTCCCAACTGGATAGGTCGGCCTATTGGTCACACACAAACAATGTGCTCATAGGCCAAACAATGTAACAAAAATGAACAATCCAGTGTTATCCTGTGATTTCGTCTACAAGCCCATAAGCCCTGTATAGCTTCGCCAAATATGCAGGTGCCCATGTAAAAGTCACATTCCTTTCCATCATTTCCCAAATCACACACATCAATGCTTTGGGAAATCTTTCCTCCATCCGCCCTCGGTAACGCATAATACCCTACCGCTATCATTAATATCACGGCTAATCTTGTCTCCTCAGGGTGTGCTGCATACATTATACCATACGTAAATGTCAAACCTCATTATGTCAAGTCTCGTGCGTATGGACCAAATATAGCTGTTATCGCTGCCCGCCCTGCGCTAGGCAATGCCTGATATACTGGTTTCCTGTAATTGGGAGTCTCAAAATACGGAACACATCTTCCAATGTCACTTTCATCTCCCCTGTTGGCAAATAGAAGGTATTCTTCTCTGGATTCCATCTCTCAATCAACACCTGCAACATAGCATGGTTACGTGCGATTCGTGATAATAGCGGATTCCACTTAACCCCAAACGATTTATCAATATCCATTCAGCTGGTGTTACATCTGCTCGGATTCGTGACAGCAAAGCTGGAACACTATCATTCATCCTCAGCCCTGCCTCTGCCTACATACGTCAAAGCAACAAATAACCATTCAATCCATCAAATCCCCAAGGGTTTTTCTCACATTCTGGAAATTCCTACAGCAACCGGTATTGGTTATAAATAACCGGTACCGGTTCAGTAACCGATACCGGTTATCTCTAACCGCTATCGGTCACTGTCACTTTTATACACTCTGCCTAAACACACAACCACCCCTACGACAATAATTTGATCGTTTATTCCTCTCTGTACATACCGACATACCCGAAACCCCTGATTCCCTACCCATAACACTCACCTCACCTATAACCCTTGCTATCACGTTTTCTTTCTCATATCTACCCACTTAATCTCCCTCATCCTATTCACAAAACATGCAAAAAATCAAATTACAACCAAACCGTTTACCTCGTGGGCTGCAGCAACTTGTGGTGGAACTTGTCTTCCCTCTCGTCATGCCTGCTGGATGCTTCTTCTCCTCGTTCAGCCATGCTCACCACACCTCTTCAAATATAGCTTGGATTTTGTCTTCTTGATCTCAGCCACACACTCACGTGCCTGTCTCTTACCCTCTTATCACTCAAATCTCTCATGCAATTACCTGTCTCAGTTGTTAAAACAGCGTCGCATTCGCGTATTTAACATCTTGTATGGCTCTCAAAATAAGAACTTCAGTTGCCACCTACGCTTTCTCTATTTTTTAGAAAAATCTCATTATGGAATAACCGGTATCGGTTAGCTAACCGATATCGGCCTGTCCTATACTGACATCGGTTGCCTACCCGATGTCGGTCATATACCTAGCTTTTTTTTTAACATAGTTTCTTTTCTTTATTTTCCACCTAATTTTTGTGACGCCCGCCTCTTTTTCCTACATAACAACACCCTCATCTATCATTGTTCATCAAATCCACATCTCATTACAATTTCATCAACATCATCTACCTATATTTCAAAAACATACAAGCCATCAACTACGGATATCAAAAAACCATCGATCTATACACCATTTGGATTCCAATTCATCAGACACATACATTGCAATTTCATAAAACCAGCGACAAAACATACAAAACTTTCGTAATACAACATGTCAATTAACCTCATCATACATTCTATATCACAAACCATCGACAAAATAGTTAAAAAAAAAAAACATTTTAAAACACAGCATGTGGGTCAACTCATCATATCTATATATATACAAAGTTTCAAATATACAATGTGCCCTGCATCGGGGCCTCTGTGATCTCATAATACAACAAAGCCGGCACGCAGGCCGCAATAACTATCAATACTCTCTCGTCTCGGCTCGCAGGCCAGTCTCTCATATCAAAAACATACTCGGCTCGCAGGCCGGTATCAACTGTACAAACCCGTACTCTCGGCTCGCAGGCCGGTATATACAAAAAATGAATGAATAAATCATATCTAGGCAACGCAAGCCTCTATAAACACAAACGGTTCTCGACCGATGCCCATGTCCAATATACAAATACAAATTCTACAGGGCCCCTAGCTCTCTCACCGCCCTCTGCCTGGTCTGCCTGCTGGTCCCTAATGCTGCCATGTGCCGTCGTCGCCTCCTGTCCTGCCTGTCCAGACCCACCGTCTTTGGCTCACCTCCCTGAGATCTCTGCCCAAGAGGTCTCTGATCTATGTGCCGCATATGGCTATAATCAGCCTCAGTACCATCAAGAATATCCGATGTATCGGGCCTCACGCTAGCCTCCATAAACGATCACGATCACCGTAGGTGCTGAGGCTGGCCCCTGACTCCTACACCAATGCCCCCTGTGCCGTGCTGGTGCCGCTGGTGGTGCCTGTGGCTGGTGTTACCGTAACCTTTGGTGTGCCCTTCCGCTGGTGTGCTGCGCTGGTGCCTGTACCTGATCCGGTGCCTGTACCTGTACTTGAGCCTGGGCTAGCTGCCCTGTAAGAACACCTATCTGTCCATAGTGCAGCAACAAGTTGCCCCCTGTAAATAACTGTACCTCCCTCTGAGCTGGTCCCCTCTCTGCTCTAACAGCCGCTAATTCTTGCTGTGTGGGCTGGTGCTAATCCTCACCCTACCCATCCCAGCTAGCCCAGGCCTCCCTAACCATTTGGCCCGACCAAGGCCTCATCCCACCATTTGCCGGCTACCAGGCCGCACCCAACAACTTGGCCCGCCCAAGTCCTCACCTACCCATCCGGCCCGACCCAAGTCCCTCCCCGAACCGATTTGGCCCGACCCAAGGCCTCATCCCACCAGTTTGGGTAGTGGGGCCGACCCAATGCCGCACTCCCAACAACTTGGCCCGCACCAAGGCTCAATCCTACCCTTTTTGCCCGCCCAAGCAGCAACCCAACCAACTTGGCCGACCCAAGGCCCACCCTACCCATCCGGCCCGACCCAATGCCTCAACCCCACAAGTTGTCCCGACCCACGGCTGCAAACCCAACAACTTGGCCCCAACCCACGCCCTCCACTCATCAATTAGCCTGACCAAGGCCGTGCCACTTAACTACTTCGCCCAACATCAACAACTCCACTTTATCCACCCAGTAGCCTTTTGTTCACTCCAGCGCACCTTTCTTGTTTAGCTGATTAGGGTCCTTGACTTGATCTGTTGACCAACCTCTTTGCCTAGACCGAGACCGTACTTTATCTCTCAACCAACCAACCTTTGGTACTCTGCCGAACATGCTACAAACTTTCCTGTACCTTACCTATTATATACCCTGGAGCTACTTCCTATCCTTGGATCCAGTATTATATCACCCTTGTTTGGATAAACGAGCGACCTTTGCTTGCATTGCTGGTTTGCTTGTCAAATCATGTACCCTGTCGCAAACTAACTCTACTGCGATGTTGCAGGCGTGCATCTGCTTCTTTGGACTCCTCACCTTCTTGACTCGCTCGTGCTTGGAAAGGCTTGGTTTTGCAGTCTTTATGAACAAGCAGAAACATACAATCATTCCCGTAATTTTGTATCACGCAAGCCACAATGATCGTAGTGGTCTCAGATTTTCGGGACAACACTGCCACTAAAGGAACATATGTCACGTTGCCTTGGAAGAGGACGATGTCACCCCTACCGAACCATTCCAAAATTTTTTCCCCAAACCTTTTCATTTTACCTTCGTCACCCACAGAGTCGATAGCTCCTGAATCTATCCCTCCTAACTTTTTTTTCATAAATGCTATCTTTCTAGGTCCTCTCACCTTAGCAACGCGGAATAATGAGGACCCTATTCTATTCCCCTTCTCTATCAAGAATGCATTTTGAAGAGGACTCCCCTTAATTAACGGTGTTGAGTGTTGGGCCAGATGATGACTCCCATCCTCACTTACCTTGTGTGGAGACTCTATATTCAACGAACTTACCATCTGAAACTCAAACACTTATTGTTTTTTTTGGTATACGAGTTTTTTTTGTGCTTTTTTTTTTTACTATAGAAATCAACTCCACACAGCAGAAGAAGCAGAAGATACTCACCTAGTGAAGATCAAACACATCCCTTAATGCATTCAGAAGCAAGTCGCTTTTAATACCCTTTCTCCGGTGCTCGCAACCAAGCTTGCGCTTGTCCTACGCTTGGACTACTGACCAGGATTGATCCTGACATTGCTGTCCATAACATACCCTGAAACCTGAGTCAAGCCAATTATGTAAACAGAAATTAAGAAAAAAGAATCCACGCATTTGCCCTCTTGGTCAAAGAGGGAGCTGAAACGGACTCATCTTGTTTCCTCTCTGCCTATTTTGACTATCCTCAATGGATTCTAACATCGTACCTGTCACTTTAAAGGAAGGGGAGGGGGGGATTCGGAATGCAGGATTTCAGGGGATCTTCACCGTTGCTTGGCCCTAAAGCATGACGCCCCCTACCTAGTATTGACCAACTTGTGCTCCTCACTGCAGGCCATGAGATGCCTCTCTCAATGGATGGCTTTTCAGGAGATAACCAAATTTTGGTACCCCTGCCGCATCAACATCTTTATCAAACTTGCCTTATAACTCCTTGGGAAACCTGTTCTCTGTTACTCATGTTGTAATGTATTTGCCTTAAGAATGCTGGTGCAACCTATGTCAACCGCGAGCTTTATTTTCAGACCTAATTGTCATGACATTATGCACACTATCCTGAAGATTCGTCGTGATATTCTTGGCAAATCTCAAACATGTAATGAACATCTCGAGGTTTTTAACCATTATTTGTGATCGCCTGTTACAATCTTCTGGCCGTCTTCAAACCAAATATGGAATGTGTTCTTTGGTGTCCTTTCGGGAAAACTTCTTGGTTTATGTCTCTTTTTGGCACTGTTTTGCGTCATTGAGGTCGACCATCTACAAGTCAAAGCTATCCTAGAAATGCCCCCACCTACTAATCTCAAACAATTGATAGTTTACAAGGTAGCTACAATCTATTGACGTTTCATCTCCTAACTCTGCGGATCAATGAAACCCTTTACATCACCCTCCTTAAAAAATACCATGACTTTCGATGGAAAAGCAACGACATGCCACCAAGCCTTTGAGGCTCTCAAAGCTTATCTGCAGCCACCCTGCTTATACCACCTCAGGACAATCGTCCCTTTCTTACCTTTAACCTCTCCGCCACTGACCACACCGTGGAGGGGCGGCCATGCTTGCACATTCATGACTCTGAGAAACCCCGCGAACAAAGCGTTTATTAGATAAGTCGTACTTTGGTTAGATTATGAGACTAGGGTCTACACATGTAGAAAAGTGTATGCCATAGACCTATCATTCGTCCGAGCCATTTATTCTATATTTTTTATTTTTCTCCTCATTGAATATGATCCTTTTTTCTTTGCGAATCACAAAACTTTCGTAATCACCAACACGGACCCAATCCATCATATGATATGGCAACTAATCTAAACCAACGCATCATCCGATGGATATGCTCCTGCTGACCTTGATCTGAAATTTATACACCAGAAATCAATCAAAGGACAAACCATTGCCGTTATTTTTTTCCAAATTCGCGACCAGCCCTCTTTCATTGCTATTGTGGGGCTTGTTCAATTTTGTTTGTACACACCACATTATTTAATTTCCCCGACGAAATCATCGCCACTTCTTTCACTTTCATTCTTTCCGTCTGAGGCGTCAGATCCAATGACCCTCTTATTCGATGGATCCAAATGCCAACACGGGGAGGAGCCGGGTGGTGTTCTCATTCCTCTACGACGCTGAGCTATGCTCTCTCATTCCGACTCGATTCCCCTGCCTAATAATACAGCTGAAATAGAGAGCCATTTGTTCTGGGTTCCAGGTTGCGTTTAGCACTTATTTTGGTTGTTCAAATCTATCAATATTTGGCGAGATCTCAATGGTAGTCAATCAAAGTTAGGTGGCATATACCCAAGGACCAAAAAATGTGGAAACTTCAAAAGATAAACATACGTGCGATTCACTCTTCACTAGCATATTTACTCACTAGTTTATCCAAACAATCCCCGCTCAACTAACATATATTTTGTTGGATACATATGGCTTGCTTAGCCGCACAAATTCCAGCTCATCAACTGACTCTGACATTGTCAATCTGGTCCAACAAATCTTTGCCCCCATCTTACTCAGCCCCAGTTGTTTGTTATGATAATAATGTGCTCTGTACTTCGCGGGGTAACTGGTATCCCCAATTTCACGAAACTTACTAATTTATTCTTCTATGGTTCTGGTCACATCGGACCTTACTAGTACTGGGGAAAACGTTGCTTTTTCTTAAACGATGTGTTATCGTTAATGTCGTTATGGGGGGACTCCCTTTAATAGAACTTGAGTTTTTGATGGAAATCCTACGTTCACGATGTCTCCCCACAGCGCGGAGGTCACTATACATCCAACAGGTACATGACGGTCTTGTGGTGGAATTTTAGTGGCCTTGCCGTGGCCAAACGAATCCTTCGCAGGTATTATTGGCCTTACTCTCAATAACCGATGTACGAATATGTAAGCGTTGGTGTTTGTGTCAACAACATGCCCCAAACCTTAAAATACATACTCCTAGCCACCCGCGACAGGCACTGAGACTTTGGCCTTTGAAAATGGGGTTTGGACTTATTGGTTGCGATTCATCCGTCCTCTTCGCAAACGTCACCGATGGATAATCACAACAACCCGCAATATTACACCAAAATGGGGTGGAGGCTATTACGCTCATTTCACTAAAAAAAAAAAAATATTAGAGTTCATTAATCATCACATTATCGTCGTTTTGGTGTTCTCATCGCCTGTGATAAAAGGATCCCTGATAAAACGGCATAATGGAAAATTATTTTCAAAAAATAAAGGTTTGCCAAGACATTTGTGACCAACTTTGGTATCAAACTTAGCCATTCTGACTCCACCCCTAATATCTATTTACAAGCGACAAATGGACAAAGACGAAATCTTCTAATTGTGTAAAACCCTAACCAAAAATCCTATGAAAGTTGTCAATGAGTCTGGAAGAAAGTGGAATGATCACATACCTTTCACCCTTCTGGGATATAGACTAGCATTCGTACTACACTAATGCCACCTTTTTATTTGGTATATGGTACCGAGGCTGTCTTGCCTCCGAATACAAAATACCCTCCTCCGAATATCTCTTAGGATATTCTTTAACAACGATGATTCCGCCCAAGAGCGGTTAGCAATTGGGCTTCTTGAGAGCATTCGTCTTACAGCTCTTGATACCTTCAAATCTATCAAAAATGTAAAGAGTGTTATGATAAGCGAATTAATGAAGCGTACCTTTAAGGTTTGGTGATCTGTCTCAAAGAGAATCAAACTGTAACCAAAACTAGAAAAGAGCAAAAGTGGAAATTTGCTCCAATTGGATTGGAACATTACATTAATCAATCACACTATGGATCAGGACTATCGTTTAGCTTCGCTTTAATGAAACTTGAGCCTAAAACCTTTAATGCCTTACATTTTCGACCATCTACTGTGATATTTAGTGTTATATAGCTTCTTATCTACCTATCACGCTCGTATCTTGAGTCATTTTACGCTACATACAACTTCATTTCCTACACCTCAAAATACAATTACCAAGCTCGCATGGTTGGATTCCCATCTCCCTTTATGAGCCTTCCCCTTTATTAGTCTAGACATGCACGTTCAAAGTCTAAAATGACACATCTTAACTAAATGCTTATGGGATTTTACTTGGTCAAACTTACCGACAAACTAGCGCTTCATGCCAAACGGGACATCTAGACTCTAAATTTAATAGTTTGCTCCCTTGAAGGACAGCTATATGAAAAGTTCTTGCTATATTAGATATAGACTGTCCCCGAAGGATAGCATACATAAATGCCGCATCTGCTATAAAATAGACTACTCCCTTGAGGACAGCTATACACAGTCAACCTTTATCAGAAGCTTATCGCATTTGTCAGCTTCGTAAGACCTCAAGAATAAATTACAATCAATATCCTTGTAGACTCTCCCCACATCGCTCAGTCTATATTAAGTAAAAATAAAAGCCTCATTCAAAAGTTACTTTTGAGACCATGGCCTTGCATCTTAGGTTAGGTTCTCTTTTGTCAGAACACTCACTTTGTAATAAGTTATCCGTTTACCCAGCTATACCACCACCCAACCTCACCCTACTGTGTTTAAACTTAAGGGACTGGTACAATCGATATTTATTTGTGAATTTACGTACAACCTTTTCACCTATTATTCCGTCTAGCACGGTACCTTAGGGGTTCAAGCTGATTCTACGTTATTATTGTGGGTTGTTTAGCTCCTTTCACCTAAGAAAAAAAACCAAACTCCCCCCCTTTTTTCTCTTTGCCTCGCATCTAGGAGTATGTGTTATCTTAATCGACCTGGGTTCACTACAACTTGGGTAGGCGCACTTTCACGCCCTATACCTTTGACAACAGACATGCATTACCAACACCAACAATTATACCAGTGACCTACAAATCAATATCAATAGTTTTTTACCAACCAACCAAAATTGCTGAATTAACTCTCCCTGACGCCTAAGGGAGAGAACTAATCGGTTCTGAAGGCCCCCTCCTGCTTTGTGAAATGGGCTTTAGGTAGGCAGGAACTTTGGCGACATGGGAGCTCACAGGTTAGTCACATCCCCTTACCATAACTATTCATGTGTAACATGTTGTGTTTGTTTTTTGTGTATTTGCTTATTTTATACATCACATTCCTTTATCCTTTTTTCAAAGGACACGAACAGTCAAAACGAAAAAAACATTTTATTATTCCTAATAACTCAAATCAACATACACATACAGTTTTATTTAGATGTTAACACAAATACATATCTCTCATTTTCTTTATCTCGGACACGTTAGGTCTTTTCGGCATCCTATGTATCTTTATTACCTAGATAACATTTATTTAGACCCTCACACGCCTCATCCCGAACCGGTTGATGATCGTGATCATCGACGCCCTCTCGCCGGGCCTCTCTGTCCTCAAAGGGTACACGGCTATTAGTATTTTATCTGCACCACTTGTTTTATCTGTAAAATTTCTATCTATAAACAGATGATCGAATACGCTCCCTCGCATTCGAGGTATCTCACCTCTAGTCCTCTGCCTGTAGTGACTCTGCAACCCGATAACAATCCTCTGGTCTCATTCACTATGTGTGTTTGGGCTAATGAACTAAATCTGCAGACGATCTCTTAATATGCTGTAATATAGATATGTCAGGATGATCACGTACACCTTGCAGTCTGGACCCCACCATAATCTATAGCCTCTGTCGTTCCCTGCAATCATTACCCTGCGATTTTTTTTTTGCCCTGAAAGAAAATTATTTTTTTTCCGTCGGTGAGCTATCTGAAGCCCTGTCAAGGTAAGCCCTTCTGGAGGAAGTGAGGTGACCTTTGAAGGATTAAAAGCGCCCTCAGGGTGGAGGAATGTTGCCTCTTTTGTGTTAGTTTTCTTTTGTATTTGTCCCTCTATATGGTATATAGCTAAGGGGTATAGCCTACACAAATCCAATTGTCGCCGCACTGCGATCTAGAGAATCCTCTTCATACTCCACCATGGCCTGTGCCCGCGATCCACCTCAATCGCTCTACACCCTCAAACTCTCAGCTATTATTCTTTACCATTATAGTTCCTGTACGGCCCTCCCAACAGTATCAGCAAATCGTCACCATCTCCAATACCTGCCTATAATATCAAGATCACCCGTCACACGACTGGGATCTTACCTCTTGTTTATGTTGGACCAATGCTTGTCTCTGAATCCCAATCTCTGCATCCTGTCTCTCCCAAACTGGATAGTCGGCCTATCTGGCACACACAAACACCCATGTTTGTTATTCATTAGGCCCAACAATGGTTGTAACAAAAATGACAATCCAGCATTGTTATCCGTGATTCGTCTACAAGCAAATAAGCCCCTGATAGCTTCGCAAATATGCAGGTGCCCATGAAAAAGTAAAATTCCGTTCCATCATTTCCCAATCACCCACACATCAATGATTTGGGAATCGTCCTCCATAACGGCCTCCGAAGTGAACGCAGTCATACCCTACCGCTTCATTAATATCACGGGCTAATCTTGTTCTCCTAGGGTGGGCTGCATTACATATACCATACGTAATGTCAAAAACCCTCATCTATGTCAAGTCCGTGCGTACGCAGGGACACAAAATAATAGAGCGTTGAAGCGCTTGCTTCCGCCCTCATGCGCTAAGGCAATGCCTGATATGTGGTTTTTCATGTAAGTGGGAGTCTCAAATACGGAACACATCTTCCAATGTCACTTTCATCTCACCTGTTGGAAAATAGAAGGTATTCTTCTCTGGATTCCATCTCTCAATCAACACTGCAACTAGCTGGTTACGGTGCGATTCTGAATAAATAGCGGATCCCTAACCCCAACTACTTGATTCTGTCTTTATCAAATACATTCAGCTGTGTTATGTTACATAGCTGCTCGGATTCGTGACCGAAAAAAGCTGGAATTACCCACATCATCATTCATCCAAGCCCTGCCTCTGCTACATACGTCAAAGCACAAATAACCAGTAATCCATTAAATCCCCCAAGGGTTTTCTCACCTTCTGGAAAAATTCCTACAGCAAACGGCTATCGTTATAAATAACCGGTTACCGGTTTTCGCGTAACGATCCCGGTTATCTCTAAAACGCTATCGGCAATGTCACTTTTTAACACTAGCAGCTAAACACAACACATAAGACAATAATTTGATCGTTTATTCCTCTCCTGTACTACGACACTACTTTCTCTGTTAATTTTACTTCACACATGATTCCCTACCCCCATCAAACACTCACCTAACTATAACCCTTGCTATCAGTTTTCTGTCTCAATCTACCAACTTAAATCTCCCTCATACTATTCACAAAACATGCAAAAATCAAAATTACAAACCAAACCGTTACCTCTTGGCTGACAGCAAAACTTGTGGTGGGAAAACTGTCTTCCCTCTCGTCCATGCCTGCTGGATGTTCTCCTAGTCAGGCCATGATCTACCACCATCTTCAAAAAGCTTGGTTTTGTCTTCTTGATCTTCAAGCACACACTGTACGTTGCCTGTTCCTACCTCTTATCACTCACATCTCTCATTGCCATTAACTATGTTACTCAGTGTTTTAAAAAAACAGCGTCGCATTCGCGTATTTAACATCCGTGTATGGCTCTCAAAATAAGAACTTCAGGTCCACCTACGCTTTTACTATTTTTAGAAAACATCTCATATGGAATAACCGGTATCGGTTAGCGAAACGATATCGGCCTGTCTCTTTATAACGATCGGTTGGCCTACCGATGGTTTTTTTTTCGGGGGGGTCATATACCTCGCTTTTTTTTAACATAGGTCTTTTGCTTTAATTTCCACCTAATTTTTGTGACGCCCGCCTCTTTTTCCTACATAACAAAAACCCTCATCTATCATTGTGAATGTCAAATCCACATCTGCAGGACAAGTTCATGGCAACATGCAGTACCGATGATTTGTCCAAATTGAAAAAACAAGCACAAACAGACCAAGCCAGCAACTACAGGATTTATCAAAAACATCGATCTATAAACCATTGGATAACAATCATCATTGACCAAATACATGCAATTTATTAAAACCAGCGACAAAACATACAAACACTTTCGTATACAATCATGGTCCAATTAAACCTCATCATAGCATTCTATATATATATTTTTAAAATCAAAACCCATCGACAAAATAGTTAAAAAAAAAACATTTTTAAACCACAGCATTGTGGGTCAACTCCTCATATCAATATCGATATAAAAAGTTTCAATTATTTTTTTCCTACAATGTGCCCTGCATAGGGGGCCTCTGTGATCTCATAATTACAACAAAGCCGGCACAGCAGGCCGCCAAGAAACTTCAATCTCTCGGACTCGGTCGCAGGACCAGTTCTCAATATCAAAGAACATACTCGGCGCAGGCCGCAGGGTCGGCAGGTATCAAACTGACACCCTGCGGTAATCGGCTCGCAGGGCGGGGGTATATACAAAAAACAAAAATGAATGAATAAATATTATTAGCGCACGCAAGCCTCTATAACACAAACGTGTTATTCATACCCGAGCCCAGTCCAATATACAATACAAATCTACAGGGACCTATGCCACTCAGCTCTATTCCACCGACCTTGCCGGTCTGAATATGACTGCGTGCCCTATGCTGCCTCTAGCATACTGCCGAACACAGATCCCATTTAGGCTGTGAATGCCACCCTCCCATTGAGATCTATTGGCTCAAAGAGGTCTCTGCTCTATGTGCCGATATCGGCTGATAATCAGCATCAGTACAATCAAGAATATCTAGTGATAGTATCGGGCCTCAATTTTTTCTTTATTTTATAGCAGCAATCATTATAAGATAACGAGCAACCGTAGTGATGAGGAGGTACCCGAATCCTACTAACACATTCTGTTTTGGAAAAGCTGTCCTGTGAATGTGATGGTGAAGCTGGTGGTGAATGTGCTGGGGGGGGTCGGTTTACCTGTACCGTGGGGGCGTGCCTTTTTTTTTTTTTGTTTGTTGCCGCTGGGTGGGGCTGCGGCTGGTGGCTTGGTCTATTCCGTGCACGTTTTTTTTTATTTTTTCCCCCCTTTTTTTTGTTGTTTTACTTTTTTGTACCTGAATAACTGAGCCTGGAGGTAAGCTGACGCCTGGTAAGGAGCCATGCCTATCTGTCCTAGTGTGTGACCGTAGAAGTCGCAGGGCGCTAGGCGCCAGAGCAAACAAGTTGCCCCGTTGTAATAAAATGGACCTGCCCTTGAGCTAGGGTCCCTCTTGCTCTAACAGCGACTAGTCTGGCGGTGTGGGCTGTGCTCTCCTCACCCCCTCCCCATCCAGCCTGACCCAAGGGCCCTCCCCCTAACCTTGTGGGGCCCAGAACCCAAGAGGAGTGTACCTGTGGTTAACCCATCCCACCAGTTGGCCCCGAACACTCAAGGACGCCAACACCCCCCAAGCCAACCTTGGCCCGACCCAAGCCTCACCCTACCCACCGGCACGACCCCCCCCCCTTTTTAATGGACAATTGCTATCACCACCAGATTACAGATTTTTTTTTGGCCCGACAACACAAGGGCTGATCCAACCATTTGGCCCGACCAAAGGCCGCAACCAACAAACTTGGCCCCGACCCAAGGCCTCATCCGTAAACCATTGTTGGGCCCGACCCAAAGGCCGCAACCCAACAACTTGGCCCGACCAAGGCCTCACCCTACTCCAGCCGGCGCGCCGACCCAAAGGCTCACCCCAACCATTGGCCCCCGACCACACGGGCTGACCAACCCAAAAAATTGCCAACCACGCCCCGCAACTATCAATTAGCCTGAACCCAGGGGCCGTACCACTTAAACTTCGCGCCAATACATCAACAACTACCACTTTTATCCACCAGTAGTGCCTTTTTTCAATCCAGCGCCCTGTTCGTGTTTTAGGCATGATTAGGGCTTCCTTGACTTGATTCTGTTGACAAACTTTGCCTAGACCTCGACCGTTTGACGTTTTATCTCATCCAAACCAACCACTTTGGTACTGACGACCATCCTCTAAACGTTCCTGTACCTTACCTATAAATACACTGGAGCTACTTCCTATGCCCTTGGATACCAGGATTATATAACCATTGTTGGATAAACTATCGACCTTTGCCTATGCATTGCTGGTTGCTTGTCAAATCATGTGACCCTGGTTAGCACTACGCCTTTCAAGTGCATCTGCTGTCTATGGGACCCTACCCACCATCTCACCCTCTCTCAACCCCATTTTCATACCTTTATCACACCCGATCCGATTTCACGCCTACCTCATAATTTCTATGTGATAGATTTGAGGGGGACTACACCTCCCCGTTAAGCAGGAATAACCCCACTTATATTATTGCTCCGGGCAGCTCTACAAACACTAGCGTACCTGTATTCATCCACATAAGGGGCTAATGCTTAGACACCAAATTTTTGTTTTCCGGACCCCCTGTGAACCCGCACTCATTTTGCAACAGTAACCCCATTAACCTAACCTAAACAATTATTTATTAATTACTTTATAATTAATAAATCCAACGTCGCCTCCCTGCCAACGATTTTGCCCCAATGCATCAGACTCTAAAGCCCTAACGCTTCAACTAACCTAATTAGACCCTAAACTGGGTTTACCTCCACACCCATGATAATCTCTTACTCGCACCCGAATTAAATTATCTTGCCTCTTGTTGCTACTGACCAAGCCCGCAACTAATCTAATTAGGGGAGAAAGCGGGAAAAGTTGGCTATTTTACTAAAATAGCCCACTTTTCCCCCCTAACACGATAACCCGTTTTTCTACCGCCACCGCCGCCCCCCTCGGTGGTGATGTAACTGTCATCGGTTCCCGTAAATGAACTTCCCTAAAATCAGAAAAAAAAAAATGTCGAGGATTCACTTGGACTCACTCAAGTCATTCAGAAGCGATCAAGAGATCCGGATTTTTTAATTGGCTAAGTAGAGACAAGTGAAGAAAGAACAAGAAGAGTTGCACGCAAAGGAGATCAGCCCAAGACTGCACTCAGAGCCATGTGACATTCATCTGATCATTGGGAGGGAGACGAGACATCTCATTTTCTGTTTGGTTAATCAGGCCAGACTACTTGAGTTCTGCCTGTTCTCAAGTTATTGGGATCTTGCATTCCTCGTAATAACAGGTAAGTTGATCTTTGTGTTCTCATTTTAATATTTTTATTAGACTGGTAATCAACAGTCGTCATAAATCTATCCCTAGATAATACCCCAAGCAACACAGTGTACCTAACCTATTGTAGATTTCAACTTACCTATCATCACCCCATACCAATCACGTTTTAATATACAGCCTTACAAAAACAACACAAATCTATTACTACACCCAACCACCTCAACCAAAGTCACAATAAAAACAAAGACCCTACGATATCGGTTGACGTAACTGGTATTATGTGGTATGTGATCAAACCCGAAACCAGCCTTTTCCCCGACCTGTTTTTTCAACGAAGCAAGCAATTAATCCATTGATATTTTACAGTCTTTGGTGGGGTTAATTAATATTGCAGGGCGAATTGACCACACTTCGAACAGGAAGTTTTATATTTCCGGGACCCAAGGAAGTTCCCTCATTCATTGTTAATCAAACTTGTGGTCTTGTGTTCTTATTGTAGTAGTCCTTCCAAGACAAAAAAGGGGTTGTTCGCAATTGACCTCGATCTCTCTTTCATGGTACCGCGCACACCATCTCGAACATTCACCAGGGTATTCCTCTAGCCCTAAACCTATCTGTTTTTAAAAGGAATGAAAGGTAGAAGAAACTCTATTCCAAAGCATGTGTGAAAACATTCCGAGGGCGAAAAACAGGGGTATGCAGGCGGGTCACTCTGCAGGTAAGATGCGATTTTATATATACGGAAGATCCTCCACTTGTGGATCTGGATTATAGTGGGAGACATTGTATAAAGACTGTTATGAAGAATATATGTAAGTGCGGTGTCTGTGACCATTGTCAGTGCCTACGGAAAATAAGATAAAAGAAATGAAATGCCACTAAGACTTATTATCAGTGCAGAACACAATTTGAGAAATGGCGACACTTGATTTTGTAGGAACTTATCTTTTTTTCTCCAACCACACGTAGGACTGGATCGCGCTTTTTTGTTATTTTATTCTGTTATTTCTACTCGCACAGATTACTTCACATTGTGGGTAGAACAGCTTTTTCAGCACCTACGAAGGGACTGTACAGGAGCCTTTACAGCAGCTAGGTTTCTAGGGAGAAGAGAAGGTTCTTACAAGATATGGATTGTACTTTTAAGCTTGACAAGTCGACGAGTGAAAGGGGTACACAACTTTTAAATGGAAACCATAAGGGCCTAGTAGATGAGTTTATGGTTGCCCACCATCCAACCATATACGACTACACCTTACAACCCGCAGGAAAATCGAAAATGCGAGGCTTTCAACAAGATTTTGAGCTAGACATGACAAAAATTTGTGATGTTGAAGAACGGATTGTTTGGTTGTTCCATGAGAAAAGTGGTCAGTTGTTCTTTGGCTAGAGACCAACTTTAAGAGATTGAACAAAGCCACACCCATTTCAGTGGTGTTGGCACAAAATCTGTTCTCCCCTATAGGAATTTATGTTACCTCTTTTCACATTTACACCCGTGCTGTGGAGGTTAGTGATGAGGAATGCGTTAGAAAGAAGAGTGTATTGAGAAGATGAATTCAACTAGATGAGTGACGCATCCATAGTATGAGGGAGTCAGAAAGTAGGAAAAGGCAGGTAGAACGCTCTTGACATGGATTATGATTATTTTAGTAAAAGGAGAAGAAGTTGGCAGTGGTAGATGGTACTTCTCTCATGACCCTAAGTTCTTGCACCATCCAGGCAAGTCAAGTACAATTGGTAGGGTCGTATGTATCGCATTACATACTTGAATAGGTTGCTTTGCCAATTAGATATCACTTGATGGAAACGGCTACCCAAGTATTGATTTTACCCCTTAATGGAGCATAGACTGACAGCCCCATACTAGAAACTAGTCTTCATTGGTGTTTGAATAAGGTAGTTAGTATTACCATTTAGATTAGGTTTTCAATTATTGTATTTCCTTAAGGTATTTCCTTCATATTGCTGGATACTTTGTCAATTTAGTTTTGTTTTGGGTAATAAGCGTGTTTTGCGCGCATGAAGCTAATTACGATGTGAAGAATGTTTAGCGCAGAGGACTACGACCTACTTTTAGTGTGGGGTGGTTGTATTTATCCAAGAAACGACTGGGAATTGAAAGGTTGAAAGGAATGTAAGCTGCACATGTGTTGCTTCAATTTCAAAAGAAAGATTTGCTTCTCAAAAGTGACCAAGGATGGAGATGATGAAAGGACAGTTAACCACACGGTAAAATATGCTATGTTTGCTATATTTTCTGATAAATACCATGGGAAGGTTACAGTGATAATTTGTCGTACTCAGGCGAAAGGGCGCAAATGAAGACGATTCTTTTTTTCTTTTTTATGTGGACTAGAGGGTAGGAAGGCACTTTAGTATAGGTTATAGTTAGGGCCGCAAAGATGTTAACTCATGCGGAAAATATGAACAATTTGGTCAATGAATGAGAGGATATTTGTCGGTGAAGGAGGAAGTAAATAAATGCACAAATTTGAAAAACATATAAGGATGGGATGCAAATCATTTTTCCCATTTTGCCTACGACGTATTTGAGGAAAAGAGTTAAGTGCAAATAGCGAGGTGATTGGGTTAGGTTAAGGTGCGAAGAGTGTGATGAACCAGCGTGACAAACAGATATGTGTTGTATTTGAAAGGAATCTTGCGGTCCCCGGTGGTGAAGGGTTCTAGTGAAGCAAGGTGCACAGAGAGGAGTATAGAGGCAAGAAAGTTTCCACCTAGGGCACGATTGTTGACTCAAGATTCGTGTTTGATTCAGCAAAACTTGTAGAGTTAAAAGGAGGAGAGATGCAAGGTAAAAATGCGCACCTACAGACGGAGAACGGGTTTAGATGCAGCAAGAGAAAAGGGAAAGAGCAGATGGTCACGAGGAGGAAGAGAGATGGCACCTAAAATGAGTTTTCAGAAATGCAATATCCAGAAGGAGTCATAATTAGCAGGACTGGGATTACCCATCAGAATCAGAAGCGAAAATTAGCGAAACAATCAAAGACATAGAGAAACTCCCTTGGGAGAAACTTATGGTGTCATCTTGGAAAAATTGCTCAAAGCCGGAGCTATCACCTTGCCTCCTATTAAACCTCACTCCGGGTTTGACTCCACTCGCGCTATACCTTCCTGGTACAAAGAAAATGACTTCTGTAACTTTCACCGCGTGAAAGGACATAGTCATGAAAACTGCAAGATGTTGAAAAAACATAGTGCAGGAAATGGTTGACGCAGGGGATATAACCCTCGATAATCCTAATGCCCCTGCCAACTGAAATTTGAAAATCTTCAACAAACCATTCCCGAATCACTCTTCTAACAGTAACGTAAACCAGGATATCTTAGCCGAGGAGAGTGTTCATGAGATCCATGCAGTCTTCGACTCCCAGCCAAAAGCCTCTATCGAGAAAATTTTGAATCAAGCCTCTTCACTGACCCAGGGGCCCGAACCTCCTTCACCACCATCAAGCCAAAGCGAAATCATTCCTTTACCTATAAAGGAGTTAATTTCCCAGAGTTCTCTTCTCATAGATGAGTCTTCTTACACCACATCCCTACAAGACTGCGAGCGGATGTTATCTAACCTATCTATTTCCCAAACGTCCTCTTCTACCCTACCTCTTGCTGCACAAGAGGAGGGCTCGCCACTCCTTTTGTCATCCTTAGACGAGAAACCCCTTGCACCGACATCACCAAATTCTTTAACCATGATGGATCCTCTTAAACATGCCCTCCTACCTATTAGTTCTTCATCGCCTAAATCTTTTCAGCGACCGGTTGACCTCTTAACACCTATTGATACAGTGCCTCATCTACCCCCTGTATCACACCCACAGTGGACCGGAATCACAACCCACCTTTCTTCCATACCAAAAATTCCCATTCACACCTGAAGACTGTCATTCTCCAGAAGATAGACGAGTCCTATGGGAACGTTTGAGTACCCCCTATTCTACTCAAATGTAGATGACCGATCCTGATGCCTCTACCATATACCCGAAGTGTTTACAGAAACTCAAAATGCCTATGTCCTCATCATCATCACCCCCCATCTCTACCAAGTATCTCATCCACCTCTGTCAGCTTAACCAAATCTTCCCCTACACTTGGGACCTCACCAATACCCAGTAAACTAACACACCCGCCTAAGCGACTAGATTTATCAAAAAAATAAAGCCCCATCCACTTAGGAGACAACTCAATCCGTGCCTCTATCACAATCAAAACCATCATCGTCACACCTACCTTTCCATATTGGGACCTCATCCCTCCACCTTGCATCAATATATCATACCTCCTGCGTTTTCTTTAAAACGACCTACGCCTTCTGCACCCATACAGAGATCTAAGGGTATATCAACATTGTCACCCCACGATCATCCTGTTCACCCATCAACCCTAAACAAACTCCATCATCAAAGGATTTATTTTCTGTCACTCCCCTTTTTCTCCGTGGTTGTTTCCGCTACCACGTCATCTGTAGCCTCATCATCTAACCAATTGAACGTAGCTCCTGCGCCAAAGAAACCACGTTTAGTAAAAAACCACGTGTCAACACCCCTTGGCTAAACCACCACCCGTACGAACCAACTATGCCAAAACATTACCGAAATCTGCTCAATCAATACCCTCATCCTCCTCCGATTTTGACCCACTCAAAGGATCTTACGCCAAAATCCTTGCTATGTTGGTGGAGAATGCGACCATTTCCCTACCCCCACTTAGACCTTATGACCCGTCTAAACCTCGACCTACAGGTTATGATGAGTCTAAAATCTGCGCTTACCACCGCACACCAGGACATGATGTGGAGGGATGCAAAGCTATCAAAACCATCCTTCGTCAGTCACCTCTCTCAGATAGAAAGGTTAAGAAAGACACAACTTACGAAGGGAGAGACCTTTAGCTTCAATTCCCTCTCCTATACCACCTATCCCCGCCTCACCAGTATCTATCATTATTACAACCCCCACCTCTCGAAGACCATGATTTATCCCGACCATCTTTCCATCTCATGTCCACGAAATTAATATGATTAGTGTTGCTACTCGAGCGCGCGGAAAAACAACGAGAAAGCGAAAGAAAGCGCACCTGCGTCCTCTCTTTTCTCCGTCCACCATCCCGATTGCACCACCACCCAAAGTGGTTATTCGTGGACCCGCTTACCCCGTCTCTAATGGAGTTTCCCACCGAGCCATGATCAAACAGCTTCACCAATCACCTGTAAAAATGACACTATATGATCTCATTCAGACTTCTGAATCTCATCGACAAGCTCTCGTTGAAATTCTTCAAGGGATCGAGGTCTTACCTAATGAAACCCTGCCTGTTACCTCCATTCTAACACCCAATCACGTTGCTTCCCTCACTAAACAACCTACCACCCCAACCACTTTTGTTTCTGAACAACAAGCTGCTGCTGTCAGTTTCTCCGAAGATGAAATTGTTGACTTTGGTACAGAAGATCCTGATCCTGCTCTTTTCATCTCAGCTTACGTCCGGGACATCCGGGTACGTCGTGTGATGATCGACGGGGGCGCTAGTCTAAACATCATTTCTTCAAAATCCTTCCAACAAATGAATATCCCTTCTAGCTACATGTGTGCCAACCCCATCATGTTGCGGTCATTCAATGATGCTATTACCTCTACCTTAGCCACCGTGATCCTTAACATTCATGTAGGACCACGTACTTTACTTGAGCTCTTCTATGTCCTTGAGGGAGAATTCCAATATAACATGTTATTAGGCCGCCCCTGGATCCGGAGCTATGGAATGCGTTCCCTCCACCTTACATAGATGTATAAAATTTGAGTACGAGGGGAATTCCTACACCATAAAAGCTAATCCTCCCCCCTTCAAAACCTGTAATATGTTATATCACCCTAATGATGTGCTTGTACCAATCAAGACAGCCATTCATCCAACCCAACCATCCACATCAACTGCACCTACTCCTTCAACCAATGAAACCACCGTTGCAAATACCACTTCCCTCCCCACGGACGACATCCCAACCTCAGATCCCTTAGTGCATGCTTTTCAACGCCTTACGCTGGGGGAGTATCACCTATATAACATTAGTTCTTTCCCTACCCCATAGGAGTACGGACAAGTACATGCACATCCTACCTATGACTATCGTGTGGGGGAAGTAATCCCCTACGGATCACCTCATTTCCGCACCAACCTAACATATGGGGGTGTTGACGCATCTTCCGTTACCCTTGAACCTCCTCTTGGTGTGGTTCCTTTCCAATCCAATTTTCAATACTTGACAAATCTTCATTTCACCCTCACCTTCTTGACTCGTTGTGCTTGGAAAGGCTTTGGTTTTGGTCTTTATGAACAAGGCCGACATATAATCATTCCCGTAACTACACGCAAGCACAATGATCGTAGTGGTCTCGGATTTCTGGGAACACTTACACCGAAGGAACCTTGTGTCAGTTGCCTTTTGGAAGAGGATGATGTCACCCCTACTGAACCAACATCACCCATTTTACCTTTGTCACCCACAGAGTCGATAGATCCTGAATCTATCCCTCCTAATTTATTTTTTTTCATAAATTCTATCTTTCTAGGTCCTCTCACTTATCAACGCGATAATGAGGACCCCTCTTCTATTCCCCTTCTATATCCAGACATGATTGAAGAGGACTCACCTTCAATTAACGTTGTTGAGTGCCAGGATGATGACTCCATCCTCATTTACCTTGGTGCAGATGACTCTTATATTCAACGCACCCTTACCATCTGAAACTCAAACCATGCTGAACGAGTCTACTATAAAAATCAACATCCACATGGAGCAGAAGATCCTCACATCGTGAAGATCAGACAATCCCTTAATGCATCAGAACAAGTCGCCTTTACTACCTTTCTCCGTGCTCGCAACCAAGCTTTCGCTTGGTCCTACGCTGACATGCCAGGAATTAATCCTACCATTTCTATCCATAACATCACCCTAAACCCCGATTCCAAACCAGTCAAACAAAAACTGAGAAAAATGCATCCACGCATTGCCCTATTGGTCAAAGAAGAGCTTCAACGACTTCTTTCCGTTTCCTTCATCTTGCCTATTGACTATCCTCAATGGATTTCTAAGATCGTACCTGTCACTAAAGTGACGGGGGGACTTCAGATATGCACGGATTTCTGGGATCTTAACCTCGCTTGCCCTAAAGATGACTTCCCCCTACCTAGTATTGACCAACTTGTTGATCTCACTGCAGGCCATGAGATGCTCTCTCTCATGGATGGCTTTTCAGGATATAACCAAATTTTGGTTGCCCCTGCCGATCAACATAAAACTACCTTCATAACTCCTTGGGGAACCTTCTGTTATCGTGTAATGCCATTTGGCCTTAAGAATGCTGGTGCAACCTATCAGCGGGCTATGACCTACATTTTTCATGACATTATGCACACTATCCTTGAAGATTACGTCGATGATCTTCTAGGCAAATCTAAACATCGTAGTGAACATCTCGATGTTTTAACCATTATTTTTTATCTCCTGTTACAATATTCTGTCTGTCTTCAACCAAAGAAATGTGTCTTTGGTGTCCTTTCAGGAAAACTTCTTGGTTTTATCGTCTCTTTGTGCGGCATTGAGGTCGACCCATCTAAAGTCAAAGCTATCCTAGAAATTCCCCCACCTACTAATCTCAAACAATTACGTAGTTTACAAGGTAAGCTACAATCTATCCGACATTTCATCTCCAAACTCTCGGATCGATGTCAACCTTTCCATCACCTTCTTAAAAAGGACATTGCCTTTCACTAGAGCGAAGAATGTCATCAAGCCTTTGAGGCTCTAAAAACTTATCTCTTGCAGCCACCCGTGCTTATCCCACCTCAGGACGATCGCCCTTTCTACCTTTACCTTTCCACCACTGACCACGCTGTAGGGGCCATGTTTGCACATCATGACTCCGAGAACCGCGAACAAGCCATTTATTATATAAGTCATACTTTGGTAGATTATGAGACTAGTTATACACATGTAGAAAATTTGTGCCTAGCCCTATCATTCGTAGCCACCAAACTCTGACATTACCTCCTGAATCACAAAACTTTTGTCATCACCAACACGGACCCCATTCATTATATGTATGCCAAACCACATCTAAACCAACGCATCGCCCCATGGCTTATTCTCCTCACTGACCTCGACCTTGAGTTTGTACAACAGAAATCAATCAAAGGACAAACCATTGCCGACAAACTCGCGGAAGCCCCTGTACCTGGGGTGTAATTTACCAATTTTAATTTCCCCGACGAACTCATCGCCACTCTTTCCCTCAGGGAGGAGTCGTATCTAATGACCCTCTTCTTCGATGGATCCAAATGCCAACGCGGCGGAGGAGCTTGCGTTGTTCTCATTCCTCTTGACGCTGAGCCTATGCCTCTCTCATTCCACCTCGACTTCCCCTACACTAATAATACTGCGGAATATGAGGCCCTTGTTCTGGGTCTCCAGGTTGCATTGCACTTAGGTGTCAAATCTATCAATATTTTCGGCGACTCTCAATTGGTAGTCAATCAAGTTATGGGCATCTACCAATGCAAAAATGAGGAGCTTCAATAGTACAAACATTATGTGGATTCACTTCTAGCCTTATTTACTCACTATTCTATCCAAACCATTCCCCACTCCACTAACAAATTTGCAAATACTATGGCTTGCTTAGCCTTGCAAATTCCAGCTTCATCAACTGACTCTGACATTTTCGTCTTGGTCCAACAAATCTTTGCCCCATCTTACTCAGCCCCGGTTGTTTGTATGATAAATAATGTGTCTGCTAATTCACGGGATACCTGGTATCACCAATTTCACAACTACCTTACAACCTCTGTTCTCCCATCTGACCTTACTAGTACCGGAAAACACGCTTTTCTTAAACACACTTCTCGTTATGTCGTTATGGGGGGACTCCTTTATAAACGTGGCTTTGATGGCATCCTCCTTCGATGTCTCACCAGGCGCGGAGGTCACCTATACCATCCAACAGGTCCATGACGGTATTTGTGGTGGACATTTTAGCAGCCTTGCCGTGGCCAAACAAATCCTTTGCCTAGGTTATTATTGGCCTACTCTCAATAACGATTTCTACGAATATGTTAAGCGTTGTGTTATGTGTCAACAACATGCCAACCTTCAACATACTCCTAGCCACCCGCTACAGGTCGCCCGAGATCTTTGGCCTTTCTCACAATGGGGTTTAGACCTTATTGGTGAGATTCATCCATCCTCTTCGCAACGTCACCGATGGATAATCACAGCAACCGAATATTACAAAAAATGGGTGGAGGCTATTCCGCTCATTTCAACTAAAAAAGAAAAAATTGTAGAGTTCATTAACCACCACATTATCTGTCGTTTTGGTGTTCCTCATCGCCTGATAACGGATAATGGAAAATCTTTCAAAAATAAGTTGTTGCAAGACCTTTGTGACAACTTTGGTATCAAACTTAGCTTCTCCTCACCCTACTATCCACAAGCGAATGGAAAAGCTGAATCTTCTAATAAAACCCTAACCAAAATCCTTATAAAAGTTGTCAATGAGTCTGGAAGAAATTGGCATGATCACATCCCCTTCGCCCTCTGGGCTTATCGTACTAGCATTCGTACCTCCACTAATGCCACACCTTTTTCTTTGGTATATGGTACCGAGGCTGTCTTGCCTCTCGAAATACAAATACCCTCCCTCAGAATATCTCTTCAGGATATTCTTACCAACGATGATTTCCACCAAGAGCGGTTACCCCAATTGGAGCTTCTTGATGAGTGTCGTCTTACAGCTCTTGATCACCTTCAAATCTATCAAAAACGTATTAAGCGTGCTTATGATAAGTGACTTCATGAGCGTACCTTTAAGGTTGGTGATCTTGTCCTCAAAGAGAATCAACATGTAACCAAACTAGAAAAGAGCAAACGTGGAAAATTTGCTCCCAATTGGATTGGGCCTTACATAATCACTCACACTTATGGATCAGGAACTTATCATTTAGCTTCTCTTAACGGTAAACCTGAGCCTGAACCCCTTAATGCCTTGCATCTTCAACCTTTCTACTATTGAATTTAGTGTTATATCACTTCTTATCTACTTACCGCTCATCCCTTGAGCTCCTTCACCACCACCATACACATTGTTTCCTACATCTCAAAATAAAATCAAGCTCGCATGGTTTGATTCCCATCTTCCCTTTATGATGCCTTCCCCTTTTTAGTCTAGTCCATGACTTCAAAGTCTTAAAATGACACATTCTTAACTAAATGCTTATGGGATAATCTTGAGTCAAACTTCCTACAAAACTAGATGCTTCATGCCAAACAGACATCTAGATCTCTAAATTATACATAGACTGCTCCCTTGAAGGACAACTATATGCCAAAATTCTTGCTACTATTATATATAGACTGCTCCCCCGAAGGACAGCTATACACAAATGCCGCATCTGCTACTATAAATAGACTGCTCCCTTGAAGGACAGCTATACACAGTCAGCCTTTATTAGAAGCTTCTCGCATTGATCAGCTTCGTGAAGACCTCAAGAATAATACAATCAATATCCCTTGTAGACTTCCCGCATCGATCAGTCTATATTCAGTAAAATAAAAGCCTCATTCAAAAGTACTTTTGAGTCATGGACTTGTCTATTTAGGTTAGGTTCTCTTTCGTCAGAACACTCACTTTGTAATAAGTTCTCCGTACCACAGCTATACCATCCACCTCACCTCACCATTTGTTTAAACTCAAGGGACATGACGTACAATCGATATATTGTGATCATACAACTCTTTTCACCTATTGACTTCTCGTCTATGCACGGGTACCTAGGGGTTCAAGCTGATTCTATGTTATTATGTGGTTTGTTTAGCTCTTTTCACCTATGGAACACTCTTTCCTCTTTGCCTTGCATCTAGGATTATGTGTTGATCTTAATCAGGACATGGTTCCCTACCACTTGGGTAGGCTAACTTTCACTTCCCTTATACCTTTTACAACATCACCAATTCATTACCAACACCAAAAACATTACCCTACCAATATCAATATCAATATTTTTTTACCAACCAACAAAATTGCCTGAATTCACCTCTCCCTGATCCTAAGGGAGAACTACATCGGTCTGAGGCCCCTCCTTGCTTTGTGCAATGGGCTATGTAGGTAGCACTTCGGAGACATGGGGTCTCCAAAGGTTAGCTCGACCATCCCCTGCCATAACCTATCATGTGTAACTATTTTTGTGTATTTCTATTCGATCATATTCCTCTTTATCCTTTTTTCAAGACACCGAAAGTCCAAACGAAAAACATTCTTATTATTATCATAACTCAAATCAACATACATATTCAGTTTTATTTAGATGTTAAACAAATACATCTTCTCTATCATCGACACGTAAGTCGGCATCCTTATTTATTCTTATACCTAGATAATATTTATTTAGACCCTCACGCCTCATCCCGAACCAGGTGATGATCGTGATCGTCAACGCCTCTCGCCGGGCCTCTCTGTCCTCAAAGGTACCATGGCTATTGGTACCCCCGCCCACTGATCTGCCAATCTCTCCTGTAACATATGAATACGCTCCCTCGCATGGAGGTATCTCGCCTCTAGTCCCTCTGCTCATGACTCTGCAACTGCTAACAATCCTCTTGCCTCATTCACCTGCGTTTGGAGCTGATGAACTAAACTCTGTAGACGATATCTCTCCGCTGTAATCATAGCTATGTCAGGACGATCACGTACATCTCGTAGTTCTGTTACCCACCATAATCTATAGGGCTCTGTCGTTCCTACATCCATTACCCTGCGATCGACTGCTATCTCCTCTGGCCCTTCTAGAGGTGTTGGCCAGGGAGGTGAGAATGCTGCCTCGGCGTCGATCCTCATATATGGTCTATAAGCCAGGGGTATATCCTGCACAAATCCAAATTTTCGCCGCACACGATCTAGAGGAATCCTCTCATACTCACCTGGCCTGTGCCCCGCGATCCACCTCAATCGCTCTACACCCCTCAACTCCTCAGCTATATTCTCTGTTACCATATAGTTCCCGTACGGCCTCCAACAGATATCCGTAATCATCACCGTCTCCCATACCTGCCTATAATACTCAATGTCACCTGTCATAGCCTGGGATCTTGCCTCTTGTTCTGTCTAGACCCATCGTCTAAATCCCAATCTCTGCACTCCTATCTCTCCCAACTGGATAGGTTGGCCTATTGGTCGCACACAAACAATGTGCTCATAGGCCCAGCAATGTAACAAAAATGAACAATCCAGTGTTGTCCTGTGATTTCGTCTACAAGCCCATAAGCCCCTGTATAGCTCCGCCAAATATGCAGGTGCCCATGAAAAAGTCACATTCCTTTCCATCATTTCCCAACTCACACACATCAATGCTTTTGGAAATCTTCCTCCATCCGCCCTCGGTAACGCATAATACCCTACCGCTATCATTAATATCATGGCTAATCTTGTCTCCTCAGGGTGTGCTACATACATTATAGCATACGTAAATGTCAAACCTCGTGCTGTGTCAAGTCTCGTGCGTATGGACCAAATACAGTTGTTATCGCTGCCCGCCCGCGCTAGTAAATGCCTGATATACTGGTTTTCCTGTAATTGGGAGTCTCAAAATATGGAACACATCTTCCAATGTCACTGTCATCTCCCCTGTTGGCAAATAGAAGGTATTCTTCTCTGGATTCCATCTCTTAATCAACGCCTACAACATAGCATGGTTACGTGTGATTCATGAATAATAGCGGATTCCACTTAACGCCAAACGATTTATCAATATCCATTCAGCTGGTGTTACATCCGCTCGGATTCGTGACAACAAAGCTGGAACACTATCATTCATCCTCAGCCCTGCCTCTGCCTGCATACGTCAAAGCAACAAATAACCATTCAATCCATCAAATCCCCAAGGGTTTTTCTCACATTCTGGAAATTCCTACAGCAATTGGTATCGGTTATAAATAACCGGTACCAGTTCAGTAACCGATACCGGTTATCTCTAACCGCTATCGGTCACTGTCACTTTTATACACTCTACCTAAACACACCACCTACGACAATAATTTGATCGTTTATTCCTCTCTGTACATACCGACATACCCGAAACCCCTGATTACCTACCCCATAACACTCACCGCACCTATAACCCTTGCTATCACGTTTTCTTTCTCATATCTACCCACTTAATCTCCCTCATCCTATTCACAAAACATGCAAAAATCAAATTACAATCAAACCGTTTACCTCTTGGGCTGCAGCAGCTTGCGATGGAACTTGTCTTCCCTCTCATCCATTGCCTGCTGGATGCTTCTCCTCGTTCAGCCATGCTCACCACCCTCTTCAAATATAGCTTGGATTTTTGTCTTCTCGATCTCAGCCCACACTCACATTACCTATCTCTTACCTCCTTATCACTCAAATCTCTCATGCAATTACCTGTCTTAGTCGTTAAAATAGTGTCGCATTCACGTATTTAACATCTTGCATGGCTCTCAAAATAAGAACTTCAGTTGCCACCTATGCTTTTTTATTTTTAGAAAAAGCTCATTATGGAATAACCGGTATCGGTTAGCTAACTGATATTGGTCTATCCTATACCGACATCTATTGCCTAACCGATGTCGGTCATATACCTAGCTTTTTTTTAACATAGTTCTTTTCTTTATTTTCTACCTAATTTTTGTGACACCTGCCTCTTTTTCCTGCATAACAACACCCTCATCTATAATTGTTCATAAAATCCACATCTCATTACAATTTCATCAACATCATCTATCTATATTTCAAAAACAAACAAGCCATCAACTACGGATATCAAAAACCATCGATCTATACACCATTTAGATCCGATTCATCAGATACATACATGTAATTTCATAAAACCAGTGACAAAACATACAAACGTTTCGTAATACAACATGTCAATTAACCTCATCATACATTCTATATCACAAACCATCAACAAAACAGTTAAAAAAAACATTTTAAACACAGCATGTGGGTCAACTCATCATATCTATATATATACAAAGTTTCAAATATACAATGTGCCCTGCATCGGGGCCTTTGTGATCTCATAATACAACAAAGACAGCACGCAGGCTGCAATAACTATCAATAATCTTGACTCAACTCGCAGGCTGGTCTCTCATATCAAAAACATACTCGGCTCACAGGTCGGTATCAATTGTACAACCCGTATTAGGCTCGCAGGCCGATATATACAAAAAAATGAATGAATAAATCATATCTAGGCATGCAGGCCTCTATAAACACAACCAGTTCGCAGACCGGTGCCCATGTCCAATATACAAATACAAAATCTACAGGGACCCCTCAGCTCTCTCCACCGCCCTCTGCCTGTCTGCCTGCTGGTCCCTATGCTGCCTCTCGCCTCCTGCCTGTCACAGACCCACCGGCTGTGGCTGCACCTCCCTGAGATCTCTGGCTCCAAGAGGTCTCTGCTCTATATGCCGCATATGGCTGATAATCAGCCCTCGGTACCATCAAGAATATCCTGATAGTATCGGGCCTCCGCTCTAGCCTCCATATAACGATCACGAGCCACCGTAGGTGCTGGGGCTGGTCCCCTGACTCCTACTACCAGTGCCCCCTGTGCCTGTGTTGGTGCCGCTGGTGGTGCCTGTGGCTGTGGTGGTACCTGTACCTGCGACTGTGTCGGTGCCGCTGGTGGTGCTGCGGCTGGTGCCTGTACCTGAGCCTGTGCCTGTACCTGTACTTGAGCCTGGGCTAGCTACCCCTGTAAGACACCTATCTGTCCATGTGCAGCAACAAGTTGCCCCTGTAATAACTGTACCTGCCCTCTGAGCTGGTCCCTCTCTGCTCTAACAGCCGCTAAGTCTGGCTGTGTGGGCTGTGCTATCCTCACCCTACCCATCCAGCCTGACCCAAGGCCTCCCCCTAACCATTTGGCCCGACCCAAGGCCTCATCCCAACCATTTGGCCCGACCCAAGGCCGCAACCCAACAACTTGGCCCGACCCAAGGCCTCACCCTACCCATCCGGCCCGACCCAAGGCCTCCCCCTAACCATTTGGCCCGACCCAAGGCCTCATCCCAACCATTTGGCCCGACCCAAGGCCGCAACCCAACAACTTGGCCCGACCCAAGGCCTCATCCTAACCATTTGGCCCGACCCAAGGCCGCAACCCAACAACTTGGCCCGACCCAAGGCCTCACCCTACCCATCCGGCCCGACCCAAGGCCTCACCCCAACCATTTGGCCCGACCCACGGCTGCAACCCAACAACTTGGCCCAACCCACGGCCCTCACTCATCAATTAGCCTGACCCAAGGCCGTACCACTTAACTACTTCGCCCAACATCAACAACATACACTTTTATCCACCCAGTAGCCTTTTGTTCAATCCAGCGCACCTGTTCGTGTTTTAGCATGATTAGGGTCCTTGACTTGATCTGTTGACCAACTTTGCCTAGACCTAGACCGTGACGTTTATCTCAACCAAACCAACCATTTGGTACTGCCGAACATGCCTAAACGTTCCTGTACCTTACCTATTATATACCCTGGAGCTACTTCCTATGCCTTGGATACCAGGATTATATCACCCTTGTTTGGATAAACTATCGACCTTTGCCTATGCATTGCTGGTTTGCTTGTCAAATCATGTACCCTGGTCGCACTACTGCATTTCAACGTGCATCTGCTTCTTTGGACCTACCCCACCATCTCACCCTCATCTCAACACCATTTACCCTTTATCAACCCGATCCCTGATTTCACGCTACCTCAATCTGTGATAGATTTGAGGGGGATTACCTATACCCTTAACAGGAATAACCACTTCATATTATTGTCCGTGCAGCTCTACAAAACAAGCTACACGACAATAAGGGGCTAATGTAGACACCAAATTTTTGTTTTACGACCCCCTGTGACCCGCATCTCATTTTGCAACCTAACCCCATCACCTAAACCTTACACAATTATTTATTAATTACTTTATAATTAATAAATCCACGTCGCCTTACCTGCCACCTCATTTTGCCACCTCATCATGACCTAGCCCTAACGCTAAACTAACCTAATTAAGACCTAAAACTTGGTTTACATCCACACCCATGACTAATGCCTCCTTACTCGCACCCAAAACCGACCTTGTAGCTACTTGACCAAGCCCGCAACTAATCCCTCGGGAGAAAAGCAGGGAAAGTTGGCTATTTTACTAAAAATAGCCCACTTTTTCCTAACCGATACCGGTTCCTACTCGACCGCCGTCGGTTATGTAACTGTCATCGGTTCCCTGTAAATGACCTTCCCTAATCAGAAAAAAAAAGGTCGAAGGATTTTTGGATCAATCAAGATCATCAGAAGCGATCAAGAGAATCCGGATTTTTACTTGGCTAAGTAGAGACAAGTGAAGAAACAAGAAGAGTTTGCAGCAAAAGGAGATCAAGCCCAAGACTGCCACTCAGAGCCCTGTGACATTCATCTGATCATTGGGAGGGAGACATCTCATCTTCTGGGTATCAGGCCATACTACTTGAGTTCTGCCTTTGTCATCACAGTTCTTGGATCTGCATCCTCGTCAATAACCAGTAAGTTGCATCTTGTGTGTTCTCATTTTAATATTTCTTAGACTTTTTAATCACAGTCGTCATAAATCTATCCCTAGATCTACTACCCAGCAACACATTTTACCTAACTATCATCCACTTACCTCTCATCACCCCATTACCTAATCCCGTTCATATACCAGCCTTACAAACAACACAACTATCCTACAACCAACCCTCACCAAAAGTCCCAAAAACAAAGACCCTACCGATATCGGTTAACAGTAACCGGTATCGGTTATTGTGACTCAAAACTAGAAACCAGCCTTTTCCCCTACCTGTTTCAACGAAGCAATTAAATTGATATTTTACATTCTTTGGTGTTAATTCATATTAGCAGGGGAATTGACCACCTTCGAAAGGAAGTTTTATATTTCCTGGGCCCAAGGCAGTTCCCTCATTTATTGTCTAATCAAATCTTGTGGTCTTGTGTTCTTATTTACAGGTAGTCCTTCCAAGACAAAAAGGGGTTCTTCGCAATCGACCTGATCTCTCTCTACGGTACGCGCACACCATCTCGACATTCAACAGGTATTCCTCCTAGCCCTAACCCTTATCTGTTTCTAAAAGGAATGAAAGGATAGAAGCAACTCTATTCCGAAAAGCTGAAACATTCCGAGCGAAACTGGTATTGCAGGAGGTCACTATGCAGGTGATACAACTACCCGGAAGATCCTACTTGCTGGATTATAGTGGGAGACAATTGTATAAAGATTGTAAAGAATATTGTAAGGTGTGGTGACCATTGTCAGCACCTAGGAAAACTAAGATAAAGAGATGAAATGCCACTAAGAACTATTATCAGTGCAGAACCATTTGAGAAATGGGCCATTGATTTTGTAGGACTTATTTCTCCAGCCACATGTAGGACTAGATTACCCTATATCATTGCTCGCACAAATTATCTCACATGGTGGGTAGAAGCAGCACCTACGAAGGACTGTACAGCAGCTACAACAGCTAGGTTTCTAGGGGAGAATGTTCTTACAAGATATGGATGTCCTTTAAGCTTGACAAGTGACAGGGCTACACACTTTTTAAATGAAACCATAAGGATCCTATTAGATGAGTTTATGGTTGCCCACCATAAGACTACACCTTACAACCCTCAGGAAAATAGAACTGTTGAGGCTTTCAACAAGATTTTGAGCTAGACATTGACAAAAATTTGTGATATTGGAAGAAAGGATTGGGATGATAAAGTGTTAGTTGTTCTTTGGGCATATAGAACAACTTATAAGAGATTGAACAAAGCCACACCGTTTCAGTTGGTGTTTGGCACAAAATTTGTTCTCCCTATCGAATTTATGTTACCTTCTTTTCGCATTACACGTGTTGGAGGTCTAACTGATGAGAACGCTTTAGAAGAGTGTATTGAGAAGATGATTCAACTAGATGAGTGATGAGCCATAGTACGATAGAGTCAGAAGTAGGAAAAGGCCAGGTAGAAAGCATGACATGATAGAAATATAAAGGAGAAGAAGTTGGCGGTTGGATATATGGTACTTCTCTATGACCCTAAGTTCTTGCACCATCTAGGCAAGCTCAAAGTACATTGGTTGGGGCCGTATGTCATCGCTTACATACTTGAATCAGGTGCTTGCCAATTTAGAATCACTTGATGGAACACGGCTACCCAGTAACCTTAATGGGAATAGACTGAAGCCCTACTATAAATAAGTCTTCTTGGTGTTTGTAATAAGGTAGTATTGCCATTTAGATTAGGTTTTCAATTATGTATTTCCTTAAGGTATTTCCTTCATTATTGCTATACTTTGTCAATTTAGTTTTTGTTCTTGTGTAATAAGCGTGTTTGCGCGCATGAAGCTAATTACTATGTGAAGAATGTTTATGCGCAGAGGACTATGCATACTTTTAGTGTGGGGTGGTTGTATTTATCCAAGTAAAAGACTGTGGGAATTGAAAGGTGAAAGGAATAAGCTGTTACATGTGTGCTTCAATTCAAAAGAAGATTGCTTCTCAAAAGTGACCAAGGATGGAGATGAATGAAAGGACAGTATAACACAAGGTAAAAAGAGGCCATGATAACTACCATGGGAAGGTACAGTGACAAGGTACTCAGGCGCAAGGGCGCACACTGAAGAGAATTCTGTGACTAGAGGGTAGGAAGGCACGTAGAAGGTTATAGTTAGGGTGCGAAGATGTACCACGTGGAATGAACAAATTTGGTCAATGAATGAGAGGATATTTGGTAGGTGAAGGAGAAATAAATGCATCAAAATTTGAAAAACTATATAAGGATGGGATGCAAATTCATTTTTACCATTTCGACTAAGAGTATTTGAGGAAAGAGTTAAGTGCAAATAGACGAGTGATTGGGTTAAGGTGCGAAGGGTGTGAAACCAAGCGTGACAAACAGATGTGTGTGAAAAGAAGCTTGCGTCCCCGGTGGTGAAGGGTTCTAGTGAAGCAAGGTGACAGAGAGGAGTTAGGGCACGAAGTTTCCACCTAGGGCATGATTGAAGCAAGCTAGGGTTTGATTCAGTAAATTGTACAGAGTTAAAGAGGAGACGATTATAAGGTAAAAATGGCACCCAAGAAGGAAAATACAACAGGAGCAAAAGGAAAGAAGAAGATGGTCATCTTTGAGGAGGAAGAGAATGGCACCCGAAAGTGATTTTTCAAAAATGCAATATCCAAAAGGAGTCATCATCGGCCAGGAATGGGATTCACCCATAAAAAAGAGCAAAGTAAGTGAATACAATCACAGGACCATCAGAGAATAAGAAGGAGCTTGATTCCTTGCTCACTACGAGGATGAACAAACGTATGGCGGATGACATGCCGGTTTATGATGATGTAGGCAAGAAGCTTCTAAAGAGAATTGGGGTCTACCAATTATATGAGCTTTCCATATTTCGGGAAGTATGTGTGCTTTGTACTAGTGGCTCATGAGTATAGTGCATGAGGACTTCTTTTACTTTGTAGGATGTAAAGTTAGAATTTCATCTGCACTTATCTCAACAGTGACATGTTTGAAGGCCATAGGAGAGGATATAAAGAATGATCTCATAAATAAAGTTGCAATCTTAAAGACCAGACAGGGAGTTGGGGTACCTTAAGGGTCCGCACATGGTATGGATATAGACAAGTTGAAGAACTGTTTGGTTGTGCAGGTAGCAGCACACCTTGTTACAAAGTTGAACAACCCAGGAGCAATGGTCATAGGTAAATACTATGTGGTTATATGTTGTGTGTAAGATGTCAGAAGGAGCATTGTATAATATTGCAGGATACATTGCAGAGAAAATAGTCGAGGAAGCACGCACAAGAGGGAAGATCAGCTTTGGGGATATTCTACTATCACTGGTATTCATGGAAATTGGAGTACCAGACGGACTGAAGGAAAAGGTATGGGAATACCCCATGGAGAATAAGTCACCAGCTGAAAGGTTCAGCAAGTACTTATGTAAAAGGATCCATGACAGATGATGTCTAAGCAAAGGGCAAAGAAATGGTACGATAGGCTCTCAGACGACATTTGGAGAAGAGTGGCGCATCTCGAAGGAACTACCATCAGTAGTGGGGAAACAAGTCCAGTTTGTTGTATATCAGCATTTCTGCATTGTGACGCTTCCCAATGAGAGATGGAGTCTGGAGACCTTGGTGTAAATTGTCCTTACGCATTCACTGTAAGGTATTTTCCAAACATCTGTTCACAGATTCACAGACACGCGCCGAACTGGTATTCAATGCAGATAATGTAGACTGTGACTACCACATGTTGAGGAAGAAGTATGTGTATCCATGAAGGAGTGCCTATGTCGAGAGGCTCATTTTGGAGGTATTAAATATTAAGCCAATAAGTCTAGTTATAGCAGATATAGGGGCAGCATTAGTGTATCTTTAGCTGAAGCCCAAGATGGAGAACAATAAGTATGTGGAAAATGAATTCGCGCTCCTAGAGCCAACAAAGGGTAAGCACGCGATGGAAAACGTATCGGTGCAAAGGCCCATAGAAACTGTATGGAATTAGAGGATGAATAAGAGGAACGTGAAGATATTGGAGGCTTGGAGCGTAGAAGAAAGCAACCATATGACAGAGAAGAGTCACAGACACGCGACCACTCCACCTCAGGGATAGGATGAAGAGGAAGATAAAAAGGTTGAGCAAGGGGAAGCACATATTTAAGAAAGTATTTAGATGCATAAGGACTCAAGGTCGAACCCCATCAAATGGTAAGGAAATCACCTCATCTCTCTCCATAAAAGGAGACTATTGAACCAAAGAGGAGAAGAAAGTTAAAGTTATATGAAGAAGCAGAGGAATCAGGGGAGAGTGAGCGTGCATCTCCTACCCCACTCAAGCAAGAAGATGAGCCACAAAATGAGGAAGAGTAAAAAGATGAAGAGATGAAAGACGAAGAAGAAAGAGAGAAGGAAACCTCTGGATCCATGCATGCGACTGCTCAAGGCGCAATGGGACAGGCTCCTAACCTTAGAAGATACAATTCCCAAGGGTCCTAGATTAAAGAGGATGAGTGGGGAACACAATGCACCAATTATGGGCTATGCAGAGGACACTCGAAAAAATCATCCAGCGAATGTTTCCAAAGCACTGTAGAACAAAAGGATTTATTTGGCTAGGAATTAATGGATGGGGATATGGCAACTATCGTTCGCACTAGAAAGCAACTCTCATGGTCAATGCATACCCACATGGATGAGCTTGAGTTTGATGTATGTGAAGAGTCATGCATGTTGAGATGGCTGAAGAATGCACCCCAATCTAGACATATGACAGTAAAGCTTACTATCATGTCAGATAAGTAGGTTATGCAACTGCATTGGTGAAGGTTTCTACTAAAGTTACGAGAAGAAACATGGATAAATCTGCAACGATAAGAGCATTGCACGAGGAGCTAAAGACAAAGGATGCAAAGCTAGCATGCACATAACGCAAGAGATGGACTTAGCTGTAGAAGAAGAATGAAGTATTTATCAACATCGCAGAGGATATTGGAGACAATGTCATAAGAGCTAGGCCACACTTAGAGACCAAGGTACCACAGATGTTTCCCTCAGTGATACATTATGTAGGAAAGTTGGTGGACCTGGTACTTGAAGATGAACCTCTGCGCATGTCAGCGCCAAGGAATCCAGAACGAGAGGCAGAATGAGAGAAATATTCAGTGATGCAAAAGATTACATCTTATGAAGGGTTGCTACAAGAACTATAAGAAGTATTGAAGAAAGTAGACCAGGATTTGAACATTTGCACAACTCCAGAGGTGCTTATCAGACATAAAAACCCTGGAAGAAAACAATGAGGTCCAGAGATCAATGAAGGACAAAACATTGGGCAGCGCAAAAATATTTTCAATGGTTAAGCAGAAGCGCGAGACCCTGGAAACAACACAAGAGCCGCACAAGACTCGGCTAGAAGAGCTTGGGAAGCTCATTACATAAAAATATTGTCAATGGTTAAGCAGAAGCGCGAGGCCCTGGCATAACAGCACAAGAGCCGCACAAGACTCAGCTGGAAGAGCTTGGGAAGCTCATTGCACAGAAGATGGATCTTCTAGAAGGAAGAATGACCTCAATGTCTAGCGTTGTGTAGGTTCGGCAAAATGAAAAAGGGGAGATTGCGAGGAATGAATTGGACTCCATTATTGTGGACATTCCAGAAAAGGCAGAAAAAACACTCGCTGAATGGTAGGCCTTAGAGGTTGAAATAAAGGAGGGGTATCTAGAGTTGATACTTCAAACTGACACAGAGGAGGATGCCTCATAAAATTTCTTTATTCATCTACATTCTTTCTTTCTTATTATTTACATTCTTTTATTCTTTACTTCAGTTCTTAGAGATAACCATCGTTGGGGTGACAATGAGATTAGTGTGGGGTAATGTTGTTCAGAGAACGCTTGACAAAACTCACACAAGAAGTTCGTGCGTGTAAATAGGCCAATTTTAAGGGTGACGAATTGACAGGAAGAACCTGCGTGTGGAGGGAAAGTTCAACATTTCAGAACTTATCTAATTTTGAGCATGAGGCCCTATTTTTAGAAGATGGCATGCAGAACACACCAATAAGGCAGAGACATGCGCGTACCACGCATTGTCTATCTTTAGAGGATCAGATCAAAGTATTTTGCATGGAGACAGAGCTAAGAATAGGACTGTCACTTCAGTTAACTGTAAGAGGTTCTACAGATAGCACACTTGTATGATGTGGCTATGCTTGTAAACAACGCGTAGCTATTAGTAGCATGTGGCCTATTTTTGTAATAGATAAGCAGTGAAGGGAAAGTTCCCACCCTATATGTATGATGTAAATCGCATAGTAATAGGGAGAGATATATAGGTATATGTAGAGCGTAAAAGGTAAGCGTAAAGGGATATGGGCATATGACTGGATTACTGTATTAGATCCATGCACGCATCAAAATAAAATGCCATTATTTGTAAGGAGCTTCTGTGTTCATTAATAGATGGAAGTTATTCGTTGAATCTAAGTGTCATTCATGTGTTTAATTGAGTAGTGCATGTTCTTGATTCAATCATGATTATTGTTTAAGTTTGCTCTTTCATAGATCTGAATATGGCATGCATTGTAGAATGGTGGATTAGTTATAGATCTATATGTTTCTTCCTTCATCACGCTAACATCCTACTACAACAACCTTAAAGAGGGAATCTGGTACCTTTACGTGCTTCGGGTGAGTGCTCAGTCTAGGCTGAGTGATTGTGTGTCAGTGCGTCTAGGGTATTATCTGGTGAATTCTAGGTTGCATCAGTGGCGTCAAACTTTTGCCAGCTATCGGTCGTAGATTCTAAGAAAATCTGGTAGTCTGAGTCAGCACATCTTCCACCATTTTATCTAGCTGGCTTGCATAGGTGGATGAAACCGCTAATAGTAACTGGATTGTGGAACTAAATTCCAAACCCATTTGATATGATTGACTATGGGATCATGTTGCATCAAGGAATTATTAAGAAAGAATTGGCATGTTGAGTTGTGGAGCTCAATTTCTTCAATTCAGCTTGTAATGTTGAACTTGCTAGAAAATATAGTAACCGACATCGGTTAGGGGAAACTAACATCGGTCACCCATGACTAGCATCGGTCAGGCAAGGAGGAGCCGGTATCGATTTGGGCTAACAGACATTGATTACCTGTGCAAGGATGTTTTAATTAACTCTCAGGAATTAGATCTATTTTTAGCATTAAAATATATCTATTGATTGTAATTGCATGGCTAAGTACCCTAAGTCTATAAACAAATATATAAGCATGAAATCTAGGGTTTAGAAAAAAAATTATTAACAATAATTAAGAAGAGCTTGCAAAATTTTGTGAGAGAGAGAATTCTTGGTGATGAAGCAAAATCTTGAGAGAAAGAAAGTATTGTACTACATCTAAGAGGTGTCGAAGATTGTAAATCTTCATTGTATATCTTATCAAAGCTTTAGATAATATATTGTCTTGTTTCTTGGTGGATGTAGCCCACACTGGGTGAACCACGTTAAATCTAGTGTTGATTTATATCTCTTGTTTTGTATATTTCTTCTGGTAGAATATCCACTTTTATTTGCATGTATGCTTAGATCTAATATATTGTCTATACAACTGGTGTGCTAACCCCAACAACTTGTATCGGAGCTTTGTTTGATGGTTTTTTGTGTTTACAGATTTACTCACAGAGGATTTTCTGATTGAGTGGGAGCTACAATAATGACAGAAGAAAATGAATACAAGGTTGAGAATTTTTACGGCTGAAATTATCAATTATGGAAGATGCAGATTGAGGATTATCCGTATCAAAGAGATTTGTATTTACTATTGGATCATAATTCTAGACCTACGAAGATGACTGATGAAGAATGGAAGATTCTTGATAGAAAGGCTTTGGGATCTATAATATTGAGTCTGTCAGCATCTGTGGCTTCCAATATTACAGAGTGACTTCTACGATAGTGTTAATGAAATCTCTTGCTAATTTATATGAACAACCTAGTGCTTCAAATAAAGTTTATTTTTATGAAGAAACTTTTTAGTTCTAAGATGCATGAAGGTGGATCTGCATCTAGGCATTTGAATGATTTTCGATCTATTGTAAATCAGTTAAAATTGGTTAATATACCATTTGATGATGAAGTAAAAGAACTTTTATTCTTATGTTATTTGCCTGATAGTTGTGATAAATTGGTAATGGCTATTAGTAATACAGCATCTGCTAATAATTTTTTAAAGTTTGATAATGTGGTTAGTATAATATTAAATGAAGAAATTCACAGGAAGAGTACAGAGGAATCATCATCTAGAAATGCTTTGAATGTAGAAAGTAGGGGCAGGAAGAAGGAAAGATCCAAGAATAAGATTAATGGGAAATCAAAATCAAGGGATAGCAGATCTAAATCCATAAGTGAGGTAATTACTTGTTGGAAATGTGGAAAGAAAGGTCATGTAAAGAAATATTGTTAGTCAATGGACAAAGAGAACCAACAACCAGACAAAGGTAAAGAAGAAAATCTTGCTACATCAGAGGTAATAAAATATTCTCTTATTCTTTCTTTAGATAATAGAATTGAATCATGGGTTTTAGATTCAGGAGCCTCTTTCCATGCAACCCCTAATAAGGTTTATTTCAAAAATTATGTTCAGGGTAATTTTGGCCATGTTTATTTGGGTGATGATGAACCTTGTAATATTACTGGTAAAGGGGAAGTTCATCTAAAATTGTAGAATGGAAATACATGGGTATTTAAATATGTGAGGCATATGCCAAGACTCGGGAGGAATCTTATTTCTGTAGGGCAACTAGGTGAATCTGGTTACATGAATACTTTTACAGGAGACTCTTGAAAATTCACCAACGGTGCTTTTGTTATGGCAAGAGGTAAGAAGGTAGGAACGTTATATTTATCTACCTGTGTTACTGATTCATTGTCTACATTATCTACTTCAGATTCAGATGCATGTATGTGGCATAACTGTTTAGTCCATATGATTCAAAAAGGAATGCAAATCTTAAAGGATAAAGGTAAGTTATCATATTTGAAAGATTTAGATATTGATTTATGTGAGCATAGTATCTTTGGAAATCAAAAGAGAGTGAGATTTCTCAAAGTTGGGGCAACTAAGAAGGAGTAAAAATTGGAGCTTGTACACTCATATGTGTGGGGACCAACTCAGGTAGCTTCTCATGGAGGATCCTAGTATTATGTTACTTTCATTGATGATGCTACAAGAAAGGTATGGGTTTATTGTATTAAACACAAATCTGATGTTTTTGAGACTTCTAAAATATGGAAACCCCTTGTTGAGAATGAATCAAATACTAAGTTAAAGTGTCTTAGATCTGATAATGGTGGTGAATATTGTAGCAAGGATTTCAATGATTATTGTTTAGTGAATGGGATACGTAGAGAAAGAACGTTCTAAAGAACACAACAGGAGAATGGTGTTGTAGAAAGAATGAATAGGAAAATCATGGAATGTGTTAGAAGTATGAGGATACATTATGGACTGAACTTACAGTTTTGGGTAGAAGTAGTTGATACAACAATTTATTTGATTAACCGCGGGCCTTCAAATTCACTAGATGGAGGAATACCAGAGGAAGCTTGGACTAGAAAATAGGTAGATATTTCTTATCTTAAATTTTTTAGTTCAGAAACTTCTGTGCATGTTGATAAGGAAAATGGGAAAAAGTTGGATGCAAAATCCAAGAGGTGCACTTTCATTGGTTATGGATCTGGTGATTTCAGTTTCCGTTTTTGAGATTTAGAGAATTCTAAAATTATTAGAAGTTGTGATGTTGAATGGAATGAAAAGAGACTGTACAGGGATCAAATTTTGGTACCCAAGGATGAACCGGTTGAGAAGTTTGTGAATGAAAATGAACTCTCGGATTTAATAGTATTACCTATAGGGTTACACAATAACCGGTGTCAGTTTACCCCTGACCGGCATCGGTCAGCAGAACCGGTATCGGTTACAGAAGAGCCAAACCGACATCGGTTAGCAGAATCGACGTCGGTAGAGGTGACCGATTTCGGTCACTGTTAGATTTGGATGCAAATGTTCTAGGAGGTCCAGATTGAGCGTCCAGTACCCCAAACTCCTATGAGAAGGTCATAAAGGGTAAGTAAACCTCCAAATATATTTACACCTCTATTTTATTTATTATTGACTGATAATGGTGAACTAGAGAGATTTAAAGATGCACTCCTTGGAACATGGAACCACACTCGGGATTTGGTTAAGTTGTCAGCATGTAAGAGAACATTGCAGAACAAGTGGTTTTACAGGATCAAGGAAGAAGAGGGTGGACAGAAAAGGTACAAGGAAAGGCTTGTAGTAAAAGGATTTACACATAAAGCGGGTTTTGACTTTGGTGAACTATTTTCTCTTGTTGTTAAGATGACTTCTATTTGTACTGTGTTGAGCTTAGTTTCAGTAGAGGATTTACATTCAGAGTAACTAGATGTGAAGATAGCTTTCCTTCATGGTGATTTAGATGAAGAGATTTATATGCAGCAACTGCTTGGGTATGAAGTCAAGGGTAAGGAGAAATTAGTGTGCAAGTTGAAAAAGAGCCTATATGGACTCAAGCAAGCTCCAAGGCAATGGTACATGAGGTTCGATAGTTTTATGCATGAGCATGGTTACTTAAGATTTGAATCTGACCATTGTGTTTATTTCAAGAAGCTTGAAAATGGGAGATATATTATTTTTTTAATGTATGTGGATGATATGCTTATTGCAGGATCTAGTATGCAAGACATTTGTGAGCTTAAGGGAAAGCTAGCTCACACATTTGCTATGAAGGATTTAGAAGCTGTAAAAAAAATCCTTGGCATACAAATACACAGAGACAGGAAAAACAAGAAATTGTATTTGTTTCAGGAGAATTATATCTACAAGGTGTTAAAAAGGTTCAAGATGTAAAATGTAAAACTTGTTAGTACACCTATAGTTGGAAACTTCAAATTAAGCAAAGATCAGTGTCCTTCATCACATAAAGATGAGGTCAAATACATGACATAAGTGCCATATGCTTCAACAGTTGAGAGTCACATGTATGTTATGGTTTTTACCAGACCAGACATTACACAGGCAGTGGGAGTTGTGAGTAGATATATGGCCAATCCAAGTAAAGAGCATTGGAAAGCAATCCAATGGATACTCAGGTATTTGAAAGGGACATCTAGCATGCACTTATGTTATGGAGGTTCAGATATTTCATTATGTGGCTATGTTGATTTTGATATGACTAGAGATCTAGATGGTAGGAGGAGCTCTAATGGATATATTTTCACAGTAGGTGGGATGGCAGTTAGCTGGATTTCAAGATTGCAGAAGGTTGTGGTTTTGTCTACTACAGAGGCAGAGTATGTTGCAGCTACAAAGGCTAGCAAGGAAATGATATGGATGAGTAGGTTCATGGAAGAGTTGGGAAAGGAGCAAGGTGATTGTAAATTATTCAATGATAGTCAGAGTGTAATTCATTTGGAAAAGAACTCAGCGTTTCATTTGAGAACAAAACACATTCAGTCAAGGTATCACTTCATAAGATAGGTATTGGAGGATGGACAGATGAATCTGGAAAAGATTTATATGAGCAAAAACCCTACGGATATTCTAATGAAGCCATTAGCAAAGGATAATTTGGAGCTACACTCCACTTCTGTTGGTCTTCGAGTCTGAGACTTGAAGAGGAAGAAACATAGCTAAGGAAGGATCTAAGAATAATGTTGTATAGGTATGGTGCAGTAATTAATCTCCAAGTGGGAGATTTTTGAGTTGTAGAGCTCAATTACTTGTGTTTAGATTACAATGTTAAACTTGCTAGAAAATACAGTAACCGACATTGGTCACCCAAGACCAGCATCGGTCAAGCAAGGAGGAACCAGCATCGGTTTGGGCTAACTAACATCGGTTACTTGTGCGAGGATGTTTTAATTAACTCTCGGGAATTAGATCTATTTTTAGCATTAAAGTATATCTATTGATTGCAATTACATGGCTAAGTGTCCTAAGTTTATAAACGACTATATAAGCATAAAAGCTAGGATTTAGAAGTATGTATTAATAAGAATTAAGAAGAACTTGAAAAATTTGGTGAGAGAGAGAATTCTTGGTGATGAAGTAAAAATCTTGAGAGAAAGAAAGTATTGTACATCTGAGAGGTATGGAAGATTGTAAATCTTCATTATATATCTTGTCAAAGCTTTGGATAATAGATTGGCTTGTTTCTTGTTAGACGTAGCCCACATTGGGTGAACCACATTAAATCTAGTGTTGATTTATGTCTCTTGTTTTGTATATTTCTTTTGTTAGAATATCCGCTTTTATTTGCATGTATGCTTAGATCTGATATATTTTCTGTACAACTGGTGTGTTAATCCCAATAAGGCCTTTATGATAAAATGGGCATGCATCATGCCAAAAGATACGAAATTGTATAGGAGAGTGGTCTGAAAAGACAAAGTCAAGCATTACCTCCACTGGCATAGAATAAATGTTATTGAACTCAAAGAAATTTTGATCTAACAACATGGCCTTGTCAAGACATTTAAGAACGTGATTTGTCACTCCACATAGATTGGTCCACACGTACAAAGCTGCAGAGGTGGGAAAGCGAGATGCATTAGGATCAAAAAATTTGAATTTATTTTGCATGAAGTACCACGCTTCCCTTTCACCAAGTGTCCACCTCATAGGCAAGTGGCCACATTTATCATTAGGCGATTCAACCATATTAAAATCTCCACTTAATACCCAGTAGGCATCAAGAATGGGGTTATTTATCCACTGCCATAGATTGGCCCTTTCAGATGCATCATTCGAGGCATAAATATTTATGAGCCCAAAAGGGTGGCCATCAATATTAAAGAGGACCCATATGACACGGTTAGTGGGGTCGATTCCATGGTCAATTAATAAGGGCCGTCATTTGGGAGAAAAAATTGAAATTAATCTCCCACACCATGCTTCATGATTGCTACAAAAATCCAAGTTGTCTGGTCAAACGGATTTTCATACCATCTGTAACTAAGAACCTATAATTTTTACTTCCTGCAAAAACAAAATGTCTAGATTTTCACATCATTGTCGAGTTTCACACACCACATATTTATGACAAAGAGTTTGAAAGAATCCTTAACATTCCAAGATAAACAATTCATGGGAAACATTGGTCCAGAGCCATGTCCCCATCCTCTAAGCCATTAAGGGCATCATATCGATTGTACAAGAAACGAACAACATTGTGCTGTAAAAAAACCTACAGATCAAATTTTTTTCGGTCAACGTACTCAATGTTGTATTTCACCTTGGTGGAATCCATGTTGTGTGTTGGGCTATGGTCCTGAGAGATGCAAGAAGGACTTCGGGGTTGTTTGGACGGCCCTTGTGAGTTACTTGGCAGCAGCAGTGGAACTAAATGTAGGATGGGGATGTGAGAAACATAATTTTTTAGGTCCATGAGAACTGACACCGCAAAGAGCATGTTGGAATAATTTGGCAATGGAGTAGCCGAGATGACAATAGTTGGTTCTTTAGCAAAAGTTGTAGGCTCCTTGGCCAGGATACTGAGAAATTGTTCCTTAACAGCTGGTTCCCGATGGCCATGGGAGCCAGAGGCTTTGGATTGTTGGGCTTTGTACTTGTTTCGCCAGCCCCCGGCAACTTTCCAACCTTCCTCCTATTGGGGTTTGACTGGCTTGGGATTTGTTTTGGCCACATGGCAGTTACAAGGTACAAAGTGGACAATCCTTGATCTAGACGCCTGACAATGGAAGCAAGTGTTGGGGAGATTGATATGCATGACCCACTAGCAATAGATGTAATGCCCACTTCTCTTCAACAATAAATTAACCATGATTATCTTTTCTGAATTGTTATAATTGTAAACCTTGTTGCTTTAATATAATTATCATACTAATAAAATGTGCGGGGCATAATGACTCCATTGTGTTTTGGTTATTATTATTTTAACTATATGTCGTACTGTGGACCCTGATGGGCATTTAAGGATAAAACAATTAGCTAGAATGGTTGCATTGTCGTAATTTGATTGTGATATCATTACTCTTCGATATTGTTTTGTTATATTTGGTTTATCTTTGTGACTGGACACAGACACTATTGTGCATTATTACCAGAAGATATTAATAGATGAATGACATTAACACATTGTGATATGGGAATTGAAGGATAGACATTATTCTAACCGAACTGATTAACTTTTGATAGACATTCAGTATGGAAGAAAATGATGTGTTGTCAGATAAATATATGTCGATATTTCGAATCATTTTTGTATTGATTTTATTATGATGTTCAAAGTTATTTTTATGATTTCTTTGATATTGGAGGATTGGAAAAATTGGGAACGAGTCAAAGTATTGCTTAAATTTGATGATTCAGTTGGTTTATGATCTTAGTTGCAAACTGATGTATGAGTAGAATCGAAATGTTGAAAATTGGAATAATTGTTAAATTACTTGGTCTTAGCAATAGTAGTTATGATAATTGATGTTGAAATTGATATTTTGATATAAGTGTTTTATTAACTTCGACATCATTAATATGGTCATGAGGCCAGAGGGGTATTGTTTGTTTTGCAGAAAAACATATCACAACAAACGACGAGGGGATTGGAGACCAACTCACATTGGGATGCTAGATGAATTCAACAAGGGTCACCATGGTAACATGTATTTTGTTGTTGTGTGTGTGTTTGAATCGTTGTTAGGGGGTCCCCATGGGGAGGGATCACCTCCAATTGTGACCAAGGGGTTATGTGTTATTCTTTCATTTAGTTTCCTTTATTTAATTTTAGTATGTGATTTTAAAGTGATGTATTCTCCTTTATTAATTACTTGTTTTATGTCTAAATTAGTAAATTAATTATTTTACTAAACTAAATAATGAATGGGTCAAAATAATTTCTTTATTAGATTTGATGGCTCTTTGGGATTATGTGTTGTAAGTTGAGTGCTTGTGATCTTAAGTGTTGTACACTCTACCCCTTCATGGAAATTCGGATTTGGCCTTAAGGGCCAATTTTGGAGGCTTGTGGGATAAGTTAAACTTGTCCCACACCTCTTAAATTACTATATTAACCCTACCTATGGGTTGGGGGGTAAAAATAGACCCCATCATGTGTTTTGGGAAGACAAAAAGGTAAAATTTATTGCACTTTTCTTACATGTAATTAAAATTTTTCCTTATGGGGGTGTGGGCTTGGATTGTGTGTGTAAGTAGTTTGTCATTTCACTCACCCAAAAATTTATTGTGCATTGGGGTTGAGGTTTGACTTGTGAGGTGGAGTTGAGGATGAGTGATGTGGCATCCTACATGGAGCCACCTCACCCTCCTCTCTCCCTTTTCTATTTATTCAAGTTCTTTTGCTTGGTTGGGGGTTACTTCATTTCTTTTGTGCTCTTGCATTTTTGGAGTTGGAGGATTTTGGGAGTGCTTGTGGATTTGGGAGCTTGTTGGTGATAGCTTGGGCTTGAAGGATCTTGGTGTGTGACTCTTGGAACAAGCTCTACCATGGAAAGGTAGGAGCTATAATCTTGTTAATGTTTTCTTTTATATTGTGTATATGTGTCTGTTTTGAGTGTTTTGGTATGCTTGTTGGGTGCTTGGGTAGATTTCCTAAGTGTGGTGTAGGAGGGGACTATGGGGATCTTACATGTAGGGAGGCATAAGAGTTTATTCCATGTTTTGGAGGGAGTTGGGTTGGGTGCCCCACCTTGGACAAGAAAATGTTTGCATTTCTTACTTCGTTATTTTGTTGAGGGAGCCTAAGAGATTGTAGGGAGGCACAAGAGTATGTGGGAGGCATAAGAGGTACTTGAGGGAGGCATAAGAGTGTGTAGGGGTTTTGAGATGTGTATTGGAGGGTTTTAAGGTGGGCACCCATTTCCCATTGGGAGGCATAAGTGACCTCCCCATAGATCTTGCTCCTTTGGCTTTTGCATTTTGAAGCCTTGTGTATTTTGTTGCTTTCCTTCTTGTGATTGTAGTTGTGATTGTTTGTGTTTTGGTATGGTTGTAAAATCTTGTATTGTGATGTGGAAGCTTGTTTTTTTGCCATGAGTTGGATCCATTTTTCATTGCAATGTGGTTGGGGCTCGGGGCCAATGAGGAGGATGGCTTCTCCTCCTCATTGGATTATTGGTTGGGTGGAGAGTGTTGCCTCTCCCCCTTTTTTGTTGTGATCAAATGAAGCATGGTGGAGCTCTCTTGTTGGTGATGTGAAACTTGGAGCATTGTTGGTGTCCTTAAGAAATCTTTCCTTGTGAGAAAACCTTCTTGTTATTCCCACTCAAGGTGGAAGACTTGTAATATTGTATTTTGTTTTAAAGGAAATGTTGTATTGTAAGTTGTAATATTATTTGAAGGAAGCTCATTGAAGAGTTGTAAAATTTCCTTTCCTCTTTAAATTGTATATGGAAAGAAATGAATCAAAATGGAAATCATGTTTAAAAGTTTAGTTAAAAGTTGTATTGTGAGAAAAGAAGTTCTTTATTTTAAAAGGAAATGAGCTATGCTCAAGAAAAAAAAAAGTTTACATTCATTGTTGTAGTTGTATTATTGTAAATGAGAAAAAGGAATATAGAAATTGTAGAATACTAATAATGTATGCTTGAAAACCTTGAATTTGGAACAAAGTTATTAGTGGCTATTTTAACATATGGTTGTAATGGAAATATGAAAGATGTTATAAATGTTAAGTAAATTATTTTGTTGAAATAATGCATTTGGTAGCAAGGAAAATTAGAATTAGAAGTAGATTTAGTTCCTTTTTACTTTTGGAATTGAAAGAAAGTTTAGTTGAACAAAATGAAAATGATCTTATAGTTGTTGTTACTATTGGTAAATAAAATGCTTAAAATGAGTAATTTTACTATGGAATGAATAGATGAACTAAATCTTACAACTGGAAACTTTAGGCATATAAAATTAAGTTCAGAATGAATTTTAAAATACTCTAGTACTTTTTTTTTTTTTGGAGAAATATCTCGTTTTGAAGGTTTTATTTCTAAGGAAATGTGACCACCGCCCTGTGCAAAGTGGCGGTCTCATAACCGCCGCTCAGGTAAGGCGGCGGTCTCAGAACTGCTACTCAGGTAAGGCGGCAGTTCATGAATTGTCACCCAGGTGGGGCGGCGGTCCCAGGACCACCAGACTGCTCTGGGGTGGTTCTATCACTTACAATGGAAAAACACAGATCCACACCTGTGTAAATTTTAACTTGATCTAATTAAATTTTAAGCTTGTAAAAAAAATTACATAGGAAACTTCCAGCAAGGTGGTATAATTCATTGTTTAAAGCAAGTAAAACTTCAAATGGAAATTAAAAAGTGCTAAATCTTATATATATATTAATGGAGGGTAGGGTTTTCCCCAAATAGAGAATCCAAAATACAAATAAAATTTTGTAATAAAACTAGATTTGGAAAGGAAACCCCTTCAATCCTTGAATGAAAGAAATTACAATGATAAATCTACAACCTAAACTAAACTAAGATTGATTTGTAGAATTCCTCCATAGTTTCTTCCTTCCTTGCTCCCATGGCTTCCATTCTCTCCAACCTGTAAATTAAACAAAGAAAAATAGACCAAATGAGGAGAATAGAATAATGAAAGGGAGAAAATAAAAATTCATAAGGATTTTTAGGGTTAGTTTGGAACCCTAGGATCTAGTGGCCACAATTGAATTGATCCAAGGGTTGAGGATCAACCCTACATTTGTTTGGTAGGAATGAATATTATAATGTTTTAAATAAAATTAAAGGTATGTGTAGATGGGTGAATGGGGCCATTTAATTACCTTGGTGTGCAAGTCATTTATTAGTTCCTAGTATGTTTTAGGAAAATTAATGAAATGGACTTTAAGTTATTAAGATAATGGAACTAAAATAACTAAGCATAAGGTTGAATCTTTTGGGTTTGAATGTTAGTAAGGAGGAGGAAAAACATTTAACCAAGTAAATTAAATTATGGCACCTTCCTAGTTGAATGTTAATTAATTGACCTTAGAGATAAATTAAGAATATTTAATCATTTAACCTAGACTGGTCCATCCTTTGTAAAGTAAAGATTATTGGTGAAAATTAATTTAATGCACTCTTAGGGGTTGACACCCTTGTAACCTTTTAACTTAAACAAAAAAAAATTTGTCGCAACTTTCGGGTTAAGTGTTTAGGGTTTTAACGTGTTCCTAGAACGTCATTTTTTGTGGGCGTTACACTTGGTATCAGAGCCGTGGGTTCAACGCTTGGACCCTGGGCCGACATTGAAACCCAAAAACCAGTTAGCAAGATTTGAACCTCCATGATTAAAATAATAATAAAATAATAAAGTTGTTTAAATTGTTGAACTCGCCTAGTGGCGTTTTTTTCAAACCTGGATAACTAAAAATGTTAAATTAAATGGATATTCTTACGAACTTCTGGTGTAACAAGAACTTGTTTTTCATCCTTTGAAAATATGTTGTTTGATGAGTACTAACTTTTGCTTTAGTCATATGATGCGATAAACCCTTTGAGAATCTTCCTTGTTGGAATGATAAATTGTATGGTGTGAGTCTTGTGGTTTGGCATTAGTGGTTGTGTTATGGGGTCAGACAAAGTAAATTAGAAGTTGTTTAGTCGCCTAAAGCTCCCCTCTTTCCTTCAGTGGTTAGACGAGTTAGTTTTGGTTTTCCGCTTTGGTGACTTAATCCCCATGTGAGTAAGTGGATATTAGGTCTTGGTGTCACTTTTGATCCAGATTGTGTATGCATTCTTAGAATCGAGCTCGAGGTATAGTACCCCTATTAGTGGCCATGAAGGGCTGCGAAGTGATTGTGATGTTGAATTTCTGTATTTTATATATTCGTAAATTGTGTTATTTTATCAAGGACCAATATTTTTTTTTATGATTGGATTGAGAAGCTCTGAGGCTCTTTTAGTTATTTATATTTTTGTGAGAATTTTCAGACATTGCAATGTGGCTACTTAGCCACTTTCCTTGATTGCTGATATTTCTTGGATTTTTACTTTGATCGGTGACTCGGAGCTCGTTATCTTGTTGGCTACTTAGCTAAATGTTATGTGATTCTTTCTTGCATGTTGTGAGCTGGTTCTACGCTATTTGTATTGTGACATTCCATCGTATGGGGGGGGGTACACCCTAGGTGCCTTGAATGTCTTCTTATATGCTTTAAGTTATGCCTTGGTTTTGGAATGATGAACCCTGAGTGTGTCTAGGATCTTGGAGTAACTCTTTCGTTACTCAGTCTTTCTAGAGAGAGAGTTCATTGTGTAGTGCAGTCTAGTTGGAAATTTGATAGCTCTTGGTTGATGTGGTGGTGATTCTCCTACAACCTAGGTAAGAGCTTTTATCCTCGTCAGAGTAGATGTGTTTGGTTATGGGCTTATGGATTGTGTTAGGATCGGATTGACTCTTGGTTGAATTGTATATTTTAGTGGATAAGTGTTTTTTTGGTAGTGATGTTCCATGATGGCATGCTAAGTTTATCATGGTTTCCGTGTTTCTTTATAGAAAGTATTGACTTGTGGATTGTATGTATCTTGGTAATTATGGTTAGATTTAAGCCCATTTGGGAAGTGTGTTTAATTAAGTGTTCTTGTTTTTCTCTCATTGACCTATAAATAAGTCTACCCTTGTCTTAACATTTTAGATTGTTATGAATAAAACTTTATGACCTATTAATCTTTGGATTACGTGGAGACACTTATGGATGTTGTTGGGTCTTTTGAACCTTGCTCTTAGAGATGTTAGTTTGGTAGATCTTAATATTTTAATCTCAGTGGTGCTTATCTTGTGCTTCTTCTTTTAAAACTATAACTCTTGGTCGTAAAGTCCATGTTTGGATAGATTAATTGATTGTCCTCTTGCATTTGATGCTTTCTAATGGGAATGTGGTGTCCTTGGAGTAAAATTTTCATTGTCATCTTGTTGCTTGGTTGGTGGTATCTTGTGGAAATATGGGTGTTGATTTGAAAACTTTCCTTGTCTTATTATGTGAGTAAAATGTTTGAGCCTAAACAACAAACATTGTTAAACCTCGTAAATTTCATAAAAGTAAATATGCCTCTTTAATGGGTCTTCCTTGTAACTTCTTTTGAGACTTGTAGAGACCCACTAGGAATGTTTAATGATGCTTGTAATTATTTGGTAAACCCTTGAAATATTGATGTGGTACATGTTGAATGATAGATTCCTAGTTCTTACGAAATTAATGATGTGTTTGTTATGTTGAATGTCTCTTGTTCCTATAGAATTAAAAATGTGATGTGTTGATTCATCTCTCTCTCCCATAAAAGTAATAATGTGATATGTTTGACTTCTTCCTTCTCATTAAAATCTATTTGGTAAAATGATTAATTGATCATAACGAAACCCTAATTGAGGAATTTGGATTTTGAAACAAAACAAAAAGATAAATAAACTGGAACATTAGGAAAAAGGAAATGTTTTCTTGATATAATCTTGGTAGATTAATAAAATAAATAAAACTATGTAGAAAGAAAACAGAAAGGAAACTTTTCTCATCTACCTTCCTTAGAAGTAAAATAAATAATTCTTCCACCTATACAAAATGGCGAGGTATCATGCCAACTTTAGTGGTGCTTCTTATGACATGCAAACACTTGTGATGTCATAATAGGAAGAAGATTTAATTAGGAAAAACTTGTAAGGAAAGTGTTAGCAAGAGAAATTAGAACTTTGATTTAGTAATTAGTTTATGAAATGAGTAATATTTATGTGTATTAAGTGCAATGTATAGTTTGAACCTTTAGTTCTGCCACCTACCCAGAATTGTGAAACACCTTGTTGTTAGTGATGTGTTCTAATTGCGTAGTACTCCCTTGTTCATAGACATATGTGCCTTTCCCTTGTAGGAGTTTGGTTCATCATACCCTTGTTTCCTCGTAACTTGACAAGTGTGAGTTGTGGCCTTTAGGATTGGGTCTTATCTCTTGTTTTTAAGAAAAACAACCTCCTTGTGTGTTGATTTAGTCCTTGGTGACATAGGTCATTGTAATTTTAAGGCAACATATGTTAAGGATATGAGATAACTTTGGGAAATCCTCTTTTCTTCTTTTTTCTTGAGTCACCTTGTGGTTGTTGCCCTTTTTTTTTTACCATTGGGAAGGAAAGTGCAAGTTGTTTCTGTAAGGGTTTTACTCACTTTTGGTACAATGCACTTCTGGACTGCAGTTGGACCCCTCTCGTTACTTGTTTCTTCTCTCTAGCTTCCCTTGAGTGCTCTTTGGTGTTACGACTTATGCATGTGCTCTCTTATGGTTATTTTGAACTTGAGCAGGGTTTAAGATAAATAAATCCCTTTGTGTTATGTAGAGTGAGTGGTGCCTATTGTATTGATATGTTAGTTCTAGTGTAAATTCCTTCTAAATGTTTGACATTTCTAAATTAGGTTAGTGTTGTGTGTTCATTCTTGAATGTAAAATCAAGTTATATAAAACCTTATGGTCATGTTTTTCCTTAGTATTTCCATGAAAATTTAATTGTACCCTCTTGGGTTATAGAAGTGCTTCCCATGAATAGTTTTCTTGATCGTAAATGTGTTGGCTAACTTAAGTGTCCTTCCTTGTTGTTAAACCTCATCTTGTGTGATCTCAAAATTGTGAGACCTTTGAGTAGACATGTTTTCTCATATAAATTGATGGTCGTGGTTGATATTTGTAGTCTTGTCTAAATAACAAACCTTGAAAGCGTAACTTAACCTTAGTGGAAGCCTTAACTTGTGTTGTTGCAGTATGTGGGATCCATGGGAGACTATATGGTCATTTTGAGTTCACGAAATTCTCCCGGTTATTCCTTTTCTTGGTGGTTATTTTTGAGACTCCTTTGACCATTTCATGTTTTGATGCTATATGTTGGAGCTTGGTTGATCACGTAGAGTTACTCTATAGAATTATATGTTTGCAACCTTACTAAAAGAAAGTTTTAGGACTCATCCCTTTCAATCTCCCTTCTTCTTGTTAAATTGCATTGGACCAAACTTGGGTTCTGTAGACCCACACTTGTTGAAGCAAAGGAATTCCACAAAGGGTGTGATCCTATTTCTTTTGCATTGTTCCCTAACCCTTTCTCTGTGACTTAGGAGAGGAAGTCAAATCTAAGAGGAGGGGGATGTAATGCCCACTTCTCTTCAACACTAAATGAACCATGATTATCTTTTCCAAATTGTTATAATCATAAACCTTGTTGCTTTATTCTAATTAGCATACTAATAAGATGTGTGGGGCATCATGACTCCATTGTGTTTTGGTTATTATTATTTTAACTATATGTCGTACTGTGGACCCTGATGGGCATTTAAGGATAAAACAATTAGCTAGAATGGTTGCATTGTCGTAATTTGATTGTGATAGCATTACTCTTCGATATTGTTTTGTTGTATTTGGTTTATCTCTGTGACTGGACACATAGACACTATTGTGCATTATTACCAGAAGATATTAATAGATGAACAACATTAACACATTGTGATATGGGAATTGAAGGATAGACATTATTGTAACCGAACTGATTAACTTTTGATAGACATTCAGTATGGAAGAAAATGATGTGTTGTCAGATAAATATATGTCGATATTTCGAATCATTTTTCGTATTGATTTTTATTATGATGTTCAAAGTTATTTTTTTGATTTCTTTGATATTGGAGGATTGGCGAAATTGGGAATGAGTGAAAGTATTGCTTAAATTTGATGATTCAGTTGGTTTATGATCTTAGTTGCAAACTGATGTATGAGTAGAATCAAAATGTTGAAAATTGGAATAATTGTTAAATTACTTGGTCTTAGCAATAGTAGTTATGATATTTGATGTTGAAATTGATAGTTAGATATAAGTGTTTTATTACTTCGACATCGTTAATATGGCCATGAGGCCAGAGGGGTATTGTGTGTTTTGCAGGAAAACATATCACAACAAACAACGGGGGGATTGGAGACCAACCACATTGAATGCTAGATGAATTCAACAAGGGTCACCATGGCAACATGTATTTTGTTGTGTGTGTGTTTGAATTGTTGTTAGGGGGTCCCCATGGGGGGATCACCTCCAATTGTGACCAAGGGGTTGTGTGTTATTCTTTTATTTAGTTTCCTTTATTTAATTTTAGTATGTGATTTTATAGTGATGTATCTCCTTTTATTAATTACTTTTTTGTGTCTAAATTAGTAAATTAATTATTTTACTAAACTAAATTATGAATGAGTCAAAAGAATTTCATTTATTATATTTGATGGCTCTTGGGTTATGTGTTGTAAGTTGAGTGCTTGGGATCTTGAGTGTTGTACACTCTACCCCTTCATGGAAATTCGAATTTGGCCTTAAGGGCCAATTTTGGAGGCTTGTGGGACAAGTTAAACTTGTCCCACACCTCTTAAATTACTATGCCAACCCTACCTATGGATTGGGGGTCAAAAATAGACCCCATTAATGTGTTTTGTAAGTCAAAAAGTGACATTTATTGCACTTTTCTTACAAAGGTATTAAAGTTTTTCCTTAGGGGTGTGGGCTTAGATTGTGTGTGTAAGTAATTTTTCATTTCACTCACCCACAAATTTATTGTGCATTGGGGTTGAGGTTTGACTTGTGAGGTGGAGTTGAGGATGAGTGATGTGGCATCCTACATGGAGCCACCTCACCCTCCTCTCTCCCTTTTCTATTTATTCAAGTTCTTTTTCTTGTTTGGGGGTTACTTCATTCTTTTGTGCTCTTGCATTTTTGGGAGTTAGAGGATTTTGGAGTGCTTGTGGATTTGTTGGAGCTTGTTGGTGATTTCTTGGGCTTGAAGAAGCTTGGTGTGTGACTCTTGGATCAAGCTCTACCATGGAAAGGTAGGAGCTAAACTCTTGTTAAATGTTCTTTTTTATTTTGTGTATATGTGTTGTTTTTGAGTGTTTTGGTATGCTTGTTGGGTGCTTGGGTAGATTTCCTAAGTGTGGTGTAGGAGGGGACTATGGGGATCTTACATGTAGGGAGGCATAAGAGTTTATTTCATGTTTTGGAGGGAGTTTGGGTTGGTGCCCCACCTTGGACAAGAAATGCTTGCATTTCTTACTTGTTTTTTTATGAGGGAGGCATAAGAGAATGTGGGAGGCATAAGAGGTACTTGAGGGAGGCATAAGAGTGTGTAGGGGTTTTGAGATATGTATTGGAGGGTTTTAAGGTGGGCACCCATTTCCCATTGGGAGGCATAAGTGACCTCCCCATAGGTTCTTGCTCCTTTGGCTTTTCATTTTGAAGCCTTGTATATTTTGTTAGTTTTTCTTCTTGTGATTGTAGTTGTGAGTTGAATGTGTTTTGGTATGGTTGTGAAATACTTGGTATTGTGATGTGGAAGCTTGTTTTGTTTCCATGTGTTGGATCCACCTTTCATTGCAATGTGGTTGGGCTTGGGGGCCAATGAGGAGGATGGCTTCTCCTCCTCATTGGATATTTTGGTTGGGTGGAGAGTGTTTCCTCTCCCCCCCATTTTTGTTGTGATCAAATGAAGCATGAAGGAGCTCTCTTTTGGTGATGTGAAAGCTTGGAGATTTTTTGGAGTCCTTAAGAAATCTCCTTCCTTGTGAGAAAACCTTCTTGTTATTCCCACTTAAGGTGGAAGACTTGTAATATTGTATTTTGTTTAAAGGAAATGTTGTATTGTAAGTTGTAATATTATTTGAAGGAAGCTCATTGAAGAGTTGTAAAATTTCCTTTCTCTTTAAAAATTGTAGTATGGAAAGAAAAGAATCAAAATGGAAATCATGTGTAAAAGTTTAGTTTTAAGTTGTATTGTGAGAAAAGAAGTTCTTTGTTTTAAAAGGAATGAGATATGCTCAAGTGGAAAAAAAAAAGAACTTTCATTGTTGTAGTTGTATTATTGTAAATGAGAAAGAAAAATATAAAATTGTAAATGCTAATCTCATGTAGTTGCATTTAAAACCTTGAATGTGTAACAAAGTTTTATGGCTAAGTTTAACATATCATTGTAATGGAAATTAAAAGATGACTAAAAATAGTTGTCAAATGGTATATTGTAGTTGAAATAGGAAAGAAATGCATTTTGTAGTTAAGGAAAAACAACAATGTTAGAAGTAGATTTTGTTCCTTTACTTTTGGACTTGAAAGAATTTTTGTTGAATAAAATGAAAATGACTCTTGTAGTTTGTTGTTATTATTGGAAATAGGAAATGTTTAAAATGAGTAAATTATTACTATGGAAATGAATAAATGAATTTAAATCTTACAACTGAAACTTTAGGCACATAAAATTAAGTTCAAAATGAATTTTAAAATACTCTAGTAACTTTTTTTTTTTGAAAAATCTCGAAATTTTAGGTTATGTTTCTAAGAAATAGGACCATCACCCTATGTAGAGCGGCAGTCTCGTAACCGCCCACTCAGGCAAGGTGGCGGTCTCAGAACGCACTCTCTGTAAGGCGGCGGTTCATGTGAATTTCACCCAGGTGGAAGGCTGGCAGTCCCAGGACCACCGGCACCTGCTCTGGGCGGTGGTTCTATCACTTACGGTGGAAAAATCATAGATCCGCACCTGTGCAAGTTTTAACTTGTAATAATTAAATTTTAAGCTTGTAAAATTGCACAAGGAAACCTCCAGCAAGAAAAAATGGTTATAATCTCATTGTTTAAAGCAAAAAACTTCAAATGGAAAATTCAAAGTACTCAAACTTGTCATTTATATTAATGGGGTAGGGTTTTCCCCAAATAGAGAACTCCAAATACAAATAGTTTTGTAATAAAACAAGATTTGTAAAGGAAATCCCTTCAATCCTTGAATGAAAGAAATTACAATGATAAATCTACAATCTAAACAAAACTACCCTAAGCTTGATCTTGAAGAATTTCTCCATAGTTTCTCCCTTCCTTGCTCCCATGGCTTCCTTTTCTCCAACCTGCAAATTAAACAAAGAAAATAGACCAAATGAGGAGAATAGAACAAAAGAAAGGTTTTAATAAGAATTCATAAGGAATTTTAGGGTTAGTTTGGAACCCTAGGATCTAGTGGCCACAATTGAATTGATCTAAGGGTTGAGGATCAACCCTACATTTGTTTGGTAGGAATGTATATTATAAATGTTTTAAAAAAATTAAAGGTATGTGTAGATGGGTGAATGGGGCCATTTTAATTACCTTGGTGTGCAAGTCATTTATTTAGTTCTTAGTATGTTTATAGGAAAATAATGAAATGGACTTTTAAGTTATTAAGATAATAATTAAAATAACTAAGCATAAGGTTAATTATTTTGGGTTTGAATTTAATTAAAGAGGGTAAAAACATTTAACCAAGTAAATTAAATTATGGCACCTCCCTAGTTGAATGTTAATTAATTGACCTTAGAGATAAATTAAGAATTATTTAATCATTTAACCTAGACCTGGTCCATCCTTGGTAAAGTAAAGATTATTGGTGAAAATAAATTTAATGCACACTAAGGGTTGACACCCTTGTAACCTTTTAACTTAAACAAAAAAAATTGCCGTCAAATTTTGGGTTAAGTGTTTAGGGTTTTAACGTGTTCCTAGAACGTGGGATACTGAGAGATTTTTCCTTAACAACTAGTGCCCAATGGCCATGGCAGCCATAGGCTTTGGATTGTTGGGCTTTGTTCTTGTTTTTTCGACCCTCGACAACATGCCAACCTTCCTCCTATTGGGGTTTGACTAGCTTGGGATTTTTTTTGGACACGGGGCAGTTACGAGGTATAAAGTGGATAATCCTTGATCCAAACGCCTGGAAATGGAAGCAAGTGTTGGGTAGATTTATATACATGACCTGTTGGGAATAGTGTTTATCACCCATTTGAATATCCACAAATTCTTTGAGATCCTACGAGAGATCAATCTCAACGCATACTCACTTCTATGGACGAGCATGGTAAAACTTATTGGCTTTTAGGCTAACTACCCGCCTAAGCGAGGCTGCAATTTGTGGAAAAAAAGGCACACATGACAGAGGAAGACTAGGAAATTCAACCCAAACAATCACTTTAAGGGTGGTATATTCATATACCACAAAGTCTTTTTACCAGGGTGTTAACACAATCAACGAGTTGCGAACATACCAAGTGGCTTGCTTAGCCATAATATTGGGCGCATCAGTAGGGTTAGAAAAATGAAAAAATAAATAAACCCTTGGTCATGTTTTGAACGCTATCCAAGCGGACTCCAGACTGTGTTAACCCAGGATTTGAGAATGTTTTCAAAGGGTATTCGACCCACAAAATACCCAATGAGGAAAAATTGCTCAAACCATTAACAAGTAACATTAAATTCAGGAATGGGCAGAACTACATCAGGAAGAGAAAGATTACCTCGTGAAAGACCTCCAAGATGAATTTCCTGTGTCGCTTTGTTGGCGGTGTCATTACTCACTCCACTATCTCCTGACATGGTTGAAACAACCGGATTTGAAGATGGCAAGTACATTATATAGGGGATGCCTAGAGGGTAAGAAACCCTAGGAGAGACTATAGTAATAAATTCCCGCAGAGCCTGAAAAGGCCACGGTATGGCAGTTAGAAAAGAGAAACCCTAGAAAATCTGACTCCATTTTTGTGTCAGAGTTGAAGAGCATTTTTTTCAACTTCAAAGCTAGAATCTTTTCCAAAACCACAAATCTTTCAATTTTCCTTATTCCTCCATTCTCCTCCTCCAATCAGCTGCAATTTTTTTAATTTTCCATCCATTCTCCCTATCATACATCTTCATTTCTAGTTATATGTTTTCTTATCCATATAATAAATGCCTCCACATGTGACTGTGGCATATTTAGCTAACTAGTATATGCTCCATGTGCAGAATTGATTTTTTTGTAACCCAACATCAAATAGACACGAATGACTTTTAGTTCTTCGTTAGCTACTAGTGGGACAATCAAACATCTAGATATATGTTCGAATGGATGAAAAACTACAATCATTAGTATATAGAAGATGCATCGAAGATAAAGAGACAAGGTTGATTCTAATGAGATTACAATGCACATTATAAAAGTTGAGTTTTATTTTTTAATCCAAGCCTTAAAATTTTCATTTGATATAGTCAAACTTTAGAGGAAATGTTTTTTGGGAGGAAAATTAAATGTCTTCTTCGGAGGATTTCTTATTATAAAAATCCCGTAGTTTTTATTTCTAAAGACATTTCCAAAAACAATAAGGGAATATTATATTGAGTTATTTAAAATTAATAAATGTAAGTAAATTTTTTATGAAAGAAAAATCTTTAGCAAAATAAAAGAAATTTTGAAAAACAATCAAATTGTGAAAAATTGAATAGTTCACAACATTCGGTAGTAATGGTGCCTATGGTTCATGTGTACAAGTAATGTCATCACGATCAAGCTATTTGCATTTATAGCCTAATATAGCTACGAAAAGACAAATGTGGCATCATCCTTATGAATTGTTGTTGAGTGATAAGAAAAGATAATAATTTTATATTCCTTCCATTACCCATTTATGAATATTGAGAGTATTACATTTTCAAATCAAGAATACTTCAAGTATATATATGGTTGTTACACCGACGTACAAGGAGTTATTCTTAAGTGGCTATCATTGATAATGTGAATCCTTTTCATGTACCACTTAGGTATCACGTATCGCTCTGATCTTATATACCTTAATTCCTATTTCATGTGTTGGCATGTATACCAAAAGGGTGAGTTACTTCTAAATACCATTTTATATATATATATATATATATATATATATATATATATATCATGAAGGGTAAGTTTATCGAGAGGTCAATTATATGAGTCGGTGGTATATCAAAATGGGAACTTTTTGGAGTGATAAGTAACCCCTTAATATTCATTGTACAAATTGACTTAAATAAAATCAATTATTGACACAAGTATGATCAGAATAGGCACCTTCTTATAGTGGTCTTAGCAAGTGGAGAAAACATATATTTTGTGATTTGTGGTTCAACATTTACGATGAGGAAAATAAGACAACACTTCTTACATATGCTAAAGCATGAGAGGATCCATCTGCAAAGTTTTCTAAACTACAAAAAATAAAATAACAATGAAATTAAAATTTGGAAAATAACTTCAATACATTTTATATCATAGGCCACGTTGAGGGGGAAACCTCCTTTGAGCAAGCTCAATACAATAATATTTGTGGATACCCTTATTGGCTTAAGCACTCCTTAATATACTAACTCTATTCTAGAAATTACCATTACCCATGTATGTGGGATATTACTTAATAGCTCATGAGATGAATTACAGATCATATGTGTTTGTAGCATCTATTACATGCACGGGAAAATCTAAGAAAAAGGGTCCTAACGTCACTCCCCAAAAAAAAATTGTCTTCAAAGCTACAATTGTGGGAATTGTTGTTGATTCTAAAGAAGAGGCTCCCAAGCTGCATATTTTGTTTGCATGTCATGCCACTGGATCAATACCTCAGTGATAGATTGGTTGTGATGATGGTGGGAACACCTAAATTGAGAATTACGACAGGCTCAAGAAGTGTGGATCCTTCATTGTCGAGCTCTAGTAGTACTACTTGTGTTGTGATGTGTTCACCCAAAACTTTCTTCAAACAAGAGACATGAAATACGTGATGAACTCACGATCTGGGTGGAAACTCGAGCTTGTATACAGCGGAATCAATATTTTGGAGGAATTTGTAGGGTCCATAAGTAAACTTTTGATGAATTTTGATTTTTAATGAAGTTTGTTTGTACGGTTATAAGAACAAAAAAACATATCCTTAGGCTGAAAATTTATGCTCTGAGCTGTGCTCATCTACTTTTTGCTTCATATGGTTTTTCGCCATATAGAGATTATCCCAAAGAGTGCGGAGAATTTGGTCCCGTTGGGTGAGGGAAGTGTCGATGACATGAATTAGAAAACTACCAAGAGTGTAAGGGAGGAGAGGTGGTGGTGGTTTTCCATAGAATGCTTCATATGGAGTCATTATATTGGAAGTGTTATATGAGGTGTTATACCCATTTAGCAAGAGGTAGCCACTTGACCCACGATTATTGGTGCTCATAGGTAAAACATCGAAGGAATGTTTACAAACATTTTTTAACAATTTTAGTTTAACCATCCATTTACCGGTGATATCAAGAATTCATCCTCAATTGGGAACCTATCCTATAGAATAATTATGTCCAGAAATGGTTGTTGAAAGTGGCATCGTGGTATGAGATAATGTAGGTTGGGATACTGTGGAAGTGAAATATTTGTTTAATGAATAGTTGGGAAATGGTTGAGGTTGTATATGATGCGACAAGGAACAAAAATGCACATACTTGGAGAGGTGGTCCACTGTAACCAGAATTACTGACTTTCCCCTAGATTTAGGAATCCCTTCAATGAAATCCATGGAAATATTAGTCCAAATTCATGTTGGAATGGGTAATTGTTGTAACAAACCTAGGGTTGCCACTGTTTCACCCTTTTTGCATTGACATATACCACATTATGCCACAAATTATTTAATGTATTCCTTCATTCCCTACCAAAATAAATTCCTATGAACCTGCTCATAGGTTTTTAAATAGCTTTAGTGACCTGTAGATGGAGAAACATGGAGTTCGAGAAGAATTACATGGTGAAGCTTCACTTTATATGGTAACACCAAGTGCCCTTTATACCACAAATAGGTGCCATCCCAAGAGTAGTATGGGGATGAGGTAGGATTAGATTCTAACTTTTGGATGAGGTGTTGCAGGGTTGGATCTTTGTTCCATGTTTTTTGGAGTTATGGAATTCATTTGGGTATGGGAGCAAATACTATGTATAGGGAGACTTGATCCTTGAAAGTGCGAGAGAGAGCATCGATAACCATGTTGTATTTTTTTCTTATAGGTGATCTCATAGTGATACCCCATAAGCTTGGAGGACCCACTTTTGTTGAGCAGGAGATGAGACCTATTGTTCAAGGAAGTACTTAAAACTATGATGATCTATCTTGATACGAAATTCCTTCCAAACAAGTATGGCCGCAATTTTTGTACTACATATGCAATTTCCACCATCTCCTTCTTATAGGTAGACACAATTAAATTCCTTCCTAAGAGAGATTTACTAGTGAAGGAAATGGGCTACCTTCGTGGAGGAGAGCAACACCAAGGCCATTTCCACGAGCATCACTTTCGATGATGAAAGTATTGGTGAAATTTGGCATGGCTAAGACATGTGTAATGTAAATAACTTGTTTTAAGGCCTCAAACGCCTCTTTAGTTGCATCATTCCATGAAAAACATCCTTTTTCAACATGGTTGTCAATTGGGATGTAATTTTACCATAATCCTAAACATTTTTTTTTGTAGAATCCCATGAGACCCAAGAATCCACAAAGGCTTTAGAGTGTTTTGGGGAGTGGTCAATTTTGCATGGCACTGATTTTATTTGGGTCCACGTAAACACCCTCCGTAGAGATAATATATCCCAGATATTCAACTTCAGTTTGGCCAAAGCAACACTTGGATCATTTTCACACAATTGATTTTCTGCAAGAAGTTGTAATGCCCTATTAATGTGTTGTAGATGTTTGTCCCAAGTTTTACTATGGATCAAGATGTCATCAAAGAATACTACGATGAAATGATGAAGGAAGGGCTGAAAAATATTATTCATCAAGCCTTGGAATGTCAATGGGGAATTAGTAAGCCCAAAAGGCATGAATAAAAAACTCATAGTGAACACCATGAGTGTAGAAGGATGTCTTCAGAATATCTTCCTTGAGAAGGAGAATCTGGTAGTGCCTCGAGTGGAGATCTAATTTGGAGAAAAATTAAGTGTCATGAAGTTCGTCTAGAAGTTCATCGATCGCTAGAATAGGGAACTTTTCCTTGAGAGTGATCTTGTTGAGTTCTGTAAAATCAATGCAAAGACACCAAAGGACATCCTTTTTACAAATAAGTAAAACTAAGGAGGAATACAAGATGGTGCTAGGGTAAATTAATCCATCCTTGAGAAGTTCTTGAATGATATTTTCAATTTATGTCTTTTGTAAAAAAGGATACATGTAGGGCTGAATGTTGGGAGGAGCTAAATACGATGATATTCTAGGTGTGAAGGTGGCAATCCATGGGGCTCGAGAAAGATATGGGTATATTTGTCTAAAATGGCTTGCAAATTTGTAGGGGTGCTAGAAGAAGTAGGTTGATTCATATGGATATAAAACAACTGATAAATGACCCCATGTGATCCTTGCTTCAGAACATTTTTATATAATGGGAATTAATAATACTAATGGAGCCTGGAGAAAGACCTTTTAAGGTGTGTTTTCTCCCATTGTCAGAGAAATCCCATAGGATGAGTCCAAGTGTGCACAACCATTGAGATCTTGAAATGGCATCACATACACCAAGGGGTAGGAAAAAAATGTCAGATCGAAGATGATAATATTCCATTGCAATACAAACATTACAACACTTTCCCTTACAAGGCAATGTACTAACATTAGTAATCATAACTTCAAAGCTAGAATAAGTGTAAACAAAGTGGTTTGCTTGTTTGGCTAGCTTTAGATCAATAAAGCCATTTGTGCTACTTGAATCAATTAAGATGGTTAGAGGAATATTTTGAAATACCATTTTATCCTCATGGTTTGAGGGGTGGTGACATTTTTTAGGGAATGAAGAGAGATCTATGGTTGAGAATCATAAGGAGAGGTTTCATCTAATGGAGAATATTCTTCTTGGACTTCCTGGGCATTTTCATAGTTGTCTGATTCGGAAGGTGATTCAACATCCAGGAGGTACAATTTTTGTTCCACGGATTGATGCCCTCTAGTGAATTTATCATCTCAATTGTAGCATAGGCCTTTCTCTCTATGCTCCTTCATTTCTACTTTAGTAATACATTTGATTAGGGATGACTTCGAGGAGGCACCGTCAGAGCACACTGAGTGACTATATTTTTTAACAAAGGGAAACTATAAGGTCAACATTGTGTTGTGATTTTGTCCTCTTCCAATTTTGCCAAGCCCAATACTTCCATCATGGAATTGGGTTTAAACATTTTAACTTCTAAGTGTATTGCCTCCTTGAGGCCACTGATGAAATAACTCTTGAAAAATTTGTCTAACAAGCCTTCTATGTGATTGGAAAATCTCTCAAATTCTATCTGTTAGTCACAGATCAAGCCTATTTGTCATATTTTAGTGAGTGTTCCTATCAATTCATCATAAGAACTTAGGCCAAACCACTCTAGAATGAGATATGCAAACTGCGGTCAGTCTGGTTCATCACAAGCTTTTAAAAAATGACAGTAGAGTTGGAATAGTAAAGCAAAGAAAGTGATGAAATGATACAATAGGTGTTGGGAAATTTTGAGGATTCATCCATTGAGATAGACAAATGTGCTTATCAAGTGAGACATTTATTTATTAAAATTGATGCTTTAAAAGCAAAATAAATAGATATGCATGAAAAGTTCCAAAAAATATAACTAATGGAAAATATTACCAGGTGCATGCAACATGAGATGCATAGTGTAATAAAGCAGGCCTTAGAATATAAGGTCAAAAGATTATATCATTAAGGGAATCATTCATATACTAATAGTGTAACTTTAGATACTCTAATTGTATCTTAATTGTAATGCTTCATTAGTGACACAATACTTATATCATTAGCGGTTTTTATGTTTCATTTTTAGATTGAGTCAATTCTATTGAATCTTGAATGACAAACATCTATTATTCTAAATCTTATCTTATTTTGGTAACTGTGCTAATGAAAATTTAGGGTTACTTTATATAAGCATTAAGTAATGAGATGATGTACTCCAATATTTGAAATCATGGCATAATACTCTATTTATGGTCTACACATAGTAGTGGAGTTATTTGGGGTTACAATAAGTTTTTTAAGCATTTGATTATTTTTGCAATGATAACAAAATGTACTTATTTAATCCACATCAAAAAAGGTATTTGTAAAATCAATAATTATTACAAATTTCTCTAGCTTAAATACAACTAGAATTAAACAAACTATCTTCAACAAAACATTTATATGACCATGTACCATGAATGCAGAGACACCCTACTCCTTACAAGGTAACCATGGGTTCTTCTCAATTATTGACCCTAGAATCTGTACCCTACCTAAATAGGAAGGAGTGGTCGTGGAATCAAATGGGGTCAAAATATATAGTGGAACCAAGAAATAATGGTTTTCCATAACCAAATACAGTCCTTTTGAAGGGACGACAACATCTTTTAAGGGAAAACATTGATTTATAGGATCATGCCCTTTTCAATGCTCCTCTTACTCCACCAATAATTTCAAGTATCAGAAAAATTATATTTCAAGATTCAATACCAACACCAATTCAAAAAACATAAAGCATTACATTTTACTTTGACAATGTTGATTTGGGATTACTTGATTTAAATATTTAGTGATAAAATCAACATGAATATTGAAAAATACTTGCAAACACACACACATAAAAGGTTGTAACAAAATATCTTAACGATGGAAGATGAAATTGTTTGAACTCCATTTATTGCAAGAAATACTTTAGAACAAAGAATAACTATGTTCATTCATCTTTCATATAAAATATTATCATTACAACTTTAAATTGGGGGTATTAGTCGTCCTCATGCCTAGTCCATCATAACTATGAGTTGGGTCCCATTGATTTACATCCTAAAAAAGTACACAAGAAAATGTGTTTGAAGACTCTTATGAAGATATCAAAATTTGAATGATGGTCTCACTTGCCACTTGCCAAGAGGTAAGGTCTAATCAACAAAACCTAAAGTTGTGTCAAATCTATCAAGGAATGTTGGTCATGTATATAAAACTACTTCCTTCAAATTATCATAACCTTCAAAAGTGAACTCCAATAAGTTATTATGTTTTTATAATACGAGGTGGCAAAAAATGCATAACAATAAGTTCATAAGTAACTATGAAGTATTCATCAAATCAGGGTATTTCCACAAAAGTTTCATTGTGAACCATGGCGTAGAAAATAAGGTGATTGAAAAAAAAAATTTAATAAAAGGTGAATATTGTGATGATGCACTCGATGTGGTTGTATGACTCGGAGGTATGAAGATACTGTGTTATGCATAGTGTATTATGTAGAGACGAATAATATAATAGTGATGGCATCATTTCCAGAAGCTAGAAAATTATATGCTTTTCCTCAATAGTTGTGATAAAGAGGGATCAAATAATTTAACTCTTTCCCAGTTTTTTTTCACGTTTTGTACTACCAAGGCATAGTACATCTTTAAAATTACCTAATTTTTTAAGTTTTAAAATTATATTTAAGGATTTATTTACTAGTCAATTTTGAAAATATTTTTGGCCACAAAGTGGGACACACTTATATGTTTTAACCCAGTGAAAAAACGATATTTCCATAGTCCGAATGGATGGATCCCACCTTCTAATAGAGATAACAGTTTTTAAAAATCAATAGAATCTACAACAAAAAATTATGCAAACAACAATGAACATTCAATTATTATGAATATTACATCAAAATAAATCATAAATCACAAATTGTGAAGTAAAATATGAAATATAGTAAAAAATAAATACAATTTTGTACCATCAATGATTTTAGTCGGTATCAATAACACTTTTTTTGTATAGAAAACCTCTCATAGATGTCAATTAATAGCCTTAGGAAATTTGTGACCCCTACTAATAACATCCTCACGAATCTCAAAGATTCTTATCCAAAAAATGTTTTCTAGTGGAAGCATATGTTAAACACTGAAAAACTTCTATGGGATATGGAATGGCCAACGAGGCTTGTTTGTATAAACTAGGAAAAAAATCGTAATAAATGTTGACATACATGCCTAAATTAACAATAAAATCAACAATATTTGAGGTTGGTATCACAAGAACCTCTAAAGAATTTGATTTCTTCCTATGAATGGTGAAAAAATAAGCTAATCTCTCTAATGCCCCAAGAACTTCTCAATTGGATCCCATGTAATACCCTTTCTTGAATACGATGATATTCTTATCTATGTTGTCATCTAGTTATTCTAAATAAATCATATTCAATATATCTATTTGATTTCACAATATGACAGATGGTGTAGCATACGTTTTCCATCTTCATCTACATAAAACATATGCAAAAAGCAAATTTTATGGATAATCTTTATCTATGAATCACTTGTACCGAGGAAGAAAAGGTTAGGCTCATCATCAAAACAATTCAATTATGTCAACTCAAGGTTTCCTCTATGAGATTCATGCATAACTTTGGAAATAACTATTTCATCGTGAACCATATTTGTCATCTTTAAGAAGAGAAATATTATCACATGTTAGATGCAGACCCTTTGACATAATGGTTGGTTAAACGAACATGATGATTATATAATGACATGTGATTCTCATTTCATTTGAGGGTTTGGGAAAGGAATTTTTTTGATCTACCAATAATATTGTCAACTTATTTCTTTCCTATAAATATTAGAAAAGAGTATCATCATCTTCTATCACATATTTGATTGTTGTAGATTTAGAAACAATGTCAAATTATTATGATTTCTTTCGATGTTGATAAAATTCCGAAAGATTAGCATTAACTGGAATCTCAGTACCTCCAACTATATCACAAGTACTAGCATAATTTTTTTTACCAACTCGAAGTTCTTCCTCGACAACTTTTGAAATACTACCCGTGATTAATCACAAGGAATATGAAAGCATTAAAAAATATACAATCATTATTCATTTTTTTTTTAAAAAAATAAAAAATGAATAAAAAGAAGTATGAAAATAAAGAAAAATACCTTAATGTAATGTAATATTTGATTGATCTAGTGTAGGTGTTAAATAAAACTACAAAAACTGAAATCAAACAAAAAATAATCATAAAGGAATGGTAAGAGTATCAAAATATTTGTTAGGGTTTTGATCGAAAAACAAAAATGAAACGCATCAGAAAATAAATGAACAAACAAATACACCTAGAGTACAAATAACATTGATCAATATCTTGTTGTGAAAATCTACTTTGGGTTTGGTTTTATTTTTTGTGTTTGTCTCCCTTGGCAACATATGCGCTAGCGATTCCAAATTCAATACATTAAACCAATGAAAAAGAAAAAACATTTTTTGGGATTTTCAAAATTGATTTGTTCATGAAAAAATAAAACCGTCATAAAATTGGTGCAACATACCTGGTTTTTTATTGTGAATCTACAAATTTGTGTCAGTTCTGGTATTTTTATGCACATCTACTTTCAGTGGGTTTTTTTTGCTTTTGTTTTTTATTATTAATTGAATTGTGTGTGTGTGTGTGTGTGTGTGTGTCTAAAATTAGGGAACAATTGATTTCTAAAAAAGCGGATGACTTATTCTTTAAAACACATCTAAAATTTTAATGCTTGGGTAAAATAATATAAAATAACATTTGTATTTTTATTTTTTTTGATAGGAGAGATTTTGAGGTGGCTAATTTATTATGTAAATATCTCATGCCAAATGGTTATTTTGGGAAAGTGAAGGAAATGAAGTTGGGAAATTCCTTATACAAAATTTCATTGTGGGAGAAGCTCCATGTAGTCATATAACCTAGAAAGAGTTAGAATTTCACAATTTGTTATTCTCAAATCTCTTGTTAAAGTGGTTGCTCTTTTATTTGGAAAGCATGGGAAAATCTCAAACCTTGGTTTAGGTAGGATGGTGATGGGTTATGAGAAGGACATTCTATAAATTAATACTATTTATGGTGTTTGTCTGCACTTAATTTCCACAATGTACCTCTTGTTAAAGTTCAATGGATATATGCACTCAAATTCTTTAGGAAACACATTCATATAGTGCAAGATATCTTCTATATAGAAATTAGATAGATGCTCTTTTAGTTGGAAGCCAAGACCAAGCTTTGATTGACTAACAATGATCAAGAGTCCTTCCAAGAAATTTAGTAAGTTGTCCCCTAATGAGATGCTTCATGAAATTGGATTCAATGCCTTTTCAAAACTACTCTTATAGCAAAGGATATGATTTTTTGTCACCACATTTACCCATGGTTGAGAAGCCCATTTCTCTTTTCTCTCTTTACTCAACTGCTCAAAGTTGGAGCCAATGATTTCAAATAGTTTGAATACTACTCTGAATCCCTTGAAGTTAGACCATTTTGTTTGGTGCTTACTTTATCAAGGTTCGCCCCTTGGTCATTGCCTTATTCATTTAGGGGTCACCCCACTTAAATGTCAATTCTAGGGGCAGTTAAAAACATTCATGCATAAGTTTTAGCTTTGAGAAAAGGCTTGGGTAGGCTAGACTTGGATTCATGAATTATTTCATCCTTTAAATCGGATCTCTTCATCTCAAAAAGTATACTCCTAAGGGAATTTCCAAATATTCTTATATATTACACATAGCTTTGGCAAAGTTTTAGAGTCGAAATCCTTTTTTTTATTTGGAAAGGAAAAATTTAATTATTTTTTATAACTTTTTTTGTTGATTATCGTGTCTCTACTTACAATTAGAGCAATGATTGTTTCAAATCTTTTAATCCATATTAAAGTGCAATCCAACAAGGTGTCTCTAGTGGTTTACCACATTCAGAACCTCTTAGAATATTAGGGAAATTCTCCCTACACTATTACTTGTGTCCCGCCTTCTTCAGCATCCAAAGAGGGCACGCCAAGAGTTGGAAGACGGTGACATCAAAGTTGTTCTCGTCAGTGCTCCCACAACATAATTAGGAGGTCTCTGCCACACCACCACTCTCCTCCACCTTATCAGCGTGGTGATTGGGTTTCTCTACCTCCTTGTCAAGATGGGAGGGCTCCACCCCACATAGACAAGTTTTCCCATTTTCCAACACCCCGAACAATTTTACATGGCTAGGATGAACCTATAGTGGCTAGGACCCCGTTCATGAGGGAAAAGACCTTCCAAATGGGGATTGGGGCAACCCAGATAACTAAAGATCCAATTTTTGTTGTTCTTTTTGTAATAGTTACCTAATTTGTTTGTAATGTTTTCAATTGATCTCTATTAAAACTTATTTATTTCTGATATGGCATTGACGTAAAACTTATTTATTTCTGATATAACATTGACGTGACGTATTCTCATACCACACTCTTCTTTTAATAAATAATCTATAATAATTTTATAAAATAATATATAAGTCTATTTTATCACATATGTTTGGTAAGATTTAAGATGGTGACTTCAATTCATACATGTGGACCCATGTTAGTAGTTTATGGTTGGGTGATGAAATTTCCTTCTTTGACTACCAAAAACTGTTGCAGCCATACGGACCAACCAGCAATGACCAAATGAATTTTTCACATATTCATATGTTTGATACAAATTATGTTCCTCGCTGAGCTCTACATTTTGGGTGGTTAATAATTATCATCATTCAATTGACATTTAAGCTTATTGCTGACCCCCCTTCTCTCTTGAATGTTGACTTGGAACGACGAATTTTTCATTCAAATCCCAACTCAAGTGAACCGGTGAATTATGTTTATAGAGACCAGAGATAGATATATTTCTTAAAATATATATGTGTTTCAATCTTCATTATTAAAACATCTGTGATTATTAAGCCTTCTCTATTAAAAAAAAAACCTGTAAATATTAAACATCAATAAAAACAAAATGTCTGTGTCAAGTGACACCAATCTTGAATGGAGTAAGGCTCGTGACACCAAATTTGAATGGACTAGGGTTCATGTTGCAGGGTGAGCTATCTTTATAATATCTAATAATTATTTTTGGTGAATAATTTTTAGTTCACAAATATTTAAGGGGTTTTGATTGATTGATTCTCTATTAATATGTTGTAAATGTTAACGGTATAACTTACATATTAATCAAATTCTTTGACATTATGGAGTGTATTATCATATTACTTTTTTTTTTTAAATGATTAAAATTATATTATATTTATAAAAAAGATTTAAAAATTAATAATAATTTACATATAGTAACATGAGAAAAGAAAAAGTTTAATTCTTATTTATAATAATAACTACATAAATAACTTAAAATCATTATTTAATAAGTTAATTATTAATTAAATAATATTATTGATGTGAATAATTATTTAATTATTAAAATTAATTTAGTGATTGATTAATTAATATAATTTAATCACATAATTAATGAGATTAATGTTGAAAAAAAGTTTTTTAGTTTTTGTTTTTCTTTCATAAAATTGAGTAGGCTTTTATAACTATCAACAAAAATATATAAAACAATATTTATTTGACATTTATAAAATAAAAAATTTATTTCGTTTACTCTCAAAATTAAAATTTTTGATATTAAAAAGAAAATTAAGATGGATGAGAAGGGTTTCTAGACTAGGAGTGTTTAGGAGGTGATGGGTAAGGTGGCAAGCTAGATAGTCTGCCACCACCTCTTTTATCAACTTTCATGTTTGCGGCTGCTGCTTAATATATTTCATTTTGTATTTTTTGTTTACGCCTCTTTTTTTTATTGTATTTTTTTTTAGTATATTGTAATTGTTAACAACCTTACTTACCATCTCTTTTTTCACTTAAACTAGGTGTGACATTAGTTTCCTGAGATATACTGCCATACCACCATTATACATTTACTTTGTATTAATAGAAAAATACTTTTCAATCAAAATAATGGAATAAATACAAAAGAATAAGATTACATAAAAACATTTCTAACATTCTTTTAAATTATAAATAAAACCTGAAAAACATTAAGTTATTTAAATATTACCCATCAAACCTTACAATAACACCAAGTGTTCAAATTTTAGACACAGTACTATTTGTTTCCCATATATATGTATTTATGGCCTTCAGCATTTATAGTGGGAGAGATGGAAGAAGTGCTTCACAAACAAATCAATCTGAGGAACAATCCTGTACATGTTTTTTTTGTAGCAGGCAATTTTTGATTTGTTTACAATAATAGTTCACTTATAACTTAAATTCAGAGCAAGAGGAGTTTATTATTATCTTAGAAGACATGGAGCGCATGGAGATTTGTTTGCCAATTATGTTTTGGGTATTTATCATGGGAGGATGGATATTAATGTTTATAGCCATGAGAATGGCTCGGTCCACCGCAGGTTTATCCCATGAGGAAATAAAAAATCTCAAGTTTTTTAAATACAGAGTAAAATCCAGCAAAGAAGAAGAAGAAATGGAGAAATGTTGCATATGTTTATCAGGAATCAAAAACAACGAAGAAGGGTGTATGATTCCTCACTGCTCACATTGTTTTCACAAACACTGCATAGCCCACTGGTTGTGCATCAAGGCCAGGTGCCCTCTCTGTATGACTTCTGTCATCCCACCTTCAAGCCACAAACATAATCCCTACATGGATGGCGAGGAAGACATTGTTAAAATTACAATCCAGTGAAATGAAAACAGAGAATAAGTCTCAAAAGTGAGATTGTTTGTTTTTTCCATGGAGTAATAATGTTCTTTGTGGAATCGATTCAATTGTGTTAAAATGTTTTTGGTTGACGTTTTGGATCTTACTATTAAATTCATCATTAAAGATATAATTATTTGAAAGTTTGGTTTTTCCACTGAATACTAATATTCTTCTGGAATCAATTCAATTGTTTTTGGTTGACATTTTCGATCTCACTACTAAATTCATCATTAAAGACATAATTATTAGAAAGTTTGGTTTTTCCACTAAATAATAATATTCTTCTGGAATCAATTCAATTGTGTTTTACTGTTTATATTTGTTGTTTCAGATCTCACTACTAAATTCATCCTTAAAGATATAATAATTTGAAAGTTTGGTTTTTCCACCAAGCAATAATGTTCCTCTGGAATCAATTACATTATGTTCAAATATTTTTGTTTGACGTTTCAGATCTCACTTACCAAATTCATTGTTAAAGATATAAATATTTGAAAGTTTAATTTTTCCACTTAGTAATAATGTTTTTCTGGAATCAATTCAAATGTGTTCAAAATGTTTTTGTGTGACATTTCCCATCTTATAAACTAAATTCAAAGATATAATTATTAGGAAGTTTGGTTTTTCCACTCAGTAATAATGTTCACAATGTTTTTGTTTGGCATTTCAGATCTCACTTACCAAATTCATCATTAAAGATATAATTATTTGAAAATTTGGTTTTTCCACTTAGTAATAATGTTCTTCTTGGATCAAATCAATTGTGTTCAAATGTTTTTGTTTGACATTTCTGATCTTATAACTAAATTCAAAGATATCAAATATTTATGTTTAACGTTTCGGATTTCAGTACTATTTTCTTCCTGCAATATTGCTTATAAATGTGAAATTTTACATTAAGCAAGGAGCCCAACTCTGTATATCTGACTTGAAAGTGTATATTCTTATTTGTGAGTGATCATCCTGCCAGCTGACCCCGATTTCTTGTTTATGAGTAACCAATCCGTGATCATTCTGCCAGATGGCCCCCATTTCTACCCAATTATTGACTTGAAAGATAATTTAACTGTTTGATAAATACATTTTGTTTATAAAAAATATTAAAATAAACAGATTTGGCACTCATCATATCACAACTCTAATCTATGGGCTTTTGCATTGTACCAATCTATCTCTTAAAACTGTTATTTGAAAATAAATTGAAAAGGCCTATTTTGCTGATAGGTTAATATAGAATATACATCATGTTACAATCGTTTTTCATCGTTCAACTAAATTTTTTTATTGTAATTTAAAAAAAAAAATTACAGTTATTTCATTTTTTCTATAGTTGAGTATGACAGAGATGAGTAGTTGATGCTGTAGTAGAAATAGAGGATGAGTTCTTCAAGTTTTTTTAATTTAAGTACCTTTAAAAATAAAAATTTGACCAAATCAAGATAAATATTAGAAATTTTAACTACCACAAAAATAATAATAAATAAGAATGATTATCTTTTCAATAACTTCAAAATTGTAACTGCCACAAAAATAAAACTAAATAAAAATGATGAACTTTTCAATCTTAAAATTAGTAAACCAATCGTTATTACAATTTAATGGCAGAATAAAAAAGATTAAATAATGGCTTGGCTTGACAATCTAAAAGAAGTAGATTGTAATTGCTGCAAGAATTATGGTGAATAAGAACAATTTTCTTTTAAATTGTGACAATCTAAAAGAAATATATGGGAAATGGTGTACATAAAAGATAAGCCTTGGATTAGAAGAGTAATTTCTAAATAGCATTATGGGAAACAAAAAGTTGATTATCTGCACTAGAAAAAAAACTGTTGTGACAAAATCCCTAAACATTCTCTAGATGCAGAGGGGATTAAGACCTAGGTAAATTAGGCAGCATCCTAGGGCGCCAATATTTAGGGGGCGCTAATTTATTTTATTCTACTATGATTTTTATGAAGAGTAGATCAATCTATTAACCATATATGCTAGTAGCAATTAGTGGCTAATCTTACATACCAACTCAATTCATTTCATTAAAAATAAAATTAAACTTGGATAATTCTATTAAGATTATGTTATTCAGGAGGCCTCAATTATTAATGCAAATACCTATGTTGTAGGATTTTTAAATTTAATTCATACTCTGTGTATTTTTCATACTTTGTATTGTTTTGAAGTCTTATAGGTTTTTTCAAAGGAGAGATTAAAAAAAGTGAATATGTAATGAATTTGGGAAAAATAATTGGGAAATATATGAGAAAAGGAGGATTATGATAGACTATGCATTACATAATTAATTGGGGATATTAGGTAGCAATAGCTACAAAAAAATTAGTAACAAGTTTTTCTTGAATGGTAGAGGCATAACATATCAAGTAATATGATATTTGGTCATGGTTAATTATTTTGTGTACTATTACTTTTTTATTTATAGAAGGCGTTAACTCCAATATTGCATAGGGCGCTCAAAACCCTTAATCTTGCCCCGTCTAGATGCAACGTTTAATGGGAAATCTAAAAAGAGATTGGGAGTGGGAGAGAATCTTCTTGTATTGTAGAGTCATGGAAGGTGTGTGCTCTTATTCAAATGCACAATGCTGCCAAGAATCCAATGTACAAAGTGACATATATGCATAAATCCCTCTGATTAGTTTCTTTATATGGATTATCAATTGTAATATATTTATTAATATCTTATTTGATACTAAGTAATTCGGTTTGGGAATTGAAAAAATGAGTAGGCTTGCAACAAATCCCTCATCGAGGAGTGAAGGAGTCAGATAGGGATCAAGGTCTTTGACAAAATTACAAAGGGCACAAATAAATTGAGCTACATGTTTCAGTAGTTCTCCTGCCTTGAGAATGCTTCCATATTTTTCATATTGTTATATAAAAAGTGCTCTTATAACGATATTAGTTAAAAGAATCATGTGTTGATGTTGACTTGGCCATAAAGGAAAAACTAGGAAGGGAGTAGTTTATGAAGAAAACAAGGAAGGCATTTGAGAAACACAAAAGCTGAATACATGAAATTATGAAATCGATCATATTTTCTTACAAGTACAAATATCTATTTGAAAAATAATAATAGATATCAATTTCAAGGCTCTTATCTTTTTAGGAAAAAGGTGCGTCAAACTCTACCATATGGTTAAGAGAATTACTAATTTTGATTGACTCTTCAAAGTTAAAATAAGAAATTAAGTGACAGTCAAATTTAATGTACAAAATAATAGTTAAAATAGTCACACTATTTGATCACACCCCTAGTTCCCATGGTACTAAGTTATTACTAAATTCTTTTGATTTAGTTCTCATATATTTAAAAAATACAAAAAAAAAGATTATAGCGATAGTCAAATGGATGTTAAATTTATTTTAGAGAATAAAAAGTTGACACAGTCACGCCATTAGATTCCTCCTTTTTTCTTATAGAATGCCTATCGGCATTAAAAAAATACAAAAAACATTACCATGATTGTTAACTGGATGTCAAATTTAATACAAAGATTAAAAGTTAGCATGGTCACCAATTAGATCCCTCCCTCTACCATGATTGTAGAATGTCTATCAACATAATTAAAATTATTTGACCAGATTGATATATATTTTATCATCTTGAAATAAAAATCACCAAATCATGAAAGTAGGTGCAAGTGCAAAGATAGGTTTACCCCATATTAGGACTACAAGGGGGATGTTAGGAAAACTAATGTTTAGTTCTACACATGGTAAATATTTGCTATGGTAAATTCAAAGGATGGATGCACATGAGGTTAGAGGACAATCAATGTCCTCTCATCAGTTGCCAAAGACAGGGCCGCATACAAAGGTTTGTTGACATTTGTGTTTACATTTTAATTTCAATTTTTCCTGTTGTGTTTTTTGAGTTGTAGTTTTTTGTGTTCATGTGTGAAGGTGAGCTAGTTTTCCTATGTCATCTCCTAAAGTAAAGATGTGATGAGAGCTAATAGATGTACCTAACACATCATGATGTGGTTGTTAGTAAACCACTTGAAAACCGTCATCATTTTTGGTTTGTGGTAAACCACTAGAAACCCACCATTCTCAGTTTTTGGTTAGCCGTATGAAAACCATTCTGCCATGTTTTGTGATAATCCAATGAAAAATCACCTAATCACAAAAGTAGGTGCATGTACAAGTTTGATGTTTTCCCCATGTTCGAACCATAGGGGGAATGTTATGAAAACTGAGGTTTAGTTCTACACATGGTAAATATTTGTTATAGTAAAATGTAATAGAGTGTGGTTAGTGTGGTAAATGTGAGGTGGAAATATAACAACCATAGTTATTATATTGTTTAATATTATTTAGGTTGTGAGTTTCAACAACTCATGTAGATAGATTTGAGAGGTTATAGCTACCTCCTAAATTATATGGGAGCTATTACCTTTATATGTGGTTGCATTCAATACATGTAAATTAATGAAATTATTGAATATCATTCGGATTATTATCTGCAACTCTCTCTAATCTCTCTGTAAATATGGTGTATCATTTTTCATGTAATTGCACCTAGAACAAGATCATACCAAATTTCTAAGGTCGTACAATACGGTCTTGACCCTATTATATGGTCTTGGACCTATTCTAAATCAAAATTTGTAACTTTTTTGTGGCACTCACCTTCTTGGATTTTTTGTCATTGTCAAACCCTAGTTGTCACACATACAACGAAGCTATCTGAATGGACTAATATTCACCTCAAACCCTAGCCATGGATGAAGAGTCCTGTAAAACGAACAATAAAAGGGTTGTGGGAACCCATGTGCATCATCAATGTTGGCACTACTCTGAAGAGGTTTCAAATTAAACTTCTTTTATAATGTTTGTTTTGGCCATTGTATGTAGTGAAAAACTACAGAGTAATGAAAGATGAACAAATTAAAAATGCAAACCTTCCCTGTACTTTCTCCAATGCAAACCTCAATAAGGGTTGTGAAGACCTTGTTTGTGAAACCTTGCAAGTGAATGTCAGAGATGATTTGTGGGTGCTCTTGAGTGCTCTCCAAGATTTGAATGCAAAATGCTACAAACACAGTTCAACAGAGTTTTTGTATGTCAGATTCAAGAGGATTTGAAAGGAAGGTAAACCTGTAATTTATAGAAGCAGAAGGTAGTTGGAATTGGTTACACACGGATAAATGAGTATGCTAAAAATAGCATTGTGGGTAGTTGCAATAGTGTCGGGGGAAATAAATGAATTAATTACAAAAAGTTGCATCCAGAAAAGTGGTTGTACGTGCATTTTAATTGCCCCACCTTTCTAGGATTCTAGAAGTTCAGTTAACTAAGGTAAGGATAGGGATTCCAAGTGGAATCTAGGTGGATTTAGATCAAGTGGCAGATGACTAGGATGTACACACACTTAATTAATTAATTAATTAATTAACTGATACATAATAATTAATTTAGCCAAAGGGGTACAAAGAGTACATGGGATTAATTTAATTAATCCAAAGGGGTACAATATGTATTAATTAATTAATTTAATAAATTAATTGCAAATGGATTAATAACATGGTGTAATGAAATTACTTGTATAATTCAGATCATGATCAGAAATATAACACCAAATAACACAATATTCCAGAATAATGATCTCAATATGTAATTAGAATAGCTTCGCCACTTCGAGGGGGCAACCTCTAAATCATACAATAAGACTCAAATGTTCCAAATGATGATGAACTACTACCTGAAATCCCCTATATATACTATTCATATGTTATGGCCATCACCAAGGTCAACCAACTAAGCATGAGAAAGTATAAATGATATAATAAAATGATATGGTAAGCCACAAGTCAGCTACTCATATCCTAATACAAGCAATAAATTAAGGGCATAGCATGCCCTTCCCCTTCAAAGCAACATTTTCCCCAATGTTGAGAAGCTCTGGGTGTTGCTGCAGGAATGTCATATCTTCCCATGTTGCATCTTCATTGTCCATATTTTTCCACTTGATCAGGTACTCAGTAATAACCCGTGTCCTCAATCTTTTAGTGCATGTTTAGGATGCATTCAGGTTCCAAGATGACTCTCCCCTCCTCATCGAGCTCAGGTAACACTTTTTGGGTTGATACTCTCTGTCCAATTACTTTCTTCAGGCAAGAAACATGAAAGACTGGATGTATTTTGGTTTATTGCGGAAGTTCTAATTTGTATGCTACAGTACTTATCTTCTGCAATACTTGATAGTGGCCATAATACTTTAGGTGAAATTTTGTTATCCTTTTGTTGTTGTTTCAAAGACATTTGCTTATATGGTTGTAACCGCACAAAAACTCAATCACCGACTTCGAAATGCCTTTTTGTGCAATGTTGATCAGTCTGTTGCTTCATGTGGTTTTGTGTCATGACCAAGTTCTCCTTGAGACTAGAGAGAGACCTCTTGTTGATACTAAATGTGTTCTTCTACTGCTCTAACCCACGGTTGTCCTCTCAATGATGATGTGATGGATGGTGGATGGTACCCATAGAGTGCCAAAAAAGGAGACTCATTTTAGATGAAGCATGGAAGGAAGTGTTATACCACCATTCTGCAAGTGGCAACCATTAGACCCATCTTGCTTGTTTATCTAACCGTAAAGCAACGGAGATATCCCTCCAAACACTTATTTACAACTTATGTTTGCCCATCAGACTGGGGATGATAAGAAGAGCTACGAGCTAACTGAGTACCCAAACATGAGAATAAATCAGTCCAAAAATTACTGAGTAAATATAGGGTCTCAATCACTTACTATAATCTTCGGTGTCCCATAAAGCTTTTGAACCGTGTCCATGAAGGTTGTTGCTACCATGCTTACAGCAAATGGGTGTGCCAAGGCACAAAAATGAGCATATTTGGTGAGTCTATCCACCACAAACCATGATGACATTTTTTCCTTCAGATTTAGGCAATCCTGTGATAAAGTCCATGGAAACCTCTTCCCACCACTAATTAGGAATAGATAGAGGTTGTAGAAGACCTGGGGACCGAACTGTTTCACCCTTATTTTGCTGACAGACCATGCATTCTGCCACAAATTTTTGGACATCCCCTTTGAGACCTTCCCAAAAGAAATCTTGTTTGACTCGATGATAAGTCTTCAAGAATCCAGAGTGCCCCCCTACTGGAGAAGAGTGAAGCTCAGATAGAATCCTATTTTTAAGAGTGGAGTTCTTACATAGGTATAATCTATATTTATACCATAAAGCATCCCCTTTCAATACAATTTTTTCAAACATGCTTAGATCATTCTGGAGATAATGAATGAGGTTTTGTGTGGTTGGGTCATTTCTCCATTTGGACCTTGCCTCATCTATCCAATCTTCCTATAGTATGGATATGGCACATAACAAGGTTGTAGTTGATTCATCTTTCCGCGACAGAGCATCGGCAACTACATTCTCCTTCCCTTTCTTATAGATAATCTCACAATCATATCCCAACATCTTAGAGACCCATTTTTGTTGTTCTTTAGATGATAAATGCTGCTCCAAGAAGTATTTCAGACTATCATGATTTGTCTTCACTTTAAAGTGTCTTCCTATGAGATATGGTCTCCATTGATTTACTGCATGAAGTATGGCTAGCATTTCCTTCTCATAAGTCGGCTTGGAAAGATTCTTACCTTTGAATTGATGGCTCAGAAAGGCAATAGGATGACCTTCTTGAATGAGAACTACCCCCATACCCACCCCTAATGCATCACATTCAACAATGAATGTTTTGGAAAAATCTGGAGTAGCCAAGACTGTAGTGGTGCACATGGCCTCCTTTAGTTGTTCAAATGCTTTGGTTGCATCCTCACTCCAATGGAAGGAGTCCTTCTTTAATAAAGTTGTGAGAGGTACAAATATGCTTCCATAATGCCTTACGAATCTTCGGTAATAACCTGTAAGCCCCAAAATTCCTCGTAGATTCTTTAGGGTTTTTGGAACCTTCCACTCCATCATGGCTTTGATCTTATTAGGATCGACTTTAACCCCTTCATGAGAGACAATGTGACCTAACTATTCAACCTCCTTAAGTCCAAAAGAACACTTAGAGGGCTTTGCATAAATTTGATGTTGCTCAAGGGTTTCTAAAACCTTATTTACATGATGCAAATGTTCCTCCCATGTTTTGCTATAAATTAATATATCATCAAAAAACACTAAGACAAACTTCCACAGGAATGACTTAAAAATAGAATTCATCAAACTTTGAAATGTAGAAGGTGCATTTTTGAGTCCAAAAGGCATTACTAGGAATTCATAATGGCCTTCATGTGTCCGAAAGGCCAGTTTTATGAACATCCTCATCCTTGATTCTGATTTGGTGGTATCTCGAACGAAGATCAAGCTTTGTAAAATAAACAGCACCATGCAACTCATCAAGAAAATCATCAATTACAAGAATAGGAAACTTATCTTTGATTGTGTACTTATTAAGTTCCCTATAATCAAGACACATGCGCCACATGTCATATTTCTTCCGTACCATCACTACTGGAGAATAATAAGCACTCTGACTATGACGGATAATTCCTGATTCCAACATCTCTTGTACAATCTTTTCGATTTCACTCTTTTGCACATATGGGTACCTATAAGGTCTGATGTTAGGCAGTTGACTTCCTGGTAATAACTGAATAGCATGATCATGATCTCTCTTCGGAGGTAAGCCCTTTGGTATATTTTCAAATACAACAGAGTGTGCATCTAACACTGCTTGCATATCTGATGATATAATGTCCTTAGAATGATGAGCCTCCAATGAAAATATTTGTGCCACAAATTCCTCTGCACCCTTTTTTAGCATTTTGTGCATCTGATGAGAACTTACTATTTGTGGAGACTTTTCTCTTAAGCCTCTTAGCTCAAAAGTCCTTCCTTCAGAGTGAAATCGCATGAACAAGTCTTGGAAGTTCATCTCGATGGTTCCCAAAGTGGTAAGCCATTGAACCCCTAACACAATGTCTGCTCCTCCCATAGAAATGACATATATGGGACTATTTAGTATGTAATCTCCCATGGCAAGCTTAATGCTATGGCATTTTCCAGAACAAGTAACAGTACCTCTAGCAGCAATCATTACTTGACATTCAGGAGCTGGATAATTGAAGTAGTTTAGGTGCACTGCTAACTTATGATTGATAAAGTTGTGAGTACTCCCTAAATCAATCAACACTGTGACCCTCTATTTTTTAGGAATCCAACCACCCTTAGGGTTTGGGGCTGCTAATACCTGAAATTACATGGCAAGAGATTGTTGGTTGAGGATCTCCTAACTCCTCCTCTGGCTCAACCAAGACCTCTGACTCTGAATCTTCATCCTTCTCTTCATCTTCACTAGGCCCATCAATGTAGAACAACTTATTTTTAGCACATTTATGTCCTAGTCCAAATTTACTGTCACAGTTAAAACATAAACCTTTTTCTCTTTTTTCTTCAATTTGTTGAGGTGTCAATCTAACTGGTCAAGGGAGTGTTGGGGCCAAGGTGTTGCAATCTCTGGTATAAGTGAAATGTTGTCTCCTACTTGAAACAAATTTCTCCTCTACCCTTCTTACCATAATCATCGAATCAGAAACCTTATGGAGGATTAAACATACGCACCTCATGCTCAATGTGATCCTTAAGACCCCCAAGAAATAGGTCATTCAGATTCTCTTCAGTAATATTTTCCACCCGTAGAGAAAGGTTTTGGAAGTGATGAATGTAATCCTTAACAGATCCTATTTGTCTCAATTTTGCTAATTGGATGAAGTAATTATCTGACACACTAGAACTATAGTGTAATTAAAACTCTTCAATGAACAATGTCCATGTAACATTGAGACCAATCTTCTGCCTTTGAGCACATAACCATTGATACCCAAACAAATTGGTCAGGTTCGAGATACAAAGCTGTCATGGTCACCTTTTGTCCTGGTGGAATCTGATGTAGTTCAAAGAAATTCTCCATTTGGTTGATCCAATTGAGTGGATCCTTTCCATCAAACTTATGCATCTCCACTTTTGGAATCATAGTATGGGCCTACAAAGTGCTCGTATTTGGATTGTGCACACTCGAAGATCCACTCTGGCTCATGTGTCTATTATGTTGACCTGAGGATCCACCTTGATAGACATAAGTATGATTACCTATCATATACGTCCTGAAGTTTTGCATGAAATCCTCCAATATTTTTCCAATCCTATCCACATCTTCTTTGCTGGTCACCTGAGATTCGAGGTCTCTTAGGTTAAACTCAAGTTGGCTTATTTTATGGTCTGTCGAAGTAAACCCTAACCTTGAGGAATTTGTACTTATATCTTCTATCTCCAACTCCTCAACTATTATCTCATCCTTTTCTGGTGTTTTACCTAGAGTGATGGGATTCTTTTTTCCTCTTGTGGAATGCCCCACCATGATGCCACAAAATAGTAGCATGTAGGGATCACAGTCAAATTTTAGGTTTCATATTTCGATACGAATTCGGCCAAATATAAAAAAACTTAAAGAATAACCCCCAAATAAATATTTTTGTGCTTTCCTAAAATGTAAATAATTTGAAAAAATTCCACAATTTGCACCCTAGGGAGCGATTTTATGAAAAACCCTAAATTTGTTAAAGTCTGAAATTTTCAGGGAACCTTACTTGAAATGTTTTACAACTTTGTTAAAAATATCTCCCACCAATTCACTTTGGTTCACAATATATGGCGGAAACAAAAAATTACGGTTTTTACCCTAACTTTGGCCCAGATCGCAGCATTGATACCACTTGTAATGAAATTACTTGTATAATTCAGATCATGAGTAGAAATATAACACCAAATAACACAATATTCTAGAATAATGATCTCAATATGCAATTAGAATAGCTTCGCCACTTCGAGGGGACAACCTCCAAATCAGACAATAAGACTCAAATGCTCCAAATGATGATGAACTACTACCTAAAATACCCTATATATATTATTCATATGTTATGGCCATCACCAAGGCCGACCTACTAAGCATGAGAAAGTATAAATGATATAATAAAATGATATGGTAAGCCACAAGTCGGCTACTCATATCTTAATACAAGCAATAGGTTAAGGGTGTAGCACATAGTGTACTAAAATAATACTGGGAACAAGTGGAAACAAAAGTGTAATTTTGGGGTGTTTACATTTTTCCCCTCTTTAAAGTGCTATTACAAAGTAATAATGCTTTAAAGATAGTAGACGCATGCAGATCAGCGAGCGGAAAAATTGTGAAGCATTGGGATGCCCCAGCAAGCAGAATGGTAGAGGAATGTCCCCTCAAGGGGATGGATGACGCAATAAGGCAGCAGACAACCACTTGATAGGAAGAAAGTAAGGGATTAAAACAAGGATGGGAAAGGACTATGTTCATAGCATGAGCATTATTTGGAGAGTAATTTTTTTAGAACAACCAGATATTTACTGTTGCACAATAGAGTTGTCACCATGATTATGAAAGAATCAAGATGGTTAACCCAGATGTGAGTAAACAAACACACACAACAAAGAAAAGATAAAAAAGAAAACAAACCCAATATACAAAGTAGGTGTTCGGAATCAGGGTTATAAAGGAACCAAGATGTGATCACACTACTTGTAAGTGGTCCAAAAAGAGTAAACATCAACAATGCAACACAAAGTCGAAAAAAAAGACAATCAACTATGCCCCTAATGTGTGCCACAATGATGATTAAGTAGATATAAATGTTCCCAAGTGGGAATAGGATTAGACTGAAAGAGTGGAGTTAAAGTGACTCCTTATAACACTCTTGTTGAATTCATTGTGCAAATGATCAAAGTTGAAATTTCCCCAGGTGAAGTTATATCATGAAGGAAAAACAATTTGTGTGACTTGCCCCAAGCAGAGTTAGCATATCATGCAAAGGGAAGAAAGTGATAGTTGTAAAATTAGCATGATCACTAGGATAATAGATAAAAGTATGATGTTTATCAAGATTGTATTGAGATGTTGAATGCTTCACTTTAAGTGTTTTCCAATTGTAGGATTTCTATGACAAGTGAATGTTTGTTCGAAATTTTTGTAATTTTTTGTGATTTTTTTTTGGATTTTTGAAATATTTGATTTTTTTGAATTTTCGCAAGTTTGGAAATACAATGCAAACAAAAAAAATGAAGACATTCCATGGCTTAAATAAACTAGGAGGAAAACACAACACGTGCAAATGACAAAAAGATATAAAAGAAGTAACAAAAATAAACCCAATATGAACAGGAAAGAACCACACCAAAGTTATATGTGAACTAGGATGTGAATAAATTTTCTACAATTGGTCCATGAGCGCATTCCAGATACACAGAGTACTGGTTATTCGAACTATCAAACATAAGAAACTAAGCTAAGAAAATACAATACAAAATTCCATATGTACAAATGGTAAACAAGCAAACAAGCTAGTGAACAAAAACACACTAATGTAAAAAAAATTCTAATAAAGAAGTGAATATATACAGATGTCAAGTTGCCCCCAAGAGAAAGCCAAAGCCAAGTGATGTCCCTATGCAAAGTTACATTGCAAAGAGTAGCTTGATTGATTGGAAAAGATGATTGGGAACAATCAGATGAAGAAAATGGTGAATGAAATTACACAGTTACGAGTTTTTTTTTTGGAAAAGCATTTTTGAAACATTTTGTATGTTTTTTTTATTGTATTTTCTGAACAATTTTTTATTGTTTTTGTAGTTTTTTTTGTGAGACATTTTTTTGAATGTTTTTGTGTGTTTTTGGAATTTTGAACCACACCGCCAAAGAAGAGGGAAAGGAAATTCCCAAGTCAAAACCGATATGCTAAATGGAAGGTGAACAATGGTGGTAGACAATGGGCATGACAACCTGCCAAGGAGAACATGTGACACACGGTGAGGTGAAAAGTTACAAGTGGGAAACAAAGTGAAATGATGAAACAGGTGGATGCACTGATATGCCCCCAGTACAAGGGTTACTCTTAGAGAGACTCAGGAGTATAACTTCTTCATATGAATGGAATTCATAGGCTCCTTCAACTCTTTTCCATCCTCGATAGACAGTTTGTATGCACTAGATCCAAATTTAGCAGTTATAACATAAGGACCTAACCAATTAGGCTCAAATTTGCCCTGTTTTTCTTGTGGTTTAGTTGTGTTCTTTTGATTTTCCTTTAGGACCAAATCACCAATTTCAAACTGTCGAGGTTTGATCTTGTGATTATAATTACGGTGATAGTCTATTCTGATATACCTGCATATGGTCTAAGGCACGAAGCCATCTCTCGTCTAGTAATTCTAGCTCTACAAGGCATGCAACACGGTAATCCTCTTCATGAATGAGATGTCAGAGGGATACACGAAGTGAAGGTAGCTCAACTTTGATAGGTAATATGGCTTTAGAGCCATATACTAGGGAAAAAGGAGTAGCTCCTGTAGGTGTACGGAAGGAAGTGCGGTAGGCCCAGAGGGTAGGATATAACTACGTATGCCAATTACATCTATGTTTATTGACATTATTTTCCAAATAGACTTGATAGTCTTGTTTGATGCTTCGGATTGGCCATTGCATTGTGGATAATAGGGTGTAGCCCATTTTAGGTGGATATTATATTTCTTAGCTAGGGCCTTGAGATCCTTATTTTTGAAAGAACCACCATTGTCAGTGACAATAGCAGTGGGGATGCCAAAATGAAAAATAATATGGTTGAAGATGAATTTAGAAATATTGCACCCAGTAATGTTAGTAAGAGGCATAGCCTCAACCCACTTGGTGAAATACTCAGTGGCAGTTATAATAAAAGTGTGGCCATCGGAAGATGTGGGCTTTATTTTTCCAATTAAATCAAGTCCCCATTTTGAAAAAGGCCAAGGTGAAGTAATAGGTTGCAAGGCTTGGGATGGTGCATGAATGAGATTACCATGTTTTTGGCAAGCCTAACGTTTCTTCACAAAGTTGCATGCATCTTCCTCCATTGTTGGCCAGTAGTATCCAATGTGTAAAATATTCTTTGCAAGGACTATTCCACTGGTATGGGCACCGCAAATACCCAAATGTACTTCAGCTAGTGTCTGATTAACTTCATCCTGATTGAGACATCTTAAGAGAGTCCCATCATAGCCTCTTCGATACAAGGTGTCAGCAAGAAGGGTGTAGCGTGAAGCACATTGTGCTAAGGCTCTTTTATTAGCTGAATTAAAATTAGGAGGATAGGCTTTAGTTTGAATGAAGGTGTATATATCGTGGTACTAGGGATGATCAAGACCAACAATCTCACAAACCATGGTGGACTCTGGAAATTCGTATGCGGGCACCAAAAGATGTTCAACAAGGAACTCATTGTGAGTTTGATTAGTGTCAAATGAAAGAAGGGAAGTGATAGTTACCATGGCATCTACTGCTTTGTTTTGTACATGAGGAACTTGTTCAAAATTGATAATCCGGAAATACCCTCTAAGGCTATCAACCATTCTTTTATAAGGTAAGAGATTTTCATCTTTTACCTGATATTCTCATTAACTTGATTAATGACTAGAAGAGAATCACCAAGAACTGTCAATTCTTACAGGCACCATGAGATAAAAAACCTAAGCCTGCTATCAGTGCTTCATACTCTGCTATGTTATTTGTGTAAGGGAAGTTGATACGATAAGATTTAGGTATGAGGTCTCCATCCAGTGTACGCAAGACAATTCCTGCTCCAGAACCATGGATATTGCAAGATCCATCAAAGAATAATGTCCATAAGGGTGTTGTGTCTATGTACAACAAGTCTTCTTCTGGAAATTCAAAATTTAGTGGTTGTGAACCTGGTAGTGGTGTTGCAACCAGTTGGTCTACCAGTGCTTGACCTTTGATAGCCTTTTGATTGACAATTTCAATGTCAAATTCACTAAGTAGTGCAATCCAGCTAGACATGTGTCCTGTTATGACTGGTCTCGAAAGTAGGTACTTAAGAGGATCAACCCTTGAAATTAGCTTGGTGGTATGATTTAGGAGATAGTGTCGCAGCTTGCTGAAAGTATAAGCAACTACTAAACAAGCCTTTTCAACCTATGAGTACTTGGTCTCATGCTCAAGAAGATTTCTTCTCAAGTAATACACAACTTGTTCCTGACCCTTATCATTGTGTTGCACCAATAATGCCCCAATGGCATGTTGTGTTGCAGATGTATACAACAACATAGGCTTATCCTGTATAGGTGGCATGAGTACCGGTGGAGATGTCAGGTATTCTTTCAATTTTGCAAAGGCATCTTGACAGTCTTGTGTCCATTTGAACTGGACATCCTTTTTAAGCAACTGGTTGAAATGATGGCACTTATGTGCCAATTGGGAGATGAAGCAATGAATAGACTATATTTTTCCTTATAGGCCCCTTAATTATCGAAGGTTCTAAGGAGGTGGCATATCTATTATAGCTTTGACCTTGGTAGGGTCCACTTCAATTCCTCTTCGTGAGACAATGAATCCTAGAAGTTTCCCTGAAGTGACACCAAAGACACATTTTTTTGGATTAAGGTGAACCTTGTACTCCCTTAACCGCTCAAATATACACCTAAGAACTATTGGATGATCCACCCTAGTCTTTGATTTAGCAAGAATATCATTGAACATAATCTTCCATTATGTCGTGAAGAAGGTCATGGAAAATAACAGTCATGGCACGTTGATAAGTTGCACCAGCATTTTTAAGGCCAAAAGGCATGACCTTGTAACAAAATGTCCCCCATGGGGTTGTAAAATTTGTTTTATGTTGGTCTTCTTCAATAATTTGAATTTGGTTATACCCAGAAAATCCATCCATAAGGGATAACATCTCATGGCCTACAGTAGAATCGACAATCATGTCAATATTATGCAAAGGGAAATCATCCTTAGGACATGCCTTGTTAATGTCATGAAAATCTATACAAATACAGATTTTGGGGGTCTTCTTCACAACTAGTACCATATTAGATATCCACTCTGAGTAATCAATGCACCGTATGAAGTCTTGCATCCAATAATTTTTGTAGTTCGGCCTTAACAAGCAATGCAACCTTGGGATGCATTTTACGTAGTTTTTGCTTGACAGGTTTAGCATCTGGGTGCACCACATGGTGATGAACCACAAGAGAAGGATCAAGACTAGGCATATCTTTTTAAGACCAAGTGAATACATCCTGAAACTCGAGTTAGAAGTGTTGTGAAAGGCTTTGATTTCAGTTTCTGATAAACTGGCACCTAGTTGTAACAATTTTGGTTGGTCTTCAGTTCCAATGTTAATGGTTGTCATCTCTTCTACCAACAACTTAGAAGTGTCATTATCTTGAAATGATGTTGGAGGCTTGTGTAGATTGTTAGATATTTCTGGATCCAAATCTCCTCTCTCTAGTGCCTTTGAAAGGTTTTCACTAGGAGATGCGTCCTTTTCTTTCTTTTTCTTTTTCATTTTTTGCTTCTCGTATAATGCCTCAGAAAGGTTTTCACTATGCGAGATATAATTTGTCTTTTTTCTGTGTTTAATTTATTTTTCTTTAGGACTGGAGATTGTAAGTTCTTCGTCGAAGTAAGTGGTAGCATCAAGGTTTATATTGAAACCCTTCTTGTGATCTCGACAAGGGAAAAGGGTCCCGAGCCCCAAGGAACTCCTAGATGGCCTCATCATTTTGAAAGAGATCCATGGAAATATGACACTGTTGGTCATGATCAATGAGGGAAGGATAAACAATGTCAAGGGTTTGAATGGATAAGTAGTCTAAGAAAAGTGTAGTTTTGGCTAGGTCTTTGAAGAGGCTATGTGTGGAACCGGTCTCAATTTCAGAATTTGAGTCTGCATCACTAGATAACACCTCAAAGACTATAGGCCTCTTCTCATATGTCTCATATCCTAGACCATATGTGTAAAGGTTAGACTTGATATTCATAGGTTCAAGAACACCATGCCCTTGTGGGCCAAGGCCTCTTCCTTTCCAGTTCATGTTTTTCATCATTTTATGGCCCTTGGTGTAATCAGTGGATTCGTAGCATTCTGCCATCCTGTCATTGTATAGCCAAGAGTCATCAGAGATTGGAATATTTTCATCTTCTAGATATCCATATCGTCTCCAAAGAGTTTTTCCAAGATAGTAAGTTGGAGGTTCTTGTAAATGAGGAGCATTAGGATGCCCATAGCTATGCAAGGCGATAATGGGAGTTTTCCAACAAGAAATGTATTGTCAAGTGTGTACTCACCTAAACCTTTATGAGAGAATGTAACTTCAGGTGACACCTTAGATGTAGATGCTTCAGAGGAAGTGGAGGCATGAGGAATATCTTCAGGTGATGAGACGTAGATTCTTTAGAAGAATACGTGGAAGCATGAGGTGTAATATTACATCAGGATCAATACGGTTGGTAACAATAGAATTTGCGCTAGATCAGTTGTGCTATCAACAGATGGACAATAGTTTTCCTTTTTGTACCTTGCTTTAAAAAACTTACAGTATTCAAAGGGGTCAGTATCACCATGCAAGGTGAACTCTCTTCCATTATGTGGAAACTTTATGCATTGATGGAAAGTGGAAGGTACTGCATGCATCGTATGTATCCAAGGTCTACCCAAAAGAAGGTTATATGATGTGTCTGCATCAACTACATGACACATAGTGTCAAGGAGCTGTGGCCTACTTGTATGGGAAGAGTGATGGTGCCACAAGACTGGCGCTCAGTATTATCATAACCATGAATGGTAATGATATTAGCATCTAAGTCATCTATTGTATGACCAAGGAAACAGAGCATTTTTATAGAACAAATGTTAAGAGCCGCTCCATTGTCGATAAGAACTCTCTTGACTTTATGATCGGTAACATAGGCTTCGATGTACAAGGAGTTGTTGTTAATCAGATTCAAGGTTCAACATATCTTGAGGGCCAAAATATAGGATAGGAGTTTCAGGCGTAAGGTTCACGATCATAGCCTAAAACTATTGAACATTGAGAGTATGAGGAACACGCATGATTCATTTAGAGAACGAGTGAGAATATCCTGAAAGCTAGGTGACTCTTTCAGTAGTTCCATGAGAGAGATATGTGCTGGCATGGTTGTTAATTGTTTGATGAAGTCATACTGACCTGGAGTGGAAGATTTGGCATTAGAATTTGACTTTTGATTTGAAGGAGCTATTGGTTTGGACATTTGAGGTTCTACAGAAGATGTAGAAGGTTGGTTTTCCACAGGAACCCATATCTTCCTGTTGGCATGTGGTCACAACATTACTCAAAGGTGTGAATTTAATGGTCACCATTATAGATGGTACTTCCTCAATAAATGAGATAATTGAACTAAAATCATTGTTATTGGCAGAAGGACCTTTGTCAGCATTTTTATTGTCACCACCATGTTTGGGAAATGGGTTTGAGAACACCTTAAGATTGTCATTGGGTGTTTTATTTGGTGATGGTTCTTCAATAGTGATATCTCCACTATCAATGAGATCTTGGTACAAAGTGACGTAAGTGAAATCATCGATCAGTCAGGTGACCATCAATGTGATGAAAATCACAATAAGTATCAGCCTTGTACCAAGTAGGCTTGGGTTCTCCCTCAACCCAAGGTCTGGTGATGGGATAAGTAACCATGTTTGCATTAACGAGTTGTTGAAGGACATTTGATAGAGGTTCTCCCAAAGGAGTGAAATGAAATCGTTTAGAATCAGGAGAGGAGGAAACCTCTTTTCTAGGAAACAACAAGAGGTTGTTTACCTTTGTTTGGTCTAGTCTTGAGTGTTTTGGATGTTGTGGACATTGCGGTTGTCTGTAATACCATCATTGACCATATTACGATTGTGGTTAACATGTTTAGATTTGTCTTGGTGAGAGCTATTAGGATGGTTACTATGTTGCCCATTGTCTTTTGAATGAGGTTTAATCAAACCTTTTGCAATAAGGGCTTTTTCAATATGTGATCCTTTCTCAATAAATTCTTTGAAAGTATTAAGGCAATGCATTTTCATGTGAAAGGATAGCTCACTGTTGAGATTGGGTACAAAGATGCTCACGAGCTGCTTCTCAGGCATGGAGCATGGGAAACAACTAGCAATCCCACGCCATCTTTGTAGGAATTGTGTGAAGGTTTCATTTGTTCGTTGTTTGGCATTACACAAGTCCATCATTGTAATTTCAGACTCTAGGTTGAATGAGAAATGTTTGACAAACTTCTCTGAGAGGTCCGTGAAAGTTTGTATAGAGCCCTTGGGGAGGAGTAGGAACTAGTCCAAGGCTTGTCTTCCTAGACTTCATGGAAAGAGACACATTAAGAAGACATCACTATAGGCCACCTCTTGGCAAGCCATATAAAACTCCCTGATATGCTCTCTAGGATCACTCTTTCCCTTGTATTTGTCAAAGTTTGGGCATCTCAAAATATTTTGGAAAAGGAACACGCAAAATGTCCTTATCGAAGGGGTAAGGACACAATTCTTCAAAGCTGAATTGTTTTGCATTGATGTTTCATACTAGAGATGGTGTCCTTCATCATTTTCCATTCTTGGGAAAATGGTGAGTTGTTCTGTAAGAAATATAAGGAGCCATCACTTGTAGAGTTGTTGTTATCTTTGGTGTGCATGGTATGACTCTTAAATGAAGCATCACTAGATTTCTTTGGTGCCTCCTTGTCATGGGATTCATTGGTGACTTTGGAATTTAAAATAGCAAGTTGTTTAGCCATGTCATTAATTTGATTCATGAGGGATTGAGTAGGATCAGTGGCTGAATCAGTTGATTTTCCTTTGTTCCTTTCGTCAGATTTTTCTTTGTTTGATTCATTTCCTTTGGCGTTGTTCGAGGTGGACTTGTTTCGATCATCATTATTCGTGTGACTAGGTCCTGCCTCATCATCATTGTTTGTCGAAATGAAAGGTTCACCCTTGTTAGGTGGTGGTTTTCCAAGTAATGTTTGTAAACTAGCTTCATCAAAGTCAGAGGGTAATTTTGCTCCCATCTCAAGGAGATGAAGAAAAAATTGGTCTTTATTCATACGTAAAATATTTTCAACATGGGATTGTTCTTCGAGTGAGATGTCATTCTGATCATCCTCAGAGTTTTGGTCATTATCACTATCAAAATTTCCAAAAGGATTTCATTCACCCCTTCCAAAAGGACTATAATCTTTGTGTCATGTTCCCACCATTTTTAAAAGAGGGAGGGAGCAAAAGAGATATGTGAAAGATAACTCAACCCGTAGCAAAGTGAATGTGATGATGGAAGAGAGGTGTGTGATTAAGTTTGATAATAACTTGTCCCTTAACAAAGTGAATGCTAAGATGGGAAAGAGGTTTGGAAGATATGAGTGATGCAACCCTTAACAAAGTGAATGTCAAGATGGAAGCATGTGAAAGTGTTTGATAAACTCGACCCTTGACAAAGTGAATGCCAAGATGGAAGAGTGGTGTGATGTGATGAAGGTTTTCATCCTCTAACAAAGTGAATGCTAGAATGGAGGAGGGTTATAGTGACAAAAGTCCAAATGTGTTCAACCTCTAACAATGTGAATGCTAGAGTGAAGAAGCTAGGATAGATTGATTAAAAATGCACTCTACCACCTAGCAAAAATAAATGCTAAATGGGAAGAGGGTATGAAAAAAGGAGTCAAATTGTATGCGATGTGCTCAACCCTTAACAAGAATTAGTTAAGAAGGAAGAGGCTAATGAAGAGATAAGACTCAAATATTGATAACATAAGCATTGGAAAGAAGATATGATGAAGTGTCTAGAACGCAACAAATATGTTGTCAAGTTAGAGACGTGAAGAAAGAAAACATATACAGTTTAACAATGATGTTTTCAAACTAAAGGATCGCAAGAGGAGAATGAAGATAAAATGTGATGAAATAAGTTGTGGAAAAGTGAAACACAACACCGTTAAGATGTGATTTGTAAGATGAAAGTGCTTGAGCGAGGACGTGGATATCCGTAACTCAAGACTTGATGTCAAAAAGAAGATGAAAACTTAAACTTTGGGAAGGTTATCCAAATGTTTAAGTGTCGAATGGAATGGGAGATAAAACCAAAATGAGGTGAATACAAAAGATAGAAGAATTTGATAATCGCGAAAGGGGAAGAATCAAATAAGTGAATAAAAACTCCAAATGAATGAAAGAAGATCAAATGGAGAAGACAATGAGGATGAAAAGAAGAGAAAATTGAAATAATGAAAAAGAGATGAAAGTTCCGAAAAGGGAAAATTGAGAGTAAAATGAAGGTTAGTGAATGACTGATGACGAGAAGAAAAGAAGACGAGAACAGATGAAATGAGGATGAAAGTATAATCCAAACAAGGATAGTTTGGAAAAAACAAAAAGATAAGAAAAGTGAAAGATGGATCCCAAACAAGGAGTATTTGGGAAAAAGTGAGTGTGGAACACTACTACAAAAAGAAAGAAAAACAAAAGAAGAAAATATGAAAAAGAAGTTTTTGTTTGAATGTTTGTTTGTGGCCTCTACCTTAGATTGGCTTGGAAAATGTTTGGCTTCCTAGGTGGCTCTCTCAACTAGGTGTCAGAAAAATATCTGAGCAAGTGTGACGCTATTGCTAGCTGATGGCTTTACTTTACCCCCTTTGAAACCCTGAGCAAAGATCTTGCTCAGAATGAATCACACTGGGGTCACCACTAAGGATATCCGTGACTCTAACTCACAAAGGCTTTACTAGTCAGGTAGGAGAAAAGGTTCCCATTTTGTCCACCAGTTCCCTCAAGGTGTGGACTACTTTGGGGTTCCTAGAACCACCCCCTTTGTTGTAGCTTAAGGCTTATGCCAAGGGGGTTATGTTCTAGTTAAGTGGTCGAGCCGTAGCTCTTAACCGAACCTACAAATCAAGTGTTTTGAATGTGGTGTTTTTTTTAATCTTTTGATTTAGGTGTGGTTTGGTTGAACTCCTTTGGCAACCTACAGTTAGTAGTTTTTGAAATGTTTAATCCACCTTGAGTGAGAGCAGGTCCTTCAAACAATGATTAGAAAGTTTTTTGGAATGAGGGAAAAATAACAAAACAAATAAACAAGACAACAGAAGCAAACCCACATTTTTTATTTCCAAGATCGCTTAAAAAGTGCGAGGAAAGAGCATACATGTGGGTTGGCTTTGGTTAAGTGAAACATTAATTCCCCAAAAACAAAAAAGAAAGAAATGACCACATTTTTAATTCCCAAGATCACTTTAAAAAGTGCAAGGGAAGAGCATACACATGGGCGATTCAATGTTAGTCTCAAAAAACAAAAAAAACAACAAAGCGAGAAGCACATGAAAAAACATGTTAGAAAGGGTTAGTCGATAAACAAAAATGATGAAACATGTGCACAAGTGATTAAAAATGTGAAAAAATTGAACTGAAAATTCCAATAACACTAAAATTCAACAACAAGTAGTCCCGAGAGTGATTAAAAGCATCCACTAACCCTGCAAAAGGAAAGTTCACAGTTAGGCTGAGAATAAATAAAGAAACTAAGGAAACTAATTTAATTGTATGTAAAACTATAAATAAAATTAAATAAAATAAAAACTAAAATAACTAAAGGAATTAATTAAAACCCTAAAAAAAAAAACTATAAAATATAAATAAAACTAATAAAAAATTGTAAAAATGTGTGTGTGTGTGTGTGCAGGTGAAGCCCATAGGATGGGTCGAGAAGTAAAATGGGAAGGGTGAGCTAAGGGAGAGGCTCGGGGTGGAGGGTTAGGGACAGCGAGATCGGTTGAGGGCAGAGGGGTAGCGAGGGGGCAGGGAGTGGAGAAGGAGAGCAGGGTTAGGGTGGGGAAGTGGAGAAGGGAAGGGAGCAGGGGATCTGAAGGGGAGGAGTGGAGGAGGGATGGGAGATGGGGTTAGGGGGAGCTCAAGAGGTTGGGAGGGACGGGGATTGAGAATGGGGAGGTAGGGATCAGAGGCGGGAGAACAAGGTGTACAAGGTAGTTAGGGAACGTGGGTTGGATTGGGGGTAGGTAGGGTGGGGTAGGGTCGGGAAGTAGTTAGGAGGGGGGAGAGGCAGGGGTCGTGGGGTGAGAGGGTTGTTGGGAAGACGGGGAGCGGAGAGGTTGGTGGGTATGGGTAATGGTAGAACAGAGGGGGAGGTGGTTAAATTGTTAGTATGGTTTAGGTTTTTTTATATTGAGGTTTTCAAATTGCTCAAAGCTTATAAATAGGGAGGGGGGGGTAGGTTAGGGTTTAAATTTTTTTTTAGAAATATATTTTGTTTAAAATTTTAGCTTTTTTTAAAACCAAATATATATTAAAATCTTAACAAGTTTCTGCTTATGTTGGTTTTGTGTTGTATATTTTTTGTAGGTATGCAGAATGTGCAGGTGAATGGACTTGCCTACACATAGACTAAGAGTAGAAAAAGATATGAAGAAAATAGAAACTGGACAAAAGCAATAAAAATGTCAGCACTCAAAAAATGAATCAACAAAATACAACAATATGTGTTTTTAATTTTACTTCCTACAACTGGGAAACACCTGTCAAACCTATAGAAGTTCACTTGTAAAATCTTCAGACAAACAAGAAGGTTATGATGAAATGAAGAACACAAGAACAAAAAGAAACCAGAAATGAAAGACAAATGGGGTGCGAGTCCCACCGGGTGTGCCAAAATGTATGCAGAGAAAAATATTATAATGAAAGATAAACAAAAAAAAATGCAAACCTTCCATGTACTTTCTGTGCAAACCTCAAATAAGGGTTGTGAAGACCTTGTCTGTGAAACCTTGCAAGTGAATGTCAGAGATGATTTGTGGATGCTCTTGAGTGCTCTCCAAGATTTGAATGCAAATGCTACAGACACAGTTCAATAGAGTTTTTTATGTTCAAATTCAAGAGGATTTGAAAGGAAGGTAAGCCTGTAATTTATAGAAGCAGAAGGTAGTTGGAATTGGTTACACACGGATAAATGAGTATGCTAAAAATAGCATTGTGGGTAGTTGCAAAAGTGTCGGGGGTAGTAAATGAATTAATTACAAAAATATGCATCCGGAAAGGTGGTTGTACGTGCATTTTAATTTCCCCCACCTTTCTAGGATTCTAGAAGTGCAGTTAACTAGGGTAAGGATAGGGAGTCCAAGTGGAGTCTAAGTGGAGTTTGAATAAGTGGCAGATGACTAGGATGTGCACACACTTAATTAATTAATTATTTAATTAATAAATAACAATTAATTTAGCCAAAGTGGTACAAAGGGTACATGGGATTAATTTAATTAATCCAAAGGGGTACAATATGTATTAATTAATTAATTTAATCAATTAATTGCAAATGGGTGAATAACAAGGTGTACTTGAATAATACTGGGAACATAGGTCAGACAAGACCATATACAAATTCTTGACCAAATTGTACGACCACCCTAACTAGGGACATAAACATGCAAAATAAAGTTTGGAACTTGTCAACTAGTGTTTTTCTATGGATTTTGTGCATTGTATTTTTAGAATGTGTCCACATGTCAATGTACAGGGATGAACAAGCTAAACAATGGACCTCAGAAAGTTCTAAAGAAGAATGGAGAGATGGTATTTATCATAGCAAGAGTGCATTGTCAAATCAAGTGTTGTCAAGGTGTAAATTTCCAAATTTGAGTGTTTATATAGTCTATATGACACACCTAGGATATTTTTTGCCTATAGGAGGAGATCTAACATGAGTATACTTGATAGGCATGGACTTAGAAACTATTACTTTTTTAGAAGGGGGATAGGTAAAGGAGCCTTGTAAGGAATGCCTTGAACCATAAAAACTTGATTTCTAAAAGTGTATTTTACACATTTATGGGGAATAAAAGGAATAAACCTAAGCTTATGAATCTAATTATATCCTGCAAGCACATCACATGTGCCAAGAATATCAATAACCAATTAAGGTGTAGGAAGGATAGCTTCCCCCACTTGAAGGGGAAGAACAATGTCTCCAATAAATTGATTAGGAAATTGTGCATTGAATTGGATATTTTCCTTGGTATAGCCAAAGAAGTAAGTAATGTGAGAGTGCACATGTTGTACCTAACACCACTAGTAACCAAGAGAATATTAATAGGTTGTTTATTGACAAAGGCTAAAATATAAAGCACATTAGAAATAACGTCATCATCATGTATGTCATTATCATCAAATGTAATAAAAGTCCTAGGATGTAAATAAGAAGTAAGAATACCAATAAGATTATCATGTGGATGATCGTATGTATTAAGAGGGGGTTGTACCTTTTAACCATGTGAATTTCCTTTTAAGAATCACTTGTAGTTAAAGCTTTATAGGTTGAGATATGAGATTAATAGTTGTTTTAGATTTAGATTTGTTTTCATTAGTTTTGTCGTTGTAATTATATATGCCTTTGAATTTAGATGTCGATGCATTAGGTTGGGTAGGCACATACTTAAGCTTGTTCGATGATAGGAGCTTGACCTCTCTTTCTTTCAAAGTATGATAAAACTAATCAAAGGATCTAAATTTGTTGAACATATAAAATCATTACAAAGGAGATATGAGACTTTGAGTAAATAGATCGTAAATCTCACCATCTTCAAGGATTTTGCTCATTTTAGTAAGCATAGTTTTACAACGCAATACATAATCAATGATGGGTCTGTTAGAGCTTTGCTAAATTTTATCCATTTGAGCATAAGAGACCTCGCCACCAATATTAATGAAGGGGTGTGCTAGAAATTGATTATCTAGTGGATTAAAATCCCTTATGGTTTGAATACAGATAGATCATAGAACCATTTCAAAGCATAATCCTTGAGACTTCTAGGGAAAAACTTAGTGAGAAGTTTCTCATTATAAGTATAGTCTAAAAAAATAAAAATAAAAGAGTGAAGATGTTTCTTTGAATCCCTTTTACCCTCATAAATAAAAAGCTTAAGATACATAAACCCAGCACTAAAGGACAAGAGGCTAGCTCAAGTGCAAGTGACTTAGTAAGTAATTGATTAAATTCCATAACATTAAAAGGTCCAAATGTACCTTGATCTAATTGTAAAACCTTAGCTCACAAATCATGTATAAGATGCTCAAGAGCATGTGTAGGTAGTGAATGAAGAGTGTGAAGCCCTATGAGTGTGCACAACATATGTAGGAATAGTATATAAAATATAATAAATAGTGCAATGTTTTGAAGGGGGGTAATAAATACCCCATATATACAAGAAAAATAGATGTGGCAATAGTATATGTAGGACTAAGCACTCAAAAAGGAATTTTATTTTTTAGATGGTTGAAATCGGGCATCACAAGAAACCTTAAAGGTAAGAAGCAGTTTAAGAATCTTATCAAGTTTATAACGATGTTAGATTTCAAGGTCAACTTGATTTGTAATAGGATCTAGGTTAGATTTCAAAGCTTATTCATAATTTTACATACTCTCATAAATATGTACACCATGAATAGGAAAAGAAGAAGGATTCATATAATACCTACACTTATGAAACATTCTCATGAGTTGGATATGCTCAATGAGTGTATTATTGATTTATGATTACTATGTTGGAAGGAAGTAGAAGAAGAACATGCATAAGAGATGAAATGAGACCCTATGGATTTGCAACAAAAAGGATGGGTTGGAATGAGGTTACCTAGGAAAAATAGGTTAAGGATTTGATCAATAAGTGGGTTCACCAAACGATTTAGCAACAAAAGTTTTAAGTGTGAGGAAAGGGGGTTAATTCCTTTTACTTAGTTCAATTTTATATTAGGGTTAAAAACAATATGTATATTCAAATTATTAATCAAGCACACAAACCATAATATACAGACATACCAATTTATAAAATAGATCAATTAGAACATGCAATAAATAATAAAGCATGAGAGAGTGAGTGTACTTAGCTATTTAAATGATTTGGAAGTTGATATGGGCGTGAAAAAATGATGAACAAACTGCAGATTTTCTGTACATGCTTTGTCTCTATTTTTGGAGTGTACTGTATGTAAGGACCAATTTGTTGTAGTCATGAAATCATGTACTTTCTACTTACATCACACCTCTTAAGTATTTCATTAAATACATGATTCCTAAGCAAGAAGACTAGACATTAAAAACACTTATTTTACTCTTTCTTTGCTTTTATCTTTCCCACACTCTTGTTATTTAATTTTATGGAATGACCACTTTAATTTTGGATACTAAACAACACATGATACAACTCTTTATTGATCGCTACATCTTTCGAGCATCTCAAACACTACCACCCATTAGGGACAGGAGCACCCCAAGCGCTACCCTCCCCTTTGGGCACTTATGTCCCTTTCCTTCCTTTTCTTGATTTTGAATTGCCACATCATTTGGTGTTTTTCTAGAGTCTCTTTTATCACTTTGAGTTGAATTTTTAGTTGTTAATGATGAAATTCAAATAAGGGAATGATATATATATATATATATATATGACTTACTCATTATTATTAAGGGCTAGGCAATTAGAGTTAATTCTTACTATCTACTATTTGAGCAAGAACAACATTCAAAGACTGCATTTGGCATACATCATTCACTACATGGGAGGGACTATTTCTGAATTCCATCTCACACATTCTATCTTAGGGAAAAAGTAGTTGTAGCTCGCTATCTTGGTGCAACTGACACAAGGATAACCTAGCTTCAAGAGACACAATTCAAATCACGCACTCAAAAGAACTGAATGGATTCTAAAATATAGTGCAATGTTAAGTGAAAATCACATTAGAGTGACTGTCGAGGTCACTATGACTCAAGCATATGCATTATTTATTGCATCTAATGGTTTCTCAAGGTTTGTGAAGGTAGTTGGGGTTTGTGTTTACAGGAAAAAGTGTGATATATGAACCCTATGATAGATCTGAAGTGAAAAATAATGAAAGGAATAAACTAAGTTCAAACCCTAAAAATACAATAAACGAAGCTAGTGTCAGGACACTAACACCCAGATTAGACACTAGCGCTCGAGTGGTCCTGTCCTCCCATGGGCACTCCTATTCAAAGAAGTTCCAAATCCTAGTTTCTTAGACATAGCTTGCACAGTCTAGATCCAACATTCTCGGCTTGTTTTCTAGCCCAGGATTAGCCCAAATCTCCTAATACAAACTAAGTCATTCTTGTTTTCCTGCCTTTCATACTTGTTTGTATTTTGTATGTTAGATCTTATTTGTAACTATTTTATTCATTTGATCTCAGTCCTCTGATATAAGATTTAAATTTCTTTAAATAATTTGTCAAACATGTAACTGTAGACACAAAATTATGCACTTATTAGTATTACATTATGCCTCTAGTATGCCATTATATGCATGATTCCTAAGCAAGAAAACTAGGCCTTGATAACACTTTTTCTGCTTTACATTGACATTGTTTTATCTTTCCATGCTTTCATCCTCTACTTTTATAGAATTATCCCTTTACTTTTGGACATCACACAATGTTTTATTCAGTTGAGCATTTTTTGATTTATCTTCAGAACTTTCTGGCCATAACCACATAGTAATAGATAGTAGTGGTTGACGCTATTGTTCCCTTGTGGGTGTTTCTATCCCTTCACTTGGTTCTTATATTTTTAAAATGATCCATCACTTGTTTATCTTTTCTAAGTTTGTATTTTTCGCTTTGGGTTGGCTTCTAGTGTTGTTAATGTCAAAATTTAAGCAAATGAATCATATATATACACAACCTATTAACTATTATAAGGAGCAATTGGGTTACTATTTTTTATCTACTAATTGGGAAAAATGAGCAACTTAAGGACTACATTTGGGCTGCGTTATTCACTGCATAAGAACGGAAAATTTTGAACTCCATAACACACATCATCTCAAGGGAAAAGTAGTTATAGCCCATTATCTCGATGTAACTTGCTCAAGGGAAACCTAGCTTCAAGGGACATAATTTTTATCACAAACACATCAAGACTATATTAATTCTGAAATGTAGTGTAGCACTTAGTGACAATCACATTTAGGTGACCACCACTCGGCCAGTTCGACTCAAGCATGTGAATATTTTATTCCATTTAATGCATGTTTGAGTCTTGTGTAAGTAGTTAGGGTTTATTTTGCAGGTACATGTGTGATAGTAGAACCCTAAAACAAAGTGGATACAACACAGAGAAAAGTGAAGGTGACATTATTAGACATTGAAAGAATCAAATATGCACACCTCACCAGGACACTAGCGCCTAGTTCAGACAATAGCGCTTAGGTAATTTTGTCCCCTTTTAGGCTATTCTGTCTGGCATAACTTTCAGATCATTGTTTTCCATACGAAGCACACACATTCCAGACTGAGCCTATTCCACCATATATCAAACCTATATTTAGTCAAGAGATTAAGGAAAAATTAATGTTAGCTTATGATATGGGTGCCCAATTGTCTTTATGTAGATGCCCCTTAAGGGTATACTCTATTATCCTGAAGGACAATTAGTTAAAATTATAGTTGGGAAGGCTAGCTTCTTTTTTTAGCATTGATGTCTCCCAGCCTTGAAGATTTTGTGAGGTATTTTTCTCTTCATTTGGAAGCTTTGAGTAAAGTTGAGGGAAACATTTGGTGAACCAAAAAAATGAAGGTTTTGGCAAAAGTATTAGAAGTTGCCTTGAAAATTTCATGACGCACATTAGAAGAAGATGTCACATAGACTGATGAAGGTGAGTCCATGATGACAAGAGATTATGACAACATGGTACTTCAAACAAATTTAGTGTTAATACCTATTTAGATAGATGAGGGTGATAGAGGGGGAAGAAATGTATAGTTCATTCAGTAACCCAACTTAAGAAGTTAGGAATGAAGAATATACCACAACATAGAAAGACATTGGTGGAGCTAAAATTATGTCAGATGAGAATGGAAGACAAGGTTAAAGATTAGTCAAAGAAATCCATTAAAGTATTCATAAAAGTAGTTAATTCTAGATATGTGGACATCAAGGATACAAAGGAAAAATTAGTGTTAACTCGTGAGATGGGTGTTAAGTTGTCTTTATGTAGACACCCTACAAGGGTATACTTTCTAATCTTGAAGGTGAATTGGTTAAAAATTGTAGATGGGAAGGTTAGATTCCTTTTTTAGCATTAATGTCTCGAGGCCTCAAAGATTTTATGAGGTATTTATCTCTTCATTCGAAGAAGATAAAAAACTTATTTGTGGGGCACATGTCCATAATTTGATCCTTCCTAATGAAGTGGCTTGGAACTCAATCCTTTTATGGCCCATGTTTTGTTGAGAGCATTCCTTTCCTATTTGTAGAGTGAAATTAGAGGTAATTGTTGACAATTTTTGCACTTGTGCAAAAATGGGAAACTCGAAACTTTTAAAAGTTTCTCAGATTGGTTAGTTACCAGTCTGGTTATGTTTGGGACAGCCACCTTTGATTTAGATACATTTTTTAATTGTTTGGTTCTGGACAGACTTGGAAGTCATTTGGAATCAAAACTACAACTTGGGTACAGTTTAAGGATGCCATGCCTTATAGATGTAGCCATTCCATTTAAAACCTTCATCAGAACTGTGCAACAGCTGTGAATAACCATTGTAAAGCCCTGAGGAAGGCGGGAAGGGTAGCATGTATCAGACATGATATTCTGAAGTTGCAGATAGGTGGCAGTTTTGAGGGACAGTTTGCACTTTTTACAAGCAGTTTGCATTTTTAGTGAGCGACAATAAGGTACACTTGATTGTTTACTTATTTCTATGATTAAGTTAATTATTTAAGTGTTTTGAGTTGTATAAGTTCATTCATTATCCACACAGATGAAAGAAAGTACAGAAAGGAAGGACATACATCTCATGACACGAAAATATTTTCATTTATTCATTAGGAATAATAGTACATATTTTTCTCACACAAGCCATGAGAAATAACTGAAAAGAAAGACAATGCATATATTTATGAAGCTGAAAATGTAAAGAGGTAAAATAAACCTGTCATTTCCTCGAGGGAGTGTTCTTCTCTTTTTGAAATTGTTGTTCCATTTGTCCACTGCAACTGCATCACGGTACCTGAGAAGGGAGAAGCAAACGATCATCAATACTGAGCTCAGGGTTTAATTTAACTCTCTATACTTCCAACTTCATAAATTCATGCATTTAAAAGTGTAACAAAGGTGAAGCAAAAGAATCAAAATTTTAAAGGCTGAAGTCAACTGAAACGAGATAAAATTGCAGCTGAAAAAAAATGAAAAGAGAATTATGGGAAAATTTTGACAGGGCTTCGCCATGAAAAATGGACATTTACGACTTTTCTAGCATGCATGTAAAGCTGTAATGAAGCTTAAATACAATATTCAATCAGAAAAGGATGTGAAATTATAACATCTCAGTAAGAACAATCCCGTAGAGAGGAATTTAATACAACTTTCAGAAAGAAGGATTTTCTGATTATCTCAGCAAGAACGTATTATACAAACTACTACAGTGAAAGATCCCATTCACAATAAAGCAAACAAGTTGTGTAATCAGGCAATGATATAGGGCAGAGTATATTTTCAAATTTTGGGTTATCAGGCATAAGTTACAAACTTATTGCTCAGAGGTCAATGATAAACTCACCAACATGGAAGGATAAGTATTAAGCTCGAATATAGATACTCATAACAACAATAGCCATATTTGCAATCGAATGGCGATTTTGATGCAAAAGAATATCAAACAAGAGAATAGAGGCAAGCAAGGTTAATAATTTCGTGTTTCTGATTTATCACCATTTAACAAAGCAAACGATACAGAGGTTCAAACTGTGAATCGGAGACAAGCACATGCCTAAGTCTAAAATGACAAGTCCATTAATGGGTATTAGTGGATCTAGGTATTCCGATCACTTACCCAAAATCAAAAGGAAAATGACTCCACAGACATGAGCCAAGATCACAGAACCAGTCGAGAATGTATGGCCACCTTCTAATAGGTGTTGAATATTTTTCCTCTCGAAGGAATGAACTCTCCATGAGTTTCTCAAGCAAATCACAGACCAAGTAAAATGATCAAATTTCATTGATACAGAGTACACGAAGTTTCCAGATTTAGAAAATAACACGAAATACCAATTCACGGTCATAAAACCAACAAAATATTCACAAGAAAATACACTACCTGGGAGTTTAAGCCCAAACCCTTGTCACCAGCTGTGTCAAAGCTTCAAAGCCCATTAATGGGCTCTCAGATATGAGGAAACCCAGAGTGCAAGTTTGAAATATCACATCCATGACATCAAATACCAGATGGACCATCAGAACAAAACATCCAAAGTCCCCTTATGACGACAGACCCAAGTTTCATGAAGTACTATCACAGGCGCCAAGTAATGAAGCTTTGAGTTTTTTGAAAATGGCGGCCACAAAATTTCCACAGAGTTTCCTTAGCTCGAATGGAGCTCAAGTGAGAATGCAAAAATGACTAGTGTTTGGAGCTTTTACCATTTAACTCAGTGGGTTAGTTTAACTCAACCCAAGTTACGAAAGTATGCATGTATCACATATCAGAAACCCTAAAATCATGCTTCATAGATCAACGATCGAAAATCAACAGGTACAGAGATTGACGATCATGAATAGACCACCAAAATCGATGCAAAAGTCATCCAAATGGAAGGGCGGTCGACTTAGTCAAAGTTCAAAAATTTCAAATTGTAAAACTTTCATCCATAGGTCCGCAGGCTTGAGAAGGACACGTGTCGTCACCACAGTGGAAGCGAGAAATGGAGGTCGGGAGTCATTTGGGTCTTCAAACCTTAAAAATGCAAAAAGTTAAAAGTTCCAAACATTTCCCACAAGCTCGAGCCTCCACAATGAGAAAGTCAAAGCCGCGGGGAGAAGTCAAAAATCAATTCTATAGAACATTGGCGGAGTGGTGGGGTTTCGTTAAAATTTGAGACTTATTCGCAAAAAGGTTAAAGCTTCAAGTTACCCAGAAGGCCCGAAAGTCCACAAAGGACTAAAAGTTGCAAAAGGTCTGAAAGTCCACAAAGGACTAAAAAGTTACAAAAGGTCCCAGGTCCGCAAAGGACTTAAAAGTCTCAGAAGTATCCCACAGGCCCAAAAATTTGAAAGGGGCAAAAAATCCACAAAAGGTCCGCAGGTCCACAAAGGACTTAAAACTTAAAAAAGTCTCGAAAGTCCGCAAAAGGCTTAAAATTTCCAGAATTTTGCCCGAAGGCCCGTAAAAGCAAAGGGAGAAGATTTTTTGTGTCATCCAAGCTATCATTTCAAGTTTTGACTTTCAAAATTTGAATTACAGTATATGTTTCAAGAAAATACAAAGTGCCAACCAATGAAACATGCATGTATTAATCAAAAGATCATCGAAATAAGATCAACAAAAAAGACAGAGTCTGCATGCACAAGAAGAAGACTTTCTCAGCAAGCAAAGCTTATTTTTAGCAAATCATCCACTCATGCTTTTCTTAAAAATAGACATGCTTTTCTTAAAGTAGATCAGTCGACTGCAGTTGACTAGTTGTAACCGAAGGCTATAAATGCCTATTTGTAATTGCATGCTCTATTTTTATTCCTTTATCTATTATTAAATAAAGGATAAAAATAGCATACATGGGCAAGTACAAGCCTTGGGTTATTTTCGGGAAAGGGGTGAATTTTATTTTTGCTATATATTGTGTGCCTTTGCAAATCACAAGGAGAACTTCTAGAGGACTTTTTGGATATAGGAGTATTGAAGCAATTTTTGCCAGTTTTGCCTTCTGAATGTGAAGAATTTCTACCTTTCCAATTATTTGCAGTCTTGTGCATGTTTCTATTAGTCTTGTGAATGCAAATTCCCTAATCAATCATCTTACCCTACTACAAATTCAATATTTTTGCATAATTTCAATGTGCATGTTAACTTATCAGTGTTGTTGTGATATTCTTCCCTCAGTACAACCAAGTGTTTGCCCTTAAATTCTGTAGAAGACTATTGGCTCGTGCATCAAAAATATTTCACATATCAATTGTGCATATACTCAGTCAAATCCCTCATACAAATTTGGTGTATCACCTTAGTTTTAATTACTTTACAGTCATCTTTTACCTTTAAAACCCCATAATCAATTTAGGATACATCAATAAGGAACCGGCCTTTTAATCCCGGAGACTCACCTCGAAATAGGTATACCCACAAACCTGAGGTTTTTCCATTGTATCTACGAAAGAGAGAGATCAATTGTGCAAGCTTAGAAAACTTGCAACCATCTCTCTATAGGGTGCACTTTCAAGAGATAACAATAACCTGAAACTGAGCCACAATAAAAGTGTGGAGGAATCCCATCCATTATGGTTAAGGGTGGAATTCCCAAAACCAATAAAGGTTTTGAAATCATATAAGGGGGATACTAAATAATGACCATATTATAGAGAGAAATTCAAGGGTGGAAAGGGAGTCAGTCCTAACAAGGGAGAAAATGTTGAGGGATATATGTGCTAAGACCTATAGGATTTGTTATACTAGGCAGGATACCTTCTCTTTCACCCTTACAAATAAGGATCCTTTCTCTTCCTTCATGACAGGGAAGAAATATTATGGGATAATATATACATCAAAACATTACAGGGAAATGGTGTAAGTTGGGCATGTTTGAATTTTAGTTTCCATTTTTCTGGTTCCAACTCCTGGATTGACATGATCTGGTCTTTAATTGCTAGAGAAGAAGAGATGCACTTTTGGATGTCGTTTAAAGAACAATTAGGATATTGCTCTTCATTGGATGAGCCAAACACACTACAAGTTGAATTCAACATTATATGTGAAATATTTATGGCACCATAAAATTTGGACAATGAGCTTAAACTAGGGTAGCTTATATAAGGTTTTGTGGAAATAATTTTCTATCACGAGAGAACCAAATATTATGAGGATAATGTTATTGAGCATATATATGGGGAACTAAGGCCTACTACAATCTCTTAATTATAATAAGTTGTATATCTTAACCACTTTGCGGGTATCTTCAAGTTGTTAAAGAAGGATTATCCTATAAAAAGAATTGAAGACATGGGATCTTCTCAAAGTTGTCATGGAATTGATTTAAGAGCTAAGGTTCACGAAAACAAATGGTGTGGTTCCTAGTAGAAACAACCATATACTCTATTGAGTTAGCATATTGGATAAGTAAAAGGTAATATACTCCAACACATAAGGTACAAGAAGGTTCGTATTTTCATTTATGCTTGAGGATTGTTGGATATTAACATTGTACAGTGCTAAAAACTACATGTTCTCCTCAACAACTTCTACAGCTAGATATTTTTGTAAGTTTGGATGCCTTTACAAACCTTTTTTATAAACTCGAAGGAATAAATTTTACGTACAATTTGCTTTTTATATAATGAAAAGGGTAAGGGACCCTCTAACCCTTCTTTACTGCTAAAAAATAAAAATTAAAGAACAACACCATCATGTTTGTAGGATCCGTTGATGATTCCTTTTTGAGTTGATTTCTTTCTCTGTGCCACTCGTGTAGTCATCCCTTAAGCATAATCAAATTGGATCATTCATTTACTCACACTCTTGTCTTTCTCTCTAAATTGTCCTATTTTACCTTAATTTCGTGTTTTGATTATTGTGCTTTAGTATGATATGATGTATATGCATGTAATCTAAATTATTTCAAGTTTCAATTGTATTAGGCCTCTTACACATAAAATAATTGACACATAGGGTGGGATTTCTAATGCCCTCTCAATTCAAGTCATGATGCTTACAAAGATAAAACTGACCTCTTTCAGTGCTATAGAGAGGCTCATCAACATTAATGTGTTAATTAAAAAATCCAATGGGTATGATGTTAAAGGGTGGCATTGTCCAAATTTCTCGTTCTTAACGTAAACGAATGCACTAGCTACTAAAGAAACTAGCAACTAAGAGATGTTAGAGGGTTTATGTTACCTCGAATGCATGATGCTTGATATAGGTGCTAAATAATGAAGTTACTTCTGCTAAACTTGTAAATAAGACTGGAAACGATTTTGATTACAATGAAAAATTACTTGAGAATGGAAGACAAACAAAATACAATGCAAACCTCCCTATAATCCTTCAGTGCAAACCTTAGTTAGGTTGTAGAGACTTCATTTGTGGAACCTTGTAAATGGATGTGGGTGCTCTTGAATGTTCTCCAAATGTGAGTGCAAATGCTATAGACACATATACTTTAGCTTGGAAATTTAGCAGAGTTTGCTATGCACCTAGGGAAAGGATGTTTATGTATTGATGGAGATGCCGACATGTGGCACACATCTCCTTAGTTATATGTATGGGTTCACATGGGATATGATAATATAATGTATATGGGTTGATGGAGATGCCGACATGTGGCACACATCCCCTTAGTTAGTTATATGGGCTCACATAGGAATTAATTATATTGGGTAATGAGTCGGCCTACATTGGGATTAGGTGTTACCCATCTTATTTAAAGGATGTGAGTATCATTATGAGGAGGTGATGTATGTATGAGTTGAGTCTTCTACTTGGTAGAGATATATTGGAGGTGTCCCCCTCGAAGTGGATTCCCATCTTGGGAGATTGTGGAGTTACTCCTTCCTTGAGGAGCATTGTATGGTGTTGCCCAACCTTAAGGGTATTATTCTATATATATTGATTATTAGGGCATTTTGGCCCCACATATATCTGGTGTTGTGTTATCTTCTATAATTTACAGATTTATTATATGCAATGTTCTTAAGGATATTACTTGTATAAATCAGAACATATACAGTAGAATAACATGAGAGAACACCAAAATATAGGTAAATGATGACAATATGCTCATATAATAGCTTTGCCACTTCGAGGGGGCAACCTCCAATACCACTTTGAGGGGGTACCCTCCAAACCATACAATAACACTCCAATACTCAATATGATGATTAACTACAACCTTCTCACCCCTATATATACCATTCTAACCTATGGCCAATACTGAGGTCGACCTCCTAAGCATAATAAATCATAAATGAATGATATAATAAGATAAGGGGATGTGTGCCACATGTCGGCATCTCATCAATACATATACATCATAACATCCGTTCCCTAGGTGCATAACATTCCTTCCCTCCTTGACATGTTTCATCCCCAAAACATAAGAAGAACCCATCTAATGAGTGTGTTGTAAATTTTTACACACTTTACACCATGATCGATCATCCATCCATATGTGATCCTGGTAGATGATACATATCTGAACTAATATCCATATTCTGTTGCGCTACTCTGATTTCATTCGTGACCATAGTTTATCATCCTTGGATTCCATGCATAACCAACATAAGGATTCAATGCATAACCATAATAAGGATTCCATGTATAACCATAATAAGGATTCCATGCTTCATAATTGTTGCTCCATTGATCCCCTGTATAAATAAAGTGATTTTTCCTCCAATTACATGTATATCTATATTGGTTGGAAATATGATGTGCCCTGGGATATCTCCATGATTTTTTTCTCTCATGTTGACGTGGATTTCCATATGCTGCAGGTGTAGTATCCTCAACCTTATCAACCTGTTTCTGAAATTTCTTTTCTTCTTCCACCTTTGCATTTGATATTTTCTTTTTCTCTTGAGTAGATGAGTCATCATCTCCTTCTTTTTATTCATGTTCCTCTTTTGAATCATCCTTATTTCCTTCTTCTCCATATTCTAAATCATCCTCATGGTCTATATTGACTTTTCTTTGATTTCCATTAAGCCTGATATCCTCTAAAGTGACCTTCTTCTTTTTGTACCAAATCTTCATAAACTTATTTTTCTTATGAATATTAATTGTCCCCAATGTCTCTAACCAAGGATACCCAAGAACAATATCCAAACCATCCATATATAAGGGAAAAAAATCTTAATGTAAAGTATATTTGTCCATAGTAAGTTTTAAATCTTCAAAAACTTGAATTTTCTTACCATTCACTTGAGCTTCTTTAATATTACTTTCTTGAATATGTAGATTTTGAGCCATATCCTTGTTGATGAAGTTATACTTACTGTCAGGGTTTATGGAAACAATTATCTTATTCCTTTGAATGCATCCATGAAACTGAAATATGGTATCTTCCTTCTTGGGAGCTATAATATCTTCTTCTGCATCAATACCTTGTTTTTCTTCCTCTTCTTCATAGTCTTCTTCAACTTCTTCTGCATTTGATTCTTCAATATATGTTGCACCATCATCTTCCCTTGAATCTTCGTCACCTTCCTCTTCATCTTCTTTCTCTCTTGAATCTTCAATATATTCTTCCCCATCATCTTCCTTTGACCCTTCTTCCTCTTTGTGGTCCCATCTATCCAAAAAAATTTGTTCCATTTCCTCCCAAGACCAATCCTTCCTGTCATTTTTTAACTCAGAAAACCAAAAAACCAAATCCATGCAGGACCACCAAGATAATGTGAAACCTAGTCCTTGTCATGAAATATGAGAAATATATATTCTTAAATTTTATCCACCACTCTTTAGCATCCATCTCACCATTTCCATAAAAATTTGTTATCCCTGTGATCATGATTAGGGTTTAGGAATTCTAAAAATATTTCGGCAGATGAATAAAAACACAAAGAACAAATCCTAACTGAAATTTCAAGAGCTTTCAGAAAATATAAATTTTGCTAAAAAATACCACAATTTGCTTCCTGAAAAGCGAACTTATGAAAAAACCTAAAACACCAATAACATCCGAAAATAGATCCAATGGAGCTGAAATTTTCAGATATTCTGACTTAGAGTGTTTCCAAATTATGATGAAAAAATTGGGAAAAAAATTGATACCCTCTTCAAGATATATTCGAAACAAAAAATTAGGGTTTTTGCCCTAATTTTGGCCGAAATCGCTGCTCTGATACCACTTGTAAGGATATTACTTGTATAAATCAAAACATATACAATATAATAACATGAGAGAACACCAAAATATAGATAAATGATTACAATATGCTCATTTAATATCCTTTCCACTTCGAGGGGGCAACCTCCAATACCACTTCGAGGGGGTAACCTCCAAACCATACAATAACACTCCAATACTTAATATGATGATTAACTACAACCTTCTAACCCCTATATATACCATTCTAACCTATGGCCAATACTAAGGCCAACCTCCTAAGCATAATAAATCATAAATGAATGACATAATAAGATAAGGGGATGTGTGCCACATGTCAGCATATCCATCAATACATAAATATCATAACATCCTTTCCTTAGGTGCATAACAGAGTTGTTGTAATTAAATCCAAGAGGATTTGCCAGAGAGTAAGCCTGCAATTTTTAGAGGCATAAATAGTTAAAAATTAGTTAACACGATTGAGTGCTTATGCTAAAAAAAGCATTGGAGGAAGTTACAATAGTGTCGGGGCATTTAGGGGCAATAAATGAATTAATTGCAAAAGTTGCATCCGAGAAGGTGGTTGTACGTGCAATTCAAATGCCCCCCACTTTTCTAGGATTCTAGAAGTGCAGTTAACCAGGATAAGGATAAGGAGTCCAAGCAGAGTCTAAGTGGATGTGACCAAGTGACTGTTGACTAGAATGCGTACACACTTAATTAATAAATTATTTAATTAATATATGGTAATCAACTTAGCTAAAGGGGTACTAAGGATACATGCGGTTAATTTAATTAATCCAAAGGGTGCAATGTGTATGAATTAATCAATTAATCACAAATGGGTAAATAACATGGTGTATTAAGATAAAACTGGGAATAGGTGGAAACATGTGTGTAATTTTGGGATGTCTACAGGGGTTGCCCGAATAATGCTAGTTCCAAGAAGTAGTTAGCTTCCTTGGCGAATGTCAACCCCCGTTTTGTTAGATAAGGATGAGATAAAGCAAGTACATGTAGAAACATAAGTAGTACTGAATCTGGAAAATGACAGAAATTGATCTAAAGCTATTTAGATGACAACTGCAAAGTACTATTTGTTACCTGGTCTGGGTCGACGGTGACCTAGACCGTGCAAAGGTAAGTCGGCGGCAACTTGGGAGGATGGATCTTGAGGTGTAGATGAAATATGCGAACCTACAAGGTCTGAGAGTGATCTGAAGGCTAGTAAGGGTATGTAGCTGATATAAAAGATTTTGTAGGAGTGAACCAGAGGCAAAACAGTGGGATAAATGACAGAAAGGAGGATTTGGATGGGTTTTTGGATAGACAAGTCCCTGATCGATGACGACTAGGGAGAATCGGCATCAACTGTAACCAAGAAATGTAAAGCCGAGGATGAAAGGATGAAAATAGCAACCTGCGAGATAAAGGAGTTGTGGGAGAAGGCTTCTGAGTGTTTCCGAAACTACTATGTACCTGCAAGATGTTAGAAGTAAAGCATATACGATGATACGATTAAGATAATGTGATAATGCTAAGAAAATCTCACGAATGATGATCGTGAGCGATGCAAGCAGGTCGAAGGAGTTTCTAAGAGGTCTGTGGATGTATCAGAACTACTTAGGCACGAGGAAGGTTACATGCATATGCTTTATGGCTTGATTGATTGATTTTTGATTGTCTGCTTCTCATAATAGAAATAAAACACTCGTTTTAAAGCGGGTTGATGGGGACTAGGCTGGGTCACCCCTGACTACGGGAAAAGTTTCTCCAATGGGCATGATTTTTGATTTAAGGAGGGCTTTTTCCGCTTTTAAGGCTTAGGTGAGTGCTTTATAACATTAGGTGGGATTAGATGACTTGGGGATGAATCCAAGGTAGTTAGGGCATAAAAATAGATCGGATGAAAGCTAGAAAAACAAGGTGATTTATGGGTAGGATAAAAGCATCCTAATTAGAAAGTTGATTAGGGCAGAAGAAAGAGGGATAATTAATATGAATGAATTAATTAATAAGCATAAAGATTAATGTGGATGCGATAATTAGGCATGTGAAATATTAAATGATTAATTAATTAATGTTTCTTAATTAATTAATAAGGATTGGACGGGCATTTGATTAAATTAAAATATGCACACGTAGATGAATGAAGGCATAGATACTGATTTTAGGTGTCTACATGTGGAAATCTCAAGGCACTGGATTATAAACCTCATGCCTCCCATATAACAAATGTTTAATGGTGCTTTCGTGTGTGCTTGTGGGTCCTTAGTCACATAAGCAAAAGTTTATTTATTAAAATAATCATTGAGACAATACTTTGAGTATACAAATAATCACAAAAAAAATGACTTGAGTATTTGTTTTATAGCAATTTCATTACACCTAAATTGATTTATACAATTGAATTCACTTAATAACAAATAACTTTTACTTTTGAGAGGTTGCAAATTTCAATCATATAAAAGATATGGGACATATCCCTTGTATTTGAAACACCTTTAAGAAAATGAATTGGTCCAGTATACTCTAAACTACGAAAATAAGGTAACATCATGCACCTTAGAAGTGTTTTTCATTTTTCTCCTTTATTATTGAAGACTAGATGGAAAGAAAATAATAATAACAATAAAAAAAAATTTGTTTTATAATCCGCGATGCCATGCGACCGGTTTTTGGGTCTGTAAGTGATTGACAATATATGGGACTACCTCCTACTCTCACCTCCTCTTAATACGGAGGAAACACTTTACTTTGTTTCAAATATGAGGCGTACACACCCTACTCCTACCCCCAAAAGGAGAGAAAAGGGGAACTAAGTGAGAAAAATAATGGTCTGCTTAAATCTATTGGTCAATGAAAACTGTATAATAAAACCCCACAACCATTTGGATTTTTTTAATAATTAAGCCCTCGATATAGATGCAAACAAAATTACCCAGGCATTTCTCTTCAATATATATTTTTAACACAGTTTAGGTTTGGTAGGAGGATTTGCAAGGCCCTGTGAGGGAAAGTAAGCTTATCTACCTGTTCATGGTGCGGGATTGACGAAAAAAAGGTCGGTACCTCAAGCTAAACTTAATCTCTTTTTGATTTAAGGACGAAATAATGGGGTTTGGGTTTCGAAACTGGTACGTGCAGCTTATTAGGGTTTAAAATGCATCTTAACCGGTTTAGGGTTTTGGAATATCGTGCGGCCCGTCTTTCTCCTGCATTTTCTTTAGTTCTTCTTCAATATCTTTATTTATTTATTTCGCACCTTCTTAAAGAATAGAGTTTTGTTAACAGAGTGTATAGATAGTATCCGTTTTTCTTCATTTGTCTTGAAATTATATCGTCAGTTAGGCTCTGATAAAAGCAAAATGAATTTCATAGGTTTTGAAGAATACTAGGTAACTTTTCCTAACTGAAATACCCTGCCCAGGTGTTTGAAGCGGCTGTTATTTATTTCTTGGCATTTTGATTTATTTCTGCGTGGTGCCGCGGGCTTGAACTTGTGACGTCCCTGCGGGTAAGTTGTAATGAATGATCTTTTTGCAATTTGTTTATGCAACTCTGTAATTTAATTTTTTAATTAAGTGTAGTAATTCTATGTAAGGCCTATGTGTCAAGAAAATGTGTACAAGAGTGGAGTCTATTATCCTTTTTCTTTTTCTCTGGCATTGTTTTCGTTTTTTGGGCTTTGTTTTTCAATTTAGTAAATTCATCTGGGACTTGTAACATTATTTGTCGGTCATTAATGCTACAAATAGCGAGTTAGATGTGGTATTTTATCCATTTTAACACTTTATGACACTCCTGGTGATTTGAATACTGAGTTCTGCCTTGGAAGCCCCGATGTTTTACCACTAGTGCCAATCCCATTCTACATTTCTTGGCTTTTGTTTTAGCCGTAATGTTTCCAGCAGTAATATGTTGCTTAACTATTTGGCTTATTAATTCATGTCTAGGTTTTTGTTTTTGAGACAAAATGTATGCCAATAATACAAATTGCAAGTTGTATTTGTAACTCAATTGTTAATTGTAACCTTTTTCTCAATTCTCATTGTCTGCCTAGGGAGAGTCTTCTTTTTCTCGTTAGGAAGTGTGGCGGTTTGTTGCTTTTGGTGGAAGCAAAATATTGCTATGGTATACAGAATAAGTAAATGGCAGGTCTTTATTGACAACTATGATGCTTTAAATCGCGGATTGTTTCTTAAGCTTTCAAATGGACTTTTCTACTCGAAAGTACTGATTACAACTTAGACTCTGCAAGGCTATGTGGTTGTGGGTGCTTGTTTTGGTTAGCCAATAAAGTATCTATTCTCCAATAGGGAATATTACTACATTAACAGGGATCTGAAACAGAATCAGATTCTAAACTGTGGAAATACTGATTTTCTAAGAACCCTTGGAAATGAAAGACTGCAATATATTTTAAATTTAAAAAATAAAATTATGCATAATACTTCCTTTCAGTCCATAAAAGATAAATACTTAAAAATTAAAATATATGGTATTCACAAAAATTCATAATGTTCACAAAATTTAATATTTCAAATGTTCATGACATGTTTTGTAGGTGACTAGGTTCAAAATTTGAATTCAAATCTCAAATTTGTTCATAATTTTATTTTCTAAGTTTTTTATAAAAGTGCCAGAAAACGCTACAGAAACAGCTGAGTGCCTGTTCGTTCCTGGTGTGTTGTTGTTGACAAAGTTCTTTGGAAGCAATTCTGGGGTGAAACAGCCTGTGCAGGAGGGCTTTTTTTGAACAGAGAATTTTAAAGGTCAGTTGTAGTTTTTATTTTTTACTAGTATATATTTTTTTGCCGGAGAATCTTTTTCATTTTAAAAAATAACAGGAAAACTAATATGCTAAGTCACCAATTCAAATTCGAGAAAAATAAAATTCGTTAAAAAATCGTTGCTAAAGAAATCACCGATAAAATTTGTGATTATATATATATATGTATATATATATATATATAAACCATTAGAATTTTAAAAAAATTAAAATTATATATATTTTATACATTATAATATGCAACTATATTAAAAAAATTAATAATATGTACCTGTTTAAAAAAACCTAATATATAAAACTAAACAAAAACTATTAGACTTTAAAAATAATCAAAATACATATTTTGTATACTTTAACAATAATCAAAATATGTATTTTATAAAAACTATAATATACGATGATGTCATCTTGGAAATACAGCTAGGCCTTTGCTGTGTGCAGTGACTGGTCCACCCATGAGAAAAATTGCGGAAAGTTGTAGCTCTGATGCAAATCTGACTTCAAGCACAAGCATTGCACACTTCAGACATGGCGCAGACACTTTCAAACATGAGACATGGCGCAGACACTTTCAAACATGAGAGGTCTCTAGTGCAAAACAACTCTTTCCGCAGGCTTCAAACAAGGCCAAAACAACTGTATAGTCATCATTTTTTAACTTGTTTTTGGCTGCCGCAAGTGAAATTGTGAATTTTAACGAATTCCCTATGGCGGCTTCATATGCGGCGAATTTCGCAGTTCTGCCATAAAAATTGGCAAATGCAGTTACACAACTAATATGTATGATGGGCTAATATTTGAGGAAAACAATATATTCTATTTCTACTTTATATACATTTTATGCAAAAACGTAGTAAATATATTTAATTTGGAAATCTAAATTTTGATTTTTTTGTGAAGATTAACCAATTGACAAAAATGGTCCTTAATTATACTATTATCCTGAATGAAGGATGTTGAAATTTGGGATTCCTCTGAGGCCCTGTAATATTGCTATACAAAATTTATTAGCATATTTTTGGAGTTACCAGGATACGAGTATGATTAACTAGCATGTTGCCTGTGCTCTAAATGTATAAGGTGATTTTGGTAAGTGGGAAATAAGTATCCTATACAATAAAAAAGCTAGATGCCAAGGGTATTATAATACAGGAAACTCCAGAAGAGGGATGAGGATTGTTCCTTATCCCTTTCCTCACACCCAAAATTTCTGGTGACTATGATAATATATACTTTATCCATACCCTTATTCATTTTCTTGCATAGCCTGATTTGAATTGTGACCCCATCCCCTTACCATTAACTGGACCTCTGCGCCCTAGGTGACTATGTGAAACAGAAACTGGTTGTAAGCATGTCTGTCATGTACTGAAAGCTTAGATGCTGCAAGGCTTACACAGGCGTCTACCAGTCTCTGCAAATAATTATACTAAGAAGTGGACCATCAAAAGATGAAGTGACGTGTCTGCAGAAGCTTTTGTTGTCACAGGTTTAGCTTATCACATTGAAGGCTAACAGCCATAATGTAGTACATATTAACTGATGCATCGGATATATTCAAATTTCAAACTTTGTGTTGGCTGGGCCTAGATCAAATGTTAAGAATCAAGATGTAACACTTATTCCCTTTTTGTACATACTGTTTACTAAATTGGGCCAAGAATATATTCCCTAATTGTTCAATATTGAATGTATGACTTTTTTTTAGCTGCATGGGCAACCAAACATAGAATCCATCACATGGAAAGTAAACAAGCATGAAAGATAGCTCAAATACTTTGATGAGAAATAAATTATATTTGAACCTTGTGAAAGTTTGTGGTAACTTTACTCTTGCTCAATGTTGCTTTGCCTAAAGCTTACAAAGATCTACTCCAGTTGGATTTGATGGAACCTTTGGTTAAAATTCACTGGCACAACATAGGTAGATTGCTGCATGAACAAGTGCTTAAAGGATTATAATATTTGTCCTTAAAAAAGATTTGAATCAACCAATGTATGGTTAAAGTGTCAAATACATCTTATTTTATAAAGCATATACTAATTGGTTGTTACCATGCTATGTTGACCTCGGTTTGTTTTTAGAGGTAACAAGCCTGAATAAATAAACCATAGAAGCTTCAAGAAGCATGCTAAGAGAATGAAGTGAATTTGAGTTAGTTGCAAACTTGATGTTTTTCTCCTCCTTTTCATCATGGTTGCCTAAATGTTGGAGGAGAGCAAACAACTGAATATTGTATTGGGCTACAGTCTTATAGTAGCCAGTGAGTAAGCCAATTTCATGTTAAGCTTAATATTATTCATTGATGGAGAGTGAATGGCTTGGTTTTTATTTCATGTGCTTAGTTTCTCTTCTCTCTTCTATCAGTCTATGTGATTGCTTCTCAATAAGTGTGAATCACAATTCACATTTCTTTATTACAAGAGTAATTATAGTATTTTGTACTTTTTAAGTGCTGGATAGTTTACGTTTCCCAAGGGTTAGAGGTTTTATACTGTTCACTTAATAACACGATTTAATTCTTGTTATTCTGTTTTATCTGGTAGACCCTGTTGGTAAATATTATCTATGGTGCAGTTAATATGAACCATCTCTAGAGCTAATAAATTACTTGCAATTATTTGTAGCTTGTGATTTAGAAAGACTTCAATCAATAACTAATATAACTGCTTTGGCTTATATATCATATGGATGATTACTGACACTACTTTTGTGGAAAATGATGCTCATATTGGATTGCCACTAGACAACTACCATGGCGGAGACGCCTGATGATGAAAGAGATGATGAATTTTTTAAGGAAGTTTATGGAAAAGAATACACAGGACCACCCAAGTTGAACACTGAAAAGTCGATTGAAAATTATAAATCGACTAAAAGGCCACGCTCAAGTACCAATGTTGGCGGTGAATCTGATGATGACCAAGAAGAACGCGATCCAAATGCTGTACCAACAGACTTCACTAGTCGGGAAGCCAAGGTTTGGGAAGCCAAATCAAAGGCAATAGAACGGAATTGGAAGCGGAAAAAGGAAGAAGAGTTTACTTGTAAGATTTGTGGGGAATCTGGCCACTTTACTCAGGTATATACTATTGTCTTTGGATTGATATCCCTAGTAATGAATTATGAATTTCTGATTGTTGGCATCATACCTATGGGCTTTTTATTACCGAATATTTGAGAGAGTCGAAACTATAATACATATCACATACTAAAGGAAATAGAGAAGTGTTGCCAATGTGATGTTTTACGTATTAAAATTTAATTTTCTCAGTTTTACGTTGTTATGAGGTCGATCACATACAATTATTTTGAAATGTGTATAGATTATATTTGATAAAGGTTTGGATAAACTTAGAACTCTTTTATATGCTCAATTTGCTTTCTACGTAACCCAGTGTCTTTTATGCATATCTCAGAGAACAGGGATTGGTGTGAATAAATAGACAAAATAGGAAAGCTAAGTTGGGGAGCCATTTATAATGCTCCCATATCATGCACACATGTATTTACAAGGGAAGATTCAAGAGAGTGATATAGCTGTCTAATGTTCATCTAGACAGCCTGGAAACGCCCTAGAGGGTCCCATATCAGCCTGGAAACGTACCAGGTACTGGTATGGGGTAAGGTATGCTGTGGGTACGGCTGGAAACATACCCACAAGGACAGGGTACGGTCCTGTGGGTACATTTCCAGCCGTACCCGTCCAAAAAAACTTGCCAAAGACAGCGTTTCTTTCCTTTTTGGGCAATTCTTTTTTTGGATTTTTGGTGGAAAAATCACAAACATAGAAAAAAACTTGCCACTTTTGGAAAGGGTCCGGGAAGATGTAGCAGCAAAAACTTGCATGTGCCATAACTTTCATTCTGTGACTCCGTTTCAAGTGTCGTTTTCTCTAAAAGTGTATATTTTCTCGAGCTCTATGCATTGATGGCAATATTTTTTCTTATTTTCATAAAATCCATTTTTGCACCTTTTTGGACCAAGCAACTTCTTGCAATCTTCTGAAAGAATCATTAGCTTTGATCGCCTGTAAACAGATTAGTAATTAAAAATACTGGATAGCTTTCCAAAACTCGGCGAGTATTCTCCCGTGCTTGGACTAATCGTCCCACCTGCCAACTTGGATCCATATTTTTCCTGCTTAGTTACGATGTTTCGGGAAATATGTCAGACAATACTATTGTGCTGAGTGGATCAAGGAAGGTCACCATGAACAATCAAAACTCCTTGAATCTTATCACAGTCACTAAGATAAATAACTGTGATAGAGATAATAAATTTCAATAAGTATGCAATGTATGAGAATTAAATTTCAATAAGTATGCAAATGCTTCTTTAAATTTATAATATATATATATATATATATATATATATATATATATATATATATATATATATATATATATATATATAAAACGTACCCAAAAGCGTACCGTACCCAAGATTTTTAAAAATTTGCCGTATCGGCATACCGTACCCGTACCTGTATCCAGGCTGTCTAGATGTCCATTTATAATTTTCTCACCTGATATGCTAACATGTTTTTGTAGGGGAAGGATTAATGTAGTGTAGACAATTGAGGAAATTATGATGAATAGAGGAGCTGGAATGGTGACAAAACTATGTTGATTGCATGTCATGTTCAGCCTCTCCATTTAAAAAGAATACATGCATTAAACATAGGAAAGATTTTTTGATAAGCAATTAGGACTTGCTTGTTGATTTGTCTGGACCAATACTATTAATCAAAATTATGTTTTTAATTTTTTTTTCCCTTTCTCCGTTGGCTGAGTATTTCCTTGCCTCATTTTCCACAGGGTTTCCGGGTCCCCAGACAAATACCATGATTTAGAATTACCTGCTCTATTTGATTGCTTCTCCATCTCCAGGTTTAACCGGATTTTTTCAAGGCTTCAACAATTCTAGATTAGAATCTGTTATTTGTGCCATGGAATAAAGGGTTGGGTCAGGGATGCTGCGTGGTGTATCACTAATGTTGGTATGTTAATGTAACCATGCGTTTTGATGTTACAAGCTGTACCCTGGATATCATGTTTTCTCTTATACCTCATCAGCGGAGTTGTTTTGGCTATACAAAAGTCATTTGCTACTTCGGAGCATTGCTTGAAATTGACTGTAAAAGATGTAATCATGTCACGATGTTTCAAACCAGGGTTGCACGGTGACTCATCTCCTACCTTCAGCTATACATCTCAGAGGCCGGTACTTGTTTCAGAGACTGGTACTCTATTCGGAGACTTACATTCCAATGTCTTTTTCATAATATGTTTTGCAATCTTGACCCTAGATATGATGAGATACCAAAAACAAACTATCAATATAATTACTCTTTTCTTTTGTTGACATTTGATTTCTTTACCTTAAAAAGGTATTAATGTTTTTTGTTAGGCTATATTAGGCTGTAATGTTTTTCTTAGGCTATATTAGGCTGTACAATATTTTTCTTTAAATTTAATACATATTTTTTGCTGCTTCCCAGTGCCCATCTCCTTCTTTTCTGAAAAATGGCTAACACATCCACATCTCCCCCTACCCATACCCATCTCCTGGTAACTATGCTGAAAACATTAGAGATGACCATTACAGTGTGATGATGGTCGATAACTTATATCACAGGTTTCTTTCCTGAAATCTTGGAACTCCAAGGACACTTGCTGTTGCTTGCAAGCTTTGTAAATAAATTGCTTTTAAAATTAAATTTGCAAGGCATTGTAGAAATTGTAGTATAAGCAGTATAGTGAATGATCAAAATTTCCACTTGAAATTGGCTTTGTTGGATAACTCTTGTTTAATGTTTTCCAACACAGGGATGCCCAACCACACTTGGAGCCAATCGAACAAGGGAGTTCATTGAAAACATTCCTGTGAAAGACAAGCGTCTGAAGCCTCGCATTATTGGATCAGGTGGATCGGTTATTCAGAAGATTGAAAAAGACTCTGGATGTCGGATCAGAATTGAAGATGATCACACTACTGGGAATGGGTCTTTTGTTGTTCGCATTTCAGGACCTGATAGGTTGTGCCTTATTAAAGGAACCGATGCTGTGAAGAAGCTAGTTAATGAAGCAGAAGATGGTGGGAAAAGTCCAGGCTTACCGCAATCTCGGGGTTTACATAGAGGGTTTAATGATGAAAATCCATCTAGTGTGGCTCAAAGACAGTATGTTTCTTCTCAAAGGCATCGTTCTACATCTGGAAGTCCCTCTCGCTTTGGATCTCGACATCGAAATTCGAAGGAAGAAAAGCTTACTTCTGATATCCGTTTTTCCCAGCTTGAAGGTGGGCGGAAATTTGATGGAAGCTCTTCCCACAGCAAAAAAAGCCCTAATTTTGCAGCTCTGTATTCAAATAAGTCTGGTAAGACAAGGTTTTCAGTTTCCATGTTCATTTTTGTAACTATGGCAAGCTTTGTAAACAAACAAAAGATGGGGTATGGATTTTTTTAACTTTGGGATAGATTTGAAATGCTTCCTTTTCTTGGAAATGATGGGGTTGGTCAAAGACTCAAAGCTATGTTTATGACTACTACTAGTTTGTTAAATTTGACTACAGCAGTGTTTTTTTTCTGCATTACACAAGTTGTTTGTTTATTATTATGCAATGAAAATGTGTTAATCAATGTCTGTATAAAATTAGCGTCATGTATGAATCAGAAATATGCTATTTTTGCCAGTTTACCTTATCATGATAAAGCTGTTGAACCATCTAAGAAGACACTGATAAGGAACATTTGTAGATGTGCTGTTTCCACACGGGCACAAGTTTGTTTTCTGTGACTGAATGCTTTGGAGTTTGATTTCTGCAAACATGATTGTATCTTAAACTGATTTTCTAACTTAATATTAACTATCTTCTTGTGATAGTGGGAATGGTCAAAGAGATTAAAATTATTTCCATTCTGTTCTTTTTCATAGATAGCAGCTCTTATCAGCATCATGGACAAGCAGTGGAAAGAAGTGTCCATGAAGGAGAAAAGTGGCTTGCTGATCCACGGGGTAAAGAATCAGAAGCTGGGATCAGGAGTGAATATTACGCGTTTCCAAAAACCTTGGAGGAGCTGGAACAGGACTTTCAAAAAGAGGCACTTGATATATTTGGTGCGAAGAGTGCTGAAGAAGATGATGAAAAAATGAAGCATCGTGAGGTATTTCTCAATTCCTAAAATCTTTTATTTATTTTATGAATGTTTGGTACGCATGTAACTGCAAATGCTATTGGACTTTGCATTTAATGTTAATGTAGTTGTCTTAGTTTCTTTGATATCAAAGAAGATGAACATGATTGATGCAGTCAAGGAAAGGGGGGCAATATAATGAAGGGGGGGCCTTGTTGTTTTGGATTTCTTAAACTTTTCATGTTTGTCTGTGCAGCGGTTGAGGGCAATACGCGAAGCATTCCAAAAAAATATGGTTTCACTTCAGGCAAGGCAAATGAGACAATGGGAAGAGTTTATGCACAGAGAAGCTCATGCACCGCAGAGGCACTATCAACAACAGCTGGATCGCAGCCAACAAGTTTACAATAGGGTTGGGAGTGCTGCATATGATGGTGCTGGTGGGGGTGTTGTTGGTAATCATGGTCCCTATGGGGGAAATCGCCCTATGGAACAGCAGATTGGCAAATACACAGCTTCACATGATATTTACCAAGGCCCCAGGCCGGATTTGTATGGAGGAAAGGCACCATATAATGCAGATCTTTATGACAATCCTCAAGCATTCCGCAATTATAGATGAAGGTAAGTCCAACTCATCATCAAAATGTAAATGCTCTTTTATGAGATGGTCATTGAGGAACAAAATCAGTGCTGCAGTTGTCCTGATAGATTAAGTGAAGAATGTAATAGACGACTCTTTGGATTCTTGGTTGCTTCGAAAGCATTGCTTTGCAAACCTTTTGTATAGAAGTTGACAACTGGGAAACAAATTCTATCCATTGTCTTACATGCTGTGTGGTTAGGGGCACAGTTTTATGTGATATGTTATTCATTTGGTCTGGATCTCCTTGTTTAATGACTGCTTCTATTGAAATTGTTTTTGAAAGGTGCCTTAGCCTTTTATTCACAACATAGCCGTTCTGCAAATTGGTTTTTCACAGACAATTAGCGAAATCATTTGATTGGCCTATTATTTGTTTGTTCAGGTCATCTATAGAAATTTCACTGTCTCTGCGTTGGGATGCTACATGATGTTGGTTATGGAATGTGGGGAGTTTGATCTGCCATATCCTCATTTATTAGGGTTGTAATTTGCACCCAGGCTCAAACAAGTATGTCAAAGATATCATTTTCCATGTTGTGAGTGGTCTTTCATATTGGAAGATTCCAGTTCAACATCAGAGACGGTTCACGCTTTGTAGCGAACACTGCATTCTTGGAGGATGATAAATGGTGTTTCCATCATAAGAACCATTTCAGATTTGAATCACTTTAATGCCATTCTTATTCTTATCATGTAGGCTTGGATCTTCTATGAACTAGTCTTAATAGTTCAACCTGGAATTTTTGTAGAATGTAGTTTAACTTAGATTTTATGATTTTATTTTTATACCTCAATATTGTCCCGTGAACTCATTGCATGTTTTGAAACCATCTTTGAAAAGCTGGCATGAGAGGAGAGATGGCTTTTCCTATAGAGATCTCTAGTCTAGGGACAAAGAAAAATGAAGATTAAGATTCTACCTTTGATGCATTATATGGTGGTTTTGAAAAAGATGATGCTCTAATTTCTAAACTTGACTGTGCCTCCAGTGTTGCGGGAGGCACTTTCTTTTAGGATTAAGATTAATTGCTGTTGTGTAAATGCTGATGCTCTTATATTTGTAGTTTACCTTGTCAGCAACATTTTAAGAGGAAATCTTGTTTAGGAAAAGGATAAATTGCTTTTTCTTCTTATTTGTATGTTTATCTTTGTAGTTTCTATGTGATAAATTTTGTAGCACTACATTATTGCGGTGAAAATTGCCTCTTGCCTAACTGCTATTGAAGCATAAACATTCCTGCCAAATCCAAGTGTAATTGCCCATCACTCAACAAACCAAATGTAGACTTTTTGAAGACTTACAGGGATACCTGTTAGATTGAATTCCATACTTTTTCGTTTTTAATCAGTTTTATGGATGTGCGACTCCTGAGAAGGTTCTGGATTAGAGGTAGCAGGTGTGGAGATTTCTTGAAAGTGTTGCTCAATATTATTTCATTTTGAGAACTTATTTGGCATAACTTCTGAAATTGCTGTGGCATTCTCTGAACATCCACTTGTTCTGAGATTCAACAACATCATCTGTCAGTTTGTCAACAAGATTTGGATTCAATGTAAAAGAAAACATGCACATGTGGCAGCTATAATGAAGTGCCTCTATCCTTGCTATTAAGAGATTAGGAAGGAGGAAGTGATGTAATCTGCAAACATAGCTTGCATGAGATGTGCTTAAAGAAAAGTGCTTTTTGTGAGCCAATGCAGAAAATGGAATCTACCTAGAGGCACGGGTCGTTCTCGTAAGGAGATTTCTCCCATTAAGATTCCATCGTGTTTAAGTAACGATGACCACATTATTGATGTGATCCTAAAGTCCATCGTAGGGACAATATTTTATCATTTGTGCGGTGTTATTGCTCCTTTGGAGCTATACAATTTCCCTTTGTTTTAGATTATTTAGCATGATTGAATTTTAATTTCTTAAATGGAAATAAGGATTAAGAATACAAAAATGAAGAGGGTGTTGGAACAGGTTTTTTGAAGCGGCTGTTTGTTTGTCAAACTCAATCCTGTCTGGCTAATCCATCCACAGTCCCACTGGGACAACTGAAGCTTATCTTCAATATGGGCCAAGCTGTTTATTTCCCGAATCTCACTACAAATGTTGAAATTCTGTAAAGTTGTGTTGCATCCTGTTTTTATTGCATGTCTTGATTGGTTTTTCAATCTGCTCTATTTCCAGGATGTTTTCTCTTTACTTTGACAAGCTTTGCATTTTAAATGTTTAAAAGATAACTTATTAATTTTTTGCATATATCATTATGCAATGGGGTATCCATGTTCATTACTTGATGCCCAATTTATGTTGGAGGATCTTTAATGGGTTTCAATCTACCCTATTTCAAGGATGCTTTCTTGGTACTTTTACAAGCTTATGCATTTCAAAAGATAACTTCTTAATTATTTGTATATATCATTATGCAACGGTGTTTCCATGTCCATGACCTAGATGCTAGCTTATGTTGGAGGCAAGAGAAAAAATGAAGTGTTCTACATCTGTGGTTCCTAGTCTCAATTTCAACCTATGACTGCATAGGCCCTTGCCAGATTCTGATAGAGGACAAGTGACTTTTAAAATGAATTTGAAATTTTGGTTCGCAAAAATAGTTCAATCAAAATTTTCATTCTCATTCTCGAAGTTTTTGTGTGAATCTTGAGATGTACGAGTGTTTGCCACTTTCCTCCCAGAAAGATGTAAATACTAAAAATTGATTTCATACAAAACGTGGTAGAGTCTGTTCTAATTGCCTTAAAAGTTAAGCCCCTTTGACAAGGTCATGGATCATTCTATGCAACAAAGGACTATACTCCAGAAGGAAAAGAATTCAAACCTCAAAAAGTAATTTTATTTTGATTGAGTTTTTGTAAACAAAACCTGAACTTTTATGACTCGCCTCTAATGAATAATGTTAGATCATAAGTAGTCAACTTCTCAATCAAAGACACAAAACCCAGTTCCACTTGTGCTGATGTATTGATCTTGATTCCCGCACATAACGACAATTATGATGGCTTTTGTTCAGTTTGGGTACACAATGCCAAACACAGAAAATTCAGAATTCTGTGGTAGGATTTCTTCACTTGACCTTTGTATACTGTTCTTCAGTCTCAGAATGGAGTTCATTTTGGTTTTTCTAGATGGCTAAAGAGAGAGAAGTGTGGGTTTTCTTGTTTATGCAGTCAAGGAGAATAATATGTGCAAGAGGCAGAAAATCTTTGAATGCCAATAGCATCAGAGAATGAGGATGTTATTAATTACTAGATTGGTGTGCACACTTGAGAACAACATGAATCAGATTGTGAAATTGCCTCTGGATTCCCTGTACAAATTGTATTTTTAAGGGCATTGGTGCCATTTGCTAGATAGATGTGGTTGAGACATCTTTGGTTTTGGGACTTCAGGCTATCAAATTGTACTGGATCCAAGATCTGTATTGTTCCCTATGTTTTGGTCATGGTAACTAGGACCAGATGGCAGGTCACTGCAAACAACATACATGTACCTGACATTTATATATCTAATATCTCTAAATTGGCATTAAAAATTAATTATTATGAATAGGAGTAATAGATATAAATGCATCAAACTATATAATCTTAACACTTGAGTACTTCTATATCATGTGATTGTTCTTGCTGTCACGCTTTATAAATAATTATCACTGCCCGTTGTGAAGTGAGGGATTGTGATGGGATTTGACTTTTTCGTGGAAGCTGTTTATTAAAAATACAAGAATAATGGATGCTAGCCTTCACCATTTTATGTTTAGTTAATTAGAATGGATCCTAAAATGGATTGTGTTTGAAATTAGAATGGATCCTAAAATGGATTTTGTGTTTGAAATTAGAATGGATCCTTTTTGCATGTTAAGAAAGGTGTGCTGTTTCTATGTAGTGTGCTCTAGTTAAGAATGCCTCTGTCTAACAAACACCATAATTACTCTTTTTAGACGATGCAAATAGTTTGGTTGTCCCGATACAGAGAGCCCCGTCGCCATCTATCTACATCGAGAACCCAACCCCAACTAGATAGAGTCTTCATATTCTGAGGAGCCAGCTAGGAGGTTGAATATAGAGAGAGCGGGGGATCTCCCCCACCCTCTATCTGAATGAGAGGAGGGGGAGGAAGGGGGGCGGCTGATAGACACTTGTCTATCCAACCTATAGAGGAAGGGGAAGACCGAGAATAGTAATAAATCCAATTTTTATAATCGCTCAGGATACATTATTTTAGAATATTTTTAATATCATGTGGATATTGCTTATTGTTTAGCATGTTTGGATATGGGCATTATTAGTATTTGAGGCGTGTCCAATGCAATGTCAATTGGTACCTTCCACAAATTTGTTTTTTGCGTCTCTGCACTATTTTTGTTGTGTATGCTATTAGTGTTGTCTTTTATATGGATTGGGTGGAGAAAATGCTGATCATGCTAGTTGTCTGAATGAACATTAACCAGAAGCACAATCTGAAATTCATAGAATAAAATACATTTTAGAAGGGCCCTTATAATTAAAGGATGGGGATTTGGAGCTCAGGCCTGTTCTCTTACCCGACAGGATCCAAATAACATAATTGGGGATGTTGAAATGTAAAGCATTCAAAACAGCAGGAGACACAGTTCTTCAATAATCCACTTTGTTTAAACATAAACTTGCGATGTTTATGGTGTTGTCAAACATTTTGTTTTGACATACTTATGACCTAAATGCTCAAAGGAATTTAATATAGCTATATCGTTGGTTACCCTGAAATAGGTAGATCCTAGTATGTGAGGATTGATGGGGATGCTACACTTTAATGGTTTGAAACTAAAAGATGTGGTGGTGCTGTAAAACAATTTGTTTTGACATATTGATGACCAATATGCTCAAAGGATTTTATTTACACTGTTAGTTTGTTGGATGCTGTTGAATAAGTGGATCGTATGTATATGATGGTCGATGGTGATGTTACATTTTTGACAACTTGACATGAAAAGGATCAAACCCATGAGATATTCACCTGTCATGATTTCATGGCAGGTGGAACCTCCTATCATTAGGCCCACCCCAGCGGACAAATTGACAATAAATATTGCATAGTAAGTCATAAATTGACGCCAAGGGGGATGCCACATAAAGGAGTTTTCAGAACATACAAGTGGAAGGCACATATATGGATATATTTCTCCCAGTTTGTGAAATTTTACTGGCCAAATTAATGACTGTTTGCATGATTCTATTTTGTTTTAATAAAATTGGGGTTGGTGGGAAAGAGACATGGTAACTTTTGCCTGACTAGTGAAATTTTTAGATATATAGTGCCTTTCCAATGCATGCTAAATTATTTTATATGCGATTTGAATCAGCTGAGATGAGAAGCTGATGCTTTTGTGCATTAGCCAACACAATCTAGTTTCCCAGTATCTTGTGTCTATCCACATGATCTCTATTTTGTGCAGGTATATAAGCTGGTATTTTGAAGTTAATGAAATTAGTTGGACTTCGCTTTCAAGCTGAGGGCAGATATGAAGTGCTGAGTTTATACTGTAAGACAACTAGGCATTTGGCACCATGACAGCAAGATTCCATTTCAATGGAAAGCTTTTGAGAGTTTTGATTTATATTAAGATGATTTAATTACATTTTTTTTCTGGGCTCTTATTCAAACACATGTTGTATGAATTTATGCTCTATTTATTGAATAAATTGTAATTTTCTCATTATGTAAATATGTCTAGCTAGAATCTATTAGTAATACTGCATCATGATTTATTGCCTGTGCAATCAGCCATGTTGCCAAATAACATAAGAGGACAAACAACTCTTGTTAGTTTTTCATGTATCTTTATTTCAAACTAAAGTCTCCATAGTTTTATGGATTATTTTATTATTTACTGTTATATAAACATTGAATGCACTACGGCTTTTGGATAGTTGTGACTATGTAAAACTGTGTGTGGAAAGAAGTTTACAAAACAGTATACGTCATGAGGTGGACATGTCAAAATGCTAACAGAAAGTACCGTCACATAGAAATCCTAACCAGTGAACAACACCCGTAAGCCTTCAGGGCGATAGCCATGATATGAACATAACATCATAAAGAAAAGAAAATGAGCAAAGCTCATGCTCTATCAGCCTCTAGAGACTACCAACCCAATGCTCAAGAAAAAAGCAGATAAGGCCCTGGGGTCATCATCATAATTAACCTCTATCAGCCTCTAGAGACTACTGACCCAAACGCTTAAGAAATTAAGATATAATCCTGGGGCCACAATCATCATCACCCTTGGTCTCAGGCCCTGTGTCTTTCTTCTCGGGACTCTTAGCTGGCACAATATCAAAATGCTTCTTTGATTCGTCCTTGCATGTATTAATGATAGCATGTGCTATATCAATTTCATGAACATGATCATCAATTCTGTTTTCAATTCATTGGGAGAGAACATTAACATAACCAGAATGAGGAATAGGATGGTCTGCTATGAGATTGAGCCTGATCTTTAAGCTTAATACTGTCACGAGAGTCGGGCAACCTTTTGTTTAATATCTATGTTTACTTGAGCTTGTTGATTTTATTCAATCCATTCCAATGTAGCACGGATAGCTTTCCATTATAGCATCTTGGTGAAGTTTACTTGAACTCCGCCCCTCTGCAACTTGTGTTATCTTATCAGTCTCATTGATGCCATCAGGACCAAAAGTGTTGTGACCAGTCTTCCTCACACCAGTCTCTTTCCTCTACCCACTCTACCTCACAAATTTCTCTATCTGTAGGTTCCTGAGTGGTTAATTGTGAGGCTTCTAAAAGGATTGTGTTTTCCTTTAACAGAGCAAACTTTTGATTGTAGGTAGTTGGCAATAATCTCTCATTTAGTTGGTAGTTATCTACTGTAAAGGATTGTTTGTTATAGATGCGTTGACTATGATCAAGGTGTTGAGGCTCTTAAAAGGATTGTGTTTTCCCTTAACAGAGCAAGATTTTGGCTGTAGGTAGTTTGGCAGTAATCCCTTGTTTAGTTCGTAGTTAATTGTTGTGAAGGATCGTTTTTTATAGATGTGTCAAGTATGATCAAGGTGTTAAAAAGTTTTGTTTTTTTATTTTCCAAGTAGCAGCCCCTGGCAAATTAAATGTTTTTTTTTTTATAGTAGTAGCCATTGGCTGAACTGAATTCTGTCTGTAATTTCCAGTGGTTCAGTGATGTAACTGCAGTCTCTATTTTGTTATTCTCTCTTTGACGTGGAATTTGTCTTCTCACGTCTGTTTGGATTTGAACACCGGGCTGTGTCATGAAAGCCTCAATGCTTATGTCACTTGAGTTGTTCCAATTAGCTCTGGACCACCCACCCGCCTGTCCTTAATTGGCGTTTTGAGTTAGATTAGCAAGTTTTGTTTTCTTACTAATATTGTAATGTTACAATTTACATTAGTCGCGTTTACATAAAATAGTTTGAAATTTTAAATTATTGTCCCCTAATCATGTCACTTACACAAGTCTCAAAACTAGTAGTTTAATGTAGAGAACTGTTAAATTTGATTTACATTCCCGCCATCCATCAGTTGGTTGGGGTCTCGACTAAAATGTAGTAGTAATTATTTTATTTGATGAGGATCGTAACCAGTGGAAATTCAAATTACATTTTTACGATAAAGTAATGTTTACACAAATGGTGTTCTCACGCTTTCTTAATTTATGTGATAATTTTTGGAATCCAACCAATACTCTTAAAATATGGGCGGGTGTAGGCTGACTTAAAAGTATGCAGTTGAATTCTGAGTAATGCTCTTCCTTACCCTCTTAGGATTTGGGTAAAAAATGAGTAGCAACGAAGAAGTTTTTTAAATATGGAACATATTTTTGTTCTAATTGTGTCGTGAACAGTGTGCCTCTATTTATGTGCACACAATGTTCTAACCCATTGTTTATACTACATATTCATTCAAGGTTAATAGTTTGATTCTTCCCTATTTGATGCTATTATCTTATTGTTAAGTGCACAAGTGTGTAATTTCTTCGTTTTTTTATGATTTCATACATAATTTTTGTACACTATTTTTTTTTGTTCTTATTGAGTAAACACTCTTCTGATTTCGAAGAATTTAAAAACAACTGCTTGTGATCAAAATTTTCCTAATAAACTAAAATGTCTAAGTCCAAAATAACTAATAGAGCATGTTAGGAATTTTTGTTTATATATTTAAAGTGTTTTATTTAGTTCTTGCGTGAACAACACATGCAATTTCTTTGTGTGCTTATATATAAAACAGCATAGAGCCATCGTTAAAGTGAGTCCATTGTGTGCTTACATATGAAATGGTATATATTCATATTTTAAGTGGATATGACATGGGCTGAGAGGTATTTGTACCGAACCAAAGCTCTTCGTGATGCCACATCTGTGTTTGTTAACTTATAGTTCACCTTATTTTTAAAAGTACATTGTTGTGTCATCTGGCCATATATAAGTACATGTTCTACTACTTGCTTTCAAGCCTAGATTTGATCTATTCCGCGAGCTTATTTTTGTGTGTTTGGTTTTCCAAGTTTTTCATGTGTTTCATTGTCTATACTCCATTATTTTTCTATTAGAAGGTGGTGAGCTTACCAGGGCAGTTGTGCAAGCTGCCATAAAAAAAAAACACAATTGTGGTGTTTGTAACATGGCGGGTGTGCCACCATCATCTTTAGAGGAAAACTAAAGAGTTAGGATGAGATGAGCAGTATTTTTCCATTTTTGAGCAACAAGCCTTACCGTGAGCAGTAGTTTGTTTGCCATTTTGTTGTTTCTGTGCCTTCAGAATTCAGTTTGTAGGTTTAGATTAATTTAGGACAGTTACTTGGAATGTGGTTAATAAACTTTTTCGTTTCGCTTACTAAGGATATATGATTAACAATGGCCACATTTTTGAAGACATTGTGCTTCAATCCTTTTACGTAAATATTTAGTTTGTCATATTGCACTTGATAGATTTGGGGGTTCTTAGTTAGCATTTATGTTAGTTTACTATACTTATGATTAGTAATTGTGATAGTCGCTTTTTTGGTTAGTTCTCCATTCCAATGCTTTAGTCACTTGTAGAGTTTAAGAAAAATACATCAAAGAAAGTCACTTATTTTAACATTTTTTCTTGATGGTGGTGCACAATGTGTTACAAATTTTTTGTTGTCGTGTAGAAATGTGCGAAAAAATCATTTCAAACCTTTAAAATTGTCAGATTTTTTTTTAAAAAATTTTTCATGAACATGGTGCATGTTGTTGTGTTACTAAATGTTTTTTGTTGACGTGTTAGAAACACGTGGAAAAGAAATCATTTCAAAACCTTTAAATTTGTCAGGATTGCATCTCAATAGCAGTGACATGAGATGATATTATGCAACATCAATTTCATACTCACAAAAGTGGGTGTTTTGATTACACACACACACATGGATGATAGACACGAAGTGTACATGCTTGCATGTGCATGCATGCTCACACACATGAAGGAAATTGATTATTTTCATCACAACCATCAATGCAACATTAATTCATGAAATAAAGTTTAATATATCAATGTTCAATTACATTTATCATTTTAAAATAAATTTGATATTTAGTTTTTTAATATGAGTTAACCATGGGATTTGGATGCCCCATAGGTACATTGGCTCTGGCTAGTGGTCAGTTTAAAACAAATGCAATTACTTGCGATTGAATAGACACATCTAGCTTAATTTTTTTTTATCCTAGCCAAACATCCACAACGAACTACAAGTCAAATGGTTGCAACTAGTGATCGCCTTATGAGATTTTAAACTTGGGTGGGTTGAAAAGTACACGATGCTCTTTACCAACATACCCACAACTCGTCGGTAATTTGATATCTTGTTACCATTATTATCTATTTATCAATTATTATAACATTTAATTGAGAAATGTCTTTAGTTAAAAGAAAAAAAAATAAAATTTATATTTTACTATTTGTAGATGTGTAAAGTGGGTTTATTGTAACATTGTACTACATTATATAATCATTTTAAATAGATTTGACACAACAGAATCAGACATCATTGCATCAAAGAATATTTTAGAAAACAAAAAATATATAAACAAGAGTTGTATAGCGACTAGTCCCTAGTATTAGATGATAAATGTAGTTTTGTAATAGTTGAAAAGATGATATTTGCATGACAAAATTTTCCATAACTGACAAAGTTATTAATAAAACATAAATAGTTAGTGTAAGAAATTATACATTTGTATTTCGTAGGATATCTTTTGTGTGTAAATAAAGTATTAGGTTTTATCATTAATAGTTTCAAAGCTAAAAAATAATACTAATTGTTTATATAATTGCTAAAAATAATACACTGTACGGAATTAGAGCGTGTATTGTTCCATATTGTGGGCTATATCTACATAAAGAGTGGAACACAACGTAGGTAGGAAATGTAATAGGAACTCTATGTGGATGGATTAGGGGACTGATTAGTGATGGATCTTGTATGAATGAGTGTATGAATGAACCAAGATGAATATTTGTTAAGTGATGGGTACAAATATCTAAACGAGAAGCACTCACATTTAAAACCATATAGTTATGAAATCCAGGAGGCAAAAGATACATTGCCTTTTTTTCAATTTACACTGTCAACTATTTTCTTTGTCAATCAAAGTAACATGATTTTTACATAGTTGATTTTCTATTCATTTGGTCTCACTCTTGGTCACATATGAAAGTTACTTTACAAAAAGGAAAATTCGAAAAACAATAAATACATGTATTTGTTCTTAGGTTTTGCAAGTTCACTTCTCCATCGCCTTTAGGATCACCACAACCCGACCAAATCCTGCAGTCATGATTGTAAAAATGTGAATTAAAGTATAATGTAATTTATTGTTTTTGTTTTATAAATTTTGCAATTGTCATCACTTATGTTTGTTTGAAAGAATACTTACGTGCATCAAAGCAGAAGAAGAGGAATGTGGGACAACATTGTCACTGAATATGGTGGGAGGAGGGGGGAAAAGGGTCGGGGTAGTTTATGTTACGAAGCGGGGAACTGAAGATTTTGTAGTCGTGTTTCCTCTTTGTTTCTTTTGAGGAGGTGTTGAGAAAGGGACAGTTTGGAGTAGCGTTCGAAAGGAGAAAGGAGGGTGAAATGCGCAGATCAATCGTAAGGAGGGGACTCTAGACATTGCGGTGAAAGTAAGCCCTGGTCATTCTGAAGAACCTATATCCATAGTTGCTTTATTTAAAGTAAGGCCTTGAGATTTGTGGATTGTAAGTGCCCATGCCATTTTAAAAGGAATTTGTATACAGTTTCCTCTTGAGATTGGGGGCTATAGGGACATGGATGGGGAAATGTGGATTCCAGGGAGGGTCGCATTGTATTTGTTAAAGTCGATTACAACAAAAAGCGATAAGAGTTTGAGGAGACGAAGACGAGGTTGTAGACAATGTTAGACAGTGGTGCTAATGAAGCCATTAATAAGGCCAACTTCAACCCACAAATTTGCAGTGAGCATATCCTTTTGTTGTTTATAGAGGAGAATAATTGGTTTGAGTTGCTCTTCATCATGTTCCTCTGAATAGTTGGGTCTTGATTTGTTCAACATTGGAGCGTGCAATTAGAGCATTGAGGGATTTTAGCATGCTGAGGTTGTGTTGATCGACAAGGTCATTTGTTGCGAACAAATGTGGAGCTAAAAGGAAAGGTGCAATGTCAACGTGCTAGATATTTGGGAGTCTATTTCATTGGAGAAGTGTTTTCCAATCTTGGAGGAGTGGGATCCCGTCTCTGATATTTAGTAGTAACTGTCTAAAAAGAAATTTGGGCATCATCCAAACCTTGTTGCCTAAAGATTGTTGTAAGCGTGATACATGTTGTGAAGCTATACCATAGGTTTATTTCGTCGGAGTGACTGACATAGAGTGGAACGTCATTGACAATGGGGGTAGTTGGCCAAGGTCACCAACGAGAATGATAGATTTGTTACCAAAAGTGGTCGATTTAAAGTGAGGGAAGGCCTCACGAAGGCAGAAGTTGATTTTTGCAAGGAGTGTGGGGCCTATGAAGCTCATCTCATCAATGAGAATGTAATGAACATGTTGCAGGGATTGTTAGAGAGTGGAAAGTGACATGCCTTTGAGTGGTTTTATTTCCTTTATTGGAATGTGCAATGGGACGTGTATTGTTGATGCGAAAATGTTGAATCCGACCACTCTTGTAGGTGCAAGTACCAAGAGAGGAGATGGTTGTTGCGGGCATGCAGAGGACAATGCAGAGCGAATATTGTTTATGAGATAATATTTACACTGTGTTTGCAGTACCTTGTATAATCATTTTTAGAGGGGGTAAAATTAATTCCTTGCTGTGTAATGGTTGAGTATAGTATTAAAAGCCTGGTGTTGTTTTGGAGAGAAAGGTGTTTTGCTGGATGTGGAATTTTGCATTTGGAAAGGGATAGTTGTAGTGCTCTTGCACATATCAATGAAAAATGGGGCAACGTCATGCAAAGAAAGTGGAACATCATTGTGGATCCAATTGTGATGCAGGTCGAAGTCTCGAAGGCCTAACATGTTGAACTTGTCAAGGCAAATGGAATTACCCGGATGTAACTTGGATAAAATTTCCCATTCAACTTGCAATGGAGTGGGCCCTAAGATTTGAAACTCTGAAGGGGATTCGTCGGAGGAAGACGAAGTCATTTGATACGAGAGATGCACTTGACATGCCAAGGATGATAAAATTATTTCCGTAATAGCCAATTGGAAATGACTTGCTCAGATGTGGTTCCAATGTTTTGTGGGGATGTTGCAAAGAGGTTTGTAGAGGAGGAGTTCACTGCAACAAAAGAGTTTAAAGGAAGGGGAATGATCATTGGGGATGGAATAAAATCTAGGGGAGACGTGCACAATAGTATAGGTTGACCATTGCTTCCATTTTGCACCTGCTCGTAGCTTGTTGTGAGACCAGCCTTTAGCTACTTCAATAAGTGTAATTGATTCCATATGGCTAGGGCGTTTCATGTATGCATCTACGAAATTCGCTGGCTCGGAGTCTGGATGATTTGTGTATAAGAGATGTGACGCAAAATTTTCTTTCCAACATTTAGGGAAACAAAGGATCAACTACAAAGAACAAGAGACAACTTTTGCAGCATGTGACATGTTTCTTGGGCGCTCATGCCGTGATCAAGAACACTATCTGTAAGCATTTTTTGGAAGGCCACCCTAGCCAGCTGTTGGGGATCGGCTATCGAAGATATTCCTAAGAGCATTTGGTAGTATGATTTCAAAACGTCGTTATACAAAGTTACAACAAAAGATATTAGCAACATTTCAAATGTTAGTTGGACACTTGTCTGGGATGTTAAAATTTGAGAATCAGGGAGGACTTATTCTATTTGGCATAGTTACAGTTTTGATTTCTCCAATTGAAACCAAGAGAATGAAGTGGCTTAGCTATAACATGCATGTTGTGTCTAAACATTGATTAATTCTTGACGATGAGGAAAAATGAAGCCAATACATGGGATGCGTAATATTTAGAGTAAGAAAAGCTATGCTATATTTATTCAAACCTAGCATGCTATCATTATAGTTTGACAAAATAGTGCAACAAACAATCTAGCTACAAAGGATTCACCAACTCCAAGAATATTTATCATATTCACTAGTGAAGGCATGAAGTACTGACATTAGGGAAAGTTTACACTAACGTTAAATGCCCTTTTTGGATGCTCGAGTTGCTAATATGAATGGTTTTCAACTCCATAGCTCTTAATAGTACGAAACTTCAGGGAGGCAGGAATCAACTCTGCTAAAACTAAGACCCGGTCTCACTCAATACTCAACTCTGCCACCAAATTTAGGGTCTCCTTGTTTGGATTTAGGAAGTCTTCAAAAGTGGGTATGGATGGTCATTATGCCACAAATTACTCTCCTCCTCCTAAGCATCCCAAATTTACAATCAAATTCAAGTCCTCGAAGACTCCCATGCAATTCTTTACCAAGAATCACAGCTCTAAATCTAAGAAAAGCCCAGATTATTCATCAAGCAGTTCTAGTGGAAAAAATGTGATATCAAAGAAAACGGAAAATGGAATCACAAGCGTAAAAAATCTGACAGGTGTCAAAGACTCCAAGTCATGCTTCACATAGTAACACCTTACGACGTAATTAGATGTAAGAAAATAATAATTTTATATTGTTTTAGGAAATATATGAATAGTTGTAAGAAAATAAAATGAACGTCATTATTTATCAAATGAAATAAAAAATAATGTAAAAATAAAAATAATTTATGTTTTTGTCATCTCTTGGGCATGTAATGCTTCATTCATAGTGTTTGCAACCTTACATTTGCATGAGTTTATAACATGTAGATACATGTAAATGAATTTTGAGTTAAACCATTTATAATTTAAATGATTGAAAATACATGTGCCATGGTTGGAGTTAGTTTGCACGACCTCTAATTAATTATATATTTGCACGACAACAAATGTGTGCATTTCTATATTTACATTCTAATTAAATATGTATTTAGTTGTCTGTTAGCAGTGCATTATACACATATTTTAGGATATGTGTCTTATATTTTTTTAGAAACTATTAAATCTAATGTAAATGATTGTATACGTTTTTTTTAAGAATTGAAGCATTACAAAGTTTTTCAAATTTGGTCTTGTAATAAGGCATCAAAGTTGTAAAATCAATACACTTTAGCCAATAAGTAAACAAATAAATCAATACACTTTAGCCAACAAATAAACGAATAAATCAATTCTTTTTTTATTATTGAAATTTACAAAATAATATAAGACATCAATTTTTTTGCCATTAAGCTAAACTTGATATTTATGATTAGCGGGTTGAATCTTTTAATTTGTGATGGCTGAAAGGTATAGGATTCCTGCCTAATAATTTAAATAATTTGTACAAAGGGGTTTTGAGTGTAATGTAAGTTTTGTCGCAAATGGTAGAGACAATCGTCAAAAACAAATAATACAATACAGTTCCAAACGAGAAGGCAAGGAAGATCAAGTAAAAACAACATGAATTTAGAAATTTAAAGTAGAACCATATTGCTTCTTAGCTATTAAGATTAGAACCCCAACAATATAGTTTTGGAAACTGTAAGGTAGGGAAAATCTAATTGCACAACCATGTTTGTCTGCTTAGGAGCTCCAAAAACCCTGTTTGTTTTTCTGTATTTCATCGTAGATCCTTAGGAAATTACAATCATTCCTTGTAACCCTAACATGTTTGCAAAACCTTTAAAAGACTAATAAATAGAGGGACTTAGTGGGGGTATGTGTTATCTCTACGTCATTATTAATGCCCTAAGATTTCAAATAGTTTGGAACATAATGGAACACATATAATGCATTGTAGTGCAAGATTCCCAACCATCATTACTTTCAATGCTAGAATGAATACAAGTATATGTTAGATGCTCTTCTATAAATACTTAAAATACGCTTATCGCAACAATATTACTTTTACAACTTAATCATTTGTTGCTTCCATCATTCATTGTCTTAAAGTAACTATTACACTTATTTATAGCCTTCTTGATTCCAATTAAAACCATATTGATATGCATGCCAACATTCAATGGGCAAGAAAGACCAAAAAAGAAGGGCCAAAAGAGACAAGAATTGTAGTAGTGTGGTTTGGGTGAACTAAAACCATCTTGTTATGGTTATAACAAAAACCTTAAAAGTAGGCAAACATGTGGAAAGAAAACGAGTGAGGTGAGAGAGTGAGCAAAAGAGGCAAAACATGAGAAATAAAGGAGAATATAGAGAAACAAGAAGAACTTTCAACAAATATAAGAAATTTATGCCAATAAGATCCTAGCTTAGACCTATAATTGATAAACAAACAAATACACATGCCATATAAAAGATTTAGTCCCATACAAAAATTAGGTGTCCACATAATGCCTTATTTTGATGTATGTGTAGATATCAAAGGAAAACAATCAAGTGGATACAAAGCTGAAAGGAACGATAACCAAATCGTACCAAGCCAAGAACACAGATGCTAATCAAACACCACGATCAATAAGATGAAAGTAATTCGTCAGAATAACTTTACATAAACCTTTGCAAACAAATGAGCAACAATATCATATATTATTGTGGAACTCAATGCAATACATTAAGAATGGGCCTTGCTTAAATAGGCAAGGAATAATAATCTAAGAACCAGTCAAGGTCATAGATCAAGCCATAAATCAAGGAAATAACTAGTCATCAAATAACTAGTCAAGACCATAGATTTAGGAGAGAACTAGACATAAAGGATCTAGTCAATACCATAGATCAAGGAAAGAACTATACCTAACAACTAGATAATATCTCCTAATATCTAAATAAGATAAAAAAAATATCCACACACATAAGTGGGTGAGAATAAATACAATAAAGGTAAATAAAGTACCTAGGTGAACATGAGCTAACGTAAATACCTACTCTAACAAAAACAACTACATTAATTGTCTAGAAACTTGTTGAGAGCTCCCGAAATTTGTATCAGAATAACCATGAGATGAAAGTAAAAGAAAAGAGAGATTACTCTATCACGATAGTGGAGGACTTAAACTGACATCCACACACACGAGTCTAAGATATGGAAACTTGTTTCCTTGTGAACATATGATAAATATATACAAGTAAATCGATGTCTATAAATCCATAATCAATTAATTGTTAAAATAGGAGAAAAGAGGATTAGAGAAAATATGGATTTAAAATAGACCTTATTAAAATCCTTCAAATAATGAAGTCTCTTATTTATGAATTAAAATAATCCAATTAAAAAATAAATCTCCTTAACTAAATAAGTTAAACAAGGCATGTATTTTCAAGAACACCACCTTTCTTATTGTTTTATACATTTTTTCGAGTTTCCATCTCAAATTCAAATATCTAATTATTTATTAAAAAACAAACGTAAAGTTTATTTTATTTTTATCAAAATACATTTCTTTTTAGATAAAATTAATTTTGTAAGAGTAAAATTTTAATTTTTAATTTCCATGTTGCTTTTGTCTTGAAAGTATTATACTCCTCAATTTCTCCTTACGAAGTGAATGTTTAAGCTTTCATTATAATTGCCTTTTTATTTTATTGAAGTGTCTATTTTTTAGATTTATAATGATTTCTCTCCAAAAAGTAACTACAAGATTTAATACATAAGTAGGGTTAAATTAATTATGGTAAGCTATATTACAATATTTTGTAAGATTATTATAATGTATAAAAATTTGAGTGATTTACTATCATTTTAGATGTTATTTTCCACAATTTAATGACACTAGATAGAATTTTTAAAGTTGAAATTTCCTTTAACTAAATATGAATGAATACGTTTGATTTTACTGAACTCTGAAGATGCCCTTATGAAATTTAAATTTTAGAATCTAAACTAAATTTGAATATATGTGTCTTGTGATGAGAGAAGTTGGGGTATAAAATAGGTGTAATATATGCCCCTTTTTGAGATGTAGATGACACTATGAATTACATATCTCAAAAGAAAAAGACTACACCCATCATGCGTAAGGAATACAAAGAATTGGTGTATAACATATTAAAACATCATCATGAAAACATGAATGTAATAAGAAAGTTTCACCATGTGGGCCCAAGATTAAGTAATGTAAGTGCAATAGTAATATGCCCCATATGGGTCCATGATACAATCTAAGCGTAAGTGAAATAATGCCACTCATGGGAAAGATATAAGTAATATAAATATGTGAGTGCTATGCCACAAATGAGAAGGGTATAATCGGTGTAAGCATATAAATGAGTTTACCCCTACGGGAAATTTATAATATAGTGAAAGTACAAGAGTAACAATGCCCCTTATGTGAAATATGTAAGAAATGTAAGAAAAGGAATGAGTTTCCTCCTTCTGGGAAAGATAAAAACAATGTCAACACAAGAATAAGATTTCATAATATGGGTGTGGTACAAACCTCTATGTGAGTAAGATAAAATAATATATAGTTAAACCATGACCTTGGTGATTGAGTTGTGTGAACCAACCTATGCTAATTGCAGGGATGCTGATGTAGAAGAAGAAAATAAAAAATAAAAAATTAATCAATCCTCTCCTCAAGCTATTTCTAACACTGTTATGATTGTAACCCCTCAAGTTCATTCCAATATAGAACAACCTTTCTTGTAATAATGAGATCATATCATGTAACTCTATAAACTTCCAAGAAAACTCTTTCCATGAACTTATGCAAAAAAAATTGAACTCATCATAATCATGTGATGAATAAAATATTTGAAATGAACCTACCGCAACCATTTAATTTGGGGAAATAAATTCCTTTATGTAGTTTTTATGTAAAAATAATGCAACAATACAAAGAGTTGTCTATTCATATCAATCAAGCTCTATTACTAAAATTTCCCATTCAATGAATGGTCCTAAACATACTCTTGTTTCGTGCTAGTGGTCCTCTCTTTTTTCATGTCAAGATTAATGAGGTTCAAGTTAAGAGGGTCATCACTAACAAGGTGACACATATGTTGCATATCTAAAATTTATCAAATCTATAGGCTAGACCACTAGTAACCTACACATGTCAAGGGTATGAAAACGGGAAAATGACCCTAATGGGATGTATCTTTCTAACCATCATGGTGCCTCCTAGAACAATTAATGTGAATACGACGATCTTTAAAATTCCTTTATCCTATAACATTATCCTAAAAAATCCTTGGAAATATTACATGAGGTTCATCACATTATCGACATGTCGATGCCTTAAGCTCCCTTATCTAGGAACCATATATAAAGTTCAAGGTGATATGAACTCATGGAAAATTGAACAATTTAAATAAGAAGGCATCTATAATATTTTGGTCCTCGAAGAGCTCCCAAGTATTCCTTTATGAGAATATCAACACTTCATCTTATGGGTTAAATCTCTTATAGATTACAATGGACATCCACATTATTTGGGAGAATCCCACCAAACCTTCTCAACTTTGATGATGAGAAGCCTGATGAGATCAACTTGAAAATCAAGATGTATGATGTTACTTAATGCATCATCACTCTGATACCCCATAGCTTATGCCCTTGTTATCTCAAGAGTAGGGTTGATAAAATCCCCTCAAGGTTTCCCTCGAGAGGGCTCATCTTAATGAGACATATCCTCCAAATGAAATTATAATTCAATGACTTATAGGATGACATATATGTGCTAGAAGATACCTAATTGTTTGGCTACACCAAAGAAAATATGTGATATCCTATGTTAACAATAATCCCTCTAAACTATATTTAACTAGAATATCAACTAAGTAAACCTCACCATTTGTTTTTTGGTAAATGAAGATGATTTAATTTATGTTCGTAAAACTTAAACCTTACACCACTTTGGTTCCTTTAGTCAGGTCAACAATCACAGAGTCAACTTCTTCTAATATCACACTAACATCATCATGAGGAGTAACATCTCTAGGGCCCTTGTCATTAAGGATCTCATCATTTTAGGAACACACTCACTTTTACATTTGGCATAATGCTCCAGATAATATTTTTTTATCATTTTTGATCCTATTACAGACATGTAACATGCTTAAAATTGCAAGAGCATATCCATAAGGGGGAATAAATAAGACAAGCTCATTCACCATCTCCTCTATGAATATTCTACACTTCCAAAATTTTACTACATATTCTACAACATCTTTTCAAGAAATTGACAAAAAAATAATAGTTGACTAAAATGCCTTCTCGAAACCATTAAGAGGTTAAGGCCACATAATCAAATTTTTCATGCATCCATAAATAAGGAGATCATTCATGGTATTATAAATATGTTCAAATATACTCCAAAGATAAGTGTAGAGGATACCAATAACATATTAGATGAGAGGAGGAAAACCCTCCTCATGTAAATCATCAACATATGGAGGTGTAGATACCCAAAAATGACTCAAGCCCTTTTTATAATGGATTTTAAGTGATTTTGTCTAAATGGATGGATAAATCCAATAATAGGGATTAATTAGTGTGTTAACACTTCTATCTAAGTATATTTCTTTAGTAAGTATTCATGTAGACATGTAAAATGTTGACATACTTTATTAATAAAAAATTTATTTATTAATATTATTCATATATATTCCCCATCATTAACTCCTTATCACAATTCCTATCTCAACCATATAATAATTAATCGTGAGATTGATTATTATTAATCCCTAATATCATATGTATCCTATTTCACTCACCCAGCAATCCCATCTCACCCTTACTCATTTAATTCACTATTAATATCTTATTATCCTATCACTAATCCCTATTATTAATTTCTAAGAATTTAAAATTACCACCCACCTACTCTACACCTATCCTACACCTAGATTCTCCATCAAATCACTTCCCTAATCACCATTAATCTCACCTAATTCTAGCCTTATCAAATGCTCCACCTCCCAAATCTAGAGGCTTCTATTTCTAGAAGCCTCTCCAAACTTTCCTCCTTTTTATTTAAAATTTTAAATAAATTTCCCTTTAATTTCTAGAACTATCTAATTCTAGAATTCTCCACCCTTCTCACCAATCTTTAACCATTGATCCATATCCTACATGGATCAATCTCCACCCTCCATTCCTCCTCCCACGACCTATAAATTTGGATCACCACCCTTGTGGATGCCAACTTTTGAAATTGCAACTAAGTGCTGCCAAATTTCAAATAGAGCTCTACAACAATAATCAAGACTTCTTCAAGCAAGATATCAATCCATGAGGGGAGGTGTTGTCCAACTAAATCCACAATCTAAAGCAAGAAATACTCATCCATTTGAGCACATACAAAACATTAAATAAGGATTGTAGCTTGTACATAAGTGCAAGTATAACATCATCTCCCTCTTTTTATTTGCTCAATTAGAGGTAGAGATTAAGTGTGTGAGATTAAGGATTAACTTGGTTTGGTTCTTAGTTTGTACTTATAACTAATACTCTTTTTTGTCTACATTTTTGCATCCACTGTGGGGCTTAACCCCCAATATATTTTTTGTTTTTAATAGTAATTCATATTTAGAACAAGATGTCCAAATTTGGAAAATTTTCATGTTCATTTACACCTTAAAATTTTAATTTTTCATGACAGTTTTTTGTATTGGGGCCTATGCCCTATCTTTCAGCACCTATGTTATGAGAAGCGGTGTCTTTGATCTAACATTTGTGCCTTTGCACCTTATATTGATTGTTGTGGTTACAGGGTTATGTTTTAACGCCTTTACTTCTAAAATTGTGACTAGGAAGGTTTGACACATTTGTTTGTCATTTAACACCTATGTTTGTCAATTAGCGTATATGCTAGCACTTTAAAAATTGAAATCTGCTAAAATTAACCTTTCTGTTTTGACACCCCTATTATGTGTTTTAGCACTTTTGCTGATGTTGTAGCGCCTTTTCTCATACTCCAATGCCTTTGTCTGCTTTAACCTTCTTTTGGTGCCTTTACTACCTAAAATAACGCGTTTGCATTGTATTGGTGCCTTTGCTCTACTTAGGCACATTTGACTTGAAGTAGCACCTTATCTCTAGCAATTAGCGCCTTTACTGGGTTAAAATTTTACGTTAATACTAATCAATCTACCTATATCTTTGGGTGTTTTACTGGGTTTCATATTCTATTTTTATAGAAATCTTATAGGAACAAGGAGAAACTATGTTCGTTTTAACACTCACCTTGAGTTTAAACTAAATCTTTGTGGTTGTAGGATTTTTAGTTAATTAAAACTACTAACCCATCTTGTTTTGCAGCACGATCAGTTTAAGAATACAACGGTTATAAATAATAAACTACTAATGCTTTGTTTTGTAAGGTCTCTTCTTAAAGACCCCATTATATAATATAATAATTGTTAACAAATTTTAATTATTAGTTTACATATATCATCCTTTGTTTGTTTTGCATTGTTGTTTGTTTCTATCTCGAAGGCAACATCGTGTATGCTCTCCTCTCACGCCCTAGGTTAATCTTGAGGATCAAAAGTGGCTATCCTTCCTTCCATTTTTGTTTTTAAGGGGTAACGTGACATGGAAGTGACATCCAAACACTTATCACAGTCCTAGGGGTCTCATGACCGTGGGCTTCACCTCCACATACCTAGACACACTGCGTATTCTTGTTGGGAATTCAAGACTGTGGAATAGTGCTATGATTTAATAACAAACAAAATCATGCACACATGATCTAAAAACTTCCCCAAAATCTACAGTAGTGGAAGTATAAACTAGAACAATCCAAATCGAAACAAAGTATACACACATAACACAACATGGACCGTGGTTCACCCAATGTGGGCTATGTCCACCAAAGATAGAGATATCATATATATAATAAACAAGAGTACAATCCAACTCTTCTACACAAGAGTACAATACATCTCTCCAAGAGTATCTCCTCCAGATCTCTATACGGATCTCCATGAGTGCACTACAACCGTGCCTCCATAACACCACCAACAGATCTCACAAAACCAGGAACTACTACATCTCTAAACTACAACCAAGCTCTCTGTGGATCTACAAAAAAACCTCTCACATGGGTCTACCATATGTGCAACTATAATTGTGCACCAAGAAATAAGTCTATCTCTCCATTACTACATCAACTTGTGCAAACATGAAGACAACCTCCTCTACAATATCTAGATCTACATGGATCATCAATACATCATTATCTAATGAATATATGAATACAAGATCTGACAACAACATATGGATCTAACAATATAAGACTAGATGTACATGGATCAACAATACATCACGATCTCATGGATCTACAATACAAGATCTCACCAACATGTGGATCTACAAGAAGAAACTCTATGTGCTTTGTATACTATACAAGCCATTAATATGAGACAATAACAATACAAAGGAAATACAGTAAAAGACAATACCCTCTTCTCACGATTAGATGTACCTGCTGTTTCCTTTTGCCCGACTTCTCTCCATGGAAGCTCTATCTTCATGTAACCTATTCTTTCTTTTTCTTCTTCTTCATCCTCTCAACCAAGGATTACTCTAATTAACCTTCTAACCCTAGATTTCATGCTTATATAAGCATCTACAAACTTAGGGCACCTTAGCTATGCATTTACAACATTTAGATTCACTTTATAACTAAATTTAGATCTAATTCCCATGAGTTAAATATAAAATTTCATGCACAGGTAACCGGTGCCGGTTCCCTAACTGATGTAGGTTCCTTGTCTTGATCGGTGTCGGTTCCCTAACCGACACTGGTTCCTCCCCGGTGATCGACACCAGTTAGCTAACGGATGCCAGTTACTATGAAAACCAATAAACCTCAAATGTATGCCTTTGTGAAGCAATTCAGCTCCACAACCTAACAATATCCCACTTGGAGATAAATTGCTAAACCTGTACCTATACCTCTACATATTGTGAAGACCATCTATTCTTTAAATAAAAAATTCTCTCAAATGAAATCAAGAAGATTAAACCATCTTCTAAAACCAAGAAGATAACAAACCCATGACTTACCATATACCTTCACGAAGCTACTACTGATATGTGATACACGCGCTGTCCATACATCAAGCTCCCACTGAATCATAACTCCAAGCCTCTCACACCACAAATCCACCATGACTAACACACTTGCAATAGCTCCCACTCAAACTAAAATGCTGAGATTCTATCGCAACCATAGCCATCCAACCATGTTCTCAAGCATCTATCCATGTCTCCATGCTACCAACAATGCAATTGACCGAAGACAAGTCAAACTGGAATATCTGAAAGAAAAACTAGATCCTGGGTCTAGACATCCCAAATGAGTACTGCATGTAACGAGTGGATGCATCCACAACACCTGCATAACTCAAAGAATCCAAACACTTGCAATTTGCAAATGCAACCCTACATAAACAACTTGCATGTCCAAGACAACAATCCATAGAAATCATATCTATCATGGAGTAACATAGTATCAGGAGGAAATACAAACATCCCTTACTCATGCTCAAGGCATCTAAACCATGCTCATACATAAATAAACCATGCTCATAGGCATCCATGTGTAAAAAAATATCTGCATCATCATAGACTCACAAAACAAAATCTATCCACATGTACAAACTCACCATGTGCATTCATCCATATCACTAGGATCTCCAGAAGCTCCAAGTCCAAATATGAATCTTGTGCTCATCAATGTCAACAAAAAAAACCATTCTAACCATACTACCAATGACTAGTGAAAATTCCAGTAAAAAATGTAATCAAACATACTGCATAAACAATCCAAGATGAAAGCAAACAAGGGAAACATCAATAAGATGTAAATATACACTGCTGTCACACTGTAACCTATAACAAACAACTTTTCCTTCTTCCACCCTTTAATGTCAATAACATTGCTCTCTCTTCTTCACCCAACTGAACGACCATCAACTGTCATCCCATAAGGATATCCAGGCACCACAAAATAAAACCAGAAGTGACATCACCATGCAATAAAATAAAAAATACTTGCAAAGCCGTGATGTCCTCCAAAACCACTTGTGCATCATGTCACTCTGAATCGTAGCATACTTCTCTCACTCTGCGCGTGCATATGTGTCCAACTTGAAATGCCAACAACCATGGCTTGCTCCCACTCAACATGAAATCCCTTGCATTGCTTCTAATAACAAGCTCAAAAGCTCCAATATATATATATATATTAGTGAGAAATAAAACCAGATGAAAGAAATATAAACATGATTCCCTTCCTAACAAAGAATACTTCTACATCACAGAATTTTGGACTTCTTGTAAAGTAGGTGAATCACCTTATTTTCATCCTGTGTACTCAACATATTTCATTATCCTGCAAGTGTGTGTCTAAACATGACTTTCCATTGAGGATCTCATCCTTACACTAGATACCCTTGTCCTCAAGATTCTAACACATCCTAGAAATAAAAGTCAAACACACCAAATATCCATGGTGCATATTTTACTTGTGCACACAATCAAAACATAATACCAGTGGCTTCAAATGAAGGAAATAAAACATGAACCATATAGAAATACCTGAACCAAAGTCTCACTGGACTAACCGAGCAAACTCCGTCCTCTTTCTGATTTAAACATTGAAGTGATCTGCACTGTTTCTGCTTGTACACACTGTGCGAGAAATTTGATCCTCCAAAATAGGACACTGAACCATTCATGCCCTCTTCTACTATAAGAAACCCTGTGCAAACTCGTTGTCACAGAGACCGACCACGGTTCGCTGACCGGTACCGGTTACCCTATATGACCAATGTCGGTTCCCTGACATTGACGCCGGTGCTACTAGAATGAACACAATGCAACACAAATTGGCATAGGTCACCAAACCAGGTGCCTACTATGACTAAAGCTAATATTTGTGCTGAGCCAGTCATTTCAAGAAGCACCCAACCTTGCACAAAAAACTTAACAACACTCATACATGCAATAAACAATTACACCAAGATGAAACACATCACCTTACCAACACCAAGATACTCAACCGCATATTCAACTGAAGTACTTGCCTCTCTTATGGAAGCCCTGTCTTCATTTTGTGCTATTATATTCTGTTTCTCTAACGAAGCCCATGCATCTTAACTGCACCAAAGGATGCATAAATGCTCCTCTATCTCATACTCAAATGTAGATATGCAATCCCAAACATACATGTGCAACATACAAACCCTGAAATACCAAGGTAACAAAACCACACCTCTATAATCTGGATCTGTAATCTGACCAACATGCCTATGCCTCCAAGAACCAAGGACACCTCAACAATCAAGATACATTCATTGTATCTTCTAAATTCTTAGATTTGTGATTTTTTGTTTAAACCAAGTTGCTCAGTAACCGACCACGGTCACCTTGTAACCGACCATAGTCACCCTGTAACTGGCCATGGTCACCCTGCCGATATCGGTATCCATATAACCAACCACGGTCACTGTCATTTTTCAAGAACCTTTCATTTCTATCTTCCACTTGAGATTTATCCACTTAAATCTCTTCCTATGATTTTCACATTAGGAAAAACAAAGCATGCTCTCATACACTTCTCAGTAAACTGCTAACAATATACTGAAGCAAAACCTTGCTCTGAAATAACCAAGCTCTGATACCAATTGTTGGGAATTAGGGACTATGGAATAGTGCTATGATTCAATAACAAACAAAATCATGCACACATGATCTAAACAATTCCCTAAAATATAGAGCACTGAAAGTATAAACTAGAACAATCCAAATCGAAAAAAAGTACACACACATAACACATCATGTACCGTGGTTCACCCAATGTGGGCTAATTCCACTAAAGATAGAGATCTCATATATATAATAAACAAGAGTACAAACCAACTCTTCTGCATAAGAGTACAATGCATCTCTCCAAGAGTATCTCCTTCTCCAGATCTCAAAATGGATCTCGATGAGTGTACTACAACCATGCCTCCATAACACCACCATCAGATCTCACAAAACTAGGAACTACTGCATCTTTGAACTACAACCAAGCTCTCTGTGGATCTGTAACAAGACCTCTCACATGGGTCTACCATATGTGCAACTATAATTGTGCACCAAGAAGTAAGTCTGTCTCTCCGTTAATACATCAACCTATGCAAACATGAATACAACATCCGCTAAAATATCTATATCTACATGGATCATCAATACAACACGAGCTCATGAATCTATGAATACAAGATCTCATAAGAACCCATGGATCTAACAATATAAGACTAGATCTACATGGATCAAAAATACATCATGATCTCATGGATCTACAATACAAGATCTCATAAAAATGTGGATCTAAAAGAAGAAAATATATGTGCTTTGCATACTATACAAGCCATTACAATGAGACAATAACAATACAAAGGAAATACAATAGAAGACAATACCGTCTGCTCACCATTACATGTACCTGCTCTTTCCTTCTATCCAACTTCTCTCCATGGAAGCTCTGTCTTCATGTAGCCTGTTATTCATTTTTCTTCTTCTTCATCCTCTCAATCAAGGATTACTCTAATTAACCTTCTAACCCTAGATTTCATGCTTATATAAGCATCTACAAACTTAGGGCACCTTAGCTATGCATTTACAACCTTTAGATTCACTTTATAACTAAAGTTAGATCTAATTCCTGTGAGTTAAATATAAAATTTCACGCACATGTAACTGATGCCAGTTCCCTGACCGATGGTGGTTCCTCTACTAATCGATGATGGTTCATATGTTGATCAATGGTGATTCTTCTGCTGACTGACAACAGTTAGCCAACCGACAACATTACTGTGTAAACTAGCCACTTGTAATGCATGCACATTATGAAGCAATCTAGCTCCACAACCCAACAATTAAGATGGAGTATATAAATTCTTGGACAACTTTCGTTATTATCTAAGTGCTTGCTTGTTTTAAGAGTGGCGTGAAGTGAGGGGATTCCATGTCCCAATATCCAAGCCTCATACAACATCCTTGCAATAGAGACTTGCGCTCCACGTACTGCAAGGTATATTGAGGACGCCCCTAGTGAGGCTATACATCCTAGACTAGGTAGTTCTTTGGCCGCATATCGAACTATAGTGCAAGGAGGCCACACTTCCCAAGATCACTCGCTAGATGAACCCACATTGACACATAGGTGGAGAGCTAATTTTGGCAGCACTGTTGGTGTGCAATATTGAAAGTGAGCTATAGTTCGGTTGCAATCCCACTTGAATAGATAGGTTGTGATTGAGTGATTGTGACTTCCTAATTATTTTGTCAAAAATAATGAGCAAACACCACAATAATCCATCTCATCAACTCATACACCTACCATCCATTTATTTTGAATATGACATTTGACCTCAATTTTGACCACACAACATTTACCATATACCTTTTGACCATATTTCTATCTATCATTCATCTACCATCATTCACCCCTTTTACATCACCCTATTAATACAAATCAAAATATTTAATAAACCTTTCCACCCAATCAATAAAATTCAAATCTATAAAATAAAATTTATAAAAATCCCCCCATTCCAAAAATACATGTCACAAAAAATCCACTTAATACTTCCCCACCTTACCTACACAATTTATTTCACACCACCTCACCCACTCTAAACGATCACCCATCTCATCATCCCAAAACCCCCACTTAATAGTCTAATGTTTCCTATTGGTATCCCCATACTTACCCAAGACCAAAGAAGTCTTATAATAAACAACATATCCAACATGACATTTTTCATATCTAAACATCTTTGCATCTTCACTAAACTCTACACATACACTTCCTTACATCCTCACACCATCAAACATCTTATCCAAGATTCCCTATCAATATAATTAATTCAATCTTACTAATTGAAAACTTGATAAGGACACTTAATCTCTATCTCCTTCTCAATTCTCCTAAGCCCTCACATTGAGGCATATCCCAAGCCCTCATATCAAAGCAAATCCTTTTTCAAATTCTCTTAATCCTATTTTAATCCTCTTTTCCTAAAACAAGAATCAATAGTTGAGATTGTGTATCAATTAATAAAGAATCTTCCACTCCTTTACACACACATTTCTCACTAACACACCTTTATCCCACTTACACACTCTCTAAAAAATCCATGACCTAATAGGACCTAGGAGAAGGCCTACCCAATCCTAGTCTGGAAATGAGGATGAAACAAAACATCAAAAAAACACATAAAACCCAATTGAATTCTTTAATCATAACTACTGCAACACCAATTTGGAAGAACAACGCAATCGGGGAGAAGACGAAGAAGCAATGGTTGCCACTATTAGTGAAGATGATTGTAGCACCTACTTCACAGAGGGAAGGCGACGATAAATGCTTAATTGATTCGTTGAAAAAAAAATACACCCTTCATCTCCAACTATATCACATGGGGGAAAAGATTCCTTCTAATTATATACATGAGTAGCTTCAGAATCTTCTCCTCAATGAAAATGAATACATTGCACAACCACCTCCATTCCCATTGAATCGTAATACATAGAATCCAAATCAAATTAATCATCGTGTTCCACATGGGCAGAATAGCAAAGAAAATGCCAAAAATTCTCATATATCCAAAGAGGTTGTATTATCCTAATTGCAACAAATGAGCAACCAGATTGCCTAATTGGTCTCTCAACATAATCCGCACCGACCCAATGATTGTGATTCTAAACATTCACAACATCACACTTTCAACTTACCATCTGTTGCCCGTCAAGAAACTAGCTTAGAGCAATAAATAAAGTATATGAAGGAAACACTTCAAGGGTTGCAACTCAGAAAACAAGGACGACAATACAAATTTGAGGAACTTTGTCCCTATCCGTTTGACCATGACATATTGTGTGTCCCCTTTACTCCATACTTCAAACCAGTAAAGTTTGAAAAATATAAGGGAAAGGGTGACCCTCACAAACATGTCAAGGAGTTCTACATGTTATTTTAAGAAGTCACTTACAATGACTCGTATTTGCTAAGAATATTTTCATGCAGCCTAGGCGGTCCTGCCCTCTAATGGTTCCTCCATTTACCCAAAGGCTCTATCACTACCTTCGCCGAACTTTCCAAAAAAATTGTTAAGCACTTCTCATATAATGTGGAAGATGATGTCACCATGATCGACCTATGTAACACCAAACAATGTAATGGAGAAAGCTTTTCATCCTTCATGCAATGATGGAAAGCCCTCGCTATCCGTATTCCATGGCTAATCCCTAAAAAGTGGTTAGTCACCATATTTTCCACCAACCACCATCAGGAACTAGCCTTTCACTTGTAAATCCATTGTGCCAACACATTTGATGACATCATCAAAAAGGGAATGCAAATAGAAAAGTCTCTCATTGCTAATAGCCTCATTAAATTGTATTATCGTGACAACTCCAATCAAACCAATCAACCCTCCACATCAGAGAAGCCTAAATACTTCAATAAGAATAAAAATGTTGTCGGCGATGGAGTGACAAATGCTAAACATGTTCAACATGTCCACAAAGTTGCTACCATATTCATCCCCAAAGGTCAACCTCAGTCCACCCAAGATCCAAGAAGACGATCATACACCCCCCTTGGTAAGTCCATCAAAACAGCCCTTGACAAACTCGTTGTTGCTAATATGGTTATGTTCCCACAAACCCAACCAATCAATGAATCAAGGCCTAAACCCTCATGGTTCAAGGACTATGAGTATTGCAAGTTTCAAAAAATCAAGGGTCATGCTACCAACATGTGTATGAAACTCAAGAACTATATCCAAGACCTAATCGACCGAGGAGAAACTGAAATTGAGGGAAATACCTCTTCTTCCTCCCAAAATTAGAAGCTCGGGATCTATTTAATCCCACTTCCCAATCATTGGCAGAACCACGCTTTACAATAAGGACAATAGAAGTCTACTAAATCCCATGAATAATTTAGCCATCAATCTAATCACATAAACTACAAATGTGTCCCCTTCCAATATGAGTCTCTTGTCAGCCATATTTGTCACCATCCTCACCAAGTGGCCACCATCAAAGTTAAAGAACCTTCTCAGAACCCCCAGTGTGTGGTTATTACTCGCAGGAGTCATGTAGATGTTCAAGGAGTTGCTTCCTCTTCCTCAAATCCACCACCACAAGCTCAATACAACATCAGAAAAATTTGAGAATACCCCCGCAAAAATATCTATTATGGATCTTCTCAAAACATATTCGTGCAAAAAGACATCCTTTATCATGCCCTTCAGAAAATGTGCATCCCAATCAACATCAATCCCACATAATTCCAAGTCCTCATAGCTCATCTTTACCCCCATGATATTACCACTCACATTCACCCAGTGTGCCTTTCCACTACACTTTCTAACTCACAACCTCCCTCTCCATATTGAAGTTCACATTGAAAATTCTTGTGTCAAACGAGTGCTAGTGGAAAACTGGTCTAGAGTCAACCTCTATACCTTATCTCTCATTTAGTGATCAGGGTAGGACAATTCATATCTATGACAAGAAATAGTCACTGTTAAAGCTTACAACAATACTGAAAGAAAGTCTATGGGCACTTTATATCTTCCTATTCATGTAGGGATTGTCACGCTGCCCACCCTGGTACACGTGGTAGATATTTAGTTCACGTATAACTTGCTTCTTGGATGCCCCTAGATTCATGAAATGCATGTCGTCCCATCTACACTACATTAATGTCTTAAATTTGAGCAAGCTGGAACTAAAGTCACCATTCATAATGATCCCCAATAATTCCAGTATTTCTAAGCACTCAAAGCGCAAACCTACAAGGAACCATATTGTCATATCACAGAAACCATCCCTCCGCAATCTCCATCTTCATCATTCACAATGCACTCTGCTTCATATGTGTCACCTGATAGTCTTCAATCTGCCTTATCATCATCCATTCCTCTCTTACCCACTCCATCCATCTTTTCCCCCATCCTACCCACACTACCACTCAAACTAAAATCCACAAGGTGTGGGGAATATTAAATCTTTAACATTTAACGTCATGGAAAACCTGACGTGTGTCAAGACAAAAAGTAAAAATATTCATTAGGATCTTACACATTTATCCGATTTGGGTAACTTACTAATGAGTACCTCAAGCCATCTAACACCACATGGCTCATCGATGACTCTATACTGTCCTATTGCTTGAACAAAAAATATATGATTACTAAATAGATGATGACTCATATGGGATACTTCGGCCGAGGAGTAGGTCTCCACACACAAGGCATCCCTTAACCTCCTACTATCATCCCCAATCCTGATGGTCACAGACTAGAGTATTAACTACCTAGTGAGAGTATCCGCGATGACCTTAGTGACACTACCCAAACAACTGAGGAGGCCATAGACACCATCGAAACAAGTTCCATCTATAGCCATATGAAGAATTTTGTTAGGTTGTGGAGCTAGATTTCTTCATAGCTAGCATGAAATGGAAAGTCACTAGAAATACAGTAACCGGCATCGGTTACAATGGGACTGACATCAGTCAAGAAAAAGGAGGAACCAACCACAGTTAGGTCTAACTGGCGCCAGTTACCTGTACAAAGCACTTTATTTTTAAGTCACGTGTTTTAATATTATTTTTGTTAAAAATACAAATCTATTGGATGTAATTTCATGGCTAAGTTTCCCTAAGTTTGTCTAAGCTTATATAAGCTAGAAAACTAGGGTTAAAGATGGGTTGATGAGTAGAAGAGCATAATCCTTGGTTGAATGGATGAAGAAGAAGAAGAAGAAAACAGTAGATTACATGAATACAAGAGATTTAATGGAGAGAATTTGAATAGAAGGAAAGTGTAGGTACCCTATTGGTGAGAAGATGGTATCATCTTCTATTGTATTTCCTTTGTATTGTTTAGTCTCATGTCATGGCTTACATAATATGTAAAGAACTTAGGGTTTCTTCTTGTTAGATCCACAGGTTGTTGTGAGATCTTGTTATTGATCATTCTTGTAGATCCACATGTTCTGAGATCTTGTATTGCAGATCCATGAGATCATGTTGTCTTGTTGATCCATAGGAATCTAGAATGGTAGAGGAAGTTGTCTTCATGTTTGCAGTTTGTTGCAGTGATGGAGGAGAGACTTACTTCTTGGTGCATGGTTAGGTTTTCACATTGGTAGATCTTTCTAGAGGTCTTGTTTGCAGATTCACAATATAGTGAGAGCTTGGCTGCATAGTGGCAGATGTAGGGTAGCTTCAGGTATATGAGATATAGTTTTTTTTAAGAGGCATGGTTGTAGTGCACTCAGGTAGATTTCGTTAGAGATCTAGAGGAGACACAAGTGGTGGTATGGAGGCACAGTTTAGTGTACTCAGGAATATCCAGATTAGAGATCTGGGAGGAGGAGATACTCTTGTAGAGATACATGTACTCTTGTGCAGAAGAGTTGGTTTGTAATCTTTTATTATATTATATATATATATAAGATCTCTATCCTAAGTGGACATAGCCCACATTGGGTGAACTATGGTACATGCTTGTTATGTGTGTGTACATTTGTGTGATTTAGGATTACTCTAGTTTATATTTCCACTGTTGTAGATTTTGTGGTGAATTTTTTAGATCATGCGTGCATGATTTTGTCTATGTTTTAAATGATAGCACTATTCTACAGTCCCGTATTCCCAACAACTAGTATCAAAGCAGTGGCTTTGTTTTTCAGAGCAAGGGTTTGCTTCATGGTTTTTTAGAAGTTATTACTGACATGTATGAGAGCAGGGTTTATTTTTCCTGATCTCAAAGTTGTAGGAAGAGATTGAATCTCAAGTAGGAGTTGTAAGAGTAAGGTTGCTGGAAATTATAGTGACTGCCATCAGTTAAGTGGCAACCGGCGTCATCAGGGTGACCGTGGTTGGTAACAGGGTAACTGTGGTCAGTTATAAGGTGACCGTGGTCGGTTACTGGGAAGCCCAGTTTTAAATAGAAAATCACAAATCTAAAGAAATGGAAATATACATAGAATGTATCTTGTTTGCTGAGGTGTCCCCAGTTCTTTGAGGCATAAGCATGTTGGTCATATTGCAGATCCAGTTATGGAGGTATGGTTTTATCTTAGTATTGCAGTGCTTATATTATTTTTATTGCACATGTATGTTTAGGATTACAAATGTAGATTTAAGAATGAGATAGAGGAGCAGTTATGCATCCTTTGGTGCAGTCAGATGCATGGGATTCGTTAGAGAAGATGAATATAGTAGCATAGAATGAAGACGATGGTTTACATCAGAGAAACAGGTTCCTCAAGTAGAAGATGTAGTTGACTATCTTGGTGCTGGTAAGGTGATGTGTTTCATCTTGATGTAATTTTATTGGATGTATTATTTCAGTTAAGTTTTTTGTGCAAGATTTGGGTGTTTCTTAAAATGACTGGCTCAACACAACTATTGGACTTTAGTCGGAGTAGGCACCTTGGTTTGGTGACCTATGCCAATTTGTGGCATTGTGTTAGTTCCAGAAGTACTAATATCAGTCAGGGAACTGACATCGGTCAAAGAGGGTAACCGGGGTATTAGTCAGCAAACAATAGTCAATCTCTGTGAAAATGATTTTGCACATGATTTCTTACAATAGAAGAGGGCATGGATGGTTCAGTATCCTGTTTTGGAGGATCTAGTTTCTGGCATAGTGTGTACAGGCAGAAATAGTGTTGATCACCTCAATGTTTAGATCAAAAAAAGGAAGGGGGTGGCTCAGTTAGTCCAGTGAGACTTTGAGTCAGGTATCTCTATATGGTTCATGTTTTATTTCTTTCTGTTTGGTGAAACTGATATTATGTTTGGATAGTGTGCGCACATTTACACCATGTATTTTGGGTGTTGTTTGAATTTTATTTCCTAGCTGTGTGGAATCTTAAGGACAATGGATATCTAGTCTTAAGGATAAGATCGTCAATGAAAAGTCATGGTTAGACACAGTTGCAAGTAACGAAATATTTTGAGTACATACGAATGAAAAGAAGTTGATTCACCTACTTCACAAGAATTATAAACTTCTGTGATGTAGAAAGTATTCTTTGATAAGAAAGGGAATCAATTTTATATTTTCTTTCATCTGGTTTTATTTATCACTGATATATTAGCTTTTAAGCTTGGTGTTAGAGGCAGTGTAGGGAATTTCATGTTCAGTGGGAGCAAGCCATAGTTTTTTGGAATTGTAGGATTGAATACATGATGCACATGCATAGTGAGAGGAGATTTGCTACTACTCAGAGTGTTAGGAGGCACAAGTTGGTTTTGGAGGGAAGTCACGGTTTTTCAGGTATATTAAGTTTATTACTTTGTGCTGTCACTTCTAGTGTATTTAATGGTTCCTAGACATCCCTTATGGGATGTATAGTTGATGGCTAGATTCCAGCTAGGTGAAGATGATAGAGCAATTTTTCAGATTTTTAAGGGTTTAAGGAGAGAACTCTGACTGTTACAGAGACTGGTGTCGGTTAGGATTAACCGTGGTCGGTTATCTGGTAACTGTGGTCGGTTAGGCACTGATTGGGGTTGGTTAGGAAACCATGGATCGGTTTGGTTATAGGTTTGACAGTAGTGTTTATTTACCATTTTTTAGATGGTGCCCTTGTTATTCTTGCTTTCATCTTGGTCGGTTTATGAAGAGTATGTTGATGACATGTTTTCTGGTATTTTCAGTTGGTGTTAGTGTCATGGTTTAGCATGGATGTTTGTTATTGACATTGATGAGCACAGGATTCATATTCGGCTTTGGAGTTAGTCGGTGGTAGACTTGGAGCTTCTGGAGAGCTGGTGATCATGGATGGATGTACATGGTGAGCTTGTACATGTTGAATAGATTCAGTTTTGTTTAGTCTATGATGATGTAGATGTTTGATTTTCACATGGATGCTTTGAGCATGATTACGGGGTGTTTGTATTTCCTCTTAATTACTATGTTACTCCTTGAGAGATTTTATCTATAGATAATTATCTAGGACATGCTAGTTGTTTATGCAGGGTTGGATTTTTAGATTGTAGTGTTTGGATTCTATTGAGTTATGCAGGTTTGTGGAATGATCACCCACTGTTGCAGGTAGAATTCAGTTTGGGTTGTATTTATCTAGGATCTTTTTTTTTTTTCGCATATTCCAGTTTGACTTGTCTTGGTCAGTTACATTGGTGGTTTCATGGAGACATGGATAAATGGATGGAGAATGTGGTTGGTTTTAAAGGTATGGATATGGATGAGATTGAGGCTAAGTAGTTCAGTTCTGAGTGGGAGCTCTTGTAGGTGTGTTAGTCATGATGGTTTATTGCATGAAGAGCTAGGTTGGCTTGTTTTTCTTATACCAACAATTGGTATGGTTTTAAAATTTAGTGGGAGCTTGAGGCTTGGTGTCACGGATTAGTTGTAGCTTTGTACATGTTTGATAAGTCATGGTTTTATCTTTTTAGTTTGAGAAGATGGTTTGATCTTCCTAGTTTTCTTTTTTCTTCAAGAGAATTATGTAAGGATAGAATAGATGGTCTTCATGGTCTATTGAGGACTGTGATGTACAAGTACATGCTACAAAGGTTCGGCAATTTATCTTCAAGTGGGAGATTGTTAGGTTGTTGAGCTAGATTGCTTCACACGTTAGCATGAAATGGAAAGTGACTAGAAATAAAGTAGTCAACATTGGTTATAGTGGGACCGACGTTGGTTAGGAAAACGAGGAACCAATATGCGGTTAGGTCTAACCGGTGCTAGTTACATGTGCGAAGCACTTTATTTTTAAGTTACATGTTTTATTATTGTTTTTGTTTTAAAGAAAATCTGATTTGATGTAATTTCATGGCTAAGTTGCCCTAAATTTGTCTAATCTTATATAATATAGAAAACTAGGGTTAAAGATGGGTAGATGAGTAGAAGAGCATAATCCTTGGTTGAAAAGATGAAGAAGAAGAAGAAGAAAAAGCAAATTACATGAAGATAAGAGCTTTTATGGAGAGAAACTAAACAAAAGGAAAGTGTAGGTACCCTGTTGGTGAGAAGATGGTATCATCTTCTACTATATTTCCTTTGTACTATTTAGTCTCATGTAATGGTTTGCATAGTATGCAAAGCACTTAGGGTTTCTTCTTATTAGATCCATAGGTTGTTGAGAGATCTTGTTATTGCTCATTCTTGTAGATACACATGTTGTGATATCTTGTATTGTAGATCCATGAGATCATGTTGTATTGTTGATCCATACGAATCTATCATGGTAGTGGAAGTTGTCTTCTTGTTCGAAATTTTTTGCAGTGATGAAGGAGAGACTTACTTCTTAGTCCATAGTTAGGGTTACACATTGGTATATATTTACTAGAGGTCTTGTTTGTAAATTCAAAATAGACTGAGAGTTTGGTTACATAGTGGCAAAAGTAGCGTATTTTCAGGTATGTGAGATCTGGTTATGTTTGAGAGGCACAGTTGTAGTGCACTCAGGTAGATCTGGTTAGAGATCTGGTGGAGACACAAGTGGTGGTATGGATGCACGGTTTAGTGTAATCAAGAAGATTTGGTTAGAGATCTGGGAGGAGGAGATGCTCTTATAGAGATACATGTACTCTTATGCAGAAGAGTTGGTTTGCAATATCTTGTTATGTTATATATATATGACATCTCTATCTTTGGTGGACGTAGCCCACATTGGGTGAACCACGGTACATGCTTGTTATGTGTGTGTACATTTGTGTGAGTTGGATTATTATAGTTTATACTTCCACTACTGTAGATTTTTTGGGGAATTGTTTAGATCATATGTGCATGGTTTTGTTTGTTATTAAATCATAGCACTATTCTGTAGTCCTGTATTCCCAAAACAATTGTCGACACCAATATCTTCTTTGAAATTGATGTCCTTGCCATTAATGTCACCCCCACCTATCCCCAACTCATCTAATGGGACTGATAATCTGAACATATATCTCTTGATACCTTTCAAAGGATGAGGCAATTCTCGAGTTCATGGGAACTCAAGACAATGTACTAGCTAGAGACCATAAGAAAGGTTTCCAAGTATGTCTAAACGTTGATGCCTGCTTCGGAAAACAAGAGCCCGCCCTGCCTATTTATTCTCAATCAAATATCCTTCATCCTAACTCCTCTTACCACTTTGACGAGGAGGACCCCCTTACAGAGTTCTTTCAAAATTCCTCTAACCTCGAATATGATTCATATATGGATCAAATCCTTTCGACTCTTGAAATTCTATAGGACGGGTCACCATCATTAATTAAGGAAACCATTGACATCAACATTAGCACCAAAGAGGATCTCAAAATCCTTAAAATTGGGGGTATCTCTATTAGAAGAAGAACAAACAACCTTTACAACACTCTTAAAAGAACTCTTAGATGTATTTGCATGGTCCTAAGCAGATATGCCCTGCCTTGACCCCTCTCTCGTGGTTCACAATCTTGTAGTGCATAAAGATGTGAAACTCGTTAAGCATAAATTGTGTAAGATGTATCCAAAGGTAAATCTATTTGTTAAATAATAACTTCAAATGTTGTTTGACATCAGTTTCATTTCATCCCATCAAATACTTTGATTAGATCTCCAACATAATCCCAGTAGGAAAAATTATTGGGGGAATCCATATTTGTACAGATTTCTACGACATTAACAAATATTTCCCAAAGGATGATTTTCCCTTGCCAAATATTGACATGATCGTGGATTCTATAGTTGGACAAGAAATGTTATCTCTCAGGGATGATTTCTCTAGATATAATCAAATCAAAATAGCTGAAGAAGACCAACATAATAAAACTTTCACTACACCTTGGGGCATGTTGTGTTATTAGGTTATGCCGTTTGGTCTCAAAAATGTTGGAGCTACATATCAACGTGCCATGATAGTCATCTTCCATGATATGATGCACGAAATTGTTGAGGATTATGTTGATGATATTTTGGGAAAATAAAAAACCCTAGAAGAACATCCCACGGTTCTTTGTCTTGCATTTTTGAACGACTCTGGGAATACAAGGTTCAACTCAATGCTAAGAAATGTGTTTTCAGGGTTATATCTGACAATCTACTTGGTTTTATTGTTTTATGGCATGGAATAGAAATTAATCCAGATAGATTTAATTTTTGTGGTTAAAATGCCTCCATCTACAAATCTAAAGCAACTCAAAAGCCTACAGGGTAAAATCTAAGCCATCAGAAGATTCATAGCAACAACTTGTTAATAAGTGCCATTTGTTTCATCATCTACTTAAAAGGGGAACAATCTTCCATTAATGCAAAGAATGTCAAGCCTCTTTTAAAAATCTCAAGGAATATCTATTGCATCCTCCAGTATTAGTGCCTCCTACTCTGGGACTTCCTCTCCTCCTGTACATTTTAGCTACTCAACATGCTTTGGAAGCTCTCTTAGCACAATATGATGATAATGGAAAGGAGTCGGCCATATACTACCTAAGCCGAACACTAGTAGTTAATGATCTCAACTATAATCCTATGGAAAAGGCATGTCTTGCTGTTATCTTTGCCTCTCAAAATCTATGACATTATATTCTTAACAATATGATGAATCTTATAGCCAAAGTAGACCCTCTCAAATATCTACTTTCAAAGATGGCTTTGACATGATGCATGGCTAAATGGATCATGATCTTGAGTGAGTTAAAAATTGAATATGTTAATCAAAAGGCTATCAAAGGATAGGTTCTAGTAGATTAGTTAGATGAACCTCTAGTTTTTTATTCCACACCCCTTAATACATGGCTTCCAGATGAATCTATATTCACCATTGAAGAATCAAATACTTGGAAATTATACTTTGATGGATCTTTTACAAAACACATCTTAGGAGCAGGAATTATTTTTATTACACCCCATTGAGACCTAATCCCTAAGGCCTTTTGGACCACCTTTCTCTGCACCAACAATATCACTAAATACGAGGCACTCATAACTAGATTAAAAATGGCCATTCAATGGAACATTAAAATTCTCAACGTCTTTGGAGAATCAAAACTCATAATCAAATAGGTTAATGACGAATATTCAACCAAATATGATAATTTAGTTCCTTAAAAGTGAATGGTATACAATTTTAAGCTCTACTTTTAGCATATCTAGTTTGAACAAGTTCCGCACAGAAGCAAAAAATCAGTAGATGCAATGACAACCATTGGTTCTCTATTGGACATGTCTTCATATGCTTATAACTCTCAAATTTTTGCTGAATAACTTATGGTTCCTACCTATGATATCCCCGAATCCGAGATGGTATATGTGATTTTTTGTCTTGACTCTCCTTGATACCATGACATCTACACCTATCTCCATGAACATACCCTTCCACCCAATATTTCACGAAACCATCATAAGTCCTTCATCCCACATGAATCCAAATACACCATCCTTTGTGGAATTCTCTATCATATAGGATTTGACAAAAAAAAATTTGTGATGCGTTAATTCCCAAGAGGCTGAATTAACACTTAAATAAGTCTATGAGGGCATCTGCAATGCTCACACCAGTGGTTTGGTACTTGCTAAGAAACTTCTACATACATGATATTACTAGCCCACCATGGAGAAAGATGCATGTTCATACATTTGTAAATGTGTTCCATGCCAGAAACATGCCAACCTCATTCCTGCACCATCCCAAGCTTTGCAGCCCATCACCACTCCATCGTCATTTTCCACCTGGGCTGTCAATCTCATGGGAAAATCAAACCCCGCCTCATTTGATGGTCACAAATTAATTATTATTGCCACAAAATACTTTGCTAAATGGGTAGAAGCCATCTCATTTACTTATATCACACAAAACAATATCCAAGTTTATCCTTAATCACATCATTTTCCATTATGGTATTCCATCCGCAATAATCATAGACAATGATAAATTATTCAAAAATCAAGAAGTCCGTGAACTTTGTGACCATTTCCACATCAACCTTAATTTTTCCACCCCATATTACCCATAAGGAAATGGCCAATCTGAAGCATCCAATAAAACATTGAAGTGCATCCTTTGCAAAATTTCCATCAAAGTAGGAAGTGATTAGCATACACAAATCTATGATGGCTTATGGGCCTATTAAACATCCATCTATACTCTCACTAGCTCTACTTCATACTCTCTTGTTTTTGACACTGAAGAAATCATTCCCGTTGATATTTGAGCTCACTTCCCTCAATGTTTCCCTTCAAAACCTCATTGACTATGAGGACTATCGAGTACAATGCCTACAAGAACTCAAGCTACTAGATGAGAAGCAACTCCAAGCCCTAGAATAGCTCAAAGATTATCAAAATCACCTCAGCAAACACTATGGTAAGTGCATCAAGACCCCGTGAATTTGAAATTGGTGACCTAGTCCTCAAGGAAAACTAGCGTAATAGTAATGCATATCGAGAAAAGAAAGGTAAGTTCAAACCAAACTAGCTCAAACCTTACGTTGTCAATGTCAAGTTTCACTCGGGTGCTTATAAGCTTGCTACTGAGGATGGATATGAGCTAGATGAGCCCATGAAAATTATGTATCTCAAGCACTTATATGCCTAAGTGCACATAACCCAAAAACAAAAACAAAAACAAAACAAAAAAACAAAATCAAAATAATACGCCCAATGGTGAAAACCACTTCAATGGCGCCTTGGGAAAGTACCATGGTGAAAATTGGTTTATGACGTTATGGTAAGCTAGATCCCATGTACACTAGTACCCCACAAATGAAACCATCACACTGGGGTAATTCCTTACATCCCTACTCATATTTCTATCCCTATCCACATTCATATCCTACGCCCCTAAATCCATACTTCTTCTAATCCTCACTATGAAGCAATGGCTCTGTCATGACTCGAGAACACCTCGCAAATGTCTCATTATCTACAGTAATATTTTGGGAACTACAAAATTATGAAGCACCCAAGTCAAATGCTGAGAAATGCAACCCTTGTAAGATCTTGACGCTTTCCATTTCTCTCTAACCCACACCCCCCATCCGCCTATCCTCAATTGCTTTTCTACCTCTCTATTGTCCTTCCCTATTTCGTGTGATGGTTATGTTGTAAATATTTGTACAGTAGTAACATTGTAAGTATCCATCACATTTACCATATGTATATACTCATTTACCATGAAACTCATCATAACCATAATTTACATTATCCATCCCAATAATAAAATAATGCATTACTTAGTAACAATAACATAATCATCATCTACCATCACAATAAAAATCATCATCACATAGAATAATCATCACCATTATCTCATAATCCAACTTTATCAAAACATTTAGCATCATCACATCACAATACCCGTCGCAATGCTCTTAAACACTCTAGGCGACCGTTCTTCCACCTAGTTTGGCCATTTTTCCTCCTGTTTCTTCGTACCATGCCTGAATTTCCTCGTCCATCACCCTAAAATCATAAAAAACTAAAAAAATCAAAAAAATCCTTAAAATAAAAAAAAAAATCAAAAAATCGTAAAAAACTAGAAAAATTAAAAAAATCGTAAAAAACTAGAAAACTTAAAAAATCGTAAAAAAAACTAAAAAAATCCTAAAAATTCAAAAAAATTGTAAAAAAACTAAAAAATCTCAAAAATTATTTAAAATAAATAAATTAAAAAAATCATAAAAATCCTGAAATGCCAAAATCAAAAAATCAAAACATTCAAAAAATGCAACATTTGTGCTTTTGCTTGTGTGTGTTTGCTTGTTTGTTTGCATTTACATTACAGTCAATAATATGAGGCCCCTTTTTGTTTCTTTTTCTTTAGCATGGTCCAATGATATGGGGACCATTTTGTTAATTTTTCTAATGAAATGATGACACGGGCATTCGATAATTCAGTCATCATGATCTTTATACCATGGTGCATTTTGCTCTATGCCACATCAATAACAACTGCTAATGAGGAAAATGTGGATCATATGTAACGACACTATCCCCTTTCCATACCCATCCCTTCATTATCTACCAAAATTTGATCTTTCCTTTATCCTCTTAAATATTATCCCACCATTCACCCACCCCAGCTAAAATCTAATTGATCTTTAAAAACCAATCCTAGAGTACAAGAGGCACATGGTACATTGACACATAAACTCAATTAAATCAAGGTAATAACCAGCCAAGCCAAGAGCAATCTTGATGACTACACTCAGGAAATACTACCGACTATTCAAGTATCCAATCCTTTAATTACTCAATCATAACCCATTTCATATATCTGTGACTGGGGTATCCAAACTATTTCTTACCGATTAGGACATCCTTTCAATCCTCTCAATTCAATCCTTCTAATTATCTCAATCAATCATCCTCTTGGCTTGGTCATCCAATAAATTCAACCCCCGCTTCACTAGGGCGTCTCATCATTTGGTTCCCTTGGTTGGGGCATCATATTTCCCCTGCTTTCATCACTTCCTCTACTCCCATTACCATTATCTTCTCTTCCTTTCAAGTGGTCACCCAAATCATTTCCTCTTCACCTAACCCCTTGAGGGGGCATCACCCTTGACATCCATTCTGGCAGCCATAATTTGTTTGAATGATCATTGCTTCGCAATAACCCTTTAAAAAGGGGGAAAATTAGAGACATGTAAAATGTTGACATACTTTATTAATAAAAAAGTTACTTATTAATATTATTCATATATATCCCCCCATCACTAACTCATTATCACAATTCCCATCTTAACCATATAATAATTAATCACGAGATTAATTATTATTGATCCCTAATATCATATAAATCCTATTTCACTCACCCAACAATCCCATCTCACCCTTAATCATTTAATTCAATATTAATATCGTATCATCATGTCACTAATCCCTAATATCAATTTCTAAAAATTTAAAATTACCAACCACCTACCCACCTATTCTACACCTAGCTTCTCCATCAAATCACTTCCCTAAACACAATTAATCTCACCTAATTCTAGCCTAATCAAATACTCCACCCCCCAAATCTAGAGGCTTCTATTTCTAGAAGCCTCTCTAAACTTCCCTCCTTTTTATTTAAAAATTTAAATAAATTTTCCTTCCTCCATTAAATCAAAAATTTAATGGAGGCTTCTTTTAATTTCTATAATTATTTAATTCTAGAATTCTCCATCCTTCTCACCAATCCTCAACCATTGATCTATATCCTACATGGATCAATCTCCGCCCTCTATTCCTCCTCCCACAATCTATAAATTTGGCTCACCACCCTCATGGAAGCCAACTTTTGAAATTACAACTAGGTGCTGCCAAATTTCAAATAGAGCTCTACAACAATCATCAATAATTCTTCAAGAAAGATATCAATCCATAATGGGAAGTGTTGTACAACTAAATCCATGATCTGAAGCAAGAAATATTCATCCATTTGAGCACATCCAAACCATCAAAGAAGGAGGATTGTAAGCTTGTAGGTAAGTTCAAGTATAACATTCTCTCCCTCTTTTTATCTAGCTCAATCAAATATAGAAATTAAGTGTGTTGGATTAAGGATTAAATTGGTTTGGTTCTTAGTTTGTACTTACAACTAACACTCTTTTTTGTTTACAATTCCTAAACACAAATTTTATCCTTATTCATCTAATTTCATGTATTTTATAGGAATTATCATCTTGAATATTTCATTTGGTTTCATTATTCCATGTTCAAGGAAAATTCGACCATCTTAGAAATAATTAGCCAATGGTTTTGTTTAAGACTGCAAACTTTTTCCTACCTTTGTTTTTGTTCAAGCTTGTTAAAAAAACTCTTCATGTTGGTCCTGTAGATTTTCTAATTTTAATTTTAGTTCAGTTGCATACTAAAAGGTTTAAAATTTAAGGAATGATTACTAGATAAACACATCTTTGAAGAAAAATTTAAAAGGGGGATGTTATGATCCTGGTGTGCAGATTTCACTAACACCTCGATGTTTTGGTGTAACGGTTCATTACATTTGTTATCAGAGTAACCACCTAGGTTCAAGTCCTGGCACAGGTGGCTATACTGATATTGTGGTGTTCATCTGGGCCTCATATAAGGCATGGTGTATTCCCATTATACGGACACAAATCTAGCTCGGGGTTTGGGATACAAAAGCGTGGTGGGATGTTATGATCTCTATGTGCATATTTCACTAACACCTCAAGGTTTTGGTATAATGGTTCATTACAGGGGAATCCTTAAAATATCAATATGCTTGTAAAGTATAAAAATATCTCTTACAAACTCAATTACAAAATTAATTAATCTTATTGAAATTTTGAATAACTCTTATTGCATGCATTGCATCTTATGTCACTGGGTTTTAGGGAGTGAAATGTATAATTCCATTGATTATAAAATGCTCTCACATACTGTTAGGAGGGAGAACTACATAATTCTAAGGCCTCTTTTGAAGATTTCTATGTAGGAAACTCTCAACTTGTCAAGGGGTTGAGTAATCTTGACTATTATGGACCATGCCCTTTTTTAGGTTTTCAAGAAAAGGAGGAAGATAGGTTTTTGTCAAAGAATAATCCATAAACCAGTTACAAAAGTAAGATTTTGGACATATGAATACTAAATATTTATCTAATACATAGGCAAACATTCTATAAAGTCTAGAATTCAGATCAAACCTGTAATTTTTTTTTCCATCCAGGTTGAATTTAACTTTGTGACTTTATCTAGAATGAAAGAATTCATCCCCTTATCAATTTTAGTCCCCAAAATTTCAAAGAAACTCAATGACACTATGCACATATCATTTGTACACTGTCATATCAATCTCATCCAATTTTGGGTGAATATGTTCTAAACGCTAACCCATACTTTTTTCAATGAACTTCATAAAGTTTGAATATCCATTATAATTATATTACATGATTTAGAATATGCATATTTATTGTATTTATGATTTTAGATTCGTAGTACATATTTTTAGTAATGACTCTTAATTAACAAACCCTAGTTTATATATTGCATTTTGGTTAAATTGCATTATCTTTCAAATATGGTAGCCTCACCCTTAGGGTTTTATTTTATTTTTCTTAGGGTTTCAATTTTATATCCGATTCTATAATAGTATCATTATACTATCAGGGTTTGGAATTATTCTCCTCTTATTAATCATTTATTTCCTTACTACTTGGCAAGCCCCTTTTGACAATTATTTTTGCATAAACATTATAAATGAAACACAAAACAATTGGATTCTCTATGCAAGGAAAAATTGTATGAACCACCACTCATTACCTTATATGACGAGAATCTAGATGAATACAATGAATCCTCCAATTGGAACATATATTGTACTACTAAATCCCCTTCTAACATAGAGATCATCTAGCATGGGGTTCTGAATGAAAAATGTGTTATGGGTATATATATAGATAGTTATAATGTTTTTATTGGAAATAATGGATATTTCCCTTTTGGAAATAATAGAAATATTCTTTCTTGTCATATTTCTTCTATAAATAATAATTTTGATTCTACTTTTACACGTCATAATGTGTTAGATCAAAGTTATAGTTTATTTTTGGAATGACTTATCAATGCATACCTCTTTTCCAAAATTTATGTCCCTCACATCTCCCACCACTTACAAATTCAATCATTACACACATTTGATGAGGCTATGCACATGACACAATGCCTCAAGGATGTCCATCTTGGTCATCCTTCTACCTTTTCACTTATTTTCATTCCTCTTCCACCTACCACACCATTACACTCACATATTCACAATGTCTTCCAATCGGATCCTCATCACACTTCATTACCTTCTCCACTCACATCTTCATGTTCATCATGTTCCCTTAAAGATTTTATCCAACCCCCTAAAAAATCACTCCCTTAACCAAGCCACTTTCATTTATTCTTCAAATTTTTTTTTTATGTCAACATCATCACTATCCCTCCTAAACCACCCCCAACATTATGATGTTCCTCACATAAAACATGTTGTTAGTGTAAAATCACAGCACCCCCAAATGAGTTGTATAGATATGATTTTCTAAGGCAGAGTCATTTGGTGTGATCCGCATAACATTAAACTTTCCCTAAAGTGTGGGACCTTGCAAACGGAAAAGTTATCCAGATTAAAGGTGGGTTCCTATTCCTCTATTTAGGTGCATATGTGAGAACTTGCAATGGATCTATCTCTATACCTAATCTAAAATTTGCTAAGGAGACAGGGATAAAAAGGGATATAAGAAATAAGAAATGACTAAACTACAAGGTGATGCACCAAAGGAATGATGAACATTATTTTTGCTGATAGACACAAACCAACAAAATACATACAATAATCAAGCACAGATAACCATATTTATAATGAAAGACCAGATGCAAGAAGAAGAGACAAAAAGGATCTAGAATCGATCACAAATGTGTTTTATTGCTCTGCAGATTGATACAATGCATTACAAAATAGCCAGGAGGCAAGAACATACTACAATTTTAATGGAAGGCTTGAACTCCGTGAATTCCTTTGCTAGAAGGAAAAGGGAGTCTGCAAAACAAAAGAATGTCCAACCCTTTACAAAGAGTCCCAAGCCTGTATTTATAGATTCAATATAGATGGGAGAAAAAGAAAGAAGCATGAAAATAACTCCAAGCGCAACCACCACTATTTAATGTCTCCTATAAAATCTGTTCCAAATCTATCTTAACTGCATCAAATCCTTATTTGGCACCTTGAAGGAGGAAGAAGCGGCAGAGTAGATCGAATCTGATTTGGTTGTTGAGGCAAGAAGATCCTTCATTAAAGGCCCAAAGACGTTTCTCCATTTTTACCTACCAAGGCCTAAAAAATGATTTTTTATCTTTCCATGGCATAGAGGACATCGAGATGCTTCCAATAGTGTAAGATTTGTAATATTTCGAGCACTGAGTCGAAAGATATGCCCCTTCAAAGTTGGTATTGGGTCCATACAAATGGGCAGGAAAATAGTTTGAAAAATGGATCTCCTTTTTAATACGGGGCATGTGGCAGCCAGATTAGGGAAAATTTGGGTTTGTTGGTCTGTGATTTATCTTTTTCCCCCTTTTCCACAAAAAAAATGCAAAACTCATAAAACTCCCGTGGCCCCAATGCTCCGCTTGGACACGTGACACCCTTTGGTTGGTTGGGGAGATGCGCTTCAATTTTTATCTCTGTGTATTTTGACAAAAGGAAAATTTTCACCTTTTCCTCTGACTCCCCACTTTGACCTTGACTCGGGCTCAAACACTGACATTTTTCCTTTGGGTGGAGTTGTAGCCCATTTTGCAACTTTTACACCTTTTAAATAACAAGGGGCAAAAAACCAACTTTCCCCCCAATGGCCCGCTTTAGTGCTGCTAGTTTAGGCTTGCCATGTGGCGCTTCCTCTGCTGCCTACCTAATTTCTATATTTTGGTTAAGTCCTTTGCTCGGTGGGGTCATATTTCTTGACCTGGGACACGCGGCGGTCTGGCACTTGTTTGGAAACCCTCTCTCAATTCGATCCTTAAATTAGCGTTATTCGGACACTTGCCACTCTCTGCCAATCTATGGAATTTTCAACAGTCCCATTTATCCTTTTGGACTCTGGGCCACGTGCATAGCTCATGTCATTTGGGTATCTACCTTTGAACTAACTCTTGGAGATGCGCCAAGCTGACACTTGGTGACCTCTGCTTGCACTTTATACTTAGCCAATTTTGGACTCTTTCTTGAACGGTTTCGAGCCCGAAAAACTTCGAAACTTCACCATTTTTTCCCCTTCTTGCTCATGGTTCCTCTGTAGCACTGCCCCTTCTTTTCTAACCCTATTAATCCATTGTTGAGTCTACCTGTGACCTATTTACAAGATCTGAATGAGTTTTCTCAGGTTCTTTCTATGCGGGGTTGTGGCTAATCCAATATTTTCCTAGGGGAAAAATATGGATAACACATGTGCTTACCATCATACTGACATTCATTCCACTGATTTGTGTCCTCAACTTCGCAATATCATTCAAGACCTTCTCGACAAGGGTGACATTGTCATTGAACCTCCATCTCCTTTGCCTTCATACACTAACGACCACTTGATCACTTCACACAATCCTATTGCCCCATATTCTCCATGGGTCGTGTCTCACTTATTCGATTCATCATTCCCCAATACATCAAAATAAATATGTGCACTTAATGTATCATCATCTAAACCAAATACTTCATAATCCACCGCCTTATATGCTCCCACATGTGATTCAACACCATCATGCTCATCTAATCACTTATCATCAACATCATCCTTGTATTCATCTTCACTATCATGTACTTCCACTATGGATGTGGTTTCATCCCTATTCTCACCAAATTATTTCACATTATCACCACCTCTATCTAGCTCTCAACCATCTATATCATCATGAGATCCCATCTTTCCCACCGCGACCCTCCCTTCTTCCTTCACTTCGCTCACACACACTCCAATTATCACATAACTCATTACTACATCTACATTCCACTCTTCATCACATAGAGTGTCATGAATCACTTCACCTACCTTAAAGACATCGTCAAAACATGTATCACTTCCTTCATCAAAAATCTTTCAATCTTTGTTCTTGCTTGTGGTGCCTTTGTTACATCCTCTACCAGCTATCCCAGTTGTTTACACCCCTCTTGAATTTATGCCTTGTCACTTATATACCCTAATTCTTCCATCTATTCCATGTAAATCACCAACGTGTACTCCCATTATTGCACCTCCTTTGGAGATTATCTTCACATTCACCTTCTTATCTCCTACACCACTTATTCAAGCACCATTTTTATTATTCTCTCCTCCTTTTGAGTTCACATCATCTATCACACCTCACGTACCCCTTTATTCTTACACATGGGCCTCATAAACCCCCTCCACATCTGCTTATGCTTCCATGCCCTTTCTATTTTCTCCCAAATGCTCGTGTCTTGTACATTCCTTCTTATATACCACTTCCTATTTCTAGTCATCATACACTTATCACACCCACTCATCAAAATATTGTACCATTGACTATCACACTTTCTTCAGACATCGCCATATTTTCTACACCTCCTCCACCTGATATCATCCCTAATACTATGCTTTATCATGCTCCACCATCTACCATTGGTTTATTCTCATGTCCTCATCCATTGGAAGTTCTTGCACATCCATCACATTCATCACATTTCTTGTGAGTTTCATCCCCACATTCTCGTTCTTCACACACCACCATTATGTGGCTTCTATTCAACATTATTTCTTCACTTATCATCAATGCCATCCCCATCAATCCTATCATTTATCACTTGATTTTATACATTGTGTCTCTTACTCACCTAGTACCTATACAGATTGGGGGGGACTTTCATTTGGGTTATGTTATCCTAATTTTGCCCCCGGGTAAAATTGGTCAGCCATGACCCCACACAGAAGAAACCAGAGAAATCACATTCAAATCCTACAATCAGACAACAAAGGGACTCTACAATCAACTGGCAAGGCTCTGTGTCGACTGGCAGGGCCTGTGAAAGATAAAATGACCCCGTGCAAGAAGAAATTCAAGAAACGGTCCCGTAGAACGAGTCATGCTTCAAATCCAACAGAAAAGTTACATACAAGCTCTAAAATGGAATAATTCATGCGAGACTCTAAAATGGAATAACAGGGTTGGGGAGAAGAAACAGTGTCAAAGAACCAGAGGCTCAAACGAAAAGAAACAGTGAAGGCTCGAAGTCTTCAAGCTATGCAAATGACTTAGAATGATCCCAAAATTGGCTAAGTATAGAGAGTCAGCAGAGGCTGCCAAGTGTCCAAACGACGCACATTCAAAAGCAGGATTATGGGTAGAGACTCAAACTTGCACCATCCCTCCAAATGGCCAATGGTCAACAAAGGTCAAAAAGGAGAGTGGGCCCAAAATGAATAAGTATAGAGTGCAGGCAAAAGGCGCCACGTGTCTTAACGATGCTCCATCAAAGGTAAAGTCCTGAGTGGGTTTTCAAATGAGCGTGGGCTCACTGCATGTCCCAAGTCCAAAAAAGGATAGAGTTAGGGGGTTGAATAGTCAAAGTAGAGGCAGGCCTGTGGAAGCCGCCACATGTCAGTCCGACGCCGCCAGGCCTCCACGTGTCTAGGGTAAGACATTTGGCCCCGCCGAGCAAAGAAACTAAGGAAAAATACAAAGGAACACCATGGAGCCCGTGGAAGTTGCCACATGTCATTCTGATGCTATTTCAAAATTCAAAGGAAGGAGCCATATCTCCGAGATATGTAAGGCCACTACATGGACCCTGTATGGATAGACTCTTTAAATATTGCACTCTTACGACCTGAAACTTCAAATGGCCATATCTTTTGACTGGAAGCTCAGATTTGGGTGGGAGAAGACTTTTTGGAAATGTCTCGACACCCTCTACACCATGGAAGCATAAAAATATCATTCTTAATAGGATTTAGTAGTTGAAAATGGGAAAACATCTTCCAGGCCATTAATAAAGAATTTGATTTCTTCAACTACCAGATCTGATTCGATTCGATTTGTCGTTTTCCTTCTTCAACACGCCGAGCAGACATAGGGAACCAAAATCAACAGATTGTAGGTGGATTTAAGAGGGAGCATTCATTGGTCAAACTTTTAAAGTAGGATTCAATGCATATCTTAAGGTGGTTGAAGCCGGATTCAAATTCTTCCCTCCTCTCTCTCATTATTCCTATATATTGTAATGAAGGGGCATATTCAAAGGGTTGATCTTTTCTCTCTTGCCCCCATTCTCTTTCTTCATTAGGGTAGAATGTGGAGTCTAATCCTCCTCCCATGGCTCTGTAATGGTGTTTTCTTAGCTCTTGCCCATTGATGATGTACCGTGTAACTTTTGGATCAATAAAATCTATTTCGTGATGCATCTGTCCATCCTTGGCTCATTTTATTTTCTCTTCTTACCTCTCGTTGTTGCAGGGTAATGTGCATATTTTGATGTTTGTTGCAGATTTTTGGGGTTGTGCTTAATGGGTTTTAAAGTGTTGCTCTGTGTGAAAACTATCTTTGGTCTTTGGTGCATTCTGTCCACCCTCTCCTCTGCTCACCTCTCTCCACTTCAGGAAGTTGGACCTGTGATTCAACCACTTCCTTTTTTGGTATATCAGAACTTAGTGTAGGCTCTTTCAACCTCTCTCTCTCTCTCTCTGTCCCATTGGAATGGTTAGATTAACATAGAATAGGTTTTTCCTGCACTGGAGTAGCTTGTGGCAGGTAGATTAGGAAGCAGGAACCAACTTTCTCCTGAGGTCCATCTCAAGTTTTGCAAGTCCCACAACTTGAGAGATGGTCCCATGTTGTGCAATCACACCAAATTCCCCACTCCACACTGAGGCCATTCGGGGGTGCTGTGATTTTGCACTAACAGGTTCACTACCACATTTTGCATGCTCTATATATTTTTCTTCTTTTCATTTATCTTGGATTAGAAACATGGATATATTGCTCTATCATCACTACCACCCATTTCTACACAGGTAAACATATTTCAAAAATAAAAAAAAATCAATATATTTTTAAAATTGCAATAAGCAATGCTTTCCCATGGATATTTTTCCCCATTCACATTTCATTCCAATTATTTGTTCGCTGATACATATTTCATTTACAGTTCGTTCACATTCCATGTTTTGGTTTGTTTGGCAACTTTTGGTGCACACTTTCATCATATTGTTGTCACGTTTTAAGACTCAGTAGTCTATGTTTCATCAATAAGTTTTATGCTTTCTAGGATGAAACAGATAAAAGGTAAATGGTTAAGGAGAAATAACTGTGAGGCAAAGGTGGAAGGTAGAATGTGTGCGTTGTTGACGTTATCCAAGTTGATCGTAGAGAAATCCTTTTTGTTAGGAAGGACTACCTGACAATGCAAAGCAAGACCATAAAAGATTATTAAATAGCATATGATAGTGGACTACATAGCATATGCTAGATCCAAGAAGCGTGGTGCTTCCTAGAGAGGATGTCAATCCATTGTTTAATAACAATTCAATGTGAATAAGAAACTGAAATAAATAGGTCCTATTGCAATGTAATGATTTAGGTTTCTCATACACATAATACACTAGATTTTATGCTAGATATCAAAATAACACTAAATATAATTAGAACTGGGGTTTTGTTCAGGTCAAATAGGTCAGTCAAAATTCTGGTAAGGGTTTGTGACTAATTGGTTGAGGTCTAGGTTGGTTTTAGGTGAGTGGGAATCTTGCTGGTCTGAGAATATTAAATGACACAGAGACTGATATTGTTCTAATGATCAATGTCGGTATGGAGACTAAACCAGGCTCTCTGTGATTACACAAAGAGTGAGGGTAATGTGGTTTGGGTCATAATATGGCTGAGAAGACTCAGGAATACTATGAAGGATGTTTAGAAGAGTGAAAAGGCTTGGGGTGGTTGAATAGTGGGTTGGTGGGAAGAAGATGATGTACGGGTAACAGAAGAAATAAAATATTGTAAGAAGAAAAGAGATCTATAATAAAAGAAGCACAAATGATTAAGATCACGTTACTTACTGCTTTTGAACATCTCGTGGCTTGATGAAGGTTGGTGATTGATCGGTGAAGATGTGCTTAAGTTTAGTGTCGTGACATTACAACTTGTGTGCTTCTGTGAGTATTTCAACACTCTGGAAGGAGAACTGGTTGCTTGTCTTGCACTAAGGTTGTGTGTGTTCATCGTTTGGATGCAGGATGGCTTGAAGATTCACGCTTGAATGCAATAAGGCTATAATAACTAAATGAAAAACCTGGGTAAAGGGTTGTAAAATTCTATATAAAGGAACCGATGGTGGTTTAGGTGACTGACGTTGGCCGAGATTAAACTAGCATCAGTTAGGGTGAAATAGTCCTATTTACAAAAAATAGGCAAATCTTCCTAGATTTAATGTGCTTTCCAAGTTGGGTCCACTTAAGAAAGTGGAGTTCATGTTAGAAAAGATAGGAAGATCATAGTAGAAGTTCAATTAGGTTTAGGAATAAGTCTTAGTTACTTAGGTCAAGTGGTGACTCAACATTGGGAGTGATGACTCAGTACTCAGAGTGATGACTTGGTCATTATGAGTTAAATGGCCTTAGAATGGGTCCATGGTGAGCTGTATTGATGAGGTGGATGTGGAGGATTAAATTAGCTTAATTAAAACAATTAAATTAATTAATTACGTGAGGTTAAATATTAATTCAACTGTAAGTGATTAAATTAATATCAATATGGGGTTAGGGATTGTGGCTAGGTAAATATGTTACATTAGTTAATTGAAGAGGACAAAAGAGAGTATGACCCAAATTTGGTGTCTACATTTTCCTCTTTTTGTTGCATATCTTGTATTGATAAGTGACGCTAAAAAAAATAGGAAGTCGGTGCCCTAGGTATAAGTCAAGGTTAGGTTGCCCCAAGTATGGGTGGAGGTGAACCCCCTCAAACCAGGAACTAATGAGGTACTAAACAGAATCAATGAGTAGTTTGATAAACGGGTAAGTGATAAAAACAAGGGTAGGTGGGTTGTAGGTATGGGTGATATTGGTTTGGGTAATAGGTAGTGGGATTATAATGCACACATATGTATCAAATGTGATAAGGTACTATGTTGAAGAGCTTGCAAACTCTACTTTGTCAAAGGTCCATAGGTTTATCCAAACAAGGTTGATGTGGTTCAGGTGTCGAAGGTATAGGATACGGTCCTAAAACACAACTAGGCAAGGTATAGGAATGGGCAATAGGTTTGTTTCGGAGAACCAAAGGTTTGGTCAAGATAAATAACACAACATTAGGCAAGGTAAGGTCATTAGGTTGAACAACACGAGTAACATCATCACAAGGTATAAAAAGTAAGTAAATTTGAATGTCACAATGGGTGACTTTAGGTTGGGTGATTTAGGTAAGGCCACAGGTAAGGTAAAAACATGCCCCAATGGATAGGGTAGTTGGTGGTAGGCTATAAGGTAATTAGGTTGAGTGGTAAGGTTGGGGTGCAAACTTGGGTAAGGCGAAAAGGCTTTCGTGCAATCCAATGTGGTGTGAAATAGTGTAAGGGCCTCAAACAGGTTAACCGAAAACCAGTTATGGCTAATGGATGTCGGGTAAGAGAAACTGATCATGGTACACTAGGGCACATGATTGATACAGGTCAATATAAATCGATGTCGGTCAAGTAGCGGATAAGGTAAAAAGTAAAAAATATGTATATTACGGATTCATTTTAACCTTTCTGTTTATAGAAAATGATAGAGAGAAGGTATTTCAACATTTTTCATGGAGAAAAGGACGAGGCTCTATACAAGACTATGCTGGAGGTATCTAAGTGGCTGGAGGAGCTAGCTGGACGGGTCCACGAGATCATTTAGAGTGATTTGATTGGCCGAAGGACTAAGAGCTCTATTTAAGATATGGCGGTGGCAGGAGGAGGTGTTGGAGGACCACCAGTTCAAAGACAAGAGGTTCCAGTGAGGAGGAGGTGTTGAGGTAGGAATTGATACTTGTTAGTGGTTTGTGATTAAATTTTGAAGTTAAAATGATGAAATGGGGGTTAAAATTGAAAGTTTGAAATTTGGTTAAAATGAATGATTTTGGGTGGGGGAAGGGTGAAATGTAGCTTAATTAGGTGGAAAATTGAAACGGGGTGGGAGTGAGGTGGGTTTAGGGTAATAAAAAATTTATTTTTCAATTTTTTGGAATTTGGGGTGTGGGGGTTCGGCCTTAGGGCAACCAAGAGACCAACGTCCAACATCGATCGAAAAATAGTCGACCGACGTCGGTTCAGGGTGACCGACATTGATCACTGTGAAAAGTGACTTAGTCTAAATATGTTAAGTTGAGAAGGCCAAAATGGGGTTAAAAAATAAAATTGGAGGGTAGATAGATAGTGAATAAGGGAAACACAGAAGGATGAGGGAGAGAAACAGGTGGGTGAGCATAAATATAGGTAAACATAGATGGGTAATAGAGGAAGATTAGGTCACAAAGATGAAATGGGTATGGGAACTTAGTAAGCTAAATTAGAAGAAATGATAGGTCAAGGAATAGTTATGAGATAGATAGGTGGGGTAACTAGGTTGTAAAGAAATGGGAAAAGTAGTTTAATCTTTGACATTATTGAGTGGTATGGATGCAGGCACGGTATCAATTGACGATGCGGGACCGTGTCCCATTGTTATTAGGGAAGATGAGTCCCAACGTTACTGAAGACGAGTGGACACATATGTGAGATGTCATATTGGTGGGCATTAGGTGCTACAGGTGGATCCGATGGGATCACAGTCTCATGGTCACACTCATCAATAGATGGGATGCAACGACCAACACCTTTCATCTACCCATCGATGAGATGACCATCACGCTGGAGGATGTATATAGGATTTTATGGTTGCCTATTGTTGGTGAGCTAGTATATTCGTTATCAGCAGATGGATCCTTTGAGGTGATGATTGAGGTATTTGGGGAGATGGCGAGTGACCTGACAGAGTACAATGCCAGTATTTTTTATGAGGATTTGTATTTTACACATCCGCAGGACACGCGGTTAACAGTGCTGATGATGGTGGCGGTGGGATGTTATGCACTTCCTGATTCATAAGGTGGTCAGTTTCCTAGAGGGCTGATGGGGTTTTGCAAGATATGATTGAGGACTGAATCTACTTTTCCTGGGCACCTGCATATTTAGTGCAACTATATAGGGAGTTATGGGCTTACTAGAGGATACGATACTATGACATCTGTTGTACGTTCCTACTACACTATTGGGTGTATGAGGATATTGTGGTAGTGCGGTCACAAGGACTACTGATACCAGATTGGAACCATGGGGGACAACGGGTAGGTTATAAGAGGTGGGTGTCCATAGGTGGTCATCTTTGCGTGGAGGAGGTAGTGCATGACATAGTATACTAGAGGCCAGAGCTGGAGGGCATGTATGCAATGGACAAAGTCTGGCGGCCCTATGTTAGTTTTCCATATTTTAGAGGGATGACTAAGGAGCTACAAGAGTTATAATTAGTGTGGTGGATACAGGGAAGACATGTCAGTGAGCACGAGATGATCCCGATCAACAGAGTCTGACTCCAGTTTAGATTACAACAAGATATGCCACTACCCTTCCCACAGTACCGCAAGGATGATGTGGAGAGACCTTTATCTCACCCCAGCCCACATACCCCACAAGATAGGAGAAGGTACCAGTGGATATGAGATTGGATGATACGGGGACCACTATGGCATACAAACACTGGTGGGAAGTGGAGTTACAAGTAGCACCACCATGGCCAGGTCAGCAAAACTTAGCCACAGTGATGGTTCAGAGGGATACCCTATAGGGACAGGTGACCATGTTGGGAGTTTAGTTGATAGCGACACAGGCACAGGTAGTTACTTTGACAGGGTAGGTGACTACATTATAGGGTCAGCTGACTTTCCTAGGCTACTGCACATGTACATAAGTACATAGGTGATGGTGCACAGGTAGCAATGCTATAGGCACAAGTTACTAGTTTACAGGGATAGTTGGTAGCCGCACATGCACAGGTTACGACCTTATAGGCCCAGGTAGCTGTACACAGGTACCCACACAGGCACTGGGATAGGGTCCCATAGTACAGGCACCAACACAAAGATTGGGTCCTCTATTGGTAGGGAAGAGTTCACAGGTGGCAGTTAGGCCAATGGCACCACCCCATACTGTATCTATGGCAAGGTTCAGGGATGCCCTGAATGAGGCCCACTATTACTAGGAACATCTAGCCACTTCAAGTATTGATGTTCCCTCATATGCTAAGCATAGGTCCTAACAGGTAGCTAGTGAGAGGACCAAGTCCAGGACTCACATCTCAGGTAGCATAGGGGGTCATCGGGCCCAAAGATTGGGTCAAGGTGAGGTTACCAACTCTCACAGACCGGGCCCAGTTGAGGGCCAGGAGGAGGAGATGGGTGAGAGTGGAGAGGAGGGTCTTATGTGGGGTTGATTGATCATGACATTTGATACTTGTATGATGATTTTTGATTTATATATATACCGGTCTGCGTGCTGAAGATTTTACGAGATTGTATATGAGATTTTTTGAGACACTTTGATTATTTATCCATGTGTATATATGTATTGATACACAGACATTCCCATTTATATAGTTGATGATTATTATTGGATGGATGATGTACTCTTTTTAATTTCCATTGTTATTGTGTACCATGGGAACTAGGTGAGTTAGGCATGATTGAGTCAAGGTCTTTTAGGCATGATGGAGTCAGGTATATGCATGGTGGAGGTATAGGCATGGTGGAGTAAGGGTATGGTTTGGTCATGGATGGTGGAGTCTAGGTAATTTCCAAGTTACTGATCTTATGGAAATAATGTATTGTATGTATGTTGTGGTTAAATTTCCAAGTAATTAATATCATGGAAATATGAAATGATTTAAGTAGAATATGGTCGTGGTGATAAAATGGTAGGTATGTATGTGTTTATGATATATTAATTTCCAAGTTTTTTGTGTAAATGGAAACTAACTAGGGTAGAATGTGAATGTAAAGGGGGAAAATTGGTTAGGGGTAAAAGTGGCCAAGCTAACCTCTAAGGGCCCCATGCCCTCAGAGTGCTGCCTACATAGCCCCGATGAAAAGGGGCCTCAGGTCGATGTAGTTCTCCCATAAGCTAGGGAATAATATGATAAGGGAGATGAATGGGTCGGTAGGTTTTAGGCATGATTGAGTCTAGGTCATTTAGGCATGGTTGATAGGTTATAGGCATTGAAATAGGGTTGAGTCAGGTGGCATGGTTGAGTATAGGTTGAATATGCACAGTTGTCGTCTAGGCTAAATAGGTGTGGTGATTTTGGTGGAGAGGAATTCCAGAATGTAGGTGTTGAAGGTTTGGTCCTGTGAAGGAGGATCAATAAGTAAGAAAAGAGGTGAATGGTAAGAGGAGACAAAAATCTACCTAATTGGTAAGAACCATTATGAGTCTATCATATCAAAGATTGGCTTATGAACGTAAGACCCTAAAGGTGTTGCATGATTGACTATTCTAAGGGTGAAGAAAGTCACATGATCATGAAATGTCACATTTGTGGCATGTCCCTTGAGTAGGTAGAATATTAGAAAGGAAATACGGTGAGGTGAAATGGGTTGTTTTAGTGTAACCTTGGTGTGAGACAACATGCCTCTTCTGCAAGATACCCAAGACCAAAATAGGAAGTCCATGACGAAAAAGTTATCTTTTCTTTTTTCTTTTGTTTTATAGACTGATCGATGTGGGAAGTCTATGTGGGATGAATAGAATATCTCCTTGAGGTCTTCGTGAAGCTGATCGATGCGGGAAGATTCAAAATATTTTTATTTTATTTTTTCAGAAATAGTCTTCTTTTTGGATAGACTATGTACAATATGGCTAGCTTTGTATAGTTTTCCTTCGAGGGAGCAGTCTATTTATAGCAACAAGATAGAAAGATAGATGTCCTTTTTTGTCTTTGGAGGGAGTCATCTATTTGCTAGAAGTTTGACTCAAGGAGTTTGAATTTGAAAATCCCATATATTACTTTTGAATTGTTTTTGGACTTTTAGGTCATGGACAAGACTATAGAGAAGTATAGGCTTCTTTTATGAAGACAAAACCATAACACATAAGGGTTAGCTATGAAAGAGAGGTTTTAAGTGATGAATGACCATGGGATTCCATCCTAAAAAGGACAAAAAGTATCCATGAGAATCATGCCATGAGTAGAGCCATGGTACTCATATTGAAGATAAGGCTGAAAGGTGACGGGTAATCACATGATTCTTGTTTAGTCGTTGATCCTTAAAATAGGTAAGTGGAAGGTGAATGTTGCTCAAGGGATGAGTGTTTAATAGACAAAAGGTGATATAAGACTTGATTCAACAATAGAATGGTCAAAGATGCAAGGCATTGAGGGGCTCAAGTTCAGGTTTACCTTCGAGTGAAGATAAACGATAAGCACCTGATCCATAGGCATGAGTAACGATATAGGGTCCAAGCCAATTAGGGGTGAACTTTCCCCATTTACTTTTCTCTACTTTTGTTACATGTTGATTTTCCTTCAGGACGAGGTCACCGACCTTGAAGGTTTGTTCTTGGACACGTTTATCATTAGGCATGTTTGATATGTTTTTGGTAGATTTGGAGGTGATCGAGAGCAATTTAGACAATGTTTGTCTAATAACTCAAGTTGTGCCAAATGGTCCTGGCAAAAATCATCATCGTTGAGCATATCTTTGAGTGAGATATGAAGAGATGGAATTTGGACTTCAAGAGGCAAGACAACCTCTGTACCGTAGACCAAAGAGAAAGGTGTGGCATCAGTTGAGGTGTGAATACTAGTGCGATAAGCCCATAAGGCAAAAGGAATGTGCATGTGCCAATCCTTACCAGTATCATCAACCACTTTCATAAGAATTTTATTTAGGGTTTTTTTAGTTGATTCAACTTGGCCATTTGTTTGAGGATAATAAGGTGAAGAAAAACTGAGTTGAATGCCAAAGGCATCACAGAGTTTCCGTAGGGTTTTGTTTTTGAATTGTTTTCCATTATCAATGATGAGGTGATGAGGAACACCAAAGTGAAAAATGATGTGATGGTTGATGAATTCACATATTTTCTCAGATTTTGTAGAAATAAGAGGTACGACTTCCACCCATTTAGTGTAATATTTGGTAGTGGTAATAATCCATTGATGACATTGGGAAGAATGAGGGTTGATCTCTCTGACAAGATCCAAACCCCATTGAGAGAAAGGCCAAAGGTCTCATGCAACCTGTAAGGCATGACTAGGGGTGTGATGAAGATTAGCATGTTGCTGACACTTCACACAATGCTTGACATAGTCACAAAAATCATGGTTTAGGGTTGGCCAGTAATAGCCAAGGTGAAGGATGCGCTTAGCAACAGCTAAGCCACTGAAGTGACCCCCACAAATCCCATCGTGAACTTCCTTGATGGTGTATGGAATTTCAAAACTTGTAAGGCATCATAAGAGGATACCGTCAAAGCCATGTTTATAGAGAAGACCACCCATGATGACATAGTGAGAGACACTTTTGAGAAAGGCTCGTTGTCCATTGTGAGTAAGATCTAGGAGGTAGAATTGAAAGGGAAAGGTAGTCAACAAACTACTTATACCAAAGGTCACGTGGGTCAGTTTCAATGTTTCCTACAAGGTTGACATCTCAGATTAGATAAGAAGGTGATTGCAACCTTTGTACTGTGACAAATATTTTTGAGTCAGAGGGTGAAGCGGGGATTTGAGAAGTAAGACAAGGCCATGGTGTCCACAAATTTATTAGTGGAACACGGGGTGGTTTGAAGTTCATAATGGTCAAAGGTAGTCAAAATCATGTCAACATGATGTTTATACTTTTGAAGTATCTCATTATGACACTGGTATATACCATTAACTTGGTTCACAACCAGTTGAGAGTCACCAAAGATATTAATTGATTTAATGTCTAAGGTTATGGCGGTTTGAAGACCTAACACGAGTGCTTCATATTCGGTGATATTGTTAGTACAATCAAAATCTAGTTTGAAAGATAATGGCATAGGCTCACCATCAAGAGGAATGAGGATAACTCCAACACCACCCCCATGCTGACATTTGGAACCATCAAAGAATAAGGTCATCTAGTAAATGTATCATCCAGGGAGAGGGTAGCGATGGATTCATTAGGGAAATTGAAAGTTAGAAGATTGGTTTTTGGAGAGAGGTGTGTCTGTGAGTTGGTCAGCAATGGTTTTTCCTTTGACATAATTTTTATGGATGAATTCGAGATCTAGGTCTACAAGAAGCATGAGCCAACGTGCAACACGTTGATGTTGGTAGGGCTTAGCATACATGTAATGTAAGGGGTTAGTATTGGTGACAACAAAGGTTTTGTGGTTGAGTAGGTAATGGAAAGTTTAGTGGCGACAAAAACTAAGGCTAAAAAGTTTTTTCGGCATGAGTATATCTAGTTTCGTAGTCTAAAAGTGTATGACTTATATAATAAACCACTTTCTCCCTGTGTTTCTCATCACGATGAGTGAGCATGGCACCTAGGGAATGATCAGTAGCAGAAATGTAAAGGTAAAATGGTTGGTCATCCTTAGGTGGAATGAGCACAGGTGGTTGGAGGAGGTATTGTTTTAAGGCATCAAAGGATTTGTGGCATTCATCATCCCATTTGAAGGAGACATCCTTTTTGAGAAGATGATGAAATGGATGGCAACGGTCAGAAAGATGAGAAATAAAGTGACGAATAGATTGTAACTTGCCTTGCAAACTATGAAGTTGATGAAGGTTAGTAGGTGGAGGCATCTCAAGAATAGCCTTGATTTTAGTGGGATCAACTTCAATGCCACGCAAAGAAATGATAAAACCAAGGAGCTTTCCAGAGAGAACAACGAAGACACACTTCTTAGGTTGAAGGTGAACATAATATTTGATGAGATGGTCAAAGACAACCTTAAGGATGACAAGGTGTTCAGCCCAATGTTTATATTTGGCAAGAAGATCGTCAACATAATCTTCCAATATGCTATGCATGATGTCATGAAAGATATAAGTCATAGCCCACTGATATGTAGCACCAGTGTTTTTAAGGCCAAAGGGCATGACACGATAGCAGAAGGTCCCCCAAGGAGTGATGAAGGTGGTTTTGTGTTGATCTTTTAGGGTGAGTAATATTTGGTTATAACCTGAGAAACCATCCATGAGTGATAACATCTCATGGCCAGGTGGTGAGATCAACTAGTTGGTCAATACTAGGTAGAGGAAAGTCATCTTTGGGGCAAGCTAAATTAAGGTCATGGAAATCCATGCAAATGTGGAGTCCCCCTGTCACTTTTGTGACAGGAACAATGTTAGAGATCCATTGGGGATAATCAATGGGTAGGATGAAGGAAACCAAAAGAAGGTGTTGGAGTTCTTCTTTGACAAGAAGGGCAATGCGAGGATGCATTTTTCGTAGCTTTTGTTTCATGGGTTTGGCATCAGGAATGGTTACGATATTGTGGACCACAATGTTTGGGTCAATACCAGGCATATCAGTGTAGGACCAAGAAAAAGCATTGCTATGATCCCAGAGGAAAGAAGTGAAAGCTTCCTATGTTCAGTAACATCTAAAGATTGGCCTATTTTTAGAATGTGTGGGTCATCCTGAGTGTGAATGTTGATTTTGATGGTCGATTCATTCAACATGGTTTGCGTCTTAGAAGGTAATGAACCAGTGAATATAAGAATCTTCTGCACCAAGGTAGGTGAGAATAGACTCATCATCCTGACATTGAATGACATTAATAGAAGGTGTATCATCATCGATCATGTCAGGATACAAGAAGGGAAGAGAAGAGGGAGCCTCACCATCATGCTGATAAGTCAGAGGTCCCAGGGAAATGGTGTTCACGAAAAAAAAAGTTAGGAGGAATGGATTCTAGATCCATAGACTCTGTAGGTGAAGGTGGTGAAGTAGGTGAATGGGGTGGGGAATGTTTATCATCCTCAATGAGTTCAAATCGAGCCTTCTTGGAAGGTGGTTTGGAAAATCCAATACCACTATGGTCTTTATGCTTACGAGTGGTGCAAGGAATGACAGTATGGCAACCTTGTTCATAGAAACCAAATCCAAAGCCCTTCCAAGAACAATGATGGAGGAAGGTGTGGGTGAAGTGGCGGTTGGTGAGAGATTGAAGGTCAGAGGAAAATGGTTGAGTTTGGGAAGGTGGCTCAGACGAGTAGGTAGAAGCATCAAGTCCCCCATACATTAAGTTGGTGCGAAGGTGGGGAGGACCGTATAGGGGAAAACCTCACCTATGCGGTGATCATAGCAGGGGATGTTGGTGAAGGTTACCATACTCTTGAGGAGTAAGGAATGTGTCAATGTTATAAAGGTGGTACTCCCCCAGAGTGAGGCATTTAAAAACACCTTCTAAGGGATCAGTAGTTGGTATGTGGGTAGTGGGAATGGATGAATCACTGGACAGCTGGGAAGAAGAAGCATTGGATGTTTGAGAAGTAGATGGGTTGGCTGATGGGTCAGCTGTAGAAGCTTCAGAGAAGCTGGTAGCAATGGGAATAGAGGAGTTAGTTGTGGAAGATGTAGTGGTAGAAGTGGTGGATGAGGCAGTGACTGAAGAAGAAGTGGTAGTGGTGGTAGATGCCTTAACTGGTATAAGGACATCATTGGGTTGATACAACATGTTACAGGTATTGAAAGGTGAAGGGTCGACTAGAATGGTATAGTTGTGCCCTTCATGTTTGAAATTTTAAACAACGGTGTAAGGTTGAAGGAACACAACCCATGGCACATGAATCAAGGTTGGCCAAGCAACATGTTGTACTAGAATTCCCCCTCTAAGACATAGAATAATTCAGGAATGGTACGGGGGCCTACATGAATGTGGAGAATGATGGTGCCAAGGGTGGAAGTCATGGCATCATTAAATGAACGCAACATAACTAGGTTATTATGCATGTAATTGGTAGGGATGTGCATTTGGTTGTACGCATGGGAGGAAATGATGTTAATACTGGCACCTCCATTGATCATAACATGTTGAATGCATATATTATCAACGTAGATGGAAATAAATAGGGTGGGGTCAGGATCATCTTATTGGAGAGGTACAATCTTGTCGTCAGAGAAACTGAGAGTGGCTATTTGATGAGTGGTAGCGGGAGTAGAGGAAGGGGAAAAAGTGGTGAGAGAGGTAATATGGTGAGGAGTGATAATGGATGCAACAGGTGTAGGGTCATTAGGTAAAACCTCAATAGATTGCAGGACCTCAATGAGGGCCTGATGATGAGACTCAGAGGTTTGGATGAGGTCGTACAAAGACATTTTGAGAGGAGACTGGTGTAATTGTTTAAGCATTGTATGATGGGAAACCCCATCAGAAATAGGGTATGTGGGTCCACGGATGGTGATTTTGGGTGCAGGTGTAGATGGAATATTGGGTAAAAGAGTAGCGGATGAGCTGGTTGTTTTCTCCTTTCCTTTGTCCTTCTGGGCTTGAGTGGAAATTTGAACCATATTGATCTATGGTAAAGGAGAAAGTGAGTCATGATAGGTGTAGCGACAGGATGGGAAAAAATATGGTGAGGGCATATACTGGTTTTGTGAAAACAATGCAACACATTGGCATTTTGGTGGAGGTTTGGCTAGCTCTCTTATGTAGACCATATTGATCTCAAATGTTGGAGGAGGATAAAAGGGTTGTGGAGGTGGAGATGAAGGTCATTGAATAGGTAAGGGATGAGGATGTGTGGTGATAGGTGTAGGTGGAATAGGGTCCTCATCTAAAAGATCATCATCATCAAAGTTTTCTTCAAGAGGACATAGTTGGAGAAGAATAGTCTTAAGAGCCTTACAATTTTCCACATCATGCCCTGACACACATGATGGTAAGCAAAAATTTTGGTATCATCAAACCCTTCTGGTTTAGGTTTGAGTGGGTTATAAGGTCTAAGTAGTGGCAATGTGATGACAGAGGTTTCCAAAAGGTTAGCTAAGATGTTGGCGTAAGACCTTGCCAATGGATCACAATGTGAAGTAAGTGTGGGTTTGGATGGAAGTGTGGGTGACTTTGGTGGGAGAGGTGTCATTGGAGGTGGAATCAGAGGTTGAGTAAGTTTGACCACTTGTTTGGTAGATAGTACAGTTTTAGGTTTGGATTGCACCTTCTTGGGTAAAGATGTAGCAGGTGAACTAGTTGTTGAAGGTGGTGTAGGTTTAACTACCTCTTTGGAAGGTAGTGGGTTCTTGGGATTTGGTTGCACCTTCTTGGGTAAAGGTGAAGAAGAAGTTTGCATGATGTAGAAGGGAAGGCAGATGGTGAAGGGGACGGGTTAGCCAAGGTGATAATGGAGGTGCAGTGAAGGTTGTGGTAAGAGGAAATGTGGAAGGTACTGGTTGAGGGAAGGGAATAACATGGGTAATGATGAGGATACTAGAAGTGGTGTAGGTATAGGAGGTAGAAAGGATGTAGGTGATGGAAAGGCATAAGCTGTGTAGGTAATTTGGGTGTAACAGAGGATCGTGACGAGGTGGGTTGTGTGTTTTTGGTTTACTCTGGGTAGGAGGCTTCTTGGCCAAGGTTGATGGGTGGGGACCTAGGATAGATGGAAGTGGTGAAGGTGACAGAGGGGTAGTGGGCGAAGTCAGGTGTATGTGGCCTAAGGGGTTGGGTCTTCTACTTAGGTGGGGGAATAGTCTTTGCGATGGCTTGTGAGGACATGTGGCTAAATCTAGTTTGACAGGAGGATGGAATAGAATTGATGTTGGCATGACTCCTAATGTGGTAATGGGTCTGGACATGGAGGAAGGTATAGGTGTAGGTAAGGTTTTAGGCATAGGAAAAATTTCATTTGATGGTAAAGGTTTAGGTGTGGGCGAGGTGATGAAGAAGGGGCCGCTACAATTGGCATGGGCATGGTGGGTTTTGGTTGTCTGAAACACCTTTGGATAGATCATGGAAGTATCAGCAGAACAACATCTGTATTTGAGTTGAGACAGGCAGTCGAAGACGTCCCCAAAGCATGGAATTGTCAACATAATCCAAGTGGTCGACCAAACATGAGAATGAACTGATGTAGGGGGGATGATGTTGATTTGGTAGTAATCCTTGTAAAGAATGTTTGTGAGATAGGGAAATGGTTGGCTTTAGACTCTGTGGGTAGAAGAGATGAGAGAAATCAACAAGATCCTTGAAAGCCAATGGAGAATTATCACCAATAGGAAGGGATGCTGCTAATGGATCCCCTGTGGGTAGGGGAGATGGCAATTTGGATGAGGTAAGTTCATCTTTTGGTGAAGAAGAAGGTAAGCATGACTCTCCCGTGGGTAGAAGAGTAAGTATTGTGGGTTGTTTGTCAGGTTGAGAGGTGAGTGGGGAAACTGCATTGGCAGATATGGTGGAATCCTCCATGGGTGAAGGAGAAGATAAGGGAGACTCCTCTATGGGTAAAGGAGCAGATGAAACAAGTCCCTCCATGGATGAAGGAGCTCGTGCAAGAATCTCCTTGATAGATGGAGTAGGAGGAAATTGAGTAGGAAGAGCTGGTATGATGTCAAAAATAACATGAACCTCACGAATGTTATTGTCATTGGTCAAGGTTTCACCAGTTTGGTTAGACGATGAGGTGTGATTTGGGAATGACTTCTTGAAGATGTGAAGGTTCTGATTAGCCAGTGTGTTAGGATTATCCAAGACAAGATCTCCATTATCTAACATTTCTTGGATGATGTTTTTGAAAGTTATACAATTACCATTGTTATGACCTCTAATGCGATGATAGTTGCAGTAATCATTTTCTTTGTACCATGTAGGCACATGGACGAGAGGGGTCAAAACTAGTATGTGGTTTGACGGGTGGAAGAGTGACTACTCCATCTTTTAGAAGTTTTTCTAAAACTAAAGAGTAGGGTTCTCCTATGGGAGTATATTTTCGTTTCTCCCAGCTTGAACTGAAAATCCTGAATAGGAGAAAGATTGGAAGAAGGATTTGATTGGTTGGATGGATGAGATGGGCTAGATTTCAAAACTACTGCATTGGCAGATCCTTTTTCTTTAGAATAATTATTTTGCGGTTTGGAAGAAGAAGAGATATCATTTGATTTAAACACAACATTCTTGTTACACAATTGTATCTTCTTCTCTTCAATGGCACAAATTTCAAGTTTCTGGGCCATGGTGAACACCTCATCAAACATGCAGAAGGTTTGAACTTGGAGAGTTGGTGAGATGTGTCTAGCACAAGCTCTAGTGAATAACTCTATTAACTCGGTTTGAGGTAGTTGGAATGTGAGTTGGTTGATCAGGCTCCGCCAATGAGCAACAAAATCTATGAGATAGATTCATCTTCATATTGGTGTGTCGTGTACAAGTCAGTCATGGTGACCTTCTTGACAATGTTGATAGAAAAGTGGTCTAGAAAATCCTGAGCTACCTAATTAAATGAAAAGATGGAATTCCTGGGTAGAGCACTATACCAATCTAAAGTCGGTCCTGTCAAGGACATTGGGAATGTCCACAAGAGCAAAGCATCATCATGAGTAATCAAGATAACACACATGTTTAAAATACCACAAGTGTTGTTGTGGGTCTTCTTTGTTGTTGAATCAGTTGAATTTAGGAATTTCCCAATGGGGAGGGTATGGATGAATCAGAATGGATGGGTGAATGGGCTCATTGCAAATCTTGTCGTATGTTAGAGAGTTACGTGAGCTGGAGACATATGTTTCTAATGTCTGCATCTTGTCCATCATCATTTTGATAAGATCATTGGTAGGTTGTGATGATTGGGCACCCCCTACAGTATAAGGGGGTAGATGAGGCAGGTATGACATGGGTGGCATCCCAGTATGTGGTGGTGCCGAGTACAAAAATTGTGAGGAAGGAATATAGGTAGAAATAGATGTAGATGGTAAGTATCCTAAATAAGTGGTAGATGAAATAGGGGGTTGTTGGTGATAAGTGTAGGTAGGTGGAGTGGACGTAAAGACTCTCGTAGCAATTGGAGGAAGAGACTACGAGATGGAGAGGATGATGTTTTGGAAGGGAGTATGGGTTACCAATACCAATGGTGACTGAGATGCAATAGGTATATGAGAGGTGGTGGGTCCAAATAGACCTACACTCAAGGTGGTTGATAAAGGCATGTTTGACATCGTAGGAGTGAAATACATCAAAGGTGTGACAGATGTTGTAGGTGCAAAAAATATCGATGATGTAGGGTCAAGCTGGGAAACCACAGTTGGTAAGGTGGAAGAGGGTAAGGCCAAGCTAGTAGTAGCTGATGCAAAAGTGGGTGCGAGGGTAGGAGGAATGGACACATGCATGCCATATATAAGCTTGCCCTGATGAATAGTGGGTAGATGAATGAGCGAGATAGTACTGTAGAGTGGCGGGGTTATGATCAAGGAGTCTTGCAAACTCCTCATCACCAGTGGGTATGGCAAGAGCCTGATTGGGGTCCATATGTGATGAGATGGAAGGGGGCAATGGGCTAGGTGGGAGCGGATGACATGGCTAGCATGAAACATGAGAGTGTTAGCTTATTTACGAGTCAAAACCATGTGACTGACGATAGAACTAGTATTTGAGCTTCATTGATAATGCATGTAAAACACAAAAGTAATGGGGAAAAATCATTCTAAAATGAGTGATTAGATCATTGTTTTGATTGGAAAATCAAAATACAGAGACCGACATCATTGGGGTAACCAATGCTGGTATGAGGGTAACCACCACCAGTCGGCTAAGACCAATGTCAGTTACTGTGAAAAATAAGAGATTCAAATATCTGGCAATGAAAGGTGAAAATGGGTCAACCTGGACTCTGAAGATGATATCAGAGACCCAAAAGTGTGATAAAATGGCAGAACAAGACACAAAAAAGAACAGAAAGGTGAAGAATACTATTTTGGTAAAAATAACCAAAAAAGCATAAAACTGACGTCGGTCAATTAACCGATGGCGGTGAGATGATGTAACCGATGGTGGTCACTGGACCGATATCATGTTACTATGAAATCTAGGAAGAAAAGGAAAAATGAAGTTTTGGTGATTTAGATCAAATAAAAGGGCCAACCCAGAGACTGAGTATGGCTATGAGGAGTCCTAATACACCCAGAATAAAACCAGAATACACCAGTCATGATGTGGGGCATAAAAGGATGAGAAAGAATGAAGAAACACAACTCACACCTCAAAACACAATCAAACAAAAAACTAACAAACATGAAATCCTAAGTTGTAGATTTTATGTTGTGGCTTATGCCATTTAGGACTGACTGTAAGCAAGATAGAATTTTTGGTTAACAAAGGTGCCCTATAAAAGCCGACAACTATGGCTGGTTTCAGGTAAGTTTTGGCGTGGGAGATCCTTCTCTGAGATGATGACTGGACAGAGAAACCAACTAGAGCCCACTGTCAATCCTCTGATCGTTGACAACTTATTTTGAAAGATGTTGTTCAAGAACTGTGTAGTTTTGCTTTCAGTGATTTGGTATAGAGAGTGTGCAAAATGTGAGCTACGGTTCAATTTGTCAACGATCAGCTGGGCATGAGTTCCAACATACAGGTTGCCCACAATTTAGATTTGGTATAATACAGAGTGTGCAAAAATGTGAGCTACGGTTCAATTTGTCAACCATCAGCTGGACATGACTTCCAACATATAGGTTGCCCACAATTTAGATGAGCTATAATGCAACAAACTCAAAAATGCAAGTGCACAAGTTTTAAAACCCAAATCCACAAATTATATTCGATGAGAACAAATTATGAAGAGGTTAAGGGCATGAATTTCACTAAGTGCAATGCAAAAAAAGAAAGAAGAGTTATTTTTAATCCCAAAAAACAAGTGTCACTGAGACAATCAGAAGAAAAGCATATTTCCAGAGAAGAAGCTTAATGTGAACTTGTTTCAAATGAAAATAGACACACAAGATTTTTCCCTAGGAATGAATAATGCAAAGAACCCCAGATGGGTCCCACTCAGGTGTGCCAAAATGTTTCACCAATAATTTTTACGCTTTCTAGGATGAAACAAATAGAAGGTAAATGGTTAAGGAGGAATACCTATGTGAGGCGAATGTGGAAGGTAGAATGTGCATGTTGTTGACATTATCCAAGCTGATCATAGAGAACTCCTTTTTGTCTGGGAAGGACTACCTATAGATGCAAAGCAAGACCACAAAATGAGTATTAAATAGCATATGACAGTGGACTGCCTAGTGTATGTTAGATCCAGGAAGCGTGGTGCTTCCTAGAGAGGTTATCAATCCATTGTTTAATAACAATTCAATGTGAATAAGAAACTGAAATAAATAAATCCTATTGCAATGTAATGATTTAGGTTTCTTATACACATAATACACTAGATTTTATGCTAAATATCAAAATAACACTAAATCTAATTAGAAACGGGTTTTTGTTCAGGTCAGACAGGTTTGTCAAAGGTCTTGTAAGGGTCTGGGGCTGATTGGTTGAGGTCTAGGTTGGTTTTGGGTGAGTGGGAAGCTTGCTGGTTTCAAAATATGAAATGACACAAAGACTGATATTGGTCTGATGACTAATGCCAGTATGGGGACTAAACCAACGATGGTAAGGGAACCGACATTGGTAGGGGCGATAGGTAATGAACTATTAAAAATAGGTTTTTTGGGCTCTTTGTGATTACACAAAGAGTGAGGGTAGTGTGGTATGGGTTTTTAATATGGTTGAGAGGAATCAAGAATACTATAAAGGAGGTTTAGAAGAGTGAAAAGGCTTAGGGTGGTTAAATAGTGGGTTGGTGGGAAGAAGATGGTGTACAGGTAACAAAAGAATACAATATTGCAAGAAGAAAAGATATCTACAATAAAGGAAGCACAAATGACTAAGATCATGTTACTTACTTGCTGCTATGAAGATCTCGTGGATCGATGAAGGTTGGTGATTAATTCGTGAAGAGGTGCTTAAGTCCAGTGTCGTGGCAGTACAACTTGTGTGCTCTCATGAGTATTCTAATGCTCTGGAAGGAGAACTATTTGCTTATTTTGCATTGTGGTTGCATGTGTTCATCGTCTGGATATAAGAGGGATTGAAGATTCATGCTTGAATGCAATAAGGCTCCAATAACTGAATGACCAACATGGTAAAGGGTTGTAAAATTCTATATAAAGGAATCGATGGCGGTTTAGGTGACCAACGTCGACCGAGGATAAACTGGCGCCGTTAGATTGAAATAGTCTTATTTACCAAAAATAGGCAGATCTTTCCAGATTTGGTGTGCTTTCTAAGTTGGATCCATTTAGGAAAGTGGATTTCAATGTTAGAAAAGATAGGAAGATGATAGTAGAAGTCCGGTTAGGTTTAGGAAGAAGTCTTAGTTAGTTAGGTCAAGTGGTGACTCAACACTGGGAGTGATGACTCAGTACCGAGAGTGATGACTTGGTCATTGTGAGTTAAATGCCCCTGGAATGGGGTCCATGGTGAGGTGGATGTGGAGGATTAAATTAACTTAGTTAAAATAATTAATAATGTGAGGCTTAATATTAATTCAATTGTAAGTGATTAAATTAATATTGATGTGGGGTTTAGGGATCGTGGTTAGGTAAATGCGTTATGTTAATTAATTGAAGAGGACCAAGGCGAGTGTGACCCAAATTTGGTGTCTATAGTCTCTATTATAGTTGTTTGAACTTGGTCTCTCCTTACTTGGTGAATTAAGAACGACCGACCTCTTAGATATCCATGCATGCTTACACACTCAATAACTTGTCTTAAAGACCCCAAGGCATTCTTTGTTGATGCTTATCAATTTTCATGTTTGTAATCACTCCCACTCTTTCCATCAAGCCACTCATGGTTATGAACCCCTTGAATAACGGAGAAAGTTGAATATCATGTGAAAAACAAATCAAAACAATCAAAATCAAAATCAAAAGTTAAAATACAATATAAGAAAGAAGAAAAGAAAAGAAATATCAATCACTCTCTTAGGGGTCTTTCCAGTATCTCTACCATGACTATGGATGCTTGGTTGGAAGTAGAGAAATGTTGTGACTAGAATCAAATGTATCTCCATTGGGGTTATGGATGCCGGATTGGTAGCGGAGAAATTCACAACTTACGATTTCCCCTCCATTTCACTACTCATCATTCACCTGTTTTCAACTCACACCTACACGGTTGTTTGTGTTTTCACTCATTGTCTCACAGGGATTCACTTCAAGCAGTCAATTATCTCTCAAACACACACATGATATTGATGAGTTGCAGGGCTAGTATGTCACCTTGTGTGGTAAGACCTAGTTCAAGCTTATGTTTTAGGATGTTTGTTGTCTCTTGTTCTGTGTCTTCAAGTTCATCATGTGTTCACCATCACACTTGTCATACAATTGTCTTCATATGCCAACCATCATCACACCAATACTTCATCCACATAATTGGGTCATAGTTTTTCTTTGCATTTCACCTCAGTCAAACTGAGAATCCTTGGGCATCTATTTCCTTCTACACATTTTTACACTATTTCACACCGCATGACATCATCACACTATTTTAATCATTTGGAATTTTCCCACCTTTGTAGCATTCCTCCCATTACACATAATTTATTTTCTATATTTTTCATTGTCATTTATCCTCACTCCTTACCCCTCCAAAAAACCACTTAATGTCTATAAAAACACACAACCCTACATTACCACTCCCCTACCCCCCGCCTCTTAGCCTGCCTCGACGAGTCACCCATGTGACTCGTGAAGCTCCTCATGGCTCATCCCCACTCATATCTTCTCGCACCCCCTCACATACCCTAACGAGTCACTTTGATGACTTTCCGAGTTGCCCCCTGTGACTCGCCATCCAAATCATGCCCAACACCGTGCCCTAGTCTTAACATCTTGCCCTATACCTGACTAAGTCTAGTCGCAGTTGCGACCAAGCTCAATCCTTTCTCCACAATCCACTTCAACTCCCTCAACTTCGTATGCCATCCCCTCCTTGTGCCTAACATGATGAGTTTCCCATGCAACTCACCCTCTACTCACCAACGACCCACTCGTCTTCCCACCCCACGCCTAACCTAACTCCTTTCCCTACACCATTTAGCTTCCCTGCAACAATCATGACTATGATCTCATTCTTCCTTTCCCCCAGCTCAGTGACCTAACTCATCAAGCTTATCAACCACTTCCGTACCCCAACCTATTTCTGCACATTCTCTTTGACTTACCTTGCTCCCCGTGTGTTGCATTCCCACTCCACACCTGACCCTTAGTCACGTTTGCGACTAGTCTCTCCACCTCCATGCACTATTAAGCAGCCAACCCTAACTCACTAATGAACCTCACCACATCCCCACCCAACTCACTGATTCACCCATACGACTTATCCAGACCCCTTTTTCCCTACCCTAAGTTTCTCACCTTCTACGCACCCGCTAACCCGTGCCGAGTCACATGCGCGACTTGACCTATTCTTATTCCCTCCTTCATGCCCACCATGACCCACCCTAACTCCCCCCAACACAAACTAACTCACCTACCTCTAACTCAGCCTTGTCGAGCTACCTTACCCATCAACTCAGTCGTACTAGCAACCAAACTCCCTGATCTTGGTGACCCAGCTCACCAAGTTCTCCCTGTTCAAATCACTACCAACTTAACTTGCCACCCAACTTACTAAGCCAACTTGCCTAGCTATCTTTCCTACCTAACTAGCTAGCCAGTTATCCCATCACCCATATCAACATCCAACTCTCATAGCCAGCTTTCCTAACCAACTCGCCACCCAACTCACCTATTAGCTTGAGTCACTTATTCCCAGCGTTCCCAACGCGTCCATCTCGACCACCTTCCTTAACTCGCTCCTAGATTGCCTCTAACACACCTAGCTCATCACTTCACCCACATCGCGTCACTTGTTGACTCACCCACCTAGCTCGTTTATCATCAACCTCAATCAACCAACTCGACACGACTTCTCAATGCTTCCATATAATTTTCTACATACGCCTAGTCACTTTTTCACTTGCACGTGACTAGGGTAACGTTGTCCCCATTTTTCTCTACACGCCTTTGCTAATGATCATTTCATCACATCTTCAATCGCCACTTTTCATCCCATGTTACGTTGGCGCCACCCATAATTCCAAAAACTATCAGTTGAGGGGGGAGACATGTACAACCCTTTTTCATTCAACTTTATGCCATCTAATTACCAATCATCAAATCACCAACTTTGTAGTCTCTACCTCATGAAATCATCCTATCAAACCCTTCATAAAATCTGAATGAAGTGGGCCTTCGATTGCATTTCCAGGTTCCTTTCTATCTAGTCAACCATCTAAGCCCATGACTTCAACAATCACCATCATAGGGAACTTAGACGACCCCCATATCATCTTCAGTTTTTGCATTGCATCTTACATGTTGTAACATGTAACCCAAAAAGGGGAAAAATGTAGACACTAGAAAATGCACCTTGCACATAAGGTCTCTTATTCAAAAGTAAAAAAACATTATAAAACACAAAAAGACCAAAAAAATCATTAAACCCCACCAAATGGAGCTAAAAGACACCTCACCACTCATTTACTAACCCTTACCCACTCACATTTAATTTTGTTCACCCCACCTACTCATGTGCATATCCAATGCACTATGGACCCTATCATCGCACCCATGTGTGTCCCACTCCCCTATGCACTCCAAAAATATATAATCACCACCACCCTCCTCATTCTAATGACTGACTCATAGTGCACAAATAATATACTTGACTTTTCTTACTTTATTGCTCGCATATCTTAGTTTTACAGGTTTTTTAAGAAGGAAAGGTGAAGCACAAAGGATAGATCTAACTTGCTACAACATTTTCCTAGCGACATCTCACCACAGGAGGGAATTGCAACTACAATTGGCTTGTGATCTTTGGGTGTAGACACAAAATCATGCCACTTTGGGTAATTATCTAGTTCTTATTACATATTACTATTCATATGATTCCTAAGTAAGAATGATACTAATTGACCCATGTATTTGGCCACTTTCTTTTGCTTCTGTTGTTACTTCCAGTCTTACACCCTTACTTTCCCATTCTATCTTTTCAGTCTTCAGAATTTGTCATCTTGGACACCAATGCCCAGACCAGGACACCAGCGCTAGGCACCCTCATCAAATCTAGGCGCCCCTGTCCCATTTATACTCTACTCACACATTTTGGGTCCTTTCTAGCCGTTTGAACATCTTATCTTTTTAGTAGTTGGCCTTTTCGGGGTTAATTACGAAATTCAAGTGAAGAAGTCATATAAATATAAATTTATGTGATCATAATAAGGGGACCAAGCACTAAACATCTACTATCTCCACCTAAGGTTGCATCCATCAAGGCATCTAAGAGCTCCAATGCATCCATCTAGCTCCATCACAAGGGACATAAGGGTTGGTTCATCTACATACACTTCATAAGAGGTAAGTTCATTCTATTCCATGCACACATTTACTACATTTCTTTACATCTAGCTACTTGTTTGTTATCCAAGTGTGACTGGGCACAAGAACAACCTAGGGCATGATTCTGCACATACACACACAAAAAACTAGACTGGGTCAGAGATATAGTGTAACGCTTAGTTGTACATTCACCATTGTGGCGGATGAGGACAATCTAACCCCTCATTATGGATCTTTAATTTTTGGGATTTGACGTCTATTTAAGGGTTTCACATGTCCATTCTTTATTACAAGTTTATTGCGACTTCGATAATATTTGTGTGAATCCATAGTGACAAAACACAAGCTTCAATGAATATCTTGCAATCCTGAGAATTCAAGTTTCCAATCATTTTCGCAGATCCAGGTGCCCAAAATTAGTACCCGGGCACCTGTGGGTGACCCTATCCCTCTCCAGGTGCCCCAGTCCAGCTTATCTGTCAAGATATGCATTTTCTTGTGCTCCAGTGCAATGATAAGTGCTTCATCTTTTTCCAATTTCTAGTCCTGTACACCTTCAACAACATTGGGAATTAGCTAAGGCATCTTACCCTTCTTTGTACATTAGGGTTTCATTTATTTATTACTTAGTTTGCTTTGGTATATTTATATATTTCATTACATCATTTACTTACTACTACTATATCATCAAATTAGGCTTGTATATTTTCATATTTAGCTTAATCACCAGGTGATTCTCAACAAAACCCAATTGTGATAGTCCTGCCATTTGAGTTAGGTATAATTGTTACTTCATTTAGTGTTTTGTCATTTTTACATCAATAAAAATGTATTTTATCTCCTTAAAAGGGTTAGAGATCTGATTGAGGCACGTCCTCTAACCACCAAAAACAAATAACATTTGTCAAGTGTGCCTATGTGCAGGATTCAAATCTGAAGAGTTTTTATCCACTTTATTCAGTGAAAGAATCCACAATTGTCCCTCTCTTAATGATGACATCATAATCCGCATTCTATTTTAGTTGCATTGATTTGGTTGTTATTATTTGAGTAATTCATCTTGTAGGTGATCCAAATCTAGGCATACATAACCATCATAGATACATTAGGGTTAAAAGGATTACATGCACAAAAATGCATCTACTCCCTATAATTAGAAGGAATAAAATCTCAAGACCTAACCCTAATGGAAGGAAAACATAAAATCCTTAAAAGAATGAGATCCTAAAGGATGAAACCTTAGGTTGATATTGACAGTGAAGGTTTGATCTCACCAAAATATTTTGACTATTTTTCATATAATGATATGAATTGTAATAAGAACATATAATTAATTCAGATTACAAAATAAGGCCATTTAGGTACAATAATATGAATATTTTAAGATAAGTAGGTATTGCAATTACTTGATCTCAAATTGAAAAATACAATTGAGTGGGTTAGATGTATTTGATTGTTTCTCACTCATAAAAGATGCCACAGAGTCTAAAAATGATCTAGAAATGTTTTTTTTTGGTGCTCAGGTAAAGGAAAAGGGTTGATAGACTATCTAGAAACTACAGGAAGACTCGAAGCTCTTGCGGTAGATCGACATTGTTAAACTTTACCAATAATATTTGAGATATGTTTGGGGGTCTACGAGTTCTAGTAAGCCCTTCATTTCTATCTATAACTTACTTTTAGATATATGGGATCACTTCAATATTATGAATTGGTGTCTATTTTCACTCCTCTTATTCAAACTCTAATTGTTCTTGAATGGCCACAAGGAACCCTTAAAAGGGGCTAGTATTTTTGGTTGGACAACCACACCATGCCCTTAATAATATCATGAGCATTACCTAAATACGAATACTCCAAAGAGGGATCAAACCACAAGTAATTCTTCTCCTATGTAAATGTGTGCAAAATAATTTGTATAAACAAATTAACCTCCATTTAGACTTTAAGACATTTGACATCATGCAACTTTAACCTCTTTGAATTCACAGTTGGTTCTATGGACTACTTTTAAGAATGCTCCTTAAAGATTTCAAATATGTTATGGCTCTTTGATAACGATCCTTGATGTAGTGAGAGTGATCCAAGAGAATGAGAGGTGTTTAAGATGTGAAGAAGGTGAGTAATGAACTCATGAATGATTTGCATACATAAGTAACTTCATTAATTTCCCACCATAGTTGACCCATGAAATGTTCCCAAGTCGACCTAATAGAGATTGCACAGTTTTGAAAACTAAGTTTTTACGGTTCCTAGGTACTGCCAACAAAAGACAACCCCTGTGAATATTTATATTAATAAAATTTAGTATCTTGGGAGTGTAAAGCAAGAATCTGAGGCATGGTGAATATTTGTCTAGGACTATGAAGGTGTTCCTCTATAGACTAAGTTGATCCTTAATAGATATGATTAGATAGGTACATAGTGTTGGCTAAGATAATGGTTGAGTAGACTATTAGATGGAAAGCGTGCTCAAGAGTTAAATACATCAGAATTGTCCAAGTGTGTCAAATTATGTTAAAGTATGTCAAAATTGATGTTATCCAAGTGCCAAAGACTAAATTTAGGTGTCTAAAGAACAAGTACTTCTTCTCCAAAATATTTGTGAATACTCAATAATTTCTCTATATACCTCTTCATTTTTAGATCACATAGATCCTAATGACTAAAAAGGTTTGTATATTTATATACAAATGGAAGTCATTTCAAGATCTTATTGGTGCCCAAAATGACCTTCAACAATCAAAAAGAGAAAAAGGCGAAGTACCAAGGGACGTGGGTGCTTAGGCCAAAAGGGTCCATAAAAAAACACACTATATGCTCCAAATAGGCCCTAAAAGTGTATAAACGCTTTGGACAAAGGGATCAAAACAAGGGGAAAATTAAGGGAAACAAATTATAACTAAAGTGGGTTAGAATAAGGGACAAACTATCATATACTGATAAAATGTGCAAGTAACACTTGATTTAGACCAATAATTGACAAGTATATAACTAGCAATCATATGAGAAATGTACAATGGAAGCACCAAAAGGGGTGGAGAGAAGAATTAAAACTTGAATAGGAGAAAAATAGGGAGAGGATGAGAGGAAGTGAAGGAGGACAAGTGCATTTGCGCTCCATTGTATCATTTATATCTTGCTCAGATTACTCACGTGAGTGCAATTAGCACTTAAAGGGGACAAACTAAAAAAGGGAAAAATCGAAAAGGTTCCATGTTAGAGACCCAACAAAAATGATTGCTTCTTAGAGCACTTTGTAGCCCTGTTTTTAAATTTACTAGCTGGAGTAATTGTAGGAAAAAAATTAAATGCTGGTGAATACTCATCTATAATTGAGTCACTGCAATGGTTTGGCCATAGATGTCTGGAAAGTGAATGTTTTAGACTAAGACTCCATTATTAACGTGAGTCGAATTAAAGCTTAAAGTGGCCAAAATAAAAAATGGGGAATATTGAATCGATTCCAGGGTCGAAACCCAACCACGTTGTTTTCTTCATGTAATACTTTGTAACCTCTCCTTTTAGTTTGAAGCTCGAGTAAATGCATGAGTAATTGCAGGAAAATAGGCGATGCGTGAACAATCATTGGTAATTGAGCCCCTCCAGTGATTAGTCATAGGAACAATAGGTAGATTTTGTCTACTAGTTGAGCTCTACTATTTTTTAGTTTTGGTTTTCACGTCGTCAAGGGTTTTGAATCGACAGTGTTTGATTTGTTAGAAAAGATGAAGACATCAATGTAAAGATGGAAATCAAATAATGAAAATTAAATACTTGCACGTATCGCACCTTTTCCACTGCTCAAATTATAAGACCTGTATAATATATGTTATCTATGTCATCCACTTTATCGTCTCGATCACACTCACATTATTCACATGAGTGTAATTTGTGCTTAAAGGGGCCAAAATAAGAAAGGGGAAAATACAATAGGTTTTAGGGTGATTAACTAAAATGTGAATTTTAAGAGTTAATCTAAGAAGTTTTCAACACTGAAATAAATGTCTAAATTAAATAAGAAAAGTTACCCAAGCATATCTAAGCTATGAAAATATGAAACCCTAAAGTGCAAGAAGGGTTAGATAGAGCTTAGCATGATTCGACGATGCCTCTGGACCTGTGTCGCAGATATAAACTGGATAGAAAAAATGCAAACATATCCACTATCTGTGTTACACCTTATCAACTCGATCTCGAATCATATTATTCACATGAGTGCCCAATTTATGTTTAAAGGGGCCAAAAAAAACCTAGTGGTTAAAATACAATAGGTTCCATACGAAACCCAATTGAAGTGTTTCGATGAGTGATCGTTTGTAGCCCCCTTTTACACCATTCTAAGCTCAAGTAAGTCGCATGGAAATCAATGATGTGTGAAACAATCATTAATAATTGAGTATCACATTATTCAAGAAAGATGCGTATGTGTAATTTGTCCTTAAAGGTGCCAAAATGGTAAAATTAAAAAAATCCAATAGGTTCCATGTTCAGAACCCAACTAAAATGCTTTCTTGTTAGAGTACTTTGTAGTTCCCCTTTATAGTTCTAAGCTCGTGTAGGTGCAGGGAAATATGCGATGTGAAAATTTAATCATCGATGGAATTATCCATTATTTGTGTTCTACTTTATCACCTCAATCTTTCTTACATTATTCACACTTAAAGGGGCCAAAATTGAAAGTGAGAACATATGAAGTAGGTTTCAAGGTTGAAAGCCAATGTTCCATTTTATGGCCTCTATCTCACTTGTATTATTTACATGAGTGAAATTTGTGCTCAAAGGGGTCGTAAATGAAAAAGGGAAAATCCAATAAGTTTTACCCACTCAAAAGCCAACTACAAATGATGTCAAACGGTAGAAAGTTGATTAGATAATGGTGGGTAATCTGTATAGATAAGACGAAGACATCAATGGAAAGTTAGAAATAAAAAAGTGAAAATTGCCAATACTTGGCATGTACTTCGACTTTGCCATGACTCAAATCAGTATACAACACCAAGATAATATTTAATAATGGTGCTCCATTTTATCAACTTGATCTCCCTTGCAATCCCACAAATTAGTAGTTTCTAGGTGAAAAAATAAGCAAGGCATGATTTGCGGTTTAACATCAGTACCATACCATATAAACGTAAAAGAGTGTTGTTTTACATGTAAAGATAAGAAATGATATAATGGAACTTAGAATTGAAATTGAATTCATGAATGTACCACTTTGTCTACAAAGGGAAGATTTTCATAGCACAAAACAATCAGGTATATAATGCATGCCTTTAAAAAAAACCTTCCACATACACTGTGAGTGCAATTTATGCTTAAACGGGCCAAAATAAATAATGGTTACAATCCAATAGGTTCTTGTTCGAAACCCAGTTGAAGTGGTTTATTGGAGCATTGGGTGTAGCACACAATTCTAAGCTCGAGTAAGTGCATGGAAACAAATGATGTACGAATAATCACTAATAATTGAGTTCCCATTCACGTAGAGTGTAATTTGCACTTAGGAAGGTTTCAAAAAAATCCAATAGGTTCCATGTTCATTGTTTGCTTCTTAGAGCATTTTGTAGTCCCCCTTTACCATTCTAAGCTTGTGTAGGTACAAGGAAGCAGGCAATGTGCAAACAATCATCAATAATTATATGTTATTTGGATTCCACTTCAAGCAATCTTGCTCACATTATTCATGCAAAGGGGCCAAAATTAAAATGAGAAAATAGGTCCATTTTATCGCTTCAATCTCGCTTGTATTATTTACATTAGTGAAGTTTGCGCTCAAAGGAGTCAAAATAAAAAAAGAAAATCCAACAGGTTTCAGGGTTAAAACCCAACTCCACATGAACTGTCAAGGTTTTCAATTACATATGTTTTATCTATTAGATAAGACAAAGACATCAATACATTGGAATTTTAAAAAGTGAAAATTAAATACCTGCATTTACTAAATGGCTCAAACTGAAACCAAAAGTCTTTTCGCAATCCCACAAATTTAATTTTTTGGGTGAAAAAATAAACAAGGGTTGCCCAACAATACCTGCCGTAAAAATGTAAAAACGAGTTGTTTACATGCAAATCAATAAATGGCTAAAGATCTCAGAACTGAAATTGAAAATGTCTACTTTGTCTGTAAAGGGAACATTTTCATAGCACATAACAAAGGTATAGCAATGCATGCCTTTCAGAAAAAACCTCCCATAAACACTCTGCAACATATCAAACTACATTCATTTTTTGTTCTATTCTTTTGCCATCGTCAACAATCACATAAGTCTGCATGGAGGAAGCCAAGTGGCCACTCCATGTCACAACATTTCACAGTAACTGCAACAATAACCAACCAAATACATATTTTCATACATTTGGCAATGAAAGCAATAATTCCCACCAACAAAATGACCCAACAAAACATATTAATTTTAAAACAAATGGCCCCTTTTCCAAAATAATATGTGAAATTTAGCCTTTACCACATATCACATTCATCATCAAATCCAAATTAATATAAAATGTCAAAAACAAAGAGATAGAATCTACAACACTATTGTTAATACTGACATTTTACATATCATGAAGTACTTGTAACTGTAACATCAAGTAATTCATGCTTAGCATAAAATTCAATAAAATCCAATGTTTGAATTTGCTAATACGCCATGATATACAAAATATCCATATTCAGAGCAACAAATTCCACTTTTTTCATATTGTCAAAAGTCTTAAACAAAGGTTTGAAATTATTTGATTATCCTATTTTTGTAAGGCACAACAAAGCTTAGAATAAGGTTGGTCTAAATATAGCTTGCACCAAATAGGAAATTCGTCATTGTATAAGATTAAAGCATTTCTAGACGATGTTAACTCAAATGCTAATCATGATGGCCCACATGTGCATGACATCCATTAGCAGTGCATCCTAACTTCTCTTGATATCTCCTCCTTTCCACATTGAGCATGCTTACATATACACATACTATTGTTGTTTATATAATTAAGGAAAATGTATTCTTTAAGGTGACTACTTAGCCATTACACGACTTCGGCATATGATACCTCCATTAAAAACAAGGGCACTTCATAGGCTCAATCTCATGACCAAGATAAGAAGTAAGTTCATGCCCTGTTAATCCACCCACACCAGGAGTACACAGAGTAATGTTGGTTGGTGAAATTATTGTCTAGAATAACATAAATTGCTTAAAAGTGGGTTTTTACACAATGTCTTTAGATTGGCTTAAGAGTTTTCTTATGTCACTCTTCCCATTTCTTATCTCATTCAAGACTAACTACTCTATTGTATAGTGTAAGGGAAACAATGGTTATTTAATGAATATCACATCTGTAGTGTAAAAATTTTCTCTTTGAACTCACCTAACATGCTAGGGATTTCACCTAGAATTCCCTTGACATGCAAATTGTTGAATTATTGCTATGTTTGCAACACAATAGGGAAAATATAGAAGAGAACATGGGTGGGCATTGGAACTCTAATAGGATTAGGCTTAGGTTAATGCATTGCCATAAGTTTTATCCCTATTAAGGGAGTCTATAGTTACCATGGGGAATGACCACAACTTACTCTTAGAACCCTTTGGCCTTAGGGTATGAGGAGCGAAGTTGGGGCATCATACGAGAGCCAAGATGGGACATTTTAATAATATGCATTGTCCATTTTTAACAATTTTGATTAAATTTTAAGAAATTGGTGAAAAGGAAAGATATAATTCTGATTCCCTTGGAGTAGTGTGTGCAATAACAAACCTCGTTTATGTCCAGATGATTGTGGGTAAACCCCAAAAACCCACATTGACCAATTAAAGAAAACAATTTTGATCAAATTTTAGGGTACATGAATTAAAAAAACATACCTGAGAATGAGATGAATTCACCCCCAACAAAGAGGCTCCAGGAGCGGTGATACCCAAAAGTGCAAAGACCAATGACATATACAATCCAACCCCTCCTGAATTCCCAAACAAAGTCACATGAGGCTTAATGCATCCACATGCCTAGCCAGAGATATAGATGTTAAGCAACAAAAGCAATGCATAACTGGAACAAAAATAAAATTATACCTCCAAAAGGCTTTGACAAGGTTCCAGGGGAAGATGTAGCTTCAATAATGTACTTGTCGTTAGACTGCCCATCAAAGATTTGTGATAGAATCAGGGAAGGATTCTTCACTCTAGAATTTCACTTCCCCTTCCTACTTGATGAGCATATTTAAATATCAATATTAACAAGCATTATCCATCACATCATGTTACCCACATTACACCCATTCCATCACTCATCATGTTCCGTATAGAGATGAGATCGGTAATGTATATTCATTATGCATCACACAGATCATTCATGCCACAAGCATCGTGCACAAAACAAAGAAATACTACTTTATTTGGAACTAATAAATGTCATGCCTTGAAAACAACAACCCAAAAAAAGAAAAACCTTGAGCATATGTTGTAAAATTGGTGGTGTGTTGATCATCTGTAGTTGCCTCGGGTTTTTCCTAACTATGTAGTGGAATTTTTTGAAATTGGTTTTTTTACATCATCATAATTATAGAGTGTCCACGAAGTTATTAGAGCATCTTCCATGGTGGAGGTCTTAAAAGGCTCACACGTATATTTCTTGAGAGGGTCTTTATGTCTATTTTTCATACTGCGATAAATTTTACATTGAAATTTGCATTGCTTCATGCCATTGATGAAAAATTTGCAAATGGGTCTGAAAATTATGTAAAATTTTTGGCCTCTTCGACAAAGTGAGGAGAACAAAGTTAATTTTTAAAAAGAAATTATCATAATCAGTGAATTTAGTTAGGACTTACAATAATACACGTTTGTCAAAAACAATGACAGGGTTAAACCAATGCGTTGATTTTAATATGCATAACTAAATCCTAGGACAACAACCTCAACTTGTATGCTTCATAGCCCAACATTTCTACAATCCTTATCCGATACAAGTAATTGTCCAAAAAAAATGCCTCTCTCTCAGTGGAGCAGATTTCACCATGACCGAATTTAATGACAATGTCCTCCTCAAAGTGGTAGGAAAAGCGATGAGCCTCCATAACCGTCATCTTCTCCAAGATGCCACTGGAAACCCCCTCCTCACCATGAAACAAAAGGTATTTCTTGGAAACATGTAAAGAACCTCTTTGGCTCGCTATTTACTGCAAATGGCAGAGGATAACGTGCAATATAAGCTAGCAGACTTGAACAAAATGTTAACAACTGTACAAGTACCAAAGATATCAAATAAATAGTGGAGATTAGTTTGATCAATGACATGTACAAGAACAACTCACAACCATTGATTGATATTGTTTTGTGTTAAAGGCAGGGGAGCTTTCTAACAGTGAGAACACCTTCGACGTTAACATACAAACATTCTACAATTTAACAAGGAAGCTTATCCAACAAACACTAGATGATGGGGTTGATTTCTCTCCACCAATCACTTTTTTTTAATATTTAACACATTTTTACATCAAATGTGTTCCCCCAAAGGGAAAAGCCCTTCCAGATGTTTCATTAACTATGTTAAATTTGGCGTCCGCTTGGACGTTTTTTCAATACAATTAATTTTGATGGCCGTTTGGACGTTTTCACTTTTTCGTCTATTTTTCACAGTTGCTTTTCCATTTTTTATTGTGTTTAGATTTGTTTTTTTTGTCTTTAACCCTATGTCAGATTTGCACTGTAAAATTTTTGGGCATATCATATTTTAGGGCTCAATCACCGCTTATTTTCCCCTCCTCCCCTTTCGTCGACATTCTTGTGTGGGTGCAGTCCGCCGACACTCTTGCACAAGACACTGCCATCATTATGCTTTCCACTAGGGTTCATTTTTGGGTTCAAAGGAGGCTCAATCCTATAACAATTATATAAAAAACTTCAAGTGATTAAAACTTATAAATGAAAGATATGTATTATGTATCTGTGCATACAGTTGGATTTATGAAAAGATCTATTTTTTATGGATTGTTCATGTTTCATTCACTGTTTCATTGAGTGTTTGAGTTTCTTTTCTTTGTTTTTTTAGTCACTAGAAGAGAGCTTTTCCAACACCAGCAACGAGATACTGATGATGGAGAACCAATGCCAGGAGCATGGTCAATATTTTGGCATGTGACCATTCTGATGTATGCGAGAGACGTGAGAAGGCTACATAGTTTTGAAGCTCAAGGATGCGGGGTTCATACCTAGGTCAGAGTATTCATCATAAATAAAAAAGTAGATTTGAGGTTTCTTCACCTAAAATTTCATTTAGGTGCTCTTCACTACCGAAAATTTCAATTGGGTGGTCTTGATAACCCAAAAATTTCATTTGGGTCTTCTGGAATTGATTGACTCCTTTTTAAAAAGTGGTGTAAACCCTAACAAGTGTGTGACAAATCATTTCAATTTGGGTACTTGAAGAGAGGCATATTCAGACATCCATTAGGCTATTGTGAGGTTTGAGGGGAAAACAATGATGGTGACATCTAGGATTCATGTTGTTGGGGATTGGGTTGGTGACATTGAGAGAGAAGCTGTGTAGGAAGTGTTGCTGAGGGGAGAAGAGGATTGGGGGGGTGCTTATGATCGTATCAATTGCAACTAATGTGACCTTTTCCCTTGTTTTGAAACTGAGTTGGAAACAGTTAGAAACATTAAGCTTCAGAATCTTGTGAGTTTACATGGATATTCACTTTGTCCACATGGAAACCTATTGTTTTAGGTTTATTTAATCATTATCTTGTGAGGTTAGTTGTGTATCCTTAATGCATGTAATGATATCTAAGTAGGGCCTTACTCTCTACATTTTGGAGAAAATTGCATTGAGAACCATTATAATTGCTTTATAGTGCATTGGATGACTGTTCTACATGTTAAGATAAAATTGCAGTGAGAACCATTTTAAGTTTGAGCTTTCAGTGTATGGATAAAATTGCAGTGAGAACCATTTTAAGTTTAACCTTTCAGTGTATTGAGAACATTAGTGTAATGTAACTGATGTCCATCTGTGGGTGATTTTTATGGGAGTGAATTTCAATGCAGATTAGAGTAAAAGGCTCACTTATACTTCTGTTGCTTTTTTGTTGTTAGGGATGCAGACAGGAAAAAGTAGTTTAAAATATTTTAACTCTAGTATTCTCAATTATTATATGCAAGAACATCAAGGCTTGATGAGAAATATGATGTATACAATCACATAATTATTCTTCTAGAGTAGTTGACGGGTAAGAAGTTGTGGACAATAACTTAAATTTACTTCAGCTGTAAGATTTATGTTTTTCAATATTCTTTCGGAGCTTACATTTGAATGCCCGCAAAGTGTTTGATGAAATGAGTGATCCCTTGATTTCGAAGAAAATATTCAATTTTTATGGACTGTTCCATGTGTCAAACAGAAATGGACAAGGTGAACAAGAATAGGGGAGGGTGATTTCTAATGCCAATGATTTGGAATTCCATGAACAATGCCAAAATCCAACGGCATATGGATAATCAAGCTCTAGATAAAATGTACCATTCCTTTTTCAAAACGACATTTAGCTACCTCTAGAATTCAATAAAATATTTTTAGTGACATTCAAAGGAGAGCCAGTGGGATCTTGGGAGGATACAAGAACATACAATAAAATTTATGCCACATTTTTTGAAGCTTAAATGTCATTTACTGTCAGGTTGTCATTACAAGCCATATATATAATTCCACACATAATAAGTTATGTAAAACTTATTTAAGTTTTGGTGGTTGTTCTACTTTACTTGCTTGTAAGTTGTGTAGTGCAGCATCACATGCCTCTCATCCTCAAATTTTCCTTGCTTAGAGAGTGAACATAGACATTCTTCGTGGTTTATGATGTTTGTCTTCATTGTTGTGTAGGTATGGGAAGTGTTGTCTAACAAGGAAGTAGTGAACATTGTGGCTTCGTACTAACAAGGCACATTGTATCAGACTTGTAGTGATAAGAAGGAACCGAGTTTTATTTTTAGTTTATAAGAAGTGTTTTCCAAGTGTTTTGGAGAGGTAGTCCATTCTATTTTCATAGTAAGATGTATGGTATGTATCACTTCCTATATGTACTTATGGGTTATTTGTTAAAGATCTATTTCTTGATGGAGACTTCATGACGTTGAACTATTTTTTAGGAAGTTTGCACCTGTCTGGAATGAGAAGCTAGAGGTGGAGGTAGAGAATGGGAAAATCAAAAGGAGAGTTAACGCTGGAAGGAAATGGAAAGATGTTGGCTAGTAAAAATGTGACATGAAGCACTTACAAATAGTCCAATGCTTGGAGGAGGAGAGCATATCTTTATACTTCTCAACTCCAACCTTTTTCATTTTGTATGTTTTAGTAGTCTGAATTATTTTTACTATTGAAAAGGACATTATAGTTGTTTGTTAGAATTATCAAAATCTATGAAGCTTTCTTTTGTAGAAGAAGAGCATGTGATGTGCATGCAAACGATTTGACATAATGCTTGAACAAATGTAGTTCCATGGATGATAATGATGGCAAGATATCTGTTGAATTGGCTCGTTGATTGGGCCTTGTGAGATAGGCTATGCTTATAATTAATGGAGATGAGGTCAAACAATTTGTTGAATCAGAATTAAAATTGATTATCTACCTAAAATCGGTATCTACATTGTGTTTGCAGTATGAAAATGATTTTTGTTCCAACATGAGCATTATTGCCTACCATTGTAACGTCCCAAATTGTCAACTTTGTCTTGTTCTTTACAGTGTGTATTATGTTGATATTGCAGAGCATTTTGGTCATGTTGGAGAGCAATTATATTCAAGTTCTCGTAATTTTTTAGAAGTTGAATATGTAGACTAGATACTACAGCCTGTATAATACCGAGACTAAAGGATATGTTAGGGATGATATGTAAGTATGTCCATCTATCCATTGGAACTGGATATCCATGTTGTTTTATGTTTTTTGAAAATTTCTTAATCATTAAATGGGCTTCTTTAAATTAATATGTATAGCTTAACATAAGTTTCCTGTGGAATAATTTCCTAACTCATAAATAAGGCAAGTAACAGGTAAATGGAGCAACTAAAGAGGGAGTAAAGCTTATGTTGATTTTAATGTTTAGTGATAGTTTTTGATGCGTGTACAGTCTTATGTTGTGAGATCTACTAAACCACCTATTTATTTTTGGGTGGATATCTCAAATTGATCAAAGCTCGGTATCATCACTGGGATTTCTTACATCCTTGTAAACTACCAATAAACCCAATTTGGAAGACATTATGCAAGAGTGAGTAGGATTTTGTATCCAGGGAAGCAAAGCTTGGCACATAGAAGTGACACAACACTTTTTTTTATTGTTGGCTCGATATGATTGGTAGTTTGGGGTGTGATTGTGTCCACCGATCTTTTGTACGATCAATGTTGTAATTGCCTGTTTATATCTATAAAAGTGTACTTTCCAATCAAAAAATGCCTTCCTGGACTTTTGAGCATTGGATCCAAGATATGAATTTGAAGTTTGTCCCAAATAAGTAAAATAGGCCTAGGCCTCCGGAATCCGGAATATGTTTGAGGTTGTGGTCATTTTTTAATTTTTCTTTGTAATTAGGTTTGTTGGAATATTTGTAAAGAACAAATTAAATATTTGACAAGTGCATTGGTATAAGAGAATGTCAGAATGTTTATAATAACAAAGGCTCAGACCATTTAGAAATTATTTTGTAATTACAGTGGCATGTATTTGGAGAATCAAGTAACTGTGAAGTATTTTGTTAGAAAATTTTCCTGACATTTTGTATGCATAGATTTTAATGAAGAGTGTTATCACCTCATATTTCTTGTTTTGTAATTTGTGTCGTATGCGTTTACTCTTCGTCTCATATTTTAGTTTTCATATTGCTGTGGTGAAATCTGAAATATTCATTTTTTTGGGTTTCGTAACGATGCTCTCAAACTCTTTGAACTAATTAAGCACTCTAGAACATACCCTAACCATGTACACTTCGTTTGTGTTTTATTTATATGCAACTATGCAGGTTTAGTAGATGAGGGCTAAAAATACTTCAATGACATGATTATATCTTATTGCTTTATACCGATAATGGATCATTATGTATGCATGGTTGGCCTTTTTGGCAGTGCTGGCTATCTCAAGAAAGCTCTAAACTTTATCATCAAAATTCCAATTAAACTTGCGGTGCTTGTGTGGATTTCTTTGATTTGTGTTTGTAGATCACATAAGAATATAGGGCTAGGAGTATTTACAACAAATCTCCTTTTTGAGCTGGACCCCAAATATGCTTCGCTGCTACAAATACTTCAATGACATGATTATCTCTTATTGGTTTATGCTGACAATGGATCATTATGTATGCATGGTTGACCTTTTTGGCTGTGCTGGCTATCTCGAGAAATCTCTAAACTTTATCATCAAAATGCCAATTAAACCTGTTGTGGTTGTGTGGATGTCTCTGATTAGTGCTTGTAGATCACATAAATAATATAAGGCTAGGAGTATTTACAACAAATCTCCTTTTTGAGTTGGACCCCAAAAATGCTTCACCATACATTCTTCTGTCAAATGTCTATGCAGAAGTGGGCAGGTGGGGCGATGTTCTTAAGGTAAGGAGATTGATGAAAATTAGAGGATCGAAAAAGATACCTAGATGTAATTGGATTAAAGTCCATAAAATGGTACATGTGTTTTGTGTAGGAGACAAATCACATCCACAAACATAGGAGATCTATGCAAAGTTAGAGAGCTTGTCATGGAAGATGAAGGGAGCAGGGTATTTTCCAAATTCAAGGCATGTACTGAATGATGTGGAGGATGAGAATTTTTTTTTTTCCTTTGCCACCATAGCGAGAAGTTGGTGATTGCATTTGGATTGTTAAATACATCCCTCGGAGCTATCATTACAGTTGTCAAGAACCTTCGAGTATGTGTTGACTGCCACAATGCAACTAAGTTTATTTCCAAGATTGTTGCAAGAGAAATTATTGTGAGATATGCGAACAAGTTCCATCATTTAAAATAGGGAAAATGTTCTTGTCAAGATTATTGGCGATGCTAAGTGAAGCAAGATTTAAACACATGCTTGCACTTGAACAAGGTTTATCGTGTTAGGCATGCAGTGATAAAAAGGAATCAGGTTTTATTTTCTATTTCTAATATATGTTTTTTGTGTTTGGAGAGATAGTCCATGCTGTTGACTTCAGAAATTAGCTGTATAGTTTGAAACACTGCCTATGGATTCTGATGGGGTATTTGTTATAGCCCTATTTTATAATACCATGAAGGTATCATGACTCTAGATCCGTATGAGTGTATGGATAACAAAATTAATGGTGGTGTTATTTTCATAGTTTCTTTCAACACACCCAAACATGTTACATTTGTTAGACTCACCACAACTCTAATTCTTAACTATCACATTCAATACCATTTTCACAATGTAACAAGTCCGATTAACCACATGTTCACTTTCTTTACAATAATTAATACCAAATTTATCATGGTAGGTTTGAGGAGAGGTTTTGAAAATGTATAGTTCCCTAAAATTGTTTGAGGAGATGTTCACTGTCATTACAACAATTATGCCTAAATTTATTATGGTAGGTTTGAGGAGAGGTTTTGAAAATGTATAGCTACATATAAACCTTGTCAATTGGCACTTCCAATTATTTTACCATTCAATCTCATTCTGGTATTCCCTTTTAAAGAAGTGCATACTTATTATATTAGGGCTAGGCTGACTATGGTTTTTTATATTGATTTGAAGATATCTTGAATTGTATATGGATATCATGATTGCTGTCGTTGTAACATTTTTACATTATTTTAGAGGGACAAAAAAGTCTGAATCTCAACTATCATAGGTAAGGACAATCCATATGTGAATCCAATAATGAGTAACTTGGAAATTACAACTTATAAGTTTGTTTATGTCTACCTTGAATTTATCATTTTCACAAATTACAACCTTTTTCCATGGTTTATTTGAAATTATTCCCACATGTCCTATATTTTTCAACTCTTATGTAATAGTGAGGTAGACATGTTGATGTTATTCCACTCTCAGCAAAAACCCATACGTGGCATTTCCCCTCCTTTTTCATTCAAAAGGTAATAAAAAATGGCGCACATATCAACACTTGGAGCAAGAAGAAAGGAGGAGTTGAGACTAAAATCACTCAACCAAAACAACCAATTGTGGCATTTCCCCTCATTTTCATTCGAAAGGTATTAAAAAATGGCACACATATCAACACTTGGAGCAAGAAGAAAGGAGGAGTCAATACTAATCTCACTAAACAAAAAAAACCAATCGTGGCATTTCCCCTTCTTTTTCATTCAAAATGTACTAAAAAAAAGGAGGAGTGGCGCATGTATCAACACTTGGAGCAAGAAGAAAGGAGTCAAGACTAATATCACTTAACCAAAATAACCAATCATGGCATTTTCCCTTCTTTTTCATTCGAAAGGTACTAAAAAATGGCGCACCTATCAACACTTGGAGCAAGAAGAAATGAAGAGTTAAGACTAATATCACTCAACCAAACCAAAACAACCCATTGTAAATATTAGCCTCTACTTTGATGACACCTCTACTACTACCTACTCAACACTTATTGTATCCAAAGCGGTATCAAATGTATTTATGTTTAGTGCAAATAAAATTGGCTACAAAAGGCTACCACTCATGATATAAAATATGCAAATGTACAAAATTCTTCATGTTTCATGTTTAGTTCAAATAAAATAGTCCACAAAAGGCTACCACTCGTGATATAAGATTTGCAAATGTATATGTACGAATTTATAACATATTTGAAATGTACAAATAGAACCTTTAAATATAATGCTTCATGTATATTCCTACACTTACAAAATCAATCACACCCCTTATCAACATCAACTACAAAAACAATAACTATCCCTCTAAATCAAATAACACATACCCTTCACACATGTCTTTGCTACTAATATGAATTTTGTATTTGATAGAGAGTACTATTACGTACAACACAAATTAACAACAAATAAATTCTACGAATTTAAAAACAAACGGACAAATATGGAACTCTCACACACACGTGCCACCACTTTTTACTTTTATTTCCATGGTTTACAAAAAGTTGAGGAGGAAAGAAGCACAAAATAAATAGTAGCAAACAGCACTAAAAAACAGCGAAAATAGGTCCCCCAATTTTCTTTCCCGTTAAGCTTACTCGACTAAACTCTACCAGCTACGGACGAGGTAGGTTTTTATGAATTTACTTCACATATTTTCTCAATGATGGAGCTCTGCAGAAACATGGAGTTTATTCTCATTTTCAATTCACAGTTTTCACGCTTTTTGCTCGTTGCTAAAATGTTTGATTATTTTACAAAATAATTAACGGCTACAGTGAACTTCTAGGTCAGTGAGTTTCTGTTTTTTTTTCACGCTTCTGTTTATTTAGGTCAGCGAGTTTCTGTTCTTCATGGCTTTATGGAACCATAATTTAGTAATATTTTGTGTTATAGATTCTTCTGGAACACATTCTATTGTAATGTCAATTTGCGTAGGTCAGCGAGTTTTTTCTTGGCTTCTGAAACAATATTTTTCGTCATAGATTCTTTCTAAACACATTCTATTGTAATGTTGATTTGCCATATCCTTGCATACCTTATAACTTGAAGGCCGTGGTTCAAAGGTTGCTTAGGCAGGGGAAAAGTATACTGCTCCATTGGATCGCCGGTTTGAATCACACAAAGCAACTCCCCAATAATTTTGGTATCGAAATCATGTGCAACTGCGACACTTACATCAGTCTGTATAGAAAATGCAGTAATTACATCAATCTAAATAGTCCTGCAGCTGACGAGTAGAATGGCAATTGACAATGAAAATATGTTATGTGACAAAATCTTCATTAAAATATAAAATAGTTGTACTTGTTAAATATAGAACTGACTATAATGGAGGGTTAGGGGCGTTATAATTGGTGCAACCATCAGCCTGAATAGTTCTGCAGCTGATGAGTAAAATGATCTGCAATCATAATATGTTATTTGACAAAGTCCTCATTAAAATATAAACTAGATATCTTTGAATATAAAAGTGACTATAAAGTAAAATTAAGAGGGGCCATAATTCAAGCAATATTTTTCGTTGATTCTTTTGTAATAATAATTTTCCATGTACTTGCATATTTTATAACTTTAAGATGCGGTATTTACATCATTCTAAATAGCCGCACACAATCAAAATATGCCATGGGACAAGATCCTCATTAAAATATAGAATAGTTATCTTTGAATATAAGAGTGGCTATAACAAAATACAAGTCTTAAAAACTTGAAAATAATTGTAAGGGCTTAGATCTGTTGTTGAATTGCCATATCCATGCATATTTTAGAATCCTAAGATGCAGTCACTATATCATTTAAATAATCTTGCAGCTGACGAGTAGAATGACGATTAGTAATCAAAATATGTTATGTGACAAATTTGTCATTAAAATATAAAATAGTTATATTTGAATATAAGAGTGAATATAACAGAATAAATGTCTTAAGTACTTGATGTTGGGGCCTATATATATTTTTTTGATACTAAGGTAATAGGAGGTTTTGAGAGGGGTCTCAACCTCTTGCAATGAAAACCAGGAGAAAGATAAGTATATCAGCACACAAAGATACTAAAAGAGACCATGGCAAGACGAAAAGCCTAACAAAAAACATTCCTGACAAAACAGGGGAACCAGAAACAACAGCCTATAAACAGCAAAAAAACAGAAAATCACTCAGTAAGTCCACCCAAAGCCTTGGCTGACTCCCATTTTTCAGCAAGGAAATTGAGATAATCCTCTGGCAGAATCTTATCTTCCTTCTCCTTAGTCCTTTTTCCAAGTTGCTGAGTCTTAATGCGTTTACTCATTCTTGGGCCACCTCCTGTATCATCCTTCTTAGTCTTGGTCATGTCTCGGAGAATGGTGATGCTAGCTGCACAGTTTTTAATGGTAACTGTGCTAAGGTTGGCTTTCCTGTTAAGAGTCACCTTGATAGCTCTATTTTCCTCTTCCATCTTGAAATTTTTATCTTTCAGGGCTTGCACTCTATTCTCCAACATTATAATTTTATCATGATCACCCTTGCTGTCCTTGCCTTGAGAACAACTAAGCACAGGTTCAATCTTCTCAATATCCTTCATAAGCCAATTAAGGATACTAGTATGAAGTTCAATTTCAATATGAAGAGCATTCAATTTATCCTGGAATTTCTCACTAAGGTTATCCTTATCACTGGGAAGTGGCATCCTTATCAATACCTTTTCTACCTTGATCATCTTTTTTAGAGGATGTAGAAGTATCTACAAATGAATCTCAATTTGGATCAAAGTTGATGTTCATGCTTTCAAAAGATTGAATCATAATCGAGGCGTTACCCTTCTTGGTATCACAAGCCTTATCCTCGGGAGGAATTCAAATTGTTATATATTTGGAAGTAGAAGGCTTCTCCACATATATCCTTTTAGTAGAAGAGGAAGGGATGGACTCAACAAGTCCGACTAGAGGGAAAGGATTCAAGGCTTTAGCTTGATGGAATAAAAGGAAGATGGGTCCTTCATGTAGGGGCAGCAAGGGTTTCTTCTTCTGGACCTCCATGCAGGAGTCCTCGAAAGACATAAGCATATAAAATGGAATACTCAAATACCTTACCATGCCTAAATTGATTTAGGAAAGCAAAAAGTCACATACTTGATAATTTGACAAACCACCGCTCCCCAGGGTTTCGGAATGGAATCCTGTAGACACCCATCTTGAAATTGAATTAATTTCTCCTTCTCTCTTAGAAAGGCATTGACCCCATTATTCTTGTCCCGCGTAGATTTAAAATATTTGATAGCAGTAGTGGACATACTAGTCACCCTAGTGATATTGTTCTCAGAGACTTCAAAAGCCACAACACTAATACTAACCGTTATCTCGTTTTGGGACTCAACAAACGCCAACAAGATGCGAGGGTCATACCCTGTCAACTTCTCGATGAAAGGTGTTAGCCCACCAGTCCGCCAAATGTCCCAAATTTTCTGTTTCTTCTTGATACTATCCACCACCATGGGCTGCACCTTGCCCTTGTCACCTCCCATCTTGCTCAAACCTTTAGCAAGGGATGAGCCTTGGGCTTGTTCACCCAAAACGATAGGTTTTCAGAATAGACAGAATGGGAAAGCAAGGATGAATAGGGGGACGGAAGCCACACTCCTCTCCCACTTAAATTCACCAATAACCTGCCCACGCACAACCAACTTGTAATACAAGTCTCCTATGTGGACAACTTTGACAACCCCAAATGGACTAATGATAACACAACTCGTGTGACATAACAAATTGACACAAGTAGCCTGGATGATGTTACTCTTCATGATATACCACCATATTATAGTGATCATTCAACATTGAAGTCCCTTTTAATGACATTACTAGCCTCCATAGGAATATCATTAGTATTGTCCCAATTATCAAAATTATTGGTTGCCACCCCCTTATTAGCAAACCAATCAGCAACATAGTTCCCTTCTCTATCAACATGGATGATCTCAACAATTTGAAAGGTTTGGATAATGGCCCAAACATCTTCAATGATGTTCCTGATGGTCCAACTTGGTGCTGCTTTCTTAGACAAACATTTAATAATAAGTGAATCCCCTCAATGATTAGGCAAGGAACAACCAATTGGGTAGCTAGCTGAATACCCCAATATGCTGCCTTGGCTTTTGCAACATGATTGGTTTTGAATGCCTAAATTACCAGCATAAACTGCTAAACAAACTCCCTTACTATCCCGGATAGCCCCTTCGGCCCCAACCTTTCCAAGATTTCCCTTGAATGCACCATCAAAGTTGAGCTTTGCCCATCCCCAAGGAGGAGGGATCCATCTGACAAATCTTATGTCATTCAAATTAGGGACAATTATACTAGAGTTGTCCACCGTAAGCTTCCAATTCGTAGAAATAATAATTTCATCCGTAGTAACTTTGGCTTTTTTCCTCTCCTTGGTAGTCATTAGGTTCTCCTTGATAGCATTAGCAATTCTCAGAACGACTTTTGAGATAGTTTTCTTATTACCTTGAAAAATCCTTTCATTTCTTTCCCACCACACTCCCAAGAAGACATGAGGAACAACAAACTTCCAAAGTTTTTTCAGACAGTCACTGTCAAAGGGAGCTTCCACTGGTTGAGGAAGTTAAGAACATTGTCAGCTTGAACCCAATTGACATCGAACAACTTAAGGATGGATCTAAGAGTATTGTAAGCAAAGGGGGCATTGAAGAAGAAAGTGTGAAATTGATTCAGTCTCTTATTCACATAATGCACATTTGTTAGGAAGCATAAAACCTCTCTTCTATAAATTATCCACTGTGAGAATCTTGTTTTGAACAACGAGCCACATGAAGAAGTTAATTTTAGAAATGAGATCTTTGTCCCAGAGAGATTTCCAAGGAAACCCATGAAGTGGGAATTGAAAAGCAGTCCTATATTCCGTTTTAACATTGTATTCACCGTTTTGAGTATTACCCTAGATAAGCTCATCTTCCTTGTCAACTTGGCTGATGTGATACCCATTGAGGAGCTGATTAAGATCATGGATGATACTAGTCTCTACAAAGTTGAATCCCTCATGACCAAGAACTTTATACTCCTTCCCAAGTTCAAAAACTTGGATGTAATCCTCCACTCTTAGCCCTATATCTCGTCTAATCCTCTCACCGGATCTTATCCCAAGGAGTAGTATGAGCAAGGGGCATATCGAGGATCCAAGAGTCCCTTTTGGATACAATTACCTTGTCCCAATTTCCACTTGCAGCCCTTTTCCAAATTTTTCTTCTTTTGGTTAGGAAGTTCTAGAGGTTTGACCCAACCGGGTAAGTATCCTTTGCCAAGAAATTATCCATCCCATTGTTTTGAATCTATTTTCCCCTAAGAATTTTAGTCCATTGGTTATTTTACCTCAAGAATCTCCATCCAATCTTTTCAATCAACACATTGTTCATGATTTTGATTCTTCTGATACCCAAGCCCCCAAGGTCCTTGGGACGACAAACCTTGTCCCAGGAGACTAAGGACTGTCTTTGTTTCTCTTCCACCCCAGATCATAAAAATCTTCTTTGTATTTGTTCAAGTTTATCAGCAATGGAGGTACGCATTTTAAACAAGGACATGAGATAAACCGGAAGGTTTTAGAGGGTGCTGATAATTCACAGTAACTTTCCAACTTGATTGAGAAGACATCCTTTCCAGCATGCAAGTTTTCTTTGAAATTTGTCGATGAGCAGATTCCAATTTGAGGGGACCATCTTCCCAACAAACGACATACCTAAGTAACCGAAAGGTCTTTTAATCTGGCAACAAAGGATACGGGAAATTCTCCTCTGTAACTGTGGTGGAGTTTTTAGGTAATACAAGGAACTCTTTTCAATATTGATCTTCTACTTAGACGCGTCCTCATAGTTACCAAGCAAGATGCAAACTTCTTTTGCTTCCTTAAATGAAGCTTTAACCATAACTGAAGTATCATCCACAAACTTTGGGTGAGTATTTGGACCCACCGACGAAGCATGCATCATCCCCTTCAATCTGTCCATCTAAAGAACTCTAGAAAACCTCATGCCAAGAGCTTTAACTATAATGATGAATAAAAATGGAGAAAGAGGGTCTCCTTGTTTCAAACCCCTCTCACTAGGGAATAACCCAACCAAGGTACCATCGACAAGAATAGAAAACATTGAAGTGGAAATGCAAGAGTTGATAAATCTTCTACACTTTTCCCAAATCCAAATGTTTGAAGAATTTTATCCAAAAAACCCCATGACACCCTATTGTAAGCCTTATTCATATCAAACTTGAGGAGCATACCTTCTTTTTTGCTTTTCTGAATAGAATGGATGGTTTGACGAACAGTGATGATTCCATCTTGGATTTGTCTCCCGAGCACAAACCCACCTTGCTGTTCAGAGATGATGTGGGGGAAGGGGAAGATGAAGTGTGAGGACCAAAATTTTCGTGCAGATTTTGTAAAGCGTGTCGTAGAGATTGATGGGGAGGTCTTTGAAATCCTTAGCCCCTTATTTTTTAGGAATTAAGACCAAGAACGTGTTACTTATCTGTCTCAAAATGTTACCAGTTCTGAAAGCTTCATTGACCACCTCCACCAAATCAATCTTGATAATCTCCTAGAAATGCTGAAAAAAGACTATAGGAAAGCTGTCAGGACTAGGAGCTTTGTCACCATTCAGGGAGGATACCACCTTATTAACTTCATCTTGGAAAACACTATCCATTAAGAGGCAATTATCCTCCATGTTCAGGAGAGAGGGGATGGGGCCTCCAACCTTCCTTTATTAATGCACAAAAGGAGCAATTTTAAGTAATGGGTTGCTTCATCCTTGCTAGCTCCTAGGTCACTAGTGACCAACCCACCACTTTTGACAATTTCTTTGCTCTTGTTGTTACTTCTGTTTCTAAGGTAGAGATATGGAAAAATTTAGTGTTTCTGTCCCCCATGTACTGGACCTGCAACCAGATAGGAGAGATGGCGGGTGGACTGCCAAATATCTATCTAGGGTCAGAGAAAGAAACGGACGAGATATATAGATAGGTTTGGGTGGGGGCCCCTATCTATATTTCTGGTTTGGGCCTTACTATAACTGTAGGTCTATGGGTGTTGATATATGGGCCCTAGCTCTCCTATAGTTGTCGGCCGCCACTATCAAGGTAGGGCGGAGATAGAGAGGGAGAGAACAATCTAGTGATTCTCCCCTACATATATAGGGTAGGGGGCCTATCATGTTCTTGAGCTGCCCCAAGATAAGATAATTCTCGCTAAACCCCTCCTTCAACTAGGTCACCCTAAATTTCTGCCTCTAGTAGGTTTCTTTTTTTGTCACAAGGGAATGGAAGTTGCACAAGAGCTCCCTTTCTTTCCCAAATAGAGTGATATCCATGCCATTGTTTTGGATCTGATTTTCCACTTCTGCAATCTCATCAGAAATATTTTTCTTTTGATTGAAGATATTGCCAAACAATTTTATTCCATTTTAAAATATTTATCTTAACATTTTTCAGCTTCGAAGCAATTTGGAACATATCGATTCCTTTGATATTCACTTCCCACCATTCCTTTATTCTATCCTCCAGATTCGGATGAAGCAGCCACATATTCTCAAAACGAAAGGGGGGTTGCCATGTTTGATGTCATCTTCAAGAGAGAGAAGAAGAGGGTTAAGGTCAGAACCAATCTGGGGGAGAGAAGAAAGGTATCTATTTAAACCAAGGATCCAGTCCATAGTCACCTAAACTCTATCAAGCTTAACTTGAATAAGATTCTCCCCCATTCTTCTATTTGACCAAGTGTAGGCCACCCCTCTATGCTCAATATCCATAATACCATTAGCAGTAAAAAAACCAGCAAAATCTTCCATACCATTGGTATAGTATAGATTGACACCTTTTTTTTCAGCCGGGGAAAGAGGGGTATTGAAATCCCCTAACACCCTCCATTTAAGATACTTTATGGAGAGCCTAAAATTAGATAAATCTTTCCACAGAGTCCTACCAACTAAGGAGTTAGGGCCACAGACATTAGAAAGGATCCACATAGAGTTATCTTTTAAATTGGGGAACAAAAAAACTATATGGTAAGCTGAGGAGAGAATAACTTTACCTTCCATTAACTGGTTATCCTAGAAAATCACCAGCCCTATATAGGCCCCTGTAGAACTAATAGCCACCATGGAGGCTTCTTTCGAAATCCTACTAATGCAATCAGCCAGAGCTTTTTCAGACATCTTAGTTTCTTGAACAGTTAGAATACTAGGCATATGCTTCTTTCAGAGGTCCTTAAGGATCCTCTATTTATTGGGCTTGTTAAGCCCTCTAACATTCCAACATATGATTATCATTGATAAACTTCAACTGTCCTTTTGGCCCACTCAGTTGTACCCACTTTGGGACCCTTTTGCCACCTCTCTAGCTGTTTCTCTCTCTTTAGCTTCCACATTACTTAGCCTTCCAAGCTTAGAATCAGATCCCACATCTGCAGATTTCCTGAAAATCAAAGTGGTTTTTCCTAGCTCTTGACTAGATTTCTCTTTACTTTTTATTACCCAGGAAGGAAGAAGACTTGACAGATTCTCAGCTGTCTTCAGAGTGGTAAACTCTAGTTGTTCCTTCTAGATATCATCTTTATCTCCCTGAGATTCTTTCACTGTTTGATGGGGTTTTGATTCCTTAGATTCCTCTTCCTTTATCTCTCCTTGTTCGATGTCTGTTAGAGGGAAGTTTCCTCTCTCCTCTCTTATCTCATCATGATTCTGGACACCTTTATCTATTATTACACATAATACTGATACCTATTATTAAATATAATACTAATATTAATTAAGTCTGAAAGAAAGTGACTTAAGGTGTTTAATAGGTATTTAGTGCATGGTGATGGGAACAGGCAAAAGAAGATATACAAGAATATTTTGAGTGTTAATATTGGCCTGGATTTTTTTTATTCTTTCTAAAAAGTCTCTTTTGCTAATCAAACACATTTTTTAACCTAAAACTATTTGTAGTCGAATATAATTACTTTTAAAAATATTTGTAAAATTAACCAAAGGCAGCTCCTTTAAAATGTCAAATGGTTTATCCGGAAGAGCTTTTGCAAATGTCTTCCTGCGGAAATCTTTGTTCGAAAATTATTAACGTATCAAAACTAAACTTGTTAGCGCAATCTGTAAAGAAATTTATATGCACATGCTTTGAGAATCATCCTTCCATACTTTATGCAAAAACTGTGACTATAACTACATTTACCAGGTTTGACTGGGTCTGGAGGAGGTAAAGCTTGAAAAAGTAATCTTGTATATATGGGGGGCTATTTTTTAATTTATTTTTAAATGTCACCAGCAAGCTTGGGTTCAGGGACTAGGATTATATCATGTACCTGTACCCACATCTCGTGGAGACTATATTAAAATGTAAGATAGCTCCAACCTTATTGTGTTTCATGTATGCTTGTGACCTTTCAAAAATACCTTCTTGCTCCCATACCCATAACCCAAGTCTCCTTGTAGTTATGTTTAAAAATGAGTAAAAAACTGGAAAAAAAAACTCACGTGTCCATGTAGTTATGTTGAAAGATAAGTAAAAAATTGAAAATAAAAACAGAAACTCCATGGGATTGAGAGTATTTGAGTATTGTTTTTCGAAAATGCTTATGGACTCATACACATTTGTATAATTTACAAATTTGTATGATTTCAAAATTTGAAATAATTTGCATAAGCTAAAGTGAAAAAGTCTTCCCAAATTGGCGTGTTGGGCTAGGTGAGGACCTAAAAATTCACTACATATAGTGCATAGTGTGCATTTCCTTAATGATACCTGTAGTTATTAACATATTGACTTTTTATTATTAACATATTGACTTTTTAATATTTTTTCAGACCAAGCCAAACAGTTTTAGAACTGCTGAGTTTTCAAACCTTTTCTTCCTCTCTTTTGACCTTGATTTTTCATACCCTTGTAACTATTGGTTATAAATTTTTGGTTACCTCAGTAATAATATTGTTTATTCCCCTATTAGGTCAGGCATAACTCTTCCTTGTCAGAAGGACATCCGCAGAGCAAACTCCAGGTGGATCCCACCCGATCCTGGCATTTCTAATCATAATATCGATGGAGCCTCTTGTGGTAATCCTGGGATTTCTGGTGCTGGTTGTATAATTTGGGACTGTTCGGGATCTCTCATCCGTGCTGCCTCATTTCACCTGCCAGCTGGGACTAACAACGAAGTTGAAGCTTTGGCTTTGTTGCGAGGAATCCAAATCGCAAAACAATGTGGAATCAATAATTTGCTCATTGAGGGGGACTCCCAAACCATTGGCCGGGCAATGAAGATGGAAATTCTAAGACCCGGAAAATTGACAACATTTTGTGCCTAGCCATACATCTTTCATCACAATTTGGTTGTTGGGAAATTCATCACTGCTATTGTAAGGCTAATAGGGTAGTGGATTACTTGGCAAATGCTGGGGCAAATCAAAACATAGATTCAAAGGTGGACAATGTGGTTGATATGTGGCCTGGTCTTGCCACTTGCATATCCAATGATTTGTCGTTTGCATAATCCCCTACTTGGCCTAATCATTATGATCATTTATTTTTATCATGCTTGGTAATCTGCGGCATCATTCTCCCGTGCTTGAATATCATCATGACTGCTTATGCCTCTCCTCCGCAGGGTGTAGTGGTTAAGTTTGGCATGTTTTTTGGATTCCCACTTTCAAGCTGGTCTTTCTAGGTGTTTCCTTCATGGTGTCGCTGCCTTTGCTACGGGGGGATATCTGCATCCAAGTTTCTATTTGCGTGGCCTTCATAGGGAGATGGGCTTTGATGGCACCATTACAGAGTCGACGTTGAAGATAGTTTTCAAGCCCCACTCACCTAAAATTTGGGATGCTATTAAGGCAATCCTGGGATCAAACTACCTGGAACTGAGCTGTCGTCCATGGGTGGACTCGGAAATTACTGCTGTCTTCATTGACAATCTGCTAAAAGTGAATCTGGACAAGAGGGCTGCAATGGCAATGGGGGTTATCTTTGTAAAACCAGAGCATAGGGTTGATTTAGATGTTGTGTTCGAGGGTTTGAGCTTGGGTGGACAAGGTTCATCCCTTCTATGTCCGTCCGTGGCACTCTCCCATGGGTTTGCCATTGTTGGGGTTTTCAGGGAGCTGGAAGATCGTTTCTTTACCCTAATGAATGTTGTGAGTAAGATTGTTAAACGCCGGTGCTCTTTAAATGACGCCATTTCTATGCCGCTGCCCTGAAGGCTCCTATTGCCTTGGAAGGTGAACAGCTCTTCCATTCCTACCTTGAGGCGGCCAGGAAGGCATATAAAATTCTTCTGAAGCAGGCTGGAGAGGAAAGTTTAGATGTGAGTTGGGGGGGAAAATGATTCCCCATGCACTTGCTAAAGATGCTGCTGATCCCTCTGCTCCACAAGAATGAATTCCCAAATATAGTAAGGCTTATAGATTATAGTACTCCCATAATGGGTTTTTTGTATGATAAATTTTGAAAGTTAAGCTTTGAATGTTTATGAAGGATATCAATGTTTGATCCATGCTTTCAGGCCTGCTGAAATTATATATCATACCGATCGTATACTTTTCAAATTCTTAATCAAAGGGTAATGGACACATACAACCCTTATTTATCTATCAAAAAATTTGTTTACGTGCATTGCTTTGATAACCCTAACATGTAGCCGAAGTTTGTGGCTTCTTATCTTCCTCCAATATTTGACATGCTTCCTTTTTCTGGCGTATTCTTCTTTTTCGCTGCAGGTGTTCGCTACTCTTTATTTCATGTTGATGGGCAGAATTACAAATATGAGATTTTCTTTTGAAAGTGGAAACATTTTGTTTAGGTTTGTGAGTTGGATCACGTCAAATGAATTTTAGGTATTGGTCATATGCATTCACATTATGAATTATCTTCGAGTAACAATGATTTCCTTTCAAGATTTCTACCATCCTAAGTTTGGGAATGTGCATCAAGTAAATTGCTCCTAACAAGGTGGTCTTAATTTTAAATATTTGTTTCAGACAAATTTGCCATCGAAGTAAATTATTCCTTTCAAGATTATCATACACATGCAAACTAAAATAGATATTGAATCCTTAGCCTACCAGGGTTCTAAACAAAGCATTTCTCCTGCCAAATTCTTTTGTCATTCTTTTTTATTTTTACTCCCGTTGGGAGTTTATGGTTAATTGAGCTTTAGCTTACATGAATGGTGCAATCACTATCAACATTCACAAATTACGGGTTTTAACTGTTTTTCCTTGAAAACCATTTTCTCTATATTCGTACTTATCAGAACATCTTTGCATTTCTTACGATTTCCTATTTGGGTGATCAACCAGTGCTTAGTTCACAAAGCTGAGCTGAGTATGCACTACTTTTTCTCATTAATATCCAAGATTGAGAGTTTGAACATTCTTTGGACATCACCGTATTTGATCAACACCTGCTATTGACCTGATGTTTGAACTATTTTACCTATCTATAACTGTGGCTACTTTGTTTTGAACTTAAAAATCCTTCTTCCTTTTCAGGTTTTTGTACAAATGCAAAATATAATAGATTGCGAATCCTTAACCTACCAGGGTTCTATACAAAGTATTTCTCATGCCAAATTCTTGTCATAATTCTTTATTTTTACTTCCTTTGGTAATTTATGATTAATTGAGCTTTAGCTTTACATGAATGGTGCAATCACTATCAACATTCACAAAGTACAGGCTCAATTGTTTTTCCTTGAAAAACCTCTTCTCTACATTGATATTTATGAGAACATCTTTGCATTTCTTAGCAGTTTCCTATTTGGGTGATCAATTAGTGCTTAGTTCCTAAAGCTGAGCTGAGCATGCACCACTTTGTGTCATTAAGATCGATGATTGAGAGTGCGGACATTCATTGGACATCACTGTATTTGATTAATACCTGCTATTGCGTTGATGTTTGAACTATTCTGCGTATCAGTAGCTGTGGCTACTTTGTTTTGAACTTAGCAATCCTTTCATGATAACTTAGGTATCTATTCATGGTGACTGTCCTCCTTGTGGATGTTGATTCAAGATATTCGTAGTAGGATGATTAATTTCACTTGGCCATTATGATACTACATTTGGGCTTGCTCTATAAAATTGCAATATCAAAATCTGATTGATTGCATTGTTTTTGTTAGTTCATTTTTTTCAAATCCAAACATTATGTAATAAAGTTCTGGGCAGTGAATTATGAGTTGTTAGTAATAGAGCTTTCAAATTCTGGACTCACAAAATTCAATTTCTAAGGATAACCCATAAACTTAATGCTTTTGGTATGTATAAGTTGAGCTAACCTAACTTTGTAAACTGATGAATATTTTCTAAATTTTGTTTTTGCTGATCCATCATGGAATAGAACACAAAGTAGCAGCCTAGGAAAAGCAAATTGACAAGACATTGAGAGTGAAATTCACAACTCAATCAAAATATTGCTCTCACCATCTGTTTATCAGAAACTCAAATATTTCTGAGCATCATTGTTTGCACAAATAGATGCATTGCTTTGAACTTTTCACAGTTATATGAGACATCTGGAATATGAGGCTAAGCTCAAGAGGATATGTGACCTGTCTATCAACTACTTCACATCTTCAAGAATACTTTTACTGTATTGTATTGAATGCAGACAACATTTGAACATTAAACATCAAATATTGTTTTGTTTCTATAATTTTTTTTTGGCAAACCCTTTCTGAATCGGAAGAGGTTACGTAATTCCACTGACACACTACTACATTCCCAATATGACCAATATCACCTATAATTACAGGGAGCATGCCTGCAGACTTAAATCTCGGTCATTGTGGTGGTAAGCGCCCAACTTTTAAATCTCGGTCTATAATTACTCTCCTTTACTAATCATCTTTTTTGTACAAGGCCTGTTTACTTGGCAAGTCAAAATCGGCATCATCTTTATTTCTTACTTATTTTGACTGCGAGTTGCTTCATATTACTTGGACAAATGATTCCATACATGCTTATTCCCATGCTCGTAATCAGGGATGCACAATTAATAAATCACTAGAGAAGCTGTTGATTGAGGTTTTAGTTCTCTTGTAGAAACAAGCAGTAGAGTGATATTTTGTTAATGTGATAGGGAGGATGATGACATAATGTGAATGTCTTTGTTTTTCCAACTATTTTAATGTGGTGATACAAATTTTCAAGGTATGATGTATTGAAATACATAAATGTTTCTTCTCACGTCTATGATATTTCTTTTCATTTATCTTTTACTGAATTATGTTTATGCTCATATGGCTTCTAGGTTGCAAGATGAAGCTCGACTTCAGTGGTCTTGAGCCTGTGACTCTACATCAGCTCCCAAATGATAACATTTCTGACATAATCTCGCAGACACCATCTTTCAAGTTACCAAATGATGCTGATGTATACTACTTGCCTCAGTTAAATATTTACAGTATATTTCAAGTGAATTGTAGCTAATCACATCAATGATGTTTTATAAGCCAAAAGTATATCGCCAAATAGAGTAGAATGGGTTTTTGACTTTTAACTTTTTTGTGTGTGAGCATCTGAGTTTTGTCATATTAAACAAATTGGGAATGAGTTTCTTGCATCCATTGCTGGTAACTTTTATGGATGTTGAAGGGTGCATTGAATGGTTACAATATGGCAGGATTTGTAAAATGAACTATTGAATTAAACAAGAATGCCTCAGCTGTTAGGTAGTAACTTGCAGTTATGTAAGTGAATAGCTGAAAATTGTCAAAATCATCTCTATGAGATTGGTTGCAGGCTAATTAATTTGTGTCTGCAGTTTGATGGCTTCCAATATGGCAGGATTTGTAAAATGAACTATTGAATTAAACAAGAATGCCTCAGCTGTTAGGTAGTAACTTGCAGTTATGTAAGTGAATAGATGAAAATTGTCTAATTCATCTCTATGAGATTGGCTGCAGACTAATTAATTTGTGTCTGCAGTTTGATGGCTTCCAAAAGGCAGCGGTACAAATGGTAAAACCAGCAAAAGGGACAACAACTCTGGCATTTATATTCAAAGAGGGAATCATTGTTGCTGCTGATTCTCGTGCCAGCATGGGAGGATACATTTGTATGAACTCTATCCAGTCCCTCGTAGTTCTTGTATATAATCTCTATAAGGCTTATCTTTAGTGTATTTTGTAAGGCGGGCATGTTAAAAGGAATATGACCTTACTATTTTGTAATGGTGCTTGTATGATTCAATTTTGTTTTTGACTTAACCAATTTGTTTGTTCAGTATAACTGTAAAGTTTGAGTAATTGTTAGTAGTTAATTATCTTACCTCTGAATTCAAACAAAGTGTGGTGGTGCAAAGGATAAGGGCCTAGAATTTGGGCAACCAAGTTGCTCAACTTATTCAGTCATAGCCTTCAGTAACAAGAATAATGATAGGCATGAGATATTGGTAATTTGGTATCATGCTGTAGTGAAACTTGAGGTAAATTCAGATGTGCTTAGTGTATTTTGTAAGGATGGGAATGTTAAAAGGAGCAAGATCTTACCGTTTCATAAGTGTGCTTGTATGATTTCAGTTTTGTTTGGACCTCTAACCAATCTGTTTGTTCAGTATAGTTGTAATGTTTAAGTGTTATTAGTTAATTATCTTACCCCCAAGTTCAAACAAAGTGTGGTTTGCAAAGGATAAGGGCCTAGTATTTGGGCAATGAAGCTATTTAACCTATTCAGTCGTGGCCTTCAATAACAAGAATAATGATAGGCACAAGATACGGGCTTCATGCTATAGAGAAACTTGAGGTAAATTCATAGCTGGATGTATTTTTGAGAATGATGTAGATGCAATCCACCATGTTTTTATGTAATTGTTGAATTTTGTGAATCTATTGTATTTGTATGATATATGGAAGCTTCATATATGCACACATACATACAGATCTATGAATGCTTATGTATAAATGTATATGTCTATATGTGTCTATGTAAGCACACAAATATGCATATATCTGTATGCATGCATGCATGTGTGTGTATATATGTTTGTATAGAGATTATGGTTGTGTTATCAAATTAATTGTGACTGGTAGATTATCGGGGTATTTTGAGGATGCGTGTATGGAGGGTCTATGTACGTTGGAAAGAGTTCGATGGTGAAAACAGTTTAGTCTACGATTGAGGCTTGATGGTAAAGCCGTGGAGCAATGACACTATGGTGTAGGGAATTCTACATAGCTTGAAATCGACAATGTTGCTTGAGAAGGGTTCTTCCCTTGTGATTTGTTGAGGGAGTTGTTGGATGAAGTGGGGCAACTTGCCCACATAGAATATCCAATTAATGATGCCCACATAGAATATCCAAACAACGATGTCCACATGGAATATCCAAACAATGGTGTTACAACCTCCCCTCAGGAAACTAATGCTTTATTCATATGTATTTAGTGGTAGACTGGTAGTGCATCGTGTGAAAGGTCACAAAAGAGCATTGAATAGTCAAGAGGCCATTGTTATGTATGTTGGATGAAAATATCTTGCAAGTGAATATATACTTCTTGACGACACACAAATGAAATAGATTAATATTAACAGAGAAATCCCTAGGCTAAAGTTAACCTTGAATTAGAACTGAATGAAATTTCAGGGGTGTGGCCAGTATTATGCCCAACATAACTAGATAGTCAACGTGGATAAGCAATCATTTACAAACTAAAACTTTTGTATGCCATCTAGACATTAACCATACCCAGCATAACCGTATATACTGATCTAAGGAATGTTTATCAGGTGCTGTAACATTTATTTTAATATATGATAAAATTACTCATTATAAAGTTAATATGTGGGCATAAGTTTTGAATAAAGGTAAGTTTTGGGTGTTCCATTTCATAGCTACCAGCACCCCACCTTACATAGTTTACATATAATACCTTCTGATTAACATCCCTCCCTACATGTTCTCTTCTAAAATTCACTAATGGTATTTAGAGCCTGTGAATGAAGCCTGATTACCTGAATGGAAGATGGGACTAGACATATTATAATAACAGGGAAGAGATACAAATAAACGGGTAGGTTTAAAAGATTCATATTATTCCAATTATTATCCAAAATAATATATTTTTAGATATTTAATTAAAGATCAAATATATATTATTAAACACTTAGCATTATATTCCTGAGGAAAGTCTTGAAGACCTTATGCAGATTTTCAATTATTAATGATGGTTTATATGAAATAATATTATAGTTCTTTGAAGATATTATACTGAAGAATTGAGACAGTTTTGAAGATTGAAGATGTAAATTTTTGCCCCTGCCGGAACGCATAGCCACCTTTTTGTAGATAGTAGATTCATATGAACCCAAACACTGAACAAAAGGATGGTTGTTGAGACACGGCCGTATTTTTCAAACGCTAGATTTTCCAAAAATATTTGCATACAATTGTCTATGCAAATGGAGGTTTAGTTGCCAATCCAGACAAATGATAAGCATGGAATATTTCCGGTGTTCCACGGAGTCTCAGAACGGGGGGATAGGTTCGTAGATGGGGGGACCAAGGGCCTAGGTTTGGGGATGGTGGTGCAAATCTATATAGTACTTGAAAAATTAGTTATAAATTTTTTTATAAGGAACAATAAATGCAGCTTTGAAATACTAAACACATTGCATTGAATAGTGAAAATGCCAAATATCAATATATTAATATTTATATTCAAAATGATGATAACATTCAAAATTCAAATACAATTGGCTAGTGGCGCAATGTCTCTAATGAGTCTAATCATCCCCAAAGTTTGCGCCAAACTTCTCATCACTCGAATTGCTAGACTCCTCAAGGTCAAGTTCCTCCAAACCAAGTTGCTCATTCCATTGAAGGAAACTAGCACGAATGAATTTTGGAAGGAGTGTTGTTTGAAACCCTTCCTACATGATGGCTAGAAGAGCTTCCCTTGCCATGATTGCCTTGATTCCGTTGGGGATGGCGGTGCAAATCTATATAGTACTTGAAAAATTAGTTATAATTTTTTTTATAAGGAACAATAAATGCAGCTTTTAAATACTAAACACATTGCATTGAATAGTGAAAATGCCAAATATCAATATATTAATATTTATATTCAAAATGATGATAACATTCAAAATTCAAATACAATTGGCTAGTGGCGCAATGTCTCTAATGAGTCTAATCATCCCCAAAGTTTGGGCCAAACTTCTCATCACTTGAATTGCTGGACTCCTCAAGGTCAAGTGCCTCCAAACCAAGTTGCTCATTCCTTTGAAGGAAACTAACACGAATGAATTTGAAAGGAGTGTTGTTTGAAACCCTTCCCGCATGATGGCTAGAAGAGCTTCCCTCGCCATGATTGCCTTGATTCCATTGGGAGTTGAACAATATCCCCTGCAAGGATTTACCCAAATCAGCAATGGCTCCAACTACGTAGTCTCTAAGATCTCTCTGTGAGTCTAGCAATCTGTTTTGCAACTCTCTGTTATCCCTAGAAAACACCTCATTCATGTAGCACTGATACCACTGTAATGTCCCCTAAAGGACTAAAATGAATGGACAATGGATTCTTTCCAAAACCCAACTGAAAATAGAACACCCAAAACTGAAAACAGCTCATTCATGTAGCTTAATTCATCATTGGGAGGAGGTATTTCTTCATCATCAAACCCTCCTCTTCTTGGAGTTCTTCATTGGTATTGATATCTAAAATGCTCTTTGTCTTTATCCATACAGATCTGAAATCCGAATCTTTCCCTCACAGGCTGGGAGGAAATCAGGCTTTGATACCACTGTAATGTCCCCAAATGGGACACTTTGACCCCAAGTTAGATTTTTAATAAATCCAAGCACCAAATATATATTCTTCAAAGAGATAGCAATTGATTGCAATGCAGATCAAATTTTTTCTATGAGAAATGCGATTAGGGTTGGATGAGAAAACCATATTAATCAGCCATTATAATGAACTTCTTTCACTCAGAATTGAAATGTTGATTTTATAAGACCAAAATCTGAGAGAACATGCAGATATATAATGCAAAACAAATCTGAAATAAATAAATTACTTCAACAAAGTGAAAGTACCAATAATGAGCTCCAACAAGGCTGATTTTATTTAATACTAAGCTGCAGATCTGATCTGAAAGTATAGCTGTGGAATGAGGGTTTAGACCCCAACAAAATGCTCCAGAATTAGTAGAATAAACATATGAAGATAGGTTCTAAACAACAAATGCCAAACCGATTTCTATATCCTTTATCAGTCTAAAAACAGTCCACAACTAGTCGCTTCAATTGGCAAATATAGTGATTCAATAATCAAATTTCTCTCGAGTCTTCAACACACCAAAAAGATGAACCCAAAAGGAAGAGTTGACGTTCCTCCTTCAACTTCTCATGAGGGTTTTCGTCCTCAGAGATTGCAGCAACAAACACTTAGCTTGCAAGTAATTTTCAAAAATATTAGATGGTCACAGGCCTTAAAGACAAGTCGACTTGCCTTTTTAGAGGAAGAAGCGACCCAAGGAGACCTACACAACCAATCATCATTCTTGAACATTTAATTCCTTTTTCCTACCCAAAGAGCCTTCCTCATGCAAGTTGCAATTTTTTAGAGGGCATAACTTTTGGCCCATATGTTTTTCCTATATGTTGCCTTTTTTCTCCATTTATTTTTGCCTCCTAGTGCAAGTCGCACTTTTCCATAGATATTACAATTTTACTAAGTGCCTTTTCCTTTGTTTGCTTTTTCTATGTTTTAATTTATCATTAAGTCCATTAATTTATTATAAGTGTTTTGTATAATGTTTTATTTTATTTTTTGCACTTTATAATAAAATAATAAAACTTAAGTCTTCCTTTTAAAATTCTCCTTAGTCGTCGGGAAGACAAAATAGGCTAAGGGTCTTCGTCATAACTATCCTAGGAAGTGGGACATTTCAGTCCTCCCTTCCCAAGATTGCTTGCCCTCAAGCAATTTTGAATTCTTTTGTCTAAGTGCCAGGCACAATAGACAAAACACGCTGAAGTGTCTCAAGATTTTAGTACTTGTACTTGTTAGATGAGATAAAACTTGCCACCACTTGTCCTTTACAAGGTGCTCATATACGCATGGTTGCACCCAAGGCATTACATAATGCAGATTGCAGATTTTATCATCTAAATCATCACTCTTATCAAAAGAAATTTGAATATGTTGCATATATGACATTAATTTGCTTGTATCATACCTTATAGAGTCATCATGGTTCACAAAGGGTCGGATTTATTCACAATTCAACTTCTGCAATGTTATGCCCCTTTCTTCTTCAATCACCTCTTGTGAAATTTGCTCTTCTTGAAGTATTCCAATCATACTATTGGTTGCCATTTTTGGAGGAGCTCCTTTCCTCATGTCTTGCAAAACAATTTTTTTGACATGCACTTTGAATTTCAGCTCCATGGTTCGATAATTTTGATTAAAATCACCCAAGGATTGAAACCATTGCACATCAAAAACTAAATCGAACCCACCAATGCCAATATAAAACTCGTCACTTACCTCATGTCCTTCCATGGTGAATTGAAGTTGGGGAATCTTGTTAGTGCATGTGATTGAATGCCCATCCACCACAATCACATTGAATCCTTGGAATTCTTCTTCTTGTAAGCCCAATTTAGCAACCAAACCTTCATCAATAAAGTTGTGTGTTGCTCCTCCATCAATCAATATGGCGACCCTTCGCCCAAGAAGATCACCTTTCACATGGAATGCATAGAAACTAGGCAATATTGTCGGTGTAGCTAAGGTAGCACCTGTGACAACCACCTCATCTTTTTTTTCTTGATCTTTTGGATTAACATTCCCTTCATCCTCTTCATCATCTGAAACAACTTCAATATAATGAATAGATCTCTTACCTTTACAACAATGGTTGGGTGTCCATGGTTCTTTACAATCAAAGCATAATTTCTTCCTCCTGAGCTCATTCTTTGCTTCAATTTTAGTCCCGTTTCTTTTCCATTCTTGTGCTCTATTTTGTTGTCGACTAGCAATTGCTCCTTGCTTATCATTTTGAGGTGTTACGGGTTGTTCACATGTGCTCTTTTGCTACCCCAAAGGCACTGTTCACTACTGCCATAACTGTAGATTTTTTCCCTTTGGTATTGAACTCTCCAAGTTTAATGACTTCTTAATGGCACCTTGAAGAGATTTAAAAGTTTTAAGAAGGCCTTTTAATGGTTCCCCTAAACCTTCAACAAACAATAAAACAAGTCTACTTTCATTAATATCAGGTACCATTACTGCAATTATTTGAAAATAAGAAATATACTTATCTAGAGTTCCATCTTGTTTGAGTTGGGCTAGCTCCCTGAAATGCAAATCCGGATCAATCCTGTCAAACCTTTCTATCAAACATTTGCAGAATTCTTTAAGGGAGTTGATAGATGCCATGGTGCCACCACTCATGTGCAACTCCATCCAAATGCAAGGTTGCAAACTTAAGTGCCTCTTCTTCATACATAGGGTTCAAAGAGAGATATGTATCTAATTTTTGTAACCAAGCCTTAGCAGAACACTTATATGAACCATCAAATGAAGGAAAATTGATTTTACCCAATCTATGTTGAATGTCCTTCCTTGGTTCTTGCTGCTGATTTAGTAAGAACACTCAAGACAATCATGGCGAGGGAGGCTCTTTTAGCCATCATGCGGGAAGCGTTTCAAACAACACTCCTTCCAAATTCTTTCTTGCTAGTTTCCTTCAAAGGAATCAACCACAAGGGGAGGAGGAGCAACCACCTACACACAGGTTTGCAGAAGAAATCAATCTTTTTGGAGATGAATATGCATCCTTGAATCCCAACACAAGGAATTTGCTTTCCTTCAGGGATTTTTGCCAACTGATAAGGAACAAAGGGCCAAGAAAAAGAGTAAATCAACAACAAGAACCAAGGAAGGACAATTCAACATAGATTGGGTAAGATCAATCTTCCTTCATTTGATGGTTCAGATAAGTGTTCTGCTAGGGCTTGGTTACAAAAATTAGATACATCTCTCTTTGAACCCTATGTATGAAGAAGAGGCAGTTAAGTTTGCAACCTTGCATTTGGATGGAGTTGCACATGAGTGGTGGTACCATGGTATCATCACCCAAGGGCATGGTTGTATCACCTCCCTTGAAAAATTTAACAAGTGTTTGACAGAAAGGTTTGACAGGATGGATCTGAACTTGCATTTCAGGGAGTTAGCCCAAATCAAACAGGATGGAACTCTAGATAAGCATATTTCTGATTTTCAAAGAATTGCAGTAATGGTATTTGATGTTAGTGAAAGAAGGCTTGTTTTATTGTTTGTTGAAGGGTTAGGAGAGTCATTAAAATGACTTGTTAAAACTTTTAATCCTCCATCTCTCCAAGGTGCCATCAAGAAGTCATTAGACTTGGAGAGTTCAATGCCAATGGGGAAAAATTTGCAGTTTGGGAAGTAACGAACAACACATTTGAGGCAGCAAAAGAGCACATGTGAGCAGCCCTTAACACCTCAAAATGATAAGCAAGGTTTAGTGTGCAACAAAATAGAGCACAAGAATGGGAGAGAAACATGTTTGAAATTGAAGCAAAGAATGAGCTAAGGAGGAAGAAATTATGCTTTGATTGTAAAGAACCATGGGCACCCCACCATTGTTGCAAAGGTAAGGGTATATTGAAGTTGTTTCAGATGATGAAGAGGATGAAGGGAATGTTGATTCAAAAGATCAAGAAAAAGAAGATGAGGTGGTTGTCACAGGTGCTACCTTTAGCTACATCGACAATATTGCCTAGTTTCTATGCATTCCATGTGAAAGGTGATCTTCTTGGGCGAAGGGTCATCATATTGATTGATGGAGCAACAACACAACTTCATTGACGAAGGTTTGGTTGCTGAATTGGGCTTACAAGAAGAAGAGTTCCAAGGATTCAATGTGATTGTGGCGGATGGACATTCAATCACATGCACTGAGAGGATTCTCCAACTTCAATTCACTATGGGAGGAGATGAGGTAAGTGATGAGTTGTATGTTGGTTGGTTGGACTTAGTTCTTGGTGTGCAATGGCTTTAATCCTTGGTTGATTTTAATCAAAATTATCGAACCATGGAGCTGAAATTCAAAGTGCAAGACAAAGAAATTGTTTTGCAAGGCATGAGGAAAAGAACTCCAAAAATGGCTGCCAATAGTATAATTGAAATATTTCAAGAGCACATTTCACCAGAGTTGATTGAAGAAGAAAGGGGCATAACATCGCAATAGTTGACTTGTGAAGAAATCCAGCTTTTTGTGAACCATGATGACTTCATAAGGTATGCTGCTAGCAAAACAATGTCATATATGCAACAAATTCAAATTTTTTTTGATAAGAGTGATATTTTAGATGATAAAATCTGCAATTTGCATTATGAGATTCCTTGGGTACAACCATGTGAATATGAGCACCTTGTGAAGGGCAAGTGGTGGAAAGAATTATCTCATCTAATAGGTACATGTGTCAGAATCTTGAGACACTTCAACAAGTTTTGTCTATTGTGTGTGGCACTTAGAAAAAATAGTTCAAACTTGCTTGAGGGCAAACAATCTTGGGAAGGGAGGACTGAAATGTCCCACTTCCTAGGATAGTCATGACGAAGACCCTTAGCCTATTTTGTTTTTCCGACGACTAAGAAATTTTTTAAAAGGGAGACTAAGTTCTAATATTTTATTATAAAGTGCAAAACAAAAATAAAATAAAAGAAAAACACTAGATGCACTTATAATAATTTATTAGTGACTTAAAAAATAGAAAAAGGCAACACAATGAAAAGCACTTGAGCCAAATTGTTTATTTCTAGGAAAGTGCGACTTGCACTAGGGAGTAAAAATAAATAAGATAAGATAATTTTATTAATGTCCAACAAATGACCACAAAAGTAGGTCAATGGGACTGCAGAGTACAAAGCTAAAGGACCCAGCAAGAGGACCCAAACGGGTCGCTTGAAGCACAAAAGAGAATGGAGAAGAAGAGAAAGGAGCAGCAAATGCCGAGAAACTAGAAAAGAAGGAGAAGAGAGTGACGGTGAGGGGGGAGCGGAAGAAGGAGCAACACCCTAACACCATCAACTAACAATCGAGGTCAGCTGGAAGTAGCTCGCAATGCGCCGATGTCTGGGAGAGAGACGGTGCCTCTGTGTAAGCCTGGTGGATCTTTGTTTAAGTGAGGGGGCCTTGTGGCACGCCAGCGGTTGGGAGTCTTTGGTGAAAGAAATGGAGTTCTGAGTCCTAACCAATCTAAATTGTGGATCCATACTCGTATCAAGATGCCGCTTGGTGCACCTCTCCGGGGAGAACACCGAGAAGAATGAGGTGATCTGTCTGGTATCCATCCGTCTAGGAGGAGGGTGAAGGAGCCTGTCTCGAAGCCTGAGGGCCTCTTGCAGATAAAGAGCAAGACATCTCTGATCATAGTATCTAAAGAAAGCTGCGAAGGAAGGACGCTCACGAAACAGGCAATGGAATCTCTCCCTGATCTTGTAGTAAATAGGACACCGAAAAATGAAGTGTTCTTCAGTTTCAACCTCATGGAGGGAACAAAGCAGGCAAGTCCGCTCCGAGTGGTCTAACTGATGGGTTAGTCTCCACACGAAGACGATGAGAGCCCACCCTCAACTGACCAAGGGAGATACAAAGGACCTATAGCCAGTGCCGGGAGATGTACATGGGTCTGATGATGAGCCTGCCACGGATCTTAATAAAGTGTGCAACGTAAAAGGACATCTTTGGACGTAGCCCCCCCGGAGGGTTAGACCAAGTGTGCTGAATGAACTGTCTGTAGGTATCATCTCTGATAATTCTGTGAAGGTCCTGTTGGTTCAGGAGGAGATGGGCAAGGGCATCTAGGGCGTAGTTGAAAGGTGGGAGGCGGTCCATCAAGATGCCAATGGATCCAAGAAGGCGTGAAACACAAGCATACCAGCAGCGAGATCTAACGTTATGATTTGAGAAGGAAATAGCTTTAGAGGAACAATATGCAAGGTAGATGTACCTGTTACTATCAATGGAAGAAGCAAATAAACCTCGAATGCGGTGTAACATCAACACAAGGCTGAATATAGTCTCCAATCTAAAAGGGCAAGCCCCAAATTTAGCAAGAATAATGTTATGAGGAACGGTCGCTTTGCACCTGATGATATGCTTGAGCATAAGGATGTGGACACGCTCAATATCCCAATCATAATCCAAGAGGGAGGGACCCCAAATCACCGAATCGTACAGAACAGTGGGCCTAATCAGGAAGTCGGAGAGAGACATCTTGGAAAGGATGTCCTGAAAGTGATAGTGGAAGCATTGTCTCTCAAGAATCGCCAAAGAACCATACCCCTTATTAACGTTGGGTTAGAGAGCAAAACGAAGGCTAAAACGTGGTCCAGAGAACAAAATCCCGAAGTATGTATAAGAGCAGGTGATCTCAATCTCCTCTCCCTGAAAGAAAAAGTGGAAGTCCGAAGTCTTCAGGCAATTACAAACCATAACTTTGGTTTTCCCAAGGTTCACTATTAGCTGCCTGTGATCACAAAAGAGGGCTAAGGCATCCAACTGCCTTTGGAGTCCCTCTGCAGAGGAAGCAAGGAGAACAATGTCATTTGCAAAAAGGAGGATGTATATCAAAACATGGTGCAAAAGACAACCATCACCTTCTTGGATGTGATCCTTGAGAAAATCCTCAAGCTCATCGATGTAGATACCAAACAGGGTAGGTGAGAGGGGGCAGCCTTGTTTGACTCCAATAGTACTCCTGATGAAATTGGACAAGCCTGCAGAAGTGTGAAGACAGCCCAAGACCTCCTTATATAAGTGAATAATGGTTGTAAGAAGGGTCTCAAAAATACCAATTTCTCTGGGCTTGCGGAAATGTGCTTCCTGTGGTACTGAATCAAAGGCTTTTCGAAAATCCACAAAACAACAAAAAACTCTGGAGGAGCCTCCTTGATAATAGCCCAAAGAGTGAGGATGTGATCAATGGTATGGTAAGTCGGACGAAAACCCACCTGCCCCCTAGCTCTACAATGGTGTTGATCGAGGAACTCTTAAAGCTGCAAATGAAGAACTGTGGCATAGAGCTTGGAGAACATGTGGCCCACCATGATAATCTTGTAATTGTTGGGATCAGAGGTAGGCCCTGACATGTGGATGGGGTGGATAATGTGGTGGGACGAAGAATTTGGGAAACCTATACAAACCACCTGATTGAAGAGGTCCACAAGGTAACTAAGGAGTGTCCTTTGTCCCTGCTTGAAAATTTCTGCTCGGAACCCTTCCTCATCCCTTGCTTTGTTGCAACTCATAGCTAGAATGGCATTCTTCACGTTGGTGTGGGTGAAAATATGGCAATAGGAGGTAGGGGAAACAACCTGGATCCAAGGTTGGCCAGGGATGTCATAAAGAGTGGAGGTGTGAGTAAACATGGAGTTGGTGAAATGTCCCTCTTTTCGGAATAACAGTTTGAAGACCCTTGGCCTATTTGTCTATCGACGGCTAAGGGACATCAACAAGGTGGACTTAAGTTATCTATAAATTATTATTAAGTGCCAATATAAAATAAAATATGTCTAGCACTTATGATAATTTATAGGACTTAATAAAGTAATAGAAGTGTTAAATATAATTTTTATGTCCTCTAGGAGTTTTGGCGAATTGCTTTAGGAAGTCATGGGGGTCTTAGGGAAGATAAATAAATTAAATAAAAGACCTTGTATTTCCTCAAGGAAAAATGCGACTAAGGTAGGATGGGCTTAGGGTGCATTGTGCCTTGAACAAATAACCAATGCTGATTGGTTATACTTTAGGTTTTCTTTTGGGTCCTTTCCTTTGCATATATAAGCAAGTTGACTTGGATGAGAGACTATTCTATCATTTTAAACTTTGATATTTTTGGCTTGGAGCTGAAGTGAAATTACAGCAAATTTCTGAGGACAAAAACCCTCATGAAAAGTACTCGGGAGAACGAAAACTCTCTATTTTATTGTGGGAATGTTCAGATTTAGATCAACACTTTATATGATATGTTATATGCTTAAATCGACTCAGTTCGGGAGTATTTGCAAGTAACCTAGAGCGGGAAACATTTATAATATTTCTAACAGCTGTTATAGAAATACTTGTTGAGGTTTTTGCAAAGTTTCAGGTACTTTATCGATGATTTCCAGTCTCTTTTCCAGCGCTGCCAGTACAGATAAGATCTGGGCATTTTCTTCATTATTAAGGTCAGGTCTTGGTTCAGATTTTGGAGTTCTATCATGCAAAAATATTGATATTATTATCTCATTCCAAACAATTGAAAAATATTATATTTTATGCACATATTTGAAGTTTGCATTCTCCTTTTTCAAATCGCATTTTCTGGGAATTCAGATCTGCAGCATTAAAGTTCAGTTTTTCAGTATATGTCTTGGTTACTTAATTGCTATCACTTGAAAGTTTCAATCAGATTATAGTGGGGGACATTACAGTGGTATCAGAGCTAGTATTCCTCCTTTCCTGTGAATGAATCAACAGTGATAAACTTGAATGCAATCAGCCAAGGATCATCTAGTTTATCATAGAAGGAACACTCCAAAAAAGATTACAATGGATGATCATGGTCAGAGACCCCCTCCCAATGATGCTCTTAGCTATATGAACGAGACTATAAGCAGGGTTCAAAGAGAGTTACAACAAGCAATGAGGGAAAATCAAAGGGAAATGCGTGATGCTTTTACTAGTTCGATTCGTGACTTGGCTATGGCTTTACAGGGTAATATTACAGCTCCTAATCATGCAAATACTAACGTAGGAGAGGGCAGCTCTATGGGGGCAAACATGAATGCTTCCAACACTTCGCATATGAGCTTCAAAGCCAAATTTCTCCATAGAGGAACCGGTTGAGGAAGTGGTACAAAGTGACGTGGATGATGTTGAGGCTTATGGAGATGAATATATGCAACTCAGCCTTAGGGTAAGGGATATGTTACCTTTTAGAGATTTTTGTCAGCTTAAGAATAATAAAAATGCAGGAAGAAACAAGAGGGTCCAACAAGAAGCACCAAGGAGAGATATCCAACATAAGTTAGGGAAGGTAACTTTACCCTCTTTTGATGGCACTGAGAAATGTTCAACTAGAGCTTGGGTACAGAAACTTGATACATATTTTTCCATAAATCCTATGTATGAAGAGGAAGCCCTCAAATTTGCACCTCTTCATCTTGAGGGGATAGCTCATGAATGGTGGTACCATGGGTTGATTACCCAAGGTCATGGTTCCATTACCACTATGGAAGACTTTAGTTCATGTTTAATTGAAAGGTTTGATAGGACAGACCCGAATATGTACTTTAGAGAGCTAGTTCAACTTAAACAAGAAGGATCATTGGAAAAATATATTTCTGAATTCGAAAGAATTTCAGATGTGGTTCCGGATATCAGCGAAAAGAGGTTAGTATTATTGTTTTTAGAAGGGTTAGAAGAGCAACTAAATGGGCTTGTGAAAGCATTTAATCCCCCATCTCTACAGGGAGCTATTAGAAAAGCTTTTGACTTAGAAAAAGCAGTACCAAAGAATAAAAATCAGCAGCATATGGGCAGCCAAAGGGGATGTTTGGACAGCCAAAACCATCTTCATCTAGTGGGCAAAAGGCACCAAACTATGGACAGCAAGGTAAACTATGTACAACTACAAGCTTCTCCGCCCTCCTAGAGTTTAACCTGTTCCTCTTCATAGAGTGGATGAAGTCATAAGTAGACCCATTCCTCTTAGAAGTAGAATTAGAAACCTGGGACAACAAGCGAATGACTAGTGTGGTTGTCAAATAATTAGGTCCGTGCATAGTCCACCATAGAATTGGCTTGTCTTATGCCATGGTCACTTTGTGCATCTCGACCTCTTCTAAATATCCTCTAAGAGGCAAATTTTGTCCACTCCATACGAATAATGTTGGCATTTATAGAACTGTACATTTTATGAATAGCCTGTATGAACCCCTTCACCTCTACATCTTGTATAGGGTTAACTCTGCCAGGCCTTTGCATGTATGATTTCGGGTTCTATACATAGGCAACCATGTGCAAGGGGTTGTTGAGATTCTCCCATCTCCGATGAATGATTGGTTGAATATGGTCATTGTAGGTTCTTTCTCTTGTACAATGGCCTTCATTTGGCCAAGCTTACTATCAATGCACTCATACACCTTTCCAACGCGAAGTGCATTAGAGTCACCATATCTAATGACGTTGAAGACTAAAGTAATGAAAGATAATGTATTTCTCTTCAACCCAAAATGTGTCACTCTTCACACCTCCTTCACCCTCTTCCCTTACTCAGATTTAGAATTGGGCCACCGATTCCACTCTGCTATCATGACCATTAGTTGCAATGCCTCTTGCAACTCGAGCATCCTCTCCAAGAGAATGAAATACGATGCATATCTAGTCTTTAAAGGTTTCAAAAAACTCCTTAGAGAATGTCTTGAAGAGTGCATGTGAAGTGTGGTGGTTGCAGATAAACATCTGCACATCACTTACATCATTAACGATCTCTTTGATCCAACCAATCTTTCCCATGTCCTTGAGCTTGTTCATGGCATGCACACAATAAGGAGTCCACCAAATATGTTTGTAGGCTACCTCAATCATCTTCCTTGCAACTCTGTATACATGGGCCACATCTATCACAACTCACACCACATTTTTTGGTCCAACCTCCTCAATAGCATCTCTAAGGATTTGGAATTGAAAATTGGCATCCTTGTGGTGCCCTAAACAATCAATAGCCTTGAGAAAGTAAGGGCCCTCTCTACATGTGACCATGATGTTGATAAGTGGATGATGCTTAATGTCCGATCACCCCATCCATGATTATGCTGCATCCAGTAGTGACCTATGTAACCATCATTTTCTCCTTTAGAATAATAATTTTGGAACAATTCTTATCCAAGATTGTTGTCCTCAATTTTATCTCCCTTGGTGGTACATATGATGGTGCTCTTGTTATCTTTGCCACAACGTCCTTATAATAAGGAGAGCGAGGCACATGGAATGGAATCTCACAGGAAAAGAAGAGTTTGCCAATGGCGTCATTTGTGTCATACTTATTTTTGCAACATCACTACTAGTCATTCTGCATTTCCTCTCAGGTTTTTTGCCCCTGAAGTTGAACTAGATGGATAAGTAGGAAGTTGTGCATCTTGGAAAGTTCTAGCTCTTACTAATTTCAGCCCTTTCTTGCAAATTAATTTCCTTCTTCATTACAACCCACAATTAATTAATTTCAGCCCTTTCTTTTAGTGACAACTTGTCACATACCCCCACATCTTTGCCTCGGATGTGATGGAGGTGTGCATTAACTCTTGTAATGCTGCCTTGAAATTCAAGTTGATAAAAATGACACTTCCACTTCCTAGTTCCCCTTGTTGCCCTAGGTTTTACTTGTAGTTTCATTGCAAATTGACTTAAAGGGGACTTCTTATCAAAGGGACCCTTGGCAAAAGGTTCCAATAACTTGGAAGGGAAACTAAAGTGCCCACTTGCACTCCCAATTGAACTACTTGCCTCAACCCCCTTCACATCTGTACTTGGAGTCTCATACTCAACCCCCATAGGTTCTTGCTCTCCCTTTTCATCACTCACACTGTGAGAAATAGAACTCATGTTGACTCTGCAAGAAATAAAATTTATTGTTTAAAACTTAAATTTATTATTTTAATGATAACAATTTTTGCGATGGCTCAAGACAAGTATTTCACTTTTGTTTTTCTTACTTCAGGTCACTCGAATCGCAGAAGCAGAGGATACACTAAAGACAAATCCTAATTTGACCAATATTAAACTATTAATCAATAATCAACTATTTAAATTCTTAATCCATATGCAAATTTGCAAATATTTTAATAAATAAATTTAAAAATAATAAAATAAGGAACATAAAGTTAAAATTTAAAACTTTACACTTAGAGCTGCTTATAAATGTGTTAAACGGAAAGCTGGGAAACACTTAAATGCTGTTTGTAGGTTGTGTAGCTGTTGCTTTCAAAAACAACAGCTCCACAACCCTAAAATCAACATTTTAATTAATTTATTGAAGAATTTATGATTCTAAATTGAAATAAAAAATTTAAAAACTAACTATGAAGGGCCATGGGTCTTGGGTTACCTTGAAAGCTTGATGAACGTGTTGAAAACTTGAAACTTGAATGGTTGAGCAATGAAGACATGGCACTTGCTCTAACTCTTGTTACTTGTTGCTAATGCAGTCCCTCTTCCTTGCTAATGCTCTCACTCTTGCTTGTTAATGTTATTGCTTTCAATGTTGCTTGTTAATGCTCTCACACTCACACTCTTGCTTTGAAATTTTGATAGTGATTTGGAGTGAGGGTGTAAGTCTTATTTATAGTGTCTTTTGGTGTGCTTAGGGGGTGGGTAGTGCCCATTGAGTATTAGGGTAAGGGTTGGAGGACAAAAAGACTTATGCCGCCGGGGATGGTTGGGAGTCTCTGGGACAAGTAGAGAGATTTATGGAAGTCTTCGGGACGTCCTTAATTGCCCATGGGGGGATATCTTAGAAATGTCCCCTCTTTGAGGGAAACGTTTCGGGGACGTTCCCCTTTGGTTGGTGACAGTGGGGGGACAACATGGGGACGTTTCCCAACCATCCCCAAGTCTCAGAGACATCACTTTTGGGGGCAGATGCGTTGCCATGGAAAACAAAATATCTCTTATATCAGATGCATGTGACAACCATAAGTGAAAAATTGCATTCCCTCTGAATAAGGCACCACATTTTCTCTGGAATAGATGCAGGGAAAACGTTATAGAGAAGGATGTAGATGTCGGGACATTTAGATGACAAGTTTTATTTGTACTAGAAATCATCATATTTTAAAGGTTACAAATACGCATTGATAGTACATTCAAATTGCTGACATTGCATGCTCTCGACATCATGATCAACATATATGTCATTTAACTCAGAAGCTCAATTTTTTTGGCATGGTTTTCTATTTGGTTAGAAATTAATTTTCACACTTGCTCCTTGAGTTCAATAAATCAACCCTTTTGGAGGAATAAGTTTGTTTATGGAGGAATCAAGATCTTTATTCCTTTTCCGGAGATATAAATTTTTCATTTGTTGTGGAACTAGTTGTAGGGTACACATCATTTTGGATCCTGAAGAATCTTGGTTCATGCTCCTGAATCACACAAACTGAATGACATTAATCGCCAAGATTGGCAGAATGAGTTGGAGATCATCCTATTTTACACAAAGTCCTCTTTTGTGGGGGACAGATAAATACAAGAACGTGAAAAGAAGGTGCTTAGAAGTACCCACAAAATTGTAAAATGATATTTGAATAGGAAAATAATTTGGGGAGTGGAACAAGGGATTGAGGGTTGGGGATGCATACCCATGGAACATTGAGAAAATTTTGTCTCACCATGATATTTAGGAAACGTAATGATATTAAATGAGACAATCTTTCACAAGAGTGGGGCCTAAATATCGTGCGAGGTTTCATATAAAGATTTCAATTCATCCCATATTTCAAAAGCAAACTTGCAACCACAAACATGTGAAAATATATCGTCTTTAACGAAAAATGTTAAAAACAACAAAGCATCCTTTTCTTTTGTTTTATGCTCATTCGTCATTGGCTCTAGTTAAGCATCATTTGAGACAATCTTGTCTTACCAGTATAATAATGATAGTTATGAAACAATATTCTGGAATTTGTTTAGAATATCAGCTATGTATTTTCCTTACCAAAGGAAATCCTCGCTTATCTTTTGCCACATCTCTAGATCCAAGAAGTAGTGCATTGGTCCATTGCCCTTCATGTCAAATTCTTTGGCCAGTTCTTTCCTTCATCCTGTATTGAGTTTCTTTGAACTCCTTATAAGTATTAGGTCATCTACATATAAGACCAAAACTAACAAATCAGATGCATTAAATAAATAATGCATATCGGGATTTGTAGCTGTTTTGGTGAAGCTTAAACCTAACAGGGACTCATTAATCTTGGAGTACAAGTTTTGTCCCGTAAAGAGATTTCTTCAATTTGTGCACACGGGTCTCTCACCCATGCACCCCAAATCTTCTTGACTGATTAATGTACACTTATTTCTCAACCAAGCTATTCAAAAAGATGTCTTAACATCATCCATCTTATATAGTTGTGAACCAAAAATAGCTGCATGCTTCACCTTATACAACCACCGGGAATCCATAACTGATTTTCCTGCTGGTCTCGACACTATCTCCCACATATCATTCTTCATGATGGGGTTGTACTCCATCATGGCATCTTGCCATACTTGTTACCACCTCATAATTGGAAGGCTCTACATCAAAGATGGAAGACATCAATGCAACATAATTGGGAAACTTCATAGGAGGATGACCTACCCGAAAAGAAGTCTTTGGAGCACAAACTTGCTCCTTTGCTTCCTACAATGTCTATTGAAGCCATTTAGGCTTCCTGGTTGTGCTAGGGGGTAAAGCTGTCGTTTTACCTACATAAGAACTTGCACTCCCTGAAACTTGTGGATCGACACTTGGGTCAGAAAATGTTGTCTCCTCTATTGATGTTGGAAGCTCTTGGGACCTGGAAGATCACATATCCTCATCCAAATTCACATCCCTAGTCATTACTATCTTCCTCTGAGATGGAACATAGATCTTGTAAGCCTTAGAGGTCTCATTGTAGCCAACTATAATACCCTTCAGACTGGAGTGTTCAAGATTCGTCCTCATCTCGTTTAGAACATGGATGAAAATTGCACTCCCAAACACGCTAAGATGAAAAAAATATGGTTTCTCCCCTTTAAAATGCATTCTTTGGAGTCTTGTCCTTCAACACCCTGTGAGGACACCAGTTCAATATGTAGATTGCAATGCTAAAAGCTTCTGCCCAAAGAAGCATATAATGGTCTAAGTCACAACCTTAGACTTAGTAGACTCTACTATGGACTTGCTATTTCTCTTTGGAACCCAATTCTACTGCAGGTTGTACGGTATTGTAGACTCTCTATTGATACTTGCTTCACTGTAGAAGGAATCAAAATTATTGGAGGCATATGCCTCTTTATTGTTTGATCTCAGTACCTTGATCTTCCTGGTTGTCTGGTCTTAACAAGGGCTTTGAACTCCTTGAACTTACTAAAGACCGTATCCTTGGTCTTCATTGAATAAATCTAGGTCTTTCTAGAAGAATCATCAATTGATGACATATGTCCACAAACGTCTGAGTGAATCAAATCTAGAATCCACCTTGATTGGTGCTCATTGCTTGAAAAAGAATCCTTGGCATGCTTGTCGAGTGCACATCCCTTGCATACCCTTCTCTTCTCCACCTTGAATTTAGGGAATCCAACCACCATGTCCTTCAGAAAAGGCAACAATCCATAGTTAAGGTGCCCAAATATTTTGTGCCAAAGCTTGCACAGATTGTCATTGCTGGTCAACAAAGTTCTTTGCTTCATCAGATTTGCCAATAACCTATAAAGGCCACCCTTTTGAACTCCCTTGGCCAAGAGTCGACTAGGCATGTGGCTATATGTCCTGACAATTACTTGTTGATCATGAAACTCAACCCTACATTTCAAATCTATTAGACAAGAAACTGAAAGCAGATTCCTAGTCATTGTAGGAACATACAAAACCTCTTGCAACTTTGAAACTTCTCCTAATCGCATGTGACATGAGATAACCCTTTCCCAGTCTCTCAGTTCTTAGCGTCATCACCAAATTCCACTTGAATGCTAGTATGTTGTTCCTTTAATCTGAAGAAGGCTGCCCTGTTTGAAGTCATGTCTTGAGGCTCCACTATCAACATATCACCCAACACCCGAGACTCTGTTGGTGGAAAGGCATGACACCATGACAAAGGTCGTGTCAAGTGTGGTAGCCAACTCGTTGATTTGGGGCCCAAGAGGAGAGCCAATGGACAACACTTGAAACGTGACTCTAGATGTGTTATATGCAAAAAACATACGATGTAAAATGATAGAGGTTGCAAGATATATCAAAGTGCTCAAGCAATAGAGAAGAATACAAAGGAACAAAGGACACTAGATGTAGAACTATAATGCGAAGTTATATTATGCAAAGTCTTGTACAAGGTCCAAGAGGTTGGATCAGGATGTAGGATGTCTTTGTAATACTTATGAAACATATTAGCAACTTCTAAATGAGCCTCTTGTAGATTGCCGATTGCAACATAAACTACTAATGGGAAGAGTCATCCAAATAATAATAACATCTACCATAATGACAAAAATGAAAAAGGATAGGTCATAAGTATGACGAGGGCCTCATAAAAATCACATTCATTTTAATTAGATGAGTAAATACTCCTAGATCTTGAACCGAGCTTTTTACGAAGCAACTTACCTAGTAGGGTACTTGCAATGAGATGTCTAACAAAAAAATTACTTTTCAGTATTCTTTGATGGATCTCCATCCCTTGATAGGGCTCTGCATATTCCATCCCTCTCCAACCAACAGATTCATTCCTCTTCAACACCCACTACCATTTCCCTCCAGTGCACCCCATTCACTTTTATTATTTTATATTGATTTTGCTTTATTTTCATTTGATTATTTTATCACTATATGTGTATATTGATTGACTCAAAAATGTGAGTCCACATTAAAACACTAGCCAAGGTGCTCAACAAGGCACCTACAAAATTAACTTTTGTAACCTTGCTTAGAAACAGGTTTAACCCTTCTTGACATAAACATGCCACTTCTTATTGGGTTTGATCTCCGGTCAAAATATTTATTTTAACGTGTGTCCACACCAAAACACCAAGACATTAATCTTGGAATGACACTTATAAATTTGACTTATTATAGCCTCACCCAAGTGGAAGTTTAAGATTTCTTGGCAAAAACAATCCACTAACTTATCTTACAAGCATGGAAAGATGCCTTAATATATAATCAAGGAAGATGAAGTTTTGTTTTGAGAGTTACAACTGCTTCATTACTAGTCATCATCTCACAAAAGGCACATGTGTTGCACTGTAAAATATTGTCATTGTAGAGTTGTGAAATTGGCCAATTTTGCAGAAAGGGATTATGATCTCATCGAAGGCACATGTTGGTGGTATGATGTTGAACTCACTAGTAGACTGAGATCATGACAAGGAGCAAGGTTGTGGTGCTGTGAGCCGATTGAAGTTCTTAGAATGTTGAGGAGGTGTTAGGCCCCTACGACATGCATAGTGGTGCACACTATGATGTTGAGTCCACTACTGAAGTCAGATCACGACATGAAGCAACACAAGATGCCATGAAATTTTAGAAGTTCTAGATTCTCCTATACCAATTACCCCTCTTTCAACAACAATAGGCCTCATTACATGTAGTTGCGAAAGAAGATGCAAAAAGTTATTGACAACTTGAGGTTTTGTGAATCATTTTCCTTGGGAACGTGCTTGACTTGCTTTGACGATTTTAAAGAGAGGGAGTTCTTGTTGAATTTCCCTTTTGACTCCAGTGTGAATGACTTCGTTTGCTTCTATTGGCGTGTTATAGTTAGGATAGATTTCTAATTGTTCAAGAGTCTACAACGTTTGAAGTGTCCAATAAAGGTGGAAAGTAATGCGCAAGAGTTGTATTGAAGATTGGATGCAACCCAAGATACATAGGAAGATTAAGCTCAAAAACGTTATCTCCTACTTGCTTAGTGATGGTGTAATCGAAGACGACGAAGCTTGTGGTAAGGTCATGTCAGTCGTTCTTTATGTAGGTGAAGCGAAACCCGATCACAAAACTTGGAAGGTGTGTGGTGTACAATGTATGACATGACATTGCTTGTATTTAACATTTTCCTTGTTTCCCTGCTGCAAAAAGGGTTTGCACTTGTTGCTAAATGTGCTCAATGAACTCAACAACTTTGTCAACTTCCTTTGGAGCTAAAGAAGTTGCTCTTGTTGATGGTGGTATAGGATAAGCTACATTGATAGGTGTGATGAACACTTCCCAAGATGAGCAATAATCTTAAGATTTAGAAACCCTAATTTATTTTTACCGTTTTCCTTGTTTCCCTGCTGTAAAATGGTTTGCAGTTGTTGCTAAATGTGCTCAATGAACTTAACAACTTTGTCAACTTCCTTTAGAGCTAAAGGAGTTGCTCTTGTTGATGGTGGTATAGGATAAACTACATTGATAGGTGTGATGAGCACTATTCCCAGGATGAGCAATAATCTTAGGTTTTAGAAACCCTAATTTATTTAAGTGTTTTTTTAAACATACATTGCCTAAAAACATGAACATGGAAATAAAGATACGAGCCTCAAAAATTTACACAAAGTGTTTTCTTATTTTAATTCAAGAAGGGTTTAGATTACATTTCTATAGGGGACCTCATGGATGGCAACTCAACTCTCACAGTGGAAGTAAAAGGGCATAGTCAATACTTGCTCAACAAGGAATCCAACACTTCCAATTTCAGAAGACAACCTTGGCTAGGGACATCTAGGCTACCCTATACCCCCAGTTGGTTGTACCTTGTGCACCCCGTCTCAGCCCCGTCTCAATCACAAGTGTACTTGCCTTCCCTCTTCACACTTGAGGTTGTCTTTTAAATATTTCCTTTCCACACACCAAATTCATATATTCATCTCATTTTATCCATCACATCCACCAAAGGTACTCCCCATTATTTATAATACTCAAAGGGTGGTTATAACCGACACACCCATTTACATTTCTTTGAATTCATTTTGTATATAATAATTTTGTATGAACATAATAAACCATCATTGGGTTTATACAACATCCTTTCTCGTTTGACTTTTCATTCCATCCCTTTTTACGTTAGGAATTCGATTAATTTCTTTTTTATGACTAATCTCAACCCATAATTATTAGCGAGAAATTAGTCACATGACATTTCACTCCCTGTAAATCAGCTTCTGACCTTAGGAGCATATGGTTGCTCTGAAACACATTTCACGAGCAACAATACTTGGTCAAAACAGTATGTTTAGTTTTATTGCATATAGCACTATCAAAAAATTTCCATCTTACACAATTCCCTCAATGTTTTAGTTTATTTATCCATAATTCCGTCAAGTTTCATTTTAAGTTCATTTAAACGTGATTGAAAACACTATACATCAAATTCATAAAGCTAGCTAGCATTCTAGCTAACCAAAAAATATTGTCACAAACTCTTAGTGATAATATCAAGTTCTAAAGGTGTTTTAAAAAAAAATCACATTATTTAATATGCACAACTTAACTGATATAAGCAATCGTTAATTCAAAGTAACATATTGTGATTGCGAGCTTATTTGATTGATGATAATCAATGCATAATTACATGTTCCCTCTTTTTCTTTGATAGGTAACAATACTGGACCACCCCACAATAAATCAAATAATCATGAGTTTGGTTAGTTCATTAATAGATTGACAATAATGAGGTTTTAGAAATAGTTTATGTTCCTAGAACTATTTTGATGGACTTGTTCAACTACTCTATTTGTGTGTAATCAATCTAAGTCACTAAGGAAAACATCCATAGATTTGTACTGTTACACAAAAGTTACAAATATCGTAACACTGTATCGAACAACAAAATTAGTTTTTATCATGAGGGGTTTTCTCTCCCCTTGTGAAAAACTCTAAATGTCCCCATTTTACTATATATAATTTGTATATTAACTACTCTTAGAAAACATGTACGCAATTCAATATTGGATGACTCCAGTATGGACAAAGTGGGCACACCCAAATGTTGTGTGATGTGCATACAATATTTTCTATCATTTGTTTTCACATCTAATGTATAAACTACTTGTAACTAACAAACATGTCTATGGGCACTTTTCCTTATTTTATGATTTCTTTCATAGGCAATTTTCACAATTGACTTCACTACCAAAATGTGGTGGGATAAATGCCCTTCCCTTATTATTTGGTTCCTTTTCTAGTAACTTCTTTATATCTGTTTTTAACTTTTTATTTTTACTTTTCACATTATTTATTAAACTTGAACTTTGAAGTACTAAATTACTATTCCATTTTATTTTATGATTGGAAATATATAAGGAAATAAAGAATATGAGTTGGGTAATGGGCTATGGTGGATGTATAGGGCAAGAAGATCACAAAACACGTAGAAAATAATTTATTAAGATGATATCACGATTAACAGAAATTATGAACCCTAAAGCAAGCGATTAAAATGGTCAAATGTGAAATTTATCTATCAATAAAAGTGTGTTATCAAAATTAAAAGGATATATTTATTTTTTGGGTATGACCTGCAACAAATGGATTGATGTACTAAAATGGAATAGTAATCAAAGTTCAAGTTTAATAAATAATGTTAGAAGTAAAAATAAAAAGTTAAAAACAGATATAAACATTTTAGTACAGTTTAATAAATAATGTTAGAAGTAAAAATAAAAAGTTAAAAACAGATATAAAGATTGAAGTACTAAATTACTATTCCATTTTAGTACACCAATCCATTTGTCGCGGGTCATACCCAAAAATAAATATATCCTTTTAATTTTGATAACACACTTTTATTGATAGATAAATTTCACATTTGACCATTTAAATCGCTTGCTTTATGGTTCATAATTTCTGTTAATCGTGATATCATCTTAATAAATTATTTTCTCTGTGTTTTGTGGTTTTCTTGCCCTATATTTCCACCATAGCCCATTACCCAACTCATATTCTTTATAATCATAAAATTGCTTATTAATCATAGAATTTGGTTTTAAGTATACTTCTGCAATAAATAGTACAACCTACTCTATGACAGACTATTCACATTTTTCATATATAAACATTATAATATGAAGTAACTCTACTATTAAAATTCTTAAAGTAAATTCATCTATAATAATGGTTTTGGTAAATTTCTCACATACCCTTCCACCTGCTCCCAATTATTCCTACATTAGAATAATTTCATGAGTGTAATTATAGGTTAAAGTAGCAATTGTATCTAGGTGACACGATGGAGGTGCCGATAGCGATAGCAACGAGTGTCAGTGGAAAACAAACTTGAAGAGCCGAAGGAGCTATGTATGAGTGGACAGGAGTTGCAAATGTCTAGTCAGTGAAGAAATGTTGGGGCAGTTGTAGGAGTGCCTCACCTCTTTTATTATTATGAATTTGACATACACACCTAGAGCCATCTTCAAGTAGCGTTGGAATGAGATAAGAGGAGAAGTGCTCAGGTCATCAAGGGAGCAAACTCATGGGACAAATCTGAAACCAAGCATTTTTGTTTAGCACATCCAATATCTATAGTTGTTTTGTGCAATGTTAGACCTCGAGCTTTTTGGATTGCTGCGTTAGTTCATAACCTTGGTGGAGGAGGATTTTTCGCAAAGGGGCAGCCACTTGAAAGCTTCTTCAAAGGGCCGTCCCATATGAATTTCCAACACACAAAGGTATGTCCTTGGCAGGAGGCATTAGGTCACCAACGAGAATTATAGACATGTTACCTAAAGAAAGCATTTTATGATGGGGGAAAGCCACTTGTAGAGCAAGTCAACAAGGGGAAAGCGATATGGGGCCAATGGAAGGGAGGCATGGAAGAAGTAAGAGTGGAAGGAACGAAGGTGAAACAATGTCAGAGGAAGAGGGGTGATGAAGATGGGTCTTGGGGTATGTGAGAACACAAAAGGCTTTGAGACTCATTTCTGACACGTCGAAAAAGTTGTTGGAGAATGACTTGAGAATTTGTCTTGGATTATAGTTTAAATGAAGTCTTTCATGCGCGACATGAGGCATGCACAAAGAGTGAAGCCAAGGGAGAGATGGTCAGCCTAGTTGAAAGCCTCCAACTAGTCAAATCCCTCCTCTGCCATCAATGATTCTATTCTTTCTTTTGGAAAATCACATATAGGCTATGTGTCATTTGTGCAAACCACTTGAAGGAGGAAGGGGGTGCGGACTACGTGGAGGGAATATGGCTAAAGTTTTTGACCTTGAGATCAACAGTCCATACTCGATATATTCTTCCTTCTAACGATAAATGGCAAAAATAGATTCACTATTACAATGGTTATTCATGATAGTAGTTGCCATTCAAACATCAAACCTAAAACCATTTGGAGTTTATTTCCGATAAGGGACTTGGAAATTGTATGGAGCTGTCATTCTGATGTGGGACTTCAAATTGTACGATGGGATTTTTTAAGGGCAAGTACAAACTGCCAAAATTTTGGTAACAAGGCTTGGTTGGCCTCCTAGGTTATGCGAGAACATGATAGGCTTTGGGAGCCAAGCTTTCTGGCTTCGATTGGATTTCCAATGGAGCCTCTCACACATGGCATGAGCTGGGAACAACACAAGGTGAATTCAAAGGGGGTTCTAGTAGTTGAATCTAGGGGTGAATGTTAGCACAATTGAAAGCTCCCAACAACAAAAATCCCTCCTCTATCTCTCGAAGACTATGTAAACACATAATTCTCAAGATAATACATTAACGTGTAAACATATAAACATGAGTTGTAAGGATGTAACAACTAAAAAACAATCTTTATAGGCTGTAAGCAAAATAATATAATTTTATCTAATTTAAAATATTTATTTTCCTTTTAACGTTTCCATTTCGGTTGATTGTTGTTCTACATTGTAAGAGGTCCTCTAAAAAACCTTACGTCTTTATTTCCTTTTTAACATTATCATTTCAATTGATTTCCATTTGAGTTGGCCATATTTGGCTCACGAGCACACTAATATTTAGATTAGAACTAATTTGTAAATGTGTCGTTATAACTCAGATATTAATAACTAATACAAACAATTGTCCTATTTAATACAATGGTTGAGTATTAAATTTGTCTTAATAGCTACCTACCTAAAAAGTCTTACTTTTTAATGGCTTTGTAATTTTTTTGAGATTACTGCAATTAGTTTGTTGTGTTTTAACTTTTAATAAATGGAGTGTTGAACTAATACAACAAAAAAAATCTTGTAAACAAAATAGAAATAGGAAATACTTCAGAACATAATAACATGACATATTAAGAATAAATTGTGACACATGTTGATGACACGAGCATGTCTGTACTTGAATGCATTGCACAGTTTGCCTGCCTCAACCATTGATGCACTGTTGTTTATTAGAACCCTTCTGCAGGATAATTGTTTTCGGGTATAAATACATGACACTATGTAGAACCCACAATTGCAATCCACAGTAGTGAATTTGAAGAGAAAATTGATAGTCGTGTTGAAGAGTAAAGTTCTGCCCCATGTTAGGCAAACCCGACGACCTGCATAGAAGGGGGCAACCTTCAAGTCTTTGCCCTCAAAGGCAAGAAACCTTGTTGCTCGAAATTGCTCAGTTGAATACCAAATCCACCTATACTATAATATACTTTGAAAACCTGTTTATTTATCTCCTTTTTAGTTGATTTCCATTCCAACTGGCCATTCTTGACTTCATGTGCACGCTAATATTTAAATTAAAATTAATTTGTAACTCTTAATATTTGATTCAATTAATGTAATATTTGTTGACTATTAAATTGGTTCTAATAGCTGCCAATCTAAAAGGCCTCGTTTTAATGGATTTGCAACATTTTGAGATTACTGCAATTACATTTATTATATGGTTTGATAACATACATTGAATTGATACAACAAAATAAAAACTATAAAGATAATGAAAATAGAAAATATTTTACAATAGAAAAACATTGGTATATTAAGAATAAATTTCGACATAATGTAAAGTTTGCAGCAAGTTCGAAAATATACATCGGTTACATCGGAGTGTTGGGGACAGTAACTCCTGACACACATTACAAGATATGAGCATATTGGAAATCAAGTTGTTGAAAAAGATATGACATTCATGATGTGGTTAATGAGAATCTAATCACAAATATGATCATTTTAGGTAGTGTTTACGTGGGGACGCGTCCACCCCCTTTTCCTCACGTCCCAGACATCTGGGACGTCCTGGGGACTTGGGGACGGGGACGGGACATTTCCCCGCCGTCCCTAATTTCCAAAAAAAAAGGGGGACGTCCTCCACAAACAGGGAATGCACCCGGGACGTCCCGGGTGCAAAAGACTATTGGGAACGTCGTCGGGGATGTCACGATGTCCCCAATGATAATGCTGCATTTCCAACGTTAAAAGACATCAATTTTCAGTTTTTTTAATACCTTTTTTTAATATTTTTTAAAACTTTTAATACATTCTAATAAAAAACAACATGCCCTAACTGAATATTGCATTGTGTTCTAGGCAAACAGTGAGAATCCTTTGGCCAAGGCTGTGGTTGAGTATGCTAACAAATTTAGACCAGCAAGTTCAGACTTAAGCTGGCTGCCTGAATTACAAGATTTTGTTTCAATAACCGGTCATGTTGTCAGAGCTTTAGTGCAGAACAAGACTATTCTTGTAGGAAACACAAAGCTGATGTTAGATTCTGAAATCACTATTTCTGAAGATGCTTATGAAATTTTGAAGGAGGCTGAAGAGATGGGCTCAAATAGAAATTTTGGTATCTTTTGATGGAGTGTTGGTTAGCATGCTTGAAATATCGGACCCGGTTAAGCTAGAAGCGCAAGATGTAGTGTCCATTTTGAAGTCAACGAACATAAAGAGTATTGTGGTTACTGGAGACAACTGGGGTACAACAAATGCCATTGCCGAGGAGGTTGGGATCGAGGACTGTTATGGCAGAGACACTACCCACTGTTATGTGATGAAATAATTGTATTAATCATTAATGGTTTTTAAATCTTCAAACTTTCAATTTTAAGTCTTAGTCTATTGAATTATTCATGTTATATTTGTAAAATTAATAAATTATATATATTTTTTATTAGCTGTGCCCCTGCTGTCCCCCAAAGTTTCAAAAAATTTTGCCATCCGGAAACCCCGTCTCTACGACCCTACGTCCCGCTGTCCCGAAGTCTTAGGTAACTATGATTTTTAGGACATACAATAGCAACTCACTTGTGGTCAGTCGCACGAGATAACACATTTAAAAGCGGAACTCGTGGCCTAATTTGCTTATCAACAATCTGAATGATTAACTATTAATATCAGACAAGTTTCTACAAAGCCAAAATAATTATTGGCATTATGTTTTATGGTTTCCGAGGAGAACCAAATATATTGTTCGATTGTACTGCGGGTATAAAGACTTAAAAGGATAAAGAGGTGCAGAATTTGTTGTCAAGTGATGGAAAAGGCTTAACAGATTCACGCAGATTTGCAGATTTTCCTTGAGAGATGGAAGGATAGAAGAAAAGTGAAGACAAAAGGGCTAGTTTTAGTAGGAGATTGGTAGGAAGAAGAAGGGAGAGGTCTGGGAAGGGGAACCTTTTTTTTGGTTGTATTATGGATAAATATAGCGGAAGCGAGGAAGAGGAGATTTCCATGCAGATATTGACAAATTTAGTGGCCATCAGTGACTTTTCTAGACTTAGAATGCTCACTATAAGTGCTCTAGCGGATGCTGAAGAAGAAGAAAGTAAGAAACAGGTTAAATACAGAGATAGCTTGAAAAACCATGTGGCAAATATGGGCAGCCCTATCACCCACAGCTGCTCCACTTGCATGGCCATGATCAAGCTGCAATGCATCCGATTTGCATTGAAACCGTTAATAGAGGCCGTCCAATATGTCGTTGATACGGCATGTTAGTGGCAGCTTCCCTTGTTCTAATAGTGAAAACGTCTATCGGTGTAAATATTAGAAAATTTGGCTATAAAATGTTTTTTAAAAAATATTAATTGTTACCAATTAGTAGAAAATTTCGTAGAAGATGATAGAGATATTAATCAATATGATATACATAAAATTCGAAATAAAACCTTGAGATTGATACGTTTTGGTGTTTTTCAAATACGTCTTTAAGTATCATGTCTATTGTTATTGTATTTTTTTAACACCTAATTCATTCTCATATTAAAAGTTGTATGCATACTTGGACTTAATCACTAAATAATTATGCCTTCTTAATTATCACATGCATTAGTTAACTCATTAATATGAGATATTATCACTACACATTGTATCTTTTATTGTGATTATTGAAATCCATAGCCCCAACTCCTTATTGCAAAGTTGCTTAGAGTGTGTGTATACTTAAGATAATACTGAGTTATAGATACACAAGGCCTTGATTTCTCATTTGTAATAATCAAGAATATGTTGTATTCAGTAATTCTTCATTTTTAAGTGGAAATAATTGTAGTTTGTATGCAATCAGTGCTGTGCGGAGGGAGGAGGCGTCTATAAGTGTGTGTTGAGCGCCTAGCCGTAGGACTCGGTGTCTATGGAGCTATGATGTGGCTGTGAAGATTAGTGGCAGCTCATGTATGTGTGTTGCGTCAAGGAGTTACCTGGCAACTGTGATCATTGCCATTCACAGAGAATTGTTTGCATCGTGCGAAGAGGAGCTGTTCGTCACTTAATGTTGGGTGTTTTAATAATGTTTATTTTGTTTAAACTTTAATGTTATATTTTATTTCGTTTTAGTGATTTATTCATTTGTTTTATTGTATAACAGATTCATGCTATTTAAAGTTTTGTTTCTGTTCAATTTGTTTTCTTTACCTTTTAATTAATATTTAATATTTATTGTAGACACCCTAATTTCGCATCTGTCCTAAATCAATTAATTCCCCTTCCTCATTTTCCAAAAAAATACACTTCGAATTAATCAAATATAATTTGATTAATTATCTATTTCAAAATCCAAAAAATAACCCAATCCTCACCACATGTCATTATTCTCCATGTTTTTTCTACTATTGAATTAAAAATTCAAATTCAAATCTTCACCCACCCTTCGTGGTCCCCACTCACTTAAAATCCTCCACTTATGAATTAAAAATATAATTCAAATCGTCACCCATTCTTCGTGGGCCCCATTCATTTAATCTTGCCCACATTTTCAAACCACTCACTTAATGTTGTCCACATTTTCAAACCACTCACTTAATGTTGCCCACATTTTCAAACCATGATTACTTAAATTACTTTAAGTTAATCACTCCCCCAGGCTATAAATACAACCTTACCCCTCCCCTCTAAGGACACGAATAATAAGCTTGAATGCCATATCTAAGTTCTTGCATCCTTTGAGTAAAGAACATCCTTTTGACTTGTCTTAATGCCCAAATAGCCTCATAATCCATTTTTCCATTTGGTGCAAAGTAAGATGATCGTTGTTGCAGGAAGGTCTTGCTCCGTCTTGAAGAAAAACACCTAATATCACACAATCAGGGCTCAATCCAAGTTTCCTAGCCCATTCTGAGGTTTGCTACGAAATGCGAAGGAGGAGGTATGATTATTGGTATTTTACTTCCTTGTTAGTAGTGCATTTTTCCTAGCTTACATTCTGGCACGCTCGGTGGGAGTGATTAACTTAGAGTAATTTAAATAATCATGGTTAGAAAATGTGGGCAAGATTAGATGAGGAGGATTTGAATTATATTTTTAATTCATAAGTGGAGGATTTTAGGTGAGTGGGGACCATGAAGAATGGGTGAAGATTTGAATTTGAATTTTTAATTCAATAGTATAAAAATATGGAGAATAATGACATGTGGTGAGGATTGGGTTATTTTTTGGATTTTGAAATAGATAATTAATCATTTGATTAATTCGAAGTGTATTTTTGTGGGAAATGAGGAAGGGGAATTAATTGATTTAGGACAGATGTGAAATTAGGGTGTCTACATCTGCCCCTCTTTGGAAGGGTACTATGAAAGTAGTGTTCTTTCAAAGAAAGTAGACGGGATGGGGAAAGAATTCAATCTACTTTTCTTAAGCAAAAGGTAGAGCGAATGTTTGTTGGGGAGAATAGAAAGTGGTGAGTGACGGATGTCATAGTATCCTCCAAGGCAAAAATGTCATGAGAAGATGTGATTATGGATAGATGTGGTGATGCCCCCTCTAGAGGATTGACGAGAATAGAATATATGACAGAACTCTTGAAAAGAAGAGAAATGAATTCTGCGGAGAAGAGGACGATAATGAAGTGGAAGAGACTGGAATGATTGCATGACGCAAATGGAGAAAGGATTCAATCGGCCTTTAATGCTAGGTGTGAGGGTGTGTGGGAAAGAGAAAAGGGAATGGATAGGATTGGGGGGTTGATTACGAGAAGAGTAAGGGAGATAGGGGAGGGGAAAAAAAGAATGAAAAAGGTACAAATAAGAGAGGGATGATAGGGGAAGAAGGGAATGATGAAGGACAAACAAAGCAAAAACAGGAAAATGACAGAATAGAGGGTGAAGGGATAAAATAGAGAGATGTGCAAAATGAAGGAAGCAACAGATATAGTAAAGAGGGATGCGTGAAAGTGAAAGAAATGATAGAGCTGAGAAAAGCAGGAAACGGGAAAGGATAAATAAGATGGAGAAAACGGGGTGGGAGTAGGGGGTGAAATGGAATGGATGAAAATGGAAAGAGGACGAAAGAAGAAGTTGAATGGAGAAAAAAAAAGAAACTATGAGGGGCGAGGAAAGTGTGAAAAAGAACAGAGAAAAGAAGAGAAATAGATACAGAATAAACGAAAAGGTAGGGGTGGTTGATAAAAGGAGAAGTGGTTAGAAGAAACGTGAAAATTAGGGGAGAGGAAAGGAAGATAGAGCGAATACAGGGAGAAGATTGAAGGAATCGTGTCATTGCGAGGAAGACCAAGGCAAAGAATATGGAACAGACCGTATGGAGATGCATGTGGAGGGTGGTATGATAAAAAAGACAGGACAACGCTGAACAACTAGGTTATCGATGGGGAAGTAAGGAGGAAACGTGATGGAAAAAGGGGAAGAAGACGATACAGGGGAAGGGAAATAAGACGAGGGGTGGGAGAGAGAAGAGGATAACAAAGAAAATGATGTAGAAGGGAATATAGAAAGGGAGTAATAAGTGGAAGGGGAACAGTATAAGGAATGTTCAGAGAAGAAAGAGGGGAGGAATGACATCGATTGGAAAAGATGCGGAGATGCATGAAATGAGGATACTAGGATGACGAGAAAATAGAAAAAGGATGTATGATGAAGACAGTAAAAATATTGAAGAGGGCGAAGAGAAGATGGAGAGATGGGTAAGAAGCGACAAGAAAGGGTGGGATTGAAGGAAAAGAATAGGAGAGAAAAGAGAATGGGGGATAGAAGAAGCAATACCAATGGGGGACATTAGGGAAATCCCCTTTACAATGAGTGGTGGGGAAGGGTGAGAGAAAAAATGAAGAAAAGGAGAAAGCTAATGAGGATTGGAAAGGGTAACACCAACAAAGGGACGTTAGAGAAAGCCCTTTTACAATGAGTGGTGGGTTTAGAGGAGGGAAGGAATGAAAGAAAACTCTAGAAGGTTCAAGGGAGTGAATGAGGTCGTGCGGAATGAGGATTGATGATTTTTTCGGGAACACCCATTTACAATTATTAGCGCGGGAATAGAAGATGATGATGAAAGAATGATAGAGGAATGTGAACAATAATTGTGAATGCGTGTGTGGGTAGAAATGTGGCGGGGATTTGAGAAGATGAAGTGGAAAGAGTTAAGAAAATGGGAGGGATGAGTTGAGACTAGGTGAAAGCGAGGAGAGGATGCGGGTGATGAGGATGAACGAGGTGAGGATGAAGAACCAAGACATGAAAATAATGGGAAGAAACGTTATGAAGGATGATGGATCAAGAAGGGGAAAATGGGGGAAAAGAACGTGATTGTAGGCGGAAGAGATTAGATGTATGTTGTAAGAGGATATGTGAAGAAGGGATAATAATAGGAGAAAAAAGTGGGTAGTAGGAGATACCAGGTGGAAGAAGCGATCAACAAAGTGAACGAAGAATGAGGCCGGGGAGAAGTTCACGATGACAAGTTAAATGTAGGGAGGACCCTGACATAAGATTTTCATCTGACGGAAGTGGTTAAGTAAGATTGCCAAGCGAGCAAAACTGAGGATAACAAGTGGTCAAGCGAGAAGTGGTGTTTGCGAGAATTGAAAAGGAGGTGAAAGGATGTGATAATGGGGAATGCCGAGAAAAAGTGAAGGGTGAAGGGTGTGTAGTGATGGGGAAAGGCAAGGAGACAGATCATCCTTAAGAGGGACTCTTAAGTGAGATCGCCATGCTGGGTGAGTGGTTAAGTAAGATTGCCAAGTAGAGGAGGGTGATAGTGGTGGTAAAAAGATGTGATGATGCGGAATGAAGAGAAAATATGGATGGTGAGATTGAAGAGTGAGGGGCGAGTGTAAGATGACATGTCATTCTTAAGAGAATCGCTTAAGTAAGATCGTCATGCTGCCGGAGAGGTTTTGTAGGATCATCTAACCGACAGGGATGATATGTAAGGAGAAAGACAAGATGATATTGGGGACGGGTGGAATGGTAGGTTGAAGAAGATGATCGCGACGAGAGGCGGGAGAAATAAGATGGGGGAAATATGATGGGATGGGGGAAGGCCATAGGGCAGATCAACCTTAAGTGGAATTCTTAAGTAAGATTGCCATGCGACCGAAATGGTTAAGTAAGATTGCCAAGCTGAAGAAGGATGATGATAGAGTTGGTGGGAATAGGGTATGACAAAATGGATTGAAGGGGAACCCTCAAGTGAATTTGCGATACTATGAGAGCGTGTAATTAGGATGACCAAGCATAAGACGGGTTTGGGGAAGGATGATAAAAGAGTGAGTGAGGTATGCCTTAGTGGTATATGATATGAGATGAGGTGATAACAAGAAAGGAAACAAAGGAGTGTAACATGAATGGATGAAGGAATATATGTAGTAGAGGGCGGAGAGTGTGAGGGGAATCCTTAATTGGGATGCCCGCGTGGTGAGAGTAATGATGCGAGAATGAGAAGCAGAAGAGGTGGAATGGGAAGATGTGTTTGGTAGTGATTGTTGTTTGATGAGAGGGGAGGTAGTGAAGAAGCTTCTACAGCAGGAAGATCTTAAGGAGAGAGTAAACCTCCGCTGAGAATTCCATATAGAAGGGGTTATTAAGATTGTCAAGCGGGAAGCAAAAGGGTGAAAGGAAAGAATACAAATGGATGAGAGGGAACATGAATGGTGAGAAGGCTAATATGGGGATAAGTGGCGGAGGAGTAAAACTGAGGAGCGAGGATGAATGGATCAAATACATGGTGAGCATGGTGGGGGAGGAGCTGCTGGATAGTGAATGCTACTTGAGAAAGATCGTCAAGTAGGATTCACAAACTGCAACGGTGATCAAGTAGGATTCTCAAACTGGGGAATGTATTAGTATGGGTGAATGGATGGGGTGTAAAGTAAGATGTTGATCATGCAAGAAGATACCCACGTGACGAAAAACATCTTAATTTTAATATAGCACATAACAGGATGCATTGTGATATAAAAGATCATGATGACTAGACTGTAATATGCGTGATAACATAGACAAGGGCCATCAAAAAGATTTGATGCCCCAGTATGATATGCAAATGGAAGAGAGCATAGACAGAGGCCATCAAGAAAGTATGATGCGCCAGTACGGCATGCAATTAGATAACATAATAATATTAGAGAGAACACCAGGATACATAAAATCAAGATTCCCCTGTAATATATCAAGATACAAGAAAGCAATTGATAATTTACAACTAGTAATGCAACACAAGAACCAATAAACATGTCCCTAACGTGTTCCACAGTGAGGATTGATTGGATGTGCCCCCAAGCAGGGGTACGAAGACATAGTAAGTATTGAGTCATTGTCCTCAAACAAGGAAACAATGAGAGCCGGATTTGCCCCAAGGAAGGATTCACGCGAGGAGAAGTGGTTTGAATTTGGTAGTCATAAGGTGATTGGATCATTCGTTGGGGATAATAGTTCAAAGGTGTAAATGTGTTGGTTATTTTAGAGTTTTTGCAATTTTTTTGTTTTTTTTATTATAGATAATAGATTTTCTAATGTTTTTTGGATTTTTGACGATTTTCAAATATTTTTGGATTTTTGACGATTTTTGCTAATGGTTTTGGATTTTTGACGATTCTGTCTAATGATTTTGGATTTTTGATGAGTGTTTCCATTGTTTATGGATTTTTGATGAGTTCTAATTTTTTTGTTGGATTTTGGACGATTGTTTCTAATGTTTTTGGGTTTTTGACAATTTTCAAATGTTTTTAGATTTTTACAAAGTTTTTCGGTTTTTGACGATTTTTAAATGTTTTTGAATTTTTGGATTTTTACATTGTTTTTGGATTTTTGACGATTTTCAAATGTTTTTGGAATTTTGGATTTTTACACTATTTTTGGATTTTTGGAGTTGTTTTTGGATTTTTACAATGTTATTGGCAATTTATGGACCAGATTGCAGACATATTTTTCAGAGACGATAAACCAGGATATTATCCGTATGTACCGTGTTTTGTGTTGTAACTTATGCTCAGAATAATACAAATTCTCTTTCCATTGACATGATATGATGAAAAGAAGTCTAGCTCCATTCTTGACTCCACACAACTAGTAAGATGCGTGGGCTCATCACTGAGAATCAAGAAGGACGTAGGAGTTACATAATGAATATAGAGACAAATGCTAACAACAATCCCTTTGGGAAATTGTGACTCCATTCTTTATAACGGTACTCAACCAGTTTCAAAAATGGCTTTCATTTTATGAGTTACATGCTAGACTTGAAACAATTATGCGGCCTGCTGATTGGTAAGATATGTAGTTAAGGGATAGTTCTCTCTTCACTTAGGCATCTAAATTACGTGTTTGGGGATTCTATAATTTGTGAGCACTGTAAGATTTTGTAGTTTTGAAATGACTCCCTATGCCATGCCCCATGCTATTAGTGAGAAGCAAGGGCTCATTACCGAAGGTAAAATATAAGCGAGTGAATTCCCTTTTTGTCTTTTTTTTGTTTTATTTTTAATATTTTGCAATGTTTTTATGCTTTTATGAGAATAACCCGCTACGCTTTGCCCCATGCCACTTGTAAGAGGCAAGGGTTTATCACCGAAGACAAGACGTAGACGAGTAAGGGCACCTTCCTCCATTCCTAGTCTCACACTAGTAGTAAGAAGTGTGGGCTCAACACCAAAGACTATGAAGGACGAAAGATGTTACAATGAATTATTCATAAGTTATTCAATTGATGATTTTTTTTACAATAGTGCTTTGTATTTGGGAAGAAACGTTTTCCCCCAATCTAAGCCCCCACGATTAGTAGGACGCGAGGGTTCAACACCGAAGACTGAGATGGAGGACCAAACGAACTGGGTAACGAAGGTTAGAGCTTTGTCATGGAAGAGAGAATGTCTTTGAAGGAAATATATTACCATCAGTAAGCTTCTAGGTATGACCATAGATGAAAGCGACTGAAAATGGAAGAAGTATGATGCTCACAAACTTAATAGGATTTATATTAGCACTTATCTCATGATGATAAATATGAAGATGTGATTTTGATAAAGAAAATATCTGCTAATGGAAATGAATAAATTTAAATTATTCGGAGATAAGCAAGACAGAAGGAACAATGTACACGTTGATTTCCGGAATAGTGAACATTTCAAGGATAAAATTTCTTTAAATGAACTGCATTCATTGGTTCATCAAAATCTTGACTATCTTCAGCGGCCAATTTATAGACTCCAGAACCAAATTTAGCTGTGATTACATAGGGTCTTAACCAATTAGGCTCAAATTTTCCTTTTCTCGTTCTTTAGTGGTATTCTTTTGATTTTCTTTTAAAACGATGTCACCAATTTCGAATTCTCTGGGTCTTACCTTTTTATGATAACTACATTGCAGTTAGTTTTGATAGACTTGAAGATGATTGAGAGCATTAAGTCGTTTTTCATCGAGAAGCTCAAGCTCTTGAAGCCGTGATTGTCGATATTCATCCTCATTAATTACATCTTGAAAGGAGATCCTCAAGGATGGAAGTTCTATCTCAATAGGTAAAATGGCTTCACAACCATAAACAAGGGAAAATGGGGTGGCTCCGGTAGGCGTGCGGTAAGATGTACGGTAAGCCCAAAGAGCGGGGTAAATTTGAGTATGCCAATTACGTCCATGGGTGTTGACAATCTGTTCCATGATGGATTTTAACGTCTTATTGGTTGCTTCTGCTTGACCGTTGCCATTTAAGTTTGATGTGAAAACGTTTGGCTAGGTCTTTTACATCCTGGTTTTTAAATGATTTGCCATTATCTACAACTAGAGCGGATGGAATACCAAACCAACAGATGAGATTATTAAAAATAAATTTCGATATTTGGCTACCGGTAACATAAGTGAGAGGCATAGCTTGTACACATTTAGTGAAGTAATCGGTAGCGGTAATGATGAACTTATGTCCATCGGAAGATGTTGGTCTGATTTTACCAATGAGGTCAAGTCCCCATTAAAAGAAGCACCATGGTGTGGTTATCGATTGTAATACCTGGGAATGTGTGTATTTAAAATTTCCATGCTTTTGACATGCTTGACAACGTTTGACAAAATGACATGCGTCACTTTACATGGTGGGCCAATAATATCCAACTCGCAGGATTTTCTTGGCTAAGGCGATACCATTCGTGTGTGCTCCACAGATACCAGAATGGACTTAAGCTAAGACACTCGAGGATTCTTCCTGATTAAGACAGCGGAGAAAGAGTTTATGCTAAAATGGTGTAACGAGAAGCGCGTTGTGCTAAAGCACGTTTATGCATTGGTTTCATGTCAGCAGGAAATGTTTTATCACGATTGAAGGTATAAAGATCGTGGTACCAAGGGTTATTCGGACCCACGATCTCACATACCATAGTGTTTTCAAGAAGATCATAGGCAGACATTAAGAGATGTTCGACGAGAAAATGTGCCTGGGGTTGACTAGATGTGATTTCTAATAGGGATCCGATGGTTGCCATAGCGTCGGTAGATTTATTACAAATTCTAGGAATTTGATCAAAGCTAATTAATCGAAAATAGCTTCGAAGGCTATCCACCATGTGTTTATATGGGATAAGTTTTTCATCCTTGACCTGGTATTCATCGGTAACTTGTTTGATAAGTAAAAAATCACCAAATACAGCTAATTCTGTAAGATTCCAAGATATAGCCAGTTTTAATCCTGCGATGAGAGCTTCATATTCTGCGATATTGTTGGTACATGAGAATGCTAAGCGAAATGATTTGGGGATAACATGTCCGCTGGGTGTGATAAGCAAAATACCAGCCCCTGAGTCATGAAGATTACAAGATCTATAAAAAAGTAGAGTCCAGGCTGGCGCGATGTCTATGTGTAGAATATTTTCAATAGGAAAAGAGAATTGAAGTGGTTCTGTGCCAGGAAGGGGTGCCTCGGCAAGTTGGTCGGCAAGGGCTTGTCCTTTAATTGCTTTCTATGGAACAAATTTGACATCGAATTCACTAAGTAATACGACCCAACTAGACATTCTTCTTGTGAGAATGGGTCTGGACAACAAATATTTGAGAGGATCAATTGAGGCAATCAACTTAGTTGTGTGATTGAACAAGTAATGACGTAACTTATGGAATGCAAAGGAGACCGCGAAGCATACTTTTTCGATTTGGGAATAAAGTACTTCGTGCTCAATAAGTGTTCGACTAAAGTAATATAAAACCTGTTCTTTTCCTTGATCGTTATGTTGTGCTAGTAGAGTTCCTATGGCATGTTCAGTGGAAAATGTATAAAGCAACATGGGTTTATTGGCAACTGATGACATAAGAACAGGTGGACTAGAGAGGTATTCTTTTAACTTAGAAAAAGAGTTTTGGCAATCGCGGTTTCAGTGAAAATGTGCATCTTTCTTGAGGAACTAATTAAAGTGATGGCACTTGTCAGCCAACTGTGATATGAAACACCGAATAGATTGTATCTTTCCCTAAGACTGCATAATTGTTTTAGGTTTTGAGGAGAAGGCATTTCCATAATGGCTTTGACTTTGGCAGGATACACTTCTATGCCTCTTCGTGAGACAATAAACCTTAATAATTTACCAGAGGTTACTCTGAACACACATTTCTTTGGGTTAAAACGAACCTTATACTCGTGTAATCTATCGAAAATGCGTCACAACACACTTGGATGCCTATTCGTGTTTTGGATTTTGTTAATATATCATCAACATAATCTTCCATGATATCATGTAACATGTCATGGAAGATGACAGTCATTGCTCGTTGATAGGTGGCACCAACGTTTTTCAAGCCGAAAGGCATGACCTTATAACGAAAGGTGTCCCATGGTGTAGTAAATGCCGTTTTATGTTGATCCCCTTCAGCAATACGTATCTGATTGTAACTAGAGAATCCATCCATTAAGGATAGCATTTCATGGCTTGCCGTAGAATCAACAATCATGTCTATATTTGGCAAGGGAAAGTCATCTTTGGGACAAGCCTTGTTGATGTCGCAAAAGTGTGTGCATATTCTGATGCCGGGAGTTTTCTTGGCGACGGGAACTAAGTTAGATATTCATTCCGAATAATCAATAGGTTTGACAAAGTCAACTTCCAAGAGTTTCTCGAGTTCGGCTTTAACAAGTAATGTAACTTGGGGATGCATTTTGCGTAGTTTTTGCTTTACAGGTTTTGCATCCGGATGTACCACAAGAGGGTGTACTACAAGAGATGGGTCCAGGCTTGACATATCCTTATATATCGTTACAAATATATCTTGGAATTCAATAAGGAGTGTTGTGAATTCCACGCATTCTTAGTCAGACAGACTAATGCCAAGTTGTAAAATTTTTGGCTGTTCAGTGGTACCAATTAATGTCTTTTGTTTCTTCTACAAGCATTTTAGGTGTATCCTTTTCGGAGAACTATGCTAATGGTTGATGTAGGTTATCAATATCGGGTGTTTGTTGGAACTTTTTGTTGACATGTTTGGTGGATAGGGTGGCGGTGAGGTTTTGACTATGGGAAATCCTCTGTTTGTGTTTTTGATCCAAATTTTCTTAGGGTGAAGAATCTGAATATTTTATCTCTTCGCCAAAATAGGCTGATTCATTTAGATTGATTTCAAATCCTTTTCTATGGTCGGAAATAGGGATTTGGTCGCGAGTTCCAAGGAATTCTTTGACGGCTTCATCATTTTGGAACATGTCCATGGCCGCATGATGTGGTTGGCCATGGTCTATGAAACTCAAATGTGTAGGCTCAAAATTGATGACATTAATAGATAAATGTTCAAAGGAAAGATGTGTTTCAGCGAGGTCCTCAAAAAGACTACATGGAGACGTGATGTCATTATCAGAACTGATGTCATCATTGTCACTTCAAATTATTATGGGAGCAACATCAAACACCTTGAAACTTAGACCATGTTTTCCGTGATGTTGTGTGCAATTTATCGGGTCTAAACGACCTTGTTCATTTGGACCGAGTCTTTTACCCTTACATCGCATATTTTTCATTATTCGGTGAGCTTTGGTAAATTGAGAGGACTCATAACATGGAGCAAAGTCGTCATTATATAACCAAGATCCTGAAAAACTTGGAATATGATCGTTGTCAAGATAACCAAACTTTTTCCAAACTGACTGTCCCATTTGGTAAGTGGGATGGATTCTCAGATGTGGAGCGTTAGGTTTGCCATAGCTATGTGAGGATTTGGTGATATAAAAAGAGTCTGTCATCTTTTGAAATTGATATTCACCACATCCCGTGTCAATGATTTTAAATGTGAGAGATGGGAGACCAATAGGTACCTCATGTGGTGGGGAAGCTAGTTTGGTAGTCTTAAAAGATGAAGAGAATGGGTTATAAGAAGAAGGGGGTGGATTGAAAGATGAAGGTTGGTTATTCACGGGAGGAGGTATCTTAATAGAGGAGGTGTGGTTGGATGAAGACAATTGGCTAGGTGAAGAAGAAGATGGTGAGGTGGAAGAATAATTGTTATTGGAAGAAGAAGCTTGATTAGTGGAAGAAGATGATTGATTAGTGGGAGGACGACTGGTGGAAGATGGTTGACTAACGGATGATAATGGATTGGAAAATGTGTTTTGGTTATGAGATGATGGTTTCGAATCATTGTTAGGGAGTATATCAGCATCAATGCGTGTTTCATTAGGGATTATGCGAGGTGGAGCATATTTATCTGTTGATGGACAATAGTGATCATGTCGATACCGTCCTTCGAGGAATCTACAATACTCAAAAGGTTGGGGATCTGCGCGTAATGTAAATTCCTTGTCCAAATGAGAAAACTTAATGCATTGGTGGAATGTTGATGGGATGGCTTTCATGGCATGAATCCATGGTCGGCCGACGAGAATGTTATATGCAACTTCTACATCTACCACATGACAGACCGTGTCTAAGGTGATGGGTCCCAACTTGGAGAGGCAACGTGATTGTGCCTTCAAACTTTCTTTCGCCATTATCATACCCACGAATGGTTATGATATTGTTTTGTAAATCATTTTCAGTGTAACCTAGACAACGTAAAAGTTTCATGGAACAAATATTTAATGTTGATCTATTGTCGATTAAGACGCGCTTGATTTTACGATGAGTTACATAACCCTCGACATATAAAGAATGATTATTAGCAATGTTGGGATTAAGCAGGGCATAGGGACCAAAAGATAAAATAGGATTGAGGACTGTAAGATATGCAATTAAACCCTGGAATTGTTGTGAATTGATATCCTCAGGGACACGAGCGTTATTCAATGTTTGCATAAGGATGCGTTGTAGTGCGGGAGAAGAATTAAGTAGTTCCATGATTGAAATTTGTGCGGCAGTCTTCTCTAATTGTTTGACAATATTAAATGATGGCGTAGGTTGTGGAGAGGAATTGGCGGCGGAATTAGATGGCAGATTAGGAGATGATGCCGGGGACGAAGTGACAGATTTTTTTGTTGTAGGGACCCACTTTTTTTTCTGTTTAGTGGTGATCCCACAGTCACTTCTGATCTTTATAGTTGCCACTTAAGTCTTGGTCATAATCTATGGTCGAAATGACTGAGTCATACTCGACATTGCTTGATGATTAACCCTTATCTTTCAAATTGTTATCATGGTTAGCGAACGGATTTTTGAACATGTGAAATTTTTCATTAGGTGTTTTTATCTCAGAATTATTTTTTAACTTCTATGTCTCCACGTTCAATCAGGTCTTGGACGTAATGACGGAGTTGCATGCATCGATCTGTGGAGTGCCCTTTTATGCGATGGTAATCACAATATTCATTGTCTTTATACCAATTTGGTTTGGGTTGTCCTTCAAAGGGTCTGACAATGGGATATCTAATCATATTAGCATTTGCCAAATGACGAAAGACACTAAATAGACTTTTTCTGAGAGGAGTGAATTCTCTTCGTCGATTACGAGGAGTTTCCTTTCTAGGGATAATGATTGGTTGTTTAGATTTTAATGTGTTGGTGGGATGGTTTTGGATATTTCGGACATGGTGGGAATCAGTAATGCCATCGTTGACGATATTTCGATTCCGGTTAAAGAATTTAGATTTGTCCTGTTCTGAGGAGTGTCTTGATAAGGTTGGTCTCTAACGGGTGCTTTAAGTAAGCCCTTAGAAATGAGTGCTTTTTCGATTTGTGTCCCCTTTTCGATGATTTTGAAACTATTCAGACAATGTATTTGTATGTGGAATGATAATTCGACATTGAGATTAGGGACAAAAATGCTTACTAGTTGTCTCTCGGGTACTGAGCAGGGAAATCGACTTGCAATTCCGTGCCATCGTTGTAAAAAGGAGGCAAAGTTTTCGTTTGGCCTTTGCCTAGTGTTGCAGAGATCAAGCATGGTTATTTCTGAGTCTAGGTTATAAGAAAAATGTTTGACAAATTTCTCCGATAAGTTTGCAGATGTCGTGACCGACCCTTTGGGAAAGATGGAAAAACCAATCTAAAGCCTGTCCTCTTAAACTTTGGTGGAATTCTCGTAAAAGGTACGTGTCTCGATAGGCAGCTTCCTGACATTGCATGTAAAATTCCTTGACATGTTCACGGGGTCGCCTTTGCATTTGTATTTATGAAACTTAGGGATTTCGAAGGATGATGGAAATGGTAATCGTGATATCTCTGTATCAAATGGATAAGGACACAATTCTTCAAAGTTGAATTGTTTCAATTGTTTTTGTAGTCCCTGAATGGTGTCTTTCATAAATTTCCATTCTTGTGCGAATGGAGAAGCGGGGGACGGTTTATCAAACATGTCATGAGTATTGGAATCTAGATTGAGGTCTTTTAATCTTTCAGCTCTAGTCGTTGCTTCCTCAAGTTTCTTTGCTAAGTCTTGGATTTTAGTGAATAACTCTTCGACCGAAGAACCATTTGGATTGTTTGGTATTTCGTTGTGATAACTTGATTCACCGTTGTTGATGAGTTTGTTAAAATTTTTCGTCCCGAAGTCAGGGGGTAGTTTTGCCCCCATGGCTAAGATGCGTAACAGATATTCATTTTTGTTTTGTTCTATCACCCTATTGACTTGTTCTTGTTCTTCATTGGTGAGTTCTGGTTGTGCGACTTCTTCATCGTCATTTTCATGATTGTGACTGCGAGTGAATACCATGATGAAATGTGTCTGATTAAGCTTAAAAATGGGTAGGAATTTTGAACATGTGTGAGGAAATGAGAACTCGATTATTTTGGATATAGTTCGAATAAGCTCGTGATGACTGATAAGGAGAGTAACTCAAACAAGTTATCTCAATATGATGATGATGTAACTCGAGACGAGTTATTAGAGGATATGTTGCACGTTGTGTAGATTTGGCTTAAACAAGCTTTGGACTATTAATTGGGATAAACGCAATGGTTGACAGAATAATGAGTGAACTCAGACAAGTCACCCAATATTAGTTTGATATAGCTGGAAACAAGCTATGAAGGATGTTTTGACAATTGACGATATGGGGAGTTAGTCACTCAATATCAGTTTGATATAGCCGAAGACAATCTATGACAGATGTATTGTTGGATGAAACAAGCTAATGAAATTGGTGTGATGTTTTGGTCTGCGTTGTTGGATTGTTTGAATGTTTTCGCTTGGTATTGAATTGGTCAAGAACTGATTTTTTTTGTGAAACACAACTAGGGTTTGAACTTTTACAATGAACACATGGATATTAGCCAAGTTTTATAATAAAACAATGCTAAACTAGTTTGTTTTCAAACAGCAAGCAATCATGTGGATCCAATTGTTTTGGCTTATGAGGTAAATTCTTCATGAATGATCATTGTTTCATGCAATCATACAAGTATGCTGTGAAATGGTGGATGCAGGCTCTTATTACTCCAAGAAGATGCGTTCTGCTATATACCCTAGTCTTAATATACCTAATTCTGTACGGGGAGCCCTTAGAGCACTGGAGGAGACTCACCAATTCTTATGTCTGTTTTAGAGTCAATCACCCGTCCAGAACAGGTTTTGTGAAAAGGTGGAAGGTGATGGAGGGATGAATGTGTATGGTGTCCTTATAACTCCTTGAATGATTTACAGGGACGATGCCCAGGCATCGTTGTTACAGCTATTTAGTCGACGTCACCGGTGTAGTTTTGGTGGTGATGAAATCCATCTTGTCTACGTGCAAAAACAAAATGATGAAGTGATTAAATGCAGGGTTCTTTCCAACTTGAAATAAATCACTAGCAGAAAATAATTGTGTACCTAAGCGTATTTTTTTTTTGGTTTCAGCAATTTTCTTTGAATGGTGGTATTTTTGTTATTTTTTTGTTTTTGTTTTTGACAATATTCCAACAACGCGGTTCTACAGAAAACAAATTAGTAGTTATCCTTCAAATGAAATGTTAGAAAAATGATCGTGGCTGTATTTGATTTTCCAGATCGGTCGAAGGTTCAAGAATAGAGCATACACAACCAACGACCAAACAAATATTAATAATATGACAAAGGAAAATAATGATTGAAATGATAGTTGGAAAACAAAGCTAGAGGATCTTGCAATGTTAGAACAAGAAACTGAAAAATTGTGATCGTTTCTGATTTTCCAGATCGCTTGAAGGTGCAATAAAAGAGCATACGCCGATACAATTGGAATAAATTTTTTTAAAAAATGTTAATAATTATTGTAATTAATCATGATTGTGAAATAACGATAATGATCGTTTTCACAAAAAAGAAAAACAACGAAAGAAGAGTGAAAATGTTACCTAGAAGTGTTATCGTGGAAAATTGAAATGTAAGGCAAATTTTTAAAAAAAAAAAAAATTTATTTTGCGTAGTCCGGGTGGCCTCACGTTTCTGATTTCCAATATCACTTTTGAAGTGCGAGGAAAGAGCATATGCGTGAGGTTGTTACGTTAAATAAAATTAAATTAAAATTAAAAAAAAATATATATAATTTTGTTTTTTTGTGAAAAAGATAGGTGTTAGAAGAAATGAAACGAAGATTTTTCTGTAAGTCTAAATCAAAAAATTATTTTTTCATTACATAGATTTTTTCGATATCTTTCCGTTAAAAAATGAAGTCATTCCGAGTTCGGGAGCAAAAGTTATAGCTTCCGGAAGATGGATTACGGTTGCACTCTAAATAAAAATTTTGAACGTGATAAAAATGTCCCGGAAGCTAGTTTTTTTTATTTTCTGACTTCTGTACTTCACATGAGAAGCTAAAATTTTGACAGCAAGGTTAAAAAAGAACAATAAACAGAAAGAAAGTTAAATTACTAAATGATTAACTAAAATGAAAGAAAAAATAATAATAATAATAATAAACTTCTTACAAAGCTGTTATTTTTAGCTAAAGTAAATAAGTAAATGCATTTTCCGGATTGGTTGTCCCATGACAGTAAGATGATAAATTAATGGCTAGTTCATGTGTTTCTACAAATGATGAGTAAATAGTAAAATCAGAATTGAGAACTAAACACCAAGCATCGAGGAGATCAAAGACATGTTGAGTTTTATAGTTGCATTGTTATAACCTACAGATACAACACAAGACACCTCACAACAAAAACACTACCCAAAGCGTGAAGGTTAACCAAAGAAAACCATAACGAACAGAAAAGAAAATAATAACGAACAATAATAAACCAAAAAACAGATAAAACTACTAATTGGGAAATTAATGGTAACAGATCGGAAGTAACCGGGCGTGCCAGATTGAGCTCTGATTCTGGCACCCCTGGTTATTTTCGATCTGTTACCGATTAATTTCCCAATTAGTGGTTTTATCTGTTCTCTGTTTATTATTGTTCGTTATTATTTCCTTTTCTGTTCCTTAGGGCCTTCTTTGGCTAACCTTCACGCTTTGGGTAGTGTTTTTGTTGTGCTATGTCTTGTGGTGTATTTACAGGTTATAACAATGAAACTATGACGCTCATCCTGTTTTTGATCTCCTCTGGTGCTAGGTGTTTAGTTCCCAGTTCTGATTTTGCTATTCACTCATAATCTATAGAAACACATGAATTAGTCATTAGTTTATCATCTTACTGTCATGAGACAATTAATCCGGAAAATGCATTTATTTATTTACTTTTGCTAAAATAACTGTTTTGTAGGAAGTTTAATCATTTTTTTTTTTCTTTTATTTTAGTCAATGATTTTGTGATCTAACTCTTTATTTCTGTTTATTGTTCTTTTTTAACCTTGTCAAAATTTTAGCTTCTCATGTGAAGTACAGAAGTTAGAAAATTAAAAAAACTAGCTCCCGGGACTTTTTTTCACGTTTAAAATTTTCATTCGGAGTGCTACCGTAGCCCATATTCTGGAAGCCTATAACTTTTGCTCACGAACTCGGAATGACTTCATTTTTTTAACGAAAAGGTATCGAAAAATATCTATGCAATGGAAAAATATTTTTTTGATTTAGACTTTCAAAAAAATTTTAGTTTCATTTTTTTTAACACCTATCTTTTTAACAAAAACAACAAAATTATAGTTTTTATTTTTTATTTTTTACGTTTTATTTTATTTCAAGTAACCTCACACGTATGTTCTTTCGTCGCATTTCAAAAGTGATTTTGAAAATTCAGAAACGTGAGGCCACCTGGGCTCTACAAAACAATTTTTTTTTTTAATTTTTTATTTTTTGCCTTACATTTCAATTCTCCACGACAACACTTCTAGGTAACGTTTTCACTCTTCTTTCCTTGTTTTTCTTTTTTGTGAAACCAATTATTATCGCTATTTCACAATCATGATTAATTACAATAATTATTAACATTTTAAATTTTTTTTATTCCAATTGTATCCGCGTATGCTCTTTCTGTGCCCTTCGAGCGATCTGAAAAATGAAAAACGGTCACAATTTTTCAGTTTCTTGTTCTAACATTGCAGGATTCTCTAGCTTTGTTTTCCAACTGTCTTTTAAATCATTATTTTTCTTTGTCATATTATTAATATTTGTTTAGTTGTTGGTTGTGTATGCTCTTTTCCTTGCGCCTTCGAGTGATCTGGAAAATCAAATACAGCCATGATCACTTTTTCTAACATTTCATTTGAAGGATAACTACTAATTTGTTTTCTGTAGAACCGCGTTGTTGAAATATTGTCAAAAACAAAAACAAAAAAAAACAAAAATATCACTATTCAAAGAAAATTGCTGAAACAAAAAAAAAAGTACGCTTAGGTACGCAATTATTTTTTGCTAGTGATTTATTTCAAGTTGGAAAGAACCTTGCTGTTTAATCACTTTATCATTTTGTTTTTGCACGTAGACGAGGTGGATTTCATCACCACCAAAGCTACACCGGTGACGTCGACTAAATAGTTGTAACAACGATCCTTGGGCATCGTCCCTGTAAATCTTCAAGGAGTTATAAGGACACCATACACATTCATCCCTCCATCACCTTCCACCTTTTCACAAACCTGTTCTAGACGTGGTGATTGACTCTAAAACAGACAAGAATTGGTGAGTCTCCTCCAGTGCTCTAAGGGCTCCCCGTACAGAATTAGGTATATTAAGACTAGGGTATATAGGAGAACGCATCTTCTTGGAGTAATAAGAGCCTGCATCCACCATTTCACAGCATACTTGTATGATTGCATGAAACAATGATCATTCATGAAGAATTTACCTCATAAGCCAAAACAATTGGATCCACATGATTGCTTGCTGTTTGAAAACAAAATAGTTTAGCATTGTTTTATTATAAAACTTGGCTAATATCCATGTGTTCATTGTAAAAGTTCAAACCCTAGTTGTGTTTCACAAAAAAAATCAGTTCTTGACCAATTCAATACCAAGCGAAAACATTCAAACAATCCAACAACGCAGACCAAAACATCACACCAATTTCATTAGCTTGCTTCATCCAACAATACATCTGTCATAGCTTGTCTTCGGCTATATCAAACTGATATTGAGTGACTAACTCCCCATATCGTCAATTGTCAAAACATCCTTCATAGCTTGTTTCCAGCTATACGAAACTAATATTGGGCGACTTGTTTGAGTTCACTCATTATTCTGTCAACCATTGCGTTTATCCAAATCACAGCCAACTCAAATCCTTTCATAACTCCTTTTGAGTTATATCACAACCATATCGAGATCAACCTGTTCAGGTTACTCTCCCAATTAATAGTCCAGAGCTTGTTTAAGCCAAATCTACACAACGTGCAACATATCCTCTAATAACTCGTCTCGAGTTACATCATCATCATATTGAGATAACTTGTTTGAGTTACTCTCCTTATCAGTCATCACGAGCTTATTCGAACTATATCCAAAATAATCGAGTTCTCATTTCCTCACACATGTTCAAAATTCCTACCCACTTTTCAGCTTAATCAGACACATTTCATCATGGTATTCACTCGCAGTCACAATCATGAAAATGACGATGAAGAAGTCGCACAACCAGAACTCACCAATGAAGAACAAGAACAAGTCAATAGGGTGATAGAACAAAACAAAAATGAATATCTGTTACGCATCTTAGCCATGGGGGCAAAACTACCCCCTGACTTCGGGACGAAAAATTTAAACAAACTCATCGACAACGGTGAATCAAGTTATCACAACGAAATACCAAACAATCCAAATGGTTTTTCGACCGAAGAGTTATTCACTAAAATTCAAGACTTAGCAAAGAAACTTGAGGAAGCAGCGACTAGAGCTGAAAGATTAAAAAACCTCAATTTAGATTCCAATACTCATGACATGTTTGATAAACCGTCCCCCGCTTCTCCATTCGCACAAGAATGGAAACTTATGAAAGACACCATTCAGGGACTACAAAAACAATTGAAACAATTCAACTTTGAAGAATTGTGTCCTTATCTATTTGATACAGAGATATCACGATCACCATTTCCGTCATCCTTAAAATCCCTAAGTTTCATAAATACAAATGCAAAGGCGACCCCGTGAACATGTCAAGGAATTTTACATACAATGTCAGGAAGCTGCCTATCGAGACACGTACCTTTTACGAGAATTCCACCAAAGTTTAGGAGGACAGGCTTTAGATTGATTTTTTCCATCTTTCCCAAAGGGTCGGTCACGACATCTGTAGACTTATCGAAGAAATTTGTCAAACATTTTTCTTATAACCTAGACTCAGAAATAACCATGCTTGATCTCTGCAACACTAGGCAAAGGGCCAAACGAAAACTTTGCCTCCTTTTTACAACGATGGCACGGAATTGCAAGTCGATTTCCCTGCTCAGTACCCGAGAGACAACTAGTAAGCATTTTTGTCCCTAATCTCAATGCCGAATTATCATTCCACATACAAATACATTGTCTGAATAGTTTCGAAGTCATCGAAAAGGGGACACAAATCGAAAAAGCACTCATTTCTAAGGGCTTACTTAAAGCACTCTTTAGAGACCAACCTTATCAAGACACTCCTCAGAACAGGACAAATCTAAATTCTTTAACCAGAATCGAAATATCGTCAACGATGGCATTACTGATTCCCGCCATGTCCGAAATATCCAAAACCATCCCACCAACACTTTAAAATCTAAACAACCAATCATTATCCCTAGAAAGGAAAACTCTTCGTAATCGACAAAGAGAATTCACTCCTCTCAGAGAAAGTCTATTTAGTGTCTTTCGTCATTTGGCAAATGCTAATATGATTAGATATCCCATTGTCAGACCCTTTGAAGAAGGACAACCCAAACCAAATTGGTATAAAGACAACGAATATTGTGATTGTACCATCTCATAAAAGGGCACTCCACAGATCGATGCATGCAACTCCGCCATTACGTCCAAGACCTGATTGAACGTGGAGACATAGAAGTTAAAAATAATTCTGAGATAAAAACACCTAATGAAAAATTTCACATGTTCAAAAATCCGTTCGCTAACCATGATAACAATTTGAAAGATAAGGGTTAATCATCAAGCAATGTCGAGTATGACTCAGTCATCTCGACCATAGATTATGACCAAGACTTAGTGGAAACTATAAAGATCAGAAGTGACTGTGGGATCACTACTAGACAGAAAAAAAAGTGGGTCCCTACAACAAAAAAATCTGCCACTTCGTCCTCGGCATCACCTCCTAATATGCCATCTAATTCTGCCACCAATTCCTCTCCACAACCTACGCCATCATTTAATATTGTCAAACAATTAGAGAAGACTGCCGCACAAATTTCAATCATGGAACTACTTAATTCTTCTCCCGCACTACAACGCATCCTTATGCAAACATTGAATAACGCTCGTGTCCCTGAGGATATCAATTCACAACAATTCCAGGGTTTGATTGCATATCTTACAGTCCCCAATCCTATTTTATCTTTTGGTCCCTATGCCCTGCTCAATCCCAACATTGCTGATAATCATTCTTTATATGTCGAGGGTTATGTAACTCATCGTAAAATCAAGCGCGTCTTAATCGACAATAGATCAGCATTAAATATTTGTTCCATGAAACTTTTACGTTGTCTAGGTTACACTGAAAATGATTTACAAAACAATATCATAACCATTCGTGGGTATGATAATGGCGAAAGAAAGTTTGAAGGCACAATCACGTTGCCTCTCCAAGTTGGACCCATCACCTTAGACACGGTCTGTCATGTGGTAGATGTAGAAGTTGCATATAACATTCTCGTCGGCCGACCATGGATTCATGCCATGAAAGCCCATCCCATCAACATTCCACCAATGCATTAAGTTTTCTCATTTGGACAAGGAATTTACATTACGCGCAGATCCCCAACCTTTTGAGTATTGTAGATTCCTCGAAGGACGGTATCGACATGATCACTATTGTCCCATCAACAGATAAATATGCTCCACCTCGCATAATCCCTAATGAAACACACATTGATGCTGATATACTCCCTAACAATGATCCGAAACCATCATCTCATAACCAAAACACATTTTCCAATCCATTATCATCCGTTAGCCAACCATCTTCCAGCAGTTGTCCTCCCACTAATGAATCATCTTCTTCCACTAATCAAGCTTCTTCTTCCAGCAACAATTATTCTTCTACCACACCATCTTTTTCTTCACCTAGCCAATTGTCTTCATCCAACCACACCTCCTCTATTAAGATACCTCCTCCCGTGAATAACCAACCTTCATTTTCAATCCACCCCCTTCTTCTTATAACCCATTCTCTTCAACTTTTAAGACTACCAAACTAACTTCCCCACCACATGAGGTACCTATTGGTCTCCCATCTCACACATTTAAAATCATTGATACGGGATGCGGTGAATATCAATTTCAAAAGATGACAGACTCTTTTTATATCACCAAATCCTCACATAGCTATGGCAAACCTAACGCTCCACATCTGAGAATCCATCCCACTTACCAAATGGGACAATCAGTTTGGAAAAAGTTTGGTTATCTTGACAACGATCATATTCCAAGTTTTTCAGGATCTTGGTTATATAATGACGACTTTGTTCCATGTTATGAGTCCTCTCAATTTACCAAAGCTCACCGAATAATGAAAAAATATGCGATGTAAGGGTAAAGGACTCGGTCCAAATGAACAAGGTCGTTTAGACCCGATAAATTGCACACAACATCACGGAAAACATGGTCTAAGTTTCAAGGTGTTTGATGTTGCTCCCATAATAATTTGAAGTGACAATGATGACATCAGTTTTGATAATGACATCACGTCTCCATGTAGTCTTTTTGAGGACCTCGCTGAAACACATCTTTCCTTTGAACATTTATCTATTAATGTCATCAATTTTGAGCCTACACATCTGAGTTTCATAGACCATGGCCAACCACATCATGCGGCCATGGACATGTTCCAAAATGATGAAGCCGTCAAAGAATTCCTTGGAACTCGCGACCAAATCCCTACTTTCGACCATAGAAAAGGATTTGAAATCAATCTAAATGAATCAAGCCTATTTTGGCGAAGAGATAAAATATTCAGATCCTTCACCCTCAGAAAATTTGGATCAAAAGCGCAAACAGAGGATTTCCCATAGTCAAAACCTCACCGCCACTCTATCCACAAACATGTCAACAAAAAGTTCCAACAAACACCCGATATTGATGACCTTACATCAACCATTAGCATCGTTCTTCGAAAAGGATACACCTAAAATGCTTGTAGAAGAAACAAAAGACATTGATTGGTACCAATGAACAACCAAAAATTTTACAACTTGGCATTAGTCTGTCTGACCAAGAATGCATGGAATTCACAACACTCCTTATTGAATTCCAAGATATATTTGTAACGACATAGAAGGACATGTCAGGCCTGGACCCATCTCTTGTAGTACACCATCTTGTGGTATATTTGGATGCAAAACCTGTAAAGCAAAAACTTCGCATAATGCATCCCCCAAGTTGCATTGCTTGTTAAAGCCGAACTCGAGAAACTCTTGGAAGTTGACTTTGTCAAACCTATTGATTATTTGGCAATGAATATCTAACGTAGTTCCCGTCGCCAAGAAAACTCCCGGCATCAGAATATGCACAGACTTTTGTGACATCAACAAGGCTTGTCTCAAAGATGACTTTCCCTTGCCAAATATAGACATGATTGTTGATTCTACGGCAGGCCATGAAATGCTATTCTTAATGGATGGATTCTCTGGTTACAATCAGATACGTATTGCTGAAGGGGATCAACATAAAACGACATTTACTACACCATGGGACACCTTTTGTTATAAGGTCATGCCTTTCGGCATGAAAAACGCTGGTGCCACCTCTCAACGAGCAATGACTGTCATCTTCCATGACATGTTACATGATATCATGGAAGATTATGTTGATGATATATTAACAAAATCCAAAACACGAATAGGGCATCCAAGTGTGTTGTGACGCATTTTCGACAGATTACACGAGTATAAGGTTCGTTTTAACCCAAAGAAATGTGTGTTCGGAGTAACCTCTGGTAAAATTATTAAGGTTTATTGTCTCACGAAGAGGCATAGAAGTGGATCCAGCCAAAGTCAAAGCCATTATGGAAATGCCTTCTCCTCAAAACCTAAAACAATTACGTAGTCTTCAGGGAAAGATACAATCTATTCGGCGTTTCATATCACAGTTGGCTGACAAGTGCCATCACTTTAATTAGTTACTCAAGGAAGATGCACACTTTCACTGGAACCACGATTGCCAAGACTCTTTTGCTAAGTTAATAGAATACCTCTCTAGTCCACCTGTTCTTATGTCACCAGTTGCCGATAAACCCATGTTGCTTTACACATCTGCCACTGAACATGCCATAGGAGCTCTACTAGCACAACATAACGATCAAGGAAAAGAACAAGTTGTATATTACCTTAGTGGAACACTTATTGAGCACGAAGTACGTTATTCCCAAATCGAAAAAGTATGCCTTAGCGGTCTCCTTTGCATTCCATAAGTTACGTCATTACTTGCTCAATCACACAACTAAGTTGATTGCCAAAATTGAATCCTCGCAAGTATTTGTTTTCCAGACCCATTCTCACAAGAAGAATGTCTAGTTGGGTCGTATTACTTAGTGAATTCGATGTCAAATTTGTTCCGCAGAAAGCAATTAAAGGACAAGGCCCTTGCCGACCAACTTGCCAAGGCACCCCTTCATGGCACAGAACCACTTCAATTCTCTTTTCCTGATGAAGATATTCTACACATAGACATCGCGCCAGCTTGGACTCTATTTTTTGATGGATCTTGTAATCTCTATGGCTCAAGGGGCTGGTATTTTGCTTATCACACCCAGCGGACATGTTATCCCCAAATCATTTCGCTTAGCATTCCCATTGTACCAACAATATCACAGAATATGAAGCTCTCATTACAGGATTAAAACTGGCTATATCTTGGAATCTTACAGAATTAGCTGTATTTGGTGATTCTTTACTTATCATCAAGCAAGTTACCGATGAATACCAGCTCAAGGATGAAAAACTTATCCCATATAAACGCATGATGGATAGTCTTCGAAGCTATTTTCGATTAATTAGCTTTGATCAAATTCCTAGAATTCGTAATAAATCTACCGACGCTATGGCAACCATTGGATCCCTATTAGAAATCGCATCTAGTCAACCCCAGGCACATTTTCTCGTCGAACATGTCTTAATGCCTGCCTATGATCTTCTTGAAAACACTATGGTATGTGAGATCGTGGGTCCGAATAACCCTTGGTACCACGATTTTTGTACCTTCAATCGTGATAAAACATTTCTTGCTGACATGAAACCAATGCATAAATGTGCTTTAGCACAACGCGCTTCTCGTTACACCATTTTAGCAGAAACTCTTTATAAATGAGGATATGATGGCACCCTGCTCCGCTGTCTGAATCAGGAAGAATCCTCGAGTGTCTTAGCTTAAGTCCATTCTGGTATCTGTGGAGCACACACGAATGGTATCGCCTTAGCCAAGAAAATCCTGCGAGTTGGATATTATTGGCCCACCATGTAAAGTGACGCATGTCATTTTGTCAAACGTTGTCAAGCATGTCAAAAGCATGGAAATTTTAAATACACACATTCCCAGGTATTACAATCGATAACCACACCATGGTGCTTCTCTTAATGGGGACTTGACCTCATTGGTAAAATCAGACCAACATCTTTCGATGGACATAAGTTCATCATTACCGCTACCGATTACTTCAGTAAATGGGTAGAAGCTATGCTTCTCACTTATGTTACCGGTAGCCAAATAAAGAAACTTATTTTTAATAATCTCATCTGTTGATTTGGTATACCATCCGCTCTAGTTGCAGATAATGGCAAATCATTTAAAAACCAGGATGTAAAAGACCTAGCCAAACGTTTTCACATCAAACTTAAATGGCAACGGTCAAGCAGAAGCAACCAATAAGACCTTAAAATCCATCATGGAAAAGATTGTCAACACCCATGGACGTAATTGGCATACTCAAATTTACCCCGCTCTTTGGGCTTACCGTACATCTTACCACACGCCTACCGGAGCCACCCCATTTTCCCTTGTTTATGATTGTGAAGCCATTTTATCTATTGAGATAGAACTTCCATCCTTGAGGATCTCCTTTCAAGACGTAATTAATGAGGATGAATACCGACAGTCACACGGCTTCAAGAGCTTGAGCTTCTCGATGAAAAACGACTTAATGCTCTCAATCATCTTCAAGTCTATCAAAACTAACTGCAATGTAGTTATCATAAAAAAGGTAAGACCCAGAGAATTCGAAATTGGTGACCTCGTTTTAAAAGAAAATCAAAAGAATACCACTAAAGAACGAGAAAAGGAAAATTTGAGCCTAATTGGTTAAGACCCTATGTAATCACAGCTAAATTTGGTTTTGGAGTCTATAAATTGGCCGCTGAAGATAGTCAAGATTTTGATGAACCAATGAATGCAGTTCATTTAAAGAAATTTTATTTTTTGAGATGTTCACTATTCCGGAAATCAACGTGTACATTGTTCCTTCTGTCTTGCTTATCTCCGAATAATTTAAATTTATTCATTTCCATTAGCAGATATTTTCTTTATCAAAATCACATCTTCATATTTATCATAATGAGATAAGTGCTAATATAATTCCTATTAAGTTTGTGAGCATCATACTTCTTCCATTTTCAGTCGCTTTCATCTATGGTCATACCTAGAAGCTTACTGATGGTAATATATTTCCTTCAAAGACATTCTCTCTTCCATAACAAAGCCTAAACCTTCGTTACCCAGTTCGTTTGGTCGTCCATCTCAGTCTTTGGTGTTGAACCCTCGCGTCCTACTAATCGTGTGGGGCTCAGATTGGGGGATGACGTTTCTTCCCAAATACAAAGCACTATTGTAAAAAAAAACCATCAATTGAATAACTTATGAATAATTCATTGTAACATCTTTCGTCCTTCATAGTCTTTGGTGTTGAGCCCACACTTCTTACTACTAGTGTGAGACTAGGAATGGAGGAAGGTGCCCTTACTCGTCTACGTCTTGTCTTCGGTGATAAACTCTTGCCTCATACAAGTGGCATGGGGCAAAGCGTAGAGGGTCATTCTTATAAAAGCGTAAAAACATTGCAAAATATTAAAAAAAAAACAAAACAAAACATAAAAAAAGGCAAAAAGGGAATTCACTCGCCTATATTTTGCTTTCGGTGATGAGCTCTTGTTTCTTACAGTCCTTGCAAATTATAGAATCCCCAAACACGTAATTTAGATGCCTAAGTGAAGAGAGAACTATCTCTTAATATCATATCTTACCAATCAGCAGGCAACATAACTGTCTAAGCCTAACACGTGACTCATAAAGTGAAAGCCATTTTTGAAGATGGTTGAGTACCGTTATGAAGAATGGAGTCATAATTTTTCAAAGGGATTGTTGTTAGCATTAGTTTCTATATTCATTATCTACCTCCTATGTCCTTGATTTTCGGTGATGAGGCCACACATCTTATTAGTTGTGTGGAGTCAAGAATGAAACTCGATTTCTTTTCATCATATCATCACCCCCATATCCTGCCTATGGAAAGAGAATTTGTGTTATTCTGAACATAAGTTACAACACGGAACACGGTACATACGGATAATATCCTGGTTTATCGCCTTTCAAAAATAAGTCTGCACTTTGGTCTATAAATTGCCAATCACAGTGTAAAAATCCAGTGGGAAAATCATCAAAGATCCAAAAACAGTGTAAAAATCCAAATATCTAAAAACATTTGAAAATCGTCAAAAATCCAAAAAACAGTGAAAAAATGAAAAATTAAAAAACATTTGAAAATCGTCAAAAACCCAAAAACATTAGAAACAATCGTCCAAAATGCAACAAAAAAATTAGAACTCGTCAAAAATCCAAAAACAATAGAAACCCTCGTCAAAAATATAAAAACATTAAACAAAATCGTCAAAAATCCAAAAACCATTATCAAGAATCGTCAAAAAATTTAAAAACATTCGAAAATCTATATATATATAATAAATAAAAATAAAAAATCCACAAAATCGCTAAAACTCTAAAATAACCAACACAATTCAACCTTTGAACTATTATCCCCAACAAATAATCCAATCACGTTATGACTACCAAATTCAAACCACTTCTCCTCGCGTGAATCCTTGCTTGGGGCAAATCCGGCTCTCATTGTTTCCTTGTTCGAGGACAATGACTCAATACTTTACTATGTCGTCGTAACCCTGCTTGGGGGCACATCCAATCAATCCTCACTGTGGAACACGTTATGGACATGTTTATTGGTTCTTGTGTTGCATTATTAGCTGTAAATTATTAATTGCTTTCTTGTATCTTGATATATTACACGGGGCATCTTGATTTCATGTATCCTGGTGTTCTCTCTAATATTCTTATGTTATCTGATTGCATGTCGTACTAGGGCATCATACTTTCTTGATGGCCTCTGTCTATGCTCTATTCCATTTGCATATCGTATTGAGGCATTAAACCTTTTTGATGGCCTTTGTCTATGCTATCACGCATATTACAGTCTAGTCATCATGATCTTTTATATCACGATGCATCCTGTTATGTGCTATATTAAAATTAAGATGCTTTTCGTCACGTGAGTATCTTCTTGCATGATCAACATCTTACTTTACACCCCATCCATTCACCCATACTAATACATTCCCCAGTTTGAGAATCCTACTTGATCACCGTTGCAGTTTGCGAATCCTACTTGACGATCTTTCTCAAGTAGCATTCACTATCCAGCAGCTCCTCCCCCACCATGCTCACCATGTATTTGATCCATTCATCCTCGCTCCTCAGTTTTACTCCTCCGCCACTTATCCCCATATTACCCTTCTCACCATTCATGTTCCCTCTCATCCATTTGTATTCTTTCCTTTCACCCTTTTGCTTCCCGCTTGACAATCTTAATAACCCCTTCTATATGGAATTCTCAGCGGAGGTTTACTCTCTCCTTAAGATCTTCCTGCTGTAGAAGCTTCTTCACCACCTCCCCTCTCATCAAACAACAATCACTACCAAACACATCTTCCCATTCCACCTCTTCTGCTTCTCATTCTCGCATCATTACTCTCACCACGCGGGCATCCCAATTAAGGATTCCCCTCACACTCTCCGCCCTCTACTACATATATTCCTTCATCCATTAATGTTACACTCCTTTGTTTCCTTTCTTGTTATCACCTCATCTCATATCATATACCACTCAGACATACCTCACTCACTCTTTTCTCATCCTTCCCCAAACCCGTCTTATGCTTGGTCATCCTACTCACACGCTCTCGTAGTATGGCAAATTCACTTGAGGGTTCCCCTTTAGTCCATTTTGTCATACTCTATTCCCACCAACTCTATCATCATCCTTCTTCTTCTTCAGCTTGGCAATCTTACTAAACCATTCCGACCGCATGACAATCTTACTTAAGACTTCCACTTAAGGTTTATCTGCCCTATGGCCTTCCCCCATTCCATCATATTTCCCCCATTGTATTTCTCCCGCCTCTCGTTGCGATCATCTTCATCAACCTACCATTCCACCCCTGTCCTCAATATCATCTTGTCTTTCTCCTTGCATATCATCTCTGTCGGTTTGGTGATCCTACGAAACCTCTCCGGCAGCATGACGATCTTACTTAAGAGATTCTTTTAAGAATGACATGTCATCTTACACTCGCCCCTCACTCTACAATCTCACCATCCATATTTTCTCTTCATTCAGCATCATCACATTTTTTTACCACCACTGTCACTCTCCTCTGCTTGGCAATCTTACTTAACCACTCACCCGGCATGGCGATCTCACTTAAGAGTCCCTCTTAAGGATGATCTGTCTCCTTGCTTTTCCCCATCACTACACACCCTTCACCCTTCACTTTTTCTTGGCATTCCCCATTATCACATCCTTTCACCTCCTTTTCAATTCTCGCAAACACCACTTCTCGTTTGACCACTGGTCATTTTCAGTTTCGCTCGCTTGACAATCTTACTTAACCAGTTCCGTCAGATGAAAATCTTATGTCAGGGTCCTCCCTACAGTTAACTTGTCATCGTGAACTTCTTCCCGGCCTCATTCTTCGTTCACTTTGTTGATCGCTTCTTCCACCTGGTATCTCCTACTACCCACTTTTTCTCCTATTATTATCCCTTCTTCACATATCCTCTTACAACATACATCTAATCTCTTCCGCCTACAATCACGTTCTTTTCCCCCATTTTCCCCTTCTTGATTCATCATCCTTCATAACGTTTCTTCCCATTATTTTCATGTCTTGGTTCTTCATCCTCACCTCGTTCATCCTCATCACCCGCATCCTCTCCTCGCTTTCACCTAGTCTCAACTCATCCCTCCCATTTTCTTAACTCTTTCCACTTCTTCTCAAATCCCCGCCACATTTCTACCCACACACGCATTCACAATTATTGTTCACATTCCTCTATCATTCTTTCATCATAATCTTCTATTCCCGCGCTAATAATTGTAAATAGGTTTTCCCGAAAAAATCATCAATCCTCATTCCGCACGACCTCATTCACTCCCTTGAACCTTCTAGAGTTTTCTTTCATTCCTTCCCTCCTCTAAGCCCACCACTCATTGTAAAAGGGCTTTCTCTAACGTCCCTTTGTTGGTGTTACCCTTTCCAATCCTCATTAGCTTTCTCCTTTTCTTCATTTTTTCTCTCACCCTTCCCCACCACTCATTGTAAAGGGGATTTCCCTAATGTCCCCCCCATTGGTATTGCTTCTTCTATCCCCCATTCTCTTTTCTCTCCTATTCTTTTCCTTCAATCCCACCCTTTCTTGTCGCTTCTTACCCATCTCTCCATCTTCTCTTCACCCTCTTCAATATTTTTACTGTCTTCATCATACATCCTTTTTCTATTTTCTCGTCATCCTAGTATCCTCATTTCATGCATCTCCGCATCTTTTTCAATCGATGTCATTCCTCCCCTCTTTCTTCTCTGAACATTCCTTATACTGTTCCCCTTCCACTTATTACTCCCTTTCTATATTCCCTTCTACATCATTTTCTTTGTTATCCTCTTCTCTCTCCCACCCCTCGTCTTATTTTCCTTCCCCTGTATCGTCTTCTTCCCCTTGTTTCCATCACGTTTCCTCCTTACTTCCCCATCGATAACTTAGTTGTTCAGCGTTGTCCTGTCTTTTTTATCATACCACCCTCCACATGCATCTCCATACGGTCTGTTCCATATTCTTTGCCTTGGTCTTCCTCGCAATGACACGATTCCTTCAATCTTCTCCCTGTATTCGCTCTATCTTCCTTTCCTCTCCCCTAATTTTCACGTTTCTTCTAACCACTTCTCCTTTTATCAACCACCCCTACCTTTTCGTTTATTCTGTATTTGTTTCTCTTCTTTTCTCTGTTTTTTTTCACACTTTCCTCGCCCCTCATAGTTTCTTTTTTTTCTCCGTTCAACTTCTTATTTCGTCCTCTTTCCATTTTCATCCATTTCACCCTCTACTCCCACCGCGTTTTCTCCTTATTTATCCTTTCCCGTTTCTTGCTTTTCTCAGCTCTATCATTTGTTTCACTTTCACGCATCCCTCTTTACTATCTCTGTTGCTTCCTTCATTTTGCACATATCTCTCTATTTTATCCCTTACTCTCTACTGTATCATTTTTCTGTTTTTGCCTTGTTTGTCCTTCATCATTCCCTTATTTCCCTATCATCCCTCTCTTTTATTTCTACCTCTTTCATTCTTTTTTTCCCCCTCCCCTATCTCCCTTACTCTTCTCGTAATCAACCCCCCAATCCTATTCATTCCCTTTTCTCTTACCCATACACCCTTCACACCTAACGTTCAAGGCCGATTGAATCCTTTCTCAATTTGCATCGTGCGGTCATTCCAGTCTTTTCCACTCCATTATCGTCCTCTTCTTCGCAGAATTCATTTCTTTGCTTTTCGAGAGTTCTGTCGTATATTCATTCTCGTCAGTCCTCTCGAGGGGGCATCACCACATCTATCCATAATCACATCTTCTCATGACATTTTTGTTTTGGAGGATACTATGACATCCGTCACTCACCACTTTTTATTCTCCCCAACAAACATTCGCTCTACCTTTTGTTTAAGAAAAATAGATTGAATTCTTCCCCCATCCCGCCTACTTTTTTTGAAATGACACTACTTTCATAGTACGCTTCCAAAGAGGGGCAAATGTAGACACCCTAATTTCATATCTGTTCTAAATCAATTAATTCCCCTTCCTCATTTCCCACAAAAATACACTTCGAATTAATCAAATATAATTTGATTATCTATTTCAAAATCCAAAAAATAACCCAATCCTCACCACATGTCATTATTCTCCATGTTTTTATACTATTGAATAAAAAATTCAAATTCAAATACTTACCCACCCTTCATGGTCTCCACTCACCTAAAATCCTCCACTTATGAATTAAAAATATAATTCAAATCCTCACCCATTTTTCGTGGCCCCCACTCATCTAATCTTGCCCACATTTTCAAATCACTCATCTAATTTTGCCCACATTTTTAAACCACTCACTTAATCTTGCCCACATTTTCAAACCATGATTACTTAAATTACTTTAAGTTAATCACTCCCCCACTCTATAAATACAACCTTACCCCTCCCCTCTAAGGACACGAAGAATAAGCTTGAATGCCATATCTAAGTTCTTGCATCCTTTTAGCAAAGAACATTCTTTTTCCTTTGTCCTAATGCCCAAATAGCCTCATAATCTTTTTTCTTATCTGGTGCAAAGTAAGAGGATCGTTGTTGCAAGATGGTCTTGCTCTGTCTTGAAGAAAAGCACCTACATATCACACAATCAGGGTTCAATCCAAGTTTCCTAGCCCATTCCGAGGTTTGCTACGGAACGCGGAGGAGGTATGATTATTGGTATTTTACTTCCTTGTTAGTAGTGCATTTTTCCTAGCTTACATTTATTAATATTTATCTTTTTTAAAAATTACTATTTTTTAAAATTTTATTTATTTATAATCTTTATTTTATTTTTAATTATATTTTTATTTATTTTGATTTTTATATAATTATTTTAATGATATTATTTTATTTATTGTTTGAATTTAATGGTGATTTTTTTTTCCGAATTATATCCATTGGCTAACTTGAACTGAATTTCATCCTCCTTGAACTCGAACCTCGTGAGTTAGCTTTCCATTATTGTCATTACAATATTCATTGGCTTTCCTACATCAAATTCCTATGATTATCATTAACCATAAAATCTCCATCAAGTAGTGATTTGCACAAACTTGCACTTCTTCAAGTTCACTTGAGGTTGATTTTGGTACATGATTGGTAACACTTTCTCTAAATGAGTAAACTGTTTTTCTCATTCATTCTAAACACCCTACAATAATGTGTTCAACGAACGGCTCGATGACTTCATTTGTTAGTAGCATGAATATTGCTGGCGCATTGCACAAATTGAACCTCATTTCTTCAAACTCATACAAACCTCGATTGGTCTTCAGTATTGTATCCCAGATATCACTATCATCCTCATAGTCTCCCGTATTATGCAGTTGTGCAGAACCTGTTGGACAAATGCCTTTTGTGGCCATGCACATTGCAGTTTTGGCATCAAGGATGTCAACATGATTGTGAACGTAAAATCATGGAGCTCCCTAACATACTCCAAAACTCGCTATCGAACATCATACAAGAGCTCATGATTTTACACATGGTAATGGGAGCTCATGACTTTTCCCTAAGAAATTTTATCATGCACAAGGTTTGAATTGGTAAAAGCATTGACATGACTGAAATCGTAATCGAAGGCTACTAGCAAGCCTTTGATTAGTGCCAGATGCTCGGTCACTCTTTCCTCTATATAATAACCCAATGTTTTCTGTAACTGAGACACCACTTACTCTCTGTGGGGTCTGCATATTATGACACCCATGGCAGAGGCGTCCCATCCCTATTTTGACATTGACACCTCCTTGAAATATAAACTGAAGAAATCACCTTCCTTAATTTATGTTTTTCTGTTCTTAAAGAACTGAATCATAAGAACAATGCTCTACCTGACTGAGCTATGGAACTGCCTTTCTTAATTTGTATACCACACAACAACGTTATTCATGGTGTTCGTTTCTCTCGAATTTTGTGTAGTAGTTTGTATTTCATATACATCCATGGCTGGGGCACCTATGCGCATGCTCTTTCAAATGTTGTCTATTATACATGAATCCCCTTATTAACCTATCTTTTCTCCTCTTTTCTCTTGGCAGCATCCCTTCTACAGCTGAGAAATACATTAATATTTGGCTCTCCATCTCCAATAATAGTGTGAGGAATCCAGCTATCGTTAAAGGCTTTGAATGCTAAAAACTAGAGTATAGCGGGAAATGAAACATCCCCTTGCTCTCCTTGTAAATGTATTCAATCTGCTGCAACATTTCCTCTTTGACAAAATCACACCAATTGAAACACACACCCTATGAAACTTCAGCGGTAGTATGACCGTACTTAAAAGGGATATAGCTGGGCTTCTTAAGTCCCAAAAGTTTGTAAGCTAAGAACTTGGAAGCAAATCGAGCAAGCGGGTCAATGCTCAGGACTGGACTAATAGTTTCCATGCCTAGCATAGTCGAAATTGTACAAATATTTTCCTTGTGAAATAATATTTTATGAGTTTTAAAAATAAAAATAAAAATGATTAGCAATCTAGAATTATTTTCACCTACTTTATATTTGGTATGCTTGACTATAAATCCCGCTACGAGTTGCTTATGCATTTATGCCATGCATGTTCACTCTGAGTTTACTTCCAATGGGCTAGAAACATTTCCTGTTGATCTATAAACATGGCTCTAATACTGAAATGTGACAAGCACTATTCCAAAGATAAGCAAATATTTTTTAGGTTTTAGAAACCCTAATTTATTTGAGTGTTTATTTTAACATACAATGCCTGCAAACGTGTGCGTAGAAATAAATATATGAGCCATAAAAATGACACAAGTTGTTTTCTTATTTTAATTCAAAAAGGGTTTAAATTACATATCTATGGGGGACCTTGTGTATGACAACTCAACTCTCACAGTGGAAGTAAAAGGGCACAGTCAGCGCTTGCACAATAAGGAATCCAACACTTTCAAATTCAAAACACAAACCTGGCTAGGGACATTTGTGGTGTACCATGTAGTCCCCAATTGGATGTACCTTGTCCACCCTATCTCAATCACAAGTGTACTCGCCTTCCCACTTCACACTTGAGGTTGTCCTTTTAATATAGCCCTGCCATGCACCAAATTCATATGTTCATCTCATTATATTCATTCCATCCATCAAAGGTAATCCCCTTTATTTATATACTCAAAATGCAGTTACAACTAACCCGCCCCTTTATATTTCTTTATTTTTTTGTATATAATAATTTTTTATGAACATAATACACCCATCATTGGATTTATACAATATCCTCTCTCTTTTGACTTTTCATCTCATTCTTTTTTACATTAGGAATTCAAATAATTTTGTCTTGATGCCTGATCTAACCCCATGGTAATTTATGGGACTTATTCAACTTTGTGTCCATCATGGACCAAAGCGCTTTCCAGAAATCCCCCAAAAAAGTTGTCCCTATCAAAGATGATAGTTTTTAGAAATCCAAAGTGGACCCAAACACGTTCAAAGTACAGTTTGGCGGTATATGGACATAAATAGATTCCTTCCATGCTATAAGACTATCTATCTTGGAGAATCTATCAACTACTATATAAACACAATCATTACAATGCTTGGTAGGTGGGTAGCCTAAAAGGTAATCCAAGGAAACAAATTCCCATTATTTCATTGGAACCAACATATGTGTGTACAGACCTTGCTTCTTATTGACCAGTTTGGCAATTGCACAGGGAGAACAAGACTTGATGTATTTGGTGACATTAGACTTAAGGTATGGCCAAAAGAAATACTTCTATAACACTGCAAGAGTCTTTTCAACTCTAAAGTGTCCTACAACCTTTATTGAAATGAGTTTCCCATATTAGTTTTTGCCTCTCCCTTGTGCAGAATACACAAGTGACCAAGGTGATATAGTAGTCCATCTCACAGTTAGAAATTTGGAACTAACTTACCACTGAGCAAGTTATGATATATTTTTGCAAAGTTTGGATCCGTAGAATACAATTTCATGCCCACGTGAGGAGAGCTTGAACTAAAGGTCGGCTCAAACAATCTGCTACTCGATTGGCACTTCCTATTTTATGCTTAATCTTGAGGTGGAACTGCAAAATATAATAAGACCATTTTTGATGTCACTCTTACTACAGCTTGTTTTGTGTCTGCAAGAGCTAAAGCAACTTGTGGTCGGTGTGGATCACAATCTCCTTTCCCAAGATTTAATACTTCCAATGCTTTACATGTCTGGACAATAGCATAAAACTCACAATCATAGATTGGACAGTTTCTTACCGGAACGGATTGTGGTAAGCAATTAAGTGACTGTATTGAGTTAGGACAACTCCAAGTGCATGATTGGATGCATCGGTCTCTATCTCAAATGGTTGTTGAAGATCAAGTAACACAAGTACTGGCGTAGAACAGATTCAACACTTAAATTCTTCAAAGGCTTTACGTTGTGCAAATGACCAGACGGAGGCTGCTTTGGCACCTCCCTTGGTAACTTGATTAAATGGTCCGGTAATGTGAGAGAAACCAAGTACAAACCTCCTATAGAAATTTGCTAATCCCAAGAAGCAACAAAGCTCTGTGAGATTCTTTAGTGTAGGCCATTATTGGATAATGTGGATCTTAGTCGGGTCTGCATTAACTCCTTGTGCATTTACTATGTATCCCAAATATTGTATCTCGCACATGACAAATGAACATTTCTCCATGTTAGAGTATAGCTTTTTTTGCCACAACATGTGGAACACTTTTTGAATAGGGCACAAGTGTTCATCCCATGTTTGTTGAAGATTGAGATGTCATCAAAGTAGACTACAACGAACAAATTTGTGAAAGGCCATAAAATGTCATTCATCATCTGCATGAATGTCGTGGGTGTGTTAGTCAAGCAGAATGGCATAATCAACCACTCAAACAAAACCTTCCTTGGCTTTGAAGGTTGTCTTCCGAACGTCTTTAGGTTCAACAGGAATGTAATGATACCCAGACTTCAGATCGATTTTGGTTAAGAACTTTGCACCTCACAGTTGGTGCAATAGATCGTCAATCTTGGGAAGAGGATAGTGATTGTTCGTTGTGATCTTGTTGAGAGCTCAGTAGTCAATGTACAACCTCCATGTGTCGTCAACCTTTGGTGCGAGCACAATTGGGTTGCCGCAAGGCAATGAGTTGGGCCTGATGTCTCCCTTGTCCATGAGTTCATGGATTTGCCACTTGACCTCTTCGTTCTCCAAAAAAGATCTGTAATACAGAGATGCACTAGGAAGAGGTAGTATTGGGATCAAATCAATAGTATGTTTTACTGTGCAACATGTAGGAACTTACTTGGGTGATTGAAAAGCGTCATTGTATTGTTCCAAAAAGTTGTGCAACTACCACATGTTTGTTCAAGGAACCACAGTACAAACAGGAGTTCCGAGGTTGTGTTTCTAATTAGGTCTAACCATTAGGAGCACAAATTTTTGGCTACAAATGACTATCTTCTTGCATTGTTTGGCGCTAATGAGTGGCAACTTGAAGACTACTTCTAGTATGTGGTATCTCATATCACCAACATCTATGACAACATTCCTAAAATTTGCTTCATAGATTTCATGTTGATGGTAAATATATGGTTAACCAAGCAAAACAACACATACCTCTAATGGTGCACCATCACAAAGAATTGTATCTTGAAAAGGCTTGCTTTCATACACTAGATGATATTGTTGAGTAATGCATTTCTTAAAACCCAAGCTAAATCATCCAATTTACCCACATCTGAGAATGATACAAACGTTCAGCTTCCTCCAAATCACAGTTGGATGAAGAGGCAATGTTTGCAGCACTAACCTTGGCGTTGGGCTCAAAGCCCATGACTTGTTTACCCATTTCCAAATACACCAAGGTAGTATCACATGAATCAAGTTGCATAAGTAGAGTCTTCTTTGTGCGACACTCATTTGTGGAGTGTGTGCCAGATTTATGAATTGTGCACCGCATACCAGCCGAGGATTGTTTATTTTGATCATTTGACAATGTTGCCTTCTTCTAAGGTTGGTGAGAAGGGTTATTCCCTTGGTTAGGATTCTACTTCATTCCAAAATTGGAGTTCTTTGACTGCAACTTGTCCTGAGACTTGGATTTTATTAACTTAGAATTCAACTTGGCTTTAGCTTCGAATTTGCAAGCAAATTTGTAGGCTTCCCCTAAAGATATTTGTAGAAAATTCACGTTAGATTGAATGTATGGAATCTTGACCTATATTTCAAGATGAGATTTTGCTCATATTCTTCAATATTCAAATTTGCAGCTAATGAGTGAATGGTGTCTTTGTGTTCTTGAGAAAATTCATCACGACCTTGACACAACTAGGAAAACTTGATGTACTAGTCATGATAGTTTCCAACTAGGTAATAGGTGTGCGAGTGATTCTACGAAACCATTCCATGGGTCTACAAAAAAGTCCCAAGTTTGTGTCATCTTCATGCCAATGCAAGAGTTATCACACCATTTCTTTACAAACAAAAAATTTTCAGAAGGGAAAATGAAATATTTTCATTATCAAAAAAGTGATTTACCAACATCCCTACGTTGAAGGCAAAATAGATGGAAATGCCCTAGATAATTGACTTGTACCTTATATAGGATGTGATCACCAAATGGTCTCAAGCTTAACATAAATTTTCAAGATGAGATTTTACTCAAATGCTTGAATATTCTTGTGCATTCTTAAACAGATTGATCGCAGCCTTGGTTCAACTAGGAAAACTTGATGTACCAGTCATCATAGTTTCCCACTAGATAATAGGTGTTTTTGAGTGCTTATAGGAAACCATTCCATGTGTCCACAGAAAAGTCCAAGTTCACATCGTCTTCATGCATAGTGCAGTAGTTATACCACCATTTCTTTACAGACAAAAAAAAATTAGAAGGGCAAATGTAATCTTTTCGTCTATCAGAGAATCAATTTACCGCGTAGTATGAGCAAACAAAGATAATGCTAGCTATCTAGGGCATTCCACATCTATTTTGCCTTAAAACATAGGGATATCTCGATTTACTTGTACCTTATATGGGGAGTGACCACCAAAAGGTCACTGTAGAGGAGTAAGATTTGGAAGTTGCATGTACGTGCTTAAAAAGTTGAGAGAAGCGATCAACTGATCCCTGCTCTTTCTCGTGCATGGCATTCTTTCCAATTCTTCTTGTTGCTTTTGCAAAGCATCCTCTATCATTTGCCTAAACATAGCAAAAGTTGGATTCTATGAATGTGTTCGGTCCGCCATCTAAGGATGTGAAGGAAGGAAGAAGGATCACGGGTTTCAAGTCCTAACTTCCCGTAGTTAGATCTCGTGTGAGTGGGCATACAAACAAAGAGAGTTTGGATGAGACTTCAATACCACTGGGATATGATGAAGTATGTGCTTTGATACCACTGATTCGGGGCCTAGGAAGAGATCTGATGGACAACACTCAAAATGTGAATCTAAATAGGTTATATTTAGAAAATGTATTTATGTGAAATGACAAAGATTGAGAGATATATCAGATTGCTCATGCAACAAAGAAGAATACAAAGGAACAAAGGACACTAGATGTAGAACTATAATGAAAAGTTCTATTATGTAGAGTCTTGTATAAGATTTGAGAGGTTGGATGCAGGATGTTTGTGTAATCCTTAATTTCTAATCCGCTAACTTATCTTAGAAGCATGGAGAGGTGCTTTAATATACAATCAAGGAAGATGAAGCACTGCTTAACAAAGAGAGAGTTTTGATAAAATACCATTGGGATATGATGAAGTGGGTATCTTCTCTGATGCTAATGCTTTTGGGGCCCAGGAGGAGATCTGGTACTCTAAATGTGTTATATGCAGAAAACGTATTTATGTGTAATGACAAACCGAGAGATATTTCAAAATGCACATACAACAAAGAAGAATACAAAGGAACAAAAGATACTAGATGTAGAACTATAACGCCGATTTATATTATGCAAAGTCTTGTACAAGATTTGAAAGCTCGGATGTCTATGTAATCCTTAGGCTCTAATCCACTAGCTTATCTTACAAGCATGGAGAGGTGCCTTAATATACAATCAAGGAAGATGAAGTGTTGCTTGGACAATTACAATTGCGTCATAACTAATTATCACCTTCTGCTTGTGTTACGCAAAATTAGGTTGTATAGTATTGACACTACAAAGTTGCAAAATTGGACAATGCCGGATAAAGGGGTTAGGATCTCGTGGAAGGCACACATGGTGTATGGTATGATGTTGAACCCATTGGAAGAGTTAGATCATGATGTAGAGTAACCTATGGTGTTGTGAGACAATTGAGGGTCTTAAAACATTGAGGAGTTAGGCCCCTACAACAGGATCATGGGTGTGTAGTATGATGTTGAATCCACTGAGGAAGTCAAATCATGACGTGAAGCAACATCGAGATGCCGCAAACTATTGGAATTCCCAGATTCTCTTGGATCACTCGTCTACCCCTGAAGCTTTCGCACTTCCTGCAAATTGTTTCTGCAATTGTTGTTGCTTGCTCTTCCCTTTCTTCTTCTCTAGAAATTAAGAAGCATAGTGGCCATGCTTATTGCAATTGATATGATTTAGATCCTTCTTCTAGTGATTGGAAGACCCCAAGTCTTCTTTCTTCCTTTGATCATTTCTGAATCCTTTCTTTTCTCCATTCACCTTCTCGATGAGGGCCTCGTCTGGAACTTCATCCTTAAAACCGTTTGAGACTTGCTGTAATCTCAACTCTTCTCAATAAAAGCATCCCACAACTACTAGAAGTCAGGTCACTTCTCCCGACTATAGAGAGCCTGAACAAAGTTGTGCCACAATGGATTGAAAGCATTCAAAGCAATCTAGACTAGCTCATTATATTTGAGTTAGTCACCAAATGCACGAATATGATCTCTAAGCTCTACTGGGTTCATCAAATAGCTTGCCGCTACATTTGTCTTGCTCATGAGGGTAGTCTTGAGCTTGTTCCTCAAAAGCATCTCCTTGGATACATTCACACTATGGTACATCTCCTTGGTAGTCTTCTTGGTAGTGATATGAGGGATTAGATGGTTCTTCGCTCAATCCGACGAGATTCACTTTGCCATCACTGCCTTCTTGTTGTTCTCTACTAGTTCTTTGGGACCTATGGGAGGCATGTAACCTCCTCCATAAGATACCATAATTTTGTTTCTTCCATGATATTTTGCAATCTTAACTTCCATGGCACATAGTTAGAGGATCCCTCCAACAAGTGACTTTCTCGTATATGGGAGTTGCCATTACTGCAATTGTGTGAACAAGCTTCAATCTATAGTCACTGGATCAACCGAGCTTCTCACACTTCACAACCCTTTATAGGTGCATGTGCCGATTATTGACAAAATTCTGCTAAGCTAAGATCATTGAAGCTTAGACATATTGCCTATTGAATCTGCCAATGGTTCTCCACTCTAGGCAGCTAGCCTCTCCATACACAGATCTGGAAGATTTCAAAAATTGTGCTCTGATACCATGTTGAAAATTCCTCTACACTACACCATGGTAAACAAACTAAGATATTAAAGAACCCTCAACTAGATAGCTCAAAACTGAAAGCATATCAAAACTACCGAACTTTAAATGCCAGAATCTACATTCACATATAGTAGAGAAACAGTAATTGAAAAATACTCCCATCTTCTTCGAATCACATCGCTGTTTTATTAATCATAAAACATGCTTTTGTACACACCCTAGAAAAACAATCACACTGAATGAAAAAATAAATAAATAAAACACCTACCCTAGCCTTCTTTTATAGCTAAAGAAGAAACCCTAAAAATAACCTGAATCCAAAAAGTGGATCCATCCCAAAATTAAATCAATCCTTAAACTTATTTTATCCTAAGTATCGTGCCCTTAAATAGACAAACTCAAACTTTACAAAAACAAACTGATAAATAAAGAACTATCATTCTAAAACTGGAAAACAAATTTCATAAAAGCAACCACTAAATCTGGCCAGCCAAGAATACAGATGCACTTCTCTTTGATTGTACGCTTTGTTGAAGTGCACGTCCAAGTTCCACACACGCGCCCTGCTGGAGGACGCATTCTGAAGTACTCTGTGCCATAATCTAACAACTAGTAGTCAATACCACCATTTGTTGGGTGTCATAGAGGCAGAGGAAGAAACCAAGGCAGTGGAAGAATCTGAGGTAGTAGAGATAAACACTCAAATTGAAAAGAAGCATTGTTATTATAGTGGAAAAGATAACCATGTTGAGTTTGAATGTTATATGAAACAATGCCACAAAGAAGAGACTCAATGACATGGATGAGAGAACATAAACAAATGGAGAGAAGGAAAACAAACATCTTAGGAATCTGAAGATACTGAGTATTCATTTATGGATACATATGTCGATTCTAGAATAACATGCCGAATGACAACTTTTGTAGGTATGCCCAACTTTCCGCTTCTTCTCATAACAAAATAACTCTCAGAGCTAGTTCAACGCACAAAATAGAAGCAAACGAGTAAGTTCTCATGAAGATTTTTGTAAATCAAATGAATACAAAAAAAGTTTTAATTGTATCTTGTTTGAAACAAAATCTGGACGGTTTCTCAAATCATAGATACAAACTTTTTGATAATTTTTGACAAATAGCAATGTCTTATTAAGGACTGCTCTGTTTAAATTGCACTGGAATAATTTTGGCTCCCTTGAGCAGGTTTACAAAGATTGGGAGGGACTTCTCCCTAAAGGGAAAAATCTTCTCCTGTCGCTATGGAGTGGTATCTCTCTTCTCCTATGGAATATTTGGAAAGAAAGAAATAGTAAATTTTTTGAGCAAATCAGCAAAGACGGATCTTATGTCTGGGAAAAAACTAAAATCAATTTAGCTGATAGTCTAAAATACAAGATATCTTTGCCCCATATTCTTTTTACGGAATGGGAGCATATATGCAATCAATTATCTCTTGATCCTAGGGACGCTTCTTTGCCCCGTTTTCATATTAGTAAGAAAATCGTAAGATAAAATCAATCGAAAGACCCTACTTTGGGTTATGGAAAACTGAATACAAATGGAGCTTCCAAAGGAAATCCAGGAAGAGCTTCCATGAGAGGCATTGGTAGAAACAAGGAAGGTGATGTGCAGTTCCTTTTTGCAGAATCTGGGTATCACTACCAATAATCTTGCGGAGGTGAAAGCGGTTTATAAAGGAATGCAAGAGGCTTTAAAAATTGGGTGGCAAAAAATTCAAATTGAATCAGACTCTCAAATCATTATGAAGCTATTGTTTGAAAATAGTGTTGGTTTTGTCCCAATTGGCAAATTGCTAACAAGGTTTGGAAGATTAAAACATTGCAGAAGAAATTTCAAGAAGTTCAGTTCAATCACATTCTTGTGAAAGGAATAAAGTTGTAGATGTCTTGGCTAACTGGGCCTTGGATAATAAGAATCTTCTTTGCTATTGCTTTGCCTCCCACATGGTGGTCCAACAAGCTCCAAGAGGACATCAGATATATTCTTAATCTTGATTTTTTGTTATGATTATATTTTCGGCTTTACTTTTGTATAATGCTCAAGCTTGGACTAATAGTTTTCAGGCTTGGCACAACCAAATATGTATTTTTTGATTTCCATCTAATATAAAGTTTTGCTGTTTTTTCTTTTTTTAAAAGGACCAGTGGTATGTATAAGTTTGAAGGAGTGGTTGAACAAAAACATGCATTTTTGTCCTGCATTAGTACTACCTATCCCTTGTGGTGGACTGGGACAGACATTTTTATAATTTTTTCTATTTATTTACACAGAAAACACAACAAGGTTCAAGGATTGATGCAGGAGCATCAACTTGGACAAGTTAGGATAGCACAATTTTGGTTTTGATCATGTTGGACAAGTACTCATAGGACTTGGGAAGTTTTGCTAGGTCTCTAAGTGTGAAAGAATTTGAATTTTGTCACGTTTCTCATTTTCCCGCCCAAAGTGAGAATTTGAATTTTCAAACTTGTTTTGGGCGATTTTTGGCGTGTTAAGTGAATTTTAGGGGTCTAGGTGATTAGAATGGGTGAACTTGACATCTTGTCATGTCTTTAGTAACTCCTAGGGGGTAAAATTAGGAAAAGTGCTATTAAAATGAGGAAAATACACCTTTCCTATATTTTGATATATCATGTACAACACCAAGACAGTTAGTTTATGGGATACGATGAATAAAAGCTAAGAGAGTTCAAAGGAGGAGACAGTTACAGGTGGTTTTCACAAAGGAGTTACTGTGTAAGAGGAGTTTTTGATAGAGAAATCAATTGAAAATCAAGGGGTCCCTATTCTTGAAAATAAGACCGTCTTAAAATTGTTTTCTACACAAGAACCATATTGAAATGCACCTTTTTCTTAGAGAATGCGTATTCTTTGTTTGAACATCTGATGGAGAATGTATGAATATTGTTTCAAGTAGTTTGTGAATGATTTGAGGTGTAAAAATCCTTGTTCCTTCTACCTAGCTTTTGAAAAACACAAGGACTCTGTTTTTTCGCCCAGACAGGTACGAAATTAGCAGTCTTTGAAGATTTTCAATTTTTTTTATACCCTGATTGCTCAGGTACGTGGAGGAATCTATAACAGACCTACAATTAGATTTTTGGAGTTTGAAATTGAGTTATTTTTCATTTACAAACTTTTGAGTCTTTTTAGCCTGTCTCAGAAACCCTACCTAGGGTTTAGGGAAGATTGAGTTTTGAAGGATTTAACCATTATATAAAGACTTGAAATTTTGTAGAGATCTCCCGAGGACATCCTTTTGACAGATTTTCAAGGTTTGGTTGGTTGAATTCATCCCAAACTGTCCCAGTGCTTGATAGTCCATGATTCAAGTGGCCTAATTGCAAAATTTGGAGTAGCGACTTGAAGGACTAAAACAAAGATTCAAACCCTAAAATTTTGTGAGGAGCAAGAACTTGATAAAGGGTATCCAGAAATATCCACACTTTTCTATAACTCTCTCCCAATCTTTCTGAACAATAAGCTTTGTAGGATTGAAGGGCTACAAGCCTAAAGACAGTTTTGCTAAAACAAGGGTATATAAGTACATTCTCCTAGTTTCCCTTAGCTGTTGGCATGAAGGATTGCCAAATGTTGAGGGCAAAAGGCATGTGTGAAGCTTGTCTCGATAGCAAACAACACCACATCAAGTTTGAAGAGGCCTAAAGGAGAGCCAAACAAGTATTTGACATGGTGAATAGTGATGTATGTGGTCCAGTAAAAACACAATCAATTGGAGAGTCAAAACACGTTTCTTATATTTATTGATGTTTTTTCAAGGAAAGTTCGGGTATATTTTTGAGATGGTTTATTACAAAGCCAATTAGTTGGACGTGTGATTATTTCACCTCACATCACTTTTGCAGTTAGTGTGTTGTCAAGATTTTTGATTTTTTCCATACTGGTGTATGGAATCCAGATAAACGAATTTTGCACTATATTTAGGGAACTTGAATTTTGGCATTTTATTTGAGCAAAATGCATTATTTTTGCTAAGCAAGTTTTACCAAAACAATTGGGCAAGTGATGTTGATGACAGTAACTCAGCTTCACTTTATGCTTTTTAGTTTTGGTTTTGGAGTGATTTCATGTGTGGGTAAGAAACAATTTATATTTGCACACTCATCAACAAAATAAATCACGAAAATACTTGGCAGTATGATGCTATGGCAAAGACATACAACATTGTTCCTTTGCAATACTCAAAGTAATATTAAAATGACAAAGAATGTAGTATTTTATTCACAGACCAAGCGTGTTGAGATGCATCATCACTATATTGGAGAGAAACATCAGAACAAAGAGATTGACTTTATAGTTTGCAACATGCAAAATTAAGTGACAAACATATTTATAAAAGTAATTGACAAATTTTTTTTGAAAATATAGAAGTTACTTTGGGGTCACAAAAACTTGCAAGATAAGCATAAAGTTTTAGGTGATGTAATGTTTATTATAATATAATGATATCGTTACTTGCTATTATAGTATTAAGTTAACACTATCCCTATTTCGAATTTCAAAAATGACCCAAAAAATCTAGTGACCCTTTCTGAAGTTGTGCTTGAAGGCAATCCATGCAACTAACCACCTCATTGAAAAATAAAACAGCAACATGTTTAGCATCACTAGTCCTTCTACAAGGAATGAAAAATAACATCTTGAAAATTCTATCAACTACTGCACAAATGAATTCATTACCTTTCCAAGTCTTAGGCGAACCAAGAATAAAATCTATGATCAAATCCTCCCATGGTCGATGCAGTATTGGCAATGATTTTTACATCCATGTGTATTGATTGCTTCTTTTGACATGTTGGCATATCGTGCATTTCATAACAAATTTCTGCACATCCTTTGACATACACAACCAATAATACCTCTAATAAGCTTGGGGCTTGATGCCCAAGGTGACTTCCCTATCTTCTTCTATGTAACTCGCTTATGAGGTTCTCCCTCATTGACACTCTAGGGATGCATAATTGCTGACATTTGAAAAGAAATCCTTCTTGTATGAAATAGTCAAGATATGGAGACCTATTTCCACTTCAAGGTTCTTTGCTAGCCTTCCATGTTTTTGAAAAATACGCATCATTTTCATACAACTCCATGTTTTCCAACCAAACTACCTCTATGGACATCTTTGTCAACAAAGTTTTCCTCTATGCTTCAATACCTACGTTACAGCTACATACCCTCCAGGGCATGGGACGGGTACATACCATACCTAGTACACAAGACAAGGATGGTATGTCGGGGGTACGTTCAGGGTACCTACGGCAGTGCTTGGGTACAGCCGAGTATGTCTTGGGATGTACTTGGGCGTACCCGGGGCATTGTTCGAGGTACCTTGGCCATACTTGGACATACCCACAACAAAAAGTAGCGTTTTTTGTTTTTGTTTTTGAGTCAATCAAGGTCAAACTGAAATTTTTAATATTATAAACTTCATCTAAACCCTAAAATATGCTCCCAAACTCTATTTTAACAACACATTATCCTCACATTTGCATACTTGACTCTCACCTTCATATTTTCTCTAATTTTCTACTCCTGATGCTTGTGGTTCTAATGAACCACATGATGGTGATGATGCTCTCGTTGAAGACATTGGAAAAGAGGTAGAGCTATTTGATTATGATTATAATTAGACTATGAGTTTACTGATTTATCTTCATTTTTATGTATACATTGTAACATTTTTGTGATTAGAGTAAGAGTAACGGGACTGTTCCAGTTTAGGAAAATCAGAAAAAATGTAACATTTGAACGATGTACTTGTTCTAAGTTCAAACAATGAATATCATGACAAAATGCATTGAATTATCAATATGTTTTGTGGCTATTTCACTTATGTTTTGTGGATATTGCACTTCTTCAATAATTTGTTTGCTGTATGCATGCGTAAGGCTGGAATTCTGCTTATTTGGTTATATATATATATATATATTGTATGGCCGTACCCAAGTGCCATACCTGCACCCCCAAAAAAATTGCCATACCAGCATACCGGATTCTGATACCCATACCCGAACTATACCCCATACCGGCTACCTAGTTCAAAACAAATGAATGACTTTGCAAAATCTCAACTCACTTCATGTGCCTTTGATTCAACTTTACTTGTCTGTTTATAAAATTCAAAGCTTGATGATCCACATATAAAACAAATTCCTTGTGCAACAAGTATTGTCTCCATTTCTTTAGTGCTTGATTGACAGCATAAAAGTCTTGGTCACATGTAGAATACTTCCTTTTAGTCTTATACCATTTTCTGCTGAAATATGCTACGGGTCTACCTTCTTGACTCAAAATTGCACCTATTCCTGTCCCACTTGCATTACAGTCCACCTGAAATACCCTGTTAAGCTCTGGCAAAGTTAAATTGGTTGTTTGGTTATCTTCTTCTTTTGCTGTCCCACTTGCATCACAGTACACCTGAAATACCCTGTTAAACTCGGGCGAAAATAAATTGGTTGTTTGGTTATCTTCTTCTCGAACAACTCAAAATTTTGTTAGGTTGATGTAGTCCATTGGAAGGCTCTTTTTCTCATATGCTCAGTTAGGGGTACATATATTCCACCAAAACTCCTAATGAACTTCCTATAAATACTTGCTAAACCATGAAAACTTCATACCTCAAATTTGCTTGTATGAGTTGGCCATTTGAGTATTGCTTTGATCCTTTGTGTGTCCATCTTCAATCCATCTTGAAATACCACTAATCCCATGTATACAAGCTGTTAATGCATGAAAGAACACTTCTTCACATTGATTAGGAACATCTCTTTCCTTAGCTGCTCCAAAACCTATCTCAAATGCCCCCATACTCTTCCTTTGTCTTGCTGAAAATCAAAATATCATCAAGATATACAATTTCAACTTTACTAGAAAATGGTATCAACATTGCATATGTCAATCCAAACGGCATAACTAGCCACTCATATAATCCCCTCCTTTTTCTTGAATTCCATTTTTGTCCTATGTAATCTAGATTTGGTGATATGCACTCTTCAGACCCATCTTAAAGTACTTTGCTTTACTCAACAATCCATAAATCATCCATCCGTGGCAAAAGAAACTTGTATTTGATGGTATCTTGTTGATGCCCCTTGAATTTGTATGCATTCTCCATTCTTCTCCTTTCTTTGGTGCTAATACTATGGTATTGCACATGGACTCAATCTATCTCTTACCAATCCTCTTCCAACAATTTTTGAATCTGCATGTTATCTCCTCACTCTTTGTTGGAGTCAACCTGTGGGATGCCTTATCTAATCATTTTGGTGCTATATACTCATTGGTGGGAAACCGACATATCATCTGTCATGATCTCATCATATTCTTTTAGTAACTCTGTCAGCTCTATTGGTACATTCTTCTGTTTCTTTTCTGAAATTTCTGATTTTGGAATGAATGCATAACAAACCTTGGACTTTTCCACCTCCTTCATGAACTCTTTGGCCTGAACACATGATTATTTTTCTGTTTTCCTCCTTTCTATTCTTTTGTGGGCTGCAATTTAAACTTCTTTCCATCCTTCCCAATCTGATATGTATTCTTTATACCATCATGAATGGCAGTCTTGTCATACTGCCATGGTCTCCAAGCAAGATATGATAGACATCCATGGGTACATCACATAAAATCTGATCTTGATAACTTCCTATGTGGAAATTAACTATGCAGTGCTGTGAAATAGTCACATGTTGTCCTTTTTGAAACCATGATACCCTATTTGCATTTGGATGAGTTGTACAATGTAAGTTTAATTTCTGCCCTACTGCAGTTGAAACCAGATTTTCTGTACTACAACTGTTAACAATTAATTGCAGCAGTTACCTTCAACCTTGCATGTAGTTTTGAAATCTGTCTTCCGCTGCCACCATTTCTCTTGTTGCTGCCTTTTTGGTTTTAGTAGCACTCTACGAACCATAAAATTCTCTCTATGCTTCGCTGCAACATCCACAATGCTTTCCACCTCTATATTTTCTGCCATTGCCACCTATGTTTGTGCATCCTTTCTTCTTCCCTAATTCTGATGTTATGGATGTTCAAATGCTCTATGTTCATGCTTTACACACTTCAAACATACCTGTCCTCTAGCTTGACCTCTGCCACCATAACCACACCCACGGAATGTATTGTAGCCTTTAGCATGATGCCCATATTGCTAAATCAAAATTTGTATTCATTGTCATATTGCTTTTCATGGAGAGTATTAACATCAACATCATTATATGGTTCATTAAAACCACTAGCGAATGGGCATTCCTACTAACATAGGAATATGATAACAATGTATTTGGAACTTTGTTTGATGAAGTTACAACTCTAAATGAGCAATGATAGTCAAGTGGTGCTTTGTGTTTTGCTTTTGGTAAAATGATAGGCAAGTGTTGGTTTGTGTTGTCTTTTTGAGTTTTAGCAACTTTTAGGGTTTCTTTTGTGTTTTGCTTTTTTCATTAGTGAAAGTCTTTGTGGAAAAATATAAAATAAACTTAAAAAACAGGCAAAAAGGTTGTGGTTTTGCCCTGTGCGTCTGGGACAGTCAGGATATGCCAGGGTCCTCAAAAGTATCTAGGTGTACCCAAGGAAAATTGAACCATTACCCAAACCAGGTACATCTCGGACTGGCATCGGGAAAAGGGGTTGAGCGGGGGCGGTGGATGGAGCAAAGGTGGCTGAACCAGCTACTTAGAGATAAACACTAATCCTACATTGTTTGATCTTCAAGATTTTGTCATTAAGTAGATATGCAAGGAATCAGTCTTTTTCCTCATTGAGAAATCAATCTAGTTGTCTTTCAAGGAGAAAGCCAACTATTTTGACCTTTTTTAGGAAGACAGACACGAGTGCTTGAAAGGTTGAAACACCCTTATATTGATTGTAGATTTCCAGTTTATTATCCAATTTTTTGCCAGTACCATCACGCTTAACCTTTTGTGGGACCCGATATTTAATTAATCATATCCATAACATGACTAAACAATAAATGGTCCCTAGATAAATATTCCTAGAGGTATCATAATGTTATTAAAACTGTAACTTTTGGGAGCTGTATCATTGCACACTGAAAGTATTAGGTTGTTTTTGACATCTCTATTGAATATTTTATCTAAGAAGTCCTTGTGGAGATTATCATGCTAATGAAAATGGGGCTAAACAAAGGGTCTATGCATGGAATGGTTACTCTCTCGATTAATCAGTGGATTTTATCTCAATTTTAACTCATGACTGTGTTTGTGACAGCATCACAATCTGTGAAGAAAATCATTGAAATAAATCCATATTTGCTTGGTACCATGGCTGGGGGTGCTGCTGATTGCCAATTTTGGCACAGGAACCTGGGTATTAAGGTATGATTTCTTGCTACAGCAGTTGTTATTGTTATTGATCTTTGTATAATCAAGTTACAGAGTGAGGTCTTTGTACATTTTTTTGTTTATACGAGTTACAAAGTGAGGTCTTTGTACATTTTTTTGTTTATATAAGTTACTAAGTCATGCATAATTCAGAAAGGTTATTTTACAGGGGAAAAACTGTCCTTCAGTCTTTCACTGTTTACTCGAGTTGCACAATGATATTTAATTTAGTGCAGACTAGTTATACAAGACAGATCTGTAGTTTCACTTGCTAGCCAAAATCAAGTCTCATTTATTTACATAGGATATGGAAATTTAAACTGGTTTTGCCAAGGTACTCGTTTGCCAATAGTGGGACTAAGAAATTATGATTAAGAGATCTTTTCCATATAAGGGATGGAGTGAGGAAACCCAAATTTTGGTGGTGTTTTATATGCAAACATTAGCTGACAAAACAAATGCATGGAAAAGGGAAATGAAAGTTTAGGTGTAAACTAAAGATAGAAGATGAAAATGCGTTGTTTTGGGGGAAGAGATGATAAAGGTTACATGGTTGGTTAAGTGAGGTTGGTCCCGACAAGGAAATGCATTTTCCTAATTGATGATACAAATAAATTTGTGGCTTTTGATCACATCTACTTCATAATGTATTGAATTAGGTATTGATAGGTAACAAGTTAGAGTTAACACTATTTGAGCTTAGATCTGGTGTTACTTGGAGACATGGTCCCTCCCATTTTTTCCTACATCCTAGATGTTTCGTGGATGCAGGGACGGGGAGGAAACATTTTCTCCCGCCCCGACCCCTTGGACAAACCAAATGGGGATGTTGTGGAGAACATCCCCTTGTCTGGGCATCAACATAACATAATTGAAAGAAAAATGATTTTTTTCTTTTTTTTACAAAAAATCCATTCAACATTGAAAGACCTAAGAGAGGGTTCCACCAAGGCCATCTACCCTCATTTGTGTGTTCATTGTGTTGTTTGTAACTTAAGTTCATACTTGTAAGTTGTAGTTGAGCAATTGAAACTTGAACTGCTGATGACGGATTTTTGTTGAACTTAAGAAAATCAAGCGCTTTGTAATCAATTTTAATCTTTGATGGCTCATTAGCAATGTGATAATATCATTAAATGCAGATATTGTAAATGGAATAAACTATGTTCTTTCTGCTTTTGAGTTCTGACGTTTCAGGTCAATCTTACAGGTCCATCCTCAGGGATAAATGGATTAAAATATAATGTTGGATTACTGATTTAAAGTTAGATAAATATAAATATGTATGCTTTTGTATAAACTAGGTGAAAGTGGAGTCAGCTATGCTAAGAGAACATCCTAATCAAATTTGAAAATAACTCAGTACGGATTATTAAACATGTTTTAAAGGTATCAAATACATCAAGATTTTAGGAAGATGTAAAGTATTAAATTAATATTAAATATAGTTTTAGAGAAGGTTAATACTTTTTATAATTGAACAACAATCATATAAACATTTTATCAAATTAATATATTTAACCACTTACACAAATTACAAAGTACACAAGCAACAAAAAAAGGTTTTAATTTCAATTCTGGATCGTGAACGCATCATGTTATTTTAATTTAATTTCAGCTTCTTTCAATTTTCTTAAAATGTTTTTTATGTTGTTTTGTTTTCAAGTATTATTTTTATAGTTAATTTTGGTAGCTGTTCTCCCACAGTCCCCGAAATCCAGGATTTGTTTTTGCCATCCCCAGAAACACGTCCCCACACCCCCCTGTCTCATAAACTTATGTAACATTACTTAGAACTATTTAGCTATTTACATTAACAAAGGCATGCCTATAAGTGGAACACACAAAGAAGGGATTAGAGTTTGTCACATTTGGGCTGTAGGATGCTGGAATGTTTATTGGTATATGATAGTCATTTGAGAGAGGGATATGGCTTTTAGACAAATCGTGTAGTTGACTTCTGTTATATGAAAGAAATTGTGTAATTGTCATTAATGATGTATGCCTCTGTGAAACATTCTATTGCCTAGAAGAGGGATACTCCTCTATACGTAATTAACAGAAATCAATGGACCCTGTTATAAAATTAGTGCTTTCCAAACACAGATGGTTGATTTTGTTTTTAATAGTCGCGTCTGCATATTGAAACCACCCTAATAATCCATTATAGTTTTGTATTGTAATAGAATATTTGAAGAAAATTTAATTCTACTACTTCTTAGGCATTGATTTCAATTGCAAGTTAAATTTAGAAATAGAACCACAATGCTGAATACAAATCCTAAGATGCGGAGTTGCGGGTTGGTAAAAAGGAAATGATTTTCTTAATACTCTCATCATCCTTATCACTCTCTTGTAGCATCACTCATGAAAGTTGAAGAAAAAAATAAATTGAAAGTCGATTCATAACCTATATCATCAAATTCAAAATTAGCATGTTCTATTGTCTTAATAGAAGCAGGTGTAAGAGAGGTTGGCTAGGACAAGTAACAATCACTTTGAAGGTCTAAGACAGGTTGGCTAAGGATGAAAATATTAGCAAGTTATTGATATTGAAAATATTAAAACCTTTTTACATACTAATTTCAAAGAAAAGAAGTTGAGATACCATAAGGATGCTATTGATCTTGACTTGTTAGACCCGAAATTATTCCTAAAATGATTTTGTGAAGTTATGTGCATGCTCTTGACTGGCCATTGGAAAAATCCTAAAATGTCTTGGGAAGAGAAAACATTTAAACTTTGTAATACTAGGGAGAGAAGCTGAGAAGCCGAGAGTTGTTATTTCTCAGAAAGTAATGTTAGCTCTCGACTACTCATAGTAAAATTGGCCATCGAAAAAATCCTACAATGCCTTAAGAAGAGAAAACATCTAAGCTTTGTAATACTAAGGAAGGGCGAATACTATGTTTTTTTCTAATATTAGGAGTGGATTTATAGCTTTTTTTTTTTTTTAAAATTTTGAGCTTATGAGCTTCATAGCACAAATGCTAGCACACTCTTATTAGGATGCTCAAGTTCAACACCCCAACTATAGAGAAATTCTACAAGGGTTGATTGTTATGCTAATCCAAACCCAATTAGATTTAAGATCAAAGATAGGGAGTATGATTTTTTATTGGAACACATCAATATATTAACAAATCAGTAGAAGATGGTTAGAATAAAGAGGTGACTAGAGAAATTACGGCCCAAAAACATAAGAGAAAGACATACGGTCGCCAAAACAATGCCATAGATAGAACCACTTGCGCCCCCCCCCCCCCCCCCCCCCAAAAAAAAAAAAGCTGGAAGAACATACGACACCAAACTAACCAAAAAAAACCCAAAATAGCCCATATTACATAATATGAGACGAGAAAATTAAGCACAAACAATGGTAACACTAGGGGGTAGTGGTGGATTGTCCTTGGGGGGAAGACCTCTCAATTAGAATGTTCCTCTGTAGGTGGGCCAATAGTGGTCCACTCGTTAGGATTCTGAGAAATGTCTTGAATAATGAGAGGCACCATGATGCCCCAATCTGGTGGAGGAGAGTTAACCACAGTAACCCCGCCTTGAGCCAGGGATGTTTAGTGTGATGAAGTAGCAACCGCCTTGACTTGAGGATTTGGCTGGCTCTAACCAATGCGTTGAGATGGCGGAGCAAAGAATTGGCCATAAACATGGGAAAAGTTGTGGCTATGTGAGCGACTCCATCTATGCCTAGCAATAGTAGGTGGAGGGCTCAATCTCGAAGGATCTGGTGGCATCCAACTCATGGTGCATGGTGCACTCCCCCATTGGTCGAGCAATTGCTACAAATACTGGAATTCAAGCGCCACTTTCTGTGCCTGGCCTTGAATTTGAAAATGCGTAGAATAAATCATAGCCACTCTATCATTAGTGGAAAATTGCCGCGAGATATCTTCATTTTGAAATGTACCAACATTTCTAGCTTTCCATAAATGAAACACAATTATAGTTCTAAAAATTTCCATAAAGAAACTATATAAGTAGGCCAATTGGATTGATCGCCAAAGAATGCCAATTTCTAGGAAAAAGGTTAAAAAATTCCATATAAAACCTATATAAGCAGGCCCTGGATTCCTATGAAATGCTAGAATAAAGAATGGATCCAAGACTAGGAAGACTATGCACGAGTGCATGACCAAAACAAATGTTTAAAAGTTGCAGGTCGAGTACACATCGAACACTTTGGGTTTGAGACACCAATGTGTTTGAGTCTCTCGCCCAAAGGAAGGCCTTGGTATATTAAACACCACATTAAGTGGCATATTTTAGGCTCAAGTTTAGATTTCCAAATCCAATCAAGGCGAAAAAGCCACATTTTGGGAGAGGAATTCAAACCCCAGTGTGAATTAAGCTTGCCAAGGGAAGGAAAAAATGGGCTCATCGACTGGTATAGCAAACTTGGGTTGTAGTGTTTGAAGGCTGTGTCAACATTCCATCTCCATTCACTTCACCATGCAATTAGGGGTTGAAGGTTTAGTTTTTTATGCATGACATCTGACATAAGCTCCTGAATTTTGAGCACATAAGGGAGATCCAAAGTGGCTAAATTGAATTTCCGCTTGAGCTCTAGTGATGGAATCCAATTTATGAATAAGACCAAGTCTTAAATTGTGGATATCCCTTTTCGAAACAATCTAAGAGCTTTGATGCCCTGCATATTAGCAAGAGGGATGTTGTTTCCATGTATAATGGGTGACCACCATATGTTGTGGTCATTAAAAGATAACCCCAATCCAAAACCATTGCTAGCCCATTTGAAAAAGGGCTTGACAATCTCATAAGCTTTCCAAATACTCTTAGCAATAAATGAGCCTTCAATCTTAATAGGAGTCGAGGTGATAATTAAGGTATGTAACCCAATATTTTTTCAGCACTTCCTACCATAAGGCACACCAAAAGAAATGCAATGTTTAAGAAATTTTTTTTAAGTCTCATTTCCTTCAATGGCTTTCACTTTCCACTTGGCACATAAGGCAATGCTTTGTTGGTACACATCAATTATACCCATACCACCTTTTTTCTAGGGGAAGACAACAACCGTGACCAACTGCCTACTTGTAATTCGAAAACTGCTTGAGATGTAAAAATTTATCGGTGTTGTACTATAATTATTTGTAATGTCCCCTTTCTGTAATGCCCCCCTTTTCCTACACCAAATGGCCCAAGGGCCAAGTCGGGTCCAAAACGTGGTCAGACCCAAGGGGGCTGGGAACGCTGGAAGCTTTTGGGAAGGGGCCCCATGGTTTTAATATCCTAGTTTGGCGTTTGGGGGTCACTTTTGGACATGGCGACACAAAAAGGGAAAAAGTAACTATAGTTACTTTTTATGTTAGTGGCCCCTTCATGGAACAAAATGCGCCTAGGGTTATGGCGGCTCGTTTGCCAATGAAAAGTATGTAAGGAGACGGGGAAGGAAGAAAACGACACTTTTGTCGCATACTCTTAGCCTCTTCTCGTGTAGTTGCTGCTGTTGCGTTTTTACAGCTTGTGGAGTCAAATCCCACAGGAACCCTAGCTTCGGTGGTGAGAGACTCGTCCCTAGCTAGCAGGGCATTCTTCGGTGGTGAGAGATCTACCCTAGTCTGTCATCTTGGAGCCGCTTTCTAGGTCGTGCTATAGAGATATTTCCAGAGGGTCAGAGGAAGGGTTTCGAGGATTTTTGGGGGCTTTCGGGGAAGACAATAAGAGGGGCTCTAGATCCAACTCACAAAAACCATCTAGGTTGGGTGTGGCAGCACGTGGAAGGCGCCTCCCTCATTTCCCGACTCCATTCCTAGCGAGGCGACTTGTAGCCTCTATTTGGGGATTTTTCCAGTCGGCCATTTCAGATCTGCAGGCGGCAGTACTATTTAATATATCTGCCATTGTTATTTCCAAAGACCCTTATTTTGCTCTTGTATTTAGAGGGTCACGGACCTCTGAAGTTGTCCAGCCGCCTAGGGCATTCTGTAATCTTCTGGCAACAGTTTGACTTGTGTAAAATTCCCAAAAACAGTTTTATTATGTCCTCTATAATAATATCAAGCTCTCTTTATTTTTTCAAGTGATTTGAGTGGATATCTTGGAAGATATTGATTTTATTTAGTTGCTGTCCTCACTGTAAAAATTTGCATAAATCAGTATTTTATTTGGCTGCAAGTTTTCAATATTTTGTGCATTTTTAAGAAATATCCCACAAGGGATATTTCAGTGGTATCAGAGTGATTGTTTCTCCAGCCTGCTGGGATTGAAAGATGGGGAACGGAGACAGTGAGGATATAGGAGTAGAGCTGATGAAACAATTGTTCACGAACATGGTAAAGTAGCAGGAGACTACCAATCTCTATTTGAGCCAGCTCATTGGGAGATTAACACAGGACATGTCTGATACTCATGTGGAAAGAGGAGAAAATAGCAACATGGGGCAATATGGTCAAAGAGGTGAGGGTGGACATTTAGGACAGCAGTCCCCCCATCCTTCTACTAGGCCTTTAGGGTCTCATGAACCTTTGTTCTTGAAGGATCCGGAAGTTTCACAGGTACGGCAGCCAGGGGATGTTGTAGATGAGGAATATTGTTGGGAAAGGTATCAGACTTTAAGTGATGGCTTTCGTGACAACATGCCGTTCCAGGAATATTGCAAAATGAAGATTGGCAGCAGGCCTAGGAGAGATTACCAGGCACAGGTACCAGAGATGCAAAGGAGGTTGGGACAAATTTCTGTTACACATTTCGATGGTTCTAAGAAGTGTATTGCACAGTCTTGGGTGCAGAAGTTGAAGACATACTTCGACTTGAATCCTATGCGGGAGGAAGATGCAATTAAGTTTGCAATCTTACATCTAGAGGGAGATGCTCATGATTGGTGGCATCATGGGTTGATTACATAGGGACACCTATACATCACGACTTATGCAGAGTTCACAAAGAGGCTAGTGAGCAGATTTGATAAGAGGGACCCCGACAGGTATTTTAGAGAGTTGACTCATCTGAGGCAGACTGGTGCCGTGGATCAGTATATCACCAATTTTCAGAGACTATCGGTCATGGTACCTGATATTACAAAGATGAGGTTGATTTCCCTATTCACAGCAGGTTTGACAGATGCTCTCGCTAGATTTGTGAGGGCATTTGAGGCTTCTTCGTTGCAGGAGGCTATTAGGAGAGCTCGTGACCTGGAGTTATCCACTCCTAAGTCGAGGTTTCCACCTCGAGTGTAGCCTAAGGGTTTCCCTTCAAGAACCGGGGGTTCGCAGCCAAAGGTACCTCCACCTAGGAAGGATACAACCTGGAGACCATTCGGAGCTAGTGAGGACATGGAGGAATTGAGGTGAAAGAAACTATGTTTCGATTGCCGTGCACCTTGGGTCCCAGGACACGATTGCAAGGGTAGAGGGAGGGCCCAATACATAGAGGTCTTCGAGGAGAGTGATGGTGACGAGGAGTTGGACACACAACCATTAGAATGGCCTAGTTGGGGACCCCTACTTTGACCTCTCTGCTGGCATTTCTCAGTTCTCAGCATTTGGTGAGGTCATCCTTTTGGGTGATTTCAATGCTCGAACCAAAAACATCCAAGTTTCATGTCATGACAAGATTGTTGATGCTCTTTGTACTTCGGAGGTGGACCCAGTTTCTCTTGGTCTTCAGAGGGAGTCAGATGATGTGGCAGGGCTCTTGACGACATACAGCCGACACCTTTTACAGTTGGGGGAAGCTCATGACCTATTGATCCTTAATGGCATATCATGTTTCCTAGATTCCAAATTCTTCACTTGCAAACCTCACGGTGGTGGGGCCAGTGTTGTTGATTACGTCATGACTACCCCCGACCTTCTTCCCTTTATTCACCACCTCTCCATCTCCCCCATTCCCCTCGCCGATCATGTAGCCCTTTCATTCTCCTTGGAAACTACTCCCCCCCAGACCCCTAGCCCTTCTCATTGCCCTCCACACACCACTCTGAGACTTGCTGAGGGTGACCCCATAACCTTCTCATTTCATCTTCGCCAACTTCTCCCCCCTTGCCCCAATTCACTGTGTACCCCACTGACAAGATGTACAACCTTCTTGCCACTGTTATCCATGAGGCTTCCCTGCTTTCTTACCCCCATTCCACTTCCAAGCCTCGTAGTACATGGACATGCCCCATGAACCAAAGGTATGATGACGACTGCAAAAACCTCCACCGTCAGCTCCACATTGCCTTTACCCATGACCTCCCATCCTTCCCCCCCTTAAAATTGCCTATCATAATCTTCTCCGCCACAAGAAACGCTCCTTTATTGCCCACAAAAGAAGGGATCTCCGCACCTCACTTTCGCATTCCCCCAAACGCTTTTGGCGCACCATCATTCCCCGATGCTCTCCCTTACCCCTAGACCTTGACCCCCATACTATGTTCACTCACACATCCACCCTTTATGACATCCCCGGTCATCCCAAGACCCAAGTTATATCCCCGCCCCCCCACTTGCCATATTTTCACCCACTCAAATGTCAAGAAGGCCATATTGGTGATGAATTGCAGCAAAGCAGCAGATGAGGAAGGCTTCCAGGTAGAATTTTTCAAGCATGGGATCGACACCATCATCAGTTATTTGGTAGAACTCTTCAATCAGGTGGTGTGTACTGGTTTCCCGCAATCTTGGTCCCACCACATTATCCACCCTATTCACAAATCCGGTCCTACTTCTGATCCTAATAATTATAGGACAATTATGGTGGGTCACACCTTCTCTAAGTTGTACGCCACTGTGCTTAATTTGTAGCTTTCGGCATTTCTTGAGCAGTACCAATGCAAAGCCAGAGAGCAGGCTGGCTTAAGGACAGGATACCAAACTACTGATCACATTCTTACCCTCGGTGCTATCATCGAGGAAGCACGTCACCGTTCGTGCAGGGTCTTTTGTTGCTTTGTGGATTTTCGGAAAGCCTTTGATTCTGTTCTGTGGGAAGCCCTTTTCTGCAGACTCAAAGACATTGGTATTTCCAAAACCCTTCTTGTTGCCATTACCCGGCTGTATGAGGAGGTTTTGGGTCGCCTTCCAATTGTTGCTGGGCTTTTCGATTTCATTAGGAGCACCATCAGGGTCAAACAAGGCTGCCCTCTCTCTCCTACTTTGTTTGGTTTCTATATTGATGAGCTGCAGGATTTTCTTAGAGACCACATACAGGATGGGGATGACTGTCTTCTCCACCATGTTCTGATCTACATTCTTCTCTTCACAAATGATGTGGTCCTTTTGGCTTCTTCGGCGGAGGGGTTACAGAGACAGCTTGATGCTTTAGCCCTCTTTTGCGATCATAGGCAGCTTACAATCAACATGGGTAAAACCAGGGTTACGATCTTCAATGTGTTGAAGACCTCTGATTTCCATTTCTTCTATAGGGGAGAAGTTGGAGATCACCAACTCCTACACCTATATGGGGGTTCTCTTCTTTGGACCTCGGTTCAGTTTACGTCCGGCTATTCAACCCCGCATCAACAAGGGGTATGGTTCCCTCGCGATCTTGGAGAGACAGTGCTTCCGCCATCACTTTCAGGAAACATTGTCCAAGATGTCTCTCTCAGACTCTCTTGTGAGACCCATTGTTTTGTATGGTTTTGAGGTTTGGGGCCCCTCCCTGCTCGAGTCGGATTCGGCCTCTATTGAGCGGGTTTAAATCCTTTTGCTCAGACGGATCATCAGATGCAAAGAGACTGTTTCCCATCATATCATCCTTGTCGAGTTTGGGGCTTGCCCTTTCAGATTAGAGGTCATCTTTGGTCTCATCTCACTCTTGCACCGCATCCAGGGACTTTCAGACTCCTCCACTGGTAGGGATAGATACATCTACCTTGGTTATTGTTCTTCTGAGGCCATTACTCTCTCTGACTATTGTGGTCGTGTTCGGTGCTGGTATGCCGAGACCTCTCGTCTTCTTGGATCTCTTCGGATCAACATGGACCGTCTCCCCCCTTTTAGGTACTCCATGGATGCTCCTGCTCACCTCGTTCCGAGTACGCAGGATTTGCACAGAATTATCAGGGACGACATAAACAGACTATTCACCCAGGTTACATGGACCGACCCCTGAGAGGAGCTATGCCCGAAAATGGCCTTCTACGCCAACCACTTCCTGGAAGTCAGCAATGGACTCATCATTCGGCCCACCTATATCTCCCGTCATTGGATGCATGCTCTTCGCATATCTTTGGGCTAGTTCAAAGTCGGATCCCACAGGCTTCGGGTCGAGAATGATCACCATTTAGTTCACTCTGAGAAGATCTGCCAGCTTTGCTCCCTCCAGGAGGTTGAGACAGAGGAACATTTCATCTTCCAATGCTCCATCTATTATGAGATTAGAGGGAGGTTTCATTGTCTCTTCCGTGAACATCCTACGTTCACGACCATCTTTAGGTATTATGATCAGAGGTGTCTCGCTCTCTATTTACAGGAAGCCATTAAGCTCCATGACAGGGCTCTCCATCCTCCTTCCAGGGAGGCTACTACTCAACAGATCACATCTTTCTTTGATTTGCTGCCGGGTGTGGGGGGCACTAAGCGGGGGCATGACCCTAGTCGAGACCTCCTGGCTAGATCTATCAGGATTAGAGGAGCTTCTTCCTTGACCAGAGATTTCCGGATTCGGGCACAGCCAAGAGCTCTCTCTTTTAGACGACAGACCACCAGGTCCACCCAGAGAACTCAACATTCCACGAAACATAGGCGTCTCCAACAGTTTCCAGTACCTGACACCAGACATCAACACATCACTAATTTCTTTTTAGCTGACCTTGGGCGACAGTCGTGAGGGTTGGTGTCGAGGCCTTTCCCTCCACCTTCCTCTCATCCCTTGTGCTCTCTTCTTCTTCTTCTTTTGTTGTTTTCGGAGACCCTCTTGGGTTTTCCATGTTGTTTCTACTTTGCTTGGTATTGTACAGTCCCATTGACCTATCTTTGTGGTCATTGGTTGGACATTTAATATAATTATCTTATCTTATCTTATCTCCGTCACCCCAAACGGTTTAAGGATGAGATCGAGAAGACTATATAGGAGCTCATGGATATGGGGCATATTAGACCGAGTTCCAACCCTTTTGCTTCTTCGGTGGTTTTGGTGAAGAAGAAGGATGGGACCCTGCGGATGTGTATGGACTACCGGGCCTTAAATAAGAAGACAATAAAGAACAAGTATCCCGTACCACGCATTGATGAGTTGCTGGACGAGCTACATGGTGCAATCTATTTTTTGAAAATAGATTTGCGTTTTGGATATCATCAAATCAAAGTCAGGGAGCAGGATGTGCATAAGACAGCGTTCAGATGCCATTACAGTCACTTTGAATTCTTGGTGATGCCTTTCGGATTGTCTAATGCTCCAGCTACATTCCAGTCTTGCATGAATCATGTGTTCAACCGCCACTTGCGGAAGTTTGTATTGGTTTTCTTTGATGATATTTTAGTCTACAGCAGGACATGGGAGGACCATATCAGGCACCTGGGTGAGATATTGGGGATATTAGAAGCTAATTCGTTATACGCGAAAGCCTCTAAGTGCGAGTTCGGCATGACCGAACTTCTTTACTTGGGATATGTAATTGGTGGGGGTACAGTGAAGGTGGATAGAGGGAAGATACGGGCAATCCTGGATTGGCCGCCACCTAGGACATTGACACAATTGAGAGGATTCGTGGGGTTGTGCACATACTACCGGAGGTTCGTGAAGAATTTCTCTCGGTTGGCTGCTCCATTGACCGATTTGACCAAGAAGGGGGCTTTTACTTGGACAGACGCAGCACAACAGGTTTTTGATCACCTCAAGGAGGTGATGAGTTCGTGTCCCGTCCTCGCATTACCAGACTTCTCCCACCCATTCATTCTAGAGTGTGATGCATCAGGAGAGGGTGTTGGGGTAGTTCTCATGCAGGATAGGCATCCCATCGCCTATGAGAGTTGGAAATTGAAACCCGTGGAGAGAGGGTATTCAATTTACGAAAAGGAGATGTTGGCCATCATGCATGCCTTGGCCAAGTTCAGACAGTACCTTGTGGGCAACAAATTTGTGGTTCGTATGGATCACAACAGTTTGAGGTTCTTCCTGGGACAGAAAGAGCTCAATGATTGCCAGCAAAGATGGGTGAACAAGGTGCAAACCTATGACTTTGACATAGAGTACACTAGAGGTAAGAATAATATTGTTGCTGACGCTTTATCTAGGAGGCCTTACCTCACTGCTATGCTTAGTTCTATGTCTGAGATTTCAGCGGATTAGAAGGCTCATATACTTGTTGAGTACTCCAAAAACCAGTTTGCCTGTGAGATCATGGATGGTAGTATATAGGACGACCGATACAGAGTAGTAGATGATCTCATTTTCTACAAGGATAGGATTTTCCTTGTACCAGGATCTAAAATGAAGGAGAAGATCCTTCGTGTAGTACATGATACACCACTAGCTGGACATCCTGGGTATTTCAAAACATACAGGTTCATCAGGGAAAGATTTGCATGGAAGGGAATGAAGGACGATGTCCTTAATCATGTCAGAGAGTGTATGGTTTGCCAGCAAACCAAATCCGAGCATTCTTTCCCATATCAGGATTACTTCAGCCTCTCCCCATTCCCGAACAAGAATGGGAAAGCATATCTATGGACTTTATCATTGGGCTTCCCTTGGTGCATGGGCATAGCTACATAGTTGCATGTATGTTGTAGTCGATCGGTTAACTAAGTATGCTCATTTCTTTTCCCTACCCAAGGGGCACGAGGCAGTGGATGTGGCCCGGATCTTCTATACCAGTATTTTTAGGCTACATGGGTTGCCTAAAAACATTGTCAGTGACAGAGACAAGATCTTCATGAGCACCTTTTGGCAAGAGATCTTCAAACTAGCAGGTACAGAGTTGACCCCTAGCACTAGCTACCACCCACAGACTGATGGGCAGACGGAGATAGTCAATAAGTGGATAGAAGGCTACTTGCGGAGTTATGTAACAGGACACCAGCGGGCATGGATTAAATGGTTACACATGGGCGAGTACTGCTACAATACCACCTACCAGATGAGCATAGGTATGACCCCTTTCCGAGCCTTGTATGGGTACGACGCCAGGACATTTGTAGATTTAGTATTACCAGATAGCCGAGCTCCCAAAGCTCGAGATTGGTTACAGGAGAACCAGGATATTCTGAAGGCTCTCAGAGAGAATCTTCAGAAGGCACAGAATCAACAGAAGGTATACGCAGATCGGCACAGGACAGAGAGGTCTTTTGAGGCTGGGGATCTAGTGTTCCTACGTTTACAGCCATATAGGCAGTCCTCACTGAAGCAGAAGGGTGTAGAGAAATTGAAACCACAATTTTATGGTCCGTACCGAATAGTTCGTCGAGTAGGGGCAGTGGCATATGAGCTAGAGCTACCGGAGTACAGTAAGATACATAATGTCTTCCATGTTTCATGCCTTAAGAAGGCGCTCGGACCGCATATTGTACCATCTACAGAGCTACCACCACTAGATGAGGAAGGGAAGTTGGTGCTAGAACCGGAAGCCATTATTGAAACGAGACAGAGGGGGCTCAGGAGCAGAGTAATCACTGAGTATTTGGTGCAATGGAAGGGACTGCCACTTGAGGATGCTACTTGGGAGGGGGAGCAGATTTTGCAGCATCCTAATTTGCATTTGCTTGAGGACAAGCAAAATTATGGGAAGGGAGGATTGTAATGTCCCCTTTCTGTAATGCCCCCTTTTTCCTACGCCAAATGGCCCAAGGGCCAAGTCGGGTCCAAAACGTGGTCAGACCCAGGGGGCTGTGGACGCTGGAAGCTTTTGGGAAGGGGCCCCGTGGTTTTAATATCCTAGTTTGGCGTTTGGGGGTCACTTTTGGACATGGCGACTCAAAGAGGAAAAAAGTAACTATAGTTACTTTTTATGTTAGTGGCCCCTCCATGGAACAAAATGCACCTAGGGTTATGGCGGCTCGTTTGCCAATGAAAAGTATATAAGGAGACGGGGAAGGAAGAAAAAGGCACTTTTGTCGCATACTCTTAGCCTCTTCTCGTGCAGCTGTTGTTGTGCGTTTTTGCAGCTTGTGGAGTCAAATCCCACAGGGACCCTAGCTTCGGTGGTGAGAGACCCGTCCCTAGCTAGCAAGGCATTCTTTGGTAGTGAGAGATCTACCCTAGTTTGTCATCTTGGAGCCGCTTTCTGGGCCGTGCTACAGAGATATTTCCAGAGGGTCAGAGGAAGGGTTTTGAGGTTTTTTGGGGGCGGGCATTTCGGGGAAGACAATCAGAGGGGCTCTAGATCCGACTCATGGCAGCCATCTAGGTTGGGCGTGGCAGCACGTGGAAGGCGCCTCCCTCATTTCCCAACTCCATTCCTAGCGAGGCGACTTGCAGCCTCTATTTGGGGGTTTTTCCAGTCGATCGTGTTAGATCTACAAGGTGGCAATACTATTTCCTATATCTGTCATTGTTATTTCCAAAGACCCTTATTTTTCTCTTGTATTTAGAGGGTCACGGACCTCTGAAGTTATCTAGCCGCCTAGGGCATTCTGTAATCTTCTGGAAACAGTTTGACTTGTGTAAAATTCCCAAAAACAATTTTATTATGTCCCCTATAATAATATCAAGCTCTCTTTAATTTTTCAAGTGATTCGGGTGGATATCTTGGAAGATATTGATTTTATTTAGTTAGTTGTCCTTACTGTAAAAATCTGCATAAATCAGTATTTTATTTGGCTGCAAGTTTTCAATATTTTGTGCATTTTTAATTATTATATATATGATTATTACATTTTTCTTCTGAAATTTTTGTGTGCAAGTCTACGGACGCTTGACTTGAAGCATTTGGCTTGTCAAATTGAACATCCTTGCTAATGAAGGCTTTCCTGGTCTTCAGATGAACTAACATGTATCCCATTGAATATTCATTGTATCTCATAAAATATGTAGGTAGTTGATTTCACGTCGAACTTTGTCTTTTTCTGTTTTGGGAGTAGCATATTGGCTTTGCTGTTGAAAACTCAAAATGAGTTATTGATGGTTTCTTCCCCAACCATGCTTCCTGCAAAGTCATGTGGAAATGTTGGCGATCTGTTGAGTAGATACACTGTTGTTGTGATTATTCCTAGTAGGAGTTATTCAAGTCTGCATCCTTTATCATACACCACACCATTTCCATGATTGTGCAGTTTCGCTGTTCTCCAACACCATTTTGTTGTACAGTCAATTAACGACGAATTCCCTATTCCTTTAGGTATGTTGTGAATGTATTATTGATTAATTCCCCCCTTCGATTTGAGTGGAGGACCTTTATATGATGACCAATTTGTTTCTCAACAAGAGCTTTGAACTCTTTAAAGGCTTTAAAAGCTTGATCTTCTGTCTTAAGCAAGTATATCCACATTTTTTTTGGAATAATTATCAACAAAGAGTTGGAAATATTGATACCTTGAATAGGTTGCTGACATCTTTTCACAAAGACTGATATGAACCAGGTCCAACTTGCCTTTAGCTTGATCTTTGGTCTTAAGCTTGTATATCCACATTTTTCTGGAATAATCATCAACAAAGAGTTGGAAATATTGATACCTTGAATAGGTTGCTAACATCTTTCCACAAAGATCGATATGAACTAGGTCCAACTTGCCTTTAGCTCTATAAAGATTCTTGGGAATAATTGCTTCATGTTGTTGTTGTGGTTGAAAACTAGTGCAAATTTCAGTTTGTTTGTTTATTCGTAGCAATCCTTGAACCTTCTGCTTTTGGCTAAATGAGACTAAAAACCCAAAAATGACATGCCCATGTCTTCTAAGCCATAGATTTACAGAAGTGGTGTCCACAATGAGTGCTTGATCATCATGCGACACAAAGTCTGATTGAAACATTTTGTTGATCCCTGATGCTCATGCAACAATTTGGAACTTCTTTGCTTTGTCCTAAATGAGGCACTCTTTTTTGCCATTTGTACTATCAAATTCAACACAGAGATTGTGATCCAATAGTTGAGTAACTGAAAGTACATTTTTGGTAAGTCCTGGGACATACAAGACATTTTTGAGGGTGTAGTTTCTATCTCTGAGAGGAAACTTGATTTCGCCAATGCCCGGAACTCTTTAGGAAGAATCATCCCCAAATGAAACTGAATGTTTTGTGTGAGATGTATTGATTGTGGAAAACCAATCCTTGCATCCTATCATGTGTCTGGCCCGAGTCTACATACCAGATGGAGCTTTGTGGGGTTGATTCATCCATTGTTTCTATAGTCATTGCGTGATTCCTGTCAGAGTGATCATCTTCTTCAACTATGCTACTTCTTCTTCCAAATCTTAATTGGCCCATGGGAATGCTATTTAGAAGACTGCTTCTTGTTGTTGATTGGACTTGTTTATCTTGTTAGTCAACCCATTATACCAATAATCCTTGATATCATGCCTCTTTTTGCAAATGTGACACTTTGGTTTACTTCCAGATGCTTGGGGCTTTTTGATTTTACTCCTTGCTTCTTGTTGAACTTTAGTTTGTTCCTCCCCTTGTAGTTTGAAGCAAGTGTATGGTCATCATCATCTGCTTCATGTTGCATGGACTCCTCTTGTTGCAATAGGTTAACCAACTTTTGGAATGTCGGTTTTGTTTTGTGACATTGAGTGTTGTCAAAAGCTTCTTGAATGAGGGTGAAAAAATTCTGAAGACTATTGGTATGAGAGAGTCGTTTGACATTCTTCTCCAAGTGCCCTCAATGTTGCAATTCTGCACATAAATGCTTCTACAAATTTTGAGGATTTCAACTTCAAATTGTGCAATTTACTCTGCAAGTGGAGAATGGTATTTTGATTCTTTGCCTCAAAGACAATGTTGAGCTTGTCCCACATTTCTTGGGCGGTGTTGGCATCTCTTATGTGAGGATTTACCTCATCTGTGATTCTAAAAATGATGATGAGCTTGGCTTTCTGATTCCCTTTGTCCCACTTTCATTGTTGGTCAACATTGTTTGCATCTCGGACAAAAGTGCCATTCGCAACAAAATACAAGTCTTTAAACTCCAAACAAGTCTTCAATTTGGTTTTACATGCAACAAAATTATCTCCTCTCAGGAGCTGCGAATTTGGCAGAATTTTTTCGGACCATTTGCCATTGTGTAGAAATTGAACTATAATGTGGGAGATGGATTGATGCCTTATCACTCCAAATAGTTTACCCTTTCTTTATACCATCAGTTTGATATATCAAACCTCTTGATATACACTCCCTTCCAATATACCCGTCGATATGTGAAAAATCTTGTCCTCTCGATATACACGACCGTACATGAGAGAGACGTTAAAACGCACATGAGAGTAGAGTGGTATGTAGTACGTAGATATTATGTAGTACGTAGATAGTATGTGAAAGGGATCAATCCAATCAATGCCAATTGTTTAGAGGGAGATATTTGTACATGGGTGACAAGTCCTGATATACAATTTTTTTCCCAATTTTAGGATTTACATCGAACGATTGTGGCGGATAGGAAACAAAGGGAATGGATGTGAGTGCAATGTCCTTATTACTCCCCGACGATTTATAGAGACGATGCCACATACGTTGTTGCAACTATATTAGTCATTGGATGTAACAGATCAAAGCACAACAACGTTACCTATAAGTGTGATCTAGAGGCACCATTAATACTAAACATTGTGATGAGATGAAAGATCTTGTGATTTTGTTTTTATTTTAAAATTTGCAGTTTGTGTGTTTTGCATGTACAATGGTTTTTGAAGATTTATGACAATTTGCAAATTAACACAATTCGCAAAAAATAATGCAATACTGAAAAAAATGCCTCCTCGTCCCACCAAAAGGAAAAAATTGAAATTCATGCAATCATTTGTTGTTTTGAAGGTGATTGCGTCTTTTGTGCTCATAAAAACACATTTTAACCCCTCTTTTATGTTTCATTTTTTTGAAATTTTTGAACTTTAATTGATTTGGCCTAGATGGTCCCTCAGATTGGATAGTTTGAAAAAATATATTGGTTTGGGCAAAATGTTTATTGCCCCTTTTTGAAAATTTTCCTTTGTGAAATAATGATTGCCCCCGTAAAAAATTTGTTGTTGAAGCTCCCTTTAAAGATTGAGAAAAACCCCCTTTTGTTAATATTACAAAAGCCCCCATTAAAATTTTTTAATGTAAAATATACTACAGTGGGGTTCGAACCCCCCACCTCTTGCTTGGCAATGGTGTTGGCGTGGCTCAATAGCCGCTCAGTCGGTGTGTTGTTTTGTATGGTAGAGAGCGAGCTTCTATATAAATGTTAAAATTTGCCGAGATTGTGTTGTAAAAGGCAAGGACAAAGATCGGGGTCAAACCCACGATCTAGGTTGAGGCAATGCTTTGGCATGTTCTGGCTGGCTAATGGAGTGAGTTAGGTGCTTTGATAAACAATTGGGCCAGTTTAATTTTGTTTTAGTTTGGTAGGTGAATGAGCCAAAAACGTGAGTTAAAGGGATGGGAGTCAACCCCTTAATATAGCCGGATGCAAGTGATTAGGATGCGTTGAGCTAGCCGATCAAGTTGGGCTCGTGGCTATGCAAATGTTATGGGGTGGGTGATATTAATGCATGAAATATAAAGATTTACTTTTTTGTTAAAAAAAATAACATACCTGCCCGCGTTCAGGTTGAGCTCGATGTCTAAGTGTGATTAGGGCTTTGACTGGGCTTCAAGGTAGGATGGGCACACTTTTGCTTGGCAGATGAGGTCACCGCTTGTTCGGTTCCATCAGATTGAGATCTCAGGCTTGTCCATTTCGTAGTTCTTTGTAGAGGCTGAGCTCGATTGGATCGAGCTATGCTTTGGTGTAGATCACCTGGTGTCTGTTTTGTCATAAGAGTTGAAGTGTGGTCAAGTTGAGCTTGAGGTAGGCCGAGCAGGAAGCTATGTCGTTGATCAATGGGAATCATCAGCATCTGAATCAGAGGGAGCTCAGGCTCGCGATGACGTAGTCGCTTATGTGGATTAGAAAAATGCAAGTGTCTAGATTTGGTGTAGGCTTGAGTTGGCTTAGATCTATGCAGAAAGTGGATGAGTGCGGGGTAAGGTATCCAATACAACTCATACCTTAAGAGGAGTCAACTCGCTTAGGAGTCTATAGTAGCACTAGGTGAGGGCTGAGCTCGGGGGGTTAGCTCGGTGGGAGGTTTTTAGGAGCTCAGTTGTGTTGCTTGCAAGGCAGCTCCGTCGGGGTGAATGTGAATAGTAGGAGCTTGATGGAAGCTCGATCAATGGCCGAGCGAGGATGAGCTTGTGCAGAGGTCATGTAGAAAGAGGTGAGTTGGCTCTTAATGGAGCTCAACAAGTCTTTGAACATCCCTTAAAATTCTGCATCACTTAAACAACCTTCAAACCTCCGAAACATAGGTCTACACCTGCAAAAATGAAAAGCAACTGAAATTAAGGGCTTTGGAGTGGGGAGTGCCAGGTGCTCTGTAAGCAATTTTTTTTTGCCTCACAATCCACTTTTTCAGATTTGCTCAGAAATGAAAGATTTGCTCTCCCTTCTTAATCAACAATTTACATTCTAGCTTTGATACCAAACATTGAAAACAAAAAATTAGGAATGCAAGACTTAAATCTGGTCATTATGTTAAATCAAATCAGCTGCAATACTTATAGGCTAGGAAGCGTGGATACGCCCAAGACCCCCTCATATCCCCTTTGATACGTATCGGATATGGATACGATACGGATATGTGCCTAATACGTACCGGATACACCAGGATACGTCATGGATATGTACAGACGTATCCGTGACGTATCCTGACGTATCCCGTACATATCAGGCACGCATCTTGCAGTAAATATGCCTTTTTTAAGTTTTATTTCTTTTTTTTAAAGTTTTATTTCATTTTTAAGTAAATACGTACCCTGTAGTAAATATGAAATGTAAAATCTTAAGTATATTGTATGTTTTGAAAATTTGAACATGGATCCTAGTATATTTTTCAAAGTTCAAGTTTTGTTCGTATTCATGTTGACATGATATTCGTATATCATATGTATGGTAGCCACATGATCAATAAAAATGCAAAGTCTTAAGTAACTGTATATTAAATGCTTTGAACATTGATTCAAGTTTTGTATTACTATTTCAGTTTTTTATGGACTAAAAAATGAGTAAAATTAGTAGATGTACATAAAAAATTATAAAAAACTATATATATATATATTTATTTTTATTTTTTAATATACATGTACGGACGTATCCAAGACGTATCGTATCCAAGGGTTTTTTAAAATTGACGTATCCGCATATCATATCCGTATCCAAACCGATACTCATATCCGTATCCAAACCAATACTCGTATCCGTATCCTAGCAACATAGTTTATAGGAATTGAACTATACTGTATTATCAATGAGTTACAACATATGATCATCTTGAGATACATTTCCATAGGAATACGTGGAAGAATATATCAAATATGTGGACTAGTCTACTGGAAGAATATATCAACTAATTTAGATCACCCTATTGAATTGACCACTAAGTGAACTAACATGATTTTGAACTAAGATAATTTGCTAGTTACAATAGCACTCTGGAAAATACTAATAGTTTATCCAATAATTTCTAATTGTATAATATCTAAATTGCTTAATATTATATATAATATCCCTTTGTAAAGCTATATATATTATAATAGTATTATCTACTTCAGCAGTGGCACGATAAGTATTATAATTAATATCCTTATGAGTGTCAAAATCTCAATATTTCACACAATGTTACTATACCCTGTCCAAAATCCCTAGATATTCATTAATAGATCGATATAATGTTAGCTGCAGGCAATGGGGTATCTATAGGAATATAATGGGATATAACGTTATTTTAATTTATAATGTCGTATAATGTTGTATCTGTTATAAGTTTGCTAGATCTTCCATAATAACTATGGATAAGATTATTGTATGTATATAATGTAATAGTAATATAAAAAGTATCAATGCAGTTATGAAAGTTCACTATTATATCATTTGTAATACTTACAATACTTATTGGTTGCATCAATATATTTTCAATTACAACGTTCGATGTTATTATATTTATAACATTCACTTATGGGGTTCAATATTTAGCTGGGGGATAACTTATCCATAAGAAGTATCTACTTGCATCTTGTACAATTTGCTACATTATGCATAATATCTTGGTTAATATACTTAATTCTCTAATGTCTATGATGGCTAAAATTTATATGCATTTTTTATTAAAATTTATATATTTTTCCTCATACTGCTTGTATCAACAGATGGTGATATGCGGGGCACAATTTAGGGCATTGTTTGCCGTATCCGCATATCGGAGGGGCTCTGTACATGTACCCCTGATCCAAAACGTATCGGCTTACTATAGGTGCTTAAATAGAGTTTTAGATGCGAAGATGAAGCCTCATTATCTAGTTGAAATACAGAAAACACTGGAGGGTCACCTGCAGTGGCGGGAAGCATATGTAGTGCTCTTGGTGCCGAGCTTGTGAAAAGGTCGTTGTGTAATGCCTACTTCATCAAGGAATTGGAGATCCCAACAACTAGGAGCATTCGTATCCTACACCTCAGGAGGGAAAGCCTTTCGAAAATGCAGGATACTGGTGATTCAACAGTGATCAAAGTGGGTGAGAAAATCTGGAAATCTCATGCATTTTTCTTTGAGCTTCCAGCAGGAGCCCTAAACCCAAGGCTTGGGGCGTCTCATGTCCATTTTCACTTAGCTACTGAAACTACAAGGAGCCAATTAGTCCTCGTGAATGCGGACCAAATTTTAGAAGTTTTTGAAGCTTATGATTAATCTGAGGCTTTGAAGCCATGCTAACAATGATAACAAGATTGTCAGGGGTCTCAAGTGCAAGACAATGCAACAGTCGTGTTATCTAGATTTATGGTGGTCTAGCATTAGGTAGTACCTAATGTCGCCGCATTCGAATTACGTGGAGTATAAAATTCGTTAATGTAAAAAAATTGTAGGTGATAAAAGGTTCCTTGATTAAATTCGACCGTTGGGTCAAATAAACATGTTTTGTGAAAGAAATTAAACAAGTTTGATGCACTGTGTTACAGTCCCTAAATAATTGGTAAAATGATATAATTATAAATGCTTTCTTGTGATTAACTATAAAATGATATGAAGTTAATTTTGGTCCATCTTCATAACTAAACATGTATGAACAGCCTTATAAGATTCCAATGAAAAAGGGTTGTGATGGAGGCGTAATATCTGGGATTTATGCACCTTGCTATAAATTTTAAACTAAAGGTGAAGATCACATGGAGTCCTGACTGGAGTCCGTGTTTTTAAAAGGTTTGAACTCTGCCAGCAGGCTTTTTTTGATATGTTTTTTAATTTCGCCTCACGCTCAATAGATGTTGGAACTTGGGACAATGTCACACACATAATTGTAGACGTGCCTTTCCTTCCCAGCGGATACACATACTCAAAGCAAATTGACATACACATTTGTTTAGATGCATAACCTGCTGTCGAATAATTAATTGGCTGCTGTGTCTCATCGCTGCACGAATCACGGAGCTTTGGGGCACACTGCTGCAAAGTAAACACTGAAACAAGAAACTGATATTTGTGAGCGGAAAAAGGCAAAATCTTATACTGCTGAAAAAGGCACATTCGCGAGTGATACGGTGAACTGGAAAACAGCGCTTGAAATACTTGACGGGATTGGATTCTCCAAATTATTGACATCCTACTGAAAAACGAAAGTAAATAAATTTTGACCACGAATTTTTTACTAAATTCGCCGTTGACATTGGATGATTTTGGACTGTACGAATTTATACGCGAGATTAGGGCGATTTTTTTTGTTCCATATAGTAAATCTCAAAGAGCTGGAATTTCGAATTTTCACTGTAGAAATTCGCCGTAATGCGGTGACTAGATAACCATGGCAGATTAAGGATGAAGCAATAACCAGAAAAAAAAAAAGGAGGAACAAAGATCATCATCATCTGAGGGCCTGAAGTTTTGTAAGATTCAGTCATAGATGTGACCAAAACTAGCAGGCTGAAGCTACCAATAACAGTGGACATATGGTGCGAGATATTGCATGCAAGCTTGTCTGGAGTGTGGTTAAAATTGCCTGCACTCCGTTTGGAACCTAGTTGAGGGGATCAATCCAAAGACCTTCAAACCTAAACAAAAGTGTTGAAAACAATGGAAATTGGAGAGGAGCATTGACTGTGGGTGAATAAGGCGAGGATCTTCTTATGTCAGTATTGTGCATGGGCATAGACTCAGTCATACTGATTTGGGACGGTGACACTTTGGTCCCTCAGATGCATTGTCAAGTTCCTGCATTCTTATGCGATGGCTCCCATGATGATCCTATAGTTCTTGCTGAGCATTATTCTTTGTGGGTACCAACTATGTTACTGCTGCAAATTTTGACCGCTATGTATGCACAACTGGACACATGTGCCGTTGAATTATTTCATTATCATAGTGTCACATAGTAAAGCATAATGTATGCAGGGAAGCTTCCGAGGTAATTGTTGAAGGTCCAACAGTAGAATCCGGTCCGAATATATATTACTTGGTATTTGAGAAGCCATGTAACTACAAATGTTTGAGGTTCAAATCTGTTCATATTTTCTTTTTGCCTATAATGTAAATTTCACAAGCCAAGCCTGAAATTGCACATTAATCCAAGTATAGGTCTTTATTTATCAAGTGGCTACCTAATGGATTCGGTTAAAATTTGCTTTCTAAGTCATTGGGCATGTAGAAGTTCAAGTGTTCAAAATTCTTTTAGTAAACTCAATTGTTCAAAAGTCCTATCTTTTAAAAGTAATGTAGCTTATGCCTACTTATTTTTTCATTATTTTTGCTTTTCTGTGTGAAGCTAGGCATATAACAACTTGATTTGTAGGTTTTTCGTTCATTCGGAGTCCATCAGAAAAGCCAATTTTTGTTTTAAGAATCTCCCCTTGTGTTTTGGAAGGAAATGTATTAAAATAGAGAAACAAGGACTTTAAAATGTATACAGGCTGCATTTTCGGTCATATTTGACACCCTTATATCGTTGTGAAATTGAAAATGTATTTTTTTTGAGAAAATTACGAATTTAACAATGAATATTCTCACCACTGATGTGGACGGAGACAAATAAACTGTATTTTTGGGTTTATAGGTCCCTCGGGATCAACTTGGTTGATAGAGCCTTTGGGGACCTGTTTTGAGTTATCTTCTAGTACAACAATAGGAATGGTGGTTTAGTAGCAATTTTGGATAGATGTTAGGAGTTCGATGTTTTTTGTCCAAAATTTGGTTTTGGTTTATTGATATTACTGATGAGAAGTAGACCAACTATTTGGTGGCTTTTTGTTTCATGAATTTCTCACCTCTTGTTTGATTGGAGGAAGAGACTGTTTTGGTTTTGATTAGGTTTCTGGTGATTGTACATGCAGACAGGGGTTGCAAGCACCACTAGTGTTTGCAAAGTGCCAAAGTTGTTAGAACATTAACGGAAAATGCTCCTTATGTGAGGTACAAAATTATCATCAAGACGTGGTCAATCTACTTGACAATTCCCATAGTGATGCTCATATTGCAGTACATGTACAAATGATTAGAGGGATGGGTATTCCTAGGGTGATGCTCATCTTTATGTCAGGTCAGAGGATGGAAGGTTTGCAGTAGGCATAGGGCACAAAGGTCAGGCAATGAGGGGAGCAATAAACGTGTCGAGATAGGTTGATTAATATTAGAGTTACAGGGGGGTGGTTCGGGTAGTGTCCCTTGTGCTCCTTGCCCTCCTGTCATCGGTGGTCAACAGAGCATAGAAGCCATTGCTTGGCAAGGGGGCAAGGGGAGAGGCTCGGCTCCCCCGGTTCTCCCCAACTTCCCTGGTTCTCCCTGGCTTTCTTGCCATCGTGAGATAAGATAGATAGATAGATAGATACATTTAGGTTCGATTCTCGGACTAACCCCTACTAGAACTAGAACTAGAACTCTATATGGCTTGGCTACGGGGAGAGGGCCAAGTGACAGGTGTTTTTGGAGAGCTTCATAGTTATTTGCTCCAGATCATCTTTTGGTCTCAAAGGGTTTATCAGGTTTTGTGATCCAAAGATTTCAAACATTGTTAGTTAGTTTGTGGTTAGTTTGGGGAATGCATCTCATGTGTGAGACACCCCTTTTTGTGTTATTTAAATTCTCTGTACTTCAGCATTAACTAATAATTATTGTTTGTCATTAATTGCCTATGTTAATTTTGTTGGTAGTTGTATGGGTATGTGTTTGGTTGTTAGTTTGGAGTTTGAATTGTTGGGTCTTGTATGCAAAATCTTACAAAGCTTGAGGGTGTAAAATATGAAGTTTGTTTGTCTATCTACATATCTGTATTGTCTGAGCATATGATGCTGACAGCTCACAAAGCTTGAAGATGTAAAAAGTTTAGTGTTGGTGAAATTCGATTATGTAAGCTTTCTTTTAGTTATTAAAAGTATGTAGTTTTTTGTGCATCTACATAGCTTTATTTTCTGAACATATGATGCTAATGCAAGTTTCTTCATTTCAAATTTGTTTCTAATCCGACTCATGAATTCTACATATTTATGTCGATTCGTTGTTATTGGGCAAATTTTCACATTTGTTCTTCCAAGATGATGATTTTGAAACCCTTGCTATAGCCCTTGTGATATTTAAATCATAATAACTGCATTTTTATGTTGATTTGTTATTGGGAAACTCTTCATATTTGGTCCTCGAAAATAATGGTCTCGAACCCTGGTTATAAATCTTGTGATATTTAAACCACAGAGTGTGTTTCATATGTCTGTCATTGTCGTCTTGTTGGATAATGTATCTCACCTCAAGTAGGCAACTTGCCTTGCTGATAGGTTCCCTTCTTAACCTTGCAACAAATTTATAAACATTTTTAATACATATTAAAAAAATATAAAAAGAAAAGAAATCATTAATTTTGTTATATATTACAAACAAAATCTCTTTTACATACAAATTTTGTTTATAATATATATGTAATATTGAAATTTAAAATATAAATTATATTAATTTAATTTGTTATAGTTTATTTAGTCAAAACTATAAACATAATCCATTTAAAATTAAATAATTTAAAAATCTTTTGTTTTGCTTGTACACAAGATTGCCAACCCGCACCAGTTGTGGACTCATGTAAGGATGGGAATTTAAGCATTTACACTACATTATCATAGTGTGCCAATGGATTGAAAGTTGAAACCACTTTAGTGTGACACTCCAATAATAGGGAATCCATCAAGTAGTGTGCCGCCTAAACACAAAGTGAGATTTGAACATTGGACCTCCATGTAACAAGAAACCAATTTCCATAACACCAAAACTTGATGGATAAAATTATTTCAAAAACTATAAAATTATTTAAATTAATAAAATAGTAATCTATTGAATAAATGATCAACCTTCTAATTTTACTTTTATTGATTCTATGAACTATAAACGAACCAAAATAAAATAGAAGATTCATTCGTTTGTAATATATAATAAAAATAAAATAAAAAATCATATAAACTACTCACTAAATAAATTTAATATAGGATAAATATTATAAACTAGAATAAATTTAAAAGGCTTTCCTTTATCTGCCCATCAACAAATCTGTCTGCAAGTTCTTCGGCCCTTGACTTGTGCCTTTGCCCTTGACAATTCACTCTTGAATGCCTCCAGAGTCCATAGATGCAAACCTATTTTGGAGTATGCCTTGCAAATACCCTAACGCCTTAATGAGTGCCTGCTATCAACACAAAAGCAAATTGGGATAATGAATTTTCACCATGCCTTTCAAGTGGCTTCTTCTTTGCTTTTCACAGTCATTGATAAATGGTTTCTGACTGAAAATTGTTGTTTCTTTGCCCTTCACCATCACTGATAAATGGTCACCAATCATTATCTAGTAGTTTTATGTTTTTAATTTTTAATTTTAGGCATTCGAGTTTAGGTTTTCCGTTTTTCAAGATTTAAGTGTGGGCTGAACCGGATCAAATTAATCCACAATGTTTGAAAAATTCAAACAAAACTGGATTCAAATAAGATCTGACCAAACTTGGTAACATGATTTGTGTTAAGTAATTGAAGGCCTCCACGAGCAATTTAATTAGATTATTAATGTTAGTCATATTTCTTTTGTGTGTTATTTAGTAATTGAAGGCTTTCACGAGGCAATTTTTGTTGTAATTTTGGTAATCACAAGCAAGGAGACCCACTTAGCATGAAGCACCGTAAGCATTTACTAGCAGAGTGGAGGAACAATGAATCTAATCCACTGCTTTGGGCCTCTCAGTCTCGTTAAATTGTTTGGAACATGTAATGCCTTATAAGTCACCCTTGTTTTACAGTTCTTACCGATGTTGGATTAACTCAATTACAACCCAACATGTATATATGTTAAGTGAGTAATTGGAGGCTTTCACCTACAATTTATTTTAATTATTAATTTTTGTGGGATTTTACTAGTGTGTTTAAGTCATCTCAAGATGACCTTCATCAACACTCAATATCCCAATGAAATTTTTCTTCATGTATTTGTGGTAATAATCAGAAGGCAAGGGACTTGTATACACCTAAATTTTCACTTTTATTGACTGTTGACTCTTTGTAGGCACTATTGGCACATTAACTTCTCCGGAGTGGTATCCTCACGGACACTGCACGGACACTGTGAGAGAGGGGAGCAACCAGAAATGGTTGCATAAGGCTAGTTAGCGGTGGTACTTATGAGAGTTCTTTGATGTGGTCCAATGATATTACACCTTGCATGCTTTTATGTTGTTACAATTGTCCTATTACAACCTCCCTATGACATCACCTTACTATCCTTTTACAGTCATTTCCATACCTACTTTCAACACACATACCTTCATCATGTCACTTCAACAGCTCTGAGTATCCCTTCATTAGCTAGGACTTCCTTTAGGACAATCTTGATAGTGCATTGCCCACAACCGACGGTATTGACCATGGTTGATACCATCTGGCTTGTAGTTTTTAACAATTGACGACATTGACCACGGTTGATACTATCGGCTAATAGAAACTACAGTGTGCAATTGTGATTGCTATATATACTCAGCATTTGAGTGCCCATTCCAAGACATTATCATCACTCATTCGATCTGCTGGCGCTTTCCAATCTTCCCTTGAAGCCTTAAAGGTCTTGAAGTTGGTCTTGTTTATCTTTTGGAGTCTACACTTGGAAGATTGGGTACTTATGATTCCCAAGCATGGGAAATGCAGTTACTATGGTTTGCCCAACCTTTGGAGTCTTCAACAAGTGGCTTATCTAGGTCTTCTCTTATTCGTTTGTGATTCCCCACATCAACTCTCTTATAAGGTGCTGCTGCTAACAGTTTATGCACCAATGGTGTTTGCAATTAGGTAAGTATCTCTAACCTCTCTTTTCCTTTATATCATTTCATAGGTTTGAGAAGATCAGCATATTCTTGACCTATTGCATTATTTATCGGCCCTCGCCTCATAAACTGCCCTTTGGGAATTACAATCCTTTACAACCTATCGATCCTTTGTAGCCGAGCATAATAATCTATATTTTTTTGCAATTTGATTACAACCTTGTCATACCGACTTACTAGTGGAATCTAGTTAGATGCCACTATCCTATCCTAGATTTAGGCTTTGAAACCCTACATCTCCTATAGAGTGTGGACTATCGCCTTCCTAGTTCCACTTATTTTGCAACCTAAAACCTTGAGGTGTGCATGTTTAGCATGACCCCTCTGGTTATCCTAGTCTATATTATCCATTACCGAGAGACAAAAAGGCTATTCTATTAGGCCATTCTTTATTTGCATGCAAGACTCATTTAACACACATACACTGTAAGCATTTGTTGGTAGGGGGAGGATGGGTGGATGTAATCCATTGCTTTGCGCTTCTCACCATCCAACCTCTTTTTCCATTAGCAAAATTTTTGGAGCATGCTTCACCCTTGTCTCACAACTCTTACCAATGTGTGAGTAACCCAATTACACCCCAAATATGTAGTTTGTGTGAAGTAATTGAAGGCTTCCATGAGCAATTTATTAAGGTTATTAATATTTTTGAGATTTTACTTGTGTGTGTTTTCTGTCGTTTCAAGATGACTTCCATGAATAGTCATCCACTTTAATGATATTTTTCCTTATGTATTTTTTGTAATAATCACAAGGGTCATCTCACCCTAATGAAATTGTCTTATTTATTTTTGGTAATAATCACAAGGCAAGAGGACCCATTTAACACACAAGCATGCTAAGCATTTGTATGGTGAATGTAATCCACTGCTTTGGGCTTCTCACCCTCGACCCTCTTTCCCCATTGACAGATCTTTTCGAGCATGTACTGCTCTACAGGTCTCCCTTGTCTCACAATTCTTACCAATGTGAAATTAACCCAATTACAACACAAACATTTATTTGTGTCAAGTGATTGAAGGCTTGCATGTGCAATTTAATTAGATTATTAATTTTAGTCAGTAACCTAATGACATTTTCCCTCGTTATTGATAAAGGGGGACCCACTTCGCACACAAGATATGCAAACATTTGTTAGTAGGATAAGGAATAGTTAATGCAATACACTGCTTTGGGCTTGTCATCATTTTGCCTTTTTTTTTGCATTGGCAAAGCTGTTGGAGCATGTAATACCTTGTAAGTTGCCACTATCTCAAAATTCCGACCAATGAGGGATTAATCCAGTTACAACCCAAAGATACATTTGTGTTTGAGTAATTGAAGGCTTCCATGAGCAATTTAATTAGATTATTAGTTTTTGTGGGACCATCTAGCCTTTTTTCGCATTGGCAAAACTTTTGTGGCATGTAGTGCCTTCCATTGCCTCACAATTCCCATCAACGTGGGATTAACCCAATTACAACCCAAACATACATCGTGTTGAGTAATTGAATGCTGCCACGAACAGCTTAATTAGATATTTAGTTTTTGTGCGATTTTACTCGTGTTTAAGTCATTTCAAAATGACCTCCACGAGTAGTCATTACCTTAAGTAGGAGAAACCATAGTGAATGAAATCTACCACTTTGGACTTCTCACCTTCTAGCATCTTCCCCCATTGCAAAAGTTTTTGGAGCATATAATGCCTTATATGTCACCCTTATCATACAATTCTTATCAATGTGTTATTAATCCAATTACAACCCAATATTTGTGTTAAAGTAATTGAAGGCTTCCACTAGCACTTTAATTGGATTTGTATTTTTTGTGGGATTTTATTCACACTTGTTTAAATAATCTCAAGATGACCTCCATGAGTAGTTATTACCCTAATGACAGTTTTCTGCATTTATTTTTTGGTAATGGGCACGAGGCAAGGAGACCCACCCAACACTCAAGCACTGTATGCATTTGCTAGTCGGGTGAGCAACGGTGAATATAATCCATCCCCTTGGGCTTATCACCCTCTAGCCTCTTTCTTCATTGGCAAGGCTTTTGGAGCATGCAATGCTTAGAAGTCACACTTGTCTCACAATTCTTACCTATGTGGGATTAATCCAATCACAACCCAAACATGTATTTGTGTTAAGTAATTGAAAGATTAATGATTTCTGTGGGATTTGTCTCGTGTGTTTAAGTAATCTTAAGATGACTTCCATGAGTAGTTATTACCCTAAAGACATTATAACTGCAAGCATTTGTTATTAGGGGGAAGGGATTGTGAGTGTAATCCAGTGCTTTGGGCTTTGTTGAACTTTGTCGAATGTTGAGGAATTATATATATGGTTAATCACCTATCCTTCAGGCTTATCATCCTCTCGTCTCTTTCTTCACTAGCAAAGCTTTTGGAGCATGTAATGCCGTAGGAGTCACACTTGTCTCACAATGTGGGGTTAATCCAATTACAACCCAAACAAGTATTTGTGTTAAGTAATTGAAAGATTAAAAATTTCTGTGGGATTTTTATTCACATGTTTAAAATCTCAAGATGACTTCCATGAGTAGTCATTACCCTAAAGACATTATTACTGCAAGCATTTGTTATTAGGGGGAAGGAATGGTGAATGTAATCCACTGCTTTGGGCTTTGTTTAACTTTGTTGAATGTTGAATGAAAATATAAATGGTTAAAGACACATCCTTCTCTGCAACCTCATTAGTTCAACACTAAACTGTGAATGGTCATAACTTTGTTGTATAGTTTCCAACTGTATCCTATTTTAGTTGGTCTTAATGTGATGCTGAGCTTTATGTGATGGATCCCGATTGGAGCTAAATGTTTTATTCAACATCCTATGTGATTGTTCCAATTTTGAAAAATCTCAATAGGGCAAATGCAGAAATTTGGCTAAGTTCAAATTCCACATACTGGTTATTTTGAGCTTAAGCTGGTCTGTCATTCCTACCTTGATCAATGCCTTAGCTATATGCCATTTAAAATTGTATATAACCTGATATTGTGTTTGAGATAAAAATAAAGCAGCACTGGCGTAAAAGATTTGCTCACCACATGGTATGATCAAGGTCAAAACATGTTGTATGGTATGATCTCTTGTTTCATATAAACTGTCTGAATTATATTGGTCGCGTTTAAGGTTTCATGTCCTTTCAGGTCTTTCTGTTCCCCAAGATGGTGCAAATGTTTGATGTATATTTGGTCGTTTTTTGAAAACACGAATTAAAACACTTGGCTCTAAATAGCATTGTTTTATATCATAAGGCATGGCCATGTCTTAAATTTGTATATGGCAAAAAAAATGGAATATTATTTAATAATATGAGCGTGTTAAAATTAAACTTGAAGCAGATTTCAATTCTTTATTTGTTTTTCTCTTTCTAGGTATGCATCATTTAAAACTGTTATGCATATAATGCATCCATTCTCTTCCCTGCTATTTAACAGGGAAAACTCATATTTCAAATTTGTGATTAGCATTTTGATTTGTCCTAAATACATGCTAATTGAAGAAATGCACTCACCTGGATTCTAATCTGCTTTGACTTCCATGATTCTTGGAAAATCCATTCACTAACATCATTTCTTATGCTCGTGTATTTTGATATTTGCTTGTGCCTTTCTTTGGTCTTAGAGATCCTTATTCAGCATTAATCTGAAAATTATCACCTACAGTTGATATTTGATTCACGTCTCGTTAACAGTGTTGATTGCATGAACGCGCAAACAAAAGGAGAATATCAGTGACAGGTGCTTCCAAATTGTTGGCCAATATTCTTTATTCATCCCGTGGAATGGGATTGTCGATAGGGACAATGATTGCCAGGTGGGACGAAACGGTAATAAAGATTTGATGATATTAGTGGCAATGTTTACTTTTATGGATGTTTGTAAGGAAGCCTAATGCCATTGTTTTTTTCGCACACACAGGGCCCCAGGCTATATTATGTAGACAGTGAAGGAGGACGGCTTAAGGGGACGCGTTTCTCTGTGGGATCTGGTTCAACATACGCCTATGGTATCCTGGATAGTGGTTATGACTAGCCACACCAGTTATCCTTGGCTTTCATTGTTTGATTTTTGATTCGTGTTAATATCTGTTGTCTTATGGGCCCATAGTTATCACTGGGATATGCCTGTGGAAGAAGCTGCTGAACTTGGTCGTCGAGCTATATACCATGCAACATTTCGTGATGCTGCCAGCGGGGGTGTAGCAAGTGGTGTGTAGCATATCATTATTTGAAGCACTTGATTTTGATCACTTGATAAAATTGCATATTCCTTGTGATCTCATGGGAATAAATATTTTGCCTTCAGTGTACTATGTGGGTCCTCAAGGTTGGAAGAAAATGTCTGGAGATGATGTCGGTGAACTTCATTTCAAGTACTATCCAGTCACAGAAAATGTTGTAGAGCAGGAGATGGATGAAGTCAGTGCTTAAAGTTTGCAATCATGACACGAAGATTACTGGGTCAAACTACAGCCTGATATTTGCTTTATGCTTAAATGTCTACATTTTCCAACGCTGTTATGCATCAGCATGGAAGGCGGCGGGCGGTAATCATTAATTTGGGCTTTTGTTGTCATGGGGGTTTTTCTTTTTGGAAATGAATCGAAGAGTTCACAATTGTAAATTTTTCAAATACTTGTTAAGACATTCAGAACTGTTTAGCATGAATCAGTTAATTTTTGTCAGCATTTACTGTTCAATTTTGATGATGAATTTATTTTTTCTGATTAATATAGATCGGTGTCATTCACTGTTAATAATGTTCTTCTTGTTCATGATGCATTGATAAACTGCACAAATTTCGGTATTCAACTTATGGATGATAATCTTTTGCATGAGGTAGTGTATGTAGTATTTGAGCTGCAGATCCTTTTAATTATTGCCAGGTTGTGCTGAAAATCTGTGCTGTATTTTGAAAAGAGTTGACAAATGTTGGTATTAAGCGCTCACAACTCTATCCATCGGATAACTGAAGTTAATTTCCTTGGGGCAGAGAGGTATACACAACCTTTTTGATTAACTCTTTTCTACCCCTTGAAGCTGGGTACTCTAGGCTTTACATGTAACTGAGTCCGCAGCTTATTTGGCTGTGATCTTGAGCGAGGTACATGCTTTCGTTTCTTCATATATGCAGCTGCTTATGTGAAAGCTATTTTCTGGCATTGGCAAAAAAATGTCACTCCCCAAAGTTTAAACTACAGTTTGATGTGATGCATCTAAAACGTATTCAGTGACGAAGTCGATGTACTTGGACCTGACGAACACAGCAATTTATGCAGGGAAAATGAATATGAGCTACTGCTTACCATGAAACCCTGTGACCCACATTAATTTGCTTGTTGCCATCTGCTGCATGAAGGTACCCCTGGTTTTGGGATTTGGAAATTGAAGGACATTGAATATGAATCAATAAGTTAAAGCCATTGTTCATCATCATCAATCTATCTTCTTATATGACAGAATGCACTATATTTAATTTTGGATAGACTTTTTCAAGTTTTCTTAAATTAGTGTGCTTGCAGTGTCATTATTGCGTGTTGTGGAGGCTGTGTACTGGTGGTGATGATTATAACTTTATACTGGAGCTGTTTAGGGGTATTTATATATAAGACATGTTTGGGTGTGTGTATGTGTGTATATACAACACATGAATATTGACTTAGTGATCGGATGTCTTACTAAGGCTATGAACTATTAGAGACGTAGTCCTTATAAGATTAATCTGTAATTACGCCGAAAGGCGTGTTCTATGTTAGAAAGCCCGGGGGGCTCTGACAAGCGACATGCATCTTACGGCTCAGAAACTCTGCATCGTCGACGATCTTGACGGTGAGAAATAGTTACGTACATGGTAATCCTGGCTTCTGACGCAAACAGAGACAGCAAGGGTTCAGATTTTTTGGTTGACGATCTATTGTCGTTTTTGCGCCTTACACGTGTCCACGGTCCAAGCATTCGGTGAATAGTAATTGCACGTCTTATTTTTATGGCGGTGGCGAGGCAACCGTTGAGCGGCTGAATATTTGTTGTACTTGTACGCAGGAATCAAAACTAGGGTTGAATTCGTCCTCCCATCACCATTTTGCTCTATACACATGCTTAACCTAAATTCTTTCCTTAGGTAAAAGTGTAGCTCGAAAATAATTCGGCTCTAAGCGTCGGGCATGGGACGAGGTAGAGGAGAAACTGCGAGCCATGCGAGATCAAAAACCCTAATCGAAGGAAGGGCGGCACTATTGTTTCAATCTCTTCGCAGTTTTGTCATAAAGCGGCTGGGTTGGTCGGAAGCGCAAGCGAGGCCTGTAAAAAATGGATCACAAGTCGTGAACCAATTGGCGCTGCCTTTCTTGGCCTCGTTTATGATCAGAACATCACCTGTGTCGAGGAGAAGCATGTCGCCCATGACCCTGGGAAAGGGAATTCCATTACCCACTGCGCATGGGGATCCTTGAGGTTGAGGCTGCGACAGGTGGAGGCCATGGGGAGTAGGCTTCGGGCCTCGCCGCAGAAAATGGAGGCCTCGTTGGTGTTTTTGTGGTAGTTGAGCGGAAGGAAAAAGAAGACCCTGCTGGAGGGGTAGTTTCTTGCGAAACCCGCGGGCATTGGGGGATACTCGCCTAGCAGCGTGTTCGGGTAGGAGATGGACGAATGGGCACAGATTGTTCTCGTTGGCGTCTTTGGTACTGTACAAAAGGGCAAGACTATTTTCAGCTTCTTGGTTCATCTTTGGGAGAGACCCTGACCTGTGTAGCATTGGGGGAGCAATAAGGAAGGGCCATGTACTGGCAGCAATTAAGTAGCTTGACGGGCCGTGCATGAATCACACTTGTTGTGGGGCCGTGTATTTGTAACCTTGAATGAATCACACTTTGGCTTCGAATATGTGTGTGTTGAAATGATTTTGGGTTTATCTATGTTTGGGTAGCTTATACTACTCCATGTCATGACCAAACATGTCATCATTGAAGGCTTCATATGGCCCTGCGATGGATATATGCATTAGACCAACATTAAAACATTTTAATTATATGGACACATCCAAGCATGTTGTTGTAAGGATAACAATGTGTTATAAGATGTTAGGAATGGTTTTGGTAAGATGTAGTACAATTCGTAACTAAAATTTATATTGTATTATTTTTCATTTTTCAATAATAATCTCTGTGTGCAATTTGTTGTACTGAAAAAGTAATAAAAAAGGTTAGAAATTTGTAGGCTGCTATGGGTGCAATGCTCTTTGGCATTTGCTTCAATAGTTGTGTTAGACAATATTGTTAATGCAAAATTAAATGTCAGCGGTATAAAAAATTCCTTCAGATGTGATATAGAGTACGCTATTTAGGAACAATTTTCCACATTCTAACGATGTGATCAAAATGATCAAAGTCCAAAAGAAAAAGATGAGATTGCAATTTGCAAAGAGAGAAAAACACATCAGTGACAGGTGACTCGCGTGGAATGGAGTGGAGTGGAGTGGTTGACATATTATATTCTTACTCATTACAGTCAGCCCATGCTTCTGAAACATTAGGCGTTCTCACTTGACTGGAATTGGGATAAATAGATTATTAAACTTGTTTTATTTATTTGTATCTTTTTGCATATTTTTATAGAGGAAAGCAACAATCTTGGTATGTTTTAGTAGAATATTAAAATTTTGTAGATATGGAAAGTGTTTGGAGTTGGGTAAATTTATCAACAATGGAATCAATATAACCTGATCCTGTGTAGAAACAGAGACTCCCTTTTAAGTAGTGCTTTGGAGATGAAGGCATGGGATAGACGTTTTTAGAATTGGGCTCTCCAACTATTTAGTAAAAAAGGTACTACACCCCCAAAAACGTTTTGTGCTTAGTTGGCTTTGAGAAGTCACACATTTGATGTGTTTTCTCCCAAACTGATATAAGTATGGATAGGATTTCATGCTCATAAATTTATATAAAGATTGCATTATTTGTAACAAGAAATTTTGAAAATATTGTACAGGGACATTGACGATCATTGTAGCTATCAGATTCTTGCAAGTATCAAAGGTGTCAAATCTGTCCTATATCCCAATAAGAGTATGGTCTTGGTCATATGCCAAAGTATAAATTTCTCGCTCATCTTTTGATAGAATATTTTGCATTAAAAATTGAAGTCCACATTCTATAAACAAGAATGTTAGAGATCTATTTTGTTCAATCTCTAAACATGAAAGAGGCTTTTGTTGTAATTTACTGTTGTTACAATAAAGTTGTGTTTTGTTGAGTTTACTCTTGTGAAGTGAGAGCAATGGAAGCAATCAATTAGCTTGCCAAATTAGAGAAACAACTTCTTCTTTGCATTTGAGCCGAGTGAATGACTTTCAACTTCATGATGGAAACTTTCATGTCAACAACTCCAACAACTCTAACAAAGAAGGTACAAATAAATATTTGATGTCTATAAATACAAGGATTTCTTATTTAAGTTTCTTGAAGATTTATTTCTAAAGGATATACGGACTTGTCTATCTGGTGTACTATCCACTTTTGGTTATGTTGTGATGTTATTTTGATAATATTAAAATTGAATGATAAAAATCACGTGTTAGTGAGCAATTGTATTATTTGTTTGTTTTTACATTCCAAACCTATCTCAAGGGTTTATTTTCTTGTAGATAACTGATTTATACTAAAAGATGTGAAAATGTGCAAGATTTTAAACTTTGGAAGCTCAATGGATCTAGACGATATAGTGATGAATCGTTTTATTTAAAATGAGTAATAGTTCAAGTGGCAATAAAAAGAAGATCTGAGTGAGGTCATCGCCAATGGTTTTCATGAAGCATTCTTGAAACCTATTAATACAATATAGAGAAATATGTTGCATATTAGAATGGTAATGAAATCAAAGAGAGGCTTTTGGTGTAACTTTTGTTGCATGCATTAAAATTAATTATTTATTAATACACAACTAATCTAAGCTATTGATCATCAATGTTTAGTGGATGTTTAAATTATTGAACTTCTTGCAAATACATCTTACTATTTCCACATGAATTAAAATTCCTTTGAGCTTGCATAACAACAATGAATCAATGTAGTTTTTTTACGGGGTCACAACTGTAATATACAAGTCCATTCACTATGAATCGTTTTCAATCTAAATCTTGGTTGAGACATTATTTGCAATTTTTAATAGGTTTTACTTTCATGTAAATTGGTGGTCGAAGTAGAGTTTAGTTTTAGTCTATTTTTTATAGCTTGGCAAACTCAAATAGGTGATCATGATATTTTGTCATCTTCTTAGTGTAAAAAATATATGTGCGTCAAATCTATCATCTAATAATATCTTGTAGCTATATTAGATAAGTTTCTCACTTTTTTCATTGAGTCTAATTCAATGTGTTTCTTAAAAAGTTTAAACGATAAATATAGAGTCGTCAATGTTGTTACTGTTTTATTAGAGTCATAAGTCGACACAAAATTGTCTGTAAAAGGATGTATTTTCAGTGGAAACCAACATCCTAAGTCAAATGTTTCACATTGCGGGAGGAAAATTATACCGAAAAATCTAATGTGGAAATTGTTTAGCTTTGCATTCACGGGATCACCCCTGGTTTCAATTCTAGCAACATTTTCTTCAAGAAAACCTCCCACGAACAAGTTTTTTCTCTTTATCATCCAAGCCCGCTATCTTGGTGGACAACATTCCCAATCTAATATTGAACTCCTTGAAATACCCAATCCTCACTGAAGTTTTTGCATCCCTCAGTATCTTTTCCATCTCCACATCCCTGGAACCCTTTACAAAATCATTCATACAAATTCCATCCTCAGGAGACCCCAACCTCCTCGAAAAATCACAATAAGTATGGGAATCAAACAACACCATGAAAGAAAAGCATATAATCTAAAAACCAACTGAAATTTGCCCCATTATGACTTGATAGCATATAAACATCTAGACAATAAACATAATTTCTAAAACATGATAGTTATAGGTCTGGAGCCTTGGATATGCAACAAGTTATTTCTTAAGGTAGAAGGTTGTAATTGTGTATGCTTGATCTAATCAACAAGAGAGATTTCTCATAGTGTTCCAATGCCAACATCTTGATATCAATAGGAGGAACTCCATAGGATCCACATGTCTCTTTCAATGATTTTTACATTTCTCATATTTCCCCTCCATTTTCTTTTGAGCGAGGCAATTGTTCGTGCCCTGCAATTTTTTGTACCTTCCCTAGATTTCTTTGTATTTGTGCACACAATTCGCCATCATTTGAACTCTTCTGCTGGTCTGAAATCCTGTTGTACAATCCTTTTCTTAATATTTCTATAGATATTTGTTCTACGCCCTAATGAATCATTCTTGCCTGGAACCTTATCAAGAATAGCTAACATCCATGGCATATTGCCCAGTCTGAAGCAATTGTAGCATAGAGTTCCGACAATGGACCTGACTCTGATACTGACACCACGCTTTAACAGCTAAATTGATGGCATCTTTTGTCTCGCCTCTAGCCCAGTTCCACAACGGGCGTTTTCAACCTGCATATGTTGGGTCTTCGTGAATTTGACACCTTGCTTAATTGGACCACCCATAATGTTCTGCCTACTTTACAAGCTTCGGGTCCAACTTTCATTCAGGATAGTAAAACAACACATATTATTGTAGTCATGCCAGGAAGTATCTCTTCGCTTGCTTCTCGTTTATCTCCAGACCACCAATTGGCTTTCACTATTATTCTTCAACACTTCTTGTGTAAATCCCACCTTCCTCCGCTGGAGATAATTATTCAAGGGACTATAGGGTTTGGAAAATCATACCTCGATAATACTATCTAGTCTTCATTTGCCTCCGCATTTCCTAAAGGCCTTTCACCTCCCCTTTTACTCGCTACTATTGGAGTTACATATTTCAACATTTCTGCAGCTTCTATACATGCCAACCAACACATTCTCATAAGAGAACTCAAACCCTTGGAAGGTTAGGCTTTGTCATCTTTTCAATACTCGCTAAAGCATATCCAATATATTCTAATATATGAAATGAGTTTCAACGGCCCTAAGCTCCTTAGTAAAATCAACTACCCCCCTTCCTGAAGCATTCCCCCACACCAAAACATCTAAATTAGTAGACAAATCTATCATCTGCTCTTTAGATTTCACCCTTTTTTTCATTCAGCCATTATGTAAAAAATCTCCTCATCACCTCTTCTGCAATCACACATAAAAGAGGAATCACGTCTTCTTTTCTTGTCCTACACACTCCCCTCTTGATCTCCGATGACCCTTCCCTTCCCAGGTACTCCACTTCTTATGGAATCCAAATCTTTTCTACTACTCCAGTTTCCACTGCTTCGATCATTTTTTCATTTACCAACTAGAAATATCATTATCGTTTGTTGTGTGTTTCAATTTCCTTTTCCGCTAACCAATATTCCGCTTTCAGCGTTAACATCACACACCTCACGTGCAATTGCTAGTCCTTAAATGCCATCTAAATCGGCTTCTTTTGTTAGTGCTTTCAGATCTATCCCCGAAGTTTGAACCTATTGTTTGACATGATGCATCTAAAAAGTACATTTGGTGGCGGAGTCCTATTGTAAGATGTACTTGGACCTGATGGACATTACAATTTGCATGGGAAGAATAAAAATGAGCTTCTTCTTACCATGAAACCATGTGGCCCACCTTCATTTGGTTGGTGCAATTTGTGGCATGAAGAGATCCTTGGTTTTGGGGTTCATTCAACAGGAGCCTGTTGAATAAAAATCAATTAGTTAAGGTCATTGGTGGTTTGGGGGTATTTATATTCAAGACATGTTTGGGGGTATCCACCTCATAACACATGAAATATTGCCTCAGTGATTGGGTACGTTGTACAAAGGCCATAAAATATTACTTACAAACCCCCCCTTAAGATTAGTTCTGTAATCCTCGACCATCTAAACGGGCTTCTTTGTTAATGTTCTAAGATCACTTAAGCTTTGAGTATGATTGGTGAAACTAGCATACAAATTACTTGATATTTGGATATAGATAGTAGAGATAAAGTATGTATCTTAAATTAACTTCTCGAGTGCTGAGAGTTATAACAATGCTCCCCCAAAAGGCCATCCACTCTTTTTGAAATGTATATTCGACATTCTCGTATTGAGGAGATCTGGTGCTTGTGTCCATACAATATTGGGTGTGAGGGAAGAGATTGTGAAATATGATTCTCCCTTTTGATCCAAAAATTCATCTTGAAGAATCACGTCAGCTCAAACATGTTGTGGGACTGAATAGACATATGCAACACAGTGGGACAAATTATGTTTTCATGCACGAAGGGCTCTTGGAATTCTATTAAAATCATTAATTCTCACTTTCCACTAGTACTACAAAATTTTAGCTATTGGAAAACCACCACACATTGGAGAAGAATTGCAACAAGTTCATGTTATTTGACACAATTTTAGATGTCAAACTAGGGAGTGGATCTATCAGAAAAGCAACATCAATCAACATAAACACGAAGGTAGAGCAATAAAAAAGAGACATTTTAATGTTTATATTTGGCTGCAATTTTTAAATAGTATTTATTTGTTTCCCTGGAACAATCACAGGTGAGGGGTCTAGTATAATTGAACTTGATTTGAATGCATCAACCATGTGTGCTGCCCATTTAAGATCGATTTGGTTGACGAGCTTAGGTAAGGGTACACGACATAAAGTTTTGGAGACCCAATTGAAGCCTTTCCCATATCATTCGAATGATCATCTATTTATTTCTCCTAAGATACCCCTTTCCATACTCATTATGTCTAGGAAGGTGTGAATTCCCTGATTTAGTTTCTTCATAGGCATTTGACATCCACAAGATGTTCCATCATATGGATCAAAATGGGGTACACGTGGATGTCAAAATGCCTATGAAGAAAATAAGTCAAATACGTCATATTATAATGGATTTGTGAAATGATCTTGAAGACAACAAAATGTCATTTGTATTGATCTTTCATATACATCAACAAAAGTACAATCACTTACACGTACATTGCCGTTGTTCTCTCCATTTTTCTTGGGTCTGGATATACCAATTGGTGAGTGAATGTGGATTGAATTCCTCGAACCATAGGATTCAATTTTGAAAGAAAATCCACCAATTCCTTCATCTCCCTCTCAGTATATTCATTACGCTATGTATTACCCTTGCCATTACTCTCCCCTGGCTGAAATTTCACCTCACCCAAATTATTCTCCTTTTTTTTGAAATCTCGTCATTTCGCTGCATAGAATCACCATATTTTCACACATTTGATCTCAAATTCATTGCATCCTTTGCCGTTTTTAACAAAATCTAATTCCGTACAAAGCAAACACTCTAGAAATATTCAAACAAGAAATCCTTTTAACAATCAAAGTGATCTACATTCCCATTGGCACAATTTGCATAAGAATGAGTGTGTTTGGATTTGAGAGTTGTGGAACTGTGAATTCATTTTCCGTGGGGCTTATCATGTGTATCTCACAGTTTTCTGTTTTCATCAATGTTATGTCCTCCGATGTCATCACATTTAATGGATCCTTTGCCATAAAAAACAAAAGATGTCCAAACTTTGTTCAAAAGCTCCTATTTTCCATTTGGCAGCGGTCCAGTGGATCATTTTTGTGGGATACATTTTTTGAGGGAATGTGGATTTCTAGGGTTGTAGAAGCATTTCTAGGATTTATTGAGACCTCATCACCGACCATGTTTGTCGTTGTCGCTGCCACTGTCATCACCGGTGGTGGTGATGACATCATCAACAACTACAAAAATTCCGCCTTGCTCAAGTCAACAACAAACTTGCGAGGGGTCACCTCTTAAATATTGACAACAATTAACAGGTGTCCCTTTCTCCCCTGCTTGGACCCTTGCATCTTCATCTTTGAGTCTCCCCTTTTCTTCACACTAAACCTTCACACTTTAGCAATTTCCTCTAAGTTGCAAAGTACGCTGTTGGAAGGGCGACTCAACCTTTTTCACATTCTACTTTTCAAATAGTCTCGAAAGATTTGACCTCGACGACTGAGAAATAATGTCGATGACATTCATACACAGCAGGCTCTAAAATCTCATCGAGAAAGTATTTAGTTACTACAAAACACACTCACAGTTGAGGCAGTGTTTCATCGTGGAAGACTTCATCTTCCTCGGCGGCCTCAACTATATTTATTCCAATGCGAATGAGACAAACAAATTCAAACATGAGACACTAACATTTGAATGTTAGGCAATTCAAGCCAATTTTTAGGAGGGGCTCTTTTTCACACTATATAATCTATTGGCTAAAAATAATATAATTGTCACATTAGCAAAATAAACAATTATGTTTGTTCAGTTTCATAATTAAAATCTTATTTTGTTCGATTTACATTACATTAAAAAAACAAAAACAAAACAAATTTTATGGTATCATAGTGAGGAAGTGGTAAAGTGAGACATGCTTAATAAATATGTTTTTGCTTTCAACTAAAATATGTTACAATGTATATCAAGTGACCCTCAATTACATTTATATTCTATACATAAATATCAGTTTCAGATAGTTTTGGGATGAAACAATATTATTAAAAAACTATAATTTTATATTGTTTACAGAATACATGTATAGTTTTGAAAAAATATGTAGGCTGATGGTATATAAGAGAAAATGACTAAAGACTAACAACATTTATATATAAAATGAAATAGCGCAAACCACATGTATCTTTAAAAAAATTGTTTCTCAACAAATTTTGAATTGATAGGGAAGCTAAAGTTGAAATTCTAGACCCGAGTGACAATACTAAAATAGTAACGTCTTCAACCAAAGTACGAATACTTGTCCATGTCTATCTCTTCATTTTTATTGCTAAGATGGATACATATCATCCCATTGTGATGAAACTTTTTCCTTCCCATTTCAAACCATTCATTTACTATTCTTGTAACTTTTTTGTTTATGCATTCTATAACCAAAAAGTAGTTGGTATGGAATGCAAAGCACATGATTGAAAGCATATATATATATATATATATATATATATATATATATATCTTACGTATATTGCCCTATTTGTATGCACTCTCATTTGCAATAATTATTGTTTTTTTTTTACAATTTAGCTCAGTAAGACATGGAACTCCATAGTCAGTGTGTTGTCCACCAAATCATACTTAAACTGACCAACCCAGAATAATCTCATAGATCTCCAAAATTCCTTGAGACTAGAAAATTTCCACCACATGTTTGTGCTTGAGTTCTCATACTGCATGGCATTTGAACGATGCAACAAAAGGAGTGAAAGCAAAATTCATATAGATAAAGGCACAACATTAAGCATATGCACCATTGAAGTGGAGACTCTGTTCATCTTCAGTCACCCTAAAGTATGAAATTATTAAGGTTGTCACTCGCCATGGGAGCCCAATTGCAAATCACGACGAAACGTTCTCTGACGTGAAAAGGTGTTGCACACCGATGGGTAGGGATGCTAATGGAAACACTATGTTTTGCACAAAGAGATCATCATACATACTAATCATAATCCCATGCAACTCATGCATATATGAGTCAAGCTGTAGAATAACCATCATAAGATATTTTCAACATATTAGTATCAATTTCACCTCAACATATGGCATAAGAAGGGAAGTGCCTCTATCTGAGTTGGTGATTTTCAAAGTCAACCTCCAATTGCAACATTGAACGATTCTTGACTCATGTATAAATGAGACATCAATGGAGTCTCAATTGTATGACATATTCCAATTTCTCTTACGTATACCTAATACTAATAGATGTCATACATGTTCTTGATTATCATATACATGAGGATATTCTATATGACATGAGACACATTTGAGTTCCTATAGGGGAGTGTCAAATAATTGTTTGGGAGGCTCATTATAGTCATGTGGCAGGGCCTTTGGACTTAAGAAAACACTCACAATTTTGTATAAGTATTTCTACTAATTGAAGCTTGGTCATGATATCACTAGATACATAAAGTATTGCACATTTGACCTAATCACAAAGTAATCTAATCGAAAGAATGGTATATACACACCTCTTTAAATCCCATAAAAAACATGGAGGTATGTCCAATGGATTTCATGTTAGGCTTTCATGCAATAAGGCAAGGCCATGATTGCGTTTTATGGTGGTTGGCAATTTTTCAAAAAATGGCAATTCTAGCACCCTGTAGAAAGGGGGATCTAGCTAGAGGATATTGCCAATCTCTTATTTGAGCATGTATGGGTTCATCTTGGCCTATATAAAATCATTGTGTAAGAGAGGGACAACAAGCTTGTTGGGATCTTTTGGTTTACACTGTGTTCCATGATGGATACAAAATTAAACAAGTCCATTGCATTTGATCCTAAGGTTGATGGATAGAGACATGTAGTCAATTGCATGATTGTGCATCTTCTTTGGATGTACCATTCAAAACATCCACACACAATGGATGGGAGTCTTCCATATGTCCAACATAGCTATAATCAAGCTCTTCATGGTTCCACAAGACAACCCATTTCATGCATATCTTGGATTCTAGCCACTAGCCTCCTTCGAGGTACCATTTCATCTATGGAGGAATATTTCCCCATGTTCATAAACAAATGAATAAGGAAATCATGTCTGTCAATCAAATTCAACACATTCAATAATAGGTTCATGAAATTTTGTAGAAGACCAGTAATAAGTACAAGAAACATCACGATCAACATCGTGTTCCCCATTAGTTCCATGTCGGTGAAAAAAAATGGGTAGGTAAAAGTTTTTTGGTATGGGTTATATGCCATAATAAAAAATGTGGGTAAAATTGCATGTGAGGTCAACTTTCCACCCTACCTCAAGTTGTACATCCAATGTTCAATGTAGAGTTGGTCTTCCCATCTTTTACACCACTCTTGGACACATTAGATGTTGATGAGTAGTTGCATAGCACCGAGAGGAACATGACCATGTGACACTAATGAATTTTGATTGAATCATTGATATAATTTTCAAATAAATGAAGCATCATCACATTTTGTTTTATTGGGTAGTGAAGATGGGAAAATTGGCACACCAAGGAAAGTAGTTCACAAAGAACTGTATTCAACATAAGTTTTCATACTTGGTCCGAATACTAGAAGCAATGAGGCCTATTGGTTATCAAGGAGGAACCACTGATCCATATGGTTGTTTAGACTAGAATTTTGATTTTTTTTGAATTTTTTTTTTCGTTTTCGATGCATTTTCATATTTTGCATTTTTTGGGCCATTTAGTGTGGAATTTGGACCCTAAAATGTAGTTTTGATTCCCCACATAGTTATCAAATCTATGTTTTTATGACACCTAAACTACTTCACTTGATGAGCTATCCAATGCATATTCCAGTTTCAAATGTTGTTCAATTAGCTAGGAAACATGCCCCCACATGTGGCAATGGGTCTACAAATTGATGATATATAACATGTTTTAGTGCTTTAGAAAACACATGATTGGAAAAAATTCCTGAAGCCCATAAATGTTTATAGCCTACAAAAGGAATTGACAATATAGCTTTTAAGTACCCCTTCATTTAATTTTTTTTGAGTATATAAATGAGTTAGAGACATTTTCAAGATAATATATGTTTTCTTAGATAGTCTATAATTTTTTTGGGAATGAATTCTTTGTGCACCCCATTGGTATTGAGACATCATATTCCCTTAGCTTAGTGCAAAGGTATGAGGGATATCCATTTGGTCAATTTGCCAAGGTCGAAAGGTCTTTCGTCCATAGATGAAATTGATTGTCTCAAAAAGAGCCCACTAGTGATCAATTCTTCTCGAATGTAAATTATCAATATGATAAGGGATGAGGTTGGGTGTAAATAAATTGTAATTTAATAAAATAAATATTAATTCTAGAAAATATAAGGATTATTAGTAAATATGTGAAATCAAAGACTAATGATCAATGGAGATGCCAACAAGGGCATGGTGGGGAACTTGAATATTTAGGTGTGAAAAATTTGTGGGGGAAGAAGGGTGGTGTGGAAGGAGAAGAGGGAGGGGGGATAGATAATTAAGTGGAGGTGAGTATGGTGGGAAAAATGTATTTTGGGATTGATCATGTGAAGGCATGCCATGTGAAAAAGAAAGTTTGAAAGAGAAACCAGTTACGTGGAAACATATAGAAATGAGGTGGGAGGATGCAAAAACTTATTTAAACTTCATAAGAAAATGAATAACCAATTTATACAAGTATTTTTTTATATTCTAGGATAAGTACTTCCTTTCAAGCATTATAGGAAAGAATATCACATTTCTTTGGAAATTGAACTTGCTATAGCTACCAAGTTGGGTTTCGTGTATGGATGAAAATGAACATTTGATGACATTCCAAAGTAATAGAAAAAATGAAAAGTAATGTGTTTTTTTGCTAGAAAAGGCCAGACACAAGAATACTATTTTTAAAATGATGACAATTGATGTTATAGACATAAAATCACGCACTTGGGTAAATCTCTACATCCTAATCACATACTACCATTCATATGATTCCTTAGCAAGAAAACTAGTTATTGACATCTATCTTTGGCTTTGTCTTCTCGGGGTGCCTCGACCACTTTGTATCTTATTTACATTTTTTGGGCCTCTTTTATCTTTTCTGGGTGCCCCAACCTCTTTGTATCTTACTTGCCTCTTTTGGGCCTCTTTTATCTTTTGGGCATCTTGTTTTCTTATGGTTCGACCTTTTAGTTGTCAATTACAAAATTCAAACAAGGGAATCATATAAATACAAAGCTATGTGACCATAATAAATGACCAAGATCTAAGCATCTGCTATCACCACCTAGGGTTGCATTCAAAGACATTCTAAGAGCATCAAAGCATCCATCTAGCTATCATTCAAGTGACAAGGGACTGCTTATTTTGCATACACGCATAGGAGGGGAAGTTCATTTTTCTATACACACATCTACTTACATTGCTACATCTAGTTATTGCCCGCTATTCGGTGCATTTTGCACAAGGGCATCCTTGGGCATAATTATATACACACACATACAAAAACTACATGGAGTATGAGATGTAGTGCAATGCTCGGTCATAAGTTCACCCTGTCGGGTGACCGTCGAGGTCAGTCTGACTCCCCATCTACATTCTTTTTAAGGATTTGATGTAGTTTTGTGGGTTTTACAGGAGATAATTTGTTTTACAAGTTACAGTGAATTCTGCGGATCCAACAACATACAGGTGACCAACAACGAATATCAGCGAACACTTGTGACACTACAAAAATCAGTTTCTAAGATCTTGCGTAGTCATGGGTGCCCAGAAAGTCTCCAATGCCTAGGCACCCTAGCCCAGTCCAGGCCCTATCCAATTTACTAAGAATCTAGATTTATAGTATTATTATTTCTGGTTTTATAATTGTTGAAATTGGATTCCTAAATTGCCATTATTGGTTTTTATCTAGTGTGATATCAGATTCCAATATGTTTATTATTGGAATTTAATTAGTGTAATATCGGATTCCAATATTTACACTATGCCATACAAGTATGTTCCTAATTCTATATTGAGTTTATGAGAATGGGAATATGCCCATTCTCAACACACTTATAGTACAACTATGTTCCTAATTATTTTTATGTGTATCTGCTTTATCTCAATTCTTTTTCTATGATTCCTATATGAGGCATTTTGATCCCTTTTGAAAATTAAAACAATGTGATATGGGTACATGTTGTATGAAATAAGAAGCAACTATTGAGTCTATGAGAATGGACATATGCCCATTCTCATCACACTCATGGTACAAGTATGTTCCTAATTATTTTTATGTGTATCAACTTTATATTTATTCTTCTTCTATAATTCATATATGAGGGATTTTGACCTCTTTTGAAAATTTATATCTTGGTAGAAAGTAGGTTAAGTCATGGAGCATTTCCAGACACTCTTGTTGAGATCATTAAATAATATATCTTGGCACTCTAAATACTATAGTTTTGCATTCAAGAATTAGGGGATTCTAGGCATATAATTTAGTATCTAGACTTCAGAAAGGTTTGCATTTTATAAAGTTATTAGAATAATTAAAAAATAAGTTATCTAGACTTATGCACATAGCTTTAGGAAAAGACCATATAATTTTGTGGTTGTAATGAATGCATAAATCAATTCATTACATAACATGAATTTTTGAAATGAGTTCCTTGTAAATCACATCCATGTCCCTTTAAATCACAAGATCCAACTCCTTGTAAACTTAGAGCATAATTAAGGATTTTTTTTTTTTCAAATTAAATTAATTGCATGGTGGAAATCATATTATTAATAATACATTAATAAGATTCAAGAGTTCCATAAGCAACACAATGTTATATAGAATTATATTATGGAAAAATCTTCCAAAGTAATATAATACTCAGTATTTCATTTAATTATCAAATAATAGTACAACTGTAAAGTTTTATAGGACCAAGGTTTGGAATATTTTTTAAAAAAAAATACCCACATCCCGGGCCAAGATGATTTCACATATAAATTTATAAACTTCAATAGTTTCTCCAAGTCAACATTCCTTATCCTGTTCAAGTAGTTCAAGGTATGATTTAATGGCCACATGTCCTTTATCGGGTATCTTTATGTATCCACTTTTCCTTTTTTTGTTTGGTGTCCATGCCCAGATGATGTTATCCACATCAATATCTGCTTTAGGTTCATCTGAGATGGTCCATGTTTTATTTAGCTTTAAACAATCCCGATACAATGTTGTACCTTCTCCTCTCCCTGCAAGGTTTCCAATATTGAACTCTCAACTTTTTATTTACATCATTTCCTTCATGTTGAAGGAAAATATCCCCATCTGCTCTCCCCATCCATATCTTTTCATTATCATTTCCTAGTCGTATAAGTAGCATTTTTCCCTTGAACACATCCTTCAACAGATTGAATTCTTGGTTAGATCTTCCACAAACATAGGCCCAACGTAAATATCTAGTTGATCACTATGTACAAGGTGTAGACCATCCAGTTGAGCACTCCCTTGCTTAATCATAAGGGAACTTCTTGTTTCATTGAAAATCAAATGTTTTATTGGCCAAACTATTGATTTATTAGGTTGTAGAAAGTCTGAGCAATCAAAACACATATTTACCACATTCTCTATCCATACACCAAAATTCAAAGGACCCAACCTCTCTCCATCAATTTCATGAACTTCTAGCACATGAGTTATATAACCCATGGCTATGTCATCATCTCTGCTACAAGATTTGTGTTTGAGAATGACATTGTCTGTGACAAAATATCTTCTATCTTTAGGACCTGTATTGATGGTGCTTTCAGTGTCATCACTACAATCTCTATCACTCTCTGCATTGTAATCCTCTGAACCACTAAAAATTTTTCACTTCCCAAATTGGGGGGAATGGATGAATCTGCATGCTTTGACACTTCACTCTCTTCCCAAGAATGTAGTATCCTTTATTCCCGACATCTGCCAAGGTTTCAAATTCATCAACTGAGAAAGGAAATTTTACTCTTCCATCCAATACTATGTTAACACTGACAACCACAAATCCTCTTCCCACATCTTTGCAATGTAGTGTCTTCCTACTTGGATATACTCTTCCCTCTGCAACTTTGGTTCCTTTTGAAAACAAGTCCACATGATCATCCTCTACAAATGCAAAAGACTCCACTGTTGTAACAACATAAAATACAAAGTTTGTGAGATGATGGAAAATATCTTAAAGCATTGCATAAAATAAATTAAAAATTATCATGTATGTACAACCATAAGTATATTGAATACACATAGCACATGAGCTGTAAACTTCTATAATTCAGTAAGGTTTGGAAATACTTCAAAATTATGCATATAATTTGGAAATATTTATAACACGATTTCTAAACTATGATTGAACTTGACTCAATTGAATTTAAATGATGAGAAATAAATAGAGGTTACATTTCCATTTGCTAACCACTTCATCCAAATAGAGGTTAAATAGATGAGGTTGAATTTAAACGATGAGAAATAAATAAATAGTGGTTAAATAGAAGTTAATTAGAAACTTGATTGTTAACCGCTTCATCCAAATATCTTCATCATATTAACATAACATATATTACTTTTGCAAGAATTCCTCATACTTCCCATATTCCCTGACTATGAGAATGTGCATCTGTCCATTTTAAACATTCTCATAAAAGGATGTAATTGTCATTCATTCTTTATGTTTCGCGTAGGAGAATTTTTCTTTCTTTCTATATTGAGTTTATGAGAATGGGCATATGTCCATTCTCATCACAATGATAAAAATATTTGTTTATATGAGAAATGACATATGCCCATTCTCATCACAATCATAAAACTCTTTGTTTGTATGAGAATGAGAATATGTTTGTCATTGAGAATGGGAATGGCAATATGCCTTGTTTGATTCTAAAAACTAACCATTAAGTACCTCATTGAAATGAAGCAATATAAAAGGTGATTTTACTCAGAATAAATTATTTGTATTCAATATTTTATTTTATTAAAAATATATTCTCCACATACTCAAATGTTTTTGAAAGGACAATCTGTATATTCTAAAAAAATCATGTCTCTAAAAGGGTTTTTTTAATTTTTAATTTATTTTTATGATTGTTAAGTGGCTCTAACAACCTATTATGATTCACTATAACTGGCTCTTTCCCCCTAAAGGATGTGGGAATGGGCAACTGTCCATTCTAAAAAAATAAATATTACCTCTATTTCTCTTTTATGATTCTTATATGAGAATGGGCATATGCCCATTCAATACAAGATAAAAATGTTTGTTTGTATGAGAATGAACATATGCCCATTCTATCTATGTGTATTTTTCTTCTATGATTCTTATATGAGAATGGGCATATGCCCTTTCAATACAAGATAAAAAATGTTTGTTTGTATGAGAATGGACATATGCCCATTTTGTCTATGTGTATTGCAACAATCATTTTATTTTTCGTAATGTAAAATATTATTTGAAATTTATAGGTATTATTAAATGATACAATATTATTTCTTGTATTTAATTATTAGTATTATTAATTAATGTTGTTAATTAATTAATTTTGATTAGTCCTAATATGATATGTTAAATACATATTCTTTGATTTCTAATTTTTTGATGATTAAAGTTTAAATATTTTTACTGGCCCATTCTAAGCATTATAATTAATGAAGCATTATAAGTAATGAATCATTATAAATATTAATGGAGTTTATGTCATTAATTAGTTTTATAAAGTTTTACTATATTTTTTATAATTATTTTAAAAATGCACAATAATTAATTAAGCATTAAAAATAATGGCAATTAAGTTGTTAATTACGTTTATAAAGTTTAATTATATTTTTAATATTATTTTTATTATTTAAAATTATTTTTTATTCATTTGATAATATAATTAGATGTCATTTTTAATATAATAATTGAAGTTTATTAGTAATATTAATTCTTGTAGTTAATATTAATTAGATATTTTTTTGAAATTAATTATAATATTATTGATTAATTATTTAAATTAGCACTAATACTAATTAATTATAATATTATTAATTATTATGTATTATTTAATTTATTAGTTTAATATTATATTTATTAATTTATTAATATTATTAATTAATGTTATTACTATTAATTACATTTGTATTTTGTCCATGGCATAGCGAGACCATTAATTTGCAAATAAATTGTTTACCACCTTTTATTAATTGAAGGTACTTGTTTGTCAAACACGTCTTCGAGCACCCGTTGGAGGGAAATTGGTGAAATTAATGGCAATTAATTCTTCCATGGCATGGTAGAGAGAATGATGGTGGTTACTGTTTTCGATGATGGTAGAGATCTTGGGAATTGCAAGGTTAACCACGGTCGGTGAAGCTATCTCTTTCTTGTTCGTCCTTTCCACTTTCTTTTTCATCCAGTTTCAGATTTTTTTGTTCATCCTTCCGCTTTGGGTTGCTTGTATTTCATTATACCATTTCATCTGAGAAGTAGAAGATTTGTGTTTCATTACACCGTTTCGTCCTGTTAAGAAGAATAAGAATATTTCAGAGATATTGTTTGTTCTCTCCACTAAATTTTTGTTTACCCTTTCCACTTTGGGCTCCCTCTGTTTCGTAAGACCGTTTCAGATTGCAAAGCACAAGATTTGAAGAAAATTTCAGGCATGAATTATTCTAACTCTTCTTTGTTGAATTATTATAGATGAAGAATATCATTTGGTTTTCTTTCCCTTCTATTTTGTTATGGGTTTAATGATAATGCCCTATTTTTGATCTTCTGTATTTTTTGATCTGGGTATTAAGAATATCACTTCAATGTTTTGAAAGACATGCGTAGTTGTTAACCTAATCATAGTTGATAATACATGGAGTTATCTGTTATGATTTTACCAAAGTACAGAGTGGTCTTACCACCTAGGCAACATAACAAGCATTGCTTATTTTCTGAGTTGTGCGGTCGAGTTCTGCAGGCTGAGAATGACTCATTATTAGAAGAAGAATTTACTCTTTTATAGTGAAGAAATTTTTTACTTCTTTTTTAAATTGAAGATAAGTTTCAGAGATACTTCTAACTCTTCTCTGTTGTATTCCAAATTTCTGGGTATAAAATAATGTCATATTTTAGATCTTTTGTATTTTTGATATGGGTTTTAAGAATATCACTTCAATATTTTCATTGTAAGACTTGCATAGTTGTTATCCTCCATAGTTATAAAAGGATGCATCTAAAAATGACCATTTCATGCATGTTTCAGAGTCTCAACATGATCACATTCCCTTGCAAAAAATGTATATGATTCTAAGAAATCCACTTCCAATCCTTCTTGCTAAGATGAGGAGTTAACTATTTTGTTATTACCAAAGTACAGTGTGGGGTTACCACCTAGGTAACGTTACTTATTTTCCAAGATGGGTGGCATAGCTGCACAGGCCAGATGGGTGGGAGAGCTATGTTGACCGAGCTTGCCGGGAAAGTTGACATTCTAAGATGGGTGGGTGAGTTGACATTCCAAGCTGGGTGGGTGAGCTGATCTACTGAGCTGACGGTCGAGCTGGCAGTTGAGTTGGCTTGTCGAGCTGGCCAGTCAAGCTGGCCATTCGAGATGGCTGGTCAAGCTGGTCGAGTCAAGCTGGGTTGAGGTTGACCTGATAAGCAGTGTGAGGTTGACCGAGCTAGGTGGGTGAGCTGAGGTTGACCTACCAAGCTGGGCTGGGTGTTGACCTACCGAGTTGGGTAGGCAAGTTGACCTACTGAGCTGGGCTGGGTGAGCTCACCTGCAAGCTAAGAAATATTGAACTTAATCTTTGTCATATATGAATTAAAATGATTAAGTTCAATGTTGTATCTAATGAGAAAATTTTGGTCTCATAATTGAATCATGAAAAGAAGAACAAAGATAAAATCTAGCTTGTTTTATAATTCACAGTTTCCCATTCTCACAGCCTTCATAGAGTTATTGAAAAGAATAAGTTCAATATTGCTTGTATTACAATGATTAGAATTGGCATACACCCATTCTCATATAAACAAACTATTTTATCTTCCATTGAATGGTTAGGTATCCATTCCTATAGAGGTATTAAAATGTTTAAGTTCAATATTGCTTGTATTAGAATGTTTAGAAGGAGCCTTTTCCCATTTACATACAAACAAGAATTTATTTCTTGTATTGAATGGGCAGATGCCCATTGACATATAGGAATCATATATGAAGAATATAGATAAAATTTAATTTTTTTTTAGAATGGGTAGTTTCCCTTTATGAAATAGGAATCATATAAGAAAAGTAGATCAAATTTATTTTGTTTTTGAATGGGTAATTCCCCATAATCTCAACCTTCATAGGTATTAAAATGATTATGTTCAATCTTGTATCGAATGAAAACTTCCCAATACCATATAGGAATCATAAAATAAGAAAATAGATAAAATATAATTCATTTTAGAATGGAAAGTTGCCCACTCTCATAGCCTTCATATAGTTTTTAAATTGATTAAGTTAAATATTTCTTGTATTAGATTGACAATTCCTTTTCACTCTTATATCCTATTACTTTTCCCATAGTAATGATCAAGTTCAGTATTGCTTGTATTGCAATGATAAGAATGGGCATACGCCCATTCTCATACAAACAAACATTTTTATCTTGAATGGGAAGATGCCCAGTCTCTTATAGGAATCATAGAAGAAGAATTTAGGTTGAATTTATAAGATGAGAAATTAATAAATAGAGGTTAAATATAAGTTAATTAGAAACTTGATTGCTAACCGCGTCATCCAAATATCTTCATCATATTAACATAGCATATATTACTTTTACAAGAATTCCTCATACTTCTGATATTCCATAACTATGAGAATGGGCATCTGTCCATTTTAAACATTCTCATAAAAGGATGTAATTGTCATTCATTCTTTATGTTTCGCGTAGGATAATTTTTCTTTCTTTCTATATTGAGTTTATGAGAATGGGCATATGCCCATTCTCATCACAATGATAAAAATATTTGTTTATATGAGAAATTGCATATGCCCATTCTCATCACAATAATAAAACTCTTTGTTTGTATGAGAATGGGCATATACCTATTCTAACCATTCTACCTCAATTGAAGCAATATTGAACTTAATCATTTTAATATCACTACAAAGGATGGGGGAATGGGAAACTGTCCATTCTAAAACAAATTAAATATTACCTCTATTTTTCTTCTATGATTCTTATATGAGAATGGGCATATGCCCATTCAATACAAGATAAAAATTTAAATATATGGAGAAGGTGCAGAACATAATAAAGATTTAAATATATTCATAAATCTTATATCCAATCGTAATAGTAAAATAAATAATAATATTCATAACATATATGACATGTCATTAATAATATAATACTATTAAAATTTGAAACAAGTTTACTAATTATCCATGATTGCATATCTCCCTCTCTCTAGTCTAAATTATTATCAATTAATTTTGTTGATTCTCTACGCTAGGTTTTTTGTTGATGCTCAGCTTTGCCATGGAGATCCCTCCACTACCGGGGCTCTTTATTAAGGGGGAATCGAGGGAGATGGATTTCTATGGCCCTATCTCCTCTTCAGGCTTTCAACAATCTTCTGGATTGATTCTGACTCGGTGGAGAAAGCCATAGTAAGTATTATTGGGGAGGATTACATGCAAGGCTGGGGTCAGCTCACGTCAATGCCGAGGTCACTTCCTTTTTCATCACCCACCTGCTGCTCCTTGGAGGATTCAAGGATGAGGCCCTTACAGATTGCTCAACATTTTATTCAACCTAGACATGTGGTTGGTCTTGCAGAAGTGGTGGACAATTTCGGTTTTCCCAAAACTCTTTCAAAAATTTCAATGGTAGTTGATGGGGATTTGGTTTCTCAGGGCTATGTTGAAGAATTAGAAAGGAGGTATCTAGAATCTTTTGGATTTTATTGTTTCAGTTCATTAGAAATATCGATTGAAGGAGGAAGGTCCCACCTTACTTATCCTCCCAAGACTCTGTCCATAATTCGCCATGAGCCAGCTCGAATTGAAAAACTCAAGGAAGGTCCTACCTACATAGCCCCCCTAGACTTGGAAGTTTTATCCTTTCGAATTGGCCCTTTTCCATCTTGAATTGTCAAACTAAGAGGGGTGGGATGGCTTTATATACTTCTTTGCTAAGGGTTGCGTAGGATAACTCTCATAGAATGTGGCAGTAGATCCAAATTGAAGGTTCATTCTACAGTTGAAGCTCAGGAGGTAAAAGTGAATGCTAAAGTTTCTGAATTATCAGAATAATAATGCTCCTGCGTATCTCAGTTATATAGTATATTATTTTTGGTTTTGTTTTTTTGTCATTTTTTCATGGCATTCATGCTTAAACTTCTTTCCTACTTTTGGGCTGCCTTGCTTCTCGATATTGTATACAATGTTTTGTGAGGGAAGGGACCCAAGAACTCCCCGGTTCAAAGCTCCAGTTAAAAGTGTTTATCCATAAAAAAACCTCAAACATGGCCATAATTTTTTCAAAAAAATTAAATTTTATTTTAAGTGCAATAATTAATCCTAAAACATGGCTATGATATTGTTTAATATTAATATTTGTTTTTTTCCATGGCATAGCTAGACCATTAATTTTTAAATAAATTATTTACCACCTTTTATTAATTGAAGATACTTGTTTTTCAAACACGTCTTTGAGCACCCGTTGGAGGGAAATTGGTGAAATTAATGGAAATTAATTCTTCCGTGGCATGGTAGAGAGAATGACGATGGTTACTGTTTTTGATGATGGTAGAGATCTTGGGAATTGGAAGGTTAACCGCTGTTGGTGAAGCTATCTCTTTCTTGTTCATCCTTTCCAGTTTCTTTTTCATCTAGTTTCCAATTTTTTTGTTTGTTCTTTTGCTTTGGGCTTCCCGTATTTCATTGGACTGTTTTTTCCTATGAAGGAGATGATTTGATAGAATATTTCTGAGATATTGTTTGTTCTCTCTGCTAAATTTTTGTTCCCCCTTTAAGTTTCCACTTTGGGATCCCTCTGTTTTGTAAGACTGTTTTGGCTTATGAAGCACAATATTTGAAGAAAATTTCAGGCATGAATTATTCTAACTCTTCTTTGCTAAATTATTATGAGATAAAGAAGGGGCAGATGCTCATTGTCATATAGGAATTAGGTAAGTGTACCAAGTTGGGGGGCCAAAGGGGGTCCTAAGTGGACACATTTTTTTGAAAAATAAAAAACTTCAACTTGTACGAGTTTTTTGAAATAGTTACACTCAAAATTGGAAGATGTTGTATAAACATGAATTGTATCATTTTGAGTCTAGTTTCTAAGATACTAAATTTTATTGAAAACATATAAGCTTAAGTGGGTCAAATAACTAAAATATCAACATGTGCTACTATTTTTGTTAAAAAACGTAATAGAGTGACTTTTGTGCCCCACAAGTTTTTGAGCACCATTTAGTATTTTTGAAAACCCTTTTGTAGAAAGATAGCTAAGAACATCTAGTTTGGGCTACATTTTTTAAATATTTTTTTAACGAATGTTTATTTTCTATGATTTTTCTAGTACAAAAATTTTAAATTTAAAAACATAACGGAGCTCTGACCGTGCCCCCCTAACTACCTCAAAAAATATTGAAAATTAGATTTTTTTGAATGTGTATAGAATTTGGTCTAGTTTGGGCTAGTATATATTTTTTTCAATTTTGATGAGCTAAAAAAAATATATATACAATGAAAGATAGCTATATTTAAACTTAAAAAAATAGCTATAAAAATACATTGTTAGAAAATAAATAATATGGAAACCTCATATTAGTTAGAAAATTTGAAAAATTATATTTTTAGAAAGTAGATAGTCTGCTCTATGTCGTGGTATAATTTTTTAATAACGAATCAATTGTTTTATGTCAATTTATGATGGTGGAAGAGATATTTTTGCATTTTCCTACAAAAAACACGTGGTTTACTGTGTTTGTGCAGGTCCATGCCTCAAGCTTGGGGATCCAAACTAGATCCCAAGCCTTGAGGCATGGCTTGGAAAAGGGGAATAACATAACACATACGCGCTATGTTCTCTACATATATATGGCCCCCTAACCTCTTTTCCCCATCCTTCATGGGTTTTCTATGCTATTTTTGTCTAGTCTGTATATTCTTGTACATTCTTTACAAATTTTGAGTTGTTCATCCTGTCCCCTATCCCACAATATATTAGTCTGAAATAATGGGAGAAAAAATGACGTAAGGATGTAAAGAAAGTAAATAACAAGACACCAGATTAATTGGAAGAGATAAGAATTAAGAAAGTGAAGGGGATGCAAAAATTTTGTGCAAGGCAAGGTACATCTGCTGTATCTAATGTATATGAGAATAATGATTTTTATATGAATGTTGATATTGAATTGAGTTATAATGTTGGTAGGGATGAAGAAATTGATATGAAACCAATTGTTGAAGCTTTACATGAGAATCCAAATGTTGAAGTTTTACTTGAGAATCCAAATGTTGAACCTTTACCTGAGAATCTAAATGTTAATCCTGAAATTTGTATGGAAACACTGAATGAAGAAAGTAACCATCTTAATGAATCTTCATGTCTTAGAACATCTCCTTCCATTTTGTGAAGAAAACCAATTCACTTAATTGAAATTGATGAAAACATTATAAAACCAATGCCTACAAAAATGTATGACAAAAATGCAAGAAGAAAAGCTAGGGGAATTTTGGATTATTACTTTGCAAATTTAAATGACACACAAAGATGTCAATTACTTTTTACATTGATAAAATTAATTAAGATGAGACCTACAATGAAGACCCTGGGTTTAAGAACATTTAATGTTGTTTTTCAAAATGTGTCAATTGTTAAAAATATACATAAAGCATACCAAACTGTAGGTGATAACCGACACACCAAAGATAGTAATGATACACGGCATGCACTTACTAAATTTATAGTAAACTATAAAACAATTAATAAATACTTGATTAGAAAAACAAGAAGTTCTTTGAAGATAAACAAAAAAAACACTAATGAAAGCAATGGAGAGATGCAAAAGTTTTGAGTCAGTCAATGACAATGACTATTGGGATTTCTTTAGCATACTCCCACGGATGGACAAGAATACATCTGATATTCTAAAAATATTTAATTGTAAAATTTTGGATTGAGAACACAAGGGTGTCAATAAATAGAAGAGATACAATAAAAAGAAGAATAGGTTCTCATAATCATGAATTGTGTGCAAAAAAATTATTAGATATGAATCAAACACAATTTTTATCTAAGTTTAAGAATGAAAATCTAAAGAATTAATATTAACCAAAGACTCTTTGAAATGAACAAACCATTTTATGTGAAAATCAATCACTCACGTACCACTTGTTACTGCAGACATCATGTTAAATTTTCAATGCATTATGATGTTTTAAATCAAATAAATCATGTTTTTCATACTCACAACATGTTGTAGGAGTGTGGATTAAATGTCCCACCAAAATCTTCAAGGGAATTTATTCCGACAATATTTTGTGATAAATCAACTAGACCATTTTTTTTATAACAAAGCATGTTTGGATGGAACGTGCAACGTATGTGGTGGCTTGCCAAATATGAAAAGTTGTATTCATGAGGAGAGTACAGACTCAATGGGAAAATAATTAGTTGGTTTTAGAAAATATAAATCGGTGGCATATAAACTAAAAGATGGAAAATAATCTAAGAGGTGTGAGCTTATTACTGAACAGTTACCTGTGATAAAATATTTGGTCAAATTCAGAGAGGAAATTGTTTATGAGTATGCAAGGTACACACATAGAGCTTGATGGTTAGATGAACAATTCAAGTTAAGCGGGGATACATTCCCACTTGGCACTATTATTTTAGTAGTTGACTTTGCAGAGAATTACACATTGCAACCACAAATAGAGGTTCAGTCTCAATACTATAACTCGCTGCAAGTTGCTATTTTCGTGCATATTGTAGACATCTAAAATATGCTTACACTTAGCATTTCATCCAATTCAAATAATTCACCACACTTTGTTAATCAAACCTTCTTCGCTCCATTCTTGGATGCCCATGCACGACACCTTCTCAGTCGCATTCCTCCTATAATCAGCTTATTTGGCTAATATTTCTCTTATTAGCTAAACATTCCTCCTTTCGACCATTTAGAGCCTCCCTAGTTCTCTCTAGACCACTTCTATTGGCTTTGTAGGCTATCTATCAGTCACAATTAGTTATCCAGACCCCTCCACACTCTCAATGAGTTTCTAATCACTTGATAATCAAGTTTAACTAGCCTAAACCCTAGTTAACTAGCCTAAACCAAGCTTAACTAAGCCTAAAGAATGTTTATCTTAATCTAATCTAAAAGTTCCTTTTGAGCTTTAGTCCCACATGCACCCAAATTCTAAATTCTTCCAAACCAAAAAATATAAATACAAGGCTAAGCCTACCCATTCAAAGACACAACTTTACATAACACAAAACCAAAACAAGCCTAAGAAAGCTAAAGAGCTCATTTGCATTAGCCAAGCTAATAAGACATTTGATCTTGGGTCATCCACCATTAAAATAGCTTCCTCTTGCACCCATGTTAGGTTATTAATGAAATAGCTAAACTTGGCCATGTAGCCATTTAGTAAGATTCATTCACCCTCATGGAGTAAACAACAAAATTGATTGCTTAAGTCTTTAGTAGGCATATTTTGTTAAGGTTTCAAGAATAGAGGTTAATGCTATTTGTTAGATTTCTTTCTTATTTCAAGTTTTAATACATGCCAATAGGATTCCTTGCTCATTTCTTATCATATGGTCCATTGAGGGCCTTTTGCACAAATCTTTGGGGTTTTGCCCCATATCCATAGCTCTTTGCAAAATCTTTCATTAAACACACAAATAACATTCATGCACTCTCCATAAAGAACTAAGCAAGATCGAAAATATATTAAGAGAGTATCATTTCTACATCATTCATGATTGACATACATTCTACAGAATATGTGCAAGGGTGTTTTTAGGTGTTTTAATCCGAACTTGAATGAGATGAACATTTGTATTCAATCTAACATTACATTTGGTCCGAAAATTGTACATCACAATTCAAGAATGCAAAAATGTTTTATTGGTTAAACAAGGATTAACAAAGAAACATAGGTGTACAACATATCTAGATTTTTATTGAGGTAGAACATGGGAAAGGAGAACATGATGCTGCGATGAGCATATGTAAAAAGAGCACTTGCAAGAGAAGAGTTAAAGTTAAAGGATGGTGCTAAATTTACAGATGAAAGAATAATTTTTTATTAGTGTGTTAAGAGACATGGGCTCTCAAGAAATGGTTAAATGGTTTGTAGATATTTTTGGTTGATATAGGAACAACATTTGACAAGCTATGAAGATTGTATGATAGTTACAGGATCAAGTGGTATGCACTCGTTCCGTAGTTCAGATGCAAATTCTTGGAATCTTTATACTAGGTGCATGACATGTTTTTGTATATCAGGCATTCATTTTATGTGGAAGGAATGTGAGTCACAATAGTGTGTGGATGAATGGATTTGTAGACCTCTAATTCCACTCGAGAATGTAAATGAAGTTCCATGAGAATTACATCTTGTAATGTCTTAAGATCATATGAAAACATCACTCAGACTTTGACCAAGTCTCTGATGTTAGTGTAATAAGGTACATACATGTTTATGTCATGTTTTAGAATTATATATTATTAAATTATAAAATCTTAATGTATTTTGAATTTGACTCGAGTTTTACTTTATGATGTAGGGCACATTTTTGTAGGTTATTGCGACATAATTTAATGAAGATGAGAACAAACTACTTTCTTGTCTCGTTGTCTAGAGGGGGAAAAAATTGACTTCCACAGTCACTGATGTTGAAGGCCTTGAGTATCCCACTAGGTCAGTGGTAGTCACTGGAACTTGACTTCGATGATATCCTATAAAAAGTGACACACTTGGTTGTTTGAAGATTATGAAGTACATCGAAAGATACTTCACTATTCACTTTTGGTTCTTGCCAACAAATATTAATTTGATCAAATATCGAGGTAGGCCATTAAACAAGAATCTATGGAAGGTTCGCGAATACAATCATCGAAAACAATTCTTGTTATTGTAAAGAGTAGAGTTGATACATGTAGTTCATTGGATTGAATTTACAAATTTATGCTCTAGTCATGAATCTTAATATGAATATTTACTTTAATGATTTTTTTTTAAATTCTATAGGATTTAAAATTGTATTTAATTTCTCACTAACATGTTTATGTAGGTTAGTGGTGCTGAAAAAAGCTTCCACCTTCACGTGGTTGACACTTTTAGTTGAGATAATTTATTATTCTCAAAGCCAAGTGAAGTTAAGATGAAATTAAATATTAGATACAGGAACAAAAAATGAAAATTCTCATTTCCCCACCTATATTGTAAAAATATCTTATTAAAATTCTCATTTCAACTCACCACCTATAATATTCACGTGATCTGGCAATTGAAACAACCTTACATTGACTCAAACTGAGACTATTTGGTGCTTTTGCATAAAATATGTAAAACATGAGGGACCAAATGGATATGGAGAAAATTGAGAAAATATTTCATAGAGGGTGCCAACGTGGAGGTGTTTAATCTAATGAGAGCATCTCTAGGTGACACATGGAGTCTGAGAAATCACCTGGTTAAGTTTTAGCCTTTTTTGGACTCAGGGATCTTAAGGGTCTATGTCTAGATGAAGTATCCCTGAAGCACTGGGAGTGTAGGGAACCAAAAACAACTGGACCTCCCCTAGAATTTACCAGACCATACCTAAATCATGTGCATAGTCAGCTTGGTCCCATAAGCTTATGTTTTATAAAAGTATTGCATCAGAACAACCCTACACATACTCAAACTGCATTATTTCATGCGTTTGTAAACAATACGACAATGAGAGAACCAAATCAAGATGGAAAAATATGAGAAATAATTTTGTAGAGGGTACTCTACTGTGGAGGTGCATAATTTGATGGGATGTCATCTCCAGGTGCCATGGAGACTCATAGTAATCACCCGGTCAAAGTTATATGACATTTTTGGACTCAGGGCTCTTAAGGGACTACGCCTGGAAGAAGTAGCACTGGAAGCACCATGGGAGTGCATAGGAACCAAAATGATGCCAAATCCCTATAATAGCTTTCACAAGGTCATACCAGACATGTGTGGTATAGACAGGTTTGGTCCCAAAACCTTCTTTCATTTGCAAAATATAGCATCTCACAGCCTTACACTAGACTCAAACTGCAATATTTCACACGTGTTTGCAAAACAATATGACAACAAGAGAGAACCAAACCGAGATGGAGAAAACCCAAGATAATATTTCAGTAGATGAGTCCCTACATGGAGGATGTAGGATTTAAATGGAACATTTCTAGGTACCATGGAGATTAAGTAATCACCTGTCAAAATTATACAACTTTTTTGGTCTCAGGGACTCTTAAGGGACTATGCTCAGACGAAGTAGTCCTGGAATCAACAGAGAGTGGTAGGGAACCAAAAAAAATCCCCCAATAGCATTCACTAGGGCATCCAGACATGTTGGCATAGATAGGTTCAGTCCCACAAGATTTCGTTTACAAAATATAGCTGCTTGGCACAGTCTTACACTAACTCAAACTATGTAGTATTCAACACATTTGCAAACAATAGGAAAGTGACAGATTCCACCAAAACAAGATGGCCAAAATTGAGATATAATTTGGTAGAGGATTCCTAAGTGGAGGTGTTAGATCTGACAAGAACTCTCTAGGTGCCTTGGAAGACTAAGTAATCAACTCGTCGAAGTTATTACATATTTTTTTGTCTTAGGGCTCTTAAGCAAACTACTGCCAAGATGAAGTTATCCTGGAAGCAATAATCAAGGGCATATCTCAACACAAAAAATAAGCCTCAAATATCATTCACCTAGGACCATCTTGACATGTGTTGGCTGTAAATGGTTTGGTCCCACATGAGACTTTGTTTACAAAATATAACATCTTACAGCTTTACACTAACTCAAACTACATTATTTAGTACGTGTTTACAAATAATAGGACAATGAGAGAATTGAAATGAGAAGGAAAAAACTGAGATAGAATTTTGTATAGGGTCCCTACGCAAAGGTATAGCACCTAACATGACATCTCTAGGTGCCATGGAGACCGAGAAATCACCTATTAAAGTTATACGATTTTTTGGTCTCAGGGCTCTTAAGGGACTACGCCCGTTCGAGGTAGCCCGAAAGCACTAACAACACAGGGAACCAAAAAAATTCATCCAATAGTGTTCACCAAGACATCCAGACGTGTTGGTACAGACGGGTTGATCCCACAAGATTTCGTTTGCAAAATATAGCGTGTAACAACCTTAAACTGACTCAATCTACAATATTTTACGATGCATTTGCGAACAATAGGATAGTGAGAGAACAAAAATGAGATGGATAAAAAAGGGATAGAATTTTTTAAAGGGTCCCTATGCAAAGGTGTAGGATCTGATGAAACATCTCTAGGTACCACAAAGAGCCGAGTAATCACCAATAGAAGTTATATGAATTTTTGGTCTCATGGTTCTTAAGAGACTATGCCCGAGATGAAGTAGCTCTGGAAGCACTAATGAGCACCAGGGAACCACACAAAAAAATGAGCATCTAATAGAGTTTACCTTAGTCATTCTGGACATGTTGGCATAGATGGTTCAGGTCTCCATGAGATTTTGTTTACAAAATATAACATCTCATATCCTTGCAATGACTCAAACTATTGTATTCGATGCACGTTTGTAAACAATAGGAAAACTAGAGAGCACAAAATGATTATGGACAAAACTAAGATAGTATCTTTGTATAGGGTTACCTTCTTGGAAAGGCTTTAGGATCTGATGAGACAACTCTAGGTGCCACAGAGACTGAGTAATCACCTGTCTAAGCTATACTGGTTTTTCGGTCTTAGGGCTCTTAAGGGACTTCACCCTTGGATGAAGTAGCACAGAAGAAATGAAACCCTCTTGCATGAAAAAAAATCCTCTAGTAGTGATGTTCACCAGGCCATCTCAGACGTGTTGGCACGTAGACAGTTTTAGTCCCATGAGATTTCGTTTGTCAAAATATAGCATCTGATACATCATTATACTGACTCAAAGTACATTATTTGACGTGTTTGTAAACAATAAGTACAATGCGAGCACAAAAATGAGATGGGTAAAACTGATGATAGGATTTTGTAGAGGGTCCCCTACATGTGAATATTTTAGGATCTAACAGAGACATATCGAGGTGCCATGGAGATCTGAGTAATCACTTGTCGAAGTTATATGATTTTTTGGTCTCATTCCTTTTAAGGTACTGCACCTCAGACGAAGGTAACCCAAAAGAAATGGCACCGTCCTGCACTGAAAAGACTAGATCATCGAATATTTTTCACTAAGACCATCACAACATGTGTGGTACGCAGGCGGTTTGGTCAAATAAGCTTTCCATTTGTAAAATATAATGTCTGAGCATCCTTACACTGACCTGAAAACTACATTATTTGACGTGAATTTGCAAACAATAGGTCATCGAAAACACTGAAATGAGATAGACGAAAGCCAAGATACACAATTTTCTAGAGGGTCCCTAGGTGCAGAAGGTGTTGGATCTAATGAGACATGTCTCCAAGTGCACTACAGAGTCTTCAATAAATCACCCGTCAAAACTTATATATTTTTTTTGGTCTCTAGGGATCTTAAGGGACTGCACCCAGATGAGGTAACGCGGAAGTAATGGCACCGTCTCGTACCAAAACGAATCCTCCACAAATGTTGGCACCTAGCCATTTAGACATTTTGGTGTAGTGGGTTTAGTTCCATGAGATACCGTTTACAAAATAATGGATTGGAAAACCTCTCCCTCTATCTCCCTCTCATATTTTATTTCTCTCTCTCTCACACACACAATCTCAATCTTACTCTCACAATGTATTGAGCTCACCCATGTTCTTATTAGTTGTTACTAAGTATCATTGCCAAAGTTTTTATTTTCAAGGTACTATGATTAAATTGACAGGGAGGTCGGAAGCCATATTAGTTTTGTTGATAGTTCTTATTACGCATGAAATCTAATTCTCTAGCTTTCATTTTCTTTTCTCATCTTGCACATGTCATAATCGATAAGTGATTTTATGATACATCATTGTTGTAGATACATATACATATTGAGAGTAGTGTTAGTGGACGTAGAGAAAGAATGATGAAGTTGAGCAAGATGGAGAGAGTAAGGAAAAATTTGAGGCAGTGAAATAGGAGGGCCATTACCACCAAAATACTCAAAGGCCTCAAGAGAAATGGAAAATACAATCATAACAACAGGGGGAATGGCTAAGAACACAGATGAAGTTATCAATCACCTGAGTAAATGTGAGTCAACTGACTTACATGGCTTGGTGATCTTCCATTCATTGATGAAATATGGATTTGTGAAATTCATTTAAATGTTTTGAGCAAGGGTGTAAATAGGGGTATTTAAGCATGGTTAGCGATTTTTTCCAGTCATGGTTCAATGTTCTATTCTTTTTTGGCATATTGAGCTAGTATTTGCACAGTGTGAACTATTGAGAGAAGTGAACAATAGAGCTATAAGGATTTGTAGGAGTTGGATTCTAAGATTTTGGGAGCACCTTAGGGGTGGAAAAAGTGAACTATTGAATCTTGTAAGACTTTGTGGGTATCCCTTAGATCCTTCTATCCATGCTTGTTGCAAAAAACATTGTCTTAAGGGGCATACTTGACAGTTTTGGTAAGATGAACAACAATGGTGTTTGGAGCTTTATGAATCAAGTTAGTGATGGTCCTAATTATTATCTCAGGTTTTTTAACAGGGGAGAATACTAAGAAGCATTTAAGAATGCAATAGCTGCATGATAAGATATGAACCAGATATAAAGAGACCATGGGCGAGAAGAAGCACAGAGTAAGGTAAATACATATATACACTTTGATAAATTGAAAAAATAATTACTCAGATTAGGTGAACTCTTTATATACATACATTATATAAATACTAATTTCAAAATTTTGATGTATATTATATATTAAAAAACGCTGAGTACTATGTACATCACCAATAAATGAAAAAATAATACATAATGTCTTAAATATTGTCAAGTGCACATCATATTAGTTTCATACAAAAAATAATATTAGAAATGTAAGATTTCATACAAAAATATTGAGTTAAAAATAATATCATGTTCAAATGTCATATAGGTGTAGATACAATGCCATGCACATAGGCATACAAAAAAAAATGTCATGTAAGACACACACACACGCACACACACACACACACATTTCCTAATCATTAAAATCTATCCCTCTCTTGGCCTTGCTGGAAGAAGGCCCTCCCTTAGACAAAGACGGAGATCTATGAGATAACTTTGGATCGTCCATACCCATGCTACGAGTCTTCTTCTGCTGAAGACTCACATGTAGCTAAACCTGTAAATGCAAACAAATTTGTTTTGTGAAAATCAAATTTATATATGTTTTTAACATGTATTTAAGACCATGCTAATGAAAGTATTTACATAAATACACACACTTTACCGCAACCTCTCGGTTGCGCCAAATCTGCATCTCATGCTTAGATGAGTCATCAAGAGCTCCTGAAGCATGAATAGGGGATCAAAATGATGAGATTGAGGAGTCCGTGCCCTTGAGGTCAAAATGCAGGGGGTTAAAGGTCCCTACATACACATAAGATCACAAAATCAAACATTAAAATTATCCAAAATAGAACTAAGTACATGTATGTGTAATGACAATATTTTAACTAATTTTATCAATATACATCTATTTTTTTTTACCCTGCCACATCTGTGAATCAAATGAGCAAGGCTGTTACCTATTGCAGGTAATTCCTGTGTATACAATAATGAAGGACATTATTAACATAATTTAATAATTCTACAATGAAGGACATTATTAACATGTAATTTAACATAATATGAATTACACGAGGAATTTAATGAAAATACATGTCGTTTGAATACCTTAGTGAGTTGTAGATGAAATTACGGTGGCAAAACCTTTCTCTACTCGTTGCAGAGATGGTGGGGTGTCTAGTGTAGTCAACATTGCTATCAAACATGTATCATGTCAATTTAGTTGAATATACAATAACATACATATATTTGAGTTCAATACACACACACACACACACACACACACACACACACACACACACACACACACATATATATACATACATACATACATACATACATACATACATACATACATACAGACATACATACATACATATATATTTGCATACGTGAAATTTTTACAAAATTAACATTATAAATTACCTCTGTAAATATATGTGTACGCATGGTGCTCGCAGCCTATGGTCAAGATGATGATGCCCCTCCCGTGCACTGTAATATCAATACATATATGTACAAATACAACTATTTCAAATTTTTTAACATATATAAGTAAATAAAGTACTCCGATATTTTTGTAACACGCATAATAAAACATAAAAAATACCTAAGAAGGTGATACCAATGACTGTAATCTAAATGTCTTGATAAAAAATGCATCTAACATAGTGGCATTATCGTGTGCACCCCTAACGCCAACTCCACCAAAACCAATATGCATGAAATTATCATCCTCCTCGGGCCCCAAACATATGCTACCACATGACGAGAATGGATGTGGCCTCATGCTAGTACTCCCCGAGGGAATACTCTGTGTACCTCTATGAGCATCTGGATTAGAAATATCCCTCATACATGTCGAAAAAGGGTATTAGATAGCCACTGAAGCGCGTGGAGTGTATCAGATATCTACTATCTCCTTCACTGCTGGAGGGATAGTCTCAGGGTGAGGGGGATTCTATATGGGAACTCTACCTTGCTGAATAGGTGCACGTTGTGCACATGGTCGGATCCTGATACAGAGTGTAGGTTGGTGAACTTGAGCGGATGCTTTTAAGCTCTGCCCTTGTACTAGAAACACAAAATCTCGTGTTTTGATCCATCTTTTGAGGGATGGACCAGGAGTCTGGTGGAGGACCAAGGAGTAGAAGCTCCATGTTGACTCAGAGACAGTTACCTAGGAGGATTTTTGAGGAGCATTTTAGGAGTAGATATTTTCCTAGGAGGTTTATTCAGCAGCGGATAGACGAGTTTCACGACCTTCACCAACCATCTATGACCGAAGTCGGGTATGAGATTCGATTTCTGGATCTACTCCAGTATGTCGACTATATGCAAGATGAGCAGGTATGGATTCACAGGTTCATCCGGGGGCCTGAATTTGGATTTGGGTGGTGTGGTGTGCATTCATTTCCCACAGACATTAGCAGAGACCGTGGAGAAGGCCTATATTATAGAGGATACACGGGGGAAGACGCAACAGGCTAGAGACAAAGTTTGGAGCTGCATCTAGCAGATGCAGGATAGAAAATCAAGGGCATCAATTCCTCCTCCTTGTGATGGATAGAGTTCGGTAAAGTATTCCTTCAGGCCACCTCAGTAGCCACCTCAGCAGCAAGCATCAACAGACTCACCCACCTTACAGACCTCCTTAGAAATTTGATGCACAAAGGGGGCAGGAGTATGGGGCCTCCTCCTAGAGGTCCCATCAAGACACAAGGTGTACAGAGAGATCACTCAGTAGGAGCTCGTTAGCAGAGACCTCATCAGTCCATAGCCAGGATCATCAGGATCCACAACACAGATATCTAGAGTACCGAACTAGAGCCGCATCCCACTAGAGAGAACTAGGAAGATGTTATGGTTGTGGTGTTGCTTGGACACCATTTGAGAGAGTGCCCACAAAACCCTAGAAACAAGGGTAAGAAATAAATCTTAGAGCTTATTATCACAGATATGGCACGAAGCCATCGGATCTATGCAACGGTTGAGAACCGCCAGGTTGAGCACTAGAGTACCGTGATAGAGACGATGGGTAGTTATTGGTGGTATCTCTGCGTCCATATTGTTTGATTCCGGTTCATCTGATTCTTTTATTGCACCATCCTTAGTAGTGTGTTGCAGGCCGGTGGTAATTAGGCAAGGTCATAATTGGGACGTTGAGATGGCTACGGGAGCCAAGATTTTCTGTAGACTCCTTAGTCAATGAGTGTGTAGTGGACTTGGGACCCTTCACTACTACTTCGGATCTTTGAATCCTTCCTTTGGGTTCCTATGGTATCATCTTAGGCATGGACTGGTTGTCTACACATAGAGCTAGAGTGAATTGTTACCACAAGACCTATTGCTTGTACATATGATCTAGGAGTGGAGTCAGTGATAGCATGGGTTAGGAGGCCCGTTTTCCATTCGCACCATCTCCGCTATGCAGCTTAAGCGGTGCATGTGATGGGATTGTCAGATGTATGTTGTTACGGTTAGTTACAAATCGAGAGGATGAGTCTAGTGGACCATCCCTTGATGACCATCCTATCTTGAGAGAGTTTGCTGATGTGTTTCCAAGGGAGCTACTGGGGTTACCTCCCCCACGTGAGACATATTTTCATATATATTTTGTTCCGAGCGCAGAGCCTATCTCATGAGCACCTTATCAGATGAATACCCTTGAGCTATATGAGCTCAATTTGCAGCTTGAGGGCTTCTTGGAGAAAGGCCTATTCCGTCCTAGTGTATCCCCTTGGGGTGCACTAGTGATTTTTATGAAGAAAAAGGATGGATCTCTGTGGCAGTTGAACAAAGTAACGATCAATAATTGTTACCCCCCCTTCCATGCATTGATGACTTGTTTGATCATATGAAGGGGGCCACAATTTTCTACAAGATAGATCTTAAGTTAGGGTATCATCAAATGAGGATTACGGAGGCAGATATTCATAAGACCACCTTCCGTATGAGATATGGCCACTACGAGTTCACAGTGGTACCTTTTGGTCTGACGAATTCCCGCGCAGTTATCATGAGCTTGATGAATGGGGTACTCAGGACTTTTCTAGATCGCTTTGTTTTCATCTTCCTTGATGACATTTTGATTTACTCATGTATTCATGAGGAGCATGAGGAGAACCTCCTCCAGGTTCTTCAGTGTCTTCGTGAGCAACATCTTTACGGGAACTTGGAGAAGTGTGCGTTCTTTTAAATAGAGGTGCAATATTTGGGCCACATCATTTTTGGGGAAGGTATCATAGTCTATCCTTCCAAGATTTGAGCTATCATGGATTGGCCGGCACCCACCAGTGAGACCAAGGTCCGTAGCTTCATGGATTTGGCAGGATATTACAGGAGATTTGTTCAGGTATTTTCTCGGATTACACACCCCATCACTTCCGTTCAACGGAAAGGGAAGAAGTTCGTTTGGTCAGATAGATGTGAGTAGGCCTTTAGGAAACTGAAGGAATGCATCACGATAGCGCCTATTCTTGCAGTACTAGATCCTCAGGGTAAGTTCTACATTCGCACATATGCTTTTTTGGTAGGACTTAGAGGTGTGTTGATGCAAGAGGGAACAATAGTTACTTTTGAGTCTCGAAAACTCAAAGATTATGAGATCAGATTATCCAGAATCTTGATCTTGAGCTTTTAGCAGTTGTGCATACCTTAGTGTAGTGGATACATTTCCTCCTTCGCCGAAGAATTATACTCAGGATCGATCACTTGAGTTTTTCACCACCTCTTCACGCAACCCAATCTCAACGCTCGTCAGTGGCATTGGATGGAGTTGCTTTATGAGTACGATATGGAGATAGAGTATGTGAAGGGGAAGGAGAATGTGGTTGTAGACGCTTTGATCAGACAGAGACATGTGGTCTATGGCTACTTCAGTAATTACAGATTTACGGAGCAATATTTTACAACAGCTTCCTCATGAAAACTTCTACCTTGCAGCTAGAGTGGAGATTGAGTCTCAGAGGCCCCTTGAGGGGATATTTTATGGATTTTCATTAGAGGCAGATGGTCTTTTTAGACATAGAGGTTGGATAAATGTTCCTAGAGATGGAGTCTTGAGACAAGACATTTTGATGGAGGCTCATCGTGCACCTTCTTCAGCCCATCCTAGGGTGAAGAAGATGCACACCACTTTGAGACATTTGTACCATTGAAGAGGACTTTGGAGAGACATGGCTCATTTTGTGTCACGCTGTTTAGAGTGTAAGAGGGTGAAGGACGAGCATCAACATATAGCTGGCCTTCTCTTTCCTCATGATATACCGGAGTGGAATTAGGACACCATTTCCATGGACTTCATTGTTGGGTTATCGACGTTGAGACACTACCATGACGCCATCATGGTCATAGTGAATAAATTGAGGAAAGTGGATCATTTTTCTCTAGTGAAGACCACCTACACAGCCAGTGTAATGGCACATGGGTATATCTTGATGATATTTTCAGATTACACGGGATTCTGCAGAAGATCATTTATGACCACGATCCTTTGTACACTTCCCATTTCATGGACCACCTTACAGCAGCATGCTCTCGGGACAAGGATCAATTTCAGCACGACATATCACCCTAAGAAAGATGGATAGACTAAGTGGGTGAACCAGATCCTGGAGAACATGCTTAGGATGTACGTTATGGATCACCAGTCAAGATGGGAGGAGTATTTGTACTTGGTTGAGTTTGCCTACAACAATAGTTTCCATAGTTTGATAGGCATGACTCCTTTTCAAGCATTATATGGTAGAGAGTGCAGGACAACTCTTAGCTGGGACACGTTAGAGGACAGGGTTTCTCTTGGGCCAGCCTTATTGTAGGACATAGAGCAACAGGTTGGTTTTATTAGACAGAGGTTGCAGGAGGTGCAGGACAGGTAGAAGTAGTATGCTGATCAGAATAGGATAGATCGTAGTTATTAGGTGGGCACAAAGGTGTTCCTTTGTGTTAGACCACATAAGAGCCCTATTTGTTACGGAAAAGGTTCTAAGTTTTCTCCTAGGTTTGTGGGTCCCTTTGAGATCTTAGAGTGCATCGGTCCCTTGGCCTATCGTCTAGCGTTGCCACCTAGCTTGTCTCACATCCACAATGTATTTCATGTTTATGTACTTAGGAGGTATATTGCAAATCCTTCTCATGTATTAGATTAGACCTCATTGCAGGTATAGAATCAGGGGCAGGTGATGGTGGAGCCCATCCGCATTATAGGGTGCATGACACTGGGCCTTCGCGGAAAAGAGATTGACTAGGTTTGGGTCCAGTGGGACATATACAATGAGACTGTAGCTACATGGGAGGATGCTACATTGTTACGAGTGCAGTTCCCACACCTATTCTAGTGACTTCTAGGAGGAAGTAGAGTCTAAGGGGAGGGGGATGTAGTGCCCAATTCCCTTTGACACCTTTTGCTTTGATTTTGATATTGTCGACTACACTTATGAACATTAGTGTAGCCTTTTAATTTAACATGATACTAGATGTTAGAGATAGTGGATTGTTGTTGATTTCGATTCATATATGATGCATGTGGATTATTAGAGACATATTATATTGATGATTGATATGTTGTGGACATGGTTATTTATATATATTTCTAACATGCGATATACTTTTGTCGCCATGAGTAGGCTTTGATAATTGAATTAATGTTGTGATCATTTTTTTTGACATGGATGAAACGTTGCATAGAAATGTTGCTAGAAATTTGTAAATGATTTGTAATTGCCTATATGATATTAATTTGTATATAGATGATTTTATATTATATTACATATTTTGGCATGAATGTTTTAATGCGGCCACGAGGCCGAAGGAGGTATTATGTGTTTTGCAAGTATATATATATATATATATATATATATATATATATATTCACAATATATATAGATATTGTGAAAATATTATAGATGTTGTTGTGAATATATATATATATATATATATTCACAATAACATCGGGCGATTGGAAACCAACCACATTGGAATTCTAAATGAATTCAACTAGGGTCACCATGGTAACATGTAATTGTGTGTGTGTTGGAATTGTTTGGTTAGGGGAAAATTGTGTCTAAGGGGTCATGTGTTGCTTTTGTTTTAGTTTCCCTTTTATTAATGTTAGTATGTATTTCTTTTGAGTGATGTAATTTACTTGTTTCAATTATTTAGTTTTTGATGTATGTTTTCCCCTTCATCTTAGTGGGTCCAAGGGTCTTACTAAAGTAATTAAATATTATCCCTAACTAATTAAAGATGTGACCAAAAAAATTTCATTTCTTGATTTACTCTTGGATTTTGTGTTGTGTGTTGAATGCTTGAGATTTTGAGTGTTGTACACTCTATCCTTCATGGGAAACTCGAAGTTGGCCTTAAGGGCCAATTTTGAAGGCTTGTGGGACAAGTTAAACTTATCCCACACATCTTAAATTGTCATACCAACCCTACCTATGGGTTGGGGGGTGAAAATTAGACCCCATTAGGTGTTTTGGGAAGATAAAAAGGTGAAATGTTTATTGCACTTTCTTTCAAGTAATTAATTTTGTCCTTAGAGGGGTGTGGGCTTAGTTTGTGTGTGTGTCTTGTCATTCCTCTCACCCACCAATTTACGGTGCATTGGGGTTGAGGTTTGAATTCTTAGGTGGAGTTGAGGATGAGTGATGTGGCATCCTACATGGATTCACCTCATCCTCCTCTCTCCCTTTTCTATTTATGTAAGCTCTTTTGCTTGTTTGGGGGTTACTTGATCATTTTGTGCTCTTGTATTTTGAAGAGTTAGAGGATTTTTGGGAGTGCTTGTGAATTGTTAGAGCTTGTGGATGCTTGCTTTGTTTTGAGGAGCTTGGGGACTTACTCTTGGGAACAAGCTCTACTATGGAAAGGTAGGAGCTTCACCTTGTTTATGTTATGCTTTATTTTGTGTTTATGTGCTTGTGTTGAATGTTGTTTTCTTTGGAATGCTTGTTGGGTGTGGGTAGATTGCCTAAGTTTAGAGTAGGAGGAGACTATAGGGAGTTTTCTTGTAGGGAGTCATAAGAGTTTACTTTCTTGCTTGGAGGGAGTTTGGGTTGGGTGCCCCACCTAGGTTAGGGAATGCTTGCGTTTCTTACTTTTCTTTTATGAGGGAGGCATAAGAGATTAAAGGAGGCATAAGATTATGTGGGAGGTATAAGGGGTACTTGAGGGAGGCATAAGAGTATGTAAGGATTTGAGATATGCATTGGAGGCTTTAAGGTGGGCACCCATTCCCATTGGTAAGCATAAGTGGCCTCCCCATAGGTCTTGCTCTTTTGGATATCATTTTAAGCCTTGTTTTGTTGTTTGTTGTTCTTCTTCTTGTGTTGTTGTTTTGAATGTGGTTGAAATGTTGTGAAATATTTGCTTGTGTTGTAGAAGCTTGTTGTTGCCATGTGTTGGAATCATCTCCCATTGTGATGTGGTTGGGGCTCGGGGGTCAATGAAGAGGATGAATTCTCCTCTTCATTGGATGTCTTGGTTGGGTGAAGAGCATTGCCTATCCCCGCATTTTTTTGTGGATCAAACAAATCTTGGAGGAGCTATCTTGTGGAGTTTTGGAGCTTGGAGTTTTGTTGGAGACCTTGTGAAACTTCCTTTATGTTGTTTCCACTTAGAGTGGAGAAACTTGTGATATTGTATTCTATAATTTGCTTACATTTTTGTATTATTTTCCACATTGAGTGGAAGACTTTGTAATAATTTCATGGAGAAAGATTGCATTCCAATATTGGTATATTGTGTATGAGAAAGAATCAAAATGACTATAATGTATAAACGTTTAGTTGGAAGTTGCATTGTGAAAAAAAGGAAAGTTACTTTCATAATGGATTTGTAATGTTGAGAATGAGAAAGAAGAAATATGGAAGTTGTATATGTTGTCATTGTATACATAGTAAATTTGAATGGAAAATGAAGTTATTATAGTTATTTTTAACATACATATGTTGTAGCAAAATTGGAATAAGAGAACAGACTCGAAGTACGTTGTTATTTGGAAATGTTGATTTTGTAGTAAGAAAACAATACTGTAAAAGTAGATTTTGATTTCTTTTGCTCATGGAAATAGAAAGGAAATTTAGTTGAACAAAATGGAAATGATCTTGTAAGTATTTGTGCTTTTATTTAGAATTGGTAATGCTTAAAATGAGTAGTTTTAATTAAGAAATGATCAAATGGAATGAAATATCAAAATTGGAAACCTTAGGTGCATAAAATCTCATCTAGAATGTGTTTTGGAACATTGTAGCAACTTTTAGTTTTTGAGAAAATCCTGGATTAAGGTTCTGTTTTTTCAGAAACAAGATCGCCACTCTGTGTAGAGTGGCGGTCCCGTAACTGCCACTCAAGTTAAGGCGGAGGTCTCAAAACTGCCGCTCAGTAGGGTGGCAGTTCGTGGTTTGTCACCAAGGTAGGGTGGCGATCCCAGGACCGCCGGTCTGCTCTGGGCGGTAGTTCTGTCACTTGCGATAGAAATTTTTGGATCAGCTTATGTGTGTAACTTTTAACTGGTTCAATCTAGTTGAGAGGGTGTGCGCGTACTGTAGAGAGAGATCAGATCGATTGCAAATAACTCCTTTTTGTCTGGGAAGGACTACCTGCAAGTAAGAATACAAGACCACCAGATTCTAATTAGACAATAAATGAGGGAACTACCTTGGGCCCAGGAAGTATTAAAAATTCCTTTCGAAGGTGGCCAGTTCCCCTGCTAATATGAATTAACACAAATTCTAACAAAGAAGCTATTGCAAAATTACAATTTAATTACCTTGTTAAAACAATAGAGGAAAGGGCTAGTTTTGGTTTTGAATCACAGTGACCGATGCCGGTCACTATCACCGGTACTAGATTTCTGCTAACCGATATCAGTAGGGGCAGTGGTTTAGGGGCTTTTAGTGAAGGTTGGCTATAAGGTGGCTATGGTGTTTATAAGGATGGTAAATGATTGGGGATAGGTAATGGGGTGATGGAGAAGACTCAGAGAGTATGGGGGCTGTTCTTGGGGCAATGTAAGGGTAGAGGAATGACAGTTAGATGTAGGGTGTTACCGGGTAGTGGATCTGGGAGTAGACTTATAATTACTGTGATTCAGAAATCCAAGAAATGTTATTAAAAGAACGTATAAGACACTACTTACTAGTTCCTGATGAAGATATCAGGTCCAAGGACTTTGATAACGAAGGCAGGGCTCAGGTAAGATGATCGGACAATCAAAGATGAGCTATCTTCTCTCCCAATGCTTGGATGAGTGTCACTGGGCTCTGGTTACTCAGTTGCAGTCTTGGGCTTGATGTCCTTCTCTGCAAACTCCTCTCTTTCCTTCACTTGTCTCTGCTCGACCAAGTGAATTCCGGATCCTTCCAATGACTTCCGATATTCAGATCAATGAAAATCCAACCCTTTGTTTTTGGTTGGGGGAGGTCATTTACAGGGAACCGATGGCAGTTACGTAACCGACGATGGTCAAGTAGGAGCCGATGTCGGTTAAGTCAAAGTGGGCTATTTTTAGTAAAATAGCCAACTTTCCCTCCTTTTCTCCCAAGGAATTAGTTGTGGGCTTGGTCAAGTCATTATTAGGTTGATTTTGGTGCGGGTGAGGAGTAATTAGTCATGGGTGTGGATGTAGACCAAGTTATAGGTCTTAATTAGGTTAGTTTAGGGTTAGGGCTAGGTCATGATGAGGTGGCAAAATGTGGTGGCAGGTTTGGAGATGTGGATTTATTAATTATAAGGTAATTAATAAATAATTGTGTAAGGTTTAGGTGGTGAGGCTAGGTTGCGAAATGAGATGCGGGGCACGGGGGGTCGTAAGACACAAATTTGGTGTCTACATTAGCCCCTTGTTGTCGTGTAGCTTGTCTTGTAAAGCTGCACTAACAATAATAAGAAGTGGTTACTCCTGTTAAGGATATAGGTAATCCCCCTCAAATCTATCATAGATTGAGGTAACTTTGAAATCAGGGATAGGGTTGATAAAGGGTAACACTGGTGTTGAGATGATGGTCACCCCAGATGGTGGGGTAAGTTCAAGGAAGCAGACGCACGTTGAAATGTTTAGTGCGACCAGGGTACATGATTTGAAGAGCAAACAAGCAATTCATAGGCAAAGGTCGATAGTTTATCCAAACAAGGGTGATATAATCTCCTGGTATCCAAGGCATAGGAAGTAGCTCCAGGGGATATAACGGGTAAGGTACAGGAACGTTTAGGCATGTTCGGTAGTACCAAATGGTTGGTTTGGTTGAGATAAACGTCACGGTCTCGATATAGGCAAATGTTGGTCTTCCATGCTGATCAAGTCAAGTACCCTAATCATGCTAAAACATCGAATCAGGTGAGCTCTATTAAACAAAAAGCTACATGATGGGTGGATAAAATTGTAATTTGTTGGTTTTGGGCGAAGATATTTAATTGGTTTCGGCCTTGGGTCGGGCCGATTGATTAGTGAGGGCCATGGGTCGGGCCTGATTGGTTGGTTGTGGCCTTGGGTCAGGCCAGGTTGAGTTGTGGCCTTGGGTTGGGATGATGGTTGGTTGCGGCCTTGGGTATAGGCCCAGTGATGGTTGGTTGAGGCCTTGGGTCGGGCTCATTTATTCATTGGTTGGTTGTGGCCTTGGGTCGAGCCTGATTGGTTGGTTGATACCGGCCTTGGGTCGTGCCTGATTGGTTGGTTGAGAGACCTTGGGTCAGGCCGAGTTGAGATTTTGGTTAGCGGCCTGTGTGTCGGCCTGATTGGTTGAGTCACAGAGGGCCAGGGAAAGTTCGGGCCTGATTAGTTGGTTACACACCTTGGGTCACACACCTATATTGGTTATATATGCGGCCTATATATATATATATATATATATGATATGGGTATGCCTTGGGTCGGGCCTGATTGATTTTGATCCACATGGGTCGGGCCTAAAATGGTTGGTTGTGGCCTTGGGTCGGGCCTTTGAAATTGGTTGGTATAGATGATGGGTTAGATCCAAATGGTTGGTATATACCTGGGTGGGCCTGATTGGTTGGGTATTGCCTTGGGTCGTACCTATTGGTTGGTTGATGGCCTTGTTTCCGGCCTGATGATGTTGGTTGTGATGATATATTGGGATTTTGGCCTATTGATTGGTGTTGTTATGCAGGAAAAAGAGGTGGGTGCCACAAAAATTTACAAAAAATGAAAAGGTCCAGGTTTTAAGAAAAAGGGTCATGTGACCGATATCGGTTAGCTAACCGACTTCGGTAGGTTGACTGATATCGGTTATGTAACCGATACCGGTTATGGCCAAAACGAGCTTGGTCTAAAAATAAAAAATCTTGGGTGGCAACTGATTGGTTGGTTCTTATTTTTAGAGTCATGCAACAAGTTAAATATGCGAATGCGACGCTGTTTGACAACTAATACAGGTAATTGCATGAAATAATTGAGTGATAAGCCTTGGAAAGAGACAGGTAAAGTGAGTGTGGGATGAGATTAAGAAGTTAGAAAGAAAAATTATATTTGAAGAGGGTGGTGAACATGGCCTGATTGGAGAAGCATCCAGCAGGCAGGGACGAGAGGGGAGACAAGTTCCACCCCAAGCTGCTGCATCCCGAGAGGTAAATTGTTTGGTTGTATTTTAATTCTTGCATGGTTTGATGAATAAGTGAGGTTGAAGGTAAGAGGGTAGAGATGAGAAAGAAAAGGTGATAGGCAAGGGTTTGGGTCGGGGTGAATGTTATGGGGTAGGTAAGCCTTGGGTTTCACGTATGTTTGTAGGTATAGAGAGGAGTAAACGAGCCTAATTATTGTAGGCCTGGTGGTTTTAAGCAGGCCTTGTATATGTTTGACAGTGACCGGTATCGTTTAGAGATAACCGGTATCGGATAGGAAACTGGTATCAGTTGGGTCTATAACCTGATACCGGTTACTGTAGGAATTTCTAGAATGTGAGAAAAAACCTGATTGGGGATTTGATTTATTGAATGGTTGTGTGTCTGTTTTGATGTATGCAGGCAGAGGCAGGGTTAAGGATGAATGATAGTGTGCCAACTTTGCTGTCACGAATCCGGGCGGATGTAACACCAGCTGAATGGGCATTGATTGGGCCGTGTCGGGGTTAAGTTGGAATCCGGCTATTATTCACGAATCACATGCAATCATGCTATGTTGCAGGCATTGATTGAGAGGTGAATCTGAAAAAATACCTTCTATCTGCCAACAGGGGAGATGAAAGTGACATTGGAAGATGTGTTTAGAATTTTGAGGCTCGGAACACCAGTGTATCAAGTTGTTGCCTAGCCTGGGGCGGGGAGCGATAACAACATATTTGGTTCAGCTGCACGAGATTTGACACAGCCTGGTTTGACATTCACTTATGGTACAGTGTATGGGCAACACACCCTGAGGAAACAAGGTTGGCAGTGGTATTAATGATAGCAGTGGGGTATTATGCATTACCAAGTGGTGGAGGGGGGAAGATTTCTGAAAAGCATTGATGAGTGTTATTTGGGAAATGATAGAAAGGAGTGTGACTTTCGCATGGGCACTGGCATATCTGGCGGAGTTATACAGGGGTTTATGGGCCTACAATGAAAACACAGGATGACACTGGATTGTTCATACTTATTACATTGTTGGGCCTATGAGCACATTGTTTGTGTGTGACCGATAGGCCACCCATCCAGTCGGGAGAGACAGGAGTGCAAAGGTTGGGATTCAGACGATGGGTCGAGACAGAACAAGAGGCGAGATCCCAGGCCGTGATAGATGACATCGAGTATTATAGGCAGGTATGGGAGATGGTGACGATTGCGATATTTGTTGGAGGCCTTACGGGAATTATATGGTGACAGAGAACATAGCTGAGGAGTTGAGGGGTGTAGAGTGATTGAGGTGGATCACAGGGCACAGGCCAGGTGAGTACGAGAGGATTCCTCTAGATCGCGTGCGGCGACAATTTGGATTTGTTCAGGATATACCTATGGCTTATAGACCATACATGAGGATTGACGCCGAGGCAGCATTCTCACCTCCCTGGCCAACACCTCCAGAAGGGCCAGAAGAGATAGCAGCCAATCGCAGGGTAATGGATGCAGGAGCGACAGAGGCCTATAGATTATGGTGGGTAGCAGAGCTGCGAGGTGTACGTGATCGTCCTGACATAGCTGTGATTACAGTGGAGAGAGATTGTCTGCAGGGTTTAGTTCATCAGCTCCAAACGCGGGTGAATGAGACAACGGGATTGTTAGCGGTTGCAGAGTCACGAGTGGAGAGACTAGAGGCAAGATTCCTCCATGCAAGAGGACGTATTCGTATGTTACAGGAGATGTTGGCGGATCAGTGGGAGGAACCAATAGCAGTGGCACCTTTGAGGATGGAGAGGCCAAGTGAGTGGCATCGACAATCACGATCACCACCTGATTCGGGAGGAGGCGCAAGGGTCTAAGTGAATTTCATAGGAGTATAAGAATAAATAAGGATGCCGACCTATGAGTCGATGATAGAGAAGATGTATTTGTTTAACATCTAAATAAAACTAAATATGTATGTTGATTTGAGTGATGATAATAATAAGAATGGTTGTGTTTTGAATGTTTTTTGTTTTGAAAAAGGATAAAGATGAATGTTGTCAAATAGAAATACACAAAAATATTTATATTTACAACACATGATAGGTTATGGTAGGGGATGGTCAAGCTAACCTTGGGAGACCCCATGTCTCCTAAGTGCTGCCTACATAGCCCATTGCACAAAGCAAGGAGGGCCTCATACCGATGTAGTTCTCCCTTAGGACCAGGGAGAGGTGAATTCAGGCAATTTGGTTGTGGTTAGGCAATTTGTTGGTTGGTAAAAAAAATATTGATATTGGTAGGGTAATGTTGTTGGTGTTGGTAAGGTATTGGCAATGTTGGTGTAGGTATAGGTGAAATGAAAGTTAGCTTACCCAAGTAGTAGGGAATCGTGTCCTGATTAAGGTCAACACACAATCCTAGAGTTGAGTAAAAGAGGCAAAAGTGTCCCGTAGTTGAGAAGAGCTAAACAAACCACATATTAACATAGGATGGGCTTGAATCCCTAGGTGCCTTGCATAGGTGAGAAGTCGATAGGTGAAAAGAGTCGTATAATCACAATATATCAGATATACGTCACGTCCCTTGAGTTTTTTTGCTTTGACGAATGGTGAGGTGAGGTGGCTGGTATAGCTGGGGTGCAGAGAACTTATTATAAGGTGATTATTCTGACGAAAGAGAACCAAACCTAAATAGACAAGTCCATGACTCAAAAGTGCTTTGGAATACTGCTTTTATTTTTCTGGATATATACTGATCAATGCGGGAAGTCCATAGGGGATATGTATTTTGTTGTTCTTGAGGTCTTCACGAAGCTGATCAATGCGAGAAGCTTCTGATAAAGGCTGACTTTGTATAGCTGTCCTTCAAGGGAGCAGTCTATTTATAGTAGCAGATGCGGTTTTTGTGTATAGCTGTCCTTCGGGGGAGCAGTCTATTTATAATAGTAGAAGTGACTTTGCACATAGCTATCCTTCGAGGGAGCAGTCTATGTATAACTTAGAGGTCTAGATGTCCGTTTGGCATGAAGCATCTAGTTTTGTAGGAAGTTTGACTCAAGAATATCCCATAAGTGTATAATTGAGAACATGTTATTTTGATACTTTTAAGTCATGGACTAGACTAAAAAGGGGAAGGCATCTTTAAGAGGAGGTAATGACCAAACCATGTGAGCTTGATTCTATTTTGAGATGCATGGAACAAAAGTGTATGAGGTAGTAAATGAGCTCAAGGGACGAGCGCAAGGTAGATAAGAAGTGATATAACACTAAATTCAACAGTAGAATGGTCGAAGATGCAAGGCATTAAGGGGTTCAGGCTCAGGTTTACCATTAAGCGAAGCTAAACGGTAAGTGCCTGATCCATAAGTATGAGTGATAATGTAGGGCCCAATCCAATTAGGAGCAAATTTTCCACGTTTGCTCTTTTCTAGTTTGGTTACATGCTGATTCTCTTTGAGGACAAGATCACCAACCTTAAAGGTACGCTCATGGAGTCACTTATCATAAGCACGCTTGATGCATTTTTGATAGATTTGAAGGTGGTCAAGAGCTGTAAGATGACGCTCGTCAAGAAGCTCCAATTGGGCTAACCGCTCTTGGCGGAAATCATCATTGGTGAGAATATCCTGAAGAGATATTCTTAGGGAGGGTATTTGTATTTCGAGAGGCAAGACAGCCTCGGTACCATATACCAAAGAGAATGGGGTGGCATTAGTGGAGGTACGAATGCTAGTCTGATAAGCCCAAAGGGAAAAGGGGATGTGATCAGGCCAATTGCTTCCAGAATCGTTAACAACTTTCATGAGGATTTTGGTTAGGGTTTTATTAGAAGATTCGGCTTGACCATTTGCTTGTGGATAGTAAGGTGATGAGAAGCTAAGTTTGATACCAAAGTTGTCACAAAGGTCTTGTAACAACTTATTTTTGAAATATTTTCCATTATCTGTTATCAGGCGATGAGGAACGCCAAAACGACAGATAATGTGATGGTTAATGAATTCGACGATTTTTTCTTTTTTGGTTGAAATGAGTGGAATGGCTTCCACCCATTTAGTGTAATATTCGGTTGCTGTGATTATCCAACGGTGACGTTGCGAAGAGGGTGGGTGAATCTCACCAATAAGGTCTAAACCCCATTGTGAGAAAGGCCAAAGATCTCGTGTGACCTGTAGCGGATGGCTAGGAGTATGTTGAAGGTTGGCATGTTGTTGACACATAACACAACACTTAACATATTCGTAGCAGTCGTTATTAAGAGTAGGCCAATAATAGCCTAGGCGAAGGATCCGTTTGGCCACGGCAAGGCCACTAAAATGTCCACCACAAATACCGTCGTGGACTTGTTGGATGGTATAGGTGACCTCCGCACCGGTTAGACATCGAAGGAGGATGCCATCAAAGCCACGTTTATAGAGGAGTCCCCCCATGATGACATAATGAGAAACACTTTTAAGAAAAGCACGTTTTCCGTTACTAGTAAGGTCAGGTGGGAGAACAGAGGTTGTAAGGTAGTCGTGAAATTGGTGATACCAGGTATCCTGCGAATTAGCAGACACATTATTTATCATACAAACATCTGGGGATGAGTAAGATGGGGCAAAGAGTTGTTGGACCAAGACGAATATGTCAGAGTCAGTTGGTGAGGCAGGAATTTGCGAGGCTAAGCAAGCCATAGTATCCACAAATTTGTTAGTGGAGCGGGGAATGGTTTGGATAGAATAATGAGTAAATAAGGTCAAAAGTGAATCCACGTAATGTTTGTACTTTTGAAGTTCCTCATTTTTACATTGGTAGATGCCCATAACTTGATTGACTACCAATTGAGAGTCACCAAAAATTTTAATAGATTTGACACCTAAGTGTAACGCAACCTGGAGACCCAAAACAAGGGCCTCGTATTCCGCTGTATTATTAGTGCAGGGGAAATCGAGCCGGAATGAAAGAGGCATAGGCTCAACATCAAGAGGAATGAGAACAACGCCGGCTCCTCTGCCACGCTGGCATTTGGATCCATCGAAGAAGAGGGTCATTGGATACGACTCCTCACTGAGTGAAAGAGTGGCGATGAGTTCGTTGGGGAAATTAAAATTGGTAAATTGTTCCCCAGGTAAAGGGGCTTCCGCGAGTTGGTCTGCAATAGTTTGTCCTTTGATTGATTTCTGGTGTACAAATTCAAGGTCGAGGTCGGCAAGGAGCATAAGCCATCGGGCGATGCGTTGGTTTAGATGTGGTTTGGCGTACATATAATGAATGGGGTCCGCGTTGGTGATGACAAAAGTTTTGTGATTCAGGAGGTAGTGTCGGAGTTTGGTGGCTACGAATGATAGGGCTAGGCACAACTTTTCTACATGTGTATACCTAGTCTCGTAATCCACGAGAGTACGACTTATGTAATAAATGGCTTGTTCTCGATGCTCGGAGTCACGATGTGTGAGCATGGCTCCTACAACATGGTCGGTGGCAAGAAAGGTAAAGGTAGAAAGGGCGATCGTCCTGAGGTGGGATAAGCATAGGTGGTTGCAAGAGATAGGCTTTGAGAGCCTCAAAGGCTTGGTGGCACTCTTCACTCCATTGAAAGGCAATGTCCTTTTTAAGGAGATGATGGAAAGGTTGACATCGATCCGAGAGTTGGGAGATGAAATGCTGGATAGATTGGAGTTTACCTTGCAAACTACGCAATTGTTTGAGGTTAGTAGGTGGGGGCATTTCTAGGATAGCTTTGACTTTAGATGGATCGACCTCGATGCCATGCAAAGAGATGATAAAACCAAGAAGTTTTCCCGAAAGGACACCAAAGACACATTTCTTTGGTTGAAGAAGAACACAATATTGTAACAGGCGATCGAAAATAATGGTTAAAACATCGAGATGTTCACTACGATGTTTAGATTTTCCAAGAAGATCATCGACATAATCCTCAAGGATAGTGTGCATAATGTCATGAAAAATGTAAGTCATAGCCCACTGATAGGTCACACCAGCATTCTTAAGGCCAAATGGCATGACACGATAACAGAAGGTTCCCCAAGGAGTTATGAAGGTAGTTTTATGTTGATCGGCCGGGGCTACCAAAATTTGATTGTATCCCGAGAAGCCATCCATGAGAGAAAGCATCTCATGGCCCGCAGTGAGATCAACAAGTTGATCAATACTTGGGAGGGGGAAGTCATCCTTTGGGCAAGCAAGGTTAAGGTCCCGGAAATCCATGCATATCCGAAGTCCCCCCGTTGCTTTAGTAACAGGTACGATGTTAGAAATCCATTGAGGATAGTCAATAGGTAAGATGAAGGAAACAGAAAGGAGTCGTTGAAGCTCTTCTTTGACCAAGAGGGCAATGCGTGGATGCATTTTTCTCAGTTTCTGTTTAACTGGTTTGGAATCGGGTTTCAGGGTAATGTTATGGACAGAAATGTCAGGATCAATTCCTGGCATGTCAGCGTAGGACCAAGCAAAAGCTTGGTTGTGGGCACGGAGAAAGGTAGTAAAGGCGGCTTGTTCTGATGCGGTAAGAGATTGTCTGATCTTCACAATGTGAGGATCATCCTCTGGTGTGGATGTTGATTTCTATAGTCGACTCATTCAACATGGTTTGAGTTTCAGATGGTAAGGCATGTTGAATATAAGATTCGTCCACACCAAGGTAAGTGAGGATGGAGTCTTCATCCTGGCACTCAACAACATTAATTGAAGGTGAATCCTCTTCGATCATGTCTGGATACAGAAGGGGAAGAGAAGATGGGTCTTCATTATCGCGTTGATAAGTGAGAGGACCCAGGAAGATAGTGTTTATGAAAAAAAAAAAGTTAGGAGGGATAGATTCAGGGTCTATCGACTCTGTGGGTGACGATGGAAAAATGGGTGATGATGGTTTGGTAGGGGTGATGTCATCATCTTCCAGGATACAACTGACATGAGGTTTCTTCGGTGTAAGTGTTTCAAGAAATCCAAGACCACTACGATCTTTGTGTTTGCATGTAGTCACGGGAATGATTGTATGTCGGCCTTGTTCATAAAGACCAAAACCAAAACCTTTCCAAGCACAACGAGTCAAGAAGGTGAGGGCGAAACGATGATTTGTCAGGTATTGAAAATCAGATTGGAAGGGAACCACACCAAGGGGAGGTTCAGGGGTAACAGGAGGATGCGTCGACACCCCCATACGTTAGGTTGGTGTGGCAATTAGGTGGTCCGTAGGAGATTACCTCCCCCACACGACGGTCGTAGGTAGGATGCGCATGTAACTGTCCATACTCCTGTTGGGTATGGAAAGAGCTAACGTTATATAGGTGATACTCCCCCAACGTAAGGCATTGAAAAACATCTACTAAGGGGTCTGAGGTTGGGATGTTGTCTGCGGGAAAGGAAGTGGTATTTGCGACGGTGGTTTCATTGGTTGAAGGTGTAGGTGCGGTTGAGGTGGATGGTAGAGGTGTGGTTGAAGTGGATGGTTGGGTTGGATGAATGGGTGTCTTGACTGGTACAAGAACATCATTAGGGTGATATAACATATTGCAGGTTTTGAAGGGGGGAGGATCAACTTTTACGGTATAGGACTTCCCCTCGTACTCAAATTTTATGCATCTATGTAAGGTGGAGGGAACACATCCCATAGCCCAGATCCAAGGGTGGCCTAACAACATGTTGTATTGGAATTCACCCTCAAGGACATAGAATAGTTTGGGTAAGGTACGTGGCCCTACATGAATGTTAAGGATCACAGTGCCTAAGGTAGAAGTAATAGCATCGTTGAATGAACGCAGCATGGTGGGGTTGGCACACATGCAGCTAGAGGGGATATTCATTTGTTGAAAGGCTTTGGAAGAGATGATGTTTAGGCTAGTGCCTCCATCAATCATAACACGATGCACCCAAATGTCCCAGACGTAAGCTGAGATGAAAAGAGCGGGGTCAGGATCTTCTGCACCAAAGTCAACAATTTCATCTTCGGAGAAACTGACAGCAGCGGTTTGCTGTACAGGGACAGAAGTGGTAGATTGTTTGGTGAGAGAGGCAACGTGGTTGGGTGTTAAGATGGAGGTAACGGGCAAGGTTTCATTAGGTAAGACCTCTATCCCTTGAAGGATTTCAACAAGAGCTTGTTGATGAGATTCAGAGGTCTGAATGAGATCATACAGTGTCATTTTTACAGGTGATTGGTGAAGCTGTTTGATCATGGTTCGGTGGGAAACTCCATTAGAGACGGGGTAGGCAGGTCCACGAATAACCACTTTAGGTGGTGGTGCGATCGGGATGGTGGACGGAGAAAGAGAGGCTGCAGGTGTGCTTTCTTTAGCTTTCCCATTGTTTTTCTGCCCTCGAGTAGCAACACTAATCATGTTGATCTCGTGAACACGAGAGGAGGAAGATGGTAGGGATAAGTCATGGTCTTCGAGAGGTGGGGTTGTAATAATGATAGATCTTGGTGAGGAGGGGACAGGTGGTATAGGAGAGGGGATTGAAGCTAAAGGTTTCTCCCTTCGTAAATTGTCTTTCTTAACCTTTTTATCTGAGAGAGGTGACTGACGAAGTATGGCTTTCAACGCTTTGCATCCCTCTACATCATGTCCTGGTGTGCGGTGGTAAGTGCATAGATTTTAGACTCATCATAACCTATAGGTCGAGGTTTAGATGGATCATAGGGTCTAAGTGGGGGTAGGGAAATGGTCGCATTCTCCACCAACATAGCAAGGATTTTGGCGTAAGACCCTTTGAGCGGGTCAAAGTCAGAGGAAGATGAGGCTATTGACTGGGTAGGTTTCGGTAATGACTGGGTATGGTTGATTTGTACGGGTGGCTGGCTTAGCCAAGGGGTTTTGATAATTGGATTTAACTAAACGTGACCTCTTCGGCGTAGAAGTTATGTTTAGCTGGTCAGATGATGTGGTAGCAGTGTTATCAAAAAACCACGGAGAAAGAGGAGTGACAGTAAACAAATCCTTTGATGATGGAGTTTGTTTAGAGTTGATAGGTGGACAGGATACTTGGGGTGACGGTGTTGATATACCCTTGGATCTTTGTATGGGTGCAGAAGGTGTAGGTCGTTTTAAAGAAAACGCAGGAGGTATGATGTATTGATGCAAGGTGGAGGGATGAGGTCCCAATATAGAAGGTAGGTGTGACGGTGATGGTTTTAGTTGTGATAGAGACATAGGTTGGACTTGAGGAGATTGGGTTTGTCTCCTAAGTGGATGGATGACTTTACTTTTGGATAAATCTAACCGTTTAGGTGGGTGTGTTAGACTGGGTATTGGTGAGGTCCCAAGCGTAGGGGAAGGTTTGGTTAGGTCAATAGAGGTGGATGAGGTATTTGGTAGAGATGAGGGGGGTGAAGATGAGGACATAGGCATTTTAAGCTTTTGTAAACACTTCAGGTATATGGTAGAGGCATCTGGATCGGTCATCTGCATTTGAGTAGAATATGGTGTACTCAAATGTTCCCATAGGACTCATCTATCTTCTGAGGGGGTGACAATCCTCACATGTGAATAGGAAATTTTGTATGGAAGAAAGGTGGGTTGTGATTCCGGTCCACTGTGGGTGTGATACAGGGGGGTAAACGAGGCACTGTATCAATGGGCGTTAAGAGGTCAACCGGTTGCTGAAAAGATTTAGGCGATGAAGAACTAATAGGTAGGAGGGCATGTTTGAGAGGATCTGTCATGATTAAAGAATTTGGTGATGTCGGTTCGAGGGGTTTCTCGTCTAAGGATGATGAAAAAAGTGGTGAGTCTTCCTCTTGTACAGTAAGAGTGGTAGAAGGAGATGTTTGGGAAATAGATAAGCTAGATAACATCCACTCACAGTCTTGCAAGAGATGTGGTGTAAGAAGGCTCCTCTGTGAGAAGAGAACTCTGGGCGGTTAATTCCTTTATGGGTAAAGGAAATGGCAAGGATTTCATCTTGTCTTGATGGTGGTGAAGGGGGTTCGGGTTCCTGTGTTAGTGAAGAGGCTTGATTCAGAATTTTCTCGATAGAGGCTTTTGGCTGGGAGTCGAAGACTGCATGAATTTCATGAACACTCTCCTCGGCTAAGATATCTTGGTTTATGTTACTGTTAGATGAGTGGTTCGGGAATGGTTTGTTGAAGATTTTCAAATTTTGGTTAGCAGGGGCATTAGGATTATCGAGGGCTATATCCCCTGCATCAACCATTTCCTGCACTATGTTTTTCAACATCTTGCAGTTTTCATGACTGTGTCCCTTCACGCGGTGGAAGTTACAGAAGTCATTTTCTTTGTACCAAGAAGGTATAGCGCGGGTGGAATCAAACCTGGAGTGAGGTTTAACAGGAGGTAAGGTAATAGCTCCTACTTTGAGCAATTTTTCCAATATCACACCATAAGTTTCTCCCAAGGGAGTGTAATTGATGGGCTCGGCTTTATACTTATAGGTGGTTTTTGGTGGGGTATTAGATGGTGCTTGGGATTTGACCATCACCGCATGGACAACTCCTTTTGATTTCAAAGCAGTTCGATGCGTGAGAATTGGTGGTGTTAGGTTTGTTGGTGGAGTCTTGGGTTCAGAAATTGGGGTTTTTGTTGCGCAACCGCAATTTCTCTTCCTCTAAGGCTCGAATTTCTAGTTTTCGAGCCATAGTAAAGGCCTCGTCAAATGTGCGGAAAGTTTGAATTTGGAGGGTAGGAGAAATGTGCTTAGCACAGGCCCGCGTAAAGAGTTCGATAAGTTCGGCCTGAGGCAAGGCATAAGTAAGTTGGTTGATAAGGCCCCGCCATCGTCCAACGAAATCTGTGATAGATTCATCTTCAAATTGTCGGATGGCATAAAGGTCGGTGATAGATACTTTCTTAGCAATGTTAATGGAGAAATGATCCAAGAAAGATTGGGCTAATTGGTTAAAAGAGAAGATTGAGTGCTGGGTTAAAGCACTGTACCACTCCAAGGCGGGTCCTGATAAGGACATGGGAAAGGTGTGGAGTAGTAAGGCATCATCATGAGCAATCAGATAGCAGGCATGTCTAAATGATCGCAAATGTTGTTGAGGATCCTCCTTACTATTAAAACGAGTGAATTTTGGTAATTCCCATTGAGGAGGATATGAATGAAGGGGGACAGAAGGATGAATAGGCTCCCGAAAAACTTGCTCGTATGTCAGGGTGCTACGGCTTCCTGAAACAGAAGCCTCCAGATTTTGCATTTTGTCCATCATTTGTTTGATTAAATCAGTGGTTGGATGAGATGATGGTGTGGTTGCCGTAAACGGAGGGGGATTGGGCCAAGGGCCACCACTAGACAATGGTGGGGTTAAATGTTGATAAGGTATTGAGGATGAATATGTTGAGGCGACCGAATAGGGATGTCCTATATAAGATGTTGAAGTCACCGGATACGTGTGTGGAAATGAAAAGGTGGGCGGAGCTTGAGAAGGAAAGCTTGTGTGAATAGGTGGCAGAGAGCAAGTTATGAAAGGAGCAGTCTGCGAGAGAGACGAGGTAGGAGCAGTCGGCGGTAATGATATGTGGGGCCCTAGATTAACAAAAGGAAAGCCAATCTGTGCCGTAAGAACCTCTGAAGTCACTGAGTTGGGTGACGGGGCTAAGGATGAAGAAGGCAAGGCGGAATTATCAGGTGGAGAGGGAGCTAAATGAGTGGCTATACTAATAGGCATACCAACAAGGAGTTGACCATTGGGTGTACGGTCAGGGGCATGAGACAAATAGTATTGTACAGCGCTAGGATTAGCGTCCAAAAATTTCACAAATTCCTTATCTCCTATAGGGATTTTGGGAACCTCGCTGGTGTCCATAGGATTCCCCACAGGATGTGAAGGGGGTGATTTAGGCAAAGGCACGGAGCAGGCATGTGAAACCATGGCTGCAACTTGTTTCCGAGTGATAACAACCATGGACAAGAGTACACAGCAGGGATGCAATCTATCAGGAACAGAAGCAACAACAAAGTGTTGGAATTGGTGGGTTGCTGGTTTTGGGAACTGTGAAAGACAGTAACCGATATCAGTCAGATAACCGATGTTGGTCAGGTTGTAGCCACCATCGGTAAGTTAACCAATGTCGGTATAATAGGACCGGTGTAAGAACCTGTAGAAAGTTGCTGATTTGGGGTTAACAGTGCTTAGTATATCTATCAAAACTATTCTAAAGTGATCACTGAAAATAGCGTATGACAGAGAAACAGAACTAAAAACAAGCAAGATGCACAAGAAAATTAACAGACTAACCCTAGGATTAGTTTTAATTACTGGTGGGCTTATGCCTTAGACGTAAGATGCTATCAATCCTAAACAAAAGACTTAGGGGAAATGTCAAGTTCGTTTTGGCTTATAAGGTTACCTCAATCGGGCGGAGGAATACCGCGGAAAAAGGGGGGATGTTTGAGCTATTGTGTTAATTATGATGTGATTCGGTATGTGTTGTGCAGTGAAAGTAAGATTAATTTCTTGTCAATACCGTGGATATCACCCCCACGTGTACTACCTGTTACTTAATCTACGTTCACTAGAATTGAAAAAAACAAGCAAGAATGTGATGCAAGTGTTTTAAACCCAAATTGAAAATGATATTCAATGAAGCAAAGGAGATGAATTTCACTAATGCAAAAATGTGAACGCAAGAAAAAATATTTTACCAAAAGATAATAAAATATCTTGTGAATATTTTAGAAGAAGAAAATAGCAAGTGTGCTCCCTATATGAAAGCAAACAAGAAAAAAAGAAACCCAAAATGGGTCCCACCGGGCGTGCCAAAATGTTTCGCACAGAATGCTTCCGTTCCTGGAATAGAGTTACTTCTATCCTTTCATTCCTTTGAGAAACAGATAAGGGTTAGGGCTAGGAGGAATACCTGTTGAATGTTGAGAGGGTGTGCGCGTACCATAGAGAAAGATCAGGTCGATTGCGAAGAACTCCTTTTTGTCTGGGAAGGACTACCTGCAAGTAAGAATACAAGACCACCAGATTCTAATTAGACAATAAATGAGGGAACTGACTTGGGCCCAGGAAGTATTAAACTTCCTTTCGAAGGTGGTCAGTTCCCCTGCTAATATGAATTAACACAAATTATTGCAAATTACAATTTAATTACCTTGTTAAAACAATAGAGGAAAGGGCTAGTTTTTGGTTTTGAATCACAATGACCGATGCCGGTTACTGTCACCGATACCAGTTTCAGCTAACCGATATCGGTAGGGGCAGTGGTTTAGGGGCTTTTAGTGAAGGTTGGCTATAAGGTGGCTATGGTGTTTATAAGGCTAGTAAATGATTGGGGATAGGTAATGGGGTGATGGAGAAGGCTTAGAGGGTATGAGAGCTATTCTTGGGGCAGTGTAGGGGTAGAGGAATGATAGTTAGATGTAGGGTGTTACCGGGTAGTAGATCTAGGAATAGACTTATAATTGCTGTGATTCAGAAGTTCAAGAAATGTTATCAAAAGAACATACAAGATACTACTTACTAGTTCCTGATGAAGATACAGGTCCAAAGACTATGATAACGAAGGCAGGGCTCAGGTAGGATGATCGGACAATCAAAGATGAGCTATCTTCTCTCCCAATGCTTGGATGAGTGTCACTGGGCTCTGGTTACTCAGTTGCAGTCTTGGGCTTGATGTCCTTCTCTGCAAACTCCTTTCTTTCCTTCACTTGTCTCTGCTCGGTCAAGTGAATTCCCGATCCTTCCAATGAATTCCCAGGTTCCGATCTTTTGTTTTTGGTTGGGGGAGGTCATTTACAGGGAACCGATGGTGGTTACGTAACTGACAGCGGTCGAGTAGGAACCGATATCGGTTAAGTCAAAGTGAGCTATTTTTAGTAAAATAGCCAACTTTCCCTCCTTTTCTCCCGAGGAATTAGTTGTGGGCTTGGTCAAGTCATTATTAGGTTGATTTTGGTGTGGGTGAGGAGTAGTTAGTCATGGGTGTGGATGTAGACCAAGTTATAGGTCTTAATTAGGTTAGTTTAGGGTTAGGACTAGGTCATGATGAGGTGGCGAAATGAGGTGGCAGGTTTGGAGATGTGGATTTATTAATTATAAGGTAATTAATAAATAATTGTGTAAGGTTTAGGTGATGAGGCTAGGTTGCGAAATGAGATGCGGGGCACGGGGGGTCGTAAGACACAAATTTGGTGTTTACAGTAGGGTTTGCCCCAAATTTTGAAAACCCAAATACAAATGGTTTAGAATAAAACCAGATTGGGGAAAGAGATCCCTCCCAATCCTTGAATGAAAATGGAAACAACATTAAATCTTCAATCTAAACCTTCTAAGCTTGGTCCTTATAGAGACCTCCATTATTTCTCCCCTCTTGCTCCCATTGGCTTCTCCTCTCCAACCTGCATTTTTTTCACAAAGGAAAAATGACCAAATGAGGGAAATGAACAAAGGAAAGGCTTTAATAAAAACTCATAAGGAAATTTAGGGCTAGATGAGAACCCTAGGATCTAGTGGACAAGATTGTTTTGATCTAAGGTTGGAGGTTTCACCCTACTTTTGTTAGGTGAGAATGATTTTTATAAATGTTGTTTTAAAACTTTGTATGTGTAAATGGGGAATGGGGCCATTTAATGGCCTTAGGAATGTGAAGTCCTTATTAGCCCTTAGTATGTTTTAGTAAACTAATAAAAGGACTTTAGACCATTAGGATAATGAAACTAAATTATATAATCATAAGGTTAGCCAATTTTGGATTGAACATTAACTTAAGTGATTAGAACATTTAATTAAGTAAATTAATCTAGGGTACCTTCCTAATGCATAATTGATTAATATACTTTAGAGATAAATTTGAGAATATGTCAACCTTTGTTCTAAACTAGGTTCTTCAATCGAAAAGTTGAGTTAGTGGTGTTAGTTAGTTGTTGTACCCTAGGGGATTAACATCCTTGTAACCTGTTTTATCATTCTACCTTGTTCTTGTAAAAAAAATAAATTTAGTCACAAATTTCAGGTTAAGTATTGGGAGTTAGCATGTTTTTGAATGTCGTTTCGACGGGTGTTACACAGATCCTTTTCCTCTACCTTGGAAATCCTGGAAATCAAAATGATTTGGGATCTTGTTGAGGATAAACTCGCAATAGAGTTTCCTCAAAAATTATAGTGGCACCTTGTTGTTATTGCAAGGTAGACAATAAAACACCATCCACCATCGGTCCCAAAAATTATTTTTAATCAAAGCGGTACCTTGTTGTTTGTGGGGCGGTGGTCCCAGAACCGTCGGCTTGCTCTGGGCGGTGGTCATGTCACTTACGACGGAAATCCCCAGTTCTGCATCTGTGCAATTTCTAACTTGTAATAACTGAAATTTTAAGCATGTAGATTTACTAAGGACTTCCCCAGCAAGCAAACAATGGCAAATATCATGGTTTTAAGTAATAAAATCTCAAAAAGGTAAATTAAAATCACTCTTTTTCAATTATGTTAATGAGGGTAGGGTTTTCCCCAAATAAAGAACCCCAAAATACAAATACAATGGGTAATAACTCCATATTTGGAGTGGAAACCCCTTCAATCTTTGGATGAAATAACTACAATGATAAATCTACAATCTAAACAAATCTAAGTTTGATTCTCTTGAAGAAGATTCTCCACATTTCTTCCTCTCTTGCTCCCCTGGCTTCCTTCTCTCCAACCTGCAATTTTAACAAAAGAAAATAGACCAAATGAGGAGTTTAGAATAAAGGAAATGTTTTAATAAGAATTCATAAGGATTTTAGGGTTAGTTTGGAACCCTAGGATCTAATGACCAAGATTGGTTTGATTTAAGGGTTGAGGATCAACCCTACCTTTGTTTGGTAGTAATATATTTTTATAAAATATTTTTATTTAAAATTTAAGGGTATGTGTGGATGAATGAATGGGGCCATTTAATTACCTTAGTGTGCAAGTCTTTTTCCTAGCTCCTAGTATGTTTTAGTAAATTAATGAAATGTGGGATATTAAAGCTAATGGGATAATGAAACAAAATGAATAAGTATAAGATTGACCATGTTGGGATTAATAATTGATTAAAGAGAAGAAATAATTTAACCAAGCAAAGTAAATTATGGTACCTTCCTAGATGAATGTTAATTGGTTGACTTTAGGGATAAAATTAAAAATATTTAATATTTGAACTAGACCTGGTTCCCTAATCGTAAGGTTGAGAACATTGGTGTAGGTGAATTTAATGTACCGAGGGGTTGTTATCCTCGTAACCTTTTAAGTTAAACAATTTTTTTTCACAACTTTCGAGATAAGTGTATAAGGTTTTAGCGTGTTCTTAGAACATTGTTTTTGTGGGCATTACATTTAACTTCAAATATATTTTGTTAAAATACTTGTATATTCAATAACACTAAAATAGATCAATATACAATAGTTCAACTTCCAAACATGAAAATACTATTGTTTGGAAGTTGAACTAGTGCACATTTTGTATACAATAGTTCAACTTCCAAACATGAAAATACTTTATTTTTGACATTGAATACACTATATAACTAAGTTGGTAGCGAATGGAAGATTAAATTAAAAAAATGCACTAAACAAATAATCTATATTGAAAATCTAAGAGGACATGCAATTTGTATGTAAGAATTCGACTTGCATGCATGAAAATACCATATTTTTGACATTTACTACACCGTATTGGTTGAGTTCATAACAAAAGGAATAGTAAATAAGAACATACACTAAAATAACTCAATATAAACTAATGAATATGTTCATTCAACATTACATGAAAACCGAAGGGGTGTGATAAAACACTATTGAAATATGGGCTCACATGATGAGCCACTTAGCAATTTGAAATAGATCTAGCAAAATAGAACAAGAAACGAAAATGAATCTCTCATAGACAAGTTGACAAGTTTTTTTGTTCCATAATGGGGCTATTACAAGTTCAAAGAACTTATGAACATGGTTCAAAATTGAGCCTATCACAATCCTTCCCAAGGCCTCAAACCTGTCAAAAAAAGACAGTTACAAATTTGCATGCCAAAAAAATTTAAAATGTAAAAATTGTTTGACAATAGCGAAGTGCAAGTTACTTTTAAAACTGTCAAAAGAAGGGATGTGAAAAATGCTTTTCAACAATTTGTGTGAAATTTCTAAACCTTAAAAAATATTTTTGATGACTTCTACAACAATCACCTCTAGCTTTCTAGGATGTGTGTGACTCACAAAAGACATATTAAACAATTATTAAAAGTTTTAAAATAATAAATATACTAGTTTTACAATTCTTTTAAGGTCAAATCCCAAGTTTATAGTAAGTTGTTGATGCCATCTCAACAAATACTTGAGAAAAATACCTAAAAACCAAAAATTTATTATTACTGTTTAAGGTTTTGGCCTTTGTTTGGGATTCATTCAGACATTTTATTTGTTGTCTTATATTTTTTCTGTTTTGTTGTTGCAGGGGCTGTCTTGAGAAGAAGAGAACAAAGCTAAGATCAACTTGCACACAAATATTTTCCCACTTGGGAGATTGCACAACATGATTTGGAATAGATCGAGCATGCAGAGTGGCCATGGGATGGATATGGGCTGAGATAGATACCTAAGGTTAGGGAAGAGCTTGGAGAAAGGTGTTGAATTGATCTCAAAGGGTGACTCCAATTCGTGACTCACAATGTAGGGTGTCGAACATGTCTATGGGAGGCATGTTGGTGTCAAAGGGCTGAATGGGTTTGCAATGGTCTTGATTTAGATCACCTAGGTCAATTCAAGCTTGATGGTAAACAAGCTAGGGGCTGAAATGATTGAATTAGCTTGGTTTGTATGAAACAAAGAAGGATCTCGAGGAAAAGGTAGATGGGGCTTGCTTTAAGAAAATAAAAAAAGGTCAAGTCATTTGAGGAGCTCACCCATTATGACCCTTTCAAAGAAGAAACAAACTAAGTGTCGAGTTGCTTGTTAATGTAAAGATTTATTAGACCTATCCATGATGATAGGATGAAAGGATTATATGTTTACTGATCTACGTATCTTCTTGTCTAATTTCAATTGTTTGTTTATTTATTTATTGAATTTATGTAATAATAATTTTAGTTATGATATTTTTTAGAAAATTAGAATATTGCAAATTTAACTTTTACTACACCATAATTTAATTATTTTACCACTTTAAATGTATCTTAATTTTAAACCATTTTGATCGGGGGTCATTTTGTTGGGATTACTAAATTTTCGCTTTTATTTAAGGCACCACTCAACCCTTTTATTTAAGGCGCCACTCAACTAGTACTTGATATTTACTAATAAAAATAAAAATAAAAATATCATCCGGGGTGAAGCACGGAAGACCGGAAACAATGAACCAAAAGAATTTGAAGCGGTCAAGGAGAATGTTCCTCCTAAATGCTCAAACAATACATATCAACTGATCACAGATCTTGAAGTTTGTATTCCTTTGCAGAAAGCTGTTGATGACTGGATTACGGTTCATAACAAGAAGAAAACTGTTCGCACAGAAACCAACAGTTAAATTACTGAATTATTGATGTTTGTTTGTTATTCTGTTGCTGTTTTCTACCGATTTTGGTACTGTGCTTGGCAGAACAAAATGTTCTTATGCTTTTGGACTTTATTATTAAAGCTTGATTTTGATCTTTTTTTTATAGTTCAATTGTTATATCTAGCTGTTGAGTCTTGTTGTACAAGGGTATAGTCCCTTTTAAAAAAAATATTTGTCGATAATAAAAAAAATATCGTTTAAAAAATAATTTCTATTGCGTGGATACTTGATTTATTCTTTGTCATTGTCATATGAAGTACCTTCATACTTCTTTTCATCATCGAATGTCTGGTCTAATATTTGCCCCTCGCGATAAAATTCAGACCAGCACTTCAAATTTGATCCCTGCTCGCGAACGTTATCTACTAACTCCAAAACACGAAGGGTTATGGACGAACGACAGCAGTTAAATTCTAGTTATATTGAATGCGACAATGGTGTGCTGGGGACGAATCTTCTCAGAATCATGTTGAACCTGATCCGTTTCCATAACAGCCAATTCAACTAAACCATAAACGCTGATACAAAATGATAGAGAATAAAATAGTGTATATGTACTGATACAAAATGAAAAGCTTATATTCATGTCCGCTATGGAGATATTATTTTACTCAGCGGAGCACCAATTCTACTGGTATTTAAGGAAACTGCAAGAAACGTCATAGCCTTAGCTGCACATGGTGAATTCCCTCAAACAGAGAGGGAACCTTCACACAGGCAGAAGTGCCCATTAATGTCTCTACTGCCAGGTTTTCGCAGTCGCACATCTCGATCATGAAGCCACTTGGATCGTGCATAAATATTTGATCCACATAAATCCTTCCTTCCTCCATTCTTCTCTTCACATACTTAATCCTCAGATCCTGTAATTTCTTTTCCACTGCTTGGATACTCTCACACTATACATTTACAAACCACAGGACCAAAATCATCACAGCATATTGAGGAGAAAGAAATTTTCCCGAGCACAAACATTTGATAAAATTACTCCGATTGTCCCACCTGAAAAGATACGTGATTGTCCATTGGGTTGATTTCTGATTTCTTGGGAAAATCCTCCAGATTCTTACATTGCAGCAGATGTATGCCGATTCCATAATTGAACAACCTGCAAAACAGAGCAATTAATTTCCTGAAACGAAATTAAACAGACAAACAATAATATGGGCGACGGATTTTATTGTTTATTTTTACAAGGCCCCGTTAAAATTGAAAAATCCTGGCCTCTTGGTGGGAGCAAAGCCGAGCAAATTTTCGTAGAAATTCATGGATTCCTCAACACATATGCAGACGAGAGATATGTGATTGATAGAAGTGAAGGGCAGAGGATCTCCTCGAACAGAATTCGCCATTTTTGCTCCTACATTTCTTTCACCGGCCATAATCCAAGGATTAAAACAAAATAATATCGTCACAGAATTCATTTTTCTTCCACAAGGTGAAGCGGAGATGTAGGATACGTGAGTCGGAAAAAATTGACGTGTCGCAGCCATGGATATACTTATCTCTCGGTTATTTCACATGTCGCTTGTCAATGACTCCACCTATTTTTATGTCGGTGATCCGTGTGCAATGTTAGGTATCGGCATCCAAATCACGGCACGTTTTAAAATTGAGGGGCTTGTACAATTTGCAAGAAAAAGATATTTATTTTTGATGGATTGGAATTTGGAGCTATATTATTCAACGAAATGTTCAACAGTATTATACCTAACATAAGTTTCTATGATAGGACATAAAATGAAATATACTTTTATAAGTGACGTCTTGAGATATTAAAAGCAAACACCATGTGGTCATTCTTTAAAAAAATCAATGATAGTTGGGTTGTATTCTCTCATCTCAACTACTATGTTGAAGATCTTTTTATGTGGGGACGGAGTCTTAGTCAATTTTAATAAGCATTTTAAAAGTAGGTTGCTATTACAAATTTCTCTTAGCCATGTAAAATAGTACATGTCTAGGCGATATAGTTAAAGTAAAATGAGGAAACTTATTTGTTTGGGGTAGAATAACTCACTCATCGCAACATAGAGGTAGAGAAATCCAATTGATACATTGAGTAGGTCGTGGAGAGTGGCCACAAAATAGAGACTACTCAAATGTTTTTAAGAAAACAAGGATAAGAACAACTTCAATAGTGTCTTTTTCTAGCTTGTATTGTTGACACGTGTCTCGAGCTCTATCATACATAGGATATCTAAGATCAATTGTGAGAAGAAAGATGTAAATAAACAAAGAAAGAAGATAACGTAACTCTCATTATGGACAACTCCAGAGTTTGGTCAAGCAAGTTATAAGAGCTCATAGTATCCACTTATAACAAGGTTCTCATTTTTCCATTTCATAGACACTGAACTTACTAATTTTTTGGCTTAAATTTCTAATGAAAAATATGAGTTATTGCAAATTAGTCGTGCATGAAAAACACTTTTAAAATATATAATATAATGTTCTCATTTTTTGATTTTATAGACACTGAACTTACTAATTTTTTGGCTTAAACATTTGAATGAGAAATATAAGTTATTACAAACTAGTTAGGCATGAAAAGTACTTTTAAAATATACAATATAATACTTATAGAAAAGTGAGTATAAGTGGTGTCCAATGTCAACATCTAACAAAAGTTAGAATGTAGCAAGTTCCTACCTCACCGAATTGCAAATTAGTTGGTGGAAAATTATAACTGCAAAAAGGAAGATTCCAGATATTAGTAACTTAAAAGTAGATCACATTGACATGTAGAACTGAAAATATTAACATATATAATTAATTTCTTTTGAAGTAACTTTTTTAAAAATATTTTGTATTAATAAATTAGAGCAAAATAAAATACTGTCAATTGTTTCTTTAAACTAAGCTTGTCACTCCTAACATAATTGCTAATAATTGTGTGAAATATGTAATTTATTTTTAATAAAAATATAGAAAATAGTCTTTACCCCACCTATACATAAAATAAAGTTAACAAATTTTCAATTGAAACAAATTCGTGAAAGCATGATACTGATATAGAAGGTGGAAATAAAGGGAAAAATCTACCAGTGAATTGTATACTTAGTAAATCAAATTTATTTGTAAAAAATATATACAAATATGTAATCGTATTCTAAACTATTTTCTAGACTACATAAGATTGAAATAGATGATTTTCATTGGTCTATAAAAAGTTGGCATTACATTGCTTACATGTGACAACTATTAATAATATAATATGGGTTAAGGTGTATGTTGTCCAAAATAACGCCCATGCTATTTTGAAAAATTCATTCAAGCTACGGACTTGGGCACTTTTTTTTTGGAAAGCCTTGGAGCTGAAAAAATCAGTGTTATGTGGAAATCTGAAACTTAGTGTTCCGTGGGTTTACATAAGTCGCGAAAAAAAGACTTAGTACTTCGTGACATCATGGGGATAAGAGAAAAATTGTAATGCCCACTTCTTTTTGACACTTATTTTACTATGGTTTGATTATTGTGGATTAACGACATGAACATTATTATTAGATTTTGATTAGCATGATGAGAGATAGTATGGAGACTTGTGATTTTCAGTATGTAATGACTCATGTTATAGATGGTATGGACTACAAGCAGACATTGATAGATGATGATCTAGTGTTTTTTCATTGTATACTGACGTTCTGGATTCTTGATGATGATTACATTTAGATGATTGGATAGACCTTATGATCTTATTGATATTATGACTTATCAAATTTAGATATTCGTTGATTTCAAATAATTCATAGAAATTCCTAATTTTGATTATGATGATGATATAGCTATGTGTATGATGTTGTTGGATGATATGTATGTGTGTTTTATTTCTTGATGTATTGATGTGGCCTTGAGGACGAAGGGGTATTGTTTGATTGGCTGGAGGAAATTATATCGCGATAACAAGAAGGGGCTAGGAGACTAACAATAAAGGAATATTAGATGTTACAACATGGTCACCTTGGCAACTGTAAATCCCACAAATCTCCAAATCAAACACACGATAAACCCAATAGTAAACCGTGAAAATTATGAAATAATTTTTTTTGAAAGGTTACAAAGCCTTAACTAGGATTTTAATTAAATCATGATTATTAAATTTTAAACAATTACAAGATAGTCAAAACTAAAATAATGATTAATTTTTAAACCCAATTTAAAAATGATGTTACGATTTAATTCTCTCTCTTCTAGACTCAAATATTTTATTTAAATAATCCACAAAAGCTTTTCATTACTTAAATCCATTAATTCCTTTTAAAATACTTTATTTAAGGTTCAAAATCAATTTTAAATTAAATTAGACAAGGATAAAAATCTTGCAATGCTAAAGGCATGCATAATAAAATAAATTCATTATCCCAAAAAGGGGCAAGGTGCACAACTTAGCCTAACTCCTTAGGCCCATTTAACATTACACACACATCTTTTTATTTATTTCATTCCCACCTAAATACCCCATCACTTAAGTGATGTAGGGTTCATCCTACACCATTGGATCTAATCTATCGAAGCCATTACATCTAGGTTAGACTAAAGAAACCCTAAATATCCTTATGGGTTCTCTTATATTCGTTTTCTAAATCTAATCTCTCATTTTCTTTGTTTTCACTTGCAGGTTAAAGAAGAAGGCAAGAAGATGTAGCCATGGAAGGAAGCTCAAGCTCTAGGGTGATTGCTCACAAGAGGAGTTAGTTTTAGCATTCCCTCTCCTAAGGTTTTCTTATCTTCTAAATGACATTTTTCTTATTCTTTTGCATCTCATTTGTAAAAGATTACCCAAATCACGTTGTGGGTATTTGCCCAATTTATTCTGGCATATAAAGATATTTTTAATACAGGCTTAAATGTATATACACATTGTGTGTGTGTATATATATATATGGGATGGTTCAGCGAAAAAAATGAGTATATATTGGTGTTAAAGACCTTGGCCAAAGAAAATAACATTACACAGAGTTGTGAAATGGCCGTGCCCTGCTCAGATTTTGAGATTAATTAAATGTGGGTGGGGTGCTGCCCCACTCAACTCACTTCATTAATTCCCCAAAGGGGTTGTTCCTCCCAATACAATCTTACCACTATTAAGCCTATCCAAAAATATATGCGGCCATGTTTATATGAATCCTTTTTTTTAAAAACAAACTTTATTAAAAGGAAACTTGATCGGTTATACCATATTAAAGTTAGTTTATATATATATAAATTTCTATATTTATGATCGTTTATTTTATTTTTTATTTTTTCGTTTTCTTTGTTTTAAACGATTTATCATTTCAAATTCGTTTTAAATAGAATACGACAAGTACAAGTAGTAGTATAAGTACATTATTAATTCACTATGTGACAAAGTTATGTTTCAAGACTTTTTCTATTTAAACTAATTGTAAGTAAATGCGAGAACATTCTTAAAATGAAACTATAATGTAACTTTGAGTTAAATAATTAAATTGGAAAATAACCTTTCCCATTCCAAATAAAAATAATTTCATTAATAATTCCAAACACACTCTTGGTGTAAATTTACAAGTTGGAGATCCACAACAACTAAATAAAAACTTCATAGGTCTCTTTTCCAAAATGTGTATTTCTTAGATACTCTGTACAAAACACTTTTACATGATAGTTTTACAAGAAGATGAAAACTTTTAAAATGCAAGTAACAAAATTCTTCCACTTAGGTGGAGACAACATGACAAAATTTTACAAAGGTAGCATCTCTTCTTCTCTTCTTCAAAATTAAACTATGTGCCAAAACTTCACTTGAGCTCCACCATCTTCAATAAAAATCAAGCACGCAACAAAATGGGGGAGTAGGCAACACTCTCCACCCAACCAAATATTCCAATGAGGAAGAGAAGCTTTCTTCCTCATTGGCCCCTGAGCTGCAACAAGGAAGAAATGAGGGGTATAAAATAACCATTGACAACTCTAAATGACTTCAATAATCACATTTAATCAAGACACCCAACACAATAACACATTTCCAAAATTACAACAAAACCAACAAGTTTCCAACACAAAGGCTTCATGCTAAAGCCAAGGAGAAGAAAGGAACATGGGGGGTTCTTATGCCTCCCAAGGGCTTGTGTGTCCACCTATGAGCCTCCAAAAACTCTGTCACAATACACACAACACTCTTATGCCTCCCTTTAAGAAGATACACCACTCTTATGCCTCTTGTTGGTACCCAAATTTAATCTCCTTCAAAGGCCGAGCAACATCATGGATTTAACATGACACTCAAAGGAAGATAGATAATTATGTATGTCGTTTTGTAGCCGGGGAAGCGATCTATCTGAATTTTTAGCACTCAATATTTGAAAAAGGAGTGGGTAGCACCTTAAGAGGATTTGATCTATCCTCACTAGTTTAGGTTGTGCCTTTCAACTAAGGTAAGAGAACCCTTTTGTAGCCTGTTGTTTATTGAGGAGATGGAGATGTCCTTCCTAATGAAGTTGTTAAGGAGACCTTGAAGAAAATATGATCAATGCAAGAAAATCCAACTCTGATGAGTTATCACTCTAGATAGTGGAGATATTCTCTACGTAAGGTTCAGGCTACTAAAGACATTTGGAATCCTGATTGTTTCTACATTTTGGTAGTAAAAATTATGCATTTATATACATACATGACAAATAGGGGTAGTATGGGTAGGATTGGTTGTTTTAAATGAATTTTTTGAGGGAGGTGAGGCAGAATGAACTTGTTTTTCTAGACCTTTGAAAGTTTTTACAAAATGGAAAGCTTAGACAACAGAATGCTTCAGAATAGCTAAAATGTTCCTTTAACTAGAATATGTGCTTCAATGGAGGCCTAGATTAACACTTTTTCACACAATCTATGAGATTCTAACACAAAGGCTCCAGTTGGAAGACCCAATAAAGCATCAAGATTTTATCCTAGTCATGCCTGAGGTACACCCAGAGGCTTACAGACAATTTTTGTCAACAAATGAAAGAAAAGTGATTTTAAATCATTTATTTCACTCCCAGATTAAAGCTCTTCTGAGAAATGAAATTGTAGATGTGTTATCCTGCAAAATTGACAAGGGCAATTTTCAGGTAACCATACCCAAAATTTTGTTTTGGCCCCAAGGAAGTTTGACAATGTTCGAAGAAGTCCAAATTCCCTTCCGAAAATCAAGTTTTAAGGACTTAGCCATTTTTCAATCTTTTTGAGTTGGGCGCAAAAATTCTTATGGCAACATCAAGAAAAGTGTGCCAAGGCACTGAGAAAGTCCTGTCGACATGCCGAAAAGTGTGCCAAGGCACTGAGAAGTTCTTGTCGACATGCTGAAAAGTGTGCCAAGGCGCTGAGAAAGTCCTGTCGACATGCTGAAAAGTGCACCCAAGGCACTGAGTAGTTCCTGTCGACATGCTGAAAAGTGTGCCAAGACGCTGAGAAGTTCTTGTCGACATGCTGAAAAGTGCGCCAAGGCGCTGAGAAAGTCCTGTCGACATGTTGAAAAGTGCGCCAAGGCGCTGAGAAGTCCCTGTCGACATGTTGAAAAGTGTGCCAAGGCACTGAGAAAGCCCTGTTGACATGCTGAAAAGTGCACCAAGGTGTTGAGAAGTTCCTGTCGACATGTTGAAAAGTGCACCAAGGCACTGAGAAAGTCTTGTCGACATGCTGAAAAGTGCACCCAAGGTGCTGAGAAAGTTCCTGTCGACATGCTGAAAAGTGCGCCAAGGCGCTGAGAAGTTCTTGTCGACATGCTGAAAAGTGCGCCAAGGTGCTGAGAAGTTCTTGTCGACATGCTGAAAAGTGTGCCAAGGCGCTGAGAAGTTCTTGTTGACATGCTGAAAAGTGCACCCTTTTACATTGAAGAGTAGTTTCTTCCTGGGATCCATTGATAATTTTTTGTAAAATATTTAAAAAACATGTTGGCATACACGATGACATCATCCATGTTGCACTATGGGATGTTGCCATCCAAAAACTTGCCCAAGTCAACTATTAACTTTTTAGATATTTTGTAAGTGGTTGGTTTGTTTTTGTCTTCTTCTCTCCTCTCCTTCTATAAATACTAGAATACTTGTTGTATTATGTGTGAGCAAATTTGTATGAAAAATAGAAGTGAAGAGAGAAAGACTTTGAGTTTTCTTGTAACAGAACAACTTATTAATACAAAATTGAGACTTTGTGTTGAATTCATGTGTTATGTGCATCATACCTTTCTTATGTCAGATATGTGTGTTTATTCTGTTAGATCTATCTATGCTTTTTTGTCATTTGGTCATCAGTATTGCTTTGTTCATTTATGCAAGTACATTTGGCTCCGTTTACTACCAATCCCAAAACATAAACCCTCTAACCTTTCTGCTTTGGAATTCATTTTTTTTCTCCCTTCAGATCTATCCTACCTCCTCTCCTCCCTTCATTCCTTTCTGTTCTTCCTCGGAACTAACTCCACTGGGATGAGATCCCAAACCCCCTGAAGGCAGAATATTGTAAGACTTGCACAGAATCCTGCTGGTAGAATAGCAATAAACCAGTTTTGCTTTGCTGTCTCAAAGAGGGGCTATGCCCTGCACACTGTTGGCCTATCTATCCATAGATCTGCCCACCCAATAGATTTTCAGACCAACAGTTTTTGACGACTCTGCTGGGGATGAAAAAGATCTATGGTTATGTTGTGTCAAAGAAAGGACACTAACAAATTGTTGAAGTAACTAAGAAAATTGATAAAACCACAAAAAATCACTACCTGTTTGCAAATCTTAACTTTTTGCTTAAAACCCAATTTTTTTGTAAAAGTGATCCAAACTGGAAATTTTCTTCAGAGATCCATAGATCTGGACTAGTTAGAAATCTTTAGTTCGCTGTGTTTTTACAAAAACCCGTATTTTTCTGTAGATTTGAGTTTTTGATTGTTTTACAAAAATTTCAAACCCTTACAAAAAGTCAACTCTAAGATCCGAAAGTCAGCTTGCTAAGTTAAACCACCATTTTATCCTTGTTGATCTTTGTCATTAAACCGCAATCAGTTTTCAAAAGAGGGATAAAATTAAATATTTAGAAAAGTACATGTTATTGATTTTTGTCAGAAAAATCAGAAAATCAGCAAGTACAACCAAAAAAGAGTTTTTAAATCTGCTCTAAAAACATTACAGATCTGAAAGATACACTGGTAGGTGAACCGTTTACTCGTAGCAGGAAAGCTCATGAAGAAGTGGATCCTATTTTTGAGCTACTTCAAAGGCACAACTTTAGTATTACACCAGCACGCTTCTCATCACCGATTTCAGTTGATCGGTCAGCCAGAAGTGTCTTGCCTCCACGAAGGAGCCATTTTTCACAAGGAGCATCCACATCCCTTTGCAGCGCTTTATTGCTTAGCGGAACCGCGCTTCTGACTCGCGTCTTTTTTCCAGCTTTTCAAATGGCAGTGCCATGGGGAAATGTTATGGGCCCTCTTGCTTTGCCACATCCTGTTCACACACTCCCTCATGGAAACCGAAAGAATTTCCCCAAGTGTGATGGGAGTGGAAACCAAAGCACGGACTCGCATATATCTGCATTTATCATGTCATGCAACATCTTGAATGTGACCCATGAATACGTATCAGTATGCCTCTTTCTAGAGACCTTGCAAGGACTTGCAACAGAGTGGTTCCAACATTTGCCAGCTGGATCTATCACCAGTTGGGCCACGTTACGAACTGCGTTTGAAGACAGGTATAAGCCTTCAGAAGATGCATTTGCATTACTATCAAAGATCACTCACTTAAAGAAGGAGGCCAATGAAACCATGCACGATTTTATCACGCATTTCAATTTGCTGATTAACCATGTGCCACCTGCCATGCTGCGAACACCAGAAAATCAAAAGTGTTTCTTTGTGAATGCCATGAGCTCAATAGTAAGTTTCTTACTCTTACAAGAACAAATCACCACCTTAGTTCTCGCTCAAGCTGCAGCCATTCAGATTGAAGACAACCTGCTTATATCTGATGAGTTGAAAACGAGAGCCGTCTAAACCTAAGGCTTCAACTCCTTCCCAAACCACTTCGTCGGATCCGACATTCTAGAAGATGGCAAATGACTTGCTCACATTAAAGAAGCAATTAGCTCAAGCTTCTCCTAACACTCCATATCGGGATATCCCACGGAGAAACTTCACTCCCAACAACGCCCCACAAAGGCCGCGTTTTCCTGCAACATCTCCATGGTTGGCACTTGAGGCTCCCCCGGTCAATGCCTTGGTCAAGATCGAAGAGGAGGAGAAAATTTATGAAGAACCTTCATCGCAAGGTGAAGATGATCAAGATGTCTGTGAACTGACTAGCGACTCTACAATCGGGTATATGGAATTTGAAGATGAAGAGTCTGATGAAGAAGAGGGTACCCAAGGGTATGCAAGTATACAGTCATATGATTTTTTCACCTGCTCCCAAGGAAAAGAAGCAGAAGTTGCTGCCAGGATACAAAAAGAGAAGGTTGTGTCAAACATGCCTCCAACCATTGCTAAAAGAAGTAATCCCCTTCCTACTTAACCTCCTATTAAGTCTTTTACAAAGAAATATTTTCCTCCCATCTCTCCTCCAAATCAGCCTTCTTCTATTTCCATAAAGACCAGTAATCCTACCCTATCGTCGTGAAATGAGGGACTCATTCCTTCATCAACACAACCCTTGGTCGCATTCAACATAATCGATCACGCTAAAAATACCAAGATTCAAATGTCTGAAGCAGAGTATCTTCAATCTAACCCTGAGCAGCTTGTAAGATTGACTGAATATATCCAAAGCCAAGCTGCCATAGTCTCCCATGCCTCCCCGAAAGGAATCCTTTCCACTGCTCCTGCATCTCGCATAAATGTGGCCTCAACTTCCATGTCAGGAAAAATTGAACCTTTTTATCTCTCCCTCCTAATCAATGGTCACAAGCTAAGCAACTACATAATTGATTCTAGGGCTTCCGATAATGTCATGCTAGTAAAGGTCACCCATGCTTTGGGCCTCACTCTTACCAAGCCTTTCGGTAGATGTTACTCCATGGAAACCAAACAGGTTCCATTGATTGGTCAAATCAAGGACGCATAGTTCACCTTTGTAGCATTCCCAGAGAAAAGAGTAAAGATGACCATCCTTGTTGCTGATATCCCTATAGCATATGGAATTCTACTAGGAAGGAGATTTTGCAGAGAAGTTGGCGGAGAGATTTATATGGACTGGTCCAAAGCTAGAATCCCTGTCAAGGGTGTAATGCAGACATTGGAGCCTGAATCGCAAAAGAAGTACTTGGTCACCAATTTTGACGAACCCAAAGCCCAAATTCTCTTCAAATCATCAGGGATGGGGAACTACTTCTTATCTACTGAGTCTGACAAAATGGATGTCTTCGTCCAGGAAGAAGACCTTAATAAGGTTTGGACATTACAGTTTGATGGTAGTTGTGCAACTAGCGGATGCAGTGCTGGAGCCATGTTAATATTTCATGAGGAGGAGATTTTTCCTCTCTCTTTCAAGTTGCAGTTTTTCAACACAAATAATACTGCTGAATATGAATCTTTGCTACTTGGCATGCAAGCTGCAAAAGAAAGGGGAATCAAGAACCTAAAAGTACAGGGTGATGCCGAGCTAGTCGTGAATCAAGTAAAAAGGATATACCAAGTAAAGAATGAAAGGCTTAGGCATTACCGTAACATAGTATGGGACAACATTGAGGAATTTGACACCTTCTCAATAAAATCTGTTCTAAGAGCTCAGAATGACATGGCCGATTCATTGGCCATCTCAGCATCCCTTATGCTCCCTCACCTAGGGTTGAAAACAGACACATATACCATTGAGGTAGTCTTCCGCCCGAGCGTGCCAGATAATTCTCAGCACTGGTAGGTATTTAACGATGACAATCAACTTATTTCCTTTCTTGAGGAAGCAGAAAATTTCAAAGATCTTCATTTTGAAGGATCTACTTCTGCGTGCTGTGAATCTATTACTGATCAAGCGAACAAATCAAAAGAAGGCGATGATGGCATATGTCAGCTCAAAGGAAATAAAATTCCAAAAGGTTTAGTCTCTCTAGAACATTTGTTTGACAAACATCATTTTGTTAAAAAGAAATAGCAAGATGATCCTAACTCCTCTTTGGAGACCGAATCGGTCAACCTGGGTTCTGTGGAACATCCGCAGTTTGTGAACATCGGGAAATGTTGTACACCCGAGGAAAAACAGAATTTTTTCAAATTGATGAAGAAATATATGGACGTATTGGCATGGTCTTATGCCAATCTGAAGTCTTTCAAGCCTAAGGATGTTCAGCATGACATCCCGTTGAAAGAAGATGTCAAACCCTTTCGCCAGAAATAGAGGCACTACAATCCCAAGATCTCGGGTACCATCTAGGTGGAAATACAGAAGATGCTGGATGTGTGGATCATTTTTCCTATCCATCACAGTACCTGGGTCGCAAACATCATTCCTGTATGAAAGAAGAATTGGCAAGATACGCATATGCGTAGATTTTCGTAATCTGAATCAGGCATCCTTGAAGGATAATTACCCACTCCCCATAATGGATCAAGTTCTGCAGGCCGTAACTGGTTCAGAGATGTTGTCCATGCTTGATGGTTTTTCAGGCTATAATCAGATTGAGGTATTGCCTGAAGACCAATTCAAAACAACATTCAATAGTCCCTGGGGCACATTTGCCTACAACAGGATGCCTTTTGGCTTGACCAACGCTGGTACCACCTTTCAGCGAGCAATGGACTTCGCATTCAAAGGTATGATGGGAAAGGTCATAGTGGTTTATTTGGATGACTTAACTGTGTTTTCTAAATAGCAAAATGATCATTGTGATCATTTGGAGAAAGTATTGATTAGATGCCGAGAACACAGGATTTCCCTAAATCCCAAAAATTCTATTTTTGGGGTCACTGAAGGAAAGTTGCTGGGACACATTGTCAGCAAGGAAGGGACAAAGATAGATGTCAAAAGGGTTAAGGCTATTCAGAGCCTTACCTTACCCACAAGTAAGACCAGTGTTCACTCCTTCGGAAAAGTGAATTTTCTCAAATGCTTTGTTCTTGACTTCACTGAAAAGACTCATCACATATCAAATATGATGAAAGGGTCGTAAACATTCCGGTGGAGTGAAGAAGGAAAGGTGTCATTCGAGGATATAAAAGCATATGTTTCTCATGCACCCATCCTGGTATGTCCTGAATTCTCCAAGGATTTTATTATGTACAGTTATGCATCAGCGCATACTGTATCAGCCATCTTAATGAAAAATAACTCTGAAGATGTTGAATCTCCAATCGCGTTCATGAGCTCCCCTCTCAAGCCTCATGAATTAAAGATGTCTCAGCTAGAAAAACATGCCTTCACCGTTGTCAAAGCAGTCAAGAATTTCCGGTACTACATCCTGAACTCTCATACGGTGGCGCTGGTTCTTGACACGACAGTTAAGTCTATCTTAACTCAACAAGAGTTAGGAAGCTTATGAGGGAATTGGATCGCAAAGGTCCAAGAGTACGATCTAGACATAAAACCAACCAAGATGGTGAGAGGCAAGGGCCTATGTCAGCTTATGGCTGAAAAAAAAGATTCAGAGGTCCCTGAAGAAAAAGTTGATTGCATCGACGGAGCACAGGGTCAGCTGGAGAAAGCTGATTTTCTACTTATGGTTCTATTTGTTGCGACTAGCGACGAATGGTATTTAGACATTGCTTTATTTCTCACTTATGATGAGTGTCCAACTTATCTAACTTCAAAGGAGAAGCAGACTGTAAAGCTCAGAGCATCCAGATATGTCATCTGGGATGACGGTTTATACAAGCGTGGGATTGATGGCATCTTCTTACGATGTGTTGACAAGCCACAACAGGTAAAATTGCTAGAAATTTTTCATGACTTAACCTACGATGGTCAATTTTCCTCGTCTGTGATAGCACACAAGATCATCTGGGCCAGGTACTGTTGGCCAACACTATTTCGGGATACAGCCACCTGGGTAGCAAAATGCGAGCTCTGCCAATAGTTTGTTGGCAAACCAAAGTTGGTTTCTTTTCCCCTCAGGCCCGTCATTATTGACGAACCATTCAGGCAATGGGGAATTGAATTTATTGGAACACTCCATCCCTAATCGAGTGTCAGACATAGTTATGTCCTAATAACAATAGATTACTTCACCAAATGGGTGGAGGCCATACCTGTCAAACATGCCACTTTTGAAGTTGTTTGCAACTTCATCAAGGAAAATATCATCGTGAGATTTGACATCCCACACAAGATCACTGTTGATAATGCTTCCAAATTCTCCTCACGGGAAGTTATCAATTTTTTCTATGGATACTGGATAACCTTGGCCCACGCCTCAGATTATTACCCCCTAGGGAAATGGTCAGGCAGAATCCAGTAATAAGAACCTAGTAACCATCATACGGAAGTTGGTCGATAAGAATCAGCGGTCATGGCACAAGTCATTATATGATGCCTTGTGGGAAGACCGTATTACTCCGAAGAGGTCTCTTGGTATGTCAACTTTTCAAGTATTATATGGAACTGATGTTGAGCTCTCCATTTCTATGGAACTCCCGTCTCTATGCTTGGCACGAGCGATCGAGGATGAGACTTTCCAGAATTCTCTAGAAAAGAGGATCATGTATCTAACAGAACTTGAAGAAAAGAGAGTAAGGGTGGTCGACAGAATCACCGAACATCAGAATCAAGTCAAGAGATTGTTCGATAAAAAGGTTAAGTAGAGGGATTTCCAGGTGGGAGATCTCGTCCTTTTATGGGACAAGCGAAGAGAGCCAAAGGGCATGCACGGGAAATTTGACTCTCTTTGGAGAGGGCCTTTCAAGATCAAGCAGCTCAATGGAGAGAATAAATTCTATCTCTCGTATTTGGATGGAACTGAGCTCCTGCTTCCCTATAGTGGGCAGCATTTGAAGATCTTCAAGAAGTAGAGCTTGCTCTCTTCTTTGTACAATTTTCTTTCATTGTGTGTTTGCTTTCTATTGTTGTGTGTTCCCTTTCTTTGTTCCTTTTTGTTCACCCTCCGGTCGCCCTTGTTTTTGACCCTCTGTAAGCCAATGGATAGGCACACGAAAATCTGGGATTCTCTACCCTTAAGTTTCACTCAAAGATAGTCCCCAGAAAGAGCCAGCTATTATCCTGTAAAATTGACAAGGGAAATTTTCAGGTAACCATACCCAAAATTTTGTTTTGGCCCCAAGGAAGTTTGACAACGTTCGAAGAAGCTCAAATTCCCTTCCGAACATTAAGTTTTAAGGACTTAGCCATTTTTTAGTTGTTTTGAGTTGGGCACAAAAATTGTTGTGGCAACATCAAGAAAAGTGCGCCAAGGTGCTGAGAAAGTCCTGTCGACATGCTGAAAAGTGCGCCAAGGCACTAAGAAGTTCCTGTCGACATGCTGAAAAGTGCGCCAAAGCGCTGAGAAGTTCTTGTCAACATGTTGAAAAGTGCACCCTTTTACACTGAAGAGTAGTTTCTTCCTGGGATCCATTGAGCGTTTTTGTAAAATATTTAAAAAGCATGTTGGCATACACGATGACATCATCCATGTCGCACCATGGGATGTTGCCATCCAAAAACTTGCCCAAGTCAACTGTTGACTTTTTAGATATTTTGTAGATATTTTGTAAGTGGTTGGTTTGTTTTTGTCTTCTTCTCTCCTCTCCTTCTATAAATACTGGAATACTTGTTGTATTATGTGTGAGTAAATTTGTATGAAAAATAGAAGCGAAGAGAGAAAAAATTTGAGCTTTCTTGTAACAGAACAACTTATTAATACAAAATTGAGACTTTGTGTTGAATTCATGTGTTATGTGCATCAGACCTTTCATATGTCAGATCTGTGTGTTTATTCTGTTAGATCTATCTATACTTTTTTGTCATTTGGTCATCAGTATTGCTTTGTTCGTTTATGCAAGTAGGTTTGGCTTCGTTTACTACCAATCCCAAAACATAAACCCTCTGACCTTTCTGCTTTGGAAATCATTTATTTTCTCCCTTCAAATCTATCCTACCTCCTCTCCTCCCTTCATTCCTTTCTGTTATTTTACAGAACTAACTCCATTGGGATGAGATCCCAAACCCCTTGAAGGCAGAATACTATAAGACTTGCACAGGTTCCTACTGGTAGAATAACAATAAACTAGTTTCGCTTTGCTATCTCAAAGAGGGGCTATGCCCTGCACACTGTTGGCCTGTCTATCCATAGATCTACCCACCCAACAGATTTTCAGACCAACAAGATGCCACTAAACTTTCACAAGGATTGAGACCTGTGTGATTAAGGAAAATTTTGATACAAGATTGCAACAAGAACAAGAAAAACTATTTACAGACATTCAGAAATGAAACAAACACATTTTTCTCAAGATCAACAAAGAATAACTCAAATTTAATTAAATTTATCAGCAGGGCAAAGTTTCTAGAAAAATCTCAAAGCTTGTCAATGGCTGTACACTCACAACCACCTTGACATGATCAAATTTAGATCAAAAGAGATATACAGGCTTCTAAGAGGGCTTCTCAAAAGACATGCTTTGTCAAATTTTCCTCTTAGGAATTTTCTTCGACCTCTAACACTCCAACCATTTGCATGATAAATTTGTGCCATTTATAACATTTACAACAGAGTTTCCCCCCAAAAAACTCAAACATTGAGTGCACCATTGTTTGCCATGATTATGATCATGATTCCCAGAATCAGATCTGCAAAAAGTTGCTGGGTGCTCAGGAGGCATATCTGTTCGAATATCTCCCACACTCAAATCCTTCCTCTAAAAAATCACTCTTCCATCTATTCGCCAACCACTTCTGCCCCTAATCTGTCAAATCGAGCTCTTTGTGTACTCGGGAAAAGAAAAATGGAAGATCATATCGAGCCCAATAGCTAGATCATTTTAATGGTGATAGACATCTCCAGATCTCCCCCACCAAACTTAGATATCAAAATTAACTCCCTTCTCTGTTTGGCATGTAGGAAATACCAAGAAATCATGAAGACTCGCACTTCTAGGAGTATTTTCAATAAAATGGGGGGAAAATCAGATTCAGACACACAACTGCCGTTGATCTTTACTTTGAATTTGGGCCATCCACGTGGAAGATTTAATTTTAGAGTGTGCCTGTGGGTTCTCTTTTTCATTTTACAACTTTTGGAAAACAATAATTATTTCACATTTTGCTACGCACCTCTACCCTTGAGAAATGAGCTTGACACTTGTCCTAAGGTGGGTCCCAAAGGAACTGTGGCCAAATTTTTCCATTTCACCTCTTTTTTGGAAAAGGGAAAATTTTCAAAGTTTTCCCCGCAGCTCTGCCCTTGAAAAATGGGCCTGGCACGTGTCCCAATGTGGTTCCCATCGAAACCGCACTTCCTTTTTCACTTTTAACTCTTTTCTCTTAAAAGGAATTTTAAAATTTTTTTCCCCAAGGGTTCGTACCTCTGCCGTTGACTTAGAACAAACCTTGGCTAATCCTTTGTCGGGCCTGCGACCCATTTTTAATATTTTAACCCCTTTGAGAATAAGAGGAAAAAGTTCTAAGTTACCCCTTCTGGTCCGCTTCCCCACCCCTTTTGACTTTTCAAACTGCCATGCGTCACAATGGCGCACCTTGAGATAGTCCCTAAAATTTGAGACCCTGAAAGAGCGTGGGCTCGCCACATGTCTTGGCTCGGAAAAATTTGTTTGAAGGCTTGAAGCTTAGCAGAAGGCGCCATGTGTTAGAGTCCAAGACAATCTCCTTTGGCCATTGAAAAGTCCAAGAAAAATTCAAAGTGAGTGGAGGCCTCTAAGTGTCCTCCTGGCGCTTCTTTAAAATGAAAGTCAAGGGCTTGTCCCCAAACATGCGTGGTTCCTCCACTTGTCCCAGACCTCCCAAAACCTTTTGAAAAATGACTAAGTATGGGAAGACCTAACAGAATCCTCCACATGTCCTCATGGCACAATTTCAAAATGGTGCCCAAAGAAGAGACCCTGAATGAGTGCGGGCTTGCCACATGTCTCTATTCCGCCAAACTGTACCAGCTGCATAAAAATTTGTCTAAGTTTGGGAAAAGCAGCGAAAACCTCCACATGTCCTCCTAGCGCAAATTCAAGGCCAAACCCAAAAGTGAATCTTTCAAATGAGCTTCGTTCCTCCACGTAGACCAGTTTTCAAGTTGAGGAAATTTATAAAATTATGAAGTACCTTTCCGAGCCATGTCCAACCGAAAGAGGCCATGTTTCTTGTTGATGCAAGGATGTAAATTTGACTAGGAGAAACACCCGTCAAACCGTAAAATGCAGAAAATGACCATTTGAGCCCGGAGATGAAATTTTTTCCAAGGACAGAGGATTTAGAAACATGTTACAAGGCTCAAATACGTTTCTTCAGAGCTACATTCATTCATTTTTCTTTAGGTATTTGTGGATGAAAACATGATAAGGGACAGCAAATCCCAACTGTGGAAAATGGAAAGAACGGGAAAGCCTGAGTTTTGAATGAACACAGACCCAAATCGCAGACTCTTTTAGAGGGACAGAGAAACAAGGAAAAAACTATGGAACCATACGTGATCTCGTGGCCTAGGAAAGGATTAATTATGGCAACAAAACTCGAAGACATCAGACATTACAAGCACAACACGGGGGGAGATAAATATAGTGACAGGGGCTGTAAATCGATATATTTTCAATGGCAAATGGGGTGAGACTATTTTGAGCACCAACATCGGCTACGGCTTGAGGGATGGGACACTCCCTGCGAGTGCCACAAGAACAAAGGTAGACCAAGTGCCAAAAATATCCATTGGGAAAGGAGTCATCTTGCAGAGCAGAGAAACAGAGCTATCTCCCAAGAATGAACAGTAGAAACCAGACAAAAATAGGTCACCAAGGACCAGAACGAGCAAGAACACAAAAGACAAGAAACAAACAACCAACTATACACTGTACAAAATATTTTTTATTTTTTACCTTGATTCTGGGGAATCAATCCAAGAAATGCTTCAAATTCCTGTCATTAATAGGTAACTCAAGCAATTCACCATCCAAATCCTTCAAGAAGAAGGTATGTTCACCAATCCTGATATCAATGGAGTAAGGGCCCATCCATAGTGAGTCAAATTTTCCATGCTTTCCCTTATCTTCATGCCTGCTATCCCATAGTAGCACAAGATCTCCAACATTGAAAGCTCTTGGGAGTGACCTTCTTGTCAAATAAATTCTTTAGCTTTTCTCTAAACTTTACATGCCTCTGGTGGGATGCCCTCCTTTCTTCATCAAGTTCAACAATTTGGTTAATGCGAGCATCATAAGGACTTACTTCTTGATCCTCCAGTTGTTGAATGAACTGATATGAGGATAGTTGCATATGAAGGGGCAACAGGGCCTGAGTTCCATATACCAACTCAAATGGACTCTTTCCAGTAACTCTTTTGACAGTGATCCTATCAGCCCAAACAACAAACTTCAACTGTTCACCCCATTTTCTCTTGTTCAGCTCCAAGGTTCTTCTGATAATCTTCAGCAGGTTTTTATTACTGGACTCAACTTGTCCATTTCCTTGGGGATTGTAATTAGAAGCATATGTCAAGTTTATCCCATATTCTCTACACATTGCCACCAGGGTTTAGCCTTGAAACTCATGGCATTGTCAGCTACAATTTTGACTGGCACTCCAAACCTGCAAATGATGTGGTTTAACACAAAATCCATGACAATTTGGTGTGTTTCCTTCTTGGTGGGGATTTCCTCCACCCATTTAGTAAAGTAATCAGTGGCTACAAGAATCCACTTATGGTCCAACACTTGAAGGGTCTGAAATCTCACCAATGAAATCCATTCCCCATTTTCTTGAATGGGGCTTCAATTGATACAGGCTGCAAAGGAAGGGAGCCTGAAGCTTTCAGTCTTCCAGAGAAGCACTGGAAACTCTCACATCTTCTAACCAAAAGAGTTGTATCCTTGAAGAGAGTTGGCCACCAATAACCAGCCCTCAGGATCTTGTGTGTTGTGACTCTTGCAGCAAAATGCCCCCCACAAAATCCTCCATGGAGATCAGCAATTATCTTGGGGGCTTCTTCTTCAGTAATGCACCTTAAGAGGACTCCCTCAGGGTTCTTCCAAGCTAACCCATAATCAGTAATGACATATTTCTAGGAAGCCAACTTAAGGGCCCTTTTCTGGTTCTTACTTAAATACTCAGGGCAATATAAGTGTCTGAGATAAAAAATCACATCCTTGTACCACTCATAACTCATCAACCTTTCAAAAACATCTACCCTTTCTTCTTCTACCTCATTTACCTCAATAGTTTACAAGTTTCTTTCAGCCATAAGCTTAGCCAAGCCCAAACCTCTCACCAACTTCGTGGTTTGGATATCCATATCATATTCTTGCAACTTGTTCACCCACCTGCATCTTTTGCTTGAGACTTCCATCTCTGATAAGATGTCCTTCACCATGGTGTGGGGAACATAAGCAACCACTTTAGAACTTAGAATGTAAGGCCTAAAAACCTTTGTTGCTTTTACCAAGGAAAATGCTTGCTTCTCCATAATAGTGTATTTCAGCTCAGCCCCCTGCAAGGCCTTACTGAAAAAGGCAATTAGCCTCTCAGCCCCTTCATCATCTTTCTACAACAGGAAAGATGCAATAGTGTTCTCAGAAGCAAAAGAAAATAGTTGGAAAGGCTTCTTATAGTCTAGAGCTGCTAAAACAGGGGCATGATTTAATGCCTCCTTGATCCCATTGAAAGCTTGGATGGCAGTCTCTTCCCATTTGATGACCTAGTCCTTCTTTAGCATGGAAGTGATTGGAATGGTCAACTCAACAAAGTTTGATATGAATCTCTTGATGAAGTTTATCTGCCCAAAGAAAGATTGAATTCCTTTCTTGGTTCTTGGAATTGGGACCTTGCTGATGGCCTCTACCCTTTCTAGATCAATCATCACCCCTTCTTGTGACACAATGTGACCAAGCAACTTTGCCTTCTGCACTCCAAAATGGCACTTCTTTGGATTGAGTGAGATGCCATATTCTCTACATCTTATCAGCATCTTCTCCAAGTGCAGCAAGTGATCACTTCTCTTCCTGGAAAATATAGTTACATCATCTTGATAAACTATAATAAACTCATTGATGTAACCAACAAAAGCAACATCCATTGCTCTTTGAAAGGTGGCTCCAGCATTCATCAAACCAAAGGGCATCCTAACATACACATACGTCCCCCAAGGAGTAGTAAAGGTTGTCTTGATCCTTTCTGATTCCTTCACCACAACTTGGTTATAACCAGAGAAACCATCTAGGGTGGAGAGAAATTCAGAACCAGTCACTAATTGCAGCATGTTTTCCATATTTGGTAAAGGATAATTATCCTTCATTGATGCTCTGTTTAGATTCCTGAAATCTACACACAGCCTGATATCACCATTCTTCTTTCTTACTGGTACTAGGTTTGCAACCCAAGAAGAATACCTTGTGGGCTGAATAATCCCTCCATCTCTTAGCTTCTTCAGTTCCTCTTGCATTTTAAGAGATAAGAGTGGATTGATTGGCCTCTGTTTCTTCCTGAATGGCTTTGCATTAGACTCCAAGGGAATCTCATGTTGAAATAGGTCCTCTCTGTATGCTTTTAGTTCAGAATAGGTCCATGCCATGCAATCCTGATACTTTTTCAACAATTGGATGTATGACTACTTCTCCTCCCTGCTGAGATTGCTGCCTAACCAAATTTTCCTTGGTTTCTCCTTTGTGCCAAGGTCATGCTCCTCAATATCCCTTGAGGCTGTCATGCATCTGTTAACAATGCGATCAACATTATCAAAATTGGACTCAAGAGCAACCAACCCTCTGGAATGGTATTAGTCTTTAGTTGGATGATGCCTTTGCCAAACAAGGTTTCTTTACCCTCTGCTACACACACCATTGGCTCCCAATCAATATTCTGATCAGAAAACTCCTCTTTGTTCTACAGAAATCTTCTGACCTGAGCATCATCATCAAAAACCTACCAATGCTTAATATTGTCAGGTATAGATGGCCTAGTTAGCACTTCAACATCATATTCACAATATGGGGACATTGCACAATTATCAAAACAAGACCCTAGTACTACAAGTTGTCTACCAAATCATTGAACTTCCTATCATGATGCACAATGTTGAATGAATCAAACATCTCAATGAGATCCCAAACTGCATGCTTGTATTGTTTCATTCATTGATTTTTTGTGGCATACAATTTTCTGACTTGTTTTACAATTAATTCTGAAGTCCCCTTTGACAATGATGTCCTTGACACCATATTTCCAAGCAATTCTTAAACCCAACAATAGTGCCTCATACTCAACAATGTTGTTAGTGCACTCAAAGTTGAGTTTGAAAGAAAAAACAAATTTTTCCTGACCTGGAGAAAGAAGAACAACACCAACACCATTCCCAAACTTGGAGCAAGCTCCATCAAACAATAGAGTCCAAGGAGAGCCCGCTTGTTCAAGACACCTGCATTCCTCAATCTTGTGCTCCTTTCCATCAGCAAATCCTACAAAGTTATCAGCATCAACACTTGTGTACAATACTTCATAGGATGCATTGTTGGGATCTTCAATAAGGTGCAACATCTTCTTTTCCCCATACAACTTGACAAGGCTGCCCTCAACTGGGATGGTGGCATAGGACATATCCATTTGAACACTCCCACCAACACTTGCAGCCCACTTTCTAGATAACAACATACCCCACTTGGCTGGGCAGTCAACAATAACTACATCAAGTTTCAAATTCCTACCTAGATAGGCTACAAGTTGCACCACCAAACCCTTCACACACCCCACCACTGGCACCTCTCTGAATCCATAGCAGTGCACTTCCCATATGCAGTTGTTACTTTGATATTTAGTTCATTCATAACTTCCAGAGGCATAACATTGCATGATGCCCCTGAATCAAACATACAGTTGTGCAACAATCTATCCTTAATGATCAGGGTAGTGAAGAATGGATCCACATTCAGCTGAGAATCTACCAAGGATGTTCCCAAATAAACCTCAGGTGGTTCATCTAGCTCTTCTGATGTTGGTGGTGCCTCTAATTCCTTCAATGACTGGTGGAGTCTCCACAATGTTTATATTTTTTCCTGGGGAAATCTTCCCCTCTTTCAATCCCAAGTATTCAAATGCTCTTTTCTTGTGCTCAGGAATCCTAAGCAACTCAACAATTGGAACAGAAAACTTTGATTTGACTTAAAACTTGGGCAATGTCATATGGGACATTCTTTGGCAAGGCAACATTAGATGGCAAGGTAGTATTGGAAGGAAAGCTAACACACTCACTAGGCGGTACAGGATTTTTGACAGCTTGGGCATGAGGAGGGGTATAATTTTTGTTTAGAACTGCAGGGCTTTTGGAAAATGCATCTTTCTTAGGAGCCTCTTTAGGAATGTTTGAAAGTAAGGGAGATTTTGGCTTGGCTTGAGGCCCTGTCCCTTTGACAACCTTACTTCTTGTGTTATATTCCTTCTCTTGAGCAACAACAACATTCATCAGTAACTGTCTATCTTCCTCAGATGGGATTCCTCCATCATACTTCTTTATCATTAAAGCCCTTAAATATTCAAATTCATTATTGGGAAATTCAAAATATTGTATAGTATCTACTTCTAAAGTATGAGAGGGAGGAAGAATAGGTACCCTATGAATGCAGTCCCAAAAAGTGGCAGCAGTCCAGGAACTTATCACTTCAGTTGAAGTTGCCCCTTGTTGTGAGCTTGTGGAGCAACCCATCATGCAGACATCATCATCATTGTCATCATAAGCTTCTTGTTCTTCTTGTTGATATTCCTTACATGGAGCATGGGGCATGAAACATCTATCACACCAATCAATGACATCTGTCTCCTCCACAACATCAACTCTGGCAGCCAAAGGATCAGGCACCATTCTATTTTCCCTGCCTTGGGGCTGCCTATTTCCAAATCCAACAGGTCCCTTGCCTCTGTCATCAGATCTTTGGTGATTTGTGAACCTGTCTTGGCCTTGCTGCTTGTGTTGACCTTGTGAGCTTTGACCAATCCCCTTTTCTACCTAGGCTAGTTTGTATGATATTTCTTTGACATCCCCTACCAAAGTTTTCACAACTTCCTCCAAATCAGTAGCCTTACTTGTCTGAGGTTTTTCTGGGTTAATTAGTTTTACACCCTCCCTTTTTGGAGGCTTTCCAATTTCCTTGATGTTGTTCTCTATTTGCAGAGCCATGGTGAAGGCCTGCCTCAAATTAGTAGGGTTTTTGTCCCTCAAGTAGTAAGCAATTTTTTTATCAAATGCATCTGAATATTTGATCAAACATGATTCATCACATGGCCTTATCCTAACAGGCAATCTCCTCAAGGTCTTGTTAAACCTTGTGTTGAAATCATGTACTGACTCATTAGGATTCTTTTTGATGTTTTCAAATTCTGTCAAAAGAAACCTAGGGTCAGTTCTATCACCATACTGCAATCTAAATGCATTGCTCATCTTAGTCCAAGAATCAATAGAGTTATCTGGAAAAGCTTTATACCAGTCCCTTGCATCCTCTTCCAGAGTATGGATAAACAACTTGATATATACATCTTCATGTTCAATCTCAAAGTCTTCCATCATATTGATAAAAAGCTTCAGATGTTGATCACCAGTTATAGCGTTGTTTCCTTGGAACTTTGGTAGTCTGTTCCTTACATCTTGAGGGAACTGCATTTGGATAACCAGCCATCCCTACAAAATTTATAGGTCCAAAGGTATTTACAACAAATGGAGGTCTGGGTGGGGGCAAGGCCATGTTGTTTTGAGGAGGTGACCCTGGAGGGGTGACAAATTGATAAGGGGCAGAGGGTCTTTGAAACACAGGGGTATAATTTTCAAAATGGATATCCCCTAAAGGCCTTGTTTCTTGGAAATCCCTATCAACTTCTGAAAAGACAGGGGCAGAATGAGAAGCAAACTTTTCAAAATCAAATGAAGGCCCCTCTCCAGTTGGAGAATTCAATTCCACAAAGAGGCTACCTAATTCAGAAGCACTTGAATAGCAGTCTTCAATGATAGGATGATCACTTTCATCAATGGAGATCCCTCTTCTTGTCTGCTGATCTCCCACAACTCTCCAGGATTTTCTTCCTTCTGATTTTACTTTTCCTAGCTCTAGAAATAATGTCCTAGTAGGATCCCTAGCAAAGAAAGACCTTCTTCCTTCCAGCTTTGCAAAGGTTAGTAACAAATCTCACTTGACAGAGGTTAAGACACTGGTATTCATTAAGAATCAGATCAACAGGGAGTCGCCACCAAGGATTTCCACCTTAGTTGTGCAAATGCACTAAATATGATCTGTCAAATGTTTTCAACACTAGAAATTGGACAAGGAAAGATTTTGACTCTTCTTTACTCAGATTTATCAATGAAACTTAGTGTAAATAACTGTAGAAAATGGAAATATTTCACATAGCATTTGTAACTTTGAAACTTCTTATAGGCCTAAACATAGGATGATGCCTGAAAAGATGTATTAGCACTTTGAGCATACAAGAAGTGTTTACCAGGAAACGGTCTGAATATGAACTGGCAAATCAAAATTAGTCCCCGGCAAATTAGTTCCCCAACAATGGTGCCACTTAGGTGTTGGTACCCAAATTTAATCTCCTTCAAAGGCTGAGCAACATCATGGATTTAACAGGACACTCAGAGGTAGATAGATGATTATGTATGTCATTTTGTAGCTGGGGAAAGGGTCTATCTAAATTTTTAGCACTTCAGATTTGAAAAAGTGGGTAGCACCTTAAGAGGATTTGATCTATCCTCACTATTTTAGGTTGTGCCTTTCAACCAAGGTAAGAGAACCCTTTTGTAGCCTCTTGTTTATGAAGGAGATGGAAATCTTCCTTCCTAATGAAGTTTTAAGGAGACCTTGAAGAAAATATGATCAATGCAACAAAATCTAACTCTCACAAGTTGTCACTCTAGATAGTGGAGATATTCTCTAAACAAGGTTCAGGCTACTAAAGACATTTGGAATCCTGATTGTTTCTGCATGCTTTGGTAATAAAAATTATGCATTTGTATACACACATGACAAACATGGGTAGTATGGGTAGGATTGGTTGTTTTTAAATGAATTTTGGTGGGAGGTGAGGCAGGATGAACTTGATTTTACCAGATCTTTGAGAGTTTTTACAAAATGGAAAACTAAACCAACAGAATGCCATAGAGCATAGCTAAAATGTTTCTTTAACCAGAATATGTGCTTCAATGGAGGCCCAGATTAGCACTTTTTCATACAATCTATGAGATTCTAACACGAAGGCTCAAGTTGGAAAACCCAACAAAGCATCAAGATCTGAGCCCAATCACGCCTGAGGTACACCCAGAGGCTTACAGACAATCTCTATCAACAGATGAAAGAAAAGTGATTTTAAATCATTTATTTCACTCCCAGATGAAAGCTCTTCTGAGAAATGAAATTACAGATGCCACTAAACTGTCACAAGGATTGAGACCTGTGTGATTGAGACATATTTTGATACAAGATTGCAACAGGAACAAGAAAAACTATTTGCAGACATTCAGAAATAAAACAAACACATTTTGCATAAGATCAACACAAAATAACTCGAGTTTGATTAAATTTATCAGCAGGGGAAAGTTTCTAGAACAATCTCAGAGCTTGTCAATGGCTGTACACTCGTAACCACCTTGACATGATCAAATTTAAAACAAAAGAGATATACAGGCTTCTCAGATCAAGCCTTTTTCGGCTTCTCAAAAGACATGTCTTTGTCAAATTTTCCTCTTAGGAATTTTCTTCGACCTCTAACACTCCAACCTTACATTTCCTTCCTCTGGAAAATCACTCTTCCCTCTAATAAATTCTACCCCTAATCCATTTATAACATTTACAACAAAAATCATGCCATTTTAATATTTTGCCCCCCCCAAAAAACCCAAACATTGAGTGCACCAGTGCTTGCCATGATTACGATTGCGATTCCCAGAATCAGATCTGCAAAAGGTCACCAGGTGCTCAGGGGGGAAGATCTCTTCAAATATCTCCCACATTCAACTCCTTCCTCTAGAAAATCACTCTTCCTTCTATTCGCCAACCACTTCCCCCTAATCTGTCAAATCTGGTTCCTTGCATGCTCAAAAGAAGAAAAATGGAAGATTAGATCGAGCCCAATAGTCAGACAATTTTAATGGTGAAAGACGTCTCCAGATCTCCCCCACCAAACTTAGATATAAAAATTAACTCTCCCTCTTTGTTTGGCATGTAGGAAATACCAAGAAATCATGAAGACTCTGCACTTCCAGGAGCTTTTCAGTAAAAATGGGGGAAAATCAGATTCAGACACACAACTATTGTTAATCTTTACTTTGAATTTGGGTCGTCCACGTGGAAGATTTAATTTTAGAGCGGGCCTGGGGGTTCTCTTTTTCCTTTTACAACTTTTGGAAAAAAGTAAAATTTTCACATTTTGTTCTGCGCCTCCGCCCTTGAGAAATGAGCCTGACACATGTCCTAAGGTGGGTCCCAAAGGAACCGTGGCCAAATTCTACCATTTCACCTCTTTTTTGGAAAAGGGAAAATTTTCCAAGTTTTCCCCGAGCTCCGCCCTTGAAAAATGGGCCTGACACATGTCCCAATGTGGGTCCCATTGGAACCGCACTTCCTTTTTCACTTTTAACTCTTTTCTCCTAAAAGGAAAATTTCCAAATTTTCCCCGAGGGTCCACACCTCTGCCATTGACTTTGAAACAAACCTTGATTGATCCTTTGTCAGGCCTGCGGGCCATTTTTGATATTTTAACCCTTTTGAGAATAAGAGGCAAAAATTCTAAGTTGCCCTTGATGGTCCGCTTCCCCACCCCTTTTGACTTTTCAAACTGCCACGTGTCACAATGACACACCTTGAGATGGTCCCCGAAATTTGAGACCATGAAAGAGCACACGCTCACCACATGTCCTGGCCCAACAAAATTTATTTGAAGGCTTCAAGCTCAGCGGAAGGTGCCATGTGTCAAAGTTCAAGGCAATCTCCATTGGTCATTGAAAAGTCCAAGCAAAATGCAAAGTGAGAAGAGGCCTCCAAGTGTCCTCTTGGCGCTTCTTTAAAATGAAACTCAAGGGCCAGTCCTCAAACATGTGTAGTTTCTCTATGTGTCCCAGGCCGCTTAAAAAAAATTAATTTTTGAAAAGACTAAGTATGGGAAGACCCAGCGGAAGCCTCCACGTGTCTTCATGGCATAATTTCAAAATGGTGCCCAAAGCGGAGACCCTGAATGAGCGCGGGCTCCACATGTCTTGTGTCTCTATTCCACCAAACTATACCAACTGCATAAAAATTTGTCTAAATCCGGGCAAAGCAGCGGAAACCTCCACGTGTCCTCCCATCGCAACTTCAAGGCCAAACCCAAAAGTGAACTTTCAAATGAGTGTCGTTCCTCCACGTAGACCGGTTTTCAAGTTGAGACGATTTATAAAATTATGAAGTACCCCACCAAGCCGTGTCCAACCAGAAGAGGCCATGTTCCCTGTCGATGCTAGGATGCAAATTTGACTAGGAGAAACACCCATCAAACAGTAAAATGCCATTTGAGCCCGGAGATGAAATTTTTTCCAAGGACAAAGGATTTATAAATGTTACAAGGATCAAATACGTTCCTTAGAGCTACATCCATTCATTTTTCTTCAGGTATCCAGGATGAAAACAATAGGGAAAATAGTTCTTGAGTGTGGAAAACGGAAAGAACGGGATAGCCCAAGTTTCACACCCAAATTACAGACTCTTTTAGATGAACACAGGAACGAGGAAAATACTATGGATCCATAAGTGATTCTCGGCCCAGGAAAGGATTGATTACGAAAACAAAATGGAAGACAACGACATTACAAGCACAACACAAGGAGATAAAATTTGACAGAGGCCGCAAATTGAAAGATTTTCAATGGCAAATGGGGCGAAACAAATCTGAGCACCAACACCTCCCTCAATAATTCAACCCACTCTTATGACTCCCTCCCTCAAGAAAATAACAAGATAAACACAAATCATATTTATCAACAACGTGGACATCCCAACCCAACTCCCTCCTAAATAAAAAATAACATTTCTCTTATACCTCCCTCAAGTGTTACCCAAATTTCCATTTCTTCCACAACCTATAAAAACAATATAACAATATAACAATCAACTATAAATAAGAGCACAACCAAAATAGTAAGGTAAAAAAAACATGGGTGAATATCTACCTTACAAATGATGAGTATTAATACACAACAAGCTCCGAGCCTTCCAAAATACTAAGCAAACAACATCCACTCCAAGATCCATTCACCATTCTCAAGAAAGATCTCCAAAATTACAAGCATCCCCAAAATAAAATGAGAAAGTAACCACTAATACTTCCTAAAAATACCGATAAATAGAAAATAGGGAGAGGGGGATGATGTGGCTCCATGTAGGATGCCACATAATTTCTTCTCCATCCCACATCACCCAAGTCAAACCGCATGCCCTAGGGTGTAATAAATGGGTGGTTGAGAGGTATGACAAACCTCCTCCACACGCCATTCTAATCCACATGCATTAAGGACAAAAATTAAACACATGTAAGAAATTGCAATTAAAACTCACATTTTTCCTTTGAAAACACATAATGGGGCCTATTTTTTACCCCCCAACCCATAGGTAGGGTTGGTATAAAAAATTAAGAGTTTTGGGACAAGCTTAGCTTGTCCCACAAGCCTCCAAAATTGTCCCTTAAGGTCAAATCCGAATTTCCAAGGTGAGGTAGGGTTTACAACACTCAAGTTACTTACACTCAAGTTACTTAAACTCAACTTAAAAACACATAAACCAAAGGACCTTATAATCTAATAAAGACTTATTTTTGTCACATCCAAAATTATCTTATTAATATGATTAGTTCACTTAATTGAGATACATAAACCAATTAATGATAAAAGGGAATTACATTACAAATTAAATCACATACACCAAATTAAAGAAACGAAAGGAAAAGAACTACACACAAACCCCTTGGTCACAATTGGGATCACCCCCACATGGGAACCCCCCAACAACAAATAACAAGACAATAATGTTACACAAGTTGCCATGGTGACTAGTTGTTAATACCCCACATTAATTCATTATTGGTCTCCTATCCTCCGTAGTTTGTATATAACTACCTGAAAAAATCACACAAAATCCCTCTAGCCACATGGCCATATTAACGTTGTCAAACTAATATAATGATTATATCTGAATATCAATTTCAACATCAAATATCATAACTACTATTGCTAAGACCAAGTAATTTAACAACTACTCCAATTTTCAACGTTTTTATTCGACACATACATCATTTTGTAACTAAGATCATAAACCAACGAAATCATCTAATTTAAGCAATATTTTCACTCGTTCACCATTTCGCCAATCCTCTAATATCAAATAAATCACAAAATAACTTTGAACATCATAATAAAAATCAATACAAAAATAATTCAAAATATCAACATCTATCTAAACTGACAATGCATCATCATCTTCCATATTGAATGTCTATCAAGAGTTAATCAGCTCGGTTACAGTAATTTATATCCTTCAATTTCCATATCACAATGTGTTAATGTCGTTCATCTATTAATATTTATAGATACAATGCGCAATTATGTCTATGTGTACAGTCACAGTGTTAGATTAAATACAACAAAACAATATCGAAGAGTAATGATATAACAATCAATTTTATGACAATGCAACCATTCTATCCAATTGTCTTATCCTTAAATGCCCAACAGGATCCATAGTACAACATAGAGTGAAAATAATAATAACCAAAACACAATAGTAATCATGATGTCCTGCACATTTATTGTATGTTAACTAGAATACAACAACAAGGTTTTGAGATTATAATCCATTCGAAATTGATAACATGGTTCACATAGAGTTAAAGAGGAGTGGGCATTACACATAATCTATATTTATCAAAATACTATAAATTTAAATATTCTCCCCTAGTGACCTTATTGGATTACCCTTCCTTCTCTTCAGAGAATAGGTTTTCATTTTTCACTCAAGGGGCCTAAAAATCCAAAAACATTCAAGTATCCTACAAATAAAAAAAATTCAAATATATACAAAAAACATGCAAAAAAAATTATATTTTCAATTTTTTTGTTGTTGTTTCTATTGCACGCTTATATTATTCATGTTACACATTACTTATCATGTAATATTGATACGTAGTATGTTATATCATATTTCTATACACATGTGCATTCATAGAGTACATTGAGTTGAATGTAGGGCACACATAGATTGTTACATGATGCAATATGCTTTAACATTGGTCTCTATCAGTTCTTACACAACTACTGGGGGCATCCACAATACACATTCAACTATACATGTGTTATTATTCCAATGTTTGTTTATTTACTTTCTCCTACGTCATTCACTGAAGACATACATTGTGTCATATTATTTATTTCTCTGACATGTTAATGGGTTCTTCATGTGTAATATTTGTTTTGCAGGTCACTTCCAAACTAATCTCATCCTTATCATATTCCTTGTTTATTACTTTACATGTTTGTTATTTGCTATCACATGCTTGTAGGAAATTCCCTATGTTCGTTATTTGATTGTTTGATTGGCCTTGAGTTCCCAAAGTGTCTCTCAACATCTTGAGTGGTTTTCCATTTATGTGGTCCAATGTTTTCCATGAATATTTTATTTGTGTGTCCATGCATGCTTTTACTTACATATGCTTTTATTGTGTTTTTTTCTTATTTTTTGTTACTAATGCTTTTCTATTACATTTTTATGTATGTGTTATGGTATACACCATGTGCACTCCCCTTTTTCCACTGCAAGTATCCATAACACATGTGCACATTAGATAAAGGTCGGGCCGTACTCACATTCCTTCACCTCATACGCCCCAAAAATTTGGTAAACAATCAAGTGATTTTCACCGTCACAAGTGAAATACAATATAAAATAATTAAAAAGGAAGAATTTGTGGGAAAGTGGATGGATGCATACAACATCCTAAGGGATTCATGCACCTTGAAATACAAGTGGTTAAAAAATAATAATAATATAAAATATGGGGCTCCATGATGTCTTCGAGTTTAGAGATATTGTTATTCTTGATTGGTTTTTACATCCCCACTCAAGATTATTTCTTTCCCTTGCTTGCAAAATAATCCACCATTTTATAATGAGATATCTACAGATGGGCATGTGGAAAGGACCTTTTAAACTGCAAAATGGAGAGTGTCACATCTAGAATGCCTTTTTAGACCTACATTTTTTTCCTTGTTTAATAAATCAAGAACACCTTTTGAGATCTTGAGACAATAACCATGTTGAAACCCTTGTTAATATTGTAAATTTAACATGAAATGGATAGTTGCAGTGGATTATTTACCTTTGTGAGGAAATAACCTCTGATACCACCATTTGTTTGGTGTAATCAAAAGAAGATTGAGGTCATGAGGCGCTTCAATTTGGTTTCCAACCTGATTAGGTTACATTGCCATGTATTCCTAGCCTATGCTAAAATACGAACTCTGGTAGATGTGAATGCAAATTATGGAAGCTTGTCAACATGTGAACTATTTTATAGAATGTTAAAAAAATAGCTATAGGGACTGGCTTGACTGTAGGATATGTGCATAATGGATCCACTGAAATGGCCTTGGGGCTGTGTTTTTATGAGTGTTACAAGAAATATGTTAATTATTTTTCTTAAATCGGCTCATCCATGGAGAGAAGTAGACCTAAGATAGAAAGAGCTCATGGGGATGCGCTTTCTTCTTGATAGAACACAATCTAGCCTCATTCTAGTCAAATAAATTTTTTTTGAAATCACCTCACCAAATAGCACAAACAAATGCAGCATTATATCTGATTTTTATGCTCCTTCAACATCTCCGTGCATACCATCTGTAATATATTCATTCAAATACCTCCTGTAATAATTATTGGGGGGACATCGTGTGTATGGAACTCACTATGTTCTCCTTTTGTGGCTTGAGATTTATTATTATGGGTAGCGAGCTCTATTTTGATTCGAGATCATCATGTATTTCTTGGGCATGGTTTCCATCTAAGCTCGGCCAGGTTAAACACCAACTCGCAATATATTCAAAATTCAACTGTTTTACTATTTACAGTCGATCTCTACATTTTTCTGACTCAATCTCATGGAGGTATTCATTTGGGCTCATAACATTTTCATTTAAATTGACTAGCCATATTGAGATCTAGCTCGATGTGTTACTCGTTTGGAGCTCGTTTGTTTGAGCTTATTTATCATATTTATTATGCACTCTCATTACCTTGCTACCCGATCTCATTTTGATGATTCAAGATCTTTTTTTAAAAGGTACGCGGAGCAGCTGAGAATAAAGAAGGATAAGCTTTTAGGATTGCATGCAACCATTTGATAAAATGCTTAATTGAGATGCAAAACCAAATTCCTTAGTTTTGGTTGACTTCCCTCCACATGCATGGTTCTTCTCTCCTTATCTTTTATAATTTTTGTCATTTAGTTTTTCATTTACAATAAGATAAAGTTTTAAACCATAGGAATTATCATAAGGTATGATTGTTTAAATAATCGTGTTTTCAAAGTAATAATACGTTATAACATAACCTACAAGATCCAATACTCCTTTGTAAATAATGGACTTAAACCCTCACTCTGTGATGATCTAAGAAAACATCCCAACCAAACTAGATTACTACAGTACCTGTTTTATTGATAAGTTGAAGTCGAGTCCCTACAAATATGTTTCCCGCACCCTTGTAAAAATAGATAAATCATTCTTTTTGGAGACTTAAAAATCAACCTTCGTAACTCTGGAAAGGAGATGTTGAGTTTCCTACATGTACCTTGTTATGTGAGGAGTCACTTCAACCCCTCGGATCGAACTCATTTGATCATCTGTGATCTTTTTTACGCCCACCTAAGATCCCTGTAACACCGTTTTGCAGCTATATGAAGCTGCTAAAAGTGAAAAGTTGGGTTTCGTTTCATCTCATCATTCAAACCCTGAGAAACAAAATACTTATCTACCTTCAAAAACCTCTATTATTTTTACTAGATAATTTCCTAGAACTTTCAGTTCAAGAAAATCACATTTTTGGGTAGTTTGGCAAAGGCATTTAGTAGGGCGTCAGTCGCAGTTTGACTAGGTCAAACTAGACCAATTACGAATGGTACCTCCAAAAAACTTGTCACTGTCTAAAAACCATTTAATAGTTATCAGTCCTATCGAATCTCGTGAATTCTCCATATATATGGGATCTTGTAGGAAGTTCGTCATTGTGCGTTCTTCCATCGAACGTCAGTTTTGGATGTGGTTTTCTGAGCTCGCATGATAACTTTTGATCTTTTTCATCTAGGCCAATTACGACCAATGGCCTCGGAAAATTGGTCACCAATTGTAAATCATTTTCTAGTTCTGAATTCCATCAGTTCCTATGAGTTCTTGGTGTATAGAAAGACATGTATAATTTTACCTGTGGTGTGTTTGTTCATCGGATGACAAAATTTGAAAGTTGTTTCTTAGCCTCTAAGCGTTAATTGAATGATTTTACAACTAGCAAGAAAACGTAAAAAAATAAATTTGTAGGACCTCCAACAGGTAACCAAAACATCATGGAAATTTGTTGACACTTGTAAACAAAAGTTTGAAAATATATCTTGTGACTTATTGTGTGAAAATTCAACTTTTGGAAAAATAGTTTTTCTCTCTCTTCCTATCTCTTTCTCTCTCCTTGGTTACAAAATAAGGTGAAATGAAATGAAACAAACATGTGTCTCTAAACCCCCCATTTTTTAATGCAAATTATTAATATTATGTAAATGGAAAACTGAAAACGTTAATTATGTTAGATTAGGGTGGATGTCATGCCAGCGATTTATCATTGATTTCATGATCATGTAGTTTTGTAGGATGTAAGAAAGATGGTGAAAAGGAATTGTGCAATTCATTTTTTATTATGGTAATTTATATAGGTCATTGTAAAATGTATATATGTATAATGTAGTCCCATGTTACAAAATAGTTGTATTTGAAATTTGCTAATATGTACGAGATGTTAGTTTTAGGGATATCTTGGGAAATGTGTAGTTAATCATAGGTTCAATTTGATTCATAGTTACGTAAAGGAAAATTGTGTGTGTGTGTGTGCGCGCGCATGCACGCGCATGTGTGTGTGTGTGTGTGTGTGTGTGTGTGTGTGTGTGTGTGTGTGTGTGTGTGTGTGTGTGTGTGTGTGTGTGTGTTAAATGAATTTAAAGTTAATATCTTGTAGTGCATTTTCAATGTTCAATAAATGATTAATTAATTAGTGTGTTGTATTCTTGTCTTGTAAATGTAATAAAGAGATTTAATCGAAACACTAAACCCTAGTATATGATTGGTGCATAACATGTCTTCATGTGTGATCCTTCTTACCATAGAAGAAATTTAAAATGCAGAATGAACTTAAACTTTGTACTCAATTGAACCTCCTAGTTTAGGTAAATAAAACCCCTAGTTTGAGTTTACCGTCATAGTCGTTATGTTTAGCAACTTTATCGTGAACCCATCTTTTAGGAATGACGTGGTCAAACTTTATCAGGAGTATGTGGTTTCCTTTTAGGTTTTGTAACCGTGCATAGGGAAAGGGGAATGTCTTCTCTTTAGTTCCAACACTATGTTGAGTGGTGAAGAATGCTCTAGAAGTAAGCGTAAGAGTCCTTTGTCCAAAGCAATGACTATCCGGTGTAACCTTACCATATATAGAGTAATAAGAACTATTACTCCCTTAGTATCCTAGTGGACTCTCGAGTCTTACGAAGTTATATCTAGAATTTTTATCGTCATCGAAGAATTCCTTTTTCAGTCCAGATGATACAAATGGAGCTAGGGAAATAGTTGTGCTATGACTTAAAATCTTGTTATTCATCTCCTTAGTTCTTCATAGATAAATGTGTTACCTTGGTTACTAACATCATATCTCCTTATTCTTTCATGAAGGTTGTTTAGCATAAATATGTAATCTCACCTTAAACTCATATATAGTTAGGGTGTGGATCCTTAGGTGAAATTGGAATTAAACCAAAACTTGGCTAATTAAGGGGTTAACTCATGGGTATAAAATGGTAAGTAACTCCTTGCAAACAAAATTGATTTGAAATATGTTGACTTTAGAGAACCCACGTAATCCCTTGTTATGCCTTTTATTACATTAAGAATAAAATAATTTCACATGCGGAATCGTGAAATGTAGAATCATGGGATTTTACCTTGAACACAAATCACTTGTGGTTCATGTGTATTTTATAGTTCTTCCAAACATGTACTTCTTCAAGAAGTTACACAAGTACTTTCATGACTCAATTGTTATTTAAACAATGCTAATAATGAGACCATAGTACGATGTAAGAGGAAAGCATATTAGAGTAAACTGAGATTTGAGCTTAGGAATAATGTCAATCTTGGAATCCTTATAACTCAATTAAACATTTTCATGTGTAATAAAGAATATGAATTGTCTTGGTGAGATCAAACTTTGAGAAAACAAAAGATATATATAATGTAAATAAAATTTCTTGATGTGGAAATGTTGAATGGCTTCAACAAGTTATCAAACTATTTTAACTATGGTAGGAAAATAAAGATACCGTGATCAAATAATGTTTATGGGAGAAAGGTATATTGAATCTAAATATCCCTTAATTCCTTAGTTTTCTTTCTGACATCACGCCAGATTCCCTTGTGTAGCAAGGGTGAATTTTGAACTTTGAATAAACGTTAGAGAAGCATATTCTTAACATAAGAATGAGAGAATTAAGAACTTCGTATGTAATTTGAAATATGCCAAATAATTATGTAAGTTATGGATATTTTCGTAAGAGATAAAGTGCCAACTTGACTGGTTGAACTGTAAGTTAAATGTGAAATGAATATAAGAATCTATAGGAGGAAAAATAATTAAATTATCCTTGCATAATAATGTTATTGGAATATTAATCGTAACTAAGATGTAATCATGGTAATGATGTGTTGTGGGATTCCCAATCCTTGAGTTTCCTTTCTTGTGGTTAGGTCATTGCTAGCATTCGTTCATTTGGGGAAAGTATTGCATCGACATGTGTAGGGTGTTTTCAGGTGTCTGATGCGAGTCGATGACTTATGTAAGTGTCTTGTGTGTTGTTGATTTTCTCTACTCGGAACCCTCATGGTGTTGTGTAGTGAGGAAATGAAGGTCAAAAAAAAAATTACCCGGCCATTTTTGTTGTTGTATTTCGGTGATGTGGAGTTGAGGAGAAGTGATGTGGGATCCTACATGGAGCCACCTCACCCTCCTCTCCTCTTTTTATATATATTCAAGTTAATTTGATGGTTTTGGGGTTACTTCATTTTGTTGTGCATAGTTATTTTGGAGTTTTAGCTTGAGTTGCTTACTCGGGAGTCTTGGAACTTGCTTGGATTTGAGCTTGAACTTGGAAAGAGCTTAGAGTTGTGATTTTGGATCAAGTTCTTGAAATGGAAAGGTAGGAACTTCACCCATGCAATTTCTTTTATATATGTGTGTGTATGTAAATAAATGAATGTTGTGTGTGCATATTTTTGGGCTTGGGTAGTATGGATTTAAGTATGGTGTAGGAGAAGGTTTATGGGGATCTTTTAGAGGGAGGCATAAGAGTATTGTTACACATTTTGGGAGGGAGTTGGGTTGGGTTCCCCACCTTTTAGATAAGAAAAATGCTCACTTATCTTATATGTTTTATTCGAGGGAGGCATAAGAGTCTTGTTTTTAGTTTGTTTTGTGTTTTGAAGACTTCAAGGTGGGAACCTAATCCCATTAGGAGGAATAAGTGATTTCACCATAGTTCCTCCATTGGCTTAGAGTTTTCAAGTCTTGTTTGGAAAAGTTGCATTCTTTGATATTGTTAATTCTGTGCTTGTGTGTATGTTGAAATATTGTTAGCATGTGTGTTGTATTGGAACCTTCACACATGCATAAGTGCCCATTAATGTCTCTACTGCTAGGTTCTCATAGTCACACATCTCGATCATGAAGCCATCTGGATCTTACATAAATATTTGATCCACATAAATCCTTCCTTCCTTCATTCTTCTATTCACGTACTTAATCCTCAGATCCTATGATTTTTTTTCCACTGCTTGCATATTCTCACTGTACATTTACAAACCACACGACAAAAATCATCACAAAATATTGAGGAGAAAGCAATTTTCCCGAGCAAAAAGATTTGATAAAATTACTCCCATTGTCCCACCTGAAAAGATACGTGATTGTCCATTGAGTTGATTTCTGATTTCTCGGGAAAATCCTCCGGATTCTTACATTGCAGCAAATGTATGCCGATTCCATAATTGAATAGCCTGCACAACAGAGCAATTAATTTCCTAAAATCGAAATTAAATAGACAAACAATAATATGGGTGATGTATTTTTTTGTTCATTTTTACTAGGCCCCGTTAAAATTGAAAAATCCTGGCCTCTTGGTGGGAACAAAGCCGAGAAATTTTTCATACAAATTCATGGATTCCTCAACAGATTTGCAGACAAGAGATATGTGATTGATAGAAGCGAGGGGCAGGGGCTCTCCTCGAACAGAATTAACCATTTTCACTCTTACATTTCTTTCTCCGGCCATAATCGAAGGATTAAAACTAAAAAAATGGTCAAGGAAAATTCATTTTTCTTCCAAGCGGTGAAACGGAGATGTATTTACGGGGAGAGTGGGATACGTGAATTGAACAACATTGAAGTGTCTCAGCCTGGTCTGCCATGGATATACTTCTCTCTCGGTTATTACAATATTACAATGTTTTTCATGCATCGCTTGTCAATGACTCCACCTATTTTTATGTCGGTGATCCCTGTGCAATGTTCGGTATCGGCGTGAAAATCACGACACATTTTAAAGTTAAGGGGCATGTACACTCTGTAAGAAAAATATATTTATTTTTAAATGTTCGAGAGTATTATAACATAAGTTTGTATGGTAAATAGCAAAAAAAAAAAGTTTTTATAACTGATTCAAACATGTGGTCATTCTAATAAAAATATTAATAATAGGTGGATCTTTATCCTCGTGACTTATCTCAACTACTATGTTGAAGAATTTTTTTTCTTTGGGGACGGGGTCTTAGTCAATTTTAATAAGCATTCTAAGCTTAGGTCGGTACATGTCTAGGTGATATAGTTAAAAGTAAAATGAGGAAACATATTTGTTTGGGGGAGAGAAGCTCACTCATCGCAACATAGAGGTAGAGAAATCTAACTGATGGAGTGAGTAGGTCGAGGAGAGTGGTGATAGAATAGAGACTGTCCAATGGTATTAAGAAAACAATTAGGAAAAAGAACAACTTTAATAGTGTCCTCCTATTCTTGACATGGGCTCTGAGTTCTATCTAGAAATATGTAAATCAATAGAGTAAGAAGATAAGGTAATGGTTATTATGGACAACTAGAGTTTGGTCAAGCAAGTCGCAAGAGATTGTCATAATATCCACACTTACAACAAGGTTCTCATTATTTCTTTTCATAGACACTGAACTTACTAATTTTTTGGCTTAAATTTTTGAATGAGAAATATTAGTTATTGTAAACTAGTTGTACATGAAAAACACTTTTAAAATATAAAATATAAGGTTCTTATTTTTTGATTTCATAGACACTAAACTTACTCATTTTTTTGGCTTAAACATTTGAGTGAGAAATATAAGTTATTCCAAACTAGTCAGGCGACGTGAAAAGCACTTTTAAAATATATCAGGTAGAATGGGTGGATTAGGATATGTCCCTATCTATCCCCCTATCTACGGGAATCTATATTCTGTGTGTGTGTGTGTGTGTGTGTGTGTGTGTGTGTGTGTGTGTGTGTGTGTGTGTGTGTGGATATTGGCGGTAGAGAAGATAGGTAGAATGGGTGGATTAGGATATGTCCCTATCTATCCCCCTATCTACGGGAATCTATATTCTGTGGCTCCCCATCTGCCCATAGATCTAAATCGACGCAGTCCCCTCCCCCCCTTTATTCAGTAAAGTTATTTCCCTCTCCATACACACCTACAAATTTGTTTTATACGTAATGCTATGTTGGGGAGGATGAGATGAGCCTTAGGATGCCTAGCTGTTCAAACAATGAAAAAATTCAAATTTGTTAATTAAAATCCTTGGTGGACATACATGGAAAAAACACTGCCAAAACAAAAGAGAAAAACATAGAGTATGAAATTTAGTGCAGCGCTCCATGGAAAAAAACATTAAGGTGATTGTCGAATTCGGTCTACGCCCAAGCATTAATCCGCACTTACATGAAATAAAAACACGATATTTTATTGAGTATTATGTAAGTAACTAGGTCTTTCAAAAATGAGAGGATTAGGTGTGATAGTGAAACAGGCTATTACGAATTGGATGCAAAAAAGAGTGAAAGAAAGAAGACAAGTTCAGACACTGAGAGAAATTAGAAGTAGAGTTGTTTCCATGAAACTATGTCCTATTTCGAAAACCAACACCCAGGTATTCCTATCCTTCTGCTACGCAGTACGTCTAAAGATGTTGCAGATCCCATTTTATCAAATAAAGCATACATGGAGGATATATCCAACCTTCTCAGCTTATTTCCTAGCCTAGAATCAGGTTAGACATATAGACCGCATACATTAAGTCATTCTTATCTCACTATTGTTTACCACTTGTATCCATGTCTGTGCAAAAAATATTTTTCTTATACGAGTTGGGATCTGATATTAAATTTTAAAAAAATCCTACTCTTAAGATTTAAATTCTATTAAATCAAGGGGTATAAGGGATTAAAATATAAAGTGGCCACTAAAATATATTGGACATTCATATGATTATGATGTTGCTTAGCATAGACTAGAGTTATGGAATTTTCTAGAAACCCTAAGTTTAGATATTGTCATATGGACATTGTTATTTTGATTAGTTAATTTAAAGAGACAGTATGGATGTTAGACTTATGACATGGTTACAAGATGGATTATATGCATATTTGGATATATTCATATTGTTGATTTTGGGCTTATATTGGAGTAATGCATTTAATTTCGCTAATTATATGAATGCTTGATGATGTAATTGATGTTGTGATCTTAGTGCTAGTTGATATAGTGATGAAATTGAAATAATTGGAATTGTGAACAATGGCGAAATAATTGTTTTGGTTTAAGTTGTGATAATTAATTATATGTATATACATGTATTTTATTATTTTGATGTTGTTAATATGGCCACGAGGCCAGAAAGGTACTGTCTTGACTTTTACAGGTGTTCACAACACAAAAAACCAAAGGGTTATAGGAGACCAACAGTAAGAGAATATGGAGCATTGGAAACATGGTCATCATGGCAACACATGTTTTCATATGTTGTTTGTTAGGAGGTCCCCATTGGGGGGTGACCTCAAAAGTGCCCTTGGGAATATATTTAATTTTGTCTTGTTGTTTTTTATTTGTGAATTATTGTATTTTTATTTTCATGTGAAGTCATTTTTATTAAGTGTGTTTAGCACCCCTCTTAAGTTAATTTAAAAGTGTTTATCTAGTGCTAATTAGGATGTGACAAAAGGGGGGGAAATAAATGTGAGTTGGTAGCTTTACATGTGTGCTGATTTGGGATGAGTTTAATGTGTTTTAGGATGTGTGTACTCAATCTTCCTTGTGAAATTCGAATTTTTACCTTCTAGGCTATTTTGGAGACTTGTGGAACAACCTAAGCTTGTCCCATACCTTTTAAATTCACTCACCCACCAAGCCTACGATGCGAGGGACTTATTTTAGGTCCTATTTTGTGTTTTAATGAAGGAAAAGGGAAATTTATTGCATTTTTCTTATATGGATAATTAAATTTTGTCCTTAAGGGGTGTGGTTTGGGTCGAGTGTGTAAGAGGGTGGTCTTTTCCCCAACCACCAATTTATTATACTTTGGGGTTTGGGTTTGACCATGGTGATGTGGGGTGGAGAAGAAATGATGTGACATGCTACATGGAGCCACATCATCTCCCTCTCCCTCTTTTCTATTTATAATAATTTTTGTGAAGTTTTGGGGATTACTTGCTTGGTTTTGGGATCTCTCATTTTTAGAAGACTTGCGTTTTGGAGTGCTTGTTGGAGTTGAAGATTGCTTGGAATTTCTTGAGCTTGGAGGATTTTGAGACTTGCTTGTGGAGTGGATTCTTGCTATGGAAAGATAGGTTCTTTACCCTTTTGTTTTCTTCCCTTGCTTTGTGTGTTCATGTGTTGAATGAATGTCTTTCTTGCTTGATGTTGTTGGGTAGTGAAATTTTCTTAGGATGTGTATGAGATAGTGAAATGGGGATGAAATTTGTTGGGAGGAATAAGAGTTTGTTTTGTATATTTAGGAGGGAGTGGGTTGGATGCCCCACCTTTTTTTCATCTTGTTATTTTGGTTATTGTGGGAGACATAAGAGAAAAGGAGGTATAAGAGTGAGGGAGGCATAAGAGATATATTTTTATTTGTGGGGAGGCATAAGATATTTTGGGGTTGATTATGTTTTGGAGGTTTTTTTTGAGGTGGGAATCCAAAATCTTGGGAGGCACAAGGGTATCCCCATATTCCTTTCTCTACTTGGCTTGTTTTAGAGCCAATGTGTTGGGAAGTTCATGTATTGAAAAATGAATGTTTTGTTGTTATTGTGCTTGTGTGAGTGTTGCTGGAAAGTAAAAGTGGAAGCCTTGTCTTTGTTTTCATGGTTGTCAAATATTCCTTATTATCTCATTGTTGGGGCTCGAGGGCCAATGAGGAAGTAGGCTTCACTTCCCCATTGGAGGTATGGTTGGGTGGAGAGTGTTGCCTACTCCCCCATTTTTGGTTGTGTGTTTTATTTTGGAATATGGTGGAGTTTTGATGATGAAGGATTATTGTGCATTTGGAGAAAAGAATAATGGACCCTCTTACAAATATTTATCATATTGTCTCCATTGTGTATGGAGGGATCTTAAACTTGTATTTGTTTAAAGTGAAGTTTTATTTGATTTATTGTCAAACGTATTCTTAGTTGATATTGTAAATAAAAGCAAAAAGTGTGAAAATCATTTCATTACTTGTTAGAATGAGGAACTATAAGATTTTCAAATTGAATGAAGTCATTAGAATGTGGTTGAAAAGGAAACAACCTTGTTCTCATATTAGTTGATTTATTTTCTTCTTTAGGCATGTTTTTATTTTTCAAAACTATGGGAAATCTTGTTATAATTTCTTGTGGGAATGGTTGCAAACTTGTATTTTGTAAAAAGAAAGTAATATTTATTCCTATTGTATTAAATGAAAGGCATAGGGTAGTGAAATAAACTATATTTGTTCATCTCCTTGTATTGGTTGAAAGAAAGTTCAAATCTTATATAAATAAACAGAAAAGCCCTTAAATCCTTGGTTGTTATTAATCTTGTCAAACAATATATTGATTCCTTAAAATCTATTTGAGAAAAGGAGCTACTTAGTTACATAGTAGACTTTAGATCTTAATAATTTTATACATGTGTTGTTAAGTTAAATTAATTTCACTTTTAATTAAATATCAAAGAAAATGGTAATGATGGATGAAAAAAAGTTATAAATAAACACTTGGTAATATTTCTATCAAATTATAAAAGGTATTTTAAATGTAAAATTTAGATAAGTGAATAATATAAATATTATTACTCATTGATATTAATAATAATATTGATAAAATTAATATACATACATACATACATACATACATACATACATACATACATATATATTAATAAGTATTAAATAAAAAAAATGTTATTAAGAATATATTGGTATGGCCAAAAATTGTTGGGCCACAACCTATAATTTTAATAAGGGTCTGTCGACACTAAAATTTTCCTTCCGTAATTTCTATTTCATTAATGTATGTATTAGGAATAGGATGTTGTTAAGTATAATTAGTAGTAGCGTCTAATAGAAGATAACGGCGCCGTCAGTACGGTGCCGCCAATAATGTGGAGTATGGTAACAGTCAAAGTACAATAGGAATGTTGTAAAAAGTAAATATTTGTCGTAAGTGGTTTGGTAATGTTAAAATGTCAAAGTTTGGGTAATTAGAGAAGTAGGGTCTACATGATTAGGAATTAGAAATATTATATTGGTAATAAAGACAAGGAGTGAGGTCATAAATATTTTGTGTATTTTATTTGTAAAAAGTCTAAAAATGTGGAACCCATGTAAAATGATAAGGTTTATCTTATCTTAACAGATAAGCTTACATGTACAGATAAGAGTTAAGGTATGGAATATGATTTGTCAGAGTGGATTTCTTATCCTATCTTAGAGATAAGATGGATAAGCCTGGAAGTTCTATAAATAGAGAGGCCACCCCTCTCATTTAGCATAGAAGGAAGTAGTGAGAAATATTGTAGGAAGTGTGTGAAGGAAGCCATCAGTTTAAAGGTGTGTTGAAGAAGCCATTAAGAGGTGTAATTGTAAAGTTTCTCCCATTGTCTTGGTGAAAGGCAAGTGAAGTCAATAACACTTAAAGTACCTCATGGGTGAGATTGTAACAGTTTCATGTTAATATTATAATTTATTTTGATATTTCAGATTTTTCATCATTCTGTCTTATCATAGTCGATGGTATTCTTGTGTTATGTTGTTGTTTTGTTTCCAGATTACATCCACCAAACTAAAGGCTGTGCATTAGTAAATAATCATAGCATGAGGAGTTCTCGGTGAAGAATTATCATAGTGCCGGATTGGTGATGACATTTTGGTTCCGTTGCCAGGACCATTCCTCGTTGGTGGATTTTCTGGAGAGATATTCCCATTTAGTCAAAAATCAATTAGAGGGTAACCTTGTTTTTACTGTGCATAGTAGTTACCATGGTAAAGTCATTTTTGCCATGAATAGTAGTTACCATGGTAAAGTTATTTTTGCTGGAATAGTATTTACCACAGTAAAGTCACTTTTTACCATGAATAGTATTTACCGCAGTAACTTCACTTTTTACCGTGAATAGTATTTACCGTAGTAACTTCACTTTTTACCGTGAATAGTGTTTACCACAGTAAAGTCATTTTTTACCGCAGTAAGTCAAGTTTTACCACAGTTTACCGTGGTCATTTCTATTTTACTATAGAAAGGTGTAAAGTCACTTTCTAGTATAGTGATTCCAATTATTTGTACACATAAGTCTTGTTGATTGTACTTGTGAGTTGGTATTTCACGGTGGTTACTTTTGAAAATGGGAAAGATTCCTATTTTTTTAGCTCAATCTAATGAAGATGCTTCTTCTTTCATTCAAGAGTTTAAGCGATCTTGTATTTGTAATGGCCTTATAAGAAGGGAACAATGGACTGAATTTTTTCCTATCTTTTTGGATGGTTTAGCACTTAGGTGGTTTGAAACACTAGGTGATAATGTGAAAAATTCGTAGGATTTATTAACTGAAAGTTTTCTTGAAGAATTTGGTGAACAACAAAAATATGCAAATCTCATGATCGAGATCACAAAGCTATCCCAAGGAGAGAAGGAGAAGATACGGGATTATCATGCTCGTGTTCTAGAGCTAAGGAGGAAGCTTGATGCCCAGATCTGGAAGGAAGGACTAGCGGATGGGTTGATGAATGGCGTGGATAATCTCCTCTGTAAGCACTTCATTCTTGGGATGAAGCCAGAGATCAGACAACGAGTGAAGTATGACCGCCCAACTACCATTGAACAAGCAAAGGAGATTACAAGAAAGCAATAAGAAAGCATGGAAGAGGAGCCCAAAGAAATTGTTGCTAAAGTAGAGCCTACATCAGCACCTTTGGTCCAGAATCTACAACCACTCCCGGTGAGCACAAATATTTCTCCTAGTACATCTACTGAGTATGAAGATCTGCTCAAAAAGATGGGTCAGTTAACTATTAATCTTCTTTAAGGAAAGGAATTTAGTTCTAAGGGAGGAGATAGAGGTCCAAAAAGAAATATTTCTGAAGTTGTTTGTTATGGTTGTTATAAAAAGGGTCATTATAAGTATAATTGTCCAGATAGAGCTTCTGCATCTGGTAAAGGAGATAATGATAAAGGAAAAGCACCTGTGAATTCTTTTGATGTAGTAGATAAGAGCAGAAATAATGAAGTAGATGTGTTTGTAACAAAAAGAAAGAAAGAAAAAGATAATCAAGATGGAAATGATCCTAAGAAGATGAAAGAAGAAACTAGTAAGAAACATAGGAGAAGAAAGTTGGGTGTGCAGGATTTTTTGATTTCACAGGGGCAAGGAGCATACTCCATCTTAGAAGATCTATCCAAAAGGCCTGCAAATATTACATATGGTCAAATCTTGGCTATGTCTTCTGAGAAGAGGTGGGAGTTGCGAGGTGGAATCAATGCTCGAAGAAGGAAGGAGGTTGAGGTCCCTATTTTGGAGGCAGAGGTAGATCCCTATGCTCCACAAGCTGAGGTATTATGTAATGGTATTTTAATTCATGATGTCTTAGTTGATGGAGGTGCTGCAGTTAATGTAATGACCAAGTCTGTAATGAATATGTTGGGTTTAAAAATTGATCGCCCTTCAACACTTATGTTAAGGTCATTAAATAAAGGAAAAACTAAACCAGAAGGTGTAGTTTCAAATGTGGCAATATCTGTTATGGGTGTGGTATGTGTGGTAGACTTTCAGGTGATGAAAAATGGTACTGTTGCATACCCAATGCTGCTGGGAAGACCATGGCTAAGGAGAGTTCATGCAAGAAACTACTGGAATGAAGGTTTCATGGCACTTGGACGTGGTAGAGAGAGGGTGAAGATAAATGTGATCCCTCGACATCATAAGGCAGAACCTGTGGATTCAAGTGATGAAACTGATGATTGGACATCCTCTTATTACTCTAGTACCAGTGAAGTGGACACTGAAGATGAAGAAAGCGAGGTGGATGTTTCAGTCATGGATATCCTTCCAGTCACACCAACTCATGACCCCATAAAATTATTTGAAGAAGAAGTTGATGATCGTCTCCAACAAATAAAGATTGGTGATGCTGTGATGGAGAGTGAGAAGGAATCCTACCTCCAGCTCTTTCGAAGGTACATACACCTATTCACTTTTGATTACAAGGAACTCCGTCAAGTAAGTTGGGTAGAACATTGTATTTAGCTGGTAGATGGTGCTAAGCCCATAAAGCAAATGCCATATAGAATGAATCCTAATTTTTCCAAGACTGTAAAAGAAGAAATAGATAAGTTGCTTGATGCAGGATTCATATTTGATGTGGAGAATTCAGAATGGGTTTCTCCCATTGTGATCTCAATAAAAAAGAGTGGGAAGCTACGCATTTGTGTTGATTACAGGAAGCTCAATAAGGCAACAAAGAAGAATCATTACCCTCTTCCATTTTCAGATCAGATCTTGGACGAAGTAGCTGGCCAGGAGTGCTATAGTTTTGTTGATAGATATAGCGGCTACAACCAAGTTCGTATAGCAGAGAAAGATCAGCTGAAGACCACGTTCACCAATCCTTGGGGAACGTTTACTTATAGAGTTATGCCTTTTGGGTTGTGTAATGCTCCAGCAACATTCCAGCGTTTGATGAATAGGGTGTTTGAACCCTACATTGGGACCTTCATCAGAGTATTTTTAGATGATTTTTACATCTATGGGAGCAAGTTGGACCACCTGCACCAAATGGAGATAACATTTCGAAGGTTAGGTGAAGCACAAGCCTCACTAAACCCTACAAAGTGTGTCTTTGGATGTTCTAAAGGTGTTTTGTTAGGGCATGTTGTATCCAGAGATGGTATTGGTACTGATCCTGATAAAGTTTCAAAAATAAAAGATTTACCATTTCCTCTTAATAGAAGTAAGTTGAGATCATTTTTAGGCCATGTGGGTTACTATAGAAGGTTCATCAAGAATTTCTTAAAGATTGCACAACCACTAACCCAGTTCTTGAAGAAGGATGTTACTTATGAACCAGGAAATAAGGCGCATGGAGCTTTTGGACAATTGAAGGAAGCCCTGGTGTCTTCACCTGTTTTGAAGAATCCAGATTGGAGCAAGCCATTCATTGTGTACACTGATGCCTCAGATGTAGCACTAGGAAGTACTTTGAGCCAAAAGGATGAAAATGGGAATGAACATCCAATTTATTTTGGGAGCAGACAAATGAGCAGTGCTGAGGTAAATTATACTATAACTGAAAAAGAGGCTCTAGCTATCATTTTTTCTGTAAAGAAGTTTAGAAATTACTTGCTAGGGCAAAAATTTCTAGTTATAACAGATCATCAGGCTCTAAAATACATTGTAAATAAGCCTAACCCATCAGGGAGGATAGCAAGATGGATAATTTTGCTACAAGAGTTTGAATTTGATATTATAGATAGGCCAGGAAAGAAGCATGTCAATGCAGATGCACTCTCTCAAGCCTATGATGGTTTAGGATCATCTTGTGATGATGATGATTTCCCCGATGCAACATTGTTATCCCTTGACACAATCCCTAGTGAATACATAGATATTTGGAATTATCTGAATGAATTCAAGTTTCCTGATGGTGCCAATGCAAAGACTAAGAGAAAGATTACTCAAGCCAGTCGTCCATATTCTATTCTGCATTGAGTATTATTTCGAATAGGACCTAATGGACAGTACAAGAGGGCAGTTGGACGTGATCAAGGGAAGGAACTGCTAGAAAAATTCCACAATGGTACATGTGGAGGGCACTTCTCTGGACAACTTACAGAAAGAAGGATCTTAGATGCAGGTTATCACTGGCCCACTCTTTTTAAAGATTGTTATAATTATTGTAAGACATATGATATTTGTCAAACACATGGTAACCGTAAGACTTCATCAACTCCATTATGTCCTATTCGTCCCCTTAGTCCATTTGAAAAGTGGGGAATAGACATTATAGGTCCACTTCCAACTACATCAATCCAAAATAAGTATATTGTAGTTGCCACAGATTATTTAACCAAGTGGGTTGAAGCTAGGCCATTGAAAACAACTTCCATGGATGAAGTGGCAAGGTTCATGTATGAACGCATTGTCACCATATTTGGTTGCCCATTAGAAATTGTAATAGATCAAGGAAGCCACTTCATTAATGAGGTGGTAGAAGCCCTAGTCAATAAGTTTTCTATTAAGCACAGGAAGGCAACAACATACAAGCCAAGCACAAATGGACAAGTGGAACGAACAAATTTTGTGTTGTGTCAAATTCTAGCAAAAGATGCAGCCTTGCAGATACATAAATGGGATAAAAGGATTCATGCAGCATTGTGGGCATATAGGGCAACATCAAAGTCAACAACATGATACTCCCCATTTCAGTTGGCCTATGGCATTGATCCAGTTATTCCTATTGAGTTTGATATTCCCACTGTGAGAGTTATGAAAAATGAAAGGATGGATGAAAGTGATTCAGTAAAAGAAAGGTTGGTACATCTTCATTTGCTGGAGAAAATGAGAGAAATAGAAAAGGATACAAGCCATAAGAAGAAAATGAAGCAGAAGGAATACTTTGATCAAAAGATCCAGTGGTCTCGATTTCATGTGAATGACTTGTTTCTAGTATATGATTCCAGATACAAAAAAAGAAGACAGAGGAAATTTCTTCCAAAATGGATGGGGCCCTACAAAATAGCAGCTGTGCATGAAAATGGTACGTACCGACTGGAGGAATTGGATGGCACTCCCATTACGAAATGGGTCAACCACGACAAGTTGAAGATTTTCCAAGCACCAGAATAGTCTACTCCGAGGACGGAGTAGAAGCTAGGAAGGGGGAAGATGTGACACTAAAATTTTCCTCCGTAATTTCTATTTCATTAATGTATGTATTAGGAATAGGATGTTGTTAAGTATAATTAGTAGTAGCATCTGATAGAAGATAACGGCGCCGCCAGTACGGTGCCGCCAATAATGTGGAGTACGGTAATAGTCAAAGTACAATAGGAATGTTGTAAAAAGTAAATATTTGTCGTAAGTGGTTCGGTAATGTTAAAATGTCAACGTTTGGGTAATTAGAGAAGTAGGGTCTACATGATTAGGAATTATAAATATTATATTGGTAATAAAGACAAGGAGTGAGGTCATAAATATTTTGTGTATTTTATTTGTAAAAAGTCTAAAAATGTGGAACCCATGTAAAATGATAAGGTTTATCTTATCTTAACAGATAAGCTTACATGTACAGATAAGAGTTAAGGTATGGAATATGATTCGTCAGAGTGGATTTCTTATCCTATCTTAGAGATAAGATGGATAAGCCTGGAAGTTTTATAAAAAGAGAGGCCAGCCCCCTCATTTAGCATAGAAGGAAGTAGTGAGAAATATTGTAGGAAGTGTGTGAAGGAAGCCATCAGTTTAAAGGTGTGTTGAAGAAGCCATTAAGAGGTGTAATTGTAAAGTTTCTCCCATAGTCTTAGTGAAAGGCAAGTGAAGTCAATAACACTTGAAGTACCTCATGGGTGAGATTGTAACAGTTTCATGTTAATATTATAATTTATTTTGATATTTCAGATTTGTCATCATTCTGTCTTATCATAGTTGATGGTATTCTTGTGTTATGTTGTTGTTTTGTTTCCAGATTACATCCACAAAATAAAGGCTGTGCATTAGTAAATAATCATAGCACGAGGAGTTCCCGGTGAAGAATTATCATAGTGCCGGATTGGTGATGACAGGTCGGGGGGAGGGTCTTCGACCCCACCCCCACCTGATTATTAAATGGGATGGGGGGTGGGGTCGGTGAGCCTCCCCCAACCAAAACAACTTTCCATCATACAATAAAACACCATGTAGGCACTCACGTTTTGCGTAGTCTGCCCTCTGTTATAATGCCTGGCCTGTGTGGTCTTTCCGTGACCAAGACTTGAAAAATGGTATATATATATATATATAAACATATATAATATCATATAATATCATATATGTGGGTTTTTTGTATATATAATATCATGATATTACACACACACACACACACACACACACATATATACAAATGTATATATACTTTTGTCTCCAAGTATATACTTACACCATTATGTTTATATTTCTCTAAAATAGGGTAAATACCCATTTTCCCATTTTGGAAATTACATTAATAAGTAACAGAAACAATTTTTTTAATAAATACATACAACCCTAGAAGAGGGTGTAAATAGAACTAAAAATGAAAGGAAGAATGTGCATCCTTCCATGAGCTTGATTTTTCCTCTCAATGCTTCCACCTCCCTCTCCACCAATTTGCAAAACAAAAAGAAGAAACAATAAGTCAAATGAAAAGAGAAAAGATCCTTTCATAAGCAAGTTTAGGGTTAGTTGAATCCCTAAATCCCAGGGCTCCAAATGAATCCATCTAATGGATGAGATTCATCCCTACAAAAATTAGGTGGGAAGTGGGTGAGAGAAATTTCAAATTTAATTTGCATGGGTAGACTTTATTTTGGGGCCACTCTAGTATGTGTAGGGGGTGTTATTACTTTTCTAACCCAAGTGCCTTATTAGAGATCTTGTTATTTAATGCAAGATTTGAACCTTTTATGGGTATAATAGAACTTTATTATTTAATTAATAGACCAGAATACCCTTGGGATTAATTTGAGAAAGTTTAATTAAGGTGGAATTAAATTGTATTAAAACAAATTATAGGGGAGCCCAAGTCTTGGTTTAGACTAACTAATTTTATTAAATAGTATTGAGAGATTTTATTATTTTATTTAAAGGGAGATCTAAGGGAAAATTAATAATATTAATTTAATGTAATTTTAAAACAAGAAAGTGTGACCGTAAATTTTAACCTTATGTTGTGAGTAGGTTTTTCAAAAAAAATAAATTATTCCATAATTTTTCTAGTTGCCCTAGGTTTGTATTGGGTTTTGTGTGGGTAAATTTGTGGGCATTACACTTGGTATCAGAGTCATGGGTTCAAAGCTTGGACCCTTGGGCACACTTAAAAACATGAGACATGAATATTTAAACCTAGTGTGACTATATACCTAGAAAACAACATTGTAGGATATTTGTATAATACATGTCAAACTTAGATAACTGAAATAAAACCTAGAATGATGAAGTAACTCTCGCCTTGGTCTGTGTAGGAGGCGCGGACCAGATGAGGGGTTCTTGCACGTAGACCTAGACTTTCTAGCTCCAGATCAGGATGTAGTGGAAGATTTTACCTTAGATATTATAGACGCTAAGGATGTCAATGCCATTACATGGAGGATACTTAGGAGTATGACCTTCCAGACATGATAGAGAGCCATCAGTAGAGGCTCATGCATCTCCTTGAAATAATGATGAGCATAGGGCAGAGAACTCCTGCATGGAGTCAGTTAGAGTCAGGAGTCACCTCAGAGGGGACATGGAGATAAGATTTCAGGACACAGATACAGATCTTTCAGAGCCCTAGGCCGAGGGAGGAGCATTACAGAGAGACCTAGGGGTCAAAATTCATCAACTACAGATCATATCAAGGAGATCCTGAAGCTACAAATGTCTTATTATTCTGGAGATACAAGTGGTTTTCAGACAGAGGCTTGGTTAGTGAGCTTGAGTGGTGCTTCAAGATTTTCCCATGTACTAACAACACAAAAGCTTGTGTTACAATTCATCTTCTGAGGGATGGAGCAATGTTCTAGTGGAGGACTGAGGAGCAGAAGCTCCACATAGACTTAGAGATAGTTACCATAGGTAGCTCTTCGAGGAGTGGTTTAGGAGCATATACTTATCCAAGAGGTTTATTCAGTAGAGGATAGATGAGTTCCATGACCTATGTCAAGCATCCATGACTGTAGACAGAGTATTGAGAGTCAATTTACTGGACCTACTTCTATATTTTGACTATATGTAGGATGAGTAAGTCAGGATTCACAGGTTCATCAGGGGCCTGAATTTGGATTTGGGAGGTGCGGTATGCATTCATTTCCTTTATAACTTAGCAGAGGATGTTGAGAAGGCCTACATTACAGAAGAGACTAGGGGGAAGACTCAGCAGGCCAGGGATAGAGTGCAGAGCCAAATCCAAAGATGCAGGATAGGAGGTCGAGGGGGTCAGCTCCTCCTTCTCATGGTGGACATGGTTCTGCAGAGTCTTCATTTAAGCCACCATACATAGCCACCTTAACAATAGTAGTGTTGACAGATAAGGAGTCCACCATTCATACCTCCATAAATATTTGATGCTCAGAGGGGACAAAGTATGGGGCCTCCCCCTAGGGGTCCCATTAGGACACATATGCACTGAGAGCTTAGTCAACAGGATCTCGTTAGCAGTGACCTTAGTAGTCCATAGCCAGATCATCAGGATCCATGACACAGACCACTAGAGTATCGGTTGGAGCCATCCATCTCATTAGAGAGGACCATGAAATTGTTATGGATGTGGTGTTCTTGGACATCATTAGAGAGAGTGCCCACAAAACCCTAGTAACAAGGGTAAGGCACTGATTTCAGAGCCTACAATTGGTGACATGGGATGTAGCCATCAGATATATGTAGTGGTTGAGAACTACCAGGATGAGCATCAAGGAACTGTGATAGAGACTACATGTAGCATTGGTGGTATTCCTACCTCTATTCTATTTGATTCTAGTTCATCCGATTCCTTTATTGCACCATATTTAGTAGAGAATTGCAGGCTATGGTAGTTAGAAAACGCCTTAGTTGGGATGTTGAGATGGCTTCTGGAGCCAAAATCTCTGTAGACTCCTTAGTTAAGGAGTGTGTAGTGGATTTGGGACCCTTCACCACTACCTCAGATCTTAAAAGTATCCTTCCGTTGGGTTCATATGGATTCATCTTGGGCATGGATTGGTTATCTGCACATAGAGCCAGAGTGGATTTTACCATAAGACTATATCATGTACAAATGATTTGGGAGTTGAGTCAGTGATAGCTTTGAAGTTAGGAGACCCATTTCTATCCAACTATTTCTACAATATGTAGCTTAAGCGGTGTGCACGATGTGGGTGTCAGTTATATGCTATTACTGTTAGTGATAGGTTAGAGGATGGGGCTAGTGGACCTTCACTTGATGAATCACCCATCTTGCAGGAGTTTTCTAATGTGTTTCCTAGTGAGCTTCCAGGGATGCCTCCCCCATGTGAGATAGACTTCCACATTGACTTGGTTCCAGAGCAGAACCTATCTCACGTGCTCCTTATAGGATGACCACACCTGAGCTTTGTGAGCTTCAAGTTAATCTTGAAGGGCCTTCTTGAGAAAGGCCTAATCTATCCTAGTGTATCCCCTTGGGGTGCACCAGTGATTTTTTTAAGAAGAAGGATGTGGATCCTTATGGTTGTGTGTGGACTACAGATAGTGAACAAAGTAACGATCAAGAATCGTTACCCCCTTCCTCGCATTGATGATTTTTTTGATCAGATGAAGGGGAACAACTATTTTATAAGATTGATCTTAAGTCCAGATACCATTAGTTGAGGATTGCAAAGGTAGATATCCACAAGTCAACTTTCTGCATGAGATATGGGCACTATGAGTTCACAGTTGTGCCCTTTGGTTTGATGAAACCCCCATAGTGTTCATGAGCTTGATGAATAGGGTGTTTACATGTTTTTGGATCTCTTCATGCTCATATTTCTTGATGACATTATGATATACTCACATACACATGAGGAGCACATGAGGAGCACCTTCGTCAGGTTCTTCAGTGTCTTTGTGAGCAGCAACTTTACGGGAACCTAGAGAAGTGTGCATTCTTTCAGTCAGAGGTGCAATATTTGGGTCACATCATTTCTGGGGAAGGTATCGCAGTTGATCCTTCCAAGATTAGAGCCATTATGGATTGGCCAACACCCACTAGTGTGACCAAGGTGTGTACAGTTTCATGGGTTTGGTAGGATACTACAGGATATTTGTTTAGGACTTTTCTCAGGTTACACACCCCATCACTTCCCTTCAGTGGAAAGGGAAGAAGTTCTTATGGTCAGATAGATGTGAGTAGGCCTTCAAGACACTGAAGGAATGCCTCATGATAACACCTATTCTTGTAGTGCCAGACCCTCAGGGTGAGTTCTTTGTTTACACAGATGCTTCTTTGGTAGGACTAGGAGGTGTGTTGATGCAGGAGGGAATTTAGTGGTTACTTTTGAGTCTCACAAACTCAAGGATTATGAGCTCAATTATCTGACTCATGACCTTGAGCTTGCAGCGGTTGTTCATGCCTTGGTTCGGTGGAGACATTTCCTTCTTGGCCAGAGATTTACACTTAGGACTGATCACTTGAGTCTTCGCCACCTCTTCATGCAGCCCAATCTCAACGCTCATCAGTGGCATTGGATGGAGTTGCTTTGTGAGTACGACATGGAGATAGAGCATGTGAAGGGGAAGGAGAATGTGGTTACAGATGCCTTGAGTAGATGGAGACATGTGGTTATGGCTACTTCAGTGGGTACAAATTTACAGAGCAGGATTTTGTAGCAGCTTCCTCACGACAACTTCTACCTTGCAGCTAGATCATAGATTGAGTCTCAGAGGCCCCTTGAGGGGAAATTTGATGGATTTTCATTAGAGGTAGATGGTCTTCTCAGACATAGAGGTTGGATATATGTTCCTAGAGATGGAGGCTTGAGACAGGATATTTTGATAGAGGCTCATCATGCACCTTATTCAGCCCATCCCGGGGTGAAGAAGATGCATGCCACCTTGAGAAAGCTGTACCATTGGAGGGGACTATGGAGAGACGTAGCTCAGTTTGTGTCATGTTATTTAGAGTGTTAGAAGGTGAAGGCCAAGCATCAGCACCCAGCTGGCCTTCTCTTCCCTCATGCCATACCAGAGTGGAAATGGGACACCATTTCCATGGATTTCATAGTTGGGTTACCAACGTTGAAGATACCACCATGATGCCATCATGGTCACGGTGGATAAATTGATGAAAGTGGCTCACTTTTCTCTAGTGAAGACCACCTACATAGCTAGTGCAGTGGCATGAGTATACCTTGATGAGATTGTCAGATTATATGGGATTCCATGGAAGATCATTTGTGACCACGATCCCTTGTACACTTCTCACTTCTGGACTACCATGCAACATGCTCTTGAGATGAAGATCAACTTCAGTACAACTTATCACCCTGAGACAGATGGACAGACAAAGTGGGTGAATCAGATCTTGGAGGACATGCTTAGGATGTACGTCATGGACCATCAGTCGAGGTGGGAGGAGTACTTGTATTTGGTGGAGTTTTCCTACAATAACAGTTTTTAGAGTTCAATAGGCATGGATCCTTTTCAGGAACTGTATGGTAGAGAGTGTAGGACACCACTGAGTTGGGACAAGATTAGAGGACAAGGTTTCTCTTGGGCCAGACTTTACTACAGGATATGGAGCAGTAGGTTGTTATGATCAGGAAGAGATTACAGGAGGCTCAGGATAGGCAGAAGAAGTATGTGGATCAGCATAGGAAAGATCATAGTTTTGAGGTGGGCATGAAGGTGTTTCTTCGTGTCAGGCCTCATAAGAGCCCTATCTGTTACAGGAAAAGGCTCTAAGCTTGCTCCTAGATTTGTGGGTCCCTTTGAGATCTTGGAGCGTATCGGTCCTTTGGCCTATCATCTAGCATTGCCACCCATCTTGTCTCGCATCCATGATGTATTTCATGTTTCTGTACTTAGGAGGTACATTGCAGATCCTTCTCATGTATTAGATTGGACCTCATTACAAGTGCAGGATCAGGGGTAGGTGATGGTGGAGCCCATCTGTATTTTAGAGTGCAAGACCCTGGGCCTTTGAGGTAGAGAGATTGATCAGGTTCACATTCAGTGGGATAGATACGACAAGACAACAACTATGTGGGAGGATGCCACACCTCTGAGAGCATAGTTCCCACATTTGTTCTAGTGACTTCCAGGAGGAAGTTCGAAGTCTAAGGGGAGGGGATGTAGTGCCCACTCCTCTTCGACATTTATATGATTATGATGTTGCTTAGCATAGACTAGAGTTATGGACTTTTCTATCACAGTTTAGATATTGACAGATGGACATTGTTATTTTGATTAGTTAATTTATAGACAGTATGGATGTTAGACTTATGACATGATTTATAGGATGGATTATATGCATATTTGGATATATCAAATTGTTGATTTTGAGCTTATATTGGACTAATGCATTTATTTTCTAATTATATGATGCTAGATGATGTATTTGATGTCGTGATCTTATTGCTAGTTGATAAAGTAATGAAATTGAAATAATTGGAATTGTGAACAATGGAAAATTACTTGTCTTGGTTTAAGTTGTGATAATTGATTATATGTATATGCATGTATTTTATTATTTTGATGTTGTTAATATGGCCACGAGGCCAGAAAGGTATTGTCTTGACTTTTGCAGGTGTTCGCAACACAATAAACCAAAGGGGGATAGGAGACCAACAGTGAGAGAATATGGAGTATTGGCAACAGGTCACCATGGCAACACATGTTTTCATATGTTGTTTGTTGTTGTAGTTTGTTAGGAGGTCCCCATTGGGGGGTGACCTCAAAAGTGACCTTGGGAATGTTTTTAATTTTGTCTTGTTGATTTTATTTAATTGTGAGTTATTGTATTTTTATTTGCATGTGGAGTCACTTTTATTAATTGTGTTTAGCACCCCTCTTAAGTTAATTTAAAAGTGTTTATCTAGTGCTAATTAGGATGTGACAAAAATAAGGGAAATAAATGTGAGTTGGTAGCCTTAATGTGTGTTGGTTTGGGATGAATTTAATTTGTTTTGGGTTAGTGTGTACTCAATCTTCCTTGTGAAATTCGGATTTTGACCTTCTAGGCTATTTTGGAGACTTGTGGGACAAGCTAAGCTTGTCCCACACCTTTTAAAGTCACCCACCCACCTAGCCTATGATGTGAGGGACTTATTTTAGGTCCTATTTTGTGTTTTAATGAAGGAAAAGGGAAATTGATTGCACTTTTCTTACATGGGTAATTAATTTTGTCCTTAAGGGGTGTGGGTTGGGTTGAGTGTGTAAGAGGGTGGTCTTTTCCCCAACCACCAATTTATTATGCTTTGGGGTATGGGTTTGACTTTGGTGATGTGGGATGGAGAAGAAATGATGTGGCATCCTACATGGAGCCACATCATCTCCCTCTCCCTCTTTTCTATTTATTATAATTTTTGTGAAGTTTTGGGGGTTACTTGCTTGGTTTTGGCTCTCTCATTTTGGGAATGCTTTTTTTGGAGTGCTTGTTGGAGTTGAAGATTGCTTGGAATTTCTTGAGCTTGGAGGATTTTGGGACTTTCTTGTGAAGTGGATTCTTGCTATGGCAAGGTAGGGTCTTGCACCCTTGGTTTTCTTCTCTTTCCTTGTATGTTTATGTGTTGAATGAATGTGTTTTCTTGCTTGATGTTGTTGGGTAGTGAAATGTCCTTAGGATGTGTATGAGATAGTGAAATGGGGATGAAATTTTTTGGGAGGCATAAGAGTTTCTTTTGGGTATTTAGGAGGGAGTGGGTTGGATGCCCCACCTTGTTCTCATCTTGTTATTTTGTTCATTGTGGGAGACATAAGAGAGAGGGAGGCATAAGAGTGAGGGAGGCATAAGAGATATATTTTTATTTGTAGGGAGGCATAAGAGATTTTGGGGTTGATTGTGTTTTGGAGGTTTTTGAGGTGGGCATCCAAACCCTTGGGAGGCACAAGGGTATCCCCATATTCCTTTCTCTACTTGGCTTGTTTTAGAGCCATTGTTTTGGGAAGTTTTTGTGTTTAAAAATGAGTGTTTTGTGGTTATTTTCTTGTGTGAATGTTGCTTGAAAGTAAATGTGGAAGCCTTGTATTTTGTTGCCATGGTTGTCAAATATTCCTATTGTCTCATTGTTGGGGCTCGGGGGCCAATGAGGAAGTAGGCTTCACTTCCTCATTGGAGTAATGGTTGGGTGGAGAGTGTTGCCTACTCCCCCATTTTTGGTTGTGTGTTTGATCTTGGAAGAAGGTGGAGTTTAAATGATGAAGGCTTCTTGTAGCATTTGGAGAAAATAATCAAAACTCTCTTGTTATATTTTATCATGTTGTCTCCATTGTGTATGGAGGGCTTGTAAACTTGTATTTGTTTAAAGTGAAGTTTTTAGTTGTTTATTATCAAAATGTAATCTTAGTTGATATTGTAAATGAAAAAAAAAGTTTGAAAATCATTTCATTACTTGTTGGAATGAGGAACTATAAGATTGTTAAATTTCTTGAAGTTCATTGAAATGTGATTGAAAAGGAAACAACCTTGTTCTCATTTTAGTTGATTTATTGTCTTCAATAGGTGTGTTGTTCTTGTTTTAAAACTATTGGAAAATCTTGTTATAATTACTTGTGGGAATGGTTGCAAACTTGTATGTTGTGAAAGAAATAAATATTAATTCCTATTGTAATACTTGAAAGGCATATGGTAATAAATAAAACTATATTTGTTCATTTCTTTGTATTGTTGAAAGAAATTTTAAACTTTATATGTGTAGATGGAAAAATCTCAAAAAATTTTTTTTTTGTTATTCACCTTGTCAAATAATATGGATTGATTTACTTAAATCTAGTTGAGTAAAGGAAATATATAGTTACAAATTAGACCATAGATTTATTGGATTATATAAATTGTTATTAAGTTAAATAAATTTATTTTTAATCAAATATTAAAGAAAATGTAATGATAAGTGAAATGTAAAATTATAAATCAACACTTGGTAATATTACTATCAAATTTTAAAAGAAATTTTAAGTGCAAGATTAAGCTTAGTTAATAATATAAATATCATTACTTCTTGATAATAGTATTAATATTAATAATAATATTGATATTAATAATTTATATATATATAATAATATATATATATATATATATATATATATTTTATATAAATATATATAACTAAAATATGTAAATATAAAAATATTTAATAAATAAACACATAACTTTTAAGGTTGCGGTCTGTATTATATGTTAATAAATAGGAAATTTGTTGGGGGGGAGGCATGTGTTGTGTAAATAGGGAAAGGGTTGGGGGGACCCCACCCCACCCCCACCCCATTAATAATGGGATGGGGGGTGGGGTTGGAGACCTCCCCCCAACCCCAAATACTTAATCCCACCAAACAATGTAACAAACTCTATATTTTCTATGCAATTGGCTTCTCTTACTGTAAACCGATTTAGACATGGGTATTCTTTTAATGGTTTGGCCAATTATCATCATACATACATACATATATATACACATATATATTATATTTTGTGTGTGGATTATGTATATATATATACCATATGTATTTATAACAAAAGTTTTTGATATATGCATATATATAATATATGGGATATATAATATATATATATGTGTATATATCAGGTGTGTGTGTATGTGTATGTATATATATATATATGTGTGTATGTATATCCCTTTTCCCCAAGTATATACATACACCATTTCTACCTATTCCTCTAAAATAGGGTAAATACCCATATGCCCATTTGGGAAATGCTAAAAAAGTAAGATAAACAAAATAAATAAATAAATACATGCAACCCTAGAAGAGGGTGTAAATAGAACTAGAAAATAAAGGAAGAATGTGCATCCTTCCATGAGCTTGAGATTGCCTCTCATGGCTTCCACCTCCTCTCCACCAATCTGCAAAACAAAAAGAAGAAACAATAAGTCAAAACAAAAGAGAAAAGAGATTTTCATAAGCATGCTTAGGGTTAGTTGAATCCCTAAATCCTAGGGCCCCAAATGAATCCATCCAATGGATGAGATTCATCCCTACAAAAAGTAGGTGGGAAGTGGGTGAGAGAAATTTCAAATTTAATTTGCATGGGTAGACTTTATTTTGGGGCCACTCTAGTATGTGTAGGGGGTGTTATTATTTTCTAACCCAAGTGTCTTATTAGAGACCTTTTTTATTTAATGCAAGCTTTGACCCTTTGTGGGTATAATAGAACTTTATTATTTAATTAAATAGACCACAATACCCTTGGGATTAATTTGAGCAAGTTTAATTAAGGTGAATTAAATTGTATTAAAAAAATATAGGGGAGCCTAAGTCTTGCTTTAGACTAACTAATTTTATTAAATGGTATTGAGAGATTTTATTATTTTATTTAAAGGGGATCTAAGGGGAAATTAATAATATTAATTTAATGTAATTTTAAAATGAGAAAGTGTGACCATAAATTTTAACCTAGTGTTGCGAGTAGGTTTGGTTTAATCACATTACAAGGAAGATCATGTTTCACTTTCCTGTGGAATAACATCTCATGATTACACTTCCCAAGGTCAAGCGTCAATTATAATTTTACTATTGTTATGTTATGATAGTTAGTTTAAGAATATGAAGGCTTTTAACATGGAAACATACTTCCTTATTTTTGTTTCTAGATTAGGTTTCCTGAGTATCATTTTCACATACACTTAAGATGGTTTTCCCTAACTAGGTTCATGTTCCTTTTGTAATGAATTTTGTATCCTATTTTTCGATAAGAACATTTGTATCCTCATGAGATTACTAGTCCCTGTCTTAGGGGATTTGTCTATAAGAACATAATCGCATAGTTTCACATCATACATCCATAACATAATAGGACAAGTGGACAGATTGACGGAGTATTCCATTGATTAAAGGGTTAATGTTAACGTTAGATTTTACACAACGTGGACCCCTCTTTCTCACCACAAGATGGTTTAAACACGTTAAATGAACGATCTAAAATTCACCTTTCTCCAAGCATATCATCTTACAGTTACATTTTCACCAACTAATCATACACTAAAATGTTGTTAAGTTTCACAATTAACACTTAGTATTGCACCATAGAACCCAAATGACAATTGAGATTGGGTATCAAGTTTATTTATGATCCCAACTCTTAATGGTGAATTTCAAGGGTACTTGATGATATTAGCCACATAACACTCTTCACTCTACACGTGTGCCCAACCAAGAGGGTTTTACACTATGTTTAATGTTGGTTTCCCCTTGGAGTATTACCTTAAGATAACACATTCTCCTTACTACACACACAACTATCGATCCTAGGAGGGAACCGCATACCCAAGATAGTTTTACCATGTGGTTTCTAATTGTCGGATTCATGACAATGTCACTAAGCATACAAGCTATGACGATAAAATCAAACATGGGATCTTATTTACTTAAACTAGGAAGTGTCACAAAGTGTAAATATTTTAAGTTCATCATACGGGTCTAGTTTTCTATGCTAAAAATAATCACACATGAAGGATAGTTATGCATGAATTTTAGACTAGGGTTGAATGTTTTGTTTAAATCTTTTTATTACATTTTCAAGGTGAGAAATACAACACACCAATTATTTAATCATCAATTGTAAACTAGAATTGCACTATAGGATATTAAATTCAATTTTATTTAACACTTATATCTTTTTTTTTACAATACAAAATTTTGAATCAACATGATACTCATGGTTAGGTACACATTTTCCAAACAATCCTAAACACTTGCAACTCATAAAAATTACAAAATTCCAATAATAAACTTTACTGTCACATAGCAATACATATATATATTTTCCATTAAGATACATAAATTACAATAATAGACAATGAGTTACAACCACACAATTTCTCCATCTTACTTGCATCCTGCAAAACCATGTGAGCATGAAATCAATGATAAATTGTTGGCCACAAGACATCCACCTAAATATAGAATAATAAATGTTTTTAGTTTTTAGTTTTACATAATAATAAAAATTGCACTCGAAGAGAGAGGGTTAGAAGCATCTATACATTTCATTTCATTTCACTTCATTTCTTAACTAAGGAGAGAGAAAGATATAGGGAAGAGAGAGAAACACTATTTTTCCAAAAGTCACATTTGACACCACAAGCCACATGAGAGAGTTTCATTCAGTTCTTTATACATTTCAATAAGTTTCTTGATGGTTTATTGTCTTGGCTAGGGTCCTGTGACCTTATTTTACATTTTTCTACTAGTTGCAAAAACGTCTCATTTTGGCTCGGAGGCTAAGAAACCACATTCAAAAACTGTCTTCTGATGAGTAAATACACAACGGGTAAATTTGTACGTGTACTCCCATATACCAAGAATTCATAGGAATTAATAGAATTCAGAAATGGAAAATGGTTTTCAATTGACGACTAGTTTTCCGAGGCCATAAGTTGTAATTGGTCTAGTTTGACCTAGTCAAACTACGATTGGAGGTCTACAAAATCCTGTTGCCAAACTATCTAGAAATGTGTTTTCCCCCAAAATATTAGAGGTTTACAAATGCAGAAAAGCACTCCTTCGCTTAGGGTCCAAATGGTGAGATCAAACGAAGGCCAACTTTTTAATTTTAGCAACTTTCTAGAACTGCAAGAATGGGGTAACATGGTTCTTAGAGGAGTGGTGAAGAGAGTAAAAATGGTCAATTGGGGTCAGTAAAAAGCTTTATGGGACTCTCCTCATAACAAGGAACACATATGATGCTTGACATCTCTTTTATGGGCTCAGAAGGTTTTTTTATACGTCTCTGAAAATTACATTTTTCTAACTTTGCAAGGTGAAAAAAAATGGTAGTTTTAGTTGACGACTCATCTAGTTCTCGCCAAAAACAATGGACACAAACACTTAATTTTGATGCCTTGGGTATGAAACCATGGTATCTTATCCAATTACAAATTAGTAATCTAATGACAAGGTTGTGAGGGGTTTTATTGTTTTGCACTAATATTCTAATTAAAAGACCCAATTGTATACTTACCCAATGGTTTATTATTCCTATTACATTGCAAATAAAGAACCAAATTATATGATAATTATAAAAGATTAAGGTAAGGATACCATGCCTGGAAATACTAGCATCCATGGTATTGAGGTGCTCCAGGTGGGTTCATATTCTGTCCAAAAGCATTTTCTTGAAATATTCAAATTCCCATACATGTTTTGAGTACACCCATCATCCACCAAACATAAATACACGTTTCATTTCTCTCCATTTCTTCAACCAATCATTGTGCATCCTTAAGTTAACTTCTTTGCAACCACACCTCATCACAGAACCTCCATTTTCACATGGGTAAATAAAAAGGTTCTCAATGGAAGCAGGACTTGACTTAGGGATTGCTAATGGCATTTGATTCTAAGCCCCAATGAAATTATAATCAAACCATTTTTATAAACTCACATCCATGGAATTTCATAGGGACACATTCCTTTGGTACATTTTTCCAAATAGTTTACAGGCATCTCTATTTGTGCAACGCTAATATCAAATTCCAAAATTGTCGAATATCCATAGTCTATTCCCAATCTCCTATTCTTTGCCACGAGTGTGGATATGTTCGTAAAGGTTAAATTTTTTCTTGAACATTACTAATGGCATTTTAAAACATGCCCATTTGATGCATCTTGAGGATATGACACCCCAAACACAACCCCATGTCATTGTTCACAACCACCTGTAGAGCAGGCTCTCCAGCAAATCTACTGTGCACACCACTTCCCACCATAAAATCCCCTAGGGTGCTTCAAAAAAATAATTGATGTCCTAAAGGACTACAATCTTCTCAGGTTTTTTGAAAAAAGATTCACTTGCCTTGTATAGGCATATGTAGGAAACTATTCTAATATCAAGCCAAGATATTTCCGAAAAATGCTCTGATGGATGTATAAAATATATTCTTGTATGGGATGGGTGCATGTTGACATGTATTATGGAGAATGGATAAGGATTTACCCACTAAATGTCTCCTAGGTACCATATGCAAGAAAATTTAAACAGAAGACAAAAATCACCTTTCCAAATGCTTAACGGGTGTTTATTTGTTGTTTGGAAGCCCCCATTTTAACACATATAAGAGGACATTAGGAAAGCATGTGGAATTTGAATTTACACCTACCAATTCCATTTTCTTGAAAGTTTCTAAGCATTTTCAACAAACCCATTTTGTGCATATCTTGCAGTCAATGTTGACCACAAAACCATGTTTTTTTAAAGACATTATGCCAAATAGTTCACCTGCCTTGTGTAAGGTTCCACATTTTGCATACACGCATACCAGAGCATTTGTAGCTACAACATCTGACAAAATTCCTCTAAATTTTATGATTTGAGGGATGTCAATACCCTGTTCCAGAGCTTGTATTTTGGCATAGGCTGGGAGTATGCAAGAAAATGTAAACTGATCAAGTTGGAGACCGGTTTTTTTCATAGGTGAAACAATGTGACTGTCTCGTGAGGAAATCCATGTCTTATGTACAATACCATAATCATATTCCATGAGAATTTGTCTCGTTCTTTCATTTTGCACCATTCCTTGCCACACCCTTCCCTCACTACAACTAAGTGATTAATGCTAAATTTACAATGTTAACTTGGTTTTAGTGTGGCCAAAGCATCTCAATCTCAATTAAATTGCATATATTACTATTACGTAAGGAATGTGATAGGTTTGCAGTGTTTTTTTTAGGTGCCCATGTGCTTTGTCAGGGATCCTCCACACACTAACCTCCTACCACACATCCTCCATTAACTCTCTCTAACCACTCCCAATCAATTCCCTCCAACGCTTCCCCCTTTTTAAATTTGATTATATTTTATTAATATTTAATGGTGGCACTAAAAAAACAAAATTGTGAGAGCATGGTACTGATATCAAAGATGAAAATAAAAGGGAAAATATATCATTGAATTGTATACTTAGTAAATAAAATTTAGTTATAAAAAACATATACAAATATATAAATGTATTCTAAACTATTTTCTAGACTGCATACGATTGAAATAGTTTATTTTCATTGGTATATGAAAAGTTGACATTAAATTTATTGCATATGACAACTAATAACAATATAATATGGGTTAAAGTGTATGTTGTCCAAAATAGCAACCATGCTATATTGACAACTTCATTCAAGCTAAGGACTTAGGTATTTTTTGTTTTAAAATTCTTGGAGGTGAAAAAATTAGTGTTATGTGGAAATCCAAAACTTGGTGTTCCACGTATTTACATAATCCGCAAAAAAAATTCTAAGTAATTTACGGAATAAAAGGGATAAGAGAAGTGTTCTAGAGGAAAAAAATCAAGAGTTAGTATTCCATAGAAGTCAAAATGCATTGTTCCTTGGAAGTTGAAAATCTAGTCTTCTGCGGAGGTTTGATGGAACTTAGTGCTTAGTGGAGTTTAAAGAATGATAGTGTTTTATGGGTTTTCAAGTCCATGTAACTAAGGAAAACAATAAATCCATGCAAAAAAGGTAAAATCCACAAAGACATGCCATGGAGCAAGGAAACGTTGAGCACGGAGGAAAGTAAATAAAGTTGTGCAAGGTTAAGAATTCTACGAAACAAAAGAGGTCTGCATTACAAAGATTAAGGGATATGCAACATTACAATAAAATTTGGATCAACGTGGAGGTTAGAGATAATGCTGCATGTCACCAAAAGTTCATCAACTAGACATAAAACTTTGAAAGTCAAGAAGAGGCAGTAGAAAGTTAAACTATGATCGCGGATCAAGAGAAGAAAGCGAAAAAGTCTGTGAATCATAAGAAAGCTACTAAGACATGTGAAAGACCATGGAAATAAATTAAGAACAAGGTTGTGGATCACAATAAAAACATCTGAATCAGTGGAAAACAATGTGATGACAAAAAATCATCAAAAATATGCATAACTAAATAAAGTCATGTCTAATTTGAACAAGGCACTCAACCATTCCAACACCCATAATTTAATGATGAGTAGAACCCATACCTGGACTACTAAATCAATGGTGTACAATTTTAGGTGCCCATGGATGTGTGTAAACATCGAATCATGAATGGTCTATGAAAGTGGGTAGTGAGTGATTGACCCTCTTAATTTTGGTGTGATCTGATCTTTTCCTTCTCTCTTCTCTTGTTATCTATAAAAAGAAACTCAATTTCATTTGTAAAGAATATTTATCATAACTAAAAAGTCACCATGTCAAAATGGGGGCCAAGATTTCATGAGTCGTAGACCTCTAATTTGGTCACATGTAATGTGTTCAATGTCCTTCCATAATATAATGGATTATGTATACTTTGGATCAATAAATATGGTGTTGTGGTTTGTATCTACCCTCTACTTGTTCAATTGTTTCTTCTATCTATCTATTTACTTTTTTCAAATATCATGTATGGGCTATAGTTATTTGTGTGCAATGGATTGGTTTATTTAATATTGATCGATGGCATGTACATGCCCTCTCACCATGGGTTTTTATTCTTATATATTCTTCCCCTCATGGAGAGATAGACCCTTCCTTATATGGATCCATCACCATTCCCTTAGCTTAGTTTTATTTTGTAATGCCCACTCCTCTTCGACATTGATTATACTATGATTTTAATTTTGGTTGATTAGAGACGTGGTCCTGATTGTTATATCTTAGTTATCATGTTGTTAAGATATGAGGGACATCATGATTACTATTGTGTTATGTTTGTTACTTTGGATTTTCTGGATGTATCATGGACTGTTATCCCAAATTTACCCCTTGGAAAATTTGGTCAAACACGTCCCCACACATAACGAAAATATGAAGGGGATGATTTAGACCCAAAAGCTCACATTCTAGAATAAAAAATAAGGGAACATGAGAGCGTGACTCAAGGAGCGCAGGGTCAAAAGAGGCCAGCGGTGTTAAAATAGTCTAGAGTGTACATGAGAGAATTAGAGGAAGGACTCCAAGTTTCAGAATTTGCATAGGAGTTGGCTCAGAGACAAACACCAGACTCGCGAGGGGGCACCACACATCATCTTGGCACAAATTCAAGTGCCAAGTCCAAAGAATGGTACCCAAATGAGTGCCAGTCTACCATGTAGCTAGGGGTCAGGGTCAAAGTCTCGCTAATAGTTGAAAATTATCGGGTCACATAGAAGCCTCCACGCATCCCAATGACACATCTACAAGGGTCATAGTCTAAACAGGGCCCCAAAATGAGCGTTGAGCTTCCACATTTCCTAGTAGAGTCGACAGTTGAAAAGTCAAAATGAGGCAAGGTAAGCGGAAGAAGCCACGTGTCAGCACGATGCAACTTAAAAAGGTAAAATTTGGAGCGGGTTCTCAAATGTGCGTTGAGCCCCCACGTGTCCAGGGTCAGATATATGATCCCACCAAGAAAAGGGAACTTAGCCAAAATATAATGAAATAGGGCAAGCCAGCGGAAGAGGCCACATGTCTCTTTGGCACACTTTCAAGAGGCGAATCCAGAGGTAGTCCCCAAATATGCTCCAACCCTCCACATGCCTCACCCGCATAATTCCAAACTTGCGGCCTAAAAGGTAGTTCCCAAACGAGTGCCAACCCACCACATGCCTCAGAGCCTGAAAAGGTGAGGGTGGCTGTTGAAAAGTCCAAAAGTTTGCGGAGGTCTCCACATGTCGTATCCACGCAACTCCAAAGGTAAATTCTAGGGGAAGTTTCCAAACATGCACGGAGCCTCCATGTGTTCATGGTCAGACACAGTGCCTCCGCCAGCAGAAAGGACTCAAGAAGGATACAAAGGAAATAGGGGATCCCACAGACAATGCCATGTCTCTCATGTGTATAATTTTAAGAGTGAAGGCAAGCGGTGAAATCTCAAACAAGCGATGGGCTTCCACATGGCCCCTATATGAGTATACCCTTGCATACTACAAGTCGCATTAAGTGCTGCACTTGAGGAGCTTCAGATGGCCATAAATTTTGATTGGGAACTCAAATTTGGGTGGGAGAAGACTTTTTGGAAAGGTCTCAAAATCCTCTACACCATGGAGGCTTGAAAATTTAATTTTGATAGGGTTAGGTGGGTGAGAAGTAGGAAAACGTCTTACATGCTATTAATGAAGGATCTGATTGCTTTAACCACCTAGATTTGATTTGATCTGCTATTCTTCTTTCTTCGACATGCCGAGAAGACATAGGGCGTTGGACGTGATAGATTATGGGAAGATTTTCAGGGGGCATTGAGGGACTATGGTTGAGATTTCAGAGTAGGATTCAATGCATCACATGGATGGTTAGAGCAGAGTTCAATTTTCCCTCTCTCTTTCTCTGTCATTCTTCTATATATTGTAAAGGAGGGGCATATTCAAATGGTTGGTCATTGTTTCCCTCTGGCCCCCTCTCTCCTTCTTCCTTAGGCTAGAATGTGGAGTCTAATCCTCCTCTCATGGTTCTATAATGGAATTTTATTGCCTCTTTCCCACTGACGATGTATTCTGAGAACTCATGGAGCAATAAAATATGTTTTGTGCTGCATTTTTTCCATCCTTATTTTATTGTCTCTTCTTGCCTCTCATCGTTGTAGGGTATACTGTGCATATTTATGATGTCTATTATAGATTTTGGGAGCTGTGTTTAATGGGTTTGAAGTGGTTTTCTATGCGAACTCTATCTCTGATCTGTGGTGCATCTTATCCACCTCTCCTCTGCTCACCTCTCTCGAATTCAAGCAGTTTGGGTTTGTGATCAGCCACTTCCTTTTCTGGTATATCACAGCTTACTGTAGGATCTCTTTCACTCTCTCTCTCTCTCTCTCCTTGTCCCCTTGGAAAGGTTAGATTAGGATTAGGTTAGTTCTTCCTGCGCTAGAGTAGCTTGTGGTAGGTAGTTTAGGAAGAAAGAACTGGCTTTCTATGGAAGGTCATCTTAGGTTTTCAAGTCCCACAGCTTGAGACATGGTCCCATGTTGTGCAATCACACTGAGAGTATTAACTCATATAGTTACAGACATTCAGGGGTGTTGTGATTCTGCACTAACAATTTTGGCATGCCCGGCAGGACACTAAGGTTAGATCTCTCATCTTTCTAAGGTGTCTCATTATCAACAGTAAATCATAAGACACTGTGTGACCACACTAACATTTTTGGCATGCCTGGTGGGATAGGTCTGAAGCACCTTACCACTTCATCTTAGCAAGTTGGTGTGTTCCTATTAAGATTCAACCTTTTTAGGCATATGCAAGCACATCTGGCGACTCCATTTGGTCAACAACCCATCTTTAAAGTTGCATACCTTTCTCCCATCCATTTCCACCCATTTTCTTCAATCTCTTTCATATTCTACCATTCATGAAGTTGTGCAATCATGACTTCATTTCCCTCATGGAATTCACACCTACAACAGTGTAGTCCACCCCTAATGTATTTTCCAACTCCTTCATTTTAGCATTATGATCAGATCTAGAACCATTATTCTTACCCATATGAGTAGTGTCAAAGCCATTTTGTCCATGAAGCTTATCAAGAACAAGGGGACACATACAATGGTGATGGTTATGTGGAGAATTTTGGTCACTTGAAGGCATTCAGGATTGGTTGCAGGGCACCTTATCTATGGGTCAACCCTTTTCTAGGAAACTATATCTCGGAGAAAAATCTTGAATTCATGGTCAAGACGCTGCCCCAACTTACGCAATGGACTGAGGAGATAGAGGTCTGCGAAATTGGTGTAAGGGAGCCTTATCAATGGGTAAGTCATACAACATCATCTAGTAATTTTATTTTCACTCCCCAAACAACACCATCTCAACTTGAGCTTCAATTTCTAATCTTCTCATTTGCTGCACCGAGTGTTGATTCCCCTTCCCCATATTCTAGTCTTCCATCTCATTTTATTTCTTCTTCCCTTCTCCTAACTGAATATGTGTCCCCTCCACAAGATAAAAAAAAAATTCCTTCCCCTCTGCCACAAACAAGGAAACAAATAGTAGAGACCCCATCCACCACTCCTCTTGCCTTCCCAGGTCCATGTTGGGAAGGGACTCCAAAAACTAGGTAAGGAGAACATCAAGTAGAGGAACCCAACAGAGAACAAATGATGGAAAATCTGAAGAGTTGGGTTGCTAGATTTGATTTTACAAAGATTTCCTTGTTGGTTAAACCTATGGAGGAGGCTGACGTCAAGCCACAAGTAGTGGAAGTTCCAGCTACAACACAAGTAGGGGAAGAAGGAGATACTCTAAATCTAAAAGAAGAGGAGAACATTCTGGCTGTGGAGAAGGACTATGTAGTTTCAGAGGCTCCAAGTGCGGAGTAGGCCACCGAAGAACCTTCAGTTCTTCCTCCCACTTCATCCCCTTCAAGATCTGATCTTGAAGAAGATATTGAGCTTTTAAACTTCATGTTTGAAGAAGAAGGGAACCATGGTGAGCTAGTTGCAGATCGAGAGGAAACCATGGAGGAGGTTGAGCACATGCAACAGGACAACAAGGAGGTAGATTATTTTTCTAACTTGGAGGAGTGCTTTGATGGAGAGGATCCCATATAGATCACATCATTTTCTCCTCCATCATCCATTTTCCAAGAACATGAGCCTACTACCATGAAGGGGATCCTTGAATAACAACAACCTATACTTCATGATAGCCATTTTGAACCAGGGATTGAGGATCAGGGTCTTCCATGTTTCTCTCAAGAGAAGGAAGGGAAAGAGCAACAGGATGTCATCATCTCTTCCACAACATCCACCCATGAAGGTCAATAGGAAGAATCCATTCTTGGAGTTGAAATTTAGAGAAAAGGGCACACCCAAAGGACTAGACCATGCCCTCTCAGGTAATTTGATTCATTAGAGATAAGGGAGAAGCCAAAACTAGTCATGCTCACTCCAGGGCATGAGGATGAGTATTAAAGTACCAAGGGTCAGCTGCAATGCCTCTTCAGTCCAAATGCAGAAAAACTAAAAGAGGCATTTGTTTTCCCAGTTGACACCTTGATGCTATGGGTGGAAGATTGACCTCTTGTAGATTTCTCACTCATTGTAACCTCCATGTTTAGTGCTAAATCATATACATGACCGCATTTTCTGAGAAAGGGAAGCTATTTATCCCTTCCTGTGGAAGGCTTTGTTTATCTTTTCTTTGTTAGGGTTAGTATAGGAGTAGGAGTAGATTTTTCTTTCAGTAGAAGAAGTGCTTTTGTAGACTCTGCATGTCTCATTTTAGGTTTGTTTGATTTTATCTTTGTACATAGTGCGTGTTGTTGTGTTTTTTTGCTCTGAAGTTGTATCACCATGTAGTTCGATATGCCTATAGTCCATCTCTGGAATAGGTGAAGCCCTAGGTTATATAATTTTCTACTCTCAGAAGCCCCATTTCTAAGATTTTCATATAAAAATTGACAGTACAGATAACAAGGCAAGATTAGGGTCTAGAGGAGCAGGGTCTAAAGAAGGGTCACGACTAGGCTATTATTTGTGACTCCATGCCCAATGGATGCAACAAGGCTACTGGTAACTTCATCTAGTAGGAAGATGTCCACGTGAGTCACCAAAATTTTATCCCAAATTTTCGCCCCGACGAATTTGGTCAAACACACCCCCACACATAAAGAAAATATGAAGGGGACAATTCGAACCCGTGAGCTCACATTCCAAAATGACAAACACGGGGACAAGTGATCTTGACTCAAGGAGCGCAGGGTCAAAAGAGGCCAATGGCGTAAAAATATTCCAGAGCGCATATGAGTGAATTAGAGGAAGGACTCAAAGTTTTAGACTTCGCATAGGAGTTGGCTCAGGGCCAAACAGAAGACTCGTGGGGGGCACAACACGTCATCTTGGCACAACTTCAAGGGCCAAGTCCAAAGAACGGTCTCCAAATAAGTGCCATTCTTCCACATATCCAGGGGTTAGTCAAATTATCACTGATATTTGAAAAGGCTTGGGTCATGTGGAAGCCTCCACGCATCCCAAAGATGCATCTCCAAGGGTTGCAATCCAAACAGGGTCCCTAAATGAGTGCGGAGCTTCCATGTGTCCTAGGTCCCAAAAGGGACAAAGTTGACAATTGAAAAGTCAAAATGAGGCAAGGTAAGTAGAAGAAGCCACATGTCAGCACGAGACAACTTAAAAAGGTAAAATTTGGAGTGGGTTCTCAAACGTGCACTGAGCCCCCACGTGTCTAGGGTCAGATATACGGCCCCGCCAAACAAAGGGGACTTAGCAAAATACAAGGAAATAAGGCAAGCTAGCGAAAGAGGCCACATGTCTCTTCGGCGCAATTTTAAGAGGTGAATCTAGAGATGGTCCCCAAATATGCACTAGCCCTCCACATGCCTCACCCTCTCAATTCCAAAGGCGCAGGCCAAAATGTAGTTCCCAAACGAACGCCAACCTACCATGTGTCTCAAAGCCCGAAAAGGTGAGGGTGGTCATTGAAAATCCCAAAATCCTGCGGAGGTCTCCACATGTTGTATCCGTGTAACTCCAAAGGTATAGTCGGGGGGTAGTTTCCAAACATGCGTGGAGCCTCCATGTGTCTAGGGTTAGACACAGTGCCTCCGCTAGTAGAAAGGACTTAGGTAAGATACAAAGGAAATAGGGGAGCCCGCAGATGATGCCATGTGTCTCATGGGCACAATTTTAAGAGTGAAGGCAAGGGGTTAAATATCAAATGAGCACAAGGATGCCACGTGGCCCTTGTATGAATGGACCCTTGCCTATTGCAAGTTGTGCTAAGCGTCCGAACCGAGAACTTCAGATGGCCATATCTTTTGATTTGAAACTCAGATTTGGGCGGGAGAAAACTTTTTGGAAAGGTCTCAACATCCTCAACACCATGGAGGCTTGAAAATTTAATTTTGATAGGATTAGGTGGGTGAGAAGTAGGAAAATGTCTTTCAAGCTATTAATGAAGGATCCGATTACTTCAACCATCCATATTTGATTTGATCTATCATTATTCTTTCTTTGACACGCCAAGCAGACATAGGGTAGTTGACTCAATAGATTGTGGGTGGATTTATAGGGGGAATTGAGGGATGGTAGTTGAGATTTCAGAGTAGGATTCAATGCATCACAGGGGTGTTTGGAGTAGAGTTCGATTTTCCCTCTCTCTTTCTCTCTCATGCTTCTATATATTGTAAAGGAGGGGCATATTCAAACGGTTGGTCATTGTTTCCCTCTGCACCGCTCTCTCCTTCTTCCTTAGTGTTAGGAAATAAGGGATAAAATATGTGGGATAATCCCTCAAAGAATCACAACAGTAGAAACTAATATGTAAAAATTATTACAGATCTCAAATAAAAATTACAAAATAAAATAACACAACACAAAGAGATAGTATTTAACGTGGTTCACCAAATTTTGGCTACGTTCACCAAGAATCACTTGCTAAGATTTTATTACAAGCCACCGCTCTCTCAATACAATACCCAGATCTATTTGAAACTATGCTCAACAAAATCTACAGATTTCACACCCGAATTCACAACACATCTGCAATGTTACATCATGTCTACCATATGCACAAAACCATATAAATAGACAACTGCTTAAGCAGTTTTACAAAACCATGGGTATCAAAACCATGGGCCAAAACTATCCCATAAACCTATGGGTCAAAAAACCTTCCGATATGAGAAACCTTGGTGAGACAACTGTGGAAAGTGTACAGTACTCTTAGTGTACAGTCTTCAACACTTTCTCATGAAAACAGGCTCCACAACCTAACAATCTCCCACTTGGAGACTAGTTTTCCTCTGAGAAAGCATCTCAACCCTTCACTATTTTTTGTGAAGACCAACCAAAGCTGAACACAACTTCAGTTTTTCCCTTGTGATCACCTTGGTCATCATGTCTGTAGGATTCTGACTAGTATGAATCTTCTCCAGCTTTAACTTCTCTTGCTCCAAATTTGTCCTGATGAAATGGTACCTTAACTGTATATGCTTTGTCCTAGAGTGGAAAGCAGAGTTCTTACTTAGGTGTATAGCACTCTGACTATCACTATGCAACATTCCTTCCTCCTTCTTATGCCCCAACTCCTCAAGTAATTTCTGTAACCAATCATTTCCTTGCTTGCCTCTGTGGTAGCAACATACTCAGCCTCCATGGTTGAGAAAGCCACCAAATTTTGTAGCTGTGAAATCCAGCTTATTGCGGTCCCACCTACAGTGTAAACATAACCTGTTGTGCTCCTCCTATTGTCTACATCTCTAGCCATATCTAAATCTACATAACCACACAAAGTGGTGTTTAATCCACTATAGCACAAAACTGTCCCCATGGTCCCTCTCAAATACCGAAGGATCCACTTTACTACCTGTTAGTTATCTCTACTTGGATCACTTATAAATCTACTCACCACTCCCACTGCATGGGCAATATCAAGCCTGGCATAAACCATAGCATACATCAAATTGCCAACCACTGATGAGTAAGGTACCTTGGACATCTAGTTTATCTCTTGCTCTATTTTGGGAAACTATTCCTTTGATAACTTGAAATGGCCTGCCAAAGGAGTCCCAACCGGTTTAACATCCTGCATATTAAACCTCTCCAAGACCTTCTTAATGTACTCTTCCTAAGATAAAGTCAGCTTCCATTTCTTCCTATCCCGAGATATCCTCATACCAAGGATTTGTTTGGCTTCCCCCAAATCCTTCATAGCAAAGGATTCACTTAGTTGCTTCTTGAGTACTTTTATTTCCTGCATGTTTTTACCTGCAACCAACATGTCATCCACATACAGACAAAGGATAATATATTTTCCATCCTCAAATTTATTTTTATACACGCAATGGTCATAATGACATCTAATATAACTTTTCTCCATCATGAAGCTATCATATTTCTTATACCATTGACGTGGATCTTGTTTCAAGCCATACAAGCTCTTCTTTAGTTTGCACATCATCTCCTCTTTACCTTTGACATCATAGCCCTCTGGTTGCTGCATATATAGTTCCTCCTCTAAATCACCATGGAGAAATGTAGTCTTTAAATAAAGATTCTCTAAGTGCAAGTCTTCTGCTACAAATATTCCAAGAATAGTTCTAATAGAAGTCATTTTTACTACAGGAGAAAAAATCTCATCAAAATCTATACCTTTTTTCTGTGCAAACCCCTTGACCACCAACCAGGCCTTGTATCTTTTCTTTCCTCCTTATTCCTCTTTGAATCTAAAAACCCACTTGTTCTCAATGCTCTTTTTCCTTCAGATAGCTTCACCAAATCCCATGTCTGGTTCTCCATGAGAGCCTGATGCTCCTCATCCATGGCTTGCTCCCACTTCTTCCTGGAATCTACTTGCATTGCTTCATCAAAGCTCTCTAGCTCTCCACTATCAGTGAGTAATAAATAATTAAGAGAAGGAGAAAAACTTTTAGGTTCTCTTCTTACCCTAGAAGACCTCCTCAATATAAGAGTTTCAGGTTCCTGTTGAGGAGGTTCTTGAAATGATTCATGTGTCACTTTCCCATCCAGAAGATCCTCTACTACTGCATATTCTTTCTTGGATTCTTCCCTATTTTCCTACAATTGCTGCTTATAAATGACTTTCTCATTAAATACCACATCCCTATATTGAATTATTTTCTTGTCCTTAATACTTCAACATTTATATCCAAAGTTATCACCACCATAACTAATGAAAGTACATTTTTCTGATTTAGCCTCTAGTTTGGTCCTATCATCATTGTCTATATGGACAAACACCTCACATCCAAAGTATCTAAGAAATGAATAATCAAATTTCTTACCATATCAATCCTCCTTTGGTATGCCTCCATCCAAGGCACTTGAGAGTCCTCTATTTATCAAGTACACAACTATGCTCACCGCTTCTGTCAAAAAAGAGAGAGGCAGTCCTACAAGTAACCTCATGCTCCTAGCATGTTCCATTATTGTTCTGTTCATCCTTTTTGACACCCCATTCTTCTATGGATTTCCTGGAACCGTATTTTGCCTACAGATTCCATTCTTAGAAAAATAATCATCAAATTCATTACTGCAATACTCCCCTCCATTATCTGACTTGAGACATTTTAACTTAAGACCTGTTTCATTCTCTACCAAGGATTTCCATTTAACAAAAGTGTCAAATACATCAGATTTGTTTCTAATACAATAAACCCAAACTTTCCTTGTTACATCATCAATAAAATTAACATAATAAATTGAACCCCTAAGAGATGATACCTGAGCTAGCCCCCACACATCAGAATGCACCATCTCTAACTTACTCTCTTTCTTTGTAGGTCCAACCTTGAGAAACCTTACTCACTTTTGTTTCCCATATATGTAGTCCTCACAAAACTCCAAACCTATTTTTGTATATCTAGGAAAATCCTTCTTTATGATCTCCATTCCCTTATGGCTCATATGACCAAGCCTATAGTGCCACAATGTTGTATCTACTTCCAAAGCTACAAGATTACAAACATTAGTGCTATAAGTGGTTAAATACAAGGTTCCAACCTTCTTACCTCTTGCCACCACAAGAGCACCCTTGGTAACCTTTCAAGAGTCCACTATAAATATCACAGTACAACTATCACTTCCCAACTTTCCTGCCGATATCAAATTTTGTCTTAATGTAGGCACATGTCTGACATCCTTCAATAGCCAAGTATTCCCATTATACATGTTAACCTAAACAAAACCTTTTCCAACTATGCTGCAAGGCTCATCATCACCAAGAAAAACATGCCCAAAATCTCCTTAAACATAATCAAGAAAATAATTCCTATGTGGATTAGCATGGAAAGAAGCCTCCGAATCTAAAACCCAATATTCAGTAATATTGTGCAAAGAAAGAATCAAAGCATCCTAACATACATTAACCATTGCCACATTTGCCTCCTTGTTTTCTTGCTATTGTTTCTTCTTTTCCCGAAGCTCCCAACAGTCCTTCTTTACATGCCCAGACTTTCCACAGTGCCAGCATACTATCTTGCTTTTGTATTTTGACCTTTCCCAATCCTTTGATTTTCCACGGCTTCCTCTATTCTTCTGTCTCCCTCTATTTTCCACTGTCAGAGCATTCCTTGAAGTAGAAGATTCACCAAAGATTTTTATTCACATTTCCTCACTTAGAATCACCCCTACAACATCCTCACACTTCAACTTTGAGTTAGCTAGAACTGGGTTTCTTACAACCATTACCAGGCTATTCTAACTCTTAGGTAAAGAGCACATAGCTAAAAAATCCCTAACTTCTTCATCAAATTCTATTGTAACCAAAGCTAGCATATTTACAACCATATTAAAATCATTTAGATGATTTTTTATTGAACCATTCTCAAACATCTTCATATTAAATAACTTTTTCATTAAAAATATCTTATTAGAGGCAAATGGTTTTTCATACAACTTCCCTACTGCATCCATCAGTTCTTTTGTAGTCTTTTCATTTGAAACATTAAATAATACCGAAGATGAAAGAAGCAACTAGATTGTCCCAAGTGCCTTCCTATCTAGCAAATCCCATTCCACATTCGTCATGCTCGAGGGTTTTTTCACCTTCTCAGACAATAGGATATAAAGATCCTTCTGATAAAGGTAATCTTCCATCTGCATCTTCCAAAGATTGAAATTCTTCCTGTTGAATCTATCAACCCTAGATCTTCCATCATCTGCCATAGCTCCCACTCAAGATAAAACTTTCCCTACAATTCAACACTTCAACAAACCAAACCAAGCTCTGTTACCAATTATTAGGAAATAAGGGATAAAATATGTGGGATAATCCCTCACATAATCTCAACAGTAGAAACTAATATGTAGAAATTATTACAGATGTCAAATAAAAATTGCAGAATAAAATAACATAACACAAAGAGACAGTATTTAATGTGGTTCAACCAATTTGGGTTGTGTCCTCTAAGAATCACTTGCTCATATTTTAATATAAGCCACCACTCTCTCAATACAATAATCTAGATCTGTTTGGAGCTATGCTTAACAAACTCTATATAATTCACACCTAAATTCACAACACATCTGCAATGTTACATCATGTTTACCATATGCACAAAACCATATAAATATACAACTGATTAAATAGTTTTACAAAACTGTGGGTATCAAAACCATGGGCCAAAACTGTCCCATAAACCTATGGGTCAAAAAACCTGCCCATATGAGAAAATCATGTTTCCCTATATATTGGGCACGTTTTAAGGCCCAAATTTCTTTTTTTGGGGGTTGCACCCCTGAACCCCCACTCAAGGCCTGGCCCTACCCCGAACCTAGTGAGACAATTGTGGAAAGTGTACAATATTCTTAGTGTACAGTCTTCAACAGTTTCTCACATGAAAACAAGCCCCACAACCTAACACTTAGGGTAGAATGTGAAGTCTAATCCTCCTCTCATGGCTCTATAATGAAAATTTCTTTCCTTTTTCCCACTTATGATGTACCATGCGAACTCATGGAGAAATAAAATATGTTTTGTGATGCATTTTGTCCATCCTTATTTTATTGTCTCTTATTTCCTCTCATTGTTGCAGGGTATACTGTGCATATTTTTGATATCTATCGCAAGTTCTGGGAGATATTGTTAGGAATATCCTTATTATTAGTGCTTCATTAGTTTATTTGTGTGTAATCATTATTTAAGTCAGTATATTTAGTTATATGGTTGTTATATAAAACAACATATAACAATTATTTGTTGGTGAGTTTTAACCACTCACGTATATGGAGTGTGGGAGAGATTCGTGGGAGAAGTAGTTAAGGCTACCTCCTAAAATATAGGAATCATATGTCCTATATATATGTAAATGTATCTGAATATCAATATACAGAAAAGAAGATTGTTTGTGTGATTTGCAAGTGCTCTTTCATTTGGTACCAGAGTGATGGAAATCTGAGAATTGGCAGGGGTGATTATTCAAGTCTCTAGCCCCAACATATGAGAATATTTGGAGTTATGTTCACATTAGCTATGTGAAACAAAGCTTTGGAGGCATTCCTGTTATTATTCGTGTGCTTATCTCACCCGATTATCACGTACATCTGCTCTTTTCATCAGACATGAATATCTCTTAAGAGGGAATTGCATTGAATCTGCGTGCAAAAATCTGTACAGTTCTGAATCCAAGCAATCACAGGAGAAAAATAGTGATGGTGATCTATGCATCTGCCATGGTTTGATTTCAAACATTGGAATCTTACATTTTTCTGGATCACAGTAATATTGGCATCTATTGAAATCTAGGATTTTCATTATATATGCATTCAACTCAGGTTTTGAATATTTGCATGAGGAATTAACTCCTCTCAGATCGCCCCCGGTCCAATACGTTCCTCTTTAAAGATGTCCCCACATTCATTTTTTCCAGATCACGGCCACTGCACAATTTAATCTCATGACAACATGCAGTATCACATCTCCTTTGTGCATCAGTTCATGCATTATAAACCGCTCGGGATCTCCTACTTGCTTGGCTCGTTCGACTCTCTTTGGCAATAGTTTTGCATTGAAACATACAAATCACTCGGCGTTTCCACTGTAAACACTGACTCCAGCTTTTCATTTAGTGTTGATCAACGCCATCACTAATTCATTCATGACTTTGAAATGATTTTTATGCCTCCTTCATAACAACATTACAGGTGGCTTTCTTAACACGTCTACACTTGGTGGTTATAAATATGCTGCACGAGGTTGTTTTTTTTTTGCTCTCTCCAACATAAAACAAGGTTGGTTAAAATTTTAGTCGCTTAAGTCTCATAGGGTCATAGGTTCTGTCTCGTAGTATTGTTTCTATTCATTTTAGTATAGTGTTTTAATACCGGTTTCATAGTCTTAGAGTCATCCTACGTTATGCCATTTAATTTCGTAGTCTCAATGCTATAACGTCATATTTGAACATGTACTAGCCAATATTTTATCCAAAAATTATAATTTTTGTCATTGTGTTTAATTGTCAATGTCAATATTATTATTTGTTTTGAGTCAATTAGATCATTGAGTATTGTGTCTCTAGTCTAAACTTATTTTTCGTTAAATTGTTAAAAGTGTCGAAACATTTTTTTTTTGGTATTGTCTTAGTCAATGTGATTTTAATTTAAAAAGTAATTTCAATTTATTACTTTTTAAATTTCTAGTCATTGTCAATCAAATAGGTGATTTAGGACATTCGTAAAGAATCAATCAGATTTTTGTCTCATTTCAAGTCTAGTCATGTCATTGTAAATAGTTCAAAGAGTCGTAAAATTGTAAAAAAAAAAAAAAAAAAAATTGCCTGCATTTCAACTGGACGCACTATCGGTGGAATCCGACATCCTTTAATATGCATTTGAGCTCCATGATCAAATCCAGCTGAGCTAGCATCATAAAAACCAGAGGATGGAGGCAATCGGAGGTTGGAGGTCATTCATCGACCTCTCGTCAGTTGCCAACGACGGGGCCGCATATCAGCTTTGGTGACATGTGTGTGTGCAGTTTGATTTTAGTGCTTCCAGTGTGGTGTGCCTCAGTTTGCAGTGATCCTATTTTCAATAAGTGGAAATTTCACATTGAGGGGGGGAACATGATCCAATGTTCCATTTCCAGTATGTCAGCTTTCGCTATGTATGTATGAGCAACAGATTTCAGTAGGATTTCCTATGTTATTTCTTGCAGTGAGATAGTGATGAGAGTTGTTGATACTACTGCATCATCATGATATCGTGGTTGTTAGTTATCCAAAAAAACTATCCAGAGGTTGTTGGTACTGTCCTCAAAAACCATCTGTTGTGTGGTTGTTGGTTAACCACTTGGAAAACCATCCAGAGGTTGTTGGTATTGTCCTTGAAACCATCCAGATCATGAGCATGCTACGTAGCGGCACATTGCAGTACAAAGGCAAGTTTTTCCCATGTTCGCACTAAGGGGGGGAATGTTAGGAATATCCTTATTATTAGTGCTTCATTAGTTTATTTGTGTGTAATCATTATTTAAGTCAGTATATTTAGTTATATGGTTGTTATATAAAACAACATATAACAATTATTTGTTGGTGAGTTTTAACCACTCACGTATATGGAGTGTGGGAGAGATTCGTGGGAGAAGTAGTTAAGGCTACCTCCTAAAATATAGGAATCATATGTCCTATATATATGTAAATGTATCTGAATATCAATATACAAAAAAGAAGATTGTTTGTGTGATTTGCACGTGCTCTTTCATTTAAATGTATGTAAATGTATATGTCCTATATATATGTAAATGTATCTGAATATCAATATAATAATGAAAGAGCACGTGCAAATCACACAAACAATCTTCTTTTCTGTATATTGATATTTAGATACATTTACATATATATAGGACATATGATTCCTATATTTTAGGAGGTAGCCTTAACTACTTCTCCCACGAATCTCTCCCACACTCCATATACGTGAGTGGTTAAAACTCACCAACAAATAATTGTTATATGTTGTTTTATATAACAACCATATAAATAAATATACTGACTTAAATAATGATTACACACAAATAAACTAATGAAGCACTAATAATAAGGATATTCCTAACATTCCCCCCCCTTAGTGCGAACATGGGAAAAACCTGCCTTTGTACTGCAATGTGCCGCTACGTAGCATGCTCATGATCTGGATGGTTTCAAGGACAATACCAACAACCTCTGGATGGTTTTCCAAGTGGTTAACCAACAACCACACAACAGATGGTTTTTGAGGACAGTACCAACAACCTCTGGATAGTTTTTTTGGATAACTAACAACCACGATATCATGATGATGCAGTAGTATCAACAACTCTCATCACTATCTCACTGCAAGAAATAACATAGGAAATCCTACTGAAATCTGTTGCTCATACATACATAGCGAAAGCTGACATACTGGAAATGGAACATTGGATCATGTTCCCCCCCTCAATGTGAAATTTCCACTTATTGAAAACAGGATCACTGCAAACTGAGGCACACCACACTGGAAGCACTAAAATCAAACTGCACACACACGTGTCACCAAAGCTGATATGCGGCCCCGTCATTGGCAACTGACGAGAGGTCGCTGAATGACCTCCAACCTCCGATTGCCTCCGATTGCCTCCATCCTCTGGTTTTTATGCTGCTAGCTCAGCTGGATTTGATCATGGAGCTCAAATGCATATTAAAGGACGTCGGATTCCACCGATAGTGCGTCCAGTTGAAATGCAGGCAATTTTTTTTTTTTTTTACAATTTTACGACTCTTTGAACTATTTACAATGACATGACTAGACTTGAAATGAGACAAAAATCTGATTGACTCTTTACGAATGTCCTAAATCACCTATTTGATTGACAATGACTAGAAATTTAAAAAGTAATAAATTGAAATTACTTTTTAAATTAAAATCACATTGACTAAGACAATACCAAAAAAAAAATGTTTCGACACTTTTAACAATTTAACGAAAAATAAGTTTAGACTAGAGACACAATACTCAATGATCTAATTGACTCAAAACAAATAATAATATTGACATTGACAATTAAACACAATGACAACAATTATAATTTTTGGATAAACTATTGGCTAGTACATGTTCAAATATGACGTTATAGCATTGAGACTACGAAATTAAATGGCATAACGTAGGATGACTCTAAGACTATGAAACCGGTATTAAAACACTATACTAAAATGAATAGAAACAATACTATGAGACAGAACCTATGACCCTATGAGACTTAAGTGACTAAAATTTTAACCAACCTTGTTTTATGTTGGAGAGAGCAAAAAAAAAAACAACCTCGTGCAACATATTTATAACCACCAAGTGTAGACGTGTTAAGAAAGCCACGTGTAATGTTGTTATGAAGGAGGCATAAAAACTGTTTCAAAGTCATGAATGAATTAGTGATGGCGTTGACCAACACTAAATGAAAAGCTGGAGTCGGTGTTTACAGTGGAAACGCCAAGTGATTTGTATGTTTCAATGCAAAACTATTGCCAAAGAGAGCCGAACGAGCCAAGCAAGTAGGAGATCCTGAGCGGTTTATAATGCATGAACTGATGCACAAAGGAGATGCGATACTGCAGGTTGTTGTGAGATTAAATTGTGTAGTGGCCGTGATCTGGAAAAAATGAATGTGGGGACGTCTTTATAGATGAACGTATTGGACCGGGGGCGATCTGAGAGGAGTTAATTCCTCATGCAAATATTCAAAACCTGAGTTGAATGCATATATAATGAAAATCCTAGATTTCAATAGATGTCAATATTACTGCGATCCAGAAAAATGTAAGATTCCAATGTTTGAAATCAAACCATGGCAGATGCATAGATCACCATCACTATTTTTCTCCTGTGATTTCTTGGATTCAGAACTGTACAGATTTTTTGCACGCAGATTCAATGCAATTCCCTCTTAAGAGATATTCATGTCTGATGAAAAGAGCAGATGTACGTGATAATCGGGAGAGATAAGCACACGAATAATAACAGGAATGCCTCCAAAGCTTTGTTTCACATAGCTAATGTGAACATAACTCCAAATATTCTCATATGTTGGGGCTAGAGACTTGAATAATCACCCCTGCCAATTCTCAGATTTCCATCGCTCTAGTACCAAATGAAAGAGAACGTGCAAATCACACAAACAATCTTCTTTTCTGTATATTGATATTCAGATACATTTACATATATATAGGACATATGATTCCTATATTTTAGGAGGTAGCCTTAACTACTTCTCCCACGAATCTCTCCCACACTCCATATACGTGAGTGGTTAAAACTCACCAACAAATAATTGTTATATGTTGTTTTATATAACAACCATATAACTAAATATACTGACTTAAATAATGATTACACACAAATAAACTAATGAAGCACTGTGCATATTTTTGATATCTATCGCAAGTTCTGGGAGATGTGTTTAATGGGTTTGAAGTGGTGTTCTATGTGAACTCTATCTTTGGTCCATGGTGCATCTATTCCACCCTCTCCTCTTCTCACCTCTCTCTAGTTCAAGTAGTTTGGGTCTGTGATCAGCCATTTCCTTTTCTGGTTTATCACCTCTTAGTTTAGGCTCTCTCTCTCTCCCCCCTTGGAAAGGTTAGATTAGGACTATATTAGTTCCTCCTACACTAGAGTAGCTTATGGTAGGTAGTTTAGGAAGCAAGAACCGGATTTCTCTAGAGGGCGATCTCAGGTTTGCAAGTCCCACAACTTGAGAGATGGTCCCATGTTGTGCAATCACACTGAGATTCTCAACTCATCTAGTTGCAGACAATCAGGGGTGCTATGATTTTGCACTAACATGGACCTTGATGGATATTTAAGGATATGATGATAATCTATAATGGTCACATTGTTATTTACTGACATTGGATTATTGATGTATTGAGTATATTCAGAGTACTAAACTAACCACCTAGTCTCATTGATTTTGTGAATTGCTATCAATATGATGGTATTAGGGATCAGTAATATGTTGTTGAGTGTATCTAGTAGTTATAAGACACAATAGATATAGGGAATTTCATGATTTTGGAGAATGTGAAATTGGATTATTGATGATTGTGAATTAATTACTAAAGTAGAATTTAAGTAATAAGTGAATAGCAAATAATTGATAAACAATTCGTATATTTGATGATAATGATTTAGCCACATTATACGGAAATGTTAATTGAAAGATATATGTGTGTGTTGTATTGCTTGATGTATGATGAGGAGTTTCTGATGGATGTTTTATATGTATTGATTTCCATGACATATAGATATGGCCTTGAGGCTAGAGAGGTATTTCTGTTTTTGTTTGCAGGGACATTATATCATCATACATCGAAAAGGGAAAGGGGACCAGCCCTAGAAGGATGTTGTGTGTTTGTAATAATGGCCAATTGATAACTTGTGTGAGTTTTGTGTTATTTCTTTCTAGGTTAAGAGGTTTCTGTTGATGCGAAATTACAACACCCCCCAGATTGCCCAATTTTGAATGGGGCATCCGGTGTAACCTGCATAACATAGGACAATCTCTCAAGCTATGGGTCTTGTGAACTTGAGATGGTCCTCTAGAGAAGGTTGGTTCGTGCTCCTAAACTACCTGCCACAATCTACTCTAATGCAGGAAAGCTATCCAATCCTAATCTATCTTTCCAAGGGACCAGGGAAAGAGAGTGCATGGAAACAAATCCTACACTAAAGTGGTGATACACCAGAAAAGGAGGTTGCTAATCACAAATACAACTTCCTGAAATGGAGAGAGGTGAGCAATGGAGAGGATGAAAAAGATGCATCATAGACCAAAGATAAAGTTCACACAGAACACCACTTCAAACCCATTAAATACAACTCCCAACACCTGCAATAGACATCAGAGATATGCACAATATACCCTGTAATGATGAGAGGAAATAAGAGACGATAAAATAAGCAAAGGATGGAAAAAATGCATCACGAAACAGATTTTATTACTCCATGAGTTCACATAGTACATCATTAGTGGGAAAGAGGTAATAAAATTCCATTACAAAGAAAAAGAGTGGAGGCTTAAGCTCCACATTCAACCCTAGGGAAGAAGGAAAGAGAGGGCATGAGAGAAAAAATGACCAACCCTTTTAGAAAAATTCCCCTCACAATATATATGGAGAATGAGAGAGAAAGGAGATAAGAAAATGAAATCCTACTCCAACTACACAAGAAATGCATTTAATTCACCTAAAACAATGATGGGTTCCATGACAAAGCCCATGCCTCCATGTACTGTTCCTTGTTGGGTAAGAAAAGAAGCCCATACTTCATTATGGTGGTAGGTGAGAATCTTGACAGCCTATAGTTAAGTAGTAGACATCGAGAGATTTCCAAAAATTACTATCTTGCTCAAATCGGAGTTTCCAGTCAGAAGTTATGTTCATCTGAAGGTCAGGGTCAAGCATTCCACATAGGAACTCACACTATTTTGAAATATCTAAGCATTTAAAATTTTTGGTGGGATTCATGATTCCTCTTTCATTGAATTGAACTTCTACCAATATTTTCCAAACTCCTTTGGGTTTGGAGTCTATCCGTGCAAGATCCATGTGGGAGCCTTGTGCATTCTTAAGATTTTGGTGCCTTTTACGGTCCTAGAAATGTACCGTGCCGACACTTGGCACCATCCGAGAACATGCTCCTTTGATCCCTTAGGTGAGTAAAGGGACCCACTATATATAATGTAAAACCCCTTTTTTGGGTGGGAACTTTTCCTTTCACTCTTGAAGTTACGATGGTTGGACCATTGGCATCGTCCGTGAGCCTGCTCTACTTTCTTTTTGTTTTGGATTTTCCACCTATTTAGGAGCAACCATGTTGGACCGTAGACACGTGGAGGGCCAGTGTATGTTTGGGGACTTGCCTTTGGATTTTACCTTTGAATTTGTGTCGAAGAGACACATGGAGGATTCCACTAGCATTCCCATTCTTAGACATTTCAATAGTCGGTGCAACTTTTTTTGCGCTCTGGCCACGTGGAGATCTTGCACTCAATTGGGGACCAGTCTTTGGATTTTATCATTGTAGTTACATCAAAGAGACACGTGGAGGCTTTCGTTGACTCTTTTTCTTTGCTTAGACTTTTCAACGGCTAGTGCAACTTTCTCAGGCTCTAGCCACGTGGAGAGCCTGCGCTCGTTTGGGGACCTGCCTTTGTATTTTACCTTTGAGGCACATGGAGGCTTCCGTTGGCCCTTCCCATGCTTGAAATTTTCAACAGCTGGTTTTTCCTTTTCGGACTTTAACCACGTGGAGAGCCTACACTTGTTTGGGGACCCTGCTTTTGTCACACCTTTTGAAGGTTCGCCGATGAAGCATGTGGAGAATTCTGATGACTCTTCTGATGTTTAGAATTTTCAACAAATGATGTGACTTTCTCAGGCTCTGACCACGTGAGAGCTTGTGCTCGTTGGGGGACCTGCCTTTGGGTTTTACCTTTGAAGTTGAGCTGAGTTGACACATGGCATCTTTTGCGGTCTTTTTATACTTAGCCATTTCAGGTTTTGAGTGAACAAATAAGCGCTTTAGCTTCGAGGAGGGTGCGAGGGGACAAAAAAAAAGGTACACACATAGGATGAAGGGAAGAAAGCGAGAATGTGAGAGGAAGGCATAAAATGGGAAAATGGAAGTGGAGAAGAATGAAAATGAAGAAACAAGAAGGAGCATGAGGGCACGTGGACTGATTGCAGCAAGGAAACGAGGTGCGTGGAAAGATACAAGTGCTTGAGAGAAAAGCAAAGATAATGTGTGTGCGTAGGTGCACGTGCCACAGAAAAGAACACATACTTGTGAAAGACAAGTATGGAAGCAGGGCGTAGATATTGAACTAAGGAGGGGCACACGACATGAAGAAAGAAAAGAGGGTGAGTGATAGGAAGACCCATAACTTAGCTGATTTGGAAGGCATCTACAGAAGGGTGTGCAGAATAATTGCAAGGTACGAGGGAGCACGTGGAAGGACTATATCCTATGAAAATTTCCAGACGATCAAGCCTATGGTGCGTAGCCTAAAATGTGAAACATCAGAGCCAGAGTGAGAGTAAAAGTCATCCAAATAGCTCGGAGAGTTATTTGGATAAAAATTTGGTGACTTTCAGGGCCATATGCCTGCTAGATGAAGAGATCAATGGCCTTAGGAGTGTCCATTGGGCATGGAGTCATGAATGATAGCTTGGTACTGATCTTGTTTGGAACATGAACTTGAATTCTTGCACTTGGTGATCCTGGAGCCTACCTCACTACCCGCACACTCAATTTCATATTAAAATCATAAAAATGAGGTTTTTGAGAGTAGAAAATTGTCTTGACCTGGAGTCTTCACTTGTTATGGAAATGGATTGTCTTAAAACCTTATTTTAGTTGCTCTGCATTTTCTTTCTTTTGAAATTAACAACTGATCACATTGTAATATGAGGTTCTTGCTACAACAATTGAAGGGTATGATGCACTGCATTGACTGAAGCAATATGAACAAAAGCTATGTACAAAAGATGAAAACATACATGTCTCAAGTAAGACATGCAGGGTGTGAATGAGCACTTCTTATGCTAAAGTAAAACCTATCTACTCTACACTAACTGAAAGTAAAGGGAACTTAAAAAAAATACTGCAACTAGCAGGGAGAAGTAGATTCCATTTCTCAAAATAGGAAGCCATATATATGATTTGGGGTTGAACATGAATTTTAGCATGAGTGAAAAACTGACAAGAGGCTGATCCTCCACCCAAATCGTCAAAGTATCAACTGGAAACAAGACAAATACCTCTTTTAGTTTCTCTACATTTGGATTGAAGAGGCATTGTAACTGATCCTTGGTACTTTAAAACTCATCCTCATGCTCAAAAGTAAGCATGACTTTTTTTGGCTTCTCCCTTAGCTCTAATGAAGCCAAGTACCTGATTGGGCAATGTCTGATCCAATGGGTGTGCCCATTGTTCTGAAATTCAACTCCAAGAAAGGATTCTTCTTGTGGACCTTCCTAGGTGAATGACGTGGAAGAGATGGTGTCTTCATGTTCTTTTCCTTCCTCCGTGGTAGTATGGAACTCCTCTACAATATGCATCTCATTGTTATTGATTGCAACATCTGATGAAGTTTCTTTTGCATCATTTTAATTTGCTGCAACAAATTGTTGGCTCTAGATTTCCTCCGTTGTTGTTTGAAGACTAACTTGCTCTTGGATAGCCTCTTCCTCTAGCATGAAATTTGTCAAATCAAAATCTTGAATTCGCTTCTCTAGAGGACTGTTTGGGGCAGCAAGGTCTTCTTGATAGCTTTCCTTCATCATGAATTCATCAATCAAATCAGGCCCTTCAAATGAAAGAACTTTTTTTTCAATAATGCTTTCTTCATCAAGTGACTTCAACTTTGATTTGATCTCTTCCAGCTGCTCCTCTTTAATAGGACTTGGAGCTGGTTTTTCTTCCTCCCTCTTGACTGATTTTACATCTTGGATTAGATCAAAATCCTCTTCAAACAAAGTGACATTATGGACACTGCATTAAGAGCAAACAAATTGTTGATCTTCTTCTTTTTCTTCTTGTTCTGCTGCAAACTAAGCTTCCACCACCTATGCCTCCTCTTAAGGTTTAACCATCAAGGGGGTTTTTTCTATCTCAAATCTGAGAGCTAAGCTTATCATTTTGATCATTTCTTATCTATTTGGCTCTCCTTCCTACTTCTCTCCTTGACTAGTTTTTGGAATTTCTTCCCGACATCGAATTGGGAAGGCAAGAGGAAGAGTGGATGGGGTTTCAACTAGTTTTGAAATTGTTTGTGGTGGTGAGGGAGGTGGAATTTCTCATTTCTTTGGAGGGAATGACTGTTTTGAAGAGAAAAGGGTAGAGGAACTGAGATGAGATGGAAGATTTGAAGATGGAGAGGGGAAATCAACACTTGGGGCAGCATACAACGGGATTTAATCTTGACTTTGCTGAAATTATAAATCTAGGGATGGAGAAAAAGAAGCACAAGGAGTTGGTGATTGAATTACTCATCAACAAGGTTATCTTGCATTTCTCGTATGATTCTAGCTCCTTAGTCCACTATGCAAGTTGGGGCAACATTTCAACCACGAAGTCAAGCATCTCTTGTGGGCTATGGTATCTTGGAAAAGGACCTTCCCATGGACAAGGTGCCCTGTAGCCAATTTTGAATGCCTTCATTTGTGTTATAGCCCGAGACTGAACCATTTTAGCCTCCATTCTTTGAATCTTCTTCAGTAGGTCAACATTCTCTGTATAGCTGTTATCATCATATGCATACCCCTTGCTCTTGATAAGATCCATAGCCAAAATGGTTTTGACACTGCTCATATGGGTAAGAATAATGGTTCTGAATCTGATCATAATGTCGATCTGAAGGAGTCATGAAACTCGTTAGGGGCTAATTTCACTAATGTAGGTGTGAATTCCAAGATGGGAATGAAGTCTTGACTGCACAACTTCATGAATGATGAAAGATGAAATATTTGGAAAGAATAATGGGTGGAAATGGATGGAAAGAAAGTCTGCAACTTAGAGAATGGGTTGTTGACTAGATGGATTCGCCAGATGTGCTTAAAAATGCCTCCAAAGGCTGAAATTTTAACAGGAACACACAAATATGTTAAAATGAAGTGGTAAGGTGCTTCAAACCTCTCCCACCAAGCATGCCAAAAATGTTGATGTGTGGTCACACAATGGCTTATGATTTGATGTTTGATAATGAGACACCTTGGAAAGATGAGAAAAATATAACTCAAGTGTCCCACCGCATGTGCCAAAACTGTTGATGCATGGTCACACAGTGGCTTAAGATTTTTTGTTTGATAATGAGACACCTTGGAAAGATGAGAAAAATATAACTCAAGTGTACCACCAGGCATGCCAGAACTATTGATGTAGAATCATATCACCCCCTGAATGGCCCGATTTTGAATGGGGTATCTGGTGTAACCTGCATAACATGGGACCATCTCTCAAGATGTGGCACTTGTGAACTTGAGACGCTCCTCCAGAGAAGGATGGTTCCTACTCCTAAAGTACCTACCACAATCTACTCTAATGCAGGAAAACCATCCAATCCTAATCTATCTTTCCAAGGGACCAGGGAGAGAGAGTGCATGGAAACAAAGCCTACACTAAAGTGGTGATACACCAAAAAAGGAGGTTGCTAATCACAAATACAACTTCTTGAAATGGAGAGAGGTGAGCAATGGAGAGGATGGAAAAGATGCATCATATACCAAAGATAAAGTTCACACAGAACACCACTTCAAACCCATTAAAGACAACTCCCAAAACCTTCAATAGACATTAGAGATATGCACAATATACCCTGCAATGATGAGAGGCAAGAAGAGACAATAAATAAGCAAAGGATGGAAAAAATGCATCACGAAACATATTTTATTGCTCCATGAGTTCACACAGTACATCATTAGTAGGCAAGAGGCAAGAAAGTGCCATTACAAAGCAAAGAGAGGAGGCTTAAGCTCCACATTCAACCCTAGTGAAGAAGGAAAGAGGGGGTAGGAAAGCAAAAATGACCAACCCTTTTAGAAAAATTCCCCTCCTTAAAATATATATGGATAATGAGAGAGAAAGGAGAGAAGAAAATAAAATCCTACTCCAAACACCCAGGAAATGCATTGAATTATCCTACAACAATGATGGGTTCTATGACAAAGCCCATGCCTCCATGTACTGTTCCTTGTTGGGAACAAAAAGAAGACCATACTTCATTATGGTGGTAGGTGAGAACCCTGACAACCTATAATTGAGTAGCAGATGTCGAGAAATTTCCAAAAATTCCTCTCTTTCGCAAATCCAAGTTTCCAGTCAAAAGTTATGATCATCTGAAGGTCAGGATTTGGCATTCCACGTGAGCTCTCAAAATATTTTGAAAGATCTAAGCATTTAAAATTCTTAGTGGGCTTCATGATTCATCTTTCATTGAATTGACCTTCCGCCAATCTTTTCCAAACTACTTTTGGTTTGGAGTCTATCTGTGCAAGATCCACGTGGAAGCCCTACACATTCTTAAGATTTTGCTTCCTTTTAGGGTCCTGGGAATGTGCCATGCCACCACTTGGCACTGTCTGCGAACATGATGCTTCATTCCCTTGTGTGAGTAAAGAGCCACACTATATATAATGTCAAAACCACTTTTTGGGTGGGACCTTTTCATTTCACTCTTGAAGTTGCAACGGTTGGACACTTGGCATCTTCTACAAGCCTCCTCTACTTTCTTTATGTTTTGGATTTTCCACCTATTTAGGAGAAACCATGTTGGACCCTAGACACATGGAGGGCCAGTGCACATTTGGGGACCTGCCTTTGGATTTTACCTTTGAAGTTGCACCAAAGAGACATGTGGAGGCTTCCACTAGCCTTCCCATTCTTAGACGTTTCAATAGTTGGTGCAAATTTTTTAGGATCTAGCCACATGGAGAGCCTGTAATTGATTGGGGACTAGTCCTTTGGATTTTATCATTACAGTTGTGCCAAAGAGACACGTGGAGGCTTCCGTTGATTCTTTTGCTTTACTTAGAATTTTCAACGGCCAGTGCAACTTTCTTGGGCTTTGGCCACATGGAGAGTCTGCGCTTGTTTGGGGACCTGCCTTTGTATTTTACCTTTGAAGTTACACTGATGAGGCACATGGAGGCTTCCCCTAGCTCTTCTCATGCTTGGAATTTTCAATAGCTGGTTCTACCTTTTCAGGATTTGACCGCGTGGAGAGCCTATGCTCATTTGGGGATCCCAATTTTGTCACACCTTTTGAAGGTTCACCAATGAGGCACGTGGAGGCTTCCGCTAACTCTTCCCATGTTTATAATTTTCAATGGCTAGTGTAAATTTCTCAGGATCTGACCATGTGGAGAGCTTGCGCTTGTTTGGGGACTTGCGTTTGGGTTTTACCTTTGAATTTGAGCCAAGATGACACGTGGCATCTTCTGCGTCCTTTTTATACTTAGCCGATTCAGGTCTCGAGTGAAAAAAAAAGTGCTTAAGCTTTGAGGAGGGTGCAAGGGGATTGAAAAGAAGGTACATGCGTAGGAATAAGGGAAGAAAACAAGCGCGGGGGAGGAAGGCATGAAAAGGGGAAATGGAAGTGGAGCAGAATGTGAAGGAAGAAACAAGAAGGCGTAGGAGGGCACGTTGACGGATTACAACAAGGAAGCGAGGCACACGGAAAGATGCAAGTGCGTGAGAGGAAATTAGAGAGAATGCACACACGTAGGTGTGCGTGCCATAGAAAATAACACATACTTATGAAAGACAAGTATGGAAGCAGGGCATGGATATCCAGCTGAGGAAGGGCACATGACAGGAAGAAAGAAAAGAGGGTGTGCGATAGGGTGACCCAAAACTTAGCTTGTTTGGAAGGCATTTGCAGAAGGGCATGCAGAAGAATTGTAAGGCACGAGGGAGCGTACAGAAGTAATACAACCTATGTAAAGTGCTAGATGAGGAATCCTATAGGTGTGCAACCTAAAATGTGAAGTATCAGAGCCAAAGTGAGAGTAAAATTCATCAAAATAGCTGAGAGAGTTATTTGGATAATAGTTTCCCATGGGGAGGGTGACCTCATACATGTGGCCTAGTGTGGTGATGTTTCTTTTTCTTTATTTTGTGTTATTTAATTGGTGCAACATGTTTTTAATAATTGGGAAAATTTAGTCACTTTATTCCCACTTGTTAATGTGTCTTAATTAGCTATTTTTATTGAAATTTTTTAAAAAAAAGAAGAGGTGACATGTGGGTAATAAACGGGGCAGTGCGTTATTGGTTTTTTATGAGATGATGAATGAAATTTATTGAATTTGTGTTGTGTGCACTCTTTCTCCCTCTCCAAACCAGAAATTTCACTTTGAGGGCACTTTTTGTGACTTGTGGGACAAGTGAACCTTGTCCCTTCTCTCTCATAATCATCTACCAACCATACTTATGAAGTATGGGGATAATTTTGACCATTTTAATAAATTTTTTAGTGTAAAAGGGAAAATACAGTCACTTCTCTTCTTATAGAATTTATTTTTTCCTTGAAAAGTATGGGGTGCATGTGAAGTGTGCATGTCATAACCTTACCTTTTTTATTTATATTCCTTGGTTTTGGGGTTTGACTTGGTGTGTTGGAGTGGAGGAATGATGAAGAGGCATCCTACATGGAGCCACCTCATCATCCTCACCTCTTTTCAATTTATTGGTGTGAAATTGGAGGAATAGGGGATATTTGTTTCATTTTTCCATATTTGCATTTTGGAAATTTTGTCTTGAGAATTCTTGTTTAGAGCTTGAAGGATTGCTTTAGTGATTGCTTGGTTTTGGAAAGGATCAAAGGTTGTAAATTCAAGATTATGGAAGATAGTATGGAAAGGTAGGGCCTACACCTTGTTCGTTATTGCTTGGTGTATGTCTTGTAAATGCATGAGTTTGTGTGTTGTGTATGGGATTGGTGTAGTATGGCCCTAAGATGTGTGGAAGATAGAAAATGGAACCACTTTAGGAAGGAAAAGGAATTTTTTTAGACTTGTGGAGGGAAAAGGGAAATTTCTAGGCTTGTGGAGGGAGCATAAATAGGGAGTTCCACCTATGGGGAGTGAAAAGGGTAAAATGCTATACTTTGTGTATTATGCATTGGGAGGGAAAAGGGGTATATCCTATAGTTTGGATGTGCACATGGAGGTATTTTGGGCGGAACCCCTAACTCATTTGGGAGCTATAAAGAGGTGGTATCATTTTTCTATTCTCCCTTAGCTTTGAATGTAATCCTAGGTGTTGGGTTTTGTGGCTTGTGTTGTTGTGTTTGGTGTTTACAATCTTTGCTTGTGTTGATTGTATGAGTGTTGAGTTGTTCTGTTGAAGCCATTGTTGTGAAAGTTGTCAATTTTCCTACACACTTCATGGTTATTTGGTTGGGGCTCAGGGGCCAATAAGGAGGATGGCTTCTCCTCTTATTGGATTATAGGTTGGGCAGAGAGTGTTGCCTACCCCTATTTATTTGTATTGTGATTCAAGAATTGAAGAGTTGAAAAGGTGCAGGATTAAAGCTATGAATTTAGGATATGATTGAAATGAAGACTTGTTTGTTTGAAACTTTGGAAGAATCTACATGTTGTAAATTGGACCCCATTGTTCCACTTAGAGTGGAAGTGTTTGAATCTTGTATTATCAAAGAAGGATTTATATATGTCATTTATTCAAATTTGAAATGTTATAGTTAAAGGAGATGTTATCCAAATAACCCTCCCGGCAATTTGGATGACTTTTTACTTTCAGTTTGGCTCTGATGCTTTATATTTCAGGTTATGTGCCCACAAGATTACTCATTTGGAACCAGTTTTATAGGTTATAGTCCTTCTGTGCACTCCCCATGCCATGTAATTCTTCCATGTGCCCCTCTGTAGATGCCTTCCAAAAATGCTAAGTTCTGGGTCATCCTGTCATGCACCCTCTTTCCTTTCTACCATCGTTCGTCATTCCTCAGTCAGATATTCATGCCCTTCTTCCATACTCTTCTTTCGCATTCTTCTCCCTTTCCATTTCCCTCCTTTCGCATCTTCCTCCTACGTGTGTGCCTTATTTTCTATCCCCTCGCACCCTATGCGCACACATCCTCTCTGCTTTCCTATCTTGTGCTTGCATCTTGCCGCGCGCCCTGCTTCCTTATACCCTTCTTTTCATGTGCCCTTATGCACCTTCTTGTTTCTTTCCTTCACATTTTTCTCTCCTTCTATTTTTTTATCTTCCATCTAGCAGGAAATGTTCAATCAAGGCTTGAATAAGTTAAGTATGAAAAAGGTCAGCGGAAACCTCCATGTGTCTCTTCGGTGCACTTTTGATATGGTGCACAAAAAGTAGAGACCCCAAACAAGTGCAAGCCCTCCACGTGGTCAGGGCCCAAGAAAGTTGCACTGGTTGTTGAAAAGTCCAAGAGCTAGAGGAAGAGTCCATGTGCCTAATCGACACAACTTTAAAGGTAAATACAAAAGCAGAGACCCCAAACAAGTGCAGGCCCTCCACATGGTCAGGGCCCTAGAAAGTTGCATTAGCCATTGAAAATTATAAGAGCCAGCAGAAGCCTCCACATGCCTAATCTACAAAAATTCAAAGGTAAATACAAAAGTGGGGTCCCCAAACGAGTGCATGTTCACCATGTGGTCAGATTCCAAAAAGGTAGAACCGACCGTTGAATCTGATAAGTATAAAAGAGCTAGCAGAAGCCTCCACATGTCTCAACAGTGCAACTTAAAAAGGTACGACAAAGGCAGGGTCCCCAAATGAGCGCATGCTCTCCACATATCTAAGGCCTAAGAAATTTACATCAGCTATTGAAAATTCGAAGCAAAGCAACAAAAGCCAACGGAAGCCTCCACGTGCCTCATCGACGCAACTACAAAGGTAAGACCCAAAAGGAAATACCCAAACGAGTGCGGGCTCTCCACGTGTCTAGGGTCTGATGTAGTTGCTCCACCAAAAAGGAGGGACTTAGCCAAAAATCAAAGAAAGTAAAGCAGGCTTGTGGACAATGCCAAGTTTCCAATCGACACAACTTCAAGAGTGAAAGGAGGGGGTGAAATATTAAGACGTGCAGGGCTGCCACATGGATCTTGCACGGATAAACTCTTTTAAATATTGTGAGCCTACATTAAATGCCTGACCCTGACCTTCAGCCAGTCATATATTTCAACTGGGAACTCAGATTTGAGAAAAGGAGGATTTTTTGGAAATCTCTCGATGTCTGCTACTCACCTACCACCATTAATGAAAAATGATAAATTCAGTTTGCCATTTTTGAGGCTGTCAGGCTTATCACCTACCACCATAATGAGGTTTGGTCTTCCTTTCTTTCCCAACAAAGAACATTAATGGAGCTATGGGTTGTGTCATGGAACCCTTCATTGTTGCAAATGATTTCAATGCATCTTTTGGGGTGGTTGAAGTAGGTGGATTCAATGCTCTGTTGGGGTGGTTGAAACTGAAATCCAAATTTTCCCTCTCTTCTTCTTTGATTATTTTATTTATTATAAAGGAGGGGCATTTTTCTAAAGGCTGGTCATTATTTCTCTCCTAATCCCCTCTCTCTTTCTTCCCTAGGGTTGAATGTGGAGCATAAGCCTCCTCTCTTGGCTTTGTAATGGAATCTTCTTGCCTCTTTCCCACTGATGATGTACTGTGTGAACTCATGGAGCAATAAAATATGTTTTGTGATGCATTTTGTCCATCCTTCCTTATTTTATTGTCTTTTCTTACCTCTCACCATTGTAGGGTATACTGTGCATATTTCTGATGTTTATTGTAGGTTTTGAGAGCTATGTTTAAAGGGTTTGAAATGGTGTTCTGTGTGAACTTTATCTTTGGTCTATGATGCATCTTTTCCATCCTATCCATTGCTCACTTCTCTCTGTTTTAGGCAGTTGGATTTGTGATCAGTAACCCCCCTTTTCTTGGTGCTAATCACCTCTGTAGTGTAGGACTTCTTTATTTTCATTCTCTCTCTCCCCGTCTCCTTGGCATTGTTAGATTAGGAATAGATAGTCACATTTCCTTCCTTAGAAGTAGTTTAGCATTAGGATTAGGAAGAAGAACTAGCTTTCTTTAGAGGTCTATCTCAAGTAGCAAGTCCCAAAACTTGGAGATAGTACCCATGTTATGCGATCAAACTAAGAGTCTCAGCCCATTGAGTTGCAGAAATTCAGGGGTGCTATGATTCTGCACTAACATGAGAAATCGTAAGCTCTATAGTTTTTTGGAAATGAAAATATCCTAAATTTTCATGTTATTCAAAGTTGCAATATATATATATATATATCAATTCAACCCTTTTATACAACTACTAAATAACTCATGCATTAGAGGAAATTTCATTTCTATTTATATATGTGGGATAGTTTTAACCATTTACATTGTAAAATTTAAGTATAGATTAACTCAAATCATTCCTTTTACATATATACAACTTGGAGAGAAAATAATAAATCACACACTTAAAAAGCTCCTTTAAAATTTTAAGCTTGGCAACAATACAACAAAGAGCTTAACCACACTTTCTTTCAATAACATCTTTCTTCCCCCCCCCCCCCCACACAGACACACACAATTACAATTTTAGTTGCATTTAGTTTCACCAAATTCAAACTTACAAATTTAAAGAATTTCTCAAACCCTAATCTTACTCATTTGATAGAATAATTGATTAATACATATATATATATATATATATATATATATATATATATATATATATATATATATATATATATATATATATATATATATATATATATATATATATATAGTAATAGATAATAAACATATGAATAATATATATTAGTTTATAAATTTATATATTGTTATGTATTTATATTAAGAAAACAAAATGTTATGTTATAAATATATATAGCTATATATGCTAACATAGATTATAATATTTAATTTTCTTTTTTTGTATTAGCCACAAGGCATATGAGCTTGAGATTATATATATATTTTGCTAAATGGTTTGGTTGGGTGGCCATGAACCATGTGGATTTTATCTATATTAATTAGTGGAGCTGGGGGCAACAGGTGGGGTGGGGGTGTCGACCCCTACTGCAACCCACATTTTATTAAAATGTTGAGTGGGGTAGAGGTCGGCACTGCTCGCCCCTACTTGAACCCCTGTGTAACTTTTTGTACCACCGCCTCATTATAAACTGTGTTGTGCTATACCCCGATGTGGACAAATACACATTAAATCATTTCATATATATATAATTTCGTAAATTTGGCCGTCTTATTTTTAAAATCGCCATTTCAAACTAGTATCTCCAAAATAAGTTTTTAAACAAATGTAAGTTTTTAAAGAAATGTAACTAGTATCAACTCTCCTAATAAACATCTGTTCTTACCTCATGGTGGTGGATCTAGTCGTGAATCTCAAATTATAGCGATAGAAACAGGAAAAATTTCTCTTCACAAAAATGGATTCATTCTTTAGGTTCCTTCTGGTGGCGATACTGGCACATATAAGGTTTCCAGGATTGAAAAGGGTATCGCTAACACATTCTTCAAAGATGCCTTGAATAGTAGGAGATTCCCCATGGAACCTACTAGCATTACCACATGTGTTTTATTTGGGGATGAGGTTATTTCTTCTAAAAAATACTACGAGGAACACACACAAATATGCAGATTTGGAGTTCTATGGCCCAATCTTCCTATACTTCATGATTGGATATCCAAGCATTGGACTCCGATACTAGTTGGAAGGATAGATCTGTACCCGTGTGCTAAAGGTTTTTTTATTGTTTCTTTTTCTTCAATAGATGATAAGAACACCGTTGGATCCAAGCTCTCAGTCTTCTAGTCTAGATACCTAGTTATGAAACCTTGGTTCCCCTCATTTAACCCGCTCACTGAGTCATTCTCTTGCAAACCTTTTTGGATCATGATGCCCCATTTACCCTTTTAATTTAGGATTTTTTGATTGTCTTGTTTCTATTGGAAACACCTTGGGAACTACCCTTTATAAAGATTCTCAAACCTATGACTATACCCATACTACTTATGCTCGGATCTTGGTGGAACTTGACACTGCTAAAACTCTTCCTGTAACCATTGATCTCAAAGTATAAAACAAAACTTGGTCACAACCCTTAGATAATGAAGGCCTACAATTTCAGTGTAGATAGTGTTTGTGTCTAGGTCATAGCTTTACTGATTGTGGGATAGCAAAGCACCAAAATGAGAGAAACACAAGTGGAAAGATGCCCTCTCGGAACACCTGGTTTTTGAAGCCAAATGGGATCTATAATCAAATGTATTTAATCCTCCAATTCTAGAGGCTTCAGTGGCCTAGATAATGGTGCGTAAAAATAAAAAAACTATCTCTAAGAATAGTGCTTCTCTGCCTAGTTAGTTTTCCACTATTGTTCGGCTACTTCTTATTACTTAACTTTTCTTTGCCAGGCAATAGCTATTTGGTCGCTGAAAATCAGCTATTTTTTACTTATGTGTTGTTGGTTTTGGGTTTTATTCTGAAGAGGTTGTTTCCTACAGCTGGGTGTTCACATTTTACCTTGATTTTGATCATTTTTTTATGTGCCTTAATTGTTCACATCTAGATTTTTGAGCCTTCTTGTAAAAGGGTATAATCCCTTGAAAAATCAATTTACCCATTATATATACTTCAAGTTGAACCATATGTATAGATCTATGTATATATTTCAAGTTGAACCATAACTAAAATGGAACAAAAATGCCCATACCTAAATGGGGTAGATAAAAAAGGATAAAAATAAATTAAACAATAACAAAGAAAATAGAAAACAAACTCTAGAAGAGCGATGCAAAACAACCCTCCAAATGTGGGTATCCATCCAAAAATAATGAGCAACCTTCCATGGCCTCCATACTCCTAAAATATGCAAAGAAAAATGGAACAAATGAATGATTTTAGGGTAAAGGAAGAATAAAAAGACCTCATAATGATTTTAGGGGTTTTCTAATCCAAGGGCCCAAAATGATTCGATCTAATGGATGAGATTTCACCCTACAAATTTAAGTGATGTGATTTTTTGGGAATGGGAATTAATTAAAGTGGTATGAGTAATATGTGAATGGGGCCACTTAAGGGTATTAGAGTGCTAGGATTAAATTGTGACCTTTATTGCTATGGATAAATGAGTTAATAAATGACCTTGAAGTTTTGTAAGGGTTCATTAAATTAAGTAATCATAAAAGGGTAACTTGGTTAATAAATCACAAGGGTTAATTATTGGAGTGAGGTAATAATAATTTACTTTTTAGTTTAATTACAATAACCGTATGAATATGTGGAAGTATTAGCTGTGAAATAATTATACCTAGTTGGTGGTTGTATTGTTGCAACCCTTAAAATTTTTTTTTTTCCAAAATTTTCCTAATTTAACTATTGGGTTTAATATTTACTTTTTTACATGGATTAAGTAGGCGTTACACTTGGTATCAAAGTCATGGGTTCAATGCTTGAACCATGGGAAAACATGGGAACATGAAAACTAGTTAGCGAAACTTAAACATAGGACACTTGAACCTCTAAGACTAAAATAATAAAAAAAAAATTAAAATTTGTTTGGGATGTTATACATGCCCAAGTGGGCATCTTGTTGAATAGGTTAATGGGAAATGCTAATTTAGTTTGATATTCTTGTGAACTCCTTGAGTGATAGGAATTGGGTTTCCTTGCAAAGATGTTGGTTATTGGGTTCCTAGCTCTTAGTTTTAGACGTGTAATGTGTTGACCCTGTAGAGACCCTCCCTTATTTGGAGTGCTATTTTGTGGGGTGCAACTCTTGAGAATTAGTGCTAGAGGTAACATTTAGGGGTCGGTTTGGAAAAAAAAACTAGAGGTTGATTAGTTTTTTAGAGCTCCCCTTTTTATTTAGTGGTTAGATAGGTTAGTTTTGGTTGTCGCTTGTGGACTTAATCCCCATATGAGAGAGTAGATGTCGGGTTATGGTGTCGCAGTTGATCAAATTTTTTATGTGTGATTTTAGATATGAGCTCGATATATAATACCCCTATCGGTGACTGTATGTACCCAAAATTGTAGGGTACTACACCGCTGGAATAACATAACACGTGCCCCAATGATGATACAGGTCTCCTCGTAAGGTGTTCAGGATCCAGAAAATCTCCCCAAGTATGCGTTAACATCCCGCATGCCCCGCTTAGCCCCTGTGTGCTTTGTTGTTCTCTTTTCCCCTCTTTTCTTTGCATTTTGTTCTTCAGTTACGAAACTGCCACCCTGACTGGGCGGTGGTCTCGTGACTGCCGCCCAGTCAGGGCGGCGGTCTTTCACACATTTTCTAGAATGATCTTTTAATGTGACTCACGTAAATTTCAACATTTACCAGCTTTTTTTCACTGCCTTTGGCTTGCATTAATGATTCTGGTTCCCTAGAATAGTGTTTTGGCATTGTTTATGGTTTAAGAGATCAATTTGGTTTTTACCTTTGGGTAATTGGAAATGCTATAAATAGTTGGCTTGTGCTCAAGCAAATGGCCCCTCAAATTTGCCTCTGAATTTCTCATTTCAATAACTAAGCCTTTCAGTTTTGTTTAGGATTCACAGTTTCATTTCTTAGATGCATAGTTAGCGTTCTTTAGCTATCAGAAAGCCACATATTCTCCTTGTGCAAAGTGTTGTTGTCATTTCATCCAAATCAATTGGAGTAGGATAGTTTCATTTCAATAGGAAGCCATTAAAGTTACAGGTTTTGTTCACCAAACAAGATAGTTTCAGGTGCTGGACATTTTATGTTGCGTGACTCGCAATAAATCCCACAAGGAATTGCATAAGCCAAGCTCTGTACTCTTACGTTATCCCTCTCCTACTCGCATTGTATTCAGTATGCATCCTAAGCTGCCTTTATTCCAATATCTACTCTTGCTGATGCTAGCATTACACGCTTTTCTAGATCCACATGAGCATGAAAGAATGAGGAGATCACACTGAGGGGACACAGTCACACACCATCGGATTCACCACTGTTCTACAGAATCTAGGTTCTAGCTTTCAAAGTTATAGTTAAAAGCATATCAAATAGAGTAGCTAATCATTTCATTTCAGTTAAATTTTGCTTTCGATGTTTCCAAGGAAGCTGTGGGGATTGATAGTTTCTGAGAAACTATGATTCACTCCTCACTTCTGAGGTAGGATCGAGAGTCTTTCAAATAGAGTAGATTAGTTATCAATTATTTAGAATAGATCTAAAAACTGCACAGACAAGTAGCTATACTCAGTTGCTTTGTTTGTTTTAAATTACGTTATTAGTTTAGTTGTCAATTTTAGATATATGAGATAATTGCTCTTTAAATTCTGTTCATTAGTTTATCAATAACTATCAGATTTAGGAATATACATAGACATCTCTTACGCAATTAAATTATTATGTCATTAGTTAGATTTGTATCATTTCCTTTTGTATGACAATCACGGGACCTAGGGAGCCTAGAGAATACGTATTCGAGCCAATCGTGCATCAACCCAATTTTATTACGGAAATAACTGATATAGATCAGAACTTTAGAATCCAAGTCTTTTGAACAACAATAGACTTACAATAGATCAGCTCACAGTTAAGCGGGTTAAATATAGAAGATGACCAAGCACACACATTTTGGTCAAATCAGCCAAACTACAGATTACCCTAGATAAATATCCGCATGACTATAGAAGGACTTGAAAGAGAGAAAATGTTTGGTTGTGACCCTTTGGTCCCACAGCCAGACGCATGAGACACTCTCAAAAACATAGATACTAGCTTAAGAATTCAGGTTGCAAGAACGCTTGTGAGATACTCTGAGAAGATCACACAATTGTTAATTCAGAATATAGAGGCCGAGAAGGCATACGACTATTAGATACTAGGGATTAGGGACTGATTCCGCACATGACCATAGCAGGTCCACATCAACCATAAATCTATGATTGTGACCCACAAATCCCACAACCCAACGAATCCACAGGTGAATCAGACATAGATGCTGGCTTTTGCACATTAGTATTCAGATCTACTCCACTTCCACCTATCATCATCGTACAATTATCCTTGTTATACGTAGCATCTAACAAAGCTAAAGATTTCTGGACTAGACCAGAGAATCGACAATATAATCTACTATATATCCATCATACATCATATGACCCTATCTTGAGACATACACGAAACCATCCCAGGTCATTTTCCACGTATCCCATAACTTATAGATCGGATCACGCTAGAGCTTGATATTGATTGGAGCCTTCGAGTAGTCATCCTTACTAACCGATCTATCACACCAGACCAGGTTAGGAGGGCCTTCTTTGCCTTAGATTTGTAGATTCCATTAGTGCGTGTCGAAGATATAATATTGCCTAACTAGTTTACCCATACCCTACGCATAATCCATCCCCACCAGCTATCTCAGCATGACCTCGAGAGGTCAGGTGTGAGGAAGAGTTACTTGTAGATTCCCATGCTCGCTTGTCACTTTTCCATCATACAAAATTGGTGAACTTGACGTGAACAACACAACGCTTTTGCTATTACCCATTTCTTCCACCTTCACCCTTTCCCATTATTCTGCGGGTATTCATATACCCCCCAAATATGTCGGGATTTGATGCATATGGCAGACCTCTCCTAGGTCTCGAGGCATACTACGCTCAATTGAATAGACAGTCATCACCATCGCTCTCAGTATGGGATGAAAACTATTCAAATAACCAATTATCAACACAAAATCCACCTCCATGGATTAGATATAGTTCATCTTTCCAAACAGAGGAGTTGGATTAGCTCGCTCAAATGCAACACATAGAGCCTTCAGGCTCGAACAATATGACATTCACAGGAGAATCTGGTTTGTCTCCTCAGGTGCTGCTTAGACCACAAATTAGTAGACAATCAGACCCATACCTAGTTTTAGATGATGAACATTCAGTGCGTTATGCCAGAAATGAACAACGCTCTCAGGGTATGTACCCACCCATAAGAAGTTTACAAACACAACCCGAGGTCTCTTTTCAAGAAAATACCTCCATACCACTACATGTAGGAAATGCCCTCGGGGAAACTTGGCAGGGCAACGATTAGTTCATAGCAGGGTATCACATGCCTATACAACACCAAGATATATAAAAAATTCCAGTAACACAAAATACTGTGACTTTACCAAATGAAGTCATTTTGAATTTAGTAGAAAAAGTTAGGGGGTTAGAAATTGCTTAGGCAAATCACCATTCTCAATTCATGTAGGCAGGAAATTCTAATCCTCCACACCATCCTAAGACCTCCTCACAAGAACTGGCACGTTAGGCATGACTCCCTAGTATTCACAACAAACGCCAACTAGAACCGCCATTTCTAACACCGTTCCGATACCTCCCGGTCTAGTACAAAGTAATCCATTTCTAGAAAATACCCCTTCATACTTAAACATGTACTCCAAATCACCACAAGGGGATATGTTCTCCTCTCCCGACATGTTTGCTCAACCACAGGGGTTTCCTTATGCCTCTACCAATGCATACACTATGCCATATCAATAACCCATTCCACCATCGCCCCCTTAGTAGACACCATCAATGGTCGAATCCTACGCGATAGGGACTTATTCAGAATATTTGAAAGAACCCTTAGACTTCACCATACGAAGTGTTATGTTTCCAAGACCTCTTCTCGATTTTCCCAAATACAAAGGTGAGGGAGATTTGAATGCACATATCAAGGCTTACGCCACATCCATTCGAGAACTGCTCCCTTGGGATGGGGTTGTTGCTAAAATATTCCCCAAAACCTTGGAAGGCATCACCCTCGATTGGTATTATAGAATACCTGAGGCTTCCATCCATTCATTTAAACAACTTGTTTCAGAGTTCATTAAAGCGTTTGACATGAACAAACTATTGAGTACAGGAATAAGGGAATTCTTGCACATTAAGCAAGAACACAATGAATCTATCTCTCATTACATCTAGAGGTGGCGTACAGTTCTTTAATCTTCGGCTAGTGCTCCAAACATGGACCAAATGGAACTATGTGATTTATTCCTTCATTCTCTCAGCAGAGAAGTAAAGGAAGAAGTCCAGAAGTTCCCATCAAGGACTTACGATGAATTACTTGAGAGCACTCTCTGAATAGATCAAGCAGCAATAGATAGCGGTCATAAGACGTATGGAGCAAACGGGAGGTTAATCACCTCCAACGAGAATACTACGACTTATCCTACTACCAAAAATGTCAATCAAGGACCTAAAATCCTTAATAAAAATCACGGAGTGACAACAGATGGAGTAACTGATTAGGCTAAAAGTGTAAATGTTGTGAATACTCCAACACTAATGAACAATCAACGAAATAACAGCTTTACCCCAACAATCAATGCAGTGGATTTTAATCAACAACAACAACAATGGCGAAACCCTACACAGGGTACAAGCAAAAAATCAATTGGATATCAAAACTAGAATCAAAACAAAAAAAAACAAATGCAAAACTTTAATCCTAATAGGCAATTGTTTGATCGGAATTTTGGGCCACAATATACACCAAACCAACAAACTAGGAATTACAATCCTAACTCGTATTGTGGTTTCCACAAAATTTGAGGCCATGACACTAGAACGTTTCATGACTATAATAAATTCATGCAACGTTTGCCAGAGGAACAAAGATAACTCTTCATAGATATGTTCTTGGAAGATTCTACGTCACTGGCACCAAGTAATTTTACAGGGGCAGTCTCCCCTCAAAATGCTCCCCTCAAGATCTTTAATGACCCCCTCCCAAATCACAATAACAATAGTTTAAATCCAAATGGGACAAATAAGGGCATAATGACAGGAAACAATGATCATGAAGCCTCGACTTCACTAAATCCGTTAGTTGTGCCACAATTAGGAAGTCAGCCGTGACCCAAGATAGTCGGTTTAGTGGAGTTAGACGCCGAACTACCCATGGAAGCTGTATCAAGGACACGAGAGTATTCCTCTCAGCCAAGTCCAAGTTACCTGCCAGAGATAGATAACATCCAACAAATGTTAGTAAAACCCATAGGTGCCTATGATTTAATTAGTGATCTAACAAAAACCTTCTTGCACATTTCATTTTTAGACTTACTGAAGAACTCTCCCGCCCATAGGGCTGCTCTTTTAGAGGCCTTAGGTTTGAGTCATTTAATTAACATCACTCCACCTCCCAAAACACAGGTAAACCATATAGACTTTGACATCCACCCTCCAGGGCAGCCAGATAAGGATACCGAGTTTATATTTGAAATAAAAAAAAATACCAATAGATGCTGAGATTGCACGCAGAGGTGATCCGGCCTTACACTTGCAAGTGTGGGTTTATAACAATTATGTGAAACACACGATGATTGACGATGGAGCATCAGTTAACATATTCCCCTTCTCTTACCTTCAAAAACTAGGGTATGGAGAAATGAATTGTTCCACGACTAGAAATACATTAAGAGGCTATGATAACCTTAAAGCCACGTCGATTGGAACTATAATACTATCGGTCACCTTAGGACCCAAAACAATCATTACTGAGTTTTATATTATAGATCGGGAAACCAACTATAATATGATCCTTGGCTGACCATGGATACACCGTATGAAGGCAATCCCTTCTACATTATTTCAAGAAGTAATATTCTTGCATTTAGGAAAGCTGTTCGTAGCCAAAGGTGATCCAAAACCATTTGATATACACCTAGCTGACTTAAAGAAAAGACCAGGCGTTAACTCAGAGTTTGAACTCCCAACAAACCAACTTAATAAACCCACCGATGCAAAACCAGAGGAGAAGTTGGTACCTACAACATATCTTGAGACTATGAGCCTAATCAAGACTATCCCAATCCTCAAAGATGAGGCTAACACTATAGAAACAATATCGTTACGAACTACTGCAAAAATTGTCAAATTATTAGAACAGGATCTACTGATGTTCCTACCATTTGATTCTATAGGCATGGGATATACCCTAGGTGTTGGATATACCCTAGGAAGTAGAAGATGTTAACACAACAAATATCCCAACGTCCATATCCCCAACTAAATATTAGACTCTCCATTTCGATGGAGCTAGATGTCATTATGGAGCTAGGGAAGGTGTAATCTTTACTTCTCCAGAAGGAAAAGTCCTACCATTTGCCTTTAAACTAAATTTCGAATGTATGAACAATGGCACTGAGTATGAAGCCCTCCTCCTTGGCTTCATCTTAGCTAAGAGGATCAATGTTAATAACATCAGGGTGTTAGGAGACTCACAATTGGTAGAAAACCAAGTCTCTGAGGTGTATGAAACCAAAGCTAAGCACTTACAGCTCTACAAAACAACTGTATTGAATTTAAGCAAGGATTTTGACTTCATATCAATTGAAGCAATCCTACGAGAAAAAAATCTTCTCGCCAATTCGATAGCAACCTCAGCATCACGCTTCACTCCAAACAGTGAGTTGGAAGATACCTGTTTCATGGTATCCCTTCGTATTGAACCATTGGTAAAAAAAATGTCAAACCCTCTTTTAACAAATAGAGATGAGAACACATCTACTATCCTAGACCACATTAATAGTGATAGAACCACTCTTGATTACTTAAATGCCTATGCAGCGTTACATCTCACCCATCATGTGGTAGATTTGTCCTTAATCCCGCATTCATCCTCCTACTTCAGAAATCCCATGATGGAACTTCCCCCACAAAAGGAACTCAACATATACACAATAGAAAATGGAGATGATATGGAATTACCTCTAGCCCCGCCTGAGTTTGAAGAAGGTAACACTTATTTAATTGAAGAAACAATTGATATTAACATCAGAACAGAGGATGAACTATCATCACCAATCCGGCACTATGATAATTGTTCACCGGGAACTCCTCGTGCTATGATTATTTACTAATGCACAGCCTTTAGTTTGGTGGATGTAATTTGGAAACAAAACAACAACATAACACAAGAATACCATTGACTATGATAAGACAGAATGATGAAAAATATGAAATATCAAAATAAATTATAATATTAACATGAAACTGTTACAATCTCACCCATGAGGTACTTTAAGTGTTATTGAATTCACTTGACTTTCACCAAGACTATGGGAGAAACTTTACAATTACACCTCTTAATGGCTTCTTCAACACACCTTTAAACTGATGGCTTCCTTCACACACTTCCTACAATATTTCTCACTACTTCCTTCTATGCTAAATGAGGGGGGTGGCCTCTCTATTTATAGAACTTCCAGGCTTATCCATCTTATCTTTAAGATAGGATAAGAAATCCACTCTGACGAATCATATTCCATACCTTAACTCTTATCTGTACATGTAAGCTTATCTGTTAAGATAAGATAAACCTTATCATTTTACATAGGTTCCACATTTTTAGACTTTTTACAAATAAAATACACAAAATATTTATGACCTCACTCCTTGTCTTTATTACCAATATAATATTTCTAATTCCTAATCATGTAGACCCTACTTCTCTAATTACCCAAACTTTGACATTTTAACATTACCGAACCACTTACGACAAATATTTACTTTTTACAACATTCCTATTGTACTTTGACTGTTACCGTACTCCACATTATTGGCAGCACCGTACTGACGGTGCCGTTATCTTCTATCAGATGCTACTACTAATTATACTTAACAACATCCTATTCCTAATACATACATTAATGAAATAGAAATTATGGAGGAAAATTTTAGTGTCGACAAAACCAAGGATATTGAAATTAGGATCCTTGTTAACTCCATCAGAAGTAGAAATACACACTTGAATCCTCAAGGAACATCAGAAGGATTTTGCATTTAATTATAAAGAAATGACAGGGGTTGCACCACTCATTAAGGTACATAACCTCGTCACTAAATCAGACGTAAATCTGATTAAACAAAAATTGAGACCAATGAAACCCAAGGTAGCTCTCATGGTGAAAGAAGAGGTAATAAAACTCCTCCAAGTAGGATTCATCAAACCAGTCGATTACTCTCAGTGGGTATCTAATATCATTCCCATTCTCAAAAAGAATGGGAAGATACACATCTGTATAGACTTCCGAGACATTAAGAAAGCATGTCCTAAGGACGACTTCCCGTTACCATCCATAGACATCATAATTGACGCAAAATATGGATTTAAGCTTTTGTCTCTCATGGATGGATGCTCAAGATACAATCAGATCAGAATATCTAAACAAGACCAAGCTAAAACCACGTTTATAACTCCTTGGGGAACCTATTGCTACGCTGTTATGCCATTCGGTCTCAAGAACACTAGCACTACATACCAGTAGGCTATGATGTATATATTTCATGATCTTATTCGTAAAATTGTAGAAACCTACGTAGATGATTTGTTGGCCAAATCCAGGAGACGTTGTGATCACCTGGAAGTACTCCGCATCATTCTTTCACGTCTAATAGAATACGGAGTCACGCAAAATCTAGAAAAATATGTCTTTGGTGTGACAGGAGGGAAGCTCCTAGGTTACATTATATCGTCACGAGGAATCGATGTAGACCCAACCAAAATCTGGGCTGTTCTCGAAATGATCCCGCCTTCAGATGAATCTGGAATCAGGTCATTTCTTGGAAAACTCGGTGCAATCCGGAGATTTATCCTGGACTTAAGTTTTGCCATTCATCCAATCAAAAATCTACTCAAGAAAGATTATAGTATTGATTGGACCGAAGACTGCAATGAAGCTTTTGATGCAGTTAAGCATTTCCTGTTGTCACCACCCACGCTAATGCCACTTAAGTCAGACCGCCCTTTAATCTTATACTCACGAGCTACCAATGTCTTGCTAGCCTGCATGCTAGCCCAAGAAGATGATGACAAATGAGAACGTGCGATCTATTTTATTAGCCAAACGTTGCTTGACTATGAAACACGTTATATGCAAGCAGAACGAGAATGCCTTGCCATAATCTTCGCAACCAAACACTTAAGGCATTACATGCTACATCAAGAAACAAGGGTCATTGTAAAAACAGACCATTTACGAACTTTCCTCACACAAGGGTCCTTGTCTAAAAAGGCTGGACGCTTTATAACCTTAATGGGGGAATTTGAATTAATATTTGTAAATCAGAAGTCCATTAAAGGACAAATCATTGCGGATTGGTTAGCTGATAACCCACTAGACGGAGGTAGTCTAGTAGATCTGGACTTTCCTAATGAATGCATATACTACATCAAAACCAGACCTCCTATCTCTGAGTGTCCTTGGTATACTGATATTATTAATTATATCTTGGACCATACGTATCTAGAAGGTGCTACACCACAATGAAGAAGGTGGTTATGCATTATTGTAGCTAAATACACCATTATAGAGCAAGTTCTCTATCGTAAAGCGTTCGATGGAATGCTTCTAAGATGTGTCGACACAGAAGAATCCAAGAAAATTCTCCACGAATCTCATAGTGGAATATGTGGAGGCCACTTTGGTGGTCATGCCACCGCTCGTAAAATACATCAGATGGGCTATTTTTGGCCTACTCTAGAACACGACGTAGTAGAGTTTGTACGAAGGTGTCATAAGTGCCAAGAATTCTCCCACGAGATTCAAATGCCGACATAAGCTCTACAACCGATCGCTACTCCATGGCCCTTTTCTATGTGGGGCCTAGATTTGATAGGGAAATTCTCTCCCTCGTCTACAGATGGCCATAATTTCATAATCATGGCCACTGAGTATTTTACCAAATGGGTAGAGGCTATGCCTTTTACTACTGTACCGAGTTTTGTAATCACCAAGTTCATTTTGAACCAAACCATTTGTAGGTACGGTGTCCTGCAAATCATTATCTCAGATAATGGGACTTCTTTTAAGAATGATGAAGTTCATGAATTGTGCAATAAATTTAAAATAAGCCATCATACAGCCTCCCTGTATTACCCTCAAGCCAACGGATAGGCTGAAGCGACAAATAAAACATTAAAATCCATTCTTCTTAAAACTGTGAAAGAAAACAAGTGATATTGGCATTTGAAGTTATATCTGGCCTTGTGGGCCCACCAAACCTCAATAAGAACACCAACAGGAGTAACTCCTTTTTCATTGGTATTTGGGGCAGAAGCAGTTCTCGCACTTGAGGTTGAAATACCCAGTCTCCGTATCTCATTACAAGGGATTCTGGATGAAGACGCTTACAGAGAAGCACGTCTCTCCTAGCTAGAAAGCCTAGATGAGGCTAGGTTAGATGCTAAACAGCGGCATAAAGTCTATGCTGACCAGATGTGTCAGCAGTATAACAAGAAGGTCTATGAATGAGACATATATGAAGGTGATCTAGTTATAAGGCTAGACAACCAGATCGATAAAAAGATTGGTGAAGGAAGGAAATCTGGGGCCCAAATGGTTGGGCCCATACCAAGTCATGAAAGACTATGGAAATGGTGCATATCTCTTATGTACACTAGAGGTTGAGGAATTTGGTGAAATAGTCAATTCCCTACACCTTAAATGATTCTACGCATAAGCGGCCAACACTATTTATATAAATATATCTACATTGCATCTTCATATAGTTAGATTCATTTTTTCCACTTGTTTCGTACAATTTTGTGATCAAGGAACTCATTCTCAAAGCAATTCATTACAAACTTCTGATGGCATTGGCATAAACACTCTAATCATACTTTTTCATTTTTACAATGTCATCACCTGTTTCGGAATCATTTCATCAAATAAAGCTAGATATGAAAAAGCCTTAACGGTAACCATACCAAGATCTGCATGCTTATTCTCATCTTTGGTTTCTTCCTAGGATAGGTGTCTTGCCTATGGTATGTTCTAGAAGCTTCGTCATGTCAACTCTATCCCCTATGTATATCTCTTTGGAAATAAGAATACACTGACATTTTGCTCAAATAAACAAGTCAAATATAGATCAAACAAAAAATTTTAATTTTACACATTTCCTTGCCCCACCAACCTTTGGTGATGAGCTTGCGTCTCTTACTAGTGACGTATGGTTGGGAAAGGATGGGAATGCCCTTACTCGCCTATACCTTGTCCATGGCGATAAGCCCACACTTCTTACTGGTAGCATGGGGCAAGGTGTAGGGAGTCCTCTTGACAAATAAACATTGAAGACAGTTAGCAATCAAATTCAAATGAACCTTTGAAATTTTGAATCAAAAACAAATGAATCAGATGTCCAAGATTCCAAGAGAATTCAAAACCATGAAACCCAGATTTTGTCTACCATGAGGCCATCTACGGATCTAAGTCTAGATAAACTGCAAAGCAAGTTGCATCCCAAACTATGGAGTCACTCGAGTAGAGTAGGCTTGTAGCATCCTAATTTGGTTCCACCAAAGCTTTGTATATCTCTCATCATTATCATTTCAACACATTTCATAACTTGTACCCTTTCTAGCTCTCAGTGATGAGCCCTCGCATCTTACTAGTTGCGTGGAGTTAGGAGTGGGTCAATTTTATCTGCTCATTATACCGGTTTATCATCACATTTTGTCAAAACAAATATGAAGTGCCGAAAAATTACCTATAAGAAGCTAGAGTTCAAAGTCACATTGTTTCTACATTATCATATATCAGCATCACGAAATACAAAAAGAAAGTAAACATTTTTATCATTTGTTCTCCATTGCATACATTCTGATAAGCATATAAAAACAACATTATAATTTACATGCGTAATCAAATCATAAGCCATGAATGCCAAACATCTGATTCAAGAAAAGGATATATACATATAAATGGTCAAGTTTCTTGTACAATGCCATCATGTGCTAAAGCATGGTCAAAATTCTCAAAGAGCCCGGGAGATACAAAATACATCATAAAAAACAGTCCAAGAGAGCCAAGTGGCTTCTCAACCCCTATGAGATCCCTCTAAGGGTGCACACCGCCATTTAGGACTCCGGCTACACCAGTGCTTTGAGTGTATGTAGGGCTCACGATCCTGAGGAGTAGCTGCGGTCTCGCCATGAGAATGACTCCTCATCAGGTGCTCTACTATCCTGTACCCTGCCAACTCGGTACGGAGGGTAGACACCATCCTGACCACATGACAGACAGGGGAAAAGACGTCGGTGTGCCTACTAGCTGCTGAAGTCTCCCCTACATCCACGGATAGCTCTGCACGGGTATTCTCCATAGGGATCATTAGGGTATCGGTGCATACTCGGTGAATCAGGTCTCACCACTCATCTGCAGTCTCTACAAGCAAAGGTGAAAAGTCAATTAAAAATGATCAAAATATTAAAAAAATGTAAAAAAAGGGAGAGAGAGAGCAATTAAGACAATCCTAACTAGAAACAAATGTTAAAAAGGAAGGATGATAACTCACTCGGATCACCGGGCCTCCAAGATGGATCTCTAAGATCGACACTTGCCACAGATGCTGCCACTAACTGGTGCGCTCCTCCTGTGGCCGGGGCAACATAACGTCCTGCTACAGACTCATCCTCTCCGCCAAGGCCCTGAGAGAGTGGCTCCTCTAAAGCTGGTGTCACCCTCTCTGCACTCTGCTCCACCCTCTCTGCCTGTAAAATATCCTGAGTGTCATGCCACTCAGGATCACTGTCCTCCTCTCCACCTGGCTCACTAGCCTTAGCCTCAGTCTCCTCCTCCGTCTCTCCCCCTGTGAACTCCTCAGAATCAGAGTCTATGTTAATAGGGTCATCGCTGTTGTGAGTGGGACCAACGGAAATATGAAGTAAGGGTGCCTGAGGAGCACCGGCTCTCCCTCAAGCTTGTACTACTCACCTAGCTGCAATGGGGACTCCAGGAGTAACAACTGTCCAACCCCGGCCTCTAGGACCTCCCCTAGCCTCTTGAAATGATCTATATAATGGCACCACCGGGGGAAGCGTACCCATGTAAGGAAAACCAAACTGCTGAGGCACTCGACCGAAGGGATGTATCTCCACCCTCCCCACCCTGTCAACAAGTTGCCTTGTGGTGGGGCAGGAAATCAAAGTAAGAGCCTCCTCGCCCCATAACCTTGCCATGGCTTGATATGGTGTGGCCTTCATGTCATCAGTGGTTAGGGAAGCAACTGGCTGGTGATGTGCTCTGAGCACCAACATGCCTGTCCATCTGGCTACCCTCGCAGCTCCGTGATCTACCACCTCTACACCTCTACCATAGGGGATGAAATGCTCATAGACCCAGCTCATAACAAGGGTTGGATGTCTCAATGACTGCCCCTGTAAATGGAGCACCCTGTACAGATCATGGTAGGTAGTCCCAAGTATATCAGCTCCCCAGTCGTAAATCTGACTATGTCCCTCAATCTGTGTAATGATGGGGGACCAACAATAGAGTAGAGTGTCTCCTCCATTGTCCCCGATCAATCTTGAGGCAATGATCCCCATAATGGCCTGACGAATCAAGGGGATAGGCAAGCTAGGGATAGATCAGACCCTCACCCCCCCTTCTTCAAACCAGTGGAAATAACTGCATCTCCCATATATGAGGCCCACTGTGCTATCTGAGCCCGTGAACCTGTTGTCTCAAGAGTAAGTCATCTCCCGATGATCGGGACCCCCGAGATATGGTAAACGTCCTCCAAAGTAATGGTCCACTCACCTTGGACCCCTGGTAATCGGAAAGTGTTCCGATTAGCATCCCAATATGAAAATAAGTCACAAAGTATGTGACTGGACAATGCAACGTGTGGAACTTGTGATATACGTAGTATACCAGCCCTCTAAAGAGTGTCCTGCTCGTCCTGAGAAAGGGCATCTAATACTGCTGGGAGCCAATCACACTCTCTCTCTCGGCTCCATCGAATGTACTCCTCCCTCACCTGCATACAACCAAAAACAGACAAAACAGAACAAGTTAGTATCCAAATGACATTAGAAAAATCATGAAAACACATAAGAATGCTAAAAATGCAAAATTAACTTCAAAAAGGTGTTGTTTGTGCATTCTGTGAAGGACCGTTGCCCTGAGCAGGGCAGCGGTTCTGTGATCACCACCTTAAAGGCAGTGGTCTTGTAACCACCACCCTGAACAGGGCGGTGGTTGTGTAACCTCCACCCTGTTCAGGGCGGCAGTCGTGTCTCAAAAACCCACTCGGGTCATGTGTCCTAAAAAGGCCTAAAAACATGAAAAACGATAATTTTTGACCAAAACAAAGCCTACCCAGTAGGCACCCCCCCTAGATGAACATATTAAAACTAACATTTTCAAAAATTATTCCCCCATGACAAAGTTTTCAACATTTTAATATTTTGGGGATAAAAATGGTAAATTGAGAAAAACTACCTTGTGATCTCGTGGGTTGGTGTTGCACTCGTGGAGGCATGATCATGATCTCGTCCCAGATGTTTTGACTATACTCTCGTGATAAACTGTCACCGTGGGTCCCAGATCTCAAAATCAACCAAATCAACACGCGCAAATGAATACGAAAACGGGCCCACTTTTACATATATAGCAACCTGATTTTTTTTTAATGCCCCTTTCTATGGGTTTGGAGTGCCTACGGAGGTAAGTTCTTATCCCCACACAAATGGTATGTCCTCATTTCATGATATTTTAGTATTTATTTTTCGATTTTTTTGTCTATCTGCACTTGAGTTCTTTTTTTTCATTTTGTAGGTAACGGGAATTTCGGATGGTGTCATTCCGACACACAGACGTATCAGGTATAACTTCTAACTTCCCATTTCGGGACCGCCATACTTGGACCCACCGTTTTACACCTCTTTATGGCTAAAACGCTTCTCCAATGGGGCAATATGTACGTACCCAAAATTGTAGGGTACTGCACCACCAGAATAACATAACACGTGCCCCAATGATGATTCAAGTCTCCGCGTAAGGTGTTCGGGATTTGGAAAAGCTCCCCAAGTATGCGTTAACATCCCGCATGCCCCGTTTACCCCCTGTGTGCTTTGTTGTTCTCTTTTCCCCTCTTTTCTTTGCGTTTTGTTCTTCAATTACGAAACCACCGCTCTGACTGGGCGGCGGTCCTGTAACCGCTACCTTGTTCAGGGTAGCGGTCCTTCACGCGTTTTACAGAATGCTCTTTTAACGTGATTCACGTAAATTTCAATGTTTACCAGCTTTTTTCCACCACCTTTGGCTTGCAGTAATGATTCTGGTTCCCTAGAATAGTGTTTTGGCATTGTTTATGGTTTAAGAGATCAATTTGGTTTTTACCTTTGGGTAATTGGAAATGCTATAAATAGTTGGCTTGTGCTCAAGCAAATGGCCCCTCAAATTTGCCTCTGAATTTCTCATTTCAATAACTTAGCCTTTCAGTTTTGTTTAGGATTCATAGTTTCATTTCTTAGATGCATAGTTAGCGTTGTTTAGCTGTCAGAAAGCCACATATTCTCCTTGTGCAAAGTGTTGTTGTCATTTCATCCAAATCAATTGGAGTAGGATAGTTTCATTCTAATAGGAAGCCATTAAAGTTACAGGTTTTGTTCATCAAACATGATAGTTTCAGTTGCTGGACATTTTATGTTGCATGACTCGCAATAAATCCCGCTAGGAATTACATAAGCCAAGCTTTGTACTCTTGCACTATCCCTCTCCTACTCGCATTGTATTCAGTATACATCTTAAGCTACCTTTTTTCAGTATTTTATCAATAACTATCAAACTTAGGAATATACATAGACATCTCTTACGCAGTTAAATTATTATGTCATTAGTTAGATTTGTATCATTTCCTTTTTTATGATAATCACAGAACCTAGGGAGCCCAGAGAATACGTATTCGAGCCAATCGTGCCTCAACCCAATCTTATTATGACAATAACTGATATAGATTAGAACCTTAGAATCCAAGTCTTCCGAACAACAACAGACTTACAACAGATTAGCTCACAGTTAAGCGGGTTAAATATAGAAGACGACCAAGCACACACATTTTGGTCAAATCAGCCAAACTACAAATTACCCTAGATAAATATCCGCATGACTGTAGAAGGACTTGAAAGAGAACAAATGTTTGGTTGTGACCCTTTGGTCCCACATCCAGACGCAGGAGACACTCTCATAGATATAGATACTAGGTTAAGAATTCAGGTTGCAAGAATGCCTGTGAGATACTCTGAGAACATCGCACAATTGTTATTTTTGAATATAGAGGCCGAGAAGGCATACGACTATTGGATACTAGGGATTAGGGACTGATTCCACGCATGACCATAGCAGGTCCACAACAACCATGAATCTACGGTTGTGACCCACAAATCCCACAACCCAACGAATCCACAGGTGAATCAGACATAGATGCTGGCTTACGCACATTAGTATTCAGATCTACTCCACTTCTACCTATCATCATCGTACAGTTATCCTTGTCAGACATAGCAGCTAACAAAGCTAAAGAATTTTGGACTAGACTAGAGAATCGACCATAGAATCCGCTATATATCCATCATCCATCATATGACCCTGTCTAAAGACATACACGAAACCATCCCAGGTAATTTTCCATGTATACCACAACCTATATATCGGATCACGCCAAATCTCGATATTGATTGGATCCTTCGAGAAGTCATCCTTACCGACTAATCTATCACACCAGTATAGGTTAGGAGGGCCTTCTTTGCCTTAGATTCGTAGATTCCAATAGTGCATGTCGAAGATATAAGATTTCCTAACTAGTTTACCCATACCCTACGCATAATCCATCCCCACCGGCTGTCTCAGCACGACCTCGAGAGGTTGGGTGCGAGGAAGAGTTACTTGTAGATTCCCACGCTTGCTTGTCACTTTTCCATCATACAGTGACCCACTAAGGGCTGTGAAGTGAATGTGATGTGGAAATTTCATGTGTTTTATATTCGTAAACTCAAGTTATTTTATCTAGGAACAACATTTTATTTTATAATTTTTTAAGAAGCTCCAAGGATCTTCTTTTTATTTTTATTTTATTTCTTAATTTTCAAGGATTGCAATGCGACTATTGTGCCATTTTCTTGATTGTCGAGATTTCTTGGATTTTAATTTTAATTGGTGATTTTGATATTGTTTGTCTTGATGGCCACTTGGCTAAATGTTTTCAATAATGTGACATGATCCTTTATTATCTCCTAGTGAGCTGGTTCTATACTGTTTGTATTGTGATCTCTCATTATATGGGAGTACACCCTAGGTGCTTTGATAGTCTTCTTAGATTCAAGTCATGTCTTTGGTTTTGGAGTGGTGGAGTTTAGTCTGTCTAGGACCTTGGAGTGACTCTTTTGTCACTAAACATTTCTAAAGAGAGAGTTCTCCATGTCGTGTGGTATAGTTTGTAGTTTGGATAGTGGTTATGAATCATATACACCCTGGTAGGATCTTGTTTCATCGTAAGAGTAGGCGTTATTTCGCTATGGACTTATGGATTATGTTAGGTACGGATTAACCCTTAGATGATTATATATTTTAGGGGACAATGTATTTTTTGGATGTGATGGTCCACTGATGGGCATACTGAGTTCTAATGTGGTTCCATTTTTAATTTTTTTTAAAGATCCACAGTGGATTGTATGTATCTTGGGTAAATACGGTTATTCTTAAGCCCCTTCGAGCATTGTGATGAAATAAGTGTGTATGTTTTGTTCTCGATGACTCATAGATAGACCTACCCTTGTCCTAATCTCTTAATTATTTAAGTATACTACACTATAATCTATTAGTATTGAGCTGTGTTGAGGAAGATATGGATGCCTTGGGGTCCTTTTTGGACCTTGTTCTTAGAGGTTTTGGTTTTATAGGTCTTAAGTTTTCGATCTTAGCTGTGTTTATGTCATGCTCTTCCCTCTAAATTTATAACTCTTGGCCATAGAGGCCATGTTCGAGGAAGTCTATTGATCATCCTCTTGATATTTGATGCCCTCTTGATGAGGAAGTGTGGTGTCCATGGGCTAATCTCCACCTTGTCATTTTGATTGTTGGGTTGATGGTATCTAGTGGAGGTATAATTTTTCTTTGGGAACTCTCTCTTTCTTATGTAGTGAACCTATTTTCAATTTAAACCATAAGCATTGTTTCTCCCTCATACTGATCTAAACTCCTTGAACTTGTAAAAGAAAATTGTATATCTAATGTGTGCCTTCATTATAACTCCTATTGATACTTGTGGAGATGCACTTGGAGTGCATTGGTGATGTATGTGATTATTTGGTAAACTCTTGTAATATTGGTGTGTTCCATTTTGGTTAATGATCTCATGCTTCTATAAAATTAATAATGTGATATACTTGACCCTTCCAATCCTTTAAAATTAAATGGGTAATTTGATCAACCTGAGCATATTATAACTTTTGGAATTGGGAATCTTGGATTTTCAAAACTTATTGAGTAAATTTAGACACCAGGAAGATGGATCCTTACTCTAACCTTGTATCTTAATATAAGAAATAAAAATATGTGAAAAATAGTAATAAACATCGTATATTACCCATAGAAGTAGAATAAATAACTTTGACGCCTATATAGAATGGTGAGATAATCTACCCACATTGGTGATGATCCTTGGTGGCACAAGATATGCGATATTATAATAAAAGGAATGCATTAATTAAGAAAACTTATATGAAATAATCTCAATGATTGTAACTATAGCTTGTGTCTTATAATTTGGATTATGGGACGAGTAATTTAATGATATTGAACAATAGTAGCATGTTTAATTAAGTGACCTTGATTGTATAAATTTCTTTTGCACGCCCTAAATATATAAAGAGTAAAATCTGAAAGTTTGAACTAATCGAAAAGGTCTCCTTGAATTTTTTTGAGGATATCTAATCTCATTTGCAACCTAAGATTTTGGGGTGTGATGTAGTTGAGTACTTTGCATACCTCCCCTTGTTTATCAAACAACAAACATACAAATGTTTTTTTATAACCCAAGTATATGCCAAGTCATTCTTGGACCTCTCTTTGGGTAGTGCCAAGTTTTAGAAGTACATAAAGATCTTATCCCCTTGTTAGCGTAAATTAATATATATCCATATTGATGGACCCTACATCCCATCATGCCAAAAGTGGAAATTATTTGAACCTTTAGGTCTGTCCACCTACCCTGATTAATGAAACACCTTGTTGATAGTGTTGTGTTCTAGCTGCATTTTACTCCCTTGAACATAAATGTGTATGATTTCCCTTGTAGGATGTATTTTGGGTCTTTGTACCCTTGTTTCCTCTTGCTCACCGAGTGTATGATTTGTGGTCTTTTAGAAGTGATTCTATACCCCTAGTTTAAGAAAGACACCCTTATTGTGTGTGGAATAGGTCGTTGGTTACCTAGGTTTATTGGAAATCTTAGGCAACATACGTAAAATATATGGGGGAATTTTGGGGTCCTCTTCCTTTTGCGGAGCCTTGATGTTGTCCCCCTTGTCTCTAGAAGAGAAGGTGTAGGCTGTTTTAGTAAGTTCATACAAGAATATTGGTGTGATGCCCTATTAGATTGTTAATTTGACCCCTCTTGTTGCATACTTTCTCCTAGCTCCCTTGTGTGCTATGATGTGTTATGATGTTTAGCGTGTGGTCATTTTATGACTCTATTAAGCTTGGGTGGGATTTAAAATAAATAAATTCCGTTGTGTTATATAAAGTGATTGGCGTCTCCTGTGTTGATATATTAGTATGGGCTAGGATTTTCTTATCATCAAGTGGAAATGTTATCTAATTGTTTGGGGTTCCTAAATTAGGGTTAGAGTTTGTGTGTTTTATATTTGAGTAAAAATTGAAGTTATAGAAACCTTATGGCCAAGAGTATGCTTTGCGTTACCATGAAAATTTAAATGAGACCTGCTGAATTATATGAAGTACTTCCAATGATTAGTCTTCTTCCTTGTAAAAGTTTGATTAAATATAGGTGTGTTCCTTGTAATTAAACCTCATCTTTTGTGATCCTATATTTTTTAGGCCTATGTGTAGGTGTGTTTCCTCATGTAAACATTGAGGGTCATGATTGGTATTTGTTAAATTTGTCTAAAATAGTGAACATTGAAGTATGATCAAACCTAAATGGAGGTTTTATCTTTCCATTTTCTCGTGTTGCACCACATGTGACTATGTGGACCCCGTTTGTGCATAACCATTCATGTTTTTCATTGACCTTGGTTTTTATTCTTTGGGATTCCATAGGTAATATCATGTTTATATTCTTTATGTTGTAGCTTGGTTAACCTCGTAAGAGTTTTCTCTGTAGAATTAAATACCTACAACCTTGTTTAGAGGAGGTTTAGGATTTGTGCCTACAATCTCCCTCCTCTTTTTTCTATAGCGTTGGACCAAACTTGGGTTTTGAAAACCCACGTTTGTTTGAAATAAAGAACTCCCATGAAGTGTGTGACTTTTATTCATATTCATTGGTTTCCTACCTCTTTCCATGACTTCGAGGAGGAATCCAAATCTAAAGGGAGGGGGATGTAATTCTCACTCCTATTCGACATTGATTATACTATGATTTTAATTTCGGTTGATCAGAGACGTCATCCTGATTTTTCTATCTTAGTTAGCATGTTATTAAGATATGAGGGTCATCATGATTACTATTGTGTTATATTTTTTACTTTGGACTATATGGATATATGGTGGACCTTGATGGGCATTTAAGGATGTGATGATAATCATTGGATTATTGATGTAATGAGTATATTCAGAGTATTGGAATAACCACGTGGTCTCATTGATTTTATGAATTGCTAACAATATGACAGTATTGGGGATTGGTAATATGTTGTTGAGTGTATCTAGTAGTTAGGAGGCATAGTAGATATAGAGAATTTCATGATTTTGTAGAATGTGAAATTGGGTTATTGCTGATTGTAAATTAATTACTGGAGTAGAATTGACATGTTAAGTGAATTGAAAATAATTGATAAAAATTTGTAAATTTGATGATAATGATTTAGTGATGTTATACGAAGATGTTAATTGAATTATATATGTATGTGTTGTATTGCTTGATGTATGCTGAGGATTGTATTATTTATTTTTTATATGCATCAATTTCCATGACATATTGATATGGCCTTGAGGCTAGAGAGGGATTTCCATTTTTGTTTGTAGGGAAATTATATCACCATACATCGAAAGGGGATAAGGGACCAACCCTAGAAGGAGGTTGTGTGTTTGCAATAAGGGTGAATTAACAACTTGTGTGAGTGTTGTGTTATTTCTTGCTAGGTTAGAATGTTTCCCATGGGGAGGGTGACCTCATATATGTGACCTGTAATGCCCAAAAATTTGATGTTCTAAAACCACATTAATCCTTAAACAATTATATAGAAAGTTGTGATAATTTTATTTATCAGGTTGGAAGGGCATCAAACCCTAATATACATTTAATTAATTCCTACTAGAAATGTTAGATTTCATAAGATAGATCCAGTCTAGTTTATTAAATATTCTTAATATAATTCTAATGTCAATTTAATTATCATAACTAGATAAGTGTTCATTAATTTATCTTACTAGGTTAAATAGTTTCCCCCTTAGGAACTAACCTTAAACTCTTATTTAATAAAACCTTATCCTAAGTTACCTTATTTCACTTAAATTATTTTGTTTCATGTTCATTGAATTAATAACTAAAAACTACTAGAAGGGTTACATTTTTAATTTAACACACTAGGGCCCTAAGTGCCCCCCCATTCATCCAATTACACATACATTTGATTTATCTAAAATTTACAAACATAATATGAATATTCTCACCTAACAATTATAGGGTTGATTCTTAACCCTTGGGACCACAAGATTAGATGTAACCTAAAGAAACCCTAATCATCCTTAAGGGAGTATTCTAAAGCATTCCTTACCATAAGCTCATTCATTTGTTTCTCTTTGGTTTGCAGGTTGAAGGAATGGATGTCATGGATCAAGGAAAACCCATGGAAGAGTCCTCTTGGATCCAATGTGCAAGAAGAAGGGGATTCTATCCAATGGATCCTCCTTTTAAGATAGTTAAATATTAGATTTAATCATGTATTCTTAGTTAATTATTGCAAAGCAAACACCTATCCTAGATCTGGTTTGAGATCTATTATTGATTAGTTATCTATTTTTTTGTTTTGTTTTCATTGATGAGGAAGAAACCCATTTTGTAGATAAAGAGTTTAATGTATTTAAATCCCTTTATGCAGGTTGGAGTATGGTCAAAACAAGAATACATTTAGGTGAAGTTTAGATCCATAAGAGCCAATGGTTTGGATAGAAACATGTATTTTTTTAAAAAAAATAGTCCACACACAAGTGAGTGACAACAGTCTGTTGACCGACTGTAGTAATCTCTATGCTACCAATGTCGGCTCCACTAGCGAAGTCGGTTCCTGTGGTAGTAGTATATTTTAGATTATTATTTTAAACGCAAAGGATATTGGATTTGTACTAGGAGTAACTTATTATTCAATTTCATGATATCATAACAGTCTCAAAGGTATCTGATTCATAAAAAACACCATAAATGTCTTTCAGGTTTGAAAAATTACAATTTATGTAGTATACAGTGACCGATGTTGGTCACAACAAATTTCAATGGTGGTTCAGTCGTCGATGCTAGTTACTGTCAAGTGAAAATATTTTATAAATTTTAGCATATCTTTTACATTTTGTAATTTAAACTTTTCTAAATGAGATTTCCAACAATCATACATTAAATTTGGGTTTGATGAGAAATTCATAATATCATTTAAGTTAAAATCTTAGATAGGAGTTAAAATTTCAAAAATGTAAACATGAAACAATTACTAATGTTGGTACTGTGTACACCGACGCTAGTTGAGATTGACAGGTGTCGATCACTGTGTAGACCAGAGAGATTTAAAAATGAATGTTTTAAGGAATACAGATATCAAGAGATAACTTTAACTTTAAATATATCAAAACCATAGAGTTTTAACTATTTCAAATCAAAATAAAACTATGACAACTTCCTAATTAATTTTGTGATCAAATATTAATATTTGCAACTCTATTTTCTTTTTCATTACAAGTAAAATTTTAAACATCATATCCATTCAAATTCATTCCTTTACATTCAAAAATTTGAAGAGAAAGGAAAATACACATTCTTTAATGAGCTTTCTTCAAATATGATATTAGAACTTAATAACAAAATATACAATACAAATTTTCTTTCAAATACAATCTACTAGACTTCCACATTAAGTGGGAATTACAAGAAAGGTTTTTACAATCAAGGATTTCTTGACTTCAAAAAATGCTCCAAGTCCCAAGTCTTCCACAAAGAGCTCCACCATGTCTTTACTTCAATGATACAACCAAAAATGGGGGAGAAACAACACTCTCCACCCAACCAATAATCCAATGAGGATAAGACACTATCCTCCTCTTTGGCCCCTGAGTCCCAACCAAAATGTAATAAAGGATGGATCCAGCTCATGGAAACTAACACAATGCTTCCACTTAACAACACAAATATTCACAACCATTTCAAAACACATTCAACACAAGATACAATCACAACATGAAACGATCAAAATTCATAAGGCTTGAAAATGCAAAGCCAATGGAGGAAGGATCTATGGGCAGATCACTTATGTCTCACAATGGGATTAGGTGACCACCTTAAAATCCTTCAATATACATCTCAAAACCCCTACACAACTCTTATTCCTCCGTCAATATCCTCTTATACCTCCCACATTCTCTTATGCCTCCCTACATTCTCTTATGTCTCCCTCAAAAGAACTAAGTAGGAAATGAAAGAATTCTTCTTACCCAAGGTGGGGGACCCAACCCAAATCCCTCCCAAACATGAAATAAAATATTATGCCTCCATACATATAAGATCCCCATAGCCTTCTCCTACACCATACATAAACATTCTACCCAAGAACCCAATAAGAATACAAAACATTCACATACATGTAATACACACATATAAAAATCAAACAAGTAAAAAAAGTGTAGCTCCTACCTTTCCATGGTAAGAACTTGATCAAGAAATCACACTCCAAGCTCCTTCAAGCTCAATATAACTCCAAAAATCTCCAAGAGTTCAAAAATCTCTCCAAAAACTCTTTAACTCCAAAAATACAAGAGCACAAATGAAATGAAGTAACCCCCAAATAAACAAATAAACCTGCATATATAGAAAAAGGGAAGAGGAGGGTGAGGTGGCTCCATGTAGGATGCCACATCACTTATCCTCAACTACAAATCACAAGTCAAACCTCAACCCCAATGCACAATAAATTGGTGGTTGAGATGAATGAAGAGCCTCTTACACATACAATCTAAACCCACACCCTCTAAGGACAAAATTAAAAACCATGTAATAAAAATGCAATTAATGTCACTTTTTGTCTTACAAAATACATAATGGGGTATATATTTTACCCCCCAATCCATATATGTAGGGTTGGTATAATAAATTAAGAGGTGTGGGACCTTGTCCCACAAGCCTCCAAAAATGTCCCTTAAGCTCAAATCTAAAATTCCAAGGTAAGGTAGAGTGTACAAAACTCAAAGTCACTTACACTCAATCAAAAATCACATAGTAAAAAAGATAAAAAACTCTAATAAATGAACACTTTTTGTCACATCCCCAAATAACTTAACAACATGATTTAGTTACTTAATAAAAGCACATTAATCACCAATGGTTAAATAAATTACATCACAAATAAATCACATACTCTACAATAAATAAAATAAAAGTGAATAATTACACACAAATTACATGGTCACAATTAGAGGGCATCCCCCCATGGGAACCCCCTAACAAATTAAAACAAACAGGACAACATTACATAAGTTGTCATGGTGACCATCGTTATATCCATCCAGTATTCCGCTGTGGTTGGTCTCCAATCCCCTTTTTTGATTGTTGTGATATAATTACTTGCAAAAAAACACATTACATCCTTCGGCCTCATGGCCGCATCAGAGATAAAATACACGCACATAAATTAATAACCATCCTCATATAGCTAAATCATCATCTCAACTAAACAATGCTATCATTTGTCTAAATTTTCAACATCTCAATTCTATCTTTTATCAATATCAACAAGATTACAAGATTAGTTCAAAAGCTATATCATATTCAACATGGCAAGAATTCCGAATGTCAGTAATATATATGCTAACAACACATAATCATCATCAATATAAAATGTCTCTCTATATCTCTAAGAAACCACACAAATCATACTATGAATCACAATCCATCAATAGTAAGGATATCTCTATCATCTAACATCATGCTGAGCCAAAACGATACAGATAATATCCATGTCTATAGTCAACAGTAATCGAATTCAAAATATAATAAGATGTCGAAGAGGAGTGGGCACTACAATTTCCTCAGATTGGTGATCTTTTCTGTTTTCTTTATTTTGAACTGTTCTAATTGGTGGATCATGTCTTCAAGCTACTTAGAATCTATTAAAAATAAATTAATGTAAGCATTAGATTAGCTCAATTTAGCTTAAATTATGGCCAAAAATTTACATTTCTGACTATACTTCCTAATCAAAATGGGGTATTTGCAAAGTTCATATCATTTGTGTGTGATAATGTAATAGACAATTTATTGCAAAATGTGTTATGATTAACTCTTTTCTCCCTCATCCATAACCAGAAATCCCTAACAAGAAAAATACTAAATATTATTAAATGACTTGATGGGAGAGAGTTGGAACCCACCATTTTATGCCTTGTCTCTGATAATCATCTACCAACCATACGTATGACAGTATGGGGATAATTTTGACTTCAAATAAAAACCTTGTTGACTTTATTAAGGGATCTATAACAATCATTTTTTATTTAATAAAATTTATTTCATTTCATTTTACAGGTATGGGGAGTAGGTGGACAATAATTGTCATACCCTAAGTTTTTGAGTCCACAACATCAGTTGTAAACCACGGTTTTGGGGTTGTGAATTGTTGCATTGACAGTATAGTAATGATTCTTTCTTCGAAGTGACATCCTATTACTTTGGAGCCATTGAATTATCATAGAAACCTACATATTTCTATTTATTGATTTAAAATTGGAACAAATGGGGGTTGAATTGTCAATAAAACTTTTGTGGATTTTGACCAGTATTTATACATCGGTGATAATTTTTGTACAATTTGGGAATTTAATAATTATTTTTTTACAATTCATTCAATATGATTGAAGCTATTATATATCATTAATATGTTAAAATTAAATAACCACTATATATTTCTATGACCACTATTAGGCATGGTACTATGAAAACTATCGGGCATTGTGTGATCAAGACCCAAGTCCACTATTAAACCATGCTCTTCAATTAATGGTCCATTTCACCTATACATACTTTCATTAGCATTGAACAATGGAAAATTTTTAATGGTAGTATACAACATGGAAGGGACACATTTTTTGCTATATTTTTGGCACTATCTTTTAGTGCATCTATTATCACCTCATATGTTTTACCTTTGAGATTCTAAAACTTTATTCTCAATCCAAAGTATTGTGTGGCTTACATTTTTTTGCTTTATAAATTTAATTTCCTAGATTAACATATCCTATGACAATTTAGAGAGGCCTTTTTGTAGTCCATTGTGAAATTATTATCAATCGATATAATATAGATGTGTTTTTATTAAAAATGTGCATTGTCTTTTCATCTAATGTCTATGTAAGGAATATTTTCTACCATTATTATTATGAAATGATTATACTTCGATTATTTAAAACATATCATCAATTGAGAGAACCTACACAAAAACCTATTACTATGAAAAGAATATATTTTTAATGGTACATGATTTATTATTAGTTTAGATGCTCTTGCACTATAAAACCTAATAATTTGTTTTGTGAGTAGTAGGACAATTTGTTTGATCTATATATTAGAGCATGGTGTTCCTTTTCACCATGTAATAAAAGTCTAACTCTTTTTCTACTTGTTTTTCTCTCCTTTTCCTGCAATGGAGCAATATTCCTCTTCTTTTCCTTCCATATTTCTTGGGCATGCTCTATAAACCTCTTCCATTATAATCTCTTGTGTTTTCCCTCTTTCTACTGGCTTATACCTGCCCTTTTCCATCCACCTCCACCTAATTTTTTTTTTTTTTTCCATTATAATAATCTTAAATAGGATAATCAAATACACTTTTTTTCTTTCGGTTATTTTCATCATAGTTCCATACTGAATAATTCATCTCCTTTCATTCTAAATTTTTTGAGCATCAACACCAATATTTATATGGAGAACTTCCAAATATACATCCTTATTTTGTACAAAAACTTTTATGACCTTTAAACTCTTCAAATACTCTCTTCATGTATATTATCCTTGTCGATAAATAATGTTTCAAGGTGTTAGGAGAGTAAATTTTACTCTTCAGTTCACGATATAGGTTTTCTTGAATTAACACAATTATTTTATCTTTTTCATATGTGTTATTTTAAATATCCGAATCTTCTTATATTAGTTTTAGTGCAACATCGCCTCGTTTGTCCTATTGAATTGGAATGAAAATTAATTATTCCTTATAACTTCATCTCTTTATTTTTTACATGAATATTTATATCCACGTTGTATTCATTTATCATTTTAGTCACCTCTTATACACCAAGATATGAACTACCCTAAAAAGAGTTTAAAATGTCAAATAAATAACACTCAAATCATTATATGAATAAATATAGATTATTTTTCCATTTTATGTGTGTGGGAAAATGATAAGATAATTTCAATAAATAAATTAGGCTAATATATTTAAATTTGAATATTCAATTGAAAACTAAGGGAAATGTCAATATGTTTTTTTTTTTGGCTAGGAGCCCTTACTTGGTCTTATCTCTAGCACTTTTCAAGGTCTATTAAATAACATCACAAAAGACATGAAAAAATATTAAATGAAATATATACCTTGCAAAATATCCATATCTTTTATAAGGTCATTATCCTCCGAAAATCGTTCAATTTAAACCCTTTTTTACAATCACAAAAAGTACTTGCAGATATATTCAAAAAGTGGTCACACTAAAGACTTTAAGAAGTATCAAGGAAGGTATTGTCATTGAAAGTTAATCATGTGAGCATGGATATTTTTATGAAATTTTCTTTTCCTTTAAAAATATGCAAACAAAGTATGGACGCAGACAAGGGAAAAAAGTGTATAAACAACGAAGAATAACAAATGAGGGGTTAAGCCTTATTTTATTAGTTTGAGGTGAAAATAATATTGGGATAAATATGTGTGTAAAGTGCATAGAGATTTTATTTAATAACTATCAAGTGTGAATTGGAGATGTAAATGGTCGGTTGAATTGGTTAATTGTTTTTCAATGTGTGCATGGAGTATTGTGATAGGATTAAATGTGAGTGGGAAAGGGAAATCATACGGTGAAGTGTCTTTAATCAACCTTATTTTATATTTTTTAGTTTTCCTGGGATTATTTGAGTTTTAATGATTACTTTTTGTATTATATTTATATTTTGTAAATAATGTGACCATGAAGATACAATTTTTGATTTCTACATTTTGTTCCTTTTGGGATGCATGCTGAAATAGTTAGGATATAACAAACAAATAAATATAAGATGGGGTTTTCCTAAACCTCTAATGATGGTTTCCATGCATGTAGGTTTAAATAGTTCACTAGATAGATAGGAACATGGAAATGTGATTGATGAGACACTTAAGCTAGAGTCTTTAAAGGGATCTATAGGTTGAATTCACAATGTAAAAATATTTGGTCAATAGAAGTAATCGATTAAGTAGTATATTGGTTGTCATAAGATAGACAATAAGGGTTGGATAAATGATTCCTACCTCAATTGGAATGTTTTTGGCCATAGGTTTCCCAAATATAATAGAATATGAAAAGTGAACATTGAGAAATGATTTTAAATGATCTTGATAAGTAAATATTATTGAAGAAATAATAGTGTCTCCCCAACCATGTGTATGCAAAAGAGTGATTAGTGATAAGTGTCAGGGTGGATACAAGTTAGAGATCATGAGAGTACTATTTCTAGAGACCAAGAGTAGTGATTGAATATGTTTGAAAGTAAAAGTGGATGAGAATTAGTGACTAGGAATTTTGTTACATAAGGTAGCATCTTCCCAAAGATGTTTCATCTAGGTCTAGAAATACAAGGGTGAAAATGACATGGATACAATAACAGAAGAATGGTGATATGTATTGGATTGACATGGTTTGAATAAAATTGATGACGAGGATTAAAATAATATTGAAGGAATAGGGTTTTGAATAAGGTGTGAATATAGTGAATATATTTATCATTGATATCTAGTGTTTGTTTGTGAAATTTAATATTTTCTTGAAGTGATGGATAAAATGAAAGTAAGTACGTACAAAAATCCAATGTATATGATGTATTAGAATAGTTTATGGGTGTAGTACCAACTATAAACAAGGCCATGAATGGCATATACTGCCGAAGAAATTGTAAAAATATCTGTAGATGTTCATGCTGTCAAAAATTGAGGATTTGGTTTACATTTCTTCTCCTCTAGGATGTTGTTTCCACTAATAATGCATTTAATACTAAGAAACACTCATCTTCTTTACAATAATGTTTTTAAATATATCTATTTAAAAAAAGAACAATATTTACTATCCCCCCTTTTGAAAAAAATATAATTATATGCCCTTGTGGGACATTAAAAAAAAATCCCTACTTCTTAGGATAGGAAAAAAAAGGTAGATTACCTACCTTATAAAATTTTTCCCTCAAAAAATTATCCCACCCAAGAAAATAACATAAATATTCACATCACCTCCGTATATATATTGTGTGTTATAATCTATGTATTTGTTGAGAGGAATTTTAGGGTTTGCGGATGAAGCACCTAGTTATACCGCCATGCATTTGTTGTCAGCAGTAAAGGATACTTGGAAGGACTCAGTTGAGCATAGACGTTAATGAATAGAAAAAAAATGCTATGCAAACTGTTTTGCAAGGATGAAGCAAGACTGTTTGCCTTGAGATATCCACCACCGACAGAGGATATTTGGATCAGACATGTTCCCAAATCCAAATGGAACTAAGGTGGGGTTGATTCTTATGTCGGCCACAGAGGGAATATTATATTTTGTATCCAATACAATGAGTAAAGAAAAGAGTTCTGGTTATTGAGTGCACCAAAATGTTTTAGAAAGTAACGAGGCCAAGTTCACAGGGATCTGCGCATTGAGATTTCCATTTTTAGTGATCGACCATGGCCGGATAAATGGTAACAATGTCTCCAAATCAAATACGATAAACAAATATTCCACATTTCCTTGTTTGGCATCAAGTCAAGTACCTCTTTTGCACGGTTCTCACATAGGAGATGGGCTATGTTGGGTTGTACTATAGAGAAAGTACTTTGAGAAAATATCATTTATTGTCGAGCTTTCAACATGTATTTTCTATTGCCACTAAGTTCTTTCAAGTGAGATGAGAATTGCATTAGCTCACAAGAGGAGATGATGCATAGGTGAAGAAGGGGATCTACCAATACAATTATGAGGGTCACACAACCTAGGTATGATCCAAAATAAGCCATGCCAAATAATCATAAATGAATTGAATCAAAATATGAATCGAGTATAAATCGACACAATTCTAATTAGATCTAACTCTAAAATATGACTTGTATAGAATATGCTTGAAAATAAAAAAAATCCCTGCAACAAAAACTACAGACTTGCACTGTTCAATTTATCTATTATTATTTTAAAAAGAATATGAACACGATGAACATAATGGAAGGAAGAACTCCACAAAGGATGAACATGTTGGAAAGAAAAAGGTTATGCAAGTGAATTATGCCTTCGAAATGGGTTTATAGGGAGTCCACTTTGTTACACTGTCAACAAATTTCAAGAAGGGTGAATGAATAAACAATGGTATGTTCACAAGGCCCACTCTGTATATCCATTATTTTCATGTATTGACAAAAATGAATGACACATAGATAGAAGAAAACAAGGTTACACAATGTATGCTTTGCTTACATGTTACCATTTCCTAATTTGACAAACGAAACGTGGGTGAAATGACGATTAGAGAATCCTCTTTCAAGACCGTTTCTCATACCAAATGTGGATTTTTCCCATATCCAGAGAGAGCATAACTCGTGGTTTCATAAATTCAACATTATATTTAATAATATGTGTTATCTTCGACACTTATTACTGTTGATTTCGATACTATTGACTATACTTATGGACATTTTGTATTATTTTGACTTAGCATGATGTTAGATGTTAGAGATACTGAGACTATTGTTGGATTTCGATTCATAATATGATGTGTGTGGATTATTAGAGACATTTTTATATTGATGATTATATTTTGTTGACATGGTTATATATTTATGACATGTGATATTTTTGTCATAATTGAGTAGACCTTAACAATTGAACTAATTTTGTGATCCTATTGATATTGATGAAATGTAGAATCGAGATGTTGTTAGAAATTGTAAATGATATCGTTAATTGCCTAGATGATGATTTGATTCATATGTAGATGATTGTGGATTTATATTGCATATTTTATCTTGGATGTTTTGATGCAGCCATGAGGCCAAAGGAGGTATTATGTGTTTTGCAGGTAAATATATTCACAACAAACAACGAGGGGATTGGAGACCAACCACATTGGAATGCTAGGTGAATTCAACAATGGTCACCATGGCAACATGTATTTTTTGTTGTGTGTGTGTTTGAATTGTTGTTAGGGGGTCCCCATGGGGGGATTACCTCCAATTGTGACCAAGGGGTTTGTGTGTTGTTATTTTATTTAGTTTCCTTTATTTAATTTTAGTATGTGATTTTTAGTGATGTATTTTCCTTGTATTAATTATTTAGATTGTGGTGTATTTTCCCTTTATCATTAATTGGTTTAAGTGTATTATTTAAGTTAATTAATCATGTTCTAAAATAATTATGGATGGGACAAAATAATTCATTTATTAGACTAGATGGCTCTTGGGTTATGTGTTGTAAGTTGAGTGCTTGTGATCTTGAGTGTTGTACACTCTACCCCTTTATGGAAATTCGAATTTGGCCTTAAGGGCCAATTTTGGAGGCTTGTGGGACAAGTTAAACTTGTCCCACACCTCTTAAATTGCTATACCAACCCTACCTATGGATTGGGGGGTCAAAAATAGACCCCATTATGTGTTTTGTAAGTCAAAAAGTGACATTTATTGCATTTTTCTTACATGGGTCTTTAAATTTTGTCCTTAGGGGGTGTGGGCTTGGATTGTGTGTGTAAGTAATTTGTCATTCCTCTCACCCACCAATTTATTGTGCATTGGGGTTGAGGTTTGACTTGTGAGGTGGAGTTGAGGATGAGTGATGTGGCATCCTACATGGAGCCACCTCACCCTCCTCTCTCCCTTTTCTATTTATTCAAGTTCTTTTGCTTGTTTGGGGGTTACTTCATTCTTTTGTGCTCTTGCATTTTTGGGAGTTAGAGGATTTTGGAGTGCTTGTGGATTTTGTTGGATCTTGTTGGTGATAGTTTGGGCTTGAAGGAGCTTGGTGTTTGACTCTTAGATCAAGCTCTACCATGGAAAGGTAGGAGCTTTACTCTTGCTTAATGTTTTTCTTTTATATTGTGTATATGTACATGTTTTTAGTGTTTTGTTATGCTTGTTGGGTGCTTGGGTAGATTGCCTAAGTGTGGTGTAGGAGGGGACTATGGGGAGCTTACATGTAGGGAGGCATAAGAGTTTATTTCATGTTTTGGAGGGAGTTTGGGTTGGGTGCCCCACCTTGGACAAGAAATGCTTGCATTTCTTACTTGTTTTTTTATGAGGGAGGCATAAGAGAATGCATAAGGGAGGCATAAGAGGATCTTGAGGGAGGCATAAGAGTTGTGTAGGGGTTTTTGAGATGTGTATTGGAGGCTTTTAAGGTGGGCACCCATTTCCCATTGGGAGGCATAAGTGACCTCCCCATAGGTTCTTTCTCCTTTGGCTTTTCCATTTTGAAGCCTTGTATATTTTGTTGTTTTCCTTCTTGTGATTGTAGTTGTGTTGTTTGTGTTTTGGTGTGGTTGTGAAAACTTGGTTTTGTGATGTGGAAGCTTGTTTTGTTGCCATGAGTTGGATCCATCTTTCATTGCAATGTGGTTGGGGCTCGGGGGCCAATGAGGAGGATAGGCTTCTTCTCCTCATTGGATTTTTGGTTGGGTGGAGAGTGTTGCCTCTCCCCCCTTTTTTGTTGTGGATCAAGCAAAGCATGGAAGGAGCTCTCTTGTTGGTGATGTGAAACTTGGAGCATTGTTGGTGTCCTTAAGAAATCCTTCCTTGTGATAAAACCTTATTGTTATTCCCACTTAGGGTGGAAGACTTGTAATATTGTATTCCTTTTTAGCTTTCATTCTTGTAAGTTTTCCCACTTTAAGTGGAAGATATTGTATTAATCTTGTGAAGAAAAGTTGTATTCATTATTGGATATTAAAGTTGTATTGTATGTTGAAAAAGGAAAGAAAGATTTGTGTTTGTAAAGCTAGTTTTGTTGAAATAGAAAAGAAGTTTATAAGGGAAATATCTTATTTCATTGTAGTTGATTTATTTCCAAAAAACAAAAGTGTGTTGCTCTTGTTCTAAATAAATTATTGGAAAAATTGTTGAAAAATCTCTTGTGGAATGTTGGAAAATTGCATGAAGAAATAGTATATTTCATTGTGTTACTTGAAAAACATGTAAAGGAAGAAGTTAGACTATTTTGTTCATTTTCTTGCATTGTTGAAAGAAAATTTGTTGTACAAAATGAAAATGATTCTTGTAGTTTGTTGTTATTATTGAAATAGGAAATGTTTTTAAATTGAGTAAATTTTACTATGAAATGAATAGATGAATATAAATCTTGCAAATGGAAACTTTAGGCATATAAAATTAAGTTTAGAATGACCTTTAGAACACCCTAGCAACTTTTTTTTTAGAAAAATTTCAGGTTTGAAGGTTCTGTTTCTAAGGAACAGGACCGCTGCCCTGTGCAGAGTGGTGGTCCCGTAACCACCACTCAGGCAAGGTGGCAGGTCTCAGAACCACCACTCAAGAAAGGCAGAATTCGTGATTCATCACCTAGGTAGGGCAGCGGTCCCAGGACCATCGGCCTGCTTTGGGTGGTGGTTCTGTCACTGACTGTGGAAAACATAAATCCGCACCTGTGCAAATTTTAACTTGGTCAAAAAAATTTTAAGCTTGTAAAAATTACAGGAAACCTCCAGCAAACAAATAATGGCTAAATCTTATTGTTTAAAGAAAATAAATCTTCAAATGGTAAATTAAAAGTACTCAATCTTATATATATTAATGGAGGTAGGGTTTTCCCCAAATAGAGAACTCAAAATACAAATAACTTGGAATAACTCCAGATTTGGAGTGGAAACCCCTTCAATCTTGGAATGAAAGAAATTACAATGATAAATCTACAACCTAGACTAAACTAAGCTTGATTTTGTAGAATTCCTCCATAGTTTCTTCCTTCCTTTCTCCCATGGCTTCCATTTCTCCAACCTGTAAATTAAACAAAAGAAAATAGACCAAATGAGGAGAATAGGGTAAAGAAAAGGATTTAATAAGAATTCATAAGGAATTTTAGGGTTAGTTTGGAACCCTAGGATCTAGTGGCCACAATTGATTGATCCAAGGGTTGAGGATCAACCCTACATTTTTTTGGTAGGAATGAATTTTATAAATGTTTTAAATAAATTTTTAAGGTATGTGTAGATGGGTGAATGGGGCCATTTAATTGCCTTGGTGTGCAAAGTCATTAATTAGTTCCTAGTATGTTTTTAATGAAATGAAAGCTAATAATGAAATGGACTAAGTAAGCTAATCATTTTGGGTTTGAATAATGAAACTAAAATAACTTAAGTATAAGGTTAATTATGGCACCTTTAATTGATTTGAATATTAACCTTAAAGAGGAGAATATTTAATCATTTAACTAGAACCATCAATTGTAAACTTGAATTATTGGTGAAAATTAATTTAATGTACTAGGGGTTGACACCCTTGTAACCTTTTAACTTAAAACCAAAAACAAAAATTAATTTTTGGGATAAGTGTTAAGTTTTAACAAGATCATTTTTGTGGGTTACATTTGGTATCAGATTTGAACACTTAACCTAAAATAAACCACACTAGAGATAATATAGTAAACCTAGAAAACTTTGAATCATTTAACTAGACCTGGTCCATCAATTGTAAACTTGAGATTATTGGTGAAAATTAATTGAATGCACACTAGGGGTTGACACCCTTGTACCTTTTAACTTATAACAAAAAAAAAATTTAGCCACATTTTTGGGATAAGTGTTAAGTTTTAACGTGTTCCTAGAACATCATTTTTACGGGCGTTACATTTGGTATCAGAGCCATGGGTTCAAATTTGGACCCTTGGGCACACTAGAAAACACGAGACATGAACACTTAACCTAGCACAAAATTATTTTCTTTTAAACCTAGAAAACCACACTATCTGATAATTGTATAATATAGAAAACCTAGAAAACTAGAATAGAACCTAGAATGATGAACTAACTCTCACCTTGGTCTGTGCAGGAGGTGCGGACTAGATGAGGGGTTCTTGCACATAGATCTAGATTTTCCACCACCAGATTAGGTTGTAGCGGCCATTCTACCTCAGATTTTATAGATGCTTCAGGATGTCAATGCCACTTTACGTGGAGGGTCCTTAGGAGGATGACTTGATAGATAGGATAGGGAGCCATCAGTGGAGGCTCATGTATCTCCTCGACACAATGAGGAGCATAGGGTAGAGAACTCCCACATGGATTCAGCTAGGGAAGATTCACCACAGAGGGGACATGGAGACATAATTTCATGATATAAGATAGATCTCAGAGCCCTAGGCTAGAGAGAGGAGCATGCAGAGAGACCTAGTGGTCATCAGTCATCAGCTGCAGACCATATCAGGGAGATCCTGAAGCTACGACCATCTCACTATTCTGGAGATACAGGTGGTTTTCAGGTAGAGGCCTGGTTGGTGAGCTTGAGAGGATGCTTCAAGCTCTACCCTTGTACTAGCAACATGAAAGCTCGTGTTGTGATCCATCTTCTGAGGGATGGAGAAGGAGTCTGGTGGAGGACCGAGGAGCAGAAGCTCCATGTTGACTCAGAGATAGTTACCTGGGAGCTATTTGAGGAGTGGTTTTAGGAGTAGGTATTTACCCAGGAGGTTTATTCAGTAGCGGATAGATGAGTTCCATGACCTCTATCAGACATCTATGACTGTAGCTGAGTATGAGAGTCAATTTCTGGACCTACTCCAGTATGTCAACTATATGCAGGATGAGTAGGTATGGATTCACAGGTTCATCAGGGGCCTGAATTTGGATTTGGGTGGTGTGGTGCACATTCACTACCCATAGACATTAGCAGAGGCCATGGAGAAGGCCTATATTATAGAGGAGACATGGGGAAAGATGCAGTAGGCTAGGGACAGAGTTCACAGCCACATCCAGTAGATGCAGGATAGTAGGTCGAGGGGGTCAGCTCCTCCTCCTCATGGTGGACAGGGTTCAGTACAGTCTTCATTCAGGCCACCATAACAGCCACCTCAGTAGCAACAGACCTGCCCACCTTACAGACCTCCTCAGAGATTCGACACATAGAGGGGGCAGAGTATGGGGCCTCCTCCTAGGGGTCCCATTAGGACACAGGGTGCACTGAGAGCTCAGTCAGTAGGAGATCATCAGCAGAGACCTTAGCAGTCCATAGCTAGGATCATCAGGATCCACAACACAAACCTCTAGAGTACCAGCTTGGAGCTGCATCTCACTAGAGAGGACCAGGTAGTTGTTATGGTTGTGGTGTTGTTGGACATCATTGGAGAGAGTGCCCACAGAACCCTAGTAACAAGGGTAAGATGCATATTTCAGAGCCTACTGTTGGCAACATGGGATGTAGCCATCAGATCTATGTAGTGGTCAGAACCACTAGGCTGAGCACCAGAGTACCATGATAGAGATGACAGGTAGCATTGGTGGTATTCCTACCTCCATTCTGTTTGATTCTGGTTCTTCTGATTCTTTTATTGCACCATCCTTAGTAGAGCATTACAGGCTGGTGGCAGTTAGGTAGGGTCTTAGTTGGGACGTTGAGATGGCTTCTGGAGCCAAAATTTCTGTAGACTCCTTAGTTAAGGAGTGTGTAGTGGATTTGGGACCCTTCACCACTACCTCAGATCTTCGTATCCTTCCATTGGGTTCATATGGAGTCATCTTGGGCATGGACTGGTTGTCTGCACACAGAGCTAGAGTGGACTGTTACCATAAGACTATTACTTGTACAGATGATCTAGGAGTTGAGTCAGTGATAGTGGGAGTTAGGAGGCCCATTTCCATTCTACACCATCTCTGCTATGTAGCTTAAGTGGTGTGTGTGACGAGGTTGTCAGATGTATGCTATTACAGTTAGTGAAAGATCTAAGGATGAGTCTAGTGGACCATCCCTTGATGACCATCACATCTTGAGAGAGTTTTCTGATGTTTTTCCAGGGGAGCTACTGGGGTTACCTCCCCCACGTGAGATATATTTTCACATAGATCTGGTTCCAGGTGTAAAGCCTATCTCACGAGCACCTTATCAGATGACTACCCCTGAGCTCTATGAGCTCAAGTTACAGCTTGAGGGCCTTCTGGAGAAAGGCCTAATCCATCCTAGTGTATCCCCTTGGGGTGCACCAGTGATTTTTGTAAAGAAGAAGGATGGATCTCTGTGGTTGTGTATTGATTACTGCTAGCTGAACAAAGTAACGATCAAGAATCATTACCCCCTTCCACGCATTGATGATTTATTTGATCAGATGAAGGGGGCCACAATATTCTCTAAGATAGATCTTAAGTCAGGGTATCATCAGCTGAGAATCACGGAGGTAGATATTCATAAGACCACCTTCTATATGAGATATGGCCACTACGAGTTCACAGTGGTACCTTTTGGTCTGACGAATGCCCCCGTAGTGTTCATGAGCTTGATGAATGGGGTATTCAGGACATTTTTGGATCACTTCATGCTCATCTTCCTTGAAAAATTATGATTTACTCACGTACAAGTGAGGAGCACAAGGAGCACCTTCACCAGGTTCTTCAGTGTCTTCGTGAGCAGCATCTTTACGGAACCTGGAGAAGTGTGTGTTCTTTCAGAAGAGGTGCAGTATTTGGGCCACATCATTTCTGGGGAAGGTATCATAGTTGATCCTTCCAAGATTTGAGCTATTATGGATTGGCCAGACCCACTAGTGTGACTGAGGTGCGCAGCTTCATGGGTTTGGCAGGATACTACAGGAGATTTGTTCAGGACTTTTCTTGGATTACGCACCCCATCACTTCCCTTCAGTGGAAAGGGAAGAAGTTTTTATGGTCAGATAGATGTGAGAAGGCCTTCAGGACACTGAAGGAATGCCTCATGACAAGTGCCTATTCTTATAGTACCAGACCCTCAAGGTGAGTTCTTCATTTGTACAGATGCTTCTTTGGCAGGACTTGGAGGTGTGTTGATGCAGGAGGGTAGAGTAGTTACATTTGAGTCTCACAAACTCAAATATTATGAGCTCAATTATCCAACTCATGATCTTGAGCTTGCAGCAGTTGTGCATGCCTTAGTGCGGTGGAGACACTTCCTTCTTGGTAGAGATTTACACTCAGGACTGATCACTTGAGTCTTCGCCACCTCTTCACGCAGCCCAATCTCAACACTCGTCAGCGGCATTGGATGGAGTTTCTTTGTGAGTATGATATGGAGATAGATAATGTGAAGGGGAAGGAGAACATGGTTGTAGATGCCCTGAGTAGATGGAGACATGTGGCTATGGCTACTTCAGTGGGTACAGATTTGCGGAGCAGGATTTTTGTAGCAGCTTCCTCATGACAGTTTCTACCTTGCAGCCAGAGCAGAGATTGAGTCTCAAAGACCCCTTGAGGGGATATTTGATGGATTTTCATTAGAGGAAGATGGTCTTCTTAGACACAGAGGTTGTAATATATGTTCCTAGAGATGGAGGCTTGAGACAGGACATTTTGACAAAGGCTCATCGTGCACCTTATTCAGCCCATCCCGGGGTGAAGAAGATGCACACCACTTTGAGACAGTTGTACCATTGGAGGGGACTTCAGAGAGACATGGCTCAGTTTGTGTCACACTGTTTAGAGTGTCAGAGGGTGAAGGCCAAGCATCATCATCCAGCTGACCTTCTCTTTCCTCACACTATACCGGAGTGGAAATGGGACACCATTTCCATGGACTTCATAGTTGGGTTACCGACATCGAGATACCACCATGATGCCATCATGGTCACGGTGGATAAATTGATGAAAGTGGCTCATTTTTCTCCGGTGAAGACCACCTACACAGCTAGTGCAGTGGCACGGGTATATCTTGATGAGATTTTTAGATTACACGGGATTTCGTGGAAGATCATTTGCGACCACAATCCTTTGTACACTTCCCACTTCTAGACTACCATGCAGTATGCTCTCGGACAAAGATCAATTTCAGCACAATGTATCACCCTGAGACAAATGGACAGACTGAGTGGGTGAATCATATTTTGGAGGACATGCTTAGGATGTACATCATGGATCATCAGTCGAGATGGGAGGAGTATTTGTACTTGGTGGAGTTTTCCTACAATAATAGTTTCCAGAGTTCGATAGGCATGGATCCTTTTCAGGAACTTTATGGTAGAGAGTGCAGGACACCTCTTAGTTGGGACAGGTTAGAGGACAGGGTTTCTCTTGGGCCAGCCTTATTGCAGGACATGGAGTAGTAGGTTGTTATGATCAGGTAGAGATTACAGGAGGTGTAGGATAGGTAGAAGAAGTATGTGGATCAACATAGGATAGATCGTAGTTATGAGGTGGGCATGAAGGTGTTTCTTCATGTCAGACCGCATAAGAGCCCTATCCATTACCTAAAAGGTTCTAAGCTTGCTCCTAGGTTTGTGGGTCCCTTTGAGATCTTGGAGCATATCAGTCCCTTGGCCTATCATCTAGCATTTGCCACCTAGCTTGTCTCACGTCCATGATGTGTTTCATGTTTCCGTACTTAGGAGATACATTGTTGATCCTTCTCACATATTAGATTGGACCACATTGTAGGTGTAGGATCAGGGTAGGTGATGGTGGAGCCCATCCATATTATAGAGCGCAGGACCCTAGGCCTTTGAGGTAGAGAGATTGACCAGGTTCGGGTCCAGTGGGACAGGTATGATGAGACTGCTGCTACATGGGAGGATGCTACATTGCTACGAGTCTAGTTTCCACACCTGTTCTAGTGACTTCCAAGAGGAAGTTGAGTCTAAGGGGAGGGGGATGTAGTGCCCACTTCCCTTCGACACTTATTACTATTGATTTCGATATTATTGACTATACTTATGGACATTTTGTATTATTTTGACTTAGCATGATGTTAGATGTTAGAGATACTGAGACTATTGTTGGATTTCGATTCATAGTATGATGTGTGTGGATTATTAGAGACATTTTTCTATTGATGATGATATGTTGTTGACATGGTTATATATTTTTGACATGTGATATTTTCTTCATATTGAGTAGACCTTAACAATTGAAATAATTTTGTGATCCTATTGATATTGATGAAATGTAGAATCGAGATGTTGTTAGAAATTGTAAATGATATCATTAATTTCCTAGATGATGATTTGATTCATATGTAGATGATTGTGGATTTATATTGCATATTTTATCTTGGATGTTTTGATGCGGCCACGAGGCCAAAGGAGGTATTATGTGTTTTGCAGGTAAACATATTCACAACAAACAACGGGGGGATTGGAGACCAACCACATTGGAATGCTAGGTGAATTCAACAATGGTCACCATGGCAACATGTATTTTTGTTGTGTGTGTGTTTGAATTGTTGTTAGGGGGTCCCCATGGGGGGGATTACCTCCAATTGTGACCAAGGGGTTTGTGTGTTGTTCTTTTATTTAGTTTCCTTTATTTAATTTTAGTATGTGATTTTTAGTGATGTATTTTCCTTGTATTAATTATTTAGATTGTGGTGTATTTTCCCTTTATCATTAATGGGTTTAAGTGTCTTAATTAAGTTAATTAATCATGTTACTAAACTAATTATGGATGGGACAAAAGAATTCATTTATTAGATTAGATGGCTCTTGGGTTATGTGTTGTAAGTTGAGTGCTTGTGATCTTGAGTGTTGTACACTCTACCCCTTCATGGAAATTCGAATTTGGCCTTAAGGGCCAATTTTGGAGGCTTGTGGGACAAGTTAAACTTGTCCCACACCTCTTAAATTACTATGCCAACCCTACCTATGGATTGGGGGGTCAAAAATAGACCCCATTATGTGTTTTGTAAGTCAAAAAGTGACATTTATTGCACTTTTCTTACATGGGTAATTAAAGTTTGTCCTTAGGGGGTGTGGGCTTGGATTGTGTGTGTAAGTAATTTGTCATTCCTCTCACCCACCAATTTATTGTGCATTGGGGTTGAGGTTTGACTTGTGAGGTGGAGTTGAGGATGAGTGATGTGGCATCCTACATGGAGCCACCTCACCCTCCTCTCTCCCTTTTCTATTTATTCAAGTTCTTTTGCTTGTTTGGGGGTTACTTCATTCTTTTGTGCTCTTGCATTTTTGGAGTTAGAGGATTTTGGAGTGCTTGTGGATTTTTTTGGAGCTTGTTGGTGATATTTTGGGCTTGAAGGAGCTTGGTGTTGGACTCTTGGATCAAGCTCTACCATGGAAAGGTAGGAGCTTTACTCTTGCTTAATTTTTTTCTTTTATATTGTGTATATGTACATGTTTTGAGTGTTTTGGTATGCTTGTTGGGTGCTTGGGTAGATTGCCTAAGTGTGGTGTAGGAGGGGACTATGGGGAACTTACATGTAGGGAGGCATAAGAGTTTATTTCATGCTTTGGAGGGAGTTTGGGTTGGGTGCCCCACCTTGGACAAGAAATGCTTGCATTTCTTACTTGTTTTTTTATGAGGGAGGGAGAATGAGGGAGGCATAAGAGAATGTGGGAGGCATAAGAGGATCTTGAGGGAGGCATAAGAGTGTGTAGGGTTTTTTGAGATGTATATTGGAGGCTTTAAGGTGGGCACCCATTTCCCATTGGGAGGCATAAGTGACCTCCCCATAGATTCTTGCTCCTTTGGCTTTACATTTTGAAGCCTTGTATATTTTGTTGTTTTCCTTCTTGTGATTGTAGTTGTGTTGTTTGTGTTTTGGTGTGGTTGTGAAAACTTGTTTTTGTGATGTGGAAGCTTGTTTTGTTGCCATGAGTTGGATCCATATTTCATTGCAATGTGGTTGGGGCTCGGGGCCAATGAGGAGGATAGCTTCTTCTCCTCATTGGATTTTTGGTTGGGTGGAGAGTGTTGCCTCTCCCCCCCCTTTTTTGTTGTGGATCAAGAAAGCATGGAGGAGCTCTCTTGTTGGTGATGTGAAACTTGGAGCATTGTTGGTGTCCTTAAGAAATCCTTCCTTGTGAGAAAACCCTTATTGTTATTCCCACTTAGGGTGGAAGACTTGTAATATTGTATTCCTTTTAGCTTTCATTCTTGTAAAGTTTTCCCACTTTAAGTGGAAGATATTGTATTAATCTTGTGAAGAAAATTGTATTCATTATTGGATATTAAATTTGTATTGTATGTTCAAAAAGGGAAAGAAAGATTTGTGTTTGTAAAGCTAGTTTTGTTGAAATAGAAAAGAAGTTTATACAGGGAAATATCTTATTTCATTGTAGTTGATTTATTTTTTTAAAAAAAATGTGTTGCTCTTGTTCTAAATAAATTATTGGAAAAAACTGTTGAAAACTCTCTTAGTGGAATGTTGGAAAATTGCATGAAGAAATAGTATATTTCATTGTGTTACTTGAAAAACATGTAAAGGAAGAAGTTAGACTATTTTGTTCATTTTCTTGCATTGTTGAAAGAAAGTTTGTTGAATAAAATGAAAATGATTCTTGTAGTTGTGTTGTTATTATTGAAATAGGAAATGTTTTAAATTGAGTAAATTTTTACTATGAAATGAATAGATGAATTTAAATATTGCAAATGGAAACTTTAGGCATATAAAATTAAGTTCAGAATGACCTTTAGAACACCCTAGAAACTTTTTTTTTTAGAAAAATTCTTGGGTTTGAAGGTTCTATTTCTAAGGAACATGACCTCCACCCTGTGCAGAGCGGCGGTCCTTTAACCACCACTCAGGAAAGGTGGTGGTCTCAGAACCGCCGCTCAGGAAAGGCAAACGGTTCATGAATTTTCACCTAGGTGGGGTGGTCCCAGGACCGGCCTACTTTGGGCGGCGTTCTGTCACTAACTGTGGAAAACATAAATCCGCGCCTGTGTAAATTTTTAACTTGGTCAAAACAAAATTTAAGCTTGTAAAAATTACAGGAAACCTCCAGCAAACAAATAATGGCTAAATCTCATTGTTTAAAGCAAATAAATCTTCAAATGGTAAATTAAAAGTACTCAATCTCATATATATTAATGGAGGTAGGGTTTGCCCCAAATAAAGAACTCAAATACAAATAACCATTTGGAATAACTCCAGATTTGGAGTGGAAACCCCTTCAATCCTTGAAAGGAAAGAAATTACAAGTGATAAATCTATAACCTAGACTAAACTAAGCTTGACTTTGTATAATTTCCTCCATAGTTCCTTCCTTCTTTGCTCCCATGGCTTCCATTTCTCCAACCTGCAAATTAAACAAAAGAAAATAGACCAAATGAGGAAAATAGGGTAAAGAAAAGGATTTAATAAGAATTCATAAGGAATTTTAGGGTTAGTTTGGAACCCTAGGATCTAGTGGCCACAATTGATTGATCCAAGGGTTGAGGATCAACCCTACACTTGTTTGGTAGGAATGAATTTTATAAATGTTTTAAATAAATTTTTAAGGTATGTGTAGATGGGTGAATGGGGCCATTTAATTGCCTTGGTGTGCAAAGTCATTATTAGTTCCTAGTATGTTTTAGGAAATTAATGAAATGGAAACATTAAGCTAATAGGAATAATGAAACTAAAATAACTAAGTATAAGGTTAATCATTTTGGGTTTGAATATTAATTAAAGAGGAGAAAACACTTAACCAAGTGAGATTAAATTATGGCACCTTCCTAATGGATTTTTAAGTAATCGACCTTAGAGTTAAAGTAAGAATATTTAATTATTTAACTAGACCTGGTACATCAATTGTAAAGTTGAGATCATTGGTGAAAATTAATTTAATACACGCTAGGGGTTGACACCCTTGTAACCTTTTAACTTAAAAAAAAATATGCTGCAACTTTTGGGTTAAGTGTTTGGGGTTTTAGTGTGTTCCTAGAACGCCTTTTTTGCAGGTGTTACAGTTATACACACACACATAGAGAGAGAGAGATGATCTCTAACTCCTTTAAATAATCCACTAATCTCTCACCTTAAATCTAGGTGGGTTGTTTAAACACCTTATTTATCTCCTTCCTATTTCTTTGTCATATCTCTACATAAGTTGTATTAACAACTCACTTACAATATGCTAAGATATAATACTCACACACTAGCTAACCCAAAAAATAAAATGTACACTAATAATTCCTAACACATGACATCATAATTATAATATATGTTGAGATGTCTCAATATATGTGAATTAAAAATTTAATAGGATTAAAGAAATAATCCTCACTTTTGACTAAAAAATTCTATAATTATTGATATAATATATTGTGACAATCCTTTTCATTAGTTAAAGCTTAGAAATTATTGGACTTAGGTGAAAGGTATAGGATCATGCAAGAGGCGTGTACTAATAAGATGCACCCATAAATAAATGGGAATCTTGTAGTCGATTGGCCATTAATCATTTGGTGAAATTTTTGAGCTCGGAAAGAACCCATTAGGGATCAATCCTTGTTGAGTGAAAAGGATAAAACACCATATAAGGGATGAGGTCAGGATTTTTCCTTGAGAAACATTGACAGAATGGATACTCCTTAGACCTTGACACTAAGCTAAAGGTGGTGAGAAAAATTTTGTACCTTTAAAAAATAAATAGGGAGCTAATATTGACACATATATGCCAAGATTCACACTAATCATGAAATAATTCTCCCAAATCACTATTTTGGTTTTGTACTACACATTCATATGTTATCGCTTAACTAAAGATAGTATTTAATTTAAATCAATTATAGTTTAATGGTCTTTCGATATATTTATGTAGACACTCAATGTTGACACTTAATAAATTAATTGCTTTGGAGTTATTTATGTATATGGTTAATGATCATTGTTCTAAGTTAGGCTATTATTTACATTTCATTTGTATTGTTGGATTTTTGACTTGTCTTTTTATAGTTTTTGCATTTTGACTTCATTTTTTTGAATTTGACTTTTTATTCTTCTCTGCATGGGCCATCCATGTTTACTTTCATCTTATTTTTGGTAACTTATCATAAAAGTACATAACTACTCTTATCACTTCTTTACCTAGTATGCATATGAGTCTTTGGCTTGTCATGCCCTTTCTTCCATGGATTGAGTTCTTTGAGGTCTTGGCCCATTTTTATTACCCTTTCTTCTCTTTATTTATGTGTTTTGTGCATTAATGAGATCCTAATTTGAATTCAAAATGTCTATACATATGTAGAGGTACATTAGTGTATTTAGAGGATGACACATGTAAGAATATAAATTAGAGTGAAAATGAGTGAATTATATTTAATTCATAAGGAAAGAACATATTTATTTCTAAATCATTCATATTAAAAAGCATATTTCAATCCTATGTAGAGAATCATAATATAGACTCTACTAGCTTCTTGCATTCATTGGGAAGATAAATGCTGGAACAATTTTACTAAGGATAGTGTTTAATCATTTTACTTGATTATAGTATAATGGTATTTCACTTGATTTATGTGGACACTTAATGTTGGTACAGTTTAATATATTAATTTATCTAGATCCATTTATGTATGTGTTTAATGATCATTGTTCTAAGCTAGGCTATTATTTACATTTTGTTTGTATTGTTGGATTTTTGACTTATCTTTTTATATTTTGTTTGCATTTTGACTTCATTTTCTTGGAATTTTAATTTTTATTCTTCTCTGCATGGACCTTGCATGTTTATTTTCATCTTTTTTTTTTAAATTATCATAATTTTTCTTTGCTCCTTTATTTTTTATTTTTTATATTTTCATGTTTTCATGTTCATTGAGCACATAACTACTCTTGTCACTTCTATACCTAGTATGAAGATGAGAAAACTTGGTTTGTCATCCCCTTTCTTCCCTGGATTGAGTTAGTTGAGGTATTGGCCTATTTTTCTTACCCTTGGTTCTTTTTTATTTATGTGTTTTGTGCATTAATGAGATCGTAATTTGAGTTTAAAATGTCTATACATATGTAAAGGTACATTAGTATATTTAGGGGATGACACATGTAAGAATATAAATTAGAGTGATCGTGAGTTAATTTATGTTTGATTTGTAAGGAAATAACATATTTATTTATGAGTCATTCATATAAAAAAAGAATATTTCGATCCTACGTTCAAAAACATATTGTAGTGCCCACTTCCCTTCAACACTTATTATATTTTGATCTCGATTACTGTTGGTTATATACATGGATATTATTGTATCATTTTGTCTTAGCATGATGATTAGATGATAGAGATACTTTGATTATTGATGGATTTCGATTCATAGTATGATTTGCGTGGATTTCTTAGAGAGGAAGTTTATATTGATGATGATGTGTTGTTGACATATTTATTTATTTCTGACATTCGACATTTTCATCATATTGAGTAGGATTTAGCAGTGAACTAATCTTGTGATCTTATTGGTATTAATGAAAAAAGAATTGAGATGTTGTTGAAATTTAAAAAAAAGTAACATTGTTTACCTAGATGATGATTTAATTTGTGTATGAATGATTGTTGACTTATATGCATATATTTTATCTTGGATGTTTTGACGCGGCCACGAGGTCAAAAGAGGTATTGCATGTTTTGCAGGCAATCATATCACAACAATAAAAGGGGGATTGGAGACAAACCACAATAGAATACTGGGTGGATATGAAAATGGCCACCATAGTAACTTGTGTTATGTTGTGTGTGTGTTTTATTTATTGTTAGGGGGTCCTCATAGAGGGATGACCTCCAATTGTGACCAAGGGGTTTGTGTGTTTTTATTTTCTTTTCCTTTATTAATTTTAGAGTATATGATTGTATGGTGATGTAATTCCCTTTTATCATTAATTAATTTATGTGTTTACATTATTAAATTAATCACGTTACTAAACTAATTATGGATGGGACAAAAATAAGTCATTTATTAGATTAGATGGCTCTTTGGTTTATGTGTTTTAAGTTGAGTGTATGTAATCTTGAGTGTTGTACACTCTACCTCATTTCGAAAATTCAGATTTGGCTTTAAGTGCCAATTTTGGAAGCTTGTCCCACACCTCTTAATTTCTTATACCAACCTTACCTATGGGTTTGGGGGGTTAAAAATAGACCCCATTATGTGTTTTGGAAGGAAAAGGGTGATTTTTAATTACACTTTCTTACATGTTTTTAATTTTTGTCCTTAAAGCATGTGGGTTGAAGTGGTGTGTGTAAGAGGTTTGTCATACCACTCAACCACCCATTTAATATGCCTTGGGGTATGAGGTTGACTTGGGTGATGTGGGATTGAGGCGAAATGATCTGGCATCCTACATGGAGCCACATAATCTCCCTCTTCCTCTTTTCTATTTATTGGAACTTTTTGGAAGTAAAGGGGGTTACTTGCTTGGCTTTGGATATGGGATTTTGAGGAATGCTTTCTTGTTGGAGTTGAAAGGATCTTGGAGTTTCTTGAGTTTGAAATATTTTTGGGATTTTCTTGAAAAGTGGAGCTTTACCATGGCAAGGTAGGATCTTGCACTCTTGTTTTCTTCTTTCTTTCTTGTATGATATGTGTTGTATGGATGCGTGTTCTTGTTTGAAGTGTTGGGTAGTAAATCGATTTTAGGTTGTGTTGAGATGGTGAAATGGGGATGAAATATGTGGGGAGGCATAAGATATTTTATGTGTGTTTAGGAGGGAGTGAGTGTTGTATGTCCCACCTAGTTCTATTTTTCTATTTTGTGCAGTGTGGGAGCCATAAGAGAGAGGGAGTCATAAGAGACATATATTTGTGTTGTGGGGAGGCATAAGATATTTTGGGGTTGATTGTGTTTCAGAGGATTTTGAGGTGGGCATCCAAACCCTTGGGAGGCACAAGGGTATCCCCATATTCTTATCTCTATTTGGCTTAATTTAGAGCCATTGATTTAAGAATTTGGTGTGCTTAAAAATGATTGTTTTTGTGTGGTTATATTTCTTGTGTGTTTGTTGCTTGAAAGTAAGTGTGGAAGCATTGTATAGTTTCAATGTGTTTGATCCATCCCTTATTTCCTTGTGGTTGGGGCTCGGGGCCAATAAGAATAATTTCTTCTTCTTCTCATTCAAGTTTTGGCTGGGTGGAGAGTGTTACCTCTCCCCCAGTTTTGTTGTTGTGATCAAGTGAAAAAATATGGAACCTTGTTGGAGATTTGATACTTGGAGCACTTTTAGAAGACTAAACATCCCTCTATTGTAACTACCTTCTTGTAAAATTCCCACTTCAAGTGGAAGATTATTGTATTACTTTTGAAAGAAAATTTGTATTGAGTATTGGTTATTAAGGTTTTAATGTATGAGGGAATGAAAGGCATTTTTAGTAAAACAAGTTTGATAACATAGAAATGAAGTTGAAAGAAAAACAATTTTAGTGAGTTAATTTTTTGTATAATGGAATTTAGATTGAAAGGAAAACTAGTTAGTCCTCATTTTAGTTGGTTTGTTGTCTCAAATGGGTGTGTATTTCTTATTTGAAAATTTGTAGTTCTTATTTTAAATCTATGAGAACTCTTGTTAGAATTGCTTGTGAGAATGCCTGTAAATTTGGATTTTGTAAAAGTAAAGAAATAGTTATTCCCATTGTATTACGTGGAAGGCATAGAGTAGTGAAATATATTACATTTTTTCATCTCCTTGTATTGGGTGAAAGAAAATTAAATCTTATATAAGTACATAGAAAATCCCTCAATCACTTGGTGGTTATTCATCTTTCATATGATATATTGACTTCTTAAAAATCTAGTTGAGCAAGAAATTTTATAGTTAAAACTTAGACCATAGTCTTGTTTGCTTATATAAGGGTAATAGGAAATAATTGTATTAGATACAAGTCAAGTATTAAAGAATGCAATAACGAGTGGAAATAAAAATCAAGGGCTAACTTCTTGCAATGTCATTTTTTATAATATAAAGAAGATGTATTATATGATTTATAATAATTGACATTATTAAGGGTATTAGGATTCCACTCATAATAATGGTTATAAATTTTAAAATATCAATTAGATTAATGACATTAACCTTGTTAATTTACCAATTATCTAATGTGTAAATGATTAGACATATAAATGAGTATATATAAATATGTATATGCACATATATAGAATATTTATATATTTATTAATACTAAATATATAAATATTATATATATACTTAACATATGTGTGTGTGTGTGTGTGTGTGTGTGTGTATATATATATATATATATATATATATATATCAAATAAACCCCTACTATCAAACAATGTGAAATTAATTAAAGTCTAAATCTGTTGAGGTCGCAGCCTATGCACAGGGTTAGGTGGAATAGTGGGTGGGGGAGTTCGGGGACCCCACCCCCCCATCCCATATACTATGGGATGGGGGTGGGGTCGGTGACCTCCCCCTCCCCCACCATCCCCCCCACAAAAATGTTAAAACCCAATAGTCTTCACTATGTATGCACCCCCCACGACACTTAAACATTGTTCAGTTGGCCCTATTTCTGTCTGCATAAACATTTAATCCACGACCGAGCCATTATAAAAATCATTATATATATATTTATGTGTGTGTGTGTGCGCGCGCGTGCGTGTGTATATTGTATTAACCACTATATTTTATTATTATTTCAGGATGTTATTAAAATGAAATTTAATATATATATATATATATATTCGTACCCAATAAAATACATACATCTATGTTATCTATTTTCTCTAAAATAAGGTAAATACCCACATGTCTGTTTTGGCAAATGCTACATTAATGAAATAAACAAAAATATACTATCACATTAAAACCCTAGAAGAGGGTGTAACTAGAACTTGAAAGGGAAAGAAGAAGGTGCATCTTCCAAAAGCTTGAGGTGGCATTTCATTGCTTCCTCATCTTCCTCCACCAATATGCAAAACAAAACAAAGAAATAATAAGCCAAACAAAGGGAAATAAGCTTTTCATAAGAAAACTTAGGGTTAGAGGGTTTTTCAAATCCAAGGGCCCTAAATGAATCCATCAAATGGATGAGATTCATCCCTACAAAAAGTAGGTGGGGAGTGGATGAGAGAAAATTCAAATTAAAAATTAAAAATGCACGGGTTGACTTTGTAAGGGGCACTTTATTTGTGTAAAACGTGATGTGTGTTATTAACTTGCTAACCCAAATGTATTTTACAAATATTTTAATTAAATGTTGACTTTGACCCCTTTGTGGGTATAATAGAATCCTTATTATAAATTTAGTATTTAATTAAATAGACCCCTTTACTCCTTAGGATTAATTTGTATAAGTTTGACTCTAGGGAAATTGAAATGTTTGTCATATAACATTTAAGGGAAAAATAAACCATGCCTTAGTCTAATCTAAGTTTATAAAAATGTATTGAGATTTTTATTATTTTATTATAATGGGGTTAAAAAAGGAAAAGTATATTATTAATTTAAGTAACTTAGAAACAAGAATGTGACAATTGTTAATTCAAAACCTTTTTGCGAGCATGTTGTAGGGACATGACCTTGCACAGGGAACATAGAGAGGGACCATTCAGTCATGCGAGCTCACATCCAATTTTGAAGATCAAGTTGCAATCGAGCTCAGTGATGAGATGCAAGGTCGGAAAATCACTGACCAATGCGATGTCCATGAAGATCAGGACTCAGGAAAAAGAAGAATGGAGGCAAAAATTTGAAAATTTTAACTTCAAAATTTTGGTATTTCTGAAAAAATAGGGAAAAAAATAACAAGAAAATGTCCGAAACCCAAAACTCTAAAAGTCCAAAAATTCAGACTTTCAAGTTTCTGAAATCTCAGGCGCAAAATCAGAAAATAGCCCAAAAAAGTCTTAAAGTTCGAAGTCTGAAAGTCTAAAATTTCAAACTTTCAGGTTTTCAGGTTTTGGATATTCTCGGTGGGTAGGTTGGAAAATGGGCTAAAAAAGTCTGAAAGTCCTAAGTCTGAAAATCCAAAATTTAAGAATTTCAAGTTTTCAGGTTTCGAAAAGTCTCGATGGGTAGGTTGGAAAATGGGCTAAAAATCTCTAAAAACCCAAAGTCCAAAAGTTTGAAATTTTATATTTTCATGGTTTTCATCAACCTCGGGATGCATGTAGGAAATGGGCCAAAAATGTCTGAAATTCTAAAATTTTTGACTTTTGGGGTTTTTGGAACTTTGAGAATCTTACTGAAAAAGGGAGTGAAAAATGTCTGAAATTATGAAGTTTGAAAGTCTAAAATTTTGGACTTTCGGGTTTCAGACTTCTCGGAACTCTCAGACAAGATCAAGAGCCCGCCATTGTTTCAAAAAATAGCTCAACCTTCAGATGGCCATATCTTTTGATTGGGAGCTTGGATTTGAGTAAGAGATGACTTTTTGGAAATCTCTCGATGTCTGCTACGCAACTAGGACTAGATATTTTTAAATTAGTGAGACTAAGTTCTTAAAAATTAAAAATACATTTCACCATTTTTGAGGTGTCCCAGGTTTCTCACCTACCACCATAATGAAGTATGGGTTTCCTTTCTTGCCCAGCAAGGAACAATACATGGAGATATGGATTTTTTTTGGAACCCATATTTTTTGTAGGAGAATTCAATGCATTTTGGAGTGGTTGAAGGAAGGATTTGAATTCTTCTCTCTCTCCTTCTCTCTTTCTTCCTATATATTATAAGGAGGGGAATTTTTCTAAAGGTTGGACAATTTTGCCTTGCACCCTCCCTTCTTCTTTGATCTACAAGTGAATTTGTGGATTTCAAACCTCCCATTTCAAATTGTAATGCAATTTTTTCCCCCTTGGCCATTGTAATGGACTGTATCAAATTCTTGGAGCAATAAAAATGAGTTTGTGGATGATTTCAACCCTCTCTTATGTTTATTGTATCTTCCTGATCTCTCATTGCAATCTTGGTTATATGTGCATGGTGGTTGTATTAAAATTTTAATGGTTTGTGTTTAATTGAAAAGCAGGTGTTCAACATTCCTTTGGTGCATCACCCTTGTTAGTTTAGGTTTATTTTCTTGCATCTTCTTAACCTTGTCTCCTTGGCAAGTTAGAGTCGATTTTAGAGTAGATCCTCTACAATATGAATGTGTGCACCTGAACAGAGGAATATGAACCAAACTTCATTTGGAGAGCTCTCTCGATTCGAAAATTCCCACACTTTGAGAGATGCTCCATGTTATGCAATCACACTGAGAGTCTCAATCCATCAAGTTTCAGACATTCAAGGGTGCTGTGATTATGCATGAACACATGCTTTTAAAAAAAAATCTATAATTTTTCTAGCTTGCACTAGGTTGTCATTGGGTTTCATGCAGGAAAAATTTAGTGGCCATTACACATATAGACTATACTAGCTTCTTGCATTCATTGGAAAGATAAAGGTTGGAACAATTTAACTACACATGACTAATTGTTGATACTTAAATATTAATTGCAAATGTGTTGTCCCGAGGAAGATGATAAATATCAAGGAAGCTTATATTTTATCTATTTTAGCATATTTCCCTAAAAAACTTATGTATTTTACAGACTTAGAGTTAAGAGTAGGGTTTTGAATAAAGAGACCAGTTTCACAGTGACTTGAAATATATATTGGAGAAGTGCAATGTTTTTTAAGCTCAGGGTAAGGTGATTGTATTTTTGAAACTATTTTCATACCTCTTTCGACATGTTAAATCAATTTTACACCCAAGTATAAAATACTCAAGGCCAAAACTAGTGATAATAATTTCCAACCTAAATATAAGGCCAAGAATATGGTAAACACATTGGAAAAACCAAATAATAACATGATTTTATTATAAAAAAAAGGGAGTGTAGATGTAGTTCCACACTTTAAGAAAAACCCAAATAATAATAATAAAAACAAAATGATGATATAAATGTGTTTGGTGGAGGACATGGGCTAACTAGTGTGTGGCAAGATCTAACAATGCATATGGGTCACCCTAAAGGTCCTTTATGACTTGTCACATTCCTTGCATAATAATCCAACCACCTTTTTTGAGATTTAGAAGCTTAAACCATGCTAAAAAAACCCAAATAACGTTAAAATTTAGCAGTAATGGATATTTGCAGCGAGGGAAATGGGAGATGGAGATTGACAGTGGATGGAATCAAATGTGGTGTTGTCCCAATGTTTGACCAATAAAAAAACAAGATATCTTCTCACGGGATAATATTTTAGGCATGACAGTTTAAAATATTTGGATTTCCTCATGGGACGGTCACACTGTTTCACCTGTGCAATAAATAGGTTTCTAACCAAATCAATTTACACTGTTTACGCACTCCCAACATGTGCTATTATGTGAGCCCTGGAGCAAGGTATGAACATGCATAAAAGCATAATAGATATAGTAATTTTGTTAGTTTTTGTAGTTTTAAATGCTATGACAGACGTGTATGCAAAATGAGGGACCTTACATAAGGCATGTGAATTGTTTAACAAAATGTCTTTAAAAAAGGATTTGTATATGTACTTGAAACATGTTTCTATTATCTTTGAGAGGAAACTGGATTGCTACCTGCCACTATTTTGTTATTGGTATGTAGAGGATGAAGAAGATAGAGGATTAGGAGGCACTCACTTAGGACTTGTTCTTTTCACTCTTTCTCTGCATGGCATCCTTTGATTGTCCATGTGTTTTAAATGGAGTGTGTGAGCTTTAGAAAGGCATGCATAAAAAATGAGTAGGAGCTTGGAATAGGGTGTGGATATCTATCCCAGAATAATGGAGAAGGGGCATGTCTTTTCAAGTTAGATGTTGTAGTTTCTATGGCCTTGTCGAGACATTATCCTATTGCTGGCGTTGAGACTTATAATCATATTTTCATGGTCTTCTAGAAGCCTATCTCATCGTTCTGTTTCCCTTACCTCAAGATATGTGTTCTTGGTCTGATATTTTTCCTCTACCTCATCGTATTACATTAAGAGAGATCAAGTTTTGTATTACATTGAGACAAACCTGATTGGACAGAACCCAGATCACCATACATTTTGTTGGTGAAGGATTTGGCATGATTGTGCTTAACTCGATATGTGACTGAGCTAGTCATTGTATTTTTTTATTCCAAGATCTGTATTGAGTTTTAACTCACTGTGGGATTAGCTCGAATGGATCAAATCTATATTAAACACCTAATGACTCTTATTATCTCAACTGAGTTAATTTGAAATCTTGACATGTGGATTGAATGGGAATTGCTGGTCATGTTAAGCCTGAGCTACACATGGAGGGATGTATATATTGTACACAACTCTCTAGCAACTACAACTAGCTCATTGAACACCAAAACCGCTTATCTTCTATCGTAGATCAATTTAAGGCGTGGTTCATCTCTCCTCATCTCTCATAATTTATGTTCTTTAGTTTTTATTTTGCAAACGGAATAAAATTTTTAAACCAAAGGATTTTCGTATATTTGATTGTATGAAATAAACTTCTTTTAAAACAATAAAACCTTATAATGTAACTTACAAGATCCAATATTCCCTGGTAGATAATGGACTTAAACCCTCACTTTGTGATGATCACAAGAAAACATCCCAACCAAACCTATTTACTATAGTACCCATTTGTATTGACAGGTTAAAGTTGCATTTCCATGTGAATATGTTGACTGCTCCCTTCTTAAAATAGATAAATCACGATTTTTGAAGATGTGTAAAATAACCTTCGCAACTTTAGAAATAAGATGTTAAGTTTCCAGCGTGTACCTTGTTATGGGAGGAGTCACTTCAATCCTTGGATCAAGCTCGAATGATCTTCTATGATATTTTTGATGCCCTTCTAGGAGCCGTGTTACATCATTTTGCAACTGTAGGAAGCTACTAAATTTGAAAAGTTGGGTTTCATATCAACTCTCCGTTTGAATCTTGGACGACAAAATGCTTATCCACCTTCGTAAACCTCTATTATTTTTACTAGAAAACTACCTAGCACCTTCAGTTTGAGGAAAAAAATTATCTTGATAGTTTTGTAAAGTCATTTTGTAGGCCTTTGGTCGTAGTTTGACTAGGTCAAACTGGACCAATTACGATTGGTGGCTCTAGAAAACTTGTTTTTGTTTGAAAATAGTTTACTAGTTCTCAGTCCCTTCCACTCTAGTGAATCCTCCATATATAGGGGAACTTACAGGAAGTTCCCGTTTCTCATTCATCCATCGAACGTTAGTTTTGGACATGGTTTTCCAAGCCCTCAAGATAACTTTTGATCATTTACAACTAGGCAAATTATTACCAATGGCCTCATAAAACTAGCCGCCAATCATAAATCGTTTGCATGTTCTGAATTTTGTCAGTTCATGTGAATTATTGGTGTATATGAGGACATGTAGAAACTTACCCATGGTGTTTTTTCTCATTAGTAGACAACATTTGAAAGTGGTTTCTTAGCCTTTGAGCATTAATTGAACATTTTTGCAACTAACAAGGAAACGTAAGAAGAAAGTTGTAGGACCCATGTCAAGTTGCCCAAACCATCGTGGAAACTTGTTGACACTTGTAAATAACTATTTGAAACCTTACTGTGTAACTTGTTGTGTAAAATTGAACTTTTGGCAAAATAGTGTTTCTCTCTCTCCCCTATTTCTTTCTCTCTCCTTGGTTAGGAAATGAAGCAAACTGAAGTGAAATAAATATGTGTTTATAACCTTATTCTTTTAAATGCTGAGTATTAAAGATATTATGTAAATGGGAAAATAAAAAATTTAATTATGCTAGATTAGGGTGGATGTCATGCTAGTGATTTATTGCTCATTTCATGCTCACATGGTTTTTGTAGGATGGAAGTAAGATGGTGAAACAACATGGGAGTGAATAGTTGTATTTTGTTAGAATTTATGTATGTTAATAGAAATGAATTTTTTATGTATTATTATGTTACAGTAAAGTTAAATATTGAAATTTAGTAATATGTATGAGATGCTAGTTTTAGGAATGCCTTGGGAAATGTGCATTTAAGCATGGGTACCTTTTATATTTAGATTTGCATATGGCAAAAGTTGGATATGTTAAATGAATTTGAATGTAATATCTTATAGTGCATTTCCAGTGTGCAATAGTCGATTAATTAATTGATGTGTTGTGTTCTTTACCTTGAAAATGCAATAAGGAAACCTAAGCGAATTAGTCAACCCTAGTACAAAATTTGTGTATAACTAACCCTCTTGTGTTATTCTTTTTCAATAGAAAAATAAAAACCTTATAATGAACTTAAACATGTATGCTCGATGACACCTTCTATCTTAACTAAATAAGAACCCTAGTTGAGGTGCCACCATATCTTGTATATTTAGCAACATTGTCGCAAAACCATGAGTCAAGAATGAATTGATCAAACATTATCTATAGTAAGTGGTTCCCTTCCAGGATTGGTTATCATGTGTGTAGTAAGAAGAATATATTCTCTTCAAGTCCAACTTACGTGTTAGGTGATAAAGATCACCAACTACTCTTGAAATTAACCTTTAGCAGATGGGATTATCTAACAAAGTTAATTTTTAATCTTGTTGTACCCTCCCTCTCATTCTAGCCTCAATAGTTTGCAAAGCATTTCCAATGTCTTAAAAGATATTTAATTTTCAAAACTAAAATTTATGATACTACACCTAAGAAATATATTCATTAGTTCTTTTTTATAACTTAAGAGCAATTGTTCGAAACAAAAACTATGTTGTTTTCACCCTGCATGATATGGAGTAAGTAGAGATAACACTTCCTTAGTATCCTAGTCGACTACCAAGTTAGATCTAGAAATTCTCTTCATCATCGAATGAATTCCTTATGGGTATAAAATGGTATGTAACTCCTAGCAAATGAAATTGATTTGAAATATGTTGACTTAAGAGAAACTAGGAAACTAAAAACTTGGTTCCATAATCCCTTATTATGCCTTTTATGACATTAGTAATAAAAAAATTCTCTTACAGAATTGTGAAATGCAAAAACATGTGATCTTACTTTGAAAACAAATATTGTGGTTCATGTGTAGTTCTAAAGCTTCCAATCATGTAATTCTTCTAGATTTTAGACAATACTTTTGTAACTCCTTTTGTTATAAAAAAATGCCAATAATGAGACCATAGTGCAATATAAGAGTAAAGCATATAAGAGTAAAATGAGATTTGAGGTTAGGAATAATGTCACTCTTGGAGTCCTTATAACTCAATTAAACATTTTCATGTGTTAAAAAAATATGAATTTCCCTTGATGAGATCAAACTTTAAGAAAAATAAAAGATATATATAAATCTAAATAGAATTTCTTAATGTGGAAATGTCAAATAATTTCAACAATTTTTTGAACTATTTTTAACTATGATGGGAAATAAATGTACCGTGATTGAACAATGTTGGGAAAAAAGTATCTTGACTCTAAATCTTCCTTAAATCCTCATATTTCTTTCTTGGTATCACATCTGATTCAATTGTGTAGCAAGGGTAAAATTTAAACTTTGAATAAACATTTGGGAAGCATAATCTTAACATAAGAATGAGAGGATTAGGTACTTTTTATGCAATTTGAAATATGGAAACTAATTAGGTAAGCTATGGAGATTTTCGTAAGGGATAAGGAGCCAACTTAAATGGTCAAACTGTAAGTTGAACGTGAAATGAATTGAAAAACCTATAGGTGGAAAAATGATAAAATTATCCTTGCATAATAATTTTCTTGGAATGTAAATCGTAACTAAGATGTAATAATGGTAATGATGTGTTGTGGGTTTTCCAATCCTTGAGTCCCTTTCTTGTGGCTGGGTTATTGCTATCATTCATTCATTGGGGGAAAGTGTGGCATTGACATGTATATGGTGTTATCATGTGTCTATGTGAGTTGATGACTTATGAAAGTGTCTTATGCGTTGTTGCATTTCTCTACTTAGAGCCCTTGTGATGTTGTGTAGTGAGTAATGTAAGTCAAAAAAAATATCATGGTATTTTTATTGTTGTATTCATGTGTGTAAAATGTGGGCGTTACATTTGGTATTAGAGTAGAGGTTCATGATCTCAAACCTCTGGGGTAGATTTGAGTTGTGATGGTATTACATGATGGTGGTGGACATAGAAATCGTTCCTACACTACAATGTGTGTTTGCAGTACCCCTAATACTTTCTTAAAAGAGGTGAATCGGTGATGATAGTAAAATGTGTGAGAAAATATCCATTTGTTGCAAATACACTTTGAGAAGGTGAAAATGAAAAATGGTGAAAACAATACAAACTTAACATTCTTAAAATAAAAGCGGGTGAGAAAATTGAAAACCATGTTCATATGCTACTGACTCTTACGGATACCAAGCTATGGAGGATGCCACAAATTGTGTACAACGGAAGATACGATATAATGTTGTGAAAAGGAAAATATCCATGTCCTCTTTTATCACATGACATTGATATGTAAAAGAAAATTCCCATTGGAACTCGAAGGACACCAACACCACCAAGAACTGATTTTTTTTACATTTCAAGAAAACGATATCTGGGATTTTAAAAATTAACAATAAAATATGCATATTTGGTTTAAAAGTATTTATATCTTGGAATTATTTTTCCTCGACGGATGGAATTCCATGGCTTAATCCTTCTTTCTACTAGATTTTATAAACATTCCAATTTGGAATCTTGAAGCATAAACATATTATGTGTAATAGATAATTACCGTTATTCATATTGAATTTCATTATATAAATAATTACCATCTAGAAATCTATTGTAACTCCCGCAAAAATGACGATCTAGGAACATGCTAACACCTAACACTTATTCAAAACATTGAGACTAAATTTTTTGTTTAAGTTAGAAGGTCAGGTTTAAAGGGTGTTAACCCCTAGGGTACATTAAATTAACTTACACCACTAATCTCAACTTTACGATTAGAGAAACAGGTTTAGTCAAATGATTAAATATTCTTAATTTAATATTTCTCCAAGATTGATTAATTAAAATTCATTTAGTAAGGAACCCTAATTTAAATCTACTTGGTTAGAGTGTTTTCTCCTCTTTTACTTAATAATCAAACCCAAAATAATTAACCTTATTACTTAGTTATTTTAAATTCATTATCCTATTAACTTTAGATGTACTTTTTCATTAACTTCCTAAAGCTTACTAAGAACTAAATAATGACTTTGCACCCTAAAACACTTAAATGGACCCAATCACACATCTACACATACCTTTAAAATTTATTTAAAACATTTATAAAATATATTCCTACCAAAGAAAAGTAGGGTTGATTCTCTAGCTTTAGATCAAATAAATTATGACCACTAGATCCTAGGGTTCCAAACTAACCCTAAAATCCTTAAGCATTCTTATTAAAACCTCTTTCTTTACCCTATTCTCCTCATTTGGTCAATTTTCTTTTGTTAAAAATTACAGGTTGGAGAGAAGGAATCCATGGGAGAAAGAGAGTAAGAAATATGGAGGATTCTATAAGGAGATCAAGCTTAGTATTAGTTTAGGTTGTATTTTTATCATTGTAATTTATTTCATTCAAGGATTGAAGGGGGGTTTCCTTTCCAAATCTGGTTTTATTTCAAGCCCTTTGTATTTGGGGTTCTTTATTTGGGGCAAACCCTACCTCACATTAATATATATGAGAAAGGATGACTTTTAATTTACCATTTGTAAATTTAATTTCTTTATACAAAAAGATTTGAGCATTATTTGATTGCTGGTAATTTCTTAGGTAAATTTTACAAACTTAAAATTTAGTATATACCAAGTGAAAGAAAATTACATCTGGGCATGGATCTGAGAATTTATGCCGTAAGTGATAGAACCGCCGCCCAGAGTAGGTCGAGTGGTCATGGGACCACTGGCCTACTTCAGTGAAAAACCATGAACTGTCACCTTAGGGAGAGGCAGTTTTGAGACCACCACCTTTCCTGAGTGGCGATTACGAGACCGCCACTCTAAACAGGGTAGTGCGATCCTATTCCTTAGAAACAAAACCTTAAAATAAAATTTTTCAAAAAATAAAAGTTCACTAGAATGTTTTAAAATGGTCATTCTTGAGCTTAAATTTATGTGCCTAAAGTTTCAATGTTGAAAGGTTTATTCCATCTATCCATCCCATAGTAAAATTTTACTCCATTTTAAGCATTTCCTATTTCAATAGTAACAACAACACATGATCATTTCATTTCTTTCAACAAAAATTCTTTCAAATCCAAAAGCAGAAAAGAAACTAAATCTACTTCTAATGCTGTTGTTTTTCTTTACTACCAAATGCATTATTTCAAAAAATAATTTCCTTAACATTTATAACATCTTTCCATTTTACTACAACCATTTGTTCAAATAGCCACTAAAACTTTATTCCACATTCAATGTTTCCAAGCATACACTATTATTATTCTACAATTTCTATATTCTTTCTTTTCTTTCCTTTTCAATACTATAACTTCAACAATGATAATTCGAACTTTCTTTTCCTTTCAGCATAACTCATTTCTTTTAATGCAAAGAACTTTCTTTTCTCACAATACAAACTATAACTAAAATTTTAAACATGATTTCCATTTGATTGATTTCTTACATACTACCATTTGAGGAGAAATAAAATTATACAATTCCACTCCAATGAGCTTCCTTCAAATAATAATACAACTTACAATGCAACATATCTTTAAAAAATTTACAATATTACAAGTCTTCCACCTTAAGTGGGAATAACAAGAAGGTTTTCTCACAAGGAAAGGATTTCTTTTAGACACCAAAAAATGCTCCAAGTTTCACATCACCAACAAGAGCTCCACCATGTATTCACTTGATCCACAACAAAAAAGGGGGGAGAGGCAACACTCTCCACCCAACCAATATATCCAATGAGGTGAAGAAGACTATCCTCCTCATTGGCCCCCAAGCCTAACCACAATGCAATGAAAGTTGGATCCAACTCATGGCAACAATACAAGCTTCCACATCACAATACAAGGATTCCACAATCATACCAAAACACAATCAACAAAACTACAATCACAAGAAGGAAACCAACAAAATATACAAGGCTTCAAAATGTAAAGCCAAAGGAGTCAAGGATCTATGGGGAGATCCACTTATGCCTCCCAATGGGAATTATGGCTTCCCACCTTAAAGCCCTCCAATAAACATAACTCAAAACCCCTACACAACTCTTATGCCTCCCTCAAGATCCTCTTATGCCTCTCAGCATTCTCTTATGCCTCCCTACTATCTCTTATGCCTCCCTCATAAAAACCAAGTAAGAAATACAAGCATTTCTTGTCCAAGGTGGGGCACCCAACACAACTCCCTCCAGAACATGAAATAAACTCTTATGCCTCTCCTAAATGTAAGATCCCCATAGTCCCCTCCTACACCACACTTAGGAAATCTACCCAAGCACCCAACAAGCATACCAAAACACTCAAAAACATACACATATACACAATATAAAAGAAAACATTTAACAAGAGTGTAAAGCTCCTACCTTTCCATGGTAGAGCTTGATCTAAGAGTCACACACCAAGCTCCTTCAAGCCCAAGCTCAATCACCAACAAGATCTAAAGAAATCCACAAGCACTCCAAAATCCTCTAACTCCCCAAAAATGCAAGAGCACAAAAGAGATGAAGTAACCCCCAAACAAAGCAAAATAAACTTGAATAAATAAAAAAGGGAGAGGGAGGGTGAGGTGGCTCCATGTAGGATGCCACATCACTCATCCTCAACTCCACCTCACAAGTCAAACCTCAACCCCAATGCATAATAAATTAGTGGGTGAGAGGAATGAAAACATTCTTACACACACAATCCAAGCCCACACCCCCTAAGGACAAACTTTAAAACCCATGTAAGAAAAGTGCAATAAATGCCACTTTTTGTCTTACAAAACACATAATGGGGTCTATTTTTGACCCCCCAATCCATAGGTAGGGTTGGTATACCAATTTAAGAGGTGTGGGACAAGTTTAACTTGTCCAACAAGCCTCCAAAATTGGCCCTTAAGGCCAAATCCGAATTTCCATGATGAGGTAGAGTGTACAACACTCAAGATCACAAGCACTCAACTTACAACACATAACCCAAGAGCCATCTTAGTCTAATAAATGAAATTCTTTTGTCCCATCTATAATTAGTTTAGTAACATGATTAATTTACTTAATCTAAACACAAATAGATAAAGGGGAAATAATTACCATAAAAGGAAAATACATCACTATAAAATCACATACTAAAATTAAATAAAGAAAACTAAATAAAATAACAACACACAAACCCCTTGGTCACAATTGAAGATAATCCCTCGCATGGGGACCCCCAACAATAATTCAAACATACACACAACAAAATACATGTTGTCCATGGTGACCATTGTCGAATTCATCTAGCATTCCAATGTGGTTGGTCTCCAATCCCCCCGATGTTTGTTGTGATATATTTACCTGTAAAACACATAATACCTCCTTCGGCCTAGTGGCCACATCAAAACATCCAAGATAAAATATACAATATAAATCCACAATCATCTACATATGAATCAAATTATCATCTAGGAAAGTAACGTTATCATTTATAATTTATAACATCTCGATTCTACATTTCATCAATATCAATAGGATCACAAGATTAGTTCAATTGTCAAGGTCTACTCAATATGACGAAAATATCGCATGTCAGAAATATATAACTATGTCAACAACATATCATCATCAATATAAAATGTCTCTAATAATCCACACACATCATACTATGAATCGAAATCTGACAATAGTACAAGTATCTCTATCATCTAACATCATGCTAAGTCAAAATGATACAATATATCCATAAGTATAGTCAACAGTATCGAAATCAACAGTAATAAGTGTCGAAGGAAAGTGGGCACTACAGAATTGTTCTACTCCCCTCTCGTGCGAGGTGGAAAAGTATACTTCAATATGATAAATGAACACGATTGATTTATCATTATAATGGTTTCAACAAATGAGCTTCCTCGTGAGACATTATCGTTGTTATGTGATTGGTTTATGTTTCCTAGCATGCTCTTAGTGTTTGTTAAAATAAGAGCTTTGAAAACACGCGTAAACATACAAAAAAACAAAGTGGAGAAGGGACACGAATTTTTCTATATCATATAGTTGTAAGTGCTTTGGTAGATTCATATGCAAATTGTGGAAGCATGCAAATGGCATGTGAATTATTCGACTAAATGCCTAGGAAAAATGTGGCCTCATCAACTGCGATGATTGTAGGGTGTGTAGAAAATGGGGAAAAAAATACAATTGGTATATGTTAGACTCTACAACCTTTTCCAAAATCCTGTCAAACCTCTACCAAGGAGATTCAGAACAGATTAAGGACATCCATCAAAGTATAATGGATAGTTAATTTGTGTTAGATGTATTTGCGAGTGCTTTTGTAGGTATATACACAAATTAGGAAATCATACACAAAACATGTGAAGTGTTTCACTAATTGTCTGAAGAAAATATAGTCTCTTATAATACATTTTCTCTATTTATTTTACTGACATCAAAATGACATCACAAACAACTTAAATTTTACATCCCTTCCAACATAATTTGCCACTCATGTGAAATTGCTAATGTAGCTTGAAGTGTGCATTTAGTAGGGCTGCTAATATAGCGTTGAAGTGTGCAGTAGTTTAATAACTGAATATTAAATGCGACAGAAAATCTAATACTATCCAGTTCAACAAAAAAAAATAAAAAAAATTAGAATTTATAATATTAAATTCTTAAAAAAGCATTAGGCAAGTAATACAGACAAGAAAATCTGTTTAACACGTAGGTAGAATGATAAGACTGCAATAAGTGAATCTCGATGGCGCAGATAAGAAGGCCAGAGCACATGTGTCTAACATGTCTAACATATCGAGTAAGAACCCAAATTAAATATATCCAGTTCAACTTGCCTTCCCCACTAGGCCACCGTTGCAGTCCTCCAATTATAAATTCATGAAGTGTCTTTCTCATAATCTACAATGTTTGTTATCTCATTTTCTGCCATTTAAGCAAAAATTGGTAATCCAGATAATTGCAGAAGATTTCTGCCTCTCTGGTTAGTTTTGACGGTCACGCCAATAATATGTACAGAAATTAGGGCAAGAATATGGTGAACTCTCTTATGGGAAAACCACTACCCTTGACTTGTCTAAATCACATATCTCTTGTATGCAATTCTCTTGAGGCATCCATTAATTTCTACGAAAATGTGCTCGGATTTGTTCGCATTCAGAGACCAGAGTCTTTTAATTTTGACGGAGCTTGGTAATTATTTTCTCTTATTTCTCTGTTATGTCTGAATATAACCTGCAACCGTAGTGAGCTAATTTGTTGCTCTGTTTCGCAGGCTGTTCAATTATGGACTGGGCATACATCTGCTGCAGTGCGACAACCCACAAGATCTGCCCAGGAAATCAGAAATTAATCCAATGGAACATCACATATCTTTTCAGGTGGGAATATCGTTCCGGCTTTTTCCCTAGTTTGGTTATCTTTTCTTGGTAAATCTGTTTTGATGTTCTCGGTTGTGGGAATATACAGTGCGAGAGTATGGAAGCAGTGGAAAAGAAATTACAGGAGTTGAGGATTAAGTATGTGAAGAAAAGAGTGGAGGAAGGAGGAATTTACGTGGATCAAATATTTATACACGATCCAGATGGCTTCATGATCGAGATGTGCAATTGCGAGAATCTGCCGGTGGTGCCATTGCGAACTTCTTCTGCTTGTCTTAGACTACCCGAATCCGCCATTAAACACAGCAACGGTATACAGTATTTAGTTAAGGTGGGTGACAACACAGACGTCCATGACGATGGGTTTGCCATGTGCGGCTGAGCCCGTCTTTCCTTGTTCGTTGGGATACTAATTTTTGTTTCAAGACTTAACGGTGTGCGACGCCATTAATGCTTCTGAAACTTTTAATAACTCTAAGCCCATAGCTTTCTTTTTTTTAATTGGCAATAATATGTTTGTTCCATTTGTATGGAGTTTGAATACAAATAAATTTATGAAGGTACAGTTTTTGTATGATTTGAAACGCCTGCATAAAAAAATCCAAATTGAGATCTCAGAAGTTATGATCAAACATTAAATGTGAAACGAAATCGTGCATTGAACAGCTCGTTATGGACAGTTGTTTGAAGTTTCCATTAAAATAGTTGTGGACAGCCACGATTTTTAATTAATGCTTGGGATGGAAACATTTAGCAATCGTCATCGATTAATTTGTCCCTCCAATTTCCAACGTTTCAATTTAATTTTTGGCAGTGGCCTTTCGCATGTGTTTAATTTGGCCGACGCGCATAAGTGAGACGCCCCGCCATATCCACTTTTGCTTCCTCAACGGTTAAAATGTGCATATAAGAAAAATATATAGCAAAGCCTTGGAAGGTGTGTTTTTAATTACAATCTACATAGTTCATATGAACATAGTAACACTTCCAACTTTTTTTTAGTGCCATAGTTATATACACTTAATGTATTATCAAGCCACTCTTCCATATAATATATGTATGAGAGTTTGGTGCAAGTAATGTTTTTCATAGTGAAAGTGTACCTACATTCTACACAATTATATTTATAATAAAATTTAATAATTAATTAAATATTAATAACATATTATAGATATTCATTGTAGTGAGGTATTTTTAGAGTTGATAGAAAGGTCGAGTAAACAAATTTAGTCATCCGCAGGCCCACTTCTATTGTGTCATCACTCTTATCCGCATAAGGATCATGATTTATTGAGGTTTATATTTTATCACAAACCAAGCCAATTACCAAACAATGTGAGATACATTTCTTGTGTCCTAGAGTTGTCTTATTTAGATGTGGAATGAACGAATTTATATATGTTTCTTAACTGCATCTTAAAATCGCTTACAACTCTAAAATCCTTAGTCATCTAAAGATATAGTGTACACAATTACAATCTTAACTCACTTTTCCATGTGCTTAATTCCTTTTCGATGGACCTTACATTGAAGATGATCTCAACTGATGAATGTGAAATATAAGTAAATTGACTTCGAATTTTAACCATAAACCATATCTCACCAACTATAATTAATCAAATGTGTTTAAACAATACAACAATTCATCAAACGTGTTTAAAAATTAAGTGAATATTTTTTGCATGTTATATTCAAAACGCTAGTTATGAGAAATTTTTTCCAAACTTTTATTGGGTTTCCTTAATGGATTGGTACATATGGTGGTGTCATATGTAGTCATGTGATTAATGCGATCAAGATTGAGATGATTAAATGGAGCATATATAGCTGATATTATTTAGTTAGGAACAATCTAAGTTGTGGAATAGGTGTTGGACATGCATGTATTTAACTCCCACTTTTTTCTTTCCAAATTTCCATTCACATATTTATCTTATTTAAGAAATAAAGTACTATCCAATCGAAATTCTTAACACCATAAATAATTATATATAAAAATAGAAAATCCCATTTCTCGCATACTTTCTATTTTTTTAAATTTATCTTAATTGTGTAAGCGTTGGTTGTTAGTGTTGTAGAACTGAAAAACAAGTTTAAAACATCGTCCAATTAAAAATATTGACAACAAAAAATTAAAAGAAAATAAAAAATCCCATTTCTCCCACATTTTCTATTTTTTCTCATTTACTTTAGTTGTGTAAGTAATGGTTTTTGGCGTTGTAGAACTAGCAGACAAGTTAACAATGTTGACTAAGTGACCCATCCATATGGTATAAAATAGACACAGTATAATTTTATTCTTAAGCTTGAGACTATTTTTGATTAGGTTTATTCATGTTATATTTTGTAGATGTACACCATTATTAGGGTGGAATGACCCCAAATATGGATCCATTGATCCTCAACCTATCAAACACTACAAGATAATAGAAACTAACCCACAAATAAAAAATCCTCCATTGCATTGATAAAAAAATGATTGTAAAAGTAGAAATCATTACTTATATTATATACAAAAAAGGAAAGGCCAAATATGAATAAACACGATATCAGTTGTTAGATTTGTAATGTTAACAAGTAATTTTACTTCAATAGCCTTTTTTTATAATTGGACTGATGCAAGATAAATATGACAATGTACAAAATTAGATGTCTCTATATTCCTTACTCATTTCCTTACGGCCATAACTATGTCGTGAACAATTTTAGAGAGATTTTCATTTTGGATAGAATGTCCCATAGAATGATCTCGCATTCCACTTTCCACCATAGGATTCACCTTTATTTATCTTTCTTGACTCGTTGTCCTCCACATACCCCTATAAACTAAATGCCTTATATCTCTACCAAACTTTAATTAGCTTCATGCTAACATCAAAGATTGTAATTTTACAGATATTTACTTGATCTCTTTATTTCCATTTGTATTATATTAGCATTTTTTAGGTTCAATAGGTATCAATATTTGTAGTGAGGGTCCTCCATCCTCGCCATTATATTGTATCATGGATCATATATTTATTATTGAGATTCATGTACTTTCTCACATCTAAAATTTTCTTGCACCAATAATGGGATAACATAATTATTCATCTTCCCTCGAATCAGACACCATTTTACTTCACCCACAGTGGTTAAACATAACATTAATCAACTCTCAAAATGAATAAATGATTTCTAACATGCATTAGGGAAATGAGAGGTCAACGTTTAATGTCAGTGGTCACTAAAAAACAATTTCATCAAGATTGATGATGAGGGGAAACACTAATCACTATAAAGAAACTCTAATCACAAATGTGCATGAAATTTGTGATATAAGGAATGCCAAATTAGATAGAGTTTTCGTATCTATCATATGTAGAGATTGGTATTTAAACACGTGCAAGTTTCTTTTGAAAGTATTTGCAGACACCTAAAATATGGTTACACTTAGCATTTCATCCAATCCAATCAATTAACGACACTTCGTTAATTCCCCCTTCTTCACTCCATTCTTGGATCCCATTTACGACACCTTATCGGTCGTATTCCTCCTATAATAAGATTATTCGGCTAATATCTCTCTTATTAGCTAAACATTCCTCCTTTCAACCATTCAAAACCTCACTAATTCTCTCTAGACTAATTATATTGGATTCGTAGGCTATCTATCAGTCACAATTGGTTATCCAAACCACTCCCAACTCTCAACAAGTCTCTAATCACTTGCTAATCAAGTTTAACTAGCCTAAACCAAGCTTATCTAAGCCTAAAGCATGTTCATCCTAATATAATCTAAAAGTGATTTTTGAGCTTTAGTCCCACATGCACCCAAAGTTCAAACTCTTTCAAAGTAGAAACTATAAATACAAGGCTAAGCCTTCCCATTTAAACTGACAACTTTACACAACAAAAATCCAAAACAAGCCTAAGAAAGCTTAAGAGCTCATTTGCATTGGCCAAGCTAATAAGGTATTTGATCTTGGGTCATCCATCATTAAAATAGCTTCATCTTGCACCCATGATATGTTAGTAATAGAATAGCTAAACTTGGCCATGTAGCCATTTAGTGAGATTCATTCACCCTTATGGACTAAACAACAAAATTGATTGCTTAGATCCTCTTAAGCTCATTATTTCAAGCTTTTAAAGAATAGAGGTTAATGCTATTTGTTAGATTTCTTGTTCATTTCAAGTTATGTGTTTAAGAGAAAGAGATCTCCCAATTAATGGCTTCAAGGCCAATGGATCTTCCCTTTTACTCCATATTGGTGCTATAAAATACAAAAGAAAATGCTACTAGCTCAATGGACGAAAATGAAATACAATCTAAAGGCCTAAACAAAATACTATAATCTGTGCTAGGAAGAAGAGAGAATTCTTAGAAAATGAGGTGAGGGGGTATAGCTCTATTTATAGTTTTCCATTTGGGAAATGGGAGGCTTTTGGGTGCATGTGGGACTAAAAAGGGAGTCAACAAGTTAATTAGAAAGTCAAAGTAGGATTTGACTATGTTTAGGGTAATTAACCTAGGTTAGACTAATTAATCTCATTTAGAGAGGAATTAGGGTTTTGGAAGGGGTTTGGAAGGATTAATCAATCTAACGAAGTGGATTGATAGTCTAGGGAGTTAATAGAAAAAAACTAGAACGGAATAAGAAGCTAATGTAGTGAAAACGAGGCTATGACAACCTGTTTAAGTGGTTTACAAGAGGATATATGACTAAAAAGATGTTGTGAGAAGGGAGTTAGATAGGTCTAAACTGATGGTGTGCCATCAATTTGCAAGGGGAAGAATAAGGAGTGAAATATTAGGAATAATAGTGTATTGATCAAACTACAGGTGTCTACATTTTCCCCTCTTTGGGGTGACGTAAGCTACGTCACTTCAAAGAAAGTAGACAAACGCAAACGAGTAGAAATTTTTTGAAGGGGTATAAGAAAATTAATAGGATGAAGGATGACAGATGCCCCCTCAAGTGTTGATGGGGTGATGAAGAAAATCAATTGGTGATTGAAAAAGAAAATAACAGAAAGAAAAGTGTACAAAGAATATGAGAAATAAGAAGAAAAATGGATATTGAGCTATCCACAAATCAATTGCTATTGATATATAATAATCATAATGCTTAGAATCCTCCTCATCAGTCCTTATTAAAATGTGAGCATATGACGGAAGTGTAAAATGACATGAAAAATCCAAGGTACAAACAACCATCTTGTGCTAAAAATGACCAACTCCATGCAACATACACGAATGTAATGCAATGCAAGAAATAAACAATATCACATATCAGGGAAATTAGTACAATCACACACACTTAAACCAACAACGTTCAAGATAGTTGCACAAATATTTTTTTTATCAAGATGTAGTCCCAAATGTTCTGATAAATGACAAGGGTGAAGAATGATGCCCCAAGCAAGGTGTATTATGCAATGGGAAAGATGGAGGAAAATTGGGTCCTGTGAAAAAGCAATGTGCACGACGAAAACAGTATCAAGCAACTGATATTGCCCCAGAGTACAGAAGAAGTAAGCAACATAGCTTGGTGTAGGTGATTGAAGATATAGATGATGCGTAATTCTTTGTTTCAAAATATTTGAAAATTTCAGCAAGATATGGGATGAGTGCCATGTAATAGACACAGATTTCAGCCGTAGTGATTGGTTTTACCAATTTTGTTGGTCATTTTCAAAGTATTTCAATGTTTTTAGTTTTTAAAATGGTTTTATCAGTTTTTTTTAAATTTTTGATCAGTCAGAAGAATTTCAAAAGATCAAAGATCTTCTAAAAGTACACGCAAGGGCAATAGTGGGAAGGCAAGGTTGTCAGAGAGCCATAATATATTCCCACAAGAAGAAAGATGGGTCAGGAATAATTTATTTAAAATAAATTAATAAATAATTATCACGACGGGGGAAAATAGATGAAAAATAGAGGAAAAGGTTCCTGAAAGGTTCGCAAATTATTTCAGTGTGATGGAGAAGTAACCGCAGGGTGGCACGAAGTGCCCCAACGTGTGAAAATTAGCTAAAATAATTATGTTAATACAAAAATAATTATCACAGCAGATAGAAGAAGGTTAGGATGATCACGGTGGAGAAAACATGCTCCAGGGGCATCGCGACAGGTTAATATACCCCCCCGAGGTCGGTAAATCAACCACGACCAATTCATTTCTACTAGAGCTCTTGCGAATTTTTACCGCGAGCGAGAGCGGCAACCCTGGAGTGAGATGGTGAGAATACTGAGCAGGATGAGACACGCGGATCACATCCAAGAGTTCATGTGGAACCCAATGGATGGACCCTACGTGAGTGGCATATCCCTCTTAGTTAATTACACATTTATTGCACTTTTTAGGGTGTTTCTAGGGTAGGTAGGACCGATTTTGATGTATAGTTGTATGTCCATTGTTTTGATGATGCCTCTTGATGAAGGCTTGATTCTTTGTTATGCATGCACCATTTAGATGGCATATTATATCGATGATGTATATTTTGAGAATTGACCTGGATAGTTATACATGTATATATGGACATTTTGATATACCATACTATGATTTATGCTTTGTACAAACATTGATTATGATGTATGATTGCTCTTTCCTTTATGTATGTGACATACCTTAGACTTATGATATCACCACATGTTTTTAGACTTATGATATCTTTCTGAGTTTTTATTCTAGCACTTGGGATGATAATAGATGATATTGGTGTGGGGGGGGGATAGATTTGTGATCATGCGCAACCCCTCTTGCCCCCATTGATGATACGATATGTGATGATTAGCTTAGCATACATGCATGATGTAATACTTTGCATTTTTGTATATATGATGTAGTGAATGATGTTAGAAATGTGATGAAATGATAGATGATAGGTGTGATAACAAAAAATGTGCAAAACACACAAGAAAAATTTAACAAAACTAAACACATATACACATTCAAACAACAAAACAGAATACAACTAAACAAACACATGCAAATGCTAGCAAGAGATTAAAGTGGTACTTAATCTAAGAAAGTAAAATGAATTCTAATAGATGCACATAACAAATAAAGAATCCTACAACAATTCTTCATAAGTATGAGAGTTTCTAAATGAATGCAATGCCATACACAATCAAATCAAACAAGAGTCAATATAAGGTAAACAAATGATCCATTTAAAGAACAAACAATTCAACAGACTAAGTACATCAAAACTATACAAACCAACAACTAAAAGCAATTAAAGCATTACCTTTTTTTGTGGAACAACATTGATATATTTTCTAATGTTTTTGGGTTTATGTAAAAAGATAAGTTTTCACAACTATGGTCTTCATTATTTTTTAGGTTTCCCTAAGATAACGTTGTGAAATGAAAGTAGCTTTATCCCTAAAAAGGGAAATTTTCCAGATGTTTAGGTTTTTGTGTCTTTTTTTTTATTTTTTTTGTATTTTCCAAGGTCATGTTCTGAAAGCAATGTACAAGAACAAAGAAACGTGGATGCACCCAACGTGATGTGGGAATATACAAAAGGCATAATGCCATGCGTGTATGTACGAGAAGGTGAAAATGGTGCCCCAAGAAATGATACATGCGAGGAGAATAATCAAGGACACTTCGGTCCTATAAAAATCAATGTGCACTATGAAATAGTACCAGGTAACTCGTTGTGCCCCAGAGTACAGAAAAAGTAAGCAACCTAGCTTTTATTGATGGAGGTAGATCAAGATGATCCACGAGTCGCGCACATGAACATGTGAGAACTAAAGAGCGATGTTTTGTAGGATGTTTTTTTATTTTTTTCGATGTTTCTTGAAACATATTTGAATGTTTTGATTTTTTCAGAAGTTTTTTGAAACTATGTATGGGAAGATGAGGAAGCGTGGATACCCCTAGTGATAGATGGGATGTACAAGGGCATAAGGCCACGTGCGTGTGAGAAAGGTGGATATGTAAAAATGACCCCAGCGATTAGGTGGGAGTATTCAAAGGAAAAATCTTCACGGGTAGAAGTGGGACCCAAGGCCATTATGGATAGGTTCAATGCAATGATGAACAAAAACCAATGAAGTGTTGGGAAGAAGTAAGGATGCCACCAGCATAAGTTGGCCTAAAAGAACATGATAGAAAGGAAGGAGGATGTACAAGGGTAGAATGCCATGCATACGAGAAAGGTGAAGATGCAAAAATGCCCTAGCGATTAGGTGGGAGTATTCAAAGGAAAACTCTTCACGAGTAGAAGCGGGACCCAAGGACATTATGGATAGGTTCAAATGTGTTCAATGAAAAGTTGCAAAAGACATGGATTTGGTGGTAAGAATCTCTAAAGAAACCCCAAAGGCTTTTAGAAAATTGATCAATAGACCATCTGATAAGACATGAGCAAGGTTTTCTTCTTTACATACATTAATTTGAAGTAAACAAGAAAACTAAGCAAATGAAGCTAACCTATATTCTTTGAAAGCTTGAAATAATGAACCTAAGAGGATCTAAGCATTCAATTATGTGTTTAAGAGAAAGAGATATTCCTATTAATGGCTTCAAGGCCAATGAATCTTCCCTTTTACTCCATATCGGTGCTATAAAATACAAAAGCAAATGCTACTAGCTCAATGATAGAAAATGAAATAAAATCTAAAGCCTAAACAAAATACTATAATCTGTGCTAGGAAGAAGAGAGAATTCTTAGAAAATGAGGGAGGGGGTATAGCCCTATTTATAGTTTTCTATTTGGGAAATGGGAGGCTTTTGGGTGCATGTGGGACTAAAAAGGGAGTCAACAAGTTAATTAGTAAGTCAAAGTAGGATTTGACTATGTTTAGGGTAATTAACCTAGGTTAGACTAATTAATCTCGTTTAGAGAGGAATTAGGGTTTTGGAAGGCTTAATCAATCTAATGAAGTGGATTGATAGTCTAGGGAGCTAATAGAAGCAAACTAGAGGGAAATAAGAAGCTAATGTAGTCAAAACGAAGCTATGACAACTTGTTTAAGTGGTTTACAAGAAGATATACGACCAAAAATATGTCATGAGAAGGGAGTTAGATAGGTCCAACTGACAGTGTGCCGTCAATTTGAAAGGGGAAGAATATAGAGTGCAATATTAGGAATAATAGTGTATTGATGAAACTATAGGTGTCTACAGTATTCATTGACCATGCATTTATTTTTCAAAGTATATTGCCTCAATGATTGGTGCAACAAACCCCCTTTATATTTCAAATGATTTACATAAAAAACACGTATCATATATGTTTGGTCATAAAAATGAGAATTTTTACATAGGTTCCCCCTCAACATTTTTTAGGCTCCTAGATTATCCTCCCTCAATCTCTTTCTGCATCGCCCCTCGTCCTCATCCGATGTTTATCTCCTTGAAGTTTTACTTATTCGACACAATCCCTTTGATGTTCCCATCACTCATTCTACACGTGATTGCTATTTTTCATAAATATGGAATGTTCATAGTTCTATTCCTGCCTTTGATTGTTTCGATGAAATTAAAGGGTAGAAAATTTAGCAGTTGTAAAAATTGATGTTAAGGGTTACTCTATAGCTTAAAACATACTCTATTATTTTTTTGTTGATTATTGTGTTGGTATTTGTTATTAGCTAATTTTGACTGCGCAAAATTAATAAAGATGCAAATTTTGAAATTTTTCAAAAGTGTTACTTTCCGTGATTTATCACTGTCATCACGACCGTCACATTTTTGTGATCGTTCTGGTCTTTGTTTCGTCTATTTCAGGCAATAACTCCTCCCACCAGGTCTTAAACTATGTTCAATATAAATTAATTAATTAATTAATTACTATTTGTTTGATAAAATTAACTTTTTATAACTTTAGGGTTTTTAATTAAATAAATATTAATTAAAATTCATTCGACAAGTTTTATTTTAATTTCCGGGGAAAAAATAAGCTTCCGCTTCCCATTGCTGGGGATGCCAAATTGGCTTCCCGGTCCTGGATTTCCCCTTTCTTGGCAATTTTTTTTAAAATCCCCGCTTGTGGGATTTCTTCCCCCGATTGCCAAATTAATGAATTGACAAACGGGAAAAAAATCTCCTTATTTCCCACATGAGGAAATAAAATGGGGATTGTCATCCCACCTTGCCATTTCCGTTGGCAATTAGCAGTTGATTTCCCCATTTCCCCTAGCAATTAGTGCCACTACCCGGGAAGAGGGAAGTTGTTTTAACGAGATGAATTAATCCTCATAAATTCCTCCGTCAAATTCGTTGGAAAGAGTCATGCCAAGCTTTCCAATTTCTTCTTGTTTCTTCTGAAGGAACAAAGTAATATTTTTATCACATCCCTAAAAAAAATACCAGTTTACTATGAATGCCATTGTGAAGGAGGAATACACATTGCAAAAGAAGACAAGGAAAATCAGTCAATACGTAGCCAAAGGGAATAAAAGCACATTGCAAAAGTGAAAACAAAGAAAATAACACATCAAAGGCCATCATAAGGCAAAAAAGGCATCTTCCACGCCTTAGAGGAAAAGTAAGTTTCAACGTAGGAGGAAGCCCACACTGCTCAAATAAAAAAATAGAGAAATATTATATGCCCATGCGTGAGGAAAGGGAGAAGCAGTGGCCGTGTGGGAGAGGTAAAATAAAAGCGCAGGCTATAAATAAAACTTCCCACGCATTGAAAGAAAAGACAAAGAAATAGAAAGGAATTAATGCTGAGGGTGAAGAGGGGGTTTTCCACACAAGGAAAGAACTCACACATGCCATGCAACAGTGTACGTTGGACCTCCACAAGTAAAAGGAGTATTTTTTTACTCATTTACTTCATCAAATTTCAAAGCAAACAATAGTCAGAAATAATAGAAACAGAGGGAATTATATCACGTCCTTTTCCAACAAGCAACAAGTAGAAAGAATAAAATCCACGTTGGAGTTACAAGTTCAACACAGTCATAAGGAGAGTTCACGTGCCAAGAAAAAGAATACATTCCCATGTATTTAGGCACAAATACAACAGTGGAATTTCCACGCATGCAATAAAAGGAGGTGAAAAATTCAATGCCTTGGTTTAAAAAAGGCCACATTTCCACGTAGCCAAGATTGCAGAAAGCCACGCTCAATCAGAAATTATTGCCCACACATTTTTTTTGCATTAAATTCCACGTGCCAGGGTAAAGAGAATATCTACCATTGCAAAAAAATGATAGGTTTCAACGCCAAACAAGAGTAGATCAACACCAAGGTGGTGAATATTCCATCACATGTGCAACAATCAGGAATAAAAGCCAAAACTAAACCAGTTTCACACCGAAGGAGGATAATTCTCCACGCCAAAGGTAAAAAAATAAAATTGTAGTGTTCATGCAAAGGAAAACTTGCTCATACATTACTAGAAATATAAAAGATTAAAATCCACACAGAGGGTAAAGAAGAGAAACTCTAATCAGGAAAGGTAAATAAGTAGCGATTTAAAAAGAAATCAAATCGACCCTACATAAAGGCATTGCAATCGGATAATAAAAAAATAATAATTATTTTAACCTGGTTTGTAACTTGAGCTTAGTCTCAATATTTTTCTTGTGTTCACATTTAAAAAAAATAAAAAATACCTAGGGTCAATTATTATTATTATTTTTAAAATAATAATAAAACGAGTCACATTTATTTTACATTAATGGGGGTTTTGGAGACTGAGACCTGACCCCGCTTGCATTGATTTGTGTGCCTAAGTCATTTTTCTTGTGAAATTCATAATGGCCAAAAAATCTAACAAATCTATAGGAAGATTGAAGAAGCCAGTGGAGAAATCAAATAAGTCTGCACTAAACTACGAATTCCAAGGAATCATTCCTCCCAATTCCATCAAGTCAGCATATGACAATATCACCGATATAAATCTAGGTCACATCAATGTGCAAAAATTCTGCGAACAGGTGAAAACTGAAGGAAAAACCATATTCTCGGATAGGATTTACCATATTGGTCTACCCCAAGAAGCAACATTTCCTGTCTCGGTGCAGTGTCCAGAGTTGGTTATCGTTTGTGCAGAGCATTATGATCTTGAGAGATGAGGAATTTTTAAAGATAATCACGAGCCTTTCCTCTTAATCATACTAGATCACATTAAGGAATTTCTTGGCATACCCGACTTTCTTGAGAATGCGGATATCACTCACTAGTCAACACAAGAATTTTGGGATGAAGAACCCCTTCGGTGGAGCAAGATGGTTAATAACAATTGGTTAGTGAGCAAGAGGCCTCAAATTGATTGGCTTCCCAAAGAAATGTACTACATTGAGTTCATGGAAGAAATGGGGGACATGATTACTCTCCTAAGTCAATTTTTCAGTTTACCCTCTACTAGGATTTTCCACCCATGGATGTATCAGTTTATCTTTATCATCCTTGCCAAGAAAGAGTTTTAGGATTGGGCCACCATTATCAGTAATACCCTTCACAAACAATTGATAGAATTTATGATGACTGGATGCTTCTACATGACATCGTATTTAACTTATGCAGTAGCAAGAAGAAAGCTATTTTCTAGACTCGAAACAAGAGTAGTCATGGGTCCATCAAATAGTGTCTTCCATTACTATCTGCAACTAAGTTTCAAAAATATCTCTCACCATTTTAGAAGAGTCAATGATGTATTCACCTTCCACGTGATTCAGAAACCTGGATCGGAATACAAAGGAAATATTTTCTAAAGAAGCCATGAATGTCATTTCCCAATGGGGAACCTAGTTTATTCAATTTTCATCCTTTTCCTACATTTGCGTGAGTGGCTTTGCGGGTACCCCATGGAAACTTCCTAAGTACGTAAGTGACAAATGAGCATTAATGGAGCTTACACGACAACTATTCTAAGTTCACTATCTTCTCATTGACAAGCATCGTTTAGGAATTCATTTCCCAATCCAAATCATGGAATACCAATGTCCAAATATTTTCATTGCACAACTCATGGAAAAAGAGTTCGCCCTCATAATAATTCATCCATATGTGAAGAGTGCCCAGTTTGATATCAATGGATATATGTAGAAGATTCTTGGAGCAAAGTATCAATATAATCCTACCATGGAATATTTTTGGGCTGCCTATTTAGATGAGCATGAAGTAAGAAGACGAGACTTTTCTCGCCTAACGCTTTCTCAGATCAAGGCCATTCACATTAATAACTCTCCAGATTCATTCATAAATGATGATGAAGATGTTATTGATCCTTCATATGATGCAGTTGCTTTTACCCCGTTGCCTCGAATTTTTTATGTTGTGGAGCCTATTTTCATGTGTGGAAGAGTTGAAGACTATACATGAGAAAAAATGGTTTTACTATTCACAGGTTTACTATTCACAATTTTACTATTCATGGTTTTTTCCCATGGTTTTGGCCCATAGTTTTGGACCATGGTGTTGTAAAACTAGTTTAGTATTTTCCTATATATCTTTGATGAGGGAGATATGTCATTGAAGAGGTGTGAATTCTGGAGAGTAAGAGGTATGTGAATTCATGTGTGAATTTTGGAGAGTTTTGTTGAGCATAGCTCTAAAACATATTTGAGTATTGTATTGAGAGAGAGGTGATTGGTAATAAATCTGAGCAAGTTCTTGGTGGACGTAGCCCATATTGGGTGAACCGCATTATATATTGTCTTTTCTTCTCTTGTGCATTATTTATTTATGTTGTTATATTTCTACAAGTATAATTTCTGTTAAATAGTTTCCTACTGCTATGATTTGAGGAATTGTTTCCACATATATTTTCTCTAATTCCTAACAACTGGTATCAGAGCTTTGGTGGTGTTCTTTTGCTGAAGTAAATCACAAAGAAATTTTATCTTGAGTGGGAGTTATGATAGATGATGGAAGATCAAGGGTTGATAAATTCAATGGGCATAATTTCAGTCTTTGGAAGATACAGATGGAAGATTACCTTTATTAGAAGGATCTTTACATTCTATTGTCTGAGAAGGTGAACAAACCCTTGAGCATGACGGATGCGAAATGAGATTTTCTGGATAGGAAGGCACTTGGTACAATCCGAATGTGTCTTGCATCTTTGGTATTACTTAATGTTTCAAAGGAAAAGACTAAAAAAGAACTGATGGATGCATTAGGAAAGTTGTATGAAAAAACCCTCTGCCTCTAATAAGATATTTTTAATGAAAAATTTGTTTAATATGAAGATGTCTGAGAATGGTTCAGTATCAAATCATTTAAATGATTTTAATACAGTTGTAAATATGCTAGCTTTGGTTACAATATAATTTTATGAAGAAGTTAGGGCTTTATTAATTTTGTGCTCTTTACCTGAGAGTTGGAATAGCCTGGTAATGGCGATAAGAAAATCAATTCTAGCTAACTCAAATTTGAAGTTTGAGGATGTTTTAGGGGTGATTCTAAGCGAGGAAATGTGAAGAAAGAGCTCTAGGGAATCTTCTACTTCAGGGAATGCTTTGATAGTGGAAACTAGAGGGAGACAAAAGAATAGAGGAAGCCGTGGAAAATCAAAGGATCGGGCAAGGTCAAAATCCAAAAGTAAGATAATATGCTAGCACTTTTGAAAGTCTGGGCATGCAAAGAAGGACTATTGGGAGCTTCAAGGAAAGAAGAAACAAAAGGAAGAAAACAAGGAGGCAAATGTGGAAACGGGTAATGTATGTCAAGATGCTTTGATTCTTTCTTTGCACAATATTGCTGAATCTTGGGTTTTAGATTCAGGGGCTTCTTTCCATGCTACTCCACATAGGCATTATTTCGTTGATTATGTTCAAGGGGATTTTGGGCATGTTTTTCTTGGTGATGATGAGCCTTGTAGTATAGTTGGAAAAGGTTCTGTTAAGGTTAAGATGTAGAACGAGAATTCATGGCTATTGAAGGATGTCAGACATGTGCCTACATTAAGATGAAATTTGATATCGGCACAACAGTTAGGAAGTGATGGTTGTACCATGATATTTACAACAGACTCTTGGAAGGTTACCAAGGGTGCTCTTGTGGTGGCAAGAGGTAAGAAGGTTGGAACCTTGTATTTAACCACTTATACCACTAATGTTTGTAATATTGTGGCTTCAGAAGTAGATACAACATTATGGCACTATAGGCTCGGTCATATGAGCCATAAGGGCATGGAGATCATAAAGTAGGATTTTCCTGGATATAAAGAAACTGGTTTGGAATTCTATGAGGACTGCATATATGGGAAACAAAAGCGAGTAAGGTTTCTCAAGGTTGGACCCACAAAGAAAGAGAGTAAGTTAGAGTTGGTGCATTCTAATGTGTGGGGGCCAGCTCAGGTATCATCTCTTGGGGGTTCAAGTAATTATGTTACTTTTATTGATGATGCAACAAGGAAAGTTTGGGTTTATTGTATTAGAAACAAATCTGATGTATTTGACACTTTTTAAAAATGGAAAGCCTTAGTAGAAAATGAAACGGGTCTTAAGATAAAATGTCTCAGGTCAGATAATGGAGGGGAGTATAGTAGTAATGAATTTGATAATTACTGTTCTAAGAATGGAATCCACAGCAAAAGATGGTTACAGGAATTCCACAGCAGAATGGGGTGTCAGAAAGGATGAACATAAAAATAATGGAATGTGCTAGGAGCATGAGGTTACATGCAGGACTGTCTCTTTCTTTTTGGGCAAAAGCGGTGAGCACAACTATGTACTTGATAAACAGAGGACCCTCAAGTGCCTTGGACGTAGGCATACCTGAGGAGGCTTGGTATGGTAAGAAAGTTGATTATTCATTTCTTAGATTCTTTGGATGTGAGATGTTTATCCATATAAACAAATATGATAGGACTAAGCTAGAGGCTAAATCACAAAAATGTACTTTCATTGGTTATGGTGGTGATGAATTTGGATATAATTATTGGAGTATTAAGGATAAGAAAATAATTCGATCTAAGGATGTGGTCTTTAATGAGAAAATCATGTGTAAGTAGCAGTTTCAAGAAAACATGGAAGAATTGCAGAAAGAATATGTAGTGGTATAGAATCTTCTAAAAGGGAAAGTGACACATGAATCAGTTCAGGAACCCCCTCATTAGGAACCCCAAACTCCTATATTGAGGAGGTCTTCGAGGGTAAGAAGAGAACCTGAATGTTTTTTTCCTTCTTTTTATTATTTATTACTCACTAACAGTGGAGAGACAAAGATCTTTGATGAAGAAATGCATGTAGATTTCAGGAAGAAGTGGGAGTAAGCCATGGATGAGGAGCATCAGGCTCTCATGGAGAACCAGACATGGGATTTGGTGAAGCTACCCGAAGGAAAAAGAGCATTGCAGAAAAAATGGGTGTTCAAAGTCAAAGAGGAAGAAGGAGGTAAGAAAAGATACAAGGCCCGATTGGTGGTCAAGGGGTTTGCACAGAAAAAAGGTATAGATTTTGATGAGATTTTTTCTCCTGTAGTAAAAACAACTTCTATTAGAACTATTCTTGGAATAGTCATAGCAGAAGACTTGCACTTAGACCAGCTTGATGTCAAGACTGCGTTTATCCATGGTGATTTGGAGGAGGATCTATATATGTAGCAGTCAGAGGGCTATGAGGTCAAAGGTAAATAGGAGATGGTTTGCAAACTGAAGAAGAGATTGTATGGCTTGAAACAAGCTCCATGACAATGGTATAAGAAATTTGATAGCTTCATGATGGAGCAAGGTTATATTAGATGTCATTCCGACCATTGCATGTATACAAAGAAATTTGAGGATGGTAGTTATATTATCTTGTGCTTGCATGTGGATGATATGCTTGTTTCAGGGAAGAACATGCAAGAAATAAAGGTACTCAAGAAGCAGCTAAGTGAATCCTTTGCTATGAAGGATTTGAGGGCAGCCAAGCAAATCCTTGGTATGAGGATATCTCGAGATAGGAAGGAATGAAAGTTGAATTTATCTCAGGAAGAGTACATTAAGAATGTCTTGGAGAGGTTTAATATGTAGGATGCTAAACCGGTTGAGACTCCTTTAGCAGGCCATTTCAAGTTATTAAAGGACTAGTGTCCCAAGACAGAGCAGGAGAGAAACCAGATGTCCAAGGTTCCTTACTGATCAATAGTTGGTAGTTTGATGTATGTCATGGTGTGCACCAGGCCTGATATTGCCCATGCAGTGGGAGTAGTGAGTAGATTTATGAGTGATCTAGGTAGAGAGCACTGGAAGGCAAAAAAGTGGATCCTTTGGTATTTGAGAGGGACCATGGGGATAGTTTTGTGCTACAGTGGATCACACACCACTTTGTGTGGTTATGTAGATTCAGATATGGCTGGAGATGTCAACGACAGGAGGAGCACACCATGTTATGTTTACACTGTAGGTGGGACAACAGTAAGCTAGGTTTCACAGTTACAAAAGGTTGTGGCTTTGTCAACCACAGAGGTTGAGTATGTCGCTGCCACAGAGGTAAGCAAGGAGATGATTTGGTTACAACAATTTCTTGAGGAGTTGGGGCATAAGTAGGAGGAAGGAAAGCTACATACTGATAGTCAAAGTGCTATACACCTGGCTAAGAACTCTAATTTCCACTCTAGGATGAAGCATATATATTTAAGGTAACATTTCATTAGGACAACCTTAGAGGAAGACAAGTTAAAAATGGAGAATATTAATACCACTCAAAATCCTATAGACATGATGACCAAGGTGGTCACAAGGGAAAAACTGAAGCTGTGTTCAGCTTTGGTTGGTCTTCATGAAAACTAGTGAAGGGTTGAGAAGTTTTCTCATAGGAAAACTAGTCTCCAAGTGGGAGATTTTTATGTTGTGGATCTTATTTTCATGTGTGGAAGAGTTGAAGACTATACATGAGAAAAAATGGTTTTACTATTCACAGTTCTACTATTCATGGTTTTACTTTTCATGGTTTTGGACCATGGCGTTGTAAAATTAGTTTATTATTTTCATATAAATATATATTTGATGAGGGAGATATGGCATTGAAGAGGTGTGTGAATTCAGGTGTGAATTGTAGAGAGTAAGAGGTGTGTGAATTCATGTGTGAATTCTGTAGAGTTTTGTTGAGCATAGCTCCAAAACATATCTGAGTATTGTATTGAGAGAGAGGTGACTGGTAATAAATCTGAGGAAGTTCTTGGTGGACGTAGCCCATATTGGGTGAACCATGTTATATATTGTCTTTTCTTCTCTTGTGCATTATTTATCTATGTTGTTATATTTCTGCAAGTATAATTTCTATTAAATAGTTTCCTACTATTGTGATTTGAGGAATTGTTTCCGCATATTTGTTCTCTAATTCCTAACAGAATTGACTGGACCAAAAGAGATGAATTTTCTCTTGATAGAAAGAATCAACCAATTCTTGAAAGAAGCATATCTTGGCACAACAGAGAACTTGCCAAGTTACAATCAATTCAAGATCACAAAAATTTCCAAGTTGAGGTCTTCATTCAACCAAAGACCATTCTCAATCAACCTCTGTACCATCCAATCATACACAACAAGAAAGAAAGAAGTGGTTTCCAAAATCCACTTCTCCAAATAATGTGCCATGAGGAGAAAAACCTAAAGGCCCTAGCCCCAGTGAAGGAAGAGAGTGTGTATCAGGATTTTCTACTTCAAGTAGAGATTCTTCTACGCACATTGTTAATAGTTATCAGAAGCTCGTGAAAACGATCCTCAGCCACGCCTTGCACAAGTGTCCACTCAGGTGCAGGTAGTCCAAATATCAAACACTTTGGAATCTACAGTTCATGAAGAGATTCCCCAAAATCTTCCGAACAATTAGGAGGTGGATATTGAGGTTATTTCTCCTCAAATCGAGGTCGTGGATAGGATTCTTGTAGGATCTCATGATGTCAAGAACAATGAGAATATTTCTTTGAGCTCTAGGATTTTGTATGCAGAAATAGTGAATGATACTCCTTCTTGGGTTGATTCTGAGGTTAATAAAAGGAAGAGTGTTGTCAAGGCAATTGACATTGATTTTGATGTCCTTTTCAAAATTTTGAATGATGTCATTCCCAAGAATCTTGAATAATGGTGGATAATGAAGGAAACAGATTTGCAGATGTTGCCATCCCAAAAGTTGATAAGGAGCGTGATGCCATAATACCTGTTGATTATGAAGTTTCCAGACTTAGACTTGGGAGGTCCACATTAGAAAGTGACATTGCAATGGCTCGAGATTCAATTGATATCATGCTAAAGAGACTTGAGAAATATAAGTCCTAGAACTCTCAGCTCAAGGCCGAAAATAATCAATTGGTGAAATATGTTCAACATCTGATAAATCTCATATCATCCACGTTCCCAGTACCTGATGCAATGGCTGCCCCTGATGAAGAAAATCTCAATTTTTCAAAAGAAATAAACACATTGGGCCATGTCACTAAAACTTGGCTTTCAGATATTCTTGTTTTAGGCCAAGGGACGATCAAAACGCCGGTTAAGCTCCATGAAGATGTCAATGCGTATCTTGATACAATTCTTTCTTTCAAGGAAACTTTTGTTTCTAATATCTCAAATTTGGATGAGATATTGTCCAGTCTGTAGGAGATGACGAGTATGGAATCCTTAGTTTTAGTCATTGAAGGAATTCTCAAATTTAAACATCGAGGGACACATTCTCTTTGGTGTTTTCATCTCAAATCAAGGAAGATGCTTTTCAAGGATTCTATGATCCGTTATGAGAGCATATGCAATGAATCCTTCTCTTAACTCACCTTGATTCAAGAATTTATAGCTGAGATACCTTGTAACCTTGTAAATGAACATAATCAAAGGTGTTCATCGGAACAGATGGAAGAGTAATTTTCACAATTGTTTAAGGACATGTACACTCCCACCAATAATTTCTCATCAGTTTCAATGGAGTGGTGCATCAAATTAAAGAACTTATTTGAGAACACTCAATCAAAGATTGTTAATTTAAATGATATGCCAAGTAGGATTATTGAATTACAGGTATTTTGTGAGGCTATTCTTCGACCAAATGAACCTCTAGAAGAAGAAAATATGTTTGAATCTTTGGGAAGGTTTAGATCCTTTCAACTAGCAAAAGCGATAGATCCTAATTTCACCGAAGGTTCAGGGAGATAGTTTTCTTGGTATCTAATGAAGTGGGAGAGTCCATTTCTCATACGTTTGAGGTAGGAGAACCCCATTTAAATGGATAAGGCATTGGTTATTATTGTATATTTTAAAAAGTGGATTTTTAAGAAAAGGATGTTGTTATTTACTTTTGGGAAGCTGTGGATAACTTAAGTGATTTGTATTTTTAGTTTTTTTTAAATAAAGTTGGTTAGAAAAATTCAAAGGTCACTTAAGTGCCTTATTTAATGTTCATGTAAAATCCTAACTACTTTGTAACCAAATTTTGGGTTATAAAAGGAAGTGAGGGGCTCATTTGTAAAGGTGACTTTCAGAAAGGAGAAGAAAATAATTTTTTATGCAAGCTTTACTTCAAAGAAAGAAAATTTGTTTTCTTTTGAGAAGACATTTTAGAGTTAATGAAATATGAACTTTGTGTCCCATTCATTTTCTCTTATAGCATTTGATGTTCTTATGTTCATTAGATGTTAGTGTTTGAATTTTGCATGTAAATATTGTCTTTGATCTTATTGTCAACATTATTAATTGGTTGTTCTAGTTCACAGTGATCAAGCTCTGATTATCTACTTGCTCATGTGTGTTCCCTTTTACACATTCCTGTTTAGCTAACTCAAACTCCATTTTATTTGTGTTAGTTATTCATCTTTCCTCTTCGTACAATATTAGGCTCTACTTTTACCTAACTCTTACATGTTCTTTCAATTCATTCCATGTCCACTCATTTCCTTCATTCCATTCCATCTCCCTCATTCAATTTTCTTTCCATTGATGTTCCAAAACACCCCCCACATAAAATTTTGAATGTACAGATGTAAATATAGTTTTGGTTTTCAATAAAGGCAACCTCACCTTCATTGAGGAGGGACTTCATTCCCACACTGTTGCATGTCATTTGCATGCGTGCAAATCCATATGCTAACAGTATCAAAATTGATTCTCCTGTGAGGGCTGAGCAACATCACGAAACTGATGGGATGCTTAGAGACAGATGAATCACAATATGAGTCGTTTTGTAGTCGGGGAGGGGATTCAGCTGACTCTTTGTCACTCAGGCGTTGGAGAAATGGATAGCACCTCACTGAGGGTTTGATTTACCATCACTACTTTAGGTTGTTCCTTCAACATGGGTGAGAGGACCCGTTCTGTAACCAGTGTTGGTGAAGGACATCAAGAGATCCTTCTTTGCACAATTTTAATGAAAACCTTGAGGAAATATGATCAATACAACACAATCTAACTCTCACGAGTTGTCACACTAGAGAGTGGAGATGTTTCCTGGACAAGGTTTGGGTTACTAAAGACAATAATTGAATCCTGATTGTCTCTGCATAGTTTGGCAGTGGAATTTGTTAAATATTTGTGGATACACAGAACAAACAGGGGTAGTTCATGTAGGCTTCATCGTTTGAGAATTATTTGGTGGGAAGTTAAGCAAGATAAAGTTGATTTATACCAAATCTTTGAGAACCTTTACAAATATTGGAAAAATCACAGACAAAATGCTTCAAAATAGCCAAAATATTCCTTCAACCAGAAGGTGTGTATCAATGGAGGCCCAGAGATGCATGGTTTCACACAATCTTCAACAATTCAACACAAAGGCTTGTGTTAAAGACTCAATTAAATGTTAGAAATCCCTGGTTTTTCATGCCTAAGATACACTCATAGGCTTACAAACAATCTTTATCAACATAGTGAAAGAAAAGTGATTTTAAATTGTTTATTTCATTACCAGATGAAAGCTCTTCTCATAATGAAATTGCAAATGCCTTAATACTAACACACAGACGAGATCTTGTGTGACTCAGAGAGATTTTAACATAAGATTGCAACAGGAAAAAGAAAAACTATCTGAAAACATTCTGAAATAAAAGCAGACAAAATAATGCTCATGATCAACACAGAGTCATTCAAGGTTCATTAGTTTCATCAGCAGGGGAAAGTTTCCTCAACAGTCTCAATGCTTGTCAATGGTTGTACACTTGCAACCACCTTGACACAATTGAATCCAAAGATTTACAGGAAAATAAATTGGTCTCTCAGATAGTCTCTCGGGAAAAATGGTTTCTCTCAACCATTTCTCAGAAAAGTTAATCCCCTGACAACTTTTGCAAGAGTATTCTCATTGCATTTATACAATTTCACTTGCTCACTCATCCCAAATTTTCCCCCCAAAAAGAAGAATATTCGAGGAATCCTTTGCTTGTTACAAGTTTGTTCCAGAAAGTGATGTTTAACAAATTTACACCCAAAGCTGCCAGGTGGATAAATCATGAACTGATCACGTTTCTCAGACCCTCAACTATGACTGGAATGCCATATCATAATTCTTTAATAGTCCTTATAAATCATTCTTTTACTCTGTCGTGCAGGAAATCCCATTTTTAATCATTTTCAGGTGGCTCCATATGGCTTGATCTGACAAGCAATCCTTTTCACCTCTGAGAATACACCTTGAGAAATGAGTGCCCTCGCATGGATACCTACATTCATGCCTCTTAGAAATGAGTGCCCTCGTATGGATTATATCACATTCTGCGCTATGTGAGTCTAGAGTCGGCCAAGTGTAAAGAGGAGCCAGCGGAAACCTCCACGTGTCTCCTTGGCGCAACTGCAAAGGTGAAGTCCAGAGGCAGGTTCCCAAATGAGCACGATGCCCTCCACGTGTTCAGAACCCTAGATAGTTGCCTCGGTTGCTGAAAAGTCAGAGTATGGGAAGGTCCAGCGGAAGCTTCCACATGTCTCTTCAATGCACTTTTGATATGGTGCCAAAAGTGGAGACCTCTAAACGATCGCAGGCTCACCACGTGCTCTCAGGCCTAAAAAGTTGTTGAAATATTTTAAGAACCAACGGAAGGTGTCATGTGCCTAGGGTCTGAGAAATTAGTCCTCAGTCCATTGAAAATTCTAAGTATGGGTAGGGCCAAGTAGAATCTTCCACGTGTCTCTTCGGCACTTTTTTGGTATGGTAGCTCAAAAGTGGAGACTCCCAAAGGAGTGTCGGCCTCTCCACATGTCTCAGGGTCAAACAAAGTTGTTGAAAAAGCTTAAGGACCAGTGGAAGGTGCCATGTGCCTTCGGGTCCGAGAAAGTTTCCTCCACGTGTCCCAGGCCTTGAAAAGTCTAAGTATGGAGTAGGAGCCAGTGGAATCTTCCACGTGTCTCTTCAGGCACTTTTTGTGGTATGAAGGCTCAAAAGGTGACTCCCAAACAAGTGCGGGCCTTCCACGTGTCTAGGGTCCGACAAAGTTGCAACGATCACACTTGAAAAAAGTCTAAGTAATGGGAAGATCCAGACGGAAACCTCCACGTGTGTCTCCTTGGCAGGTCAACTGCGGGCAAAGGTCAAACTGAGAGGAGCCAGCGGATCCTCAAATGACCCAGAGCCAGAACAAATGAGCCCTCCACGTGGAAAAGATTTGAGTTGAAGCAGGCCTGAGAATCTCAAAATGCCCCGGTGACCCGCCTCTCCACTTCTAACTTTTGATGTGGGCCCCAGCGGAGTTGCGGATCATTTTATAACTTTTTCTCCTTTTCAAAACAGAGCTTAAAAAACTCCAAAGTGCTCCGGCGACCCGCCTCCCCCGCTTTGAATTTTCAATGCTGACTCAAACACGTGACATTAATTTGTCCCCCAACGGAGTTGCGGATCATTTCATAACATTTACTCCTTTTCACAAAAAGGACAAAAATCTTCAAAATGCTCCGACGATCCTGCCTCCCACGCTTTGACCTTTCAAAATGCCACGTGTCCTTCTTCGGGGTCAAAGTAAGAAATTTTCCCTACCGCTTCATATTGTTGAATAGCCAATTATATACTATCAGGGCCGCGGGACCAATTTGGCCTTTTTTACAAATGTAACAAAAGTGACAAGTTTCACCAAAAAGACCCGCTGGGCCATGTCCAATCAGAAAGGACCATGTATCCACGAGATTGTTGGGACAGTATTTACAAAGGAGACACACTTTGTGGAAGATGCCCAACAACAAAATTACAAATTTCCCTCATGGAGAGAAGACTATAAATAAAACCAAGACTCAATGTTGATCCATGACCCAAGGAAAGGACCGACAATGGCAACCAAATGAAGGAGAAAGCTTTCACGCATCCATACAGGGAGATAGAGAACACTTCAAACCATGCGGACTGAGAAATTTTGAACAAACAGGGTGAGATTAAATTGAGCACCAACATCAGCTCCAACTCGGGGATGGGCACTCCCTGTGAGTGCCGCAAGAACAACAGACCATGTGCCAAAAATCCATTGGGCAACGAAGTCAAGAACAAGCTTGCAAAGCAGAAAAACAATAACCAATCCTCCCAAGATCGAATTGAGAAACCAACAAAAACCAAACGGCCAAGGACCAGGACGAACCAAAACAGAAAAATGCAGAAACAAAAAAGAACTAAAAGACTATACATTGTATAATGATGCGTGCCTTGATTCTGAGAACTCAATCAAGGAAATGTTTCAAGTTCCTGCCATTCTGAGTACGACCAAGCCAAGAAGTCTTGATACTTCTTTAACAACTGGACATATGCTTGTTTTTCTTCTCTATCCAAGTTGCTACCTAGCCATATTTTCTGAGGTTTATCTTTTGTGCCTTTACCAGATCTAGAACAAACCCCATCAAACATCAGAGTACAGGGAGAACCAATCTGCTCAGGATACTTGCACTCATCAATTTTATGTTCCTTAAAATCAGCATAACCCACAAAGTTGTCGACATCGACGTCTGCATACAATACTTCATAAGAAGCATTATTAGGGTCCTCAATGAGATATAACATTTTCTTCTCACCGTACAACTTCACAAGGTTCCCCTCAATTGGTATGGTTGCGTATGACATGTCCATTTGTATGCTTCCACCTACACTAGCTGCCCACTTTCTGGATAATAACATCCCCCATTTGGCAGGACAGTCCACAATAACCACATTCATGGTCAAGCATTTTCCTGGAAAAGCTGCCAACTGCACTACTAATCCCTTGACATACCCAACTACTAGCACTTCTCTTGAATCCATAGCAGTACATTTCCCATAAGTTGTTGTTACCTTGATATTTAACTCATTCATGACCTCAAGAGGCATTACATTACATGAGGCTCCTGAATCAAACATGCAGTTATGTACCAGCCTATCTTTAATAATCAAAGTGGTAAAAAATGGATCCACATTAAGCTGAGATTCAACTAGAGAAGTTCCCAAATACACCTCAGGTGATTCTCCCCGATTCCTCCAATACCTGTGGTATTTCTGATTCTGCAATAATAGGAGGAACCTCTACATTTTTCACACTCTTGCCCTGGGTAATTTTCTCTTCTTTACATCCCAAATATTCAAATACCCTTTTCATATGCTCAGGGATTCTAAGTACTTCAACAATGGGAACAGTGACCTTGATCTGACTCAAGATTTGGGCTATGTCACAAGGAACATATTTGGGTAGGGCAGTGTTAGAAGGGAGATTCACAACTTCATTTGATAAAATGGGAGTCTTCATAATCTGGGCATGGGAAGAAGTACAAGTTTTATTTGGGGTAATTAGGCATTTTCCAGATGTATCTTTCTTAGGGGTTTACTTCGGGATACTGGTAAGAACTGAAACTTTTTTCTTGGTTTGTGGCCCTTCCCTCTTTGACAACCTTACTTCTGGTGTTATATTATTTCTCTTGAGAAACTACTGCATTCATCACGATGGGTTTGCCATGTGCGGCTGAGCCCGTCTTTCCTTGTTCGTTGGGATACTAATATTTGTTTGAAGACTTGAGCGACGCCGGTAATGCTTATGAAACTTTCAATAAATCTAAGCCCATTGCTTTCATTTTTTTTCATTGGCAATAATATGTTTGTTCCATTTGTATGTAGTTTGAATACAAATAAATTTATGAAGTTACACTTTTTATGTTTTTGTATGATTTGAAACGCCTTGATAAAAAAATCCAGATTCAGATCTCAAAAGTTATGATCAAACATTAAAAATCGTGCATTGAACAGCTCGTTATGGACAGTTGTTTCCATTAAAATAGTTGTGGACAACCACGATTTTTAGTTAATGCTTGAAACATTAGAAATCGTCATCGGTTAATTTGTCCCTCCAACTTCCAACGTTTCAATTTAATTTTTGGTAGCTGGCGTTGACTTTTACAGTGGCCTTTCGCATGTGTTTAATTAGGCCGACAGGCATAATTGAGACGGCCCTGCCATATCCACTCTTGCTTCCTCAATGGTTAAAATGTGCATCAAAGAAAATGTGCATATAAGAAAACTATATAGCAAAGCATTGGAAGGTGTGTTTTTAACTACATAGTTTATGTTCCAACTTTAATTTAGTGCCATAGTTATATACACGTAATATATTATCAAGCCACCTACATTCTACACAATTATATTTATAATAAAATTTAATAATTAATTAAATATTAATAATATAGTTTAGAGATTCATTGTAGTGAGGTTTATTATAGAGTTGATATGGAAAGGTCAAGTAAACAAATTTACTCATCTGTAGACCCACTTCTATTGTGTCATCACCCCTATCAGCATAAGGATCATGATATATTGAGGTTTATATTTTATCGCAGACCAAGCCAACAAACCAATGTGAGATACATTTCTTGTGTTTTAGAGTTGTCTTATTTAGATGTGGAATGAACAAATGTAATGGCCCGATCGATGTTTCCCCAGTTATACTTCAATGACTCTGTGGAAAAGCGTGGAGGGGTTGTGTGTGCTCCCTTTGACCGTTTGCTGTTTTCGATCTTGTCGCGGAGAAGGAGTAGCATTTTTCCTCTCCTTCTTTCCTCCTCGAGTTGTAGTCGACACCCCTAGTTATGGACCTTGTAGCGTCCTGTATGATTATCCTAGTAAAGGAAAATCTTGCTCTTGATTTATCGTTCTTTCCTGTTGATTGTAAGTAATATGATTAATTATTATTATTATTTTTCTTTTAATCGTAAAAATAATAGAAAAAAGTATTATAAATTAATATTCGATTGACGATTATTTGATTTTAGTGTCAATTTTTATCAATACTATTATTAAGTACCTTTAAGATGTTCTATTTTATTATTGATCTTCTCTGTAGCGTGAGCCTCATTTCACGTAAAGGAAGATTTTTTCCGTTGTGATGCCATGGTCATTTGTTGCCTTGTGTTTCCGTCGTAATTTCAACTCACTAGTTCCTTCCCCTTGATCGTTTGCGCCTGCATCTTGCTTGTCATTAATCATTTAATTTAAAGGAGAGTTTGATTTTCCTTCCACCAACATGTTGTTCTTTATGACAATTCTTTTTCTCCTTGTTTGGCATATGCTTATTGGCTTCCCTCCATCATGTCTTTCTAGATAGTGGGTGCGTGAAGGTGACTTGGAGTGGGACACCTACCCTCCCTGTTTTCTCTTTATGGCCATTCATTGGCATGTTTGGCGTGGGAGACTATAATTTATTATTTTTTGGGGGGTCTTGTTTTGTAGTGGTTGAAGTGCCTTTTTCCCTTGTTGGTGGCTGGACATCATTCATTGGGATAGTTGTCTCATTATTTTGTTTTTGCCCCAGATTCCTACTTCATACCTACAATTGGTTCTCCTGATGTTGGCCGCTTAAACTATTCCTCTGTTTCAATATTTTATTGGGGCCTTGCTTGTGTAGACTAAAATGCCTTATTCTGATGCACTAGCCACTTTCTTTTGGATCTCTATCTCCTCGATTTCCTCCCTAGGCACGTGTGCAAGCTAGAGAATTTACAAGTCCTTTCTCTTGATGCTCAAAATTTCATGGTGAAGGAAGGTGCATCTGCCTTGGCTTTGACTGTAACCTGCTCATGCCATGCTGACTAGCCAGGTGGAGAATTCTGGTGTAGAGTCTTGTGTGGGATGACATGTAATATTCTTGAGGCTGGATGCATGAGCCTTATGGTTATAATTAAATCATGCTCTGACATATATTTTCTAGGATGAAACGCCTTTTCCCTGCTAGCCAAATACTTGTTTGGTTTTGTTTTATTCTTTCTGCTCTAATTTCTTTTCCTTGGTGCGTGAGTATGTTGTTTTATCCTGGCCACCTGAGAAGAGAGTTTTTTTTGTTGGGGGGAGAGAAGCCATTGAAATCTTGTTGTGCATATTCCTGCAGTCGTGTCATTTCCAGACCACATCTCTTTGAGGCACTTTGTCAGGAAGTTCACCTTTCCTCTTGTTTTACTCTTCCACATTTTTGCATGCAATCCAGGGTGCTGCAACTGAAAGGTGGGCTGAGTAGGTTGGACACTGTTTTGTTGGTCATATATGGTGGAATCAGGGTCATAGATCAAGCCATTTTATGCACATATTTCTATCACTGCCATCCTAGAGACCACATTTTCCTTCAAGGTATTGTAGATCTATGTTTTGGGGACTCCATACCCTGGCCGTAACTTTCTTGTGCCAAAATTTGGTTGTGAGAAGAGTGTGGACCACCCAACAAGCTGGAGGACAGTGGAGTTTGGGCTTGAGATGTTGTTGCAGACCCTGTTCAACTTGTGCTCAACTACGGGAGCTTAAATCAGGCACGATATGCTCTATACCCATAAGTCTTATGTTGTTATTTAAATGATTCATTAAATGACCCTGCTCTTCATATAAATGTCTCGTGTGATGGTTTTGTTGTATGGTTTCTACTTCCCTTACTCTTTCACAATTTCTGGGAGGATATTAGTTTCCAGTGTTAGAAATGACTGTGTTGTTTGAAGCCTTTTATATTGTTTTCTGAGTTTTAATAAATACCAGTTGGGTCAACTTTGTTCATAAGATTAATAAAAGAAAAGGGGGGGGGGGTCCTGTAATGAAAATTCCTAGTTCTTTTTACAATCTTACGATTTGAATGTTTTATCAAACATTGTTGTTCGACTCAATTTTATAGTGCCTGTTTTTTAGATTCTTGTTTCGGTTCGTAATCCGTCATTTTGGCTTATGTTGGGTATTTGTGAAATAGTAATTGAGCACTGTAAGTGCATAGTGTATAGGTGAATGATGTTATTTCTGTCTCTATCTTTTTCTTTTAGTTCGTTTCAGGTTCTAGTTACCCTTCTCGGGTCGGCTTAGTGTGTGCTTAACTTGACTGATTTTTGAATTGAACCAAGTTGGTATTACTCTCAAAACTAGGTTAGTTATTTTGTTATTTGTAAACCCCTCGAAGAACTATTTTAGTCTTCAAGTGTCATGCGTGATCATCATAATTTGGTAGCAGTCCCTATTCATCTTTTGGAGATTCTTGTCCTTGGGATCATCTTTACTCCCTTGGTGACCGTTGTATGTATTGAGGAATGTAGTTGACCTTACGAAATATCTCCTTGAGACGATACTCACATCTTCGGGATAACTTAAAATGTCAGAATAAAGACTCTTGTTCATACCTTGATTTTGTCTCACATATGTTGGAAGATGCGAGATCTACTTGATCATTATTGAGGAAGTTTTCAAATCTTAAAACTGGGATCTTGGTTTTATGCGTAAGAAAGTAATCTATGTTTTGATCCTTAAAAATGTTTAAATTTCATTCTCCTGTAGCTTAGAGGTTGGTGTATTTGGAAATTCATTGGTTGACTGGTTATCGTGATGCTCGTTGTGATATGACCTTCTTACTGTCATTTTAGTAGAATGGTTATGTTTTGACCAGATAGGTTTGATGTCAACTTGTTGTTGACAACAGATCCTTTAGAAGCTATGTATCCTATGTTGTGTTCTTGTGAATGATTGAGTAAACCTCCTGTAAGATATATAATGGTTATGTTTGGTGTTGTCAAGTTTTTTCTTTTCTTAAGGCATTCTCTTGATTAGAAGAAAGGTTTTAATAGTAGGATTGTTAGGATAGGATGTGGCCCATACTAGGTCATTTGTGCGTTTCATCCTTTTTATTTTCCAATTTATTTATTCTGTACTGATATAAAATTAACTGTTATAGGCACAACATCTTAATATTATTAAGTCATTTTGTTTTTAGATATTCTCGTGTTGATTGATTGTTTGGGAACTGACAGTGGTATAGTGAATCTTTGGCTTGGTGAACTAACTTAAACTAATGGGGACATATCACGTTTTGAACTAATTCTCTTCTTGTAAGTGTTTTCTTTTCAAAATGTTATCTTGTTAAAATGATGGTCATTCGTTGTGATATTAGGTGGAATTAATTATGATGGTTTATTAACTTCTCCTATGAGAAAATGATACTCAATTAGAGTTAGTGCCTTCCTTTTAATTATGACATTTTATCCTTTTGGACAACCTTTTTAATTACTCTTGTTTTAGACACTTGGATTATTTTCATAAGCAACAATGTTCTTCTTTTTGAAACAGTTAGATAACAACATATTGTCTTAATGTTATAGCGTTTATCGTGCTTAGTTCTCGCGAACTGACTCAGGTGGATAATTGGTTGCAGATGGCTTGTGCGGGTAGATGAAGGAAAGAGTTGTAAAGGTTTCATTCATTTTGATTTTTGAAGTTCCTTCTACGTATGTCTATAGTGTCATAAATCTGGGAGTGGTGCTTGTAAGGGAGTTTGGCAAGCCTCTTGCCTTGGATTTTCTGTAGTTGTGAAATAAGGTTGTCTTGTCCTTTTGTAGAAAATCTTGTAATTATTATTGTGAGGATTTAAACTCGATCATCACCTTGTTATGTGTATTTTTTTTATGATATTATATCGATCATGAAATTGTGTATCGTGATTTGACAAATTGTGTCACTTTCTTGTTCTCTCGACAAGTAATGGTAAATGCTTCCTTCGAGCCATAAAACCTTCTTGTATGATAACCCTCCATGGTCTTGGCATGGTTGTAATTTTAGGCATAATCAAGTGGGTTGGAAATCTCAATAAAATTTAATCAAAAATAAATAAATGAACAAACAAATAAATAAAATGAAAATAAAAATAAAATATAAGAATTGGTGATCTCGTGGATAAAATCGCGATCTTTAACTAGAAGAAGAGGAACTATCTACTTGTGCAAAAAGGAATTACTTTCCACCCCTAGGATAAACTGTTAACCTTAACCTTATGGTTGTGAAATGATAAATGGAATTAAAGTGTTATCAATATCTAACCCTTGGGAGAATTCTAGATCTTCGTAAGTAAAGGGAATAGTTAAGAAACTATAAGTCTGGCTCTTCGATTTTTTTTTAAACCTAATTATATTACCTTGCCAAACTTAATAAAGTAAAACCTAGATGAAACTTGAACCCCTCTTGATAAATTCTTAGCCCCAGTAAAATACTGGTCTTTATCCCATGAAATTATGATGATGAACTCTATTTAACCTGTTACCCTTAATCCTTGCCGTAGACCTTGTAACCCTTTTCTAAGTTATGATAAAATGCTAATCCTTGAACAAAGAAGATTATGGTTCTGAACCTAAACAATACTCCACTTCTTTTGAACTTATGCTTGCTTCTTTATGCAAAGGAAGTATGAAATAAGTCTCAGTAGTGTGGGTTCGGATAGAGAGCCTGGTGGAATCGATTACCTCCTGGTTTTGTAAACAAATTAATTAAGTAATTGTCATATTAGAGATGATCCTAGGATAGACCTTAATAGTATAAAGAAAAAAAAAACCTAACCCTATAAGAAGAATTGTAAGAATCATATCATGAACCTTCTAGATTCCAAAGTCAAGTCTTGGAAGATCGTTAGTGAATAAATAACCTTAAGAATATTTTCACAGTGGGACGTCCTGAGCTGTAACTATGTATTGTGGTTGGTCTTTTGTGGTGTCTTGTCAAAGAGAAGAGTGAATTTTCCTTGAGGGGTGTGAACGTTTCTATGCTACCTTTGTGGTCATCCTTGTGTCAAAGTTGTTCATAGAGTTAGTTGTAACCTTGGTGACGACATGTTGTGTCGTGTTATGTGTCAAGAAAGTCAAAAAAAAATATCCTGTGTTTTTCTATGTAGTCTTGTGTGTCTGAATTGGTGGGTGTTACACTTGGTATCAGAGCGGAGGTTCATGCTCTCAAACCTCTGGGCCATTTTGGAGTTGTGATGATATTACATGATGGTGTTGTGTGATGGTGATGGTGTTGCATGTTGGTGGTTGATATTGGAAGAGTAATGTGGTTTAAGCGTGATGTGATCCATGTCGTAATTGTGATATTGTTAGCGCACATGATGTGTATGTCACTTAGTGTGTATTTGTTATCATGTTGATGTGCTAAGGATGGGAGTATTCTCTCTCCTTTTATGGAATTCTATGAAGAGTTCAGTGTGAAGTACTTCTTTTGTTGTGTGTGAAAAGATGTGATTGTGGATGACAGGAGTGTTGGATCCTGTTTGGCATATTGTGATGTGTGGGTGTGTTGATATGTTGTGTGACCAAGTTGGTGTAAAGTGAACTGAGTTGTTAATGATGTTTTTACCATTTGTGTAGAAATTTGTGTATTTTCCTTGTTATATGGCAGTTAATGTATGTTGTTACTTATTGTGTTCATCATATGTTGTAATTCATGTGATATGTAATGAGTAATGTCATAAAATTGGGACATATGGTGAGCATGATCCCTATCGTATGGTGATTGCACTTTGGGTGCATAATGTGGTAAAGTGATATATTGTAACTAGTGAATGTATGTATGTGATATACCCTATATATGTACCTTACTAAGACGTGCTATGATTAAACGTGTGTGAACCACCATTATGTTAGTGATGTTGTTGCATGTTATGTTGTGAACCTTATGCTAACCGAACCCTAAGGGAAATCGGTAAAAGTGTATGTTTAGAGTGAGGGGATGTGTACCATGGGCCAGTAACTCAGAGCCAACCTTAGGCTCAGTAGATGATGACATGTGCTCCTCCCTCTCTCCTTATATGGTTGTTTTATGGATGCAACCTAAGTGTAGTTATGACTGTGTTTAGCCTTGTCAAAATGGTGGGGGGATGATTCTGATAGAGATGATGACTAGTTGTACTATTGCTATTTTATTTTGTGAACTGAGGCTTGAGGTTTCGAGTGCCAGCAACTCATTGAGTACCCCCTTGGTGGCTAGATAAGGCCACATAGTCATCGTAATGTGACATTATTATATGTGTATTTTTTCATAAATTGAACTTTTAATGTTATTTATGCAAGGACCAACAATTTTCTTGATTGCCATGCTTTACATTTTGGGCATTTCCTTGGTTTGTAGTACTAACATGCAAATTTTGACACTAACTATGGCTATTTGGCCATTTATTTTGCTTGGTTTTGGATCTTCTTTTAAATTTTAAGATTTTACCACCTTGCCCAAGGATTGTACTTTGCCACTTGGTATTTGGATCAGGATTTCTATGTTGGTTCTATTTTCGTGATGTGTGGAATAGGGTCATGGGATGCACCATGGAATGGTTGGACCTATGGACCCGATTCATTGTATGGGGGTACACCCCAAGGTGTTACAGATAAATAGTGGGTTGTTGAACCATGCGTTATTATGTCACTTGGGTTAGGAGTGTTCGAACTCTATGTGCTTAGGGACATAGGGACAACCGACCTCCTTGACGAGGAGGCATAAGAGACTTGAGGGAGGCATAAGAGACTTGAGGGAGGCATAAGAGATTTGTGTGTGTGAGTGACTGATGCTTTAGGATGCATGTAGATTTGTTATGATGTTTTGGTTGTAGTGTTATGATATATGTGTTACTCATGTTAGTTGGATTTGTTTTGTGATGTTGTGGATATGGCGTTGATGCCCTTGTTGACCCAATGTACATGTAGCTAATTTCTGAGTTATGTAAAATCTTCATCTGTGGAATTGTGGAAAATTGCAGGTTGTTGTAGTACACTTTTGCTCAAGAATTATATGTCGGTCATAGATGTGTGACAGGTGTTATGCTTGTGGACCGAGTCTGTCTCTTCTATATTTGGTCAAGCTTTGTGATTCGGTACAGACATGAAAGTATGTAAAAGTATGCTTGTGAATATTTAGTGTTGTGTATGACCCTGGTAGAGTGTTGTGATTGTAGTTCATATTGGGAACCCACAAGAATGAATAAACCAAAACTCTACAACTATGAAATTTTAAAAGAACTAAAACTAGAAATAATGTATAATGGAAAGAGACTAATGAAATAATGAATAAGAGAGAATTTCCAATCTTCACAGAACTTGAAAATTCAAATTTCTACCAAATGTTCCCAAGGCCACCCCATGGCTGTGCTTTAGCATCTGAAATGTTAACCATAGAGTGTACCTTTTCCCCCATATGTTCCTTGTTGCTTGCCGCTTCCTTCCCTCTGTGTTATGTCGCATTGAGGATGATGCTTTTCTTAAGGGGAGGAGGATGTAATGCCCCATTCGATTTCATTATCCGCATTTTCTTCTTTACCTTGTTGCTTAACATCGATTGTTTAACTGAGCCCTTTTTTAGATCATTTTGTGATGCGACCCTAGTGATAAGTCTTTTTTTTAAAGCATCTTTCTTTCCTTCTTTCGTTCCATCATGCTATCTTGGTCTATTGTTAGTTGTTGAGGGTCTTTGGTAGATTACTTTTCTAACATTCTTCTAGTGATCTAATCATGCATTTGAGCTATAGAATGCACAATGTCATTTAAAAAATAACAAGTGGGAAAGTTCTGATGGAATATTAAAATATTTTCTAGTTGTTTTAGGCGTAAAAATATTAAAATATACCTAGCCTTTGAACCAGGTTTAAAAATAAGTAAATAAATAAAAGTAAGGTAAAATAAATAAAAATAAAATAATAATAAAAGGGATGTTATCTCCCACCTAAACTAGTCTTCTACCGTACCTTGGCATGTGTGGAAATAGAGAAAGGTTGGTGGTGCGATGCCAAGTTGGAGGGGACTGCTAGGATTAAATTTTAAATTATTGACTACTCACCTGCTCCTCTTTGGTCGACTATAATTCACTCATACCTTGTGTTGTTTCAATCATTTCTAATTAAGGGTGAATTTATTGCTCCTTCCACCAACTTTGCCCCCCACTTTATGACCTTTTTGTTCATACCTGGCATGAGGGATACGTGAGCTCTAAGACCTTGTTTGTTGTGGTCTTTGCTGGCTGGAGGTGGGTGAAATTTGGATTGGCAACCTGTCATTTCTTTTATTAGTTTCATTTAGACTACTTGGCTTGCATGTTTGGCGAGGACAAACAAATTTTAAACCTGAGTTGCTGGCCGTGTGTGTTGTTTTGTGAGGAGATTGCAGACTGGAGGTTGGGAAGAATACATTGAAAGTTCCAGCCAATCCTTTTACGGGCTTGATCACTTACCTTGCCACTTACCCCAATCCCTTCCTGTGCTGAATTTATTATTGGATATTATTCGTTTCCTTGTGGTTTTGCTATAATTTTTTCGCCTATTCGTTTCCTTGTGGTTTTTAATTAAATCATGCTTTGACATATGTTTTCTGGGATGAAACACCTTTTTCCTCTTGGCTGCGTACTTGTTTGGTTTTGTTTTATTCTTTCTGCTCTGATTTCTTTTCCTTGGTGCGTTAGTATGCTACTTTATCCTGGCCACCTGAGCAGAGAGTAGTTTTTCAGACTAGTTTGGGGGGGTAGAGAAGCCATTGAATTCATTCCTATCAATGTGATTTGCATAATAGTTCCTCACTGGGCGCATTGTTTTGTTTATCTAGGTCATTTTTTTTTTGCTGGTCTATTTGTGCATATCTTGCAGTCGTGTCATTTCCAGACCACATCTCTTTGAGTCACTTAGTCAAGTAGTTCACCTTTCCTCTTGTTTTACTCTTCCACATTTTACATGTAATCCAGGGTGCTGCAACTGAAAGGTGGGTTGGGCAGGTTGGACACTGTTTTGTTGGTCATATATGGTGGAATTAGGGTCATAGATCAAGCTGATTTTATGCACAGATTTCTATCACTGTTGTCCTAGAGAACACTTTTTCCTTCAAGGTATTGTAGATCTATGTTTTGGTAGACTCCATACTCTGGCCATAACTTTCTTGTGTAAAATTTGGCTGTGAGAAGAGTGTGGACCACCCATCAAGCTGGAGGACAGTGGAGTTTGGGCTTGAGATGTTGTTGCAGACCCTGTTCAGCTTGTGCTCAATTGTGTGAGCTTAATTAGGCATGATATGCTCTATACCCATGAGTCTTATGTTGTTATTTAAATGATTCATTAAATGACCCTGCTCTTCATATAAATGTCTCGTGTGATGGTTTTGTTGTATGGTTTCTACTTCTCTTGCTCTTTCGTAATTTCTGGGAGGATATTAGTTTCTGGCGTTAGAAATGACTGTATTGTTTGAACACTTTTATATTGTTTTCTGAGTTTTAATAAATACCAGGTGTGTCAAATTTTTTCAAAATATTAATAAAATAAAAGGGGAGGTCTTGTAATGAAAATTCCTAGTTCTTTTGACAATCTTACGATTTGAATGTTTTATCAAACATTGTTGTTCAACTCAATTTTATAGTGCTTGTTTTCAGATTCTTGTTTCGGTTCGTAATCTGTCGTTTTGGCTCATGTTGGGTATTTGTAAAATAGTAATTGAGCACTGTAAGTGCATAATGTATAGGTGAATGATGTTATTTCTGTCTCTATATTTTTCTTTTAGTTTGTTTCAGGTTCTAGTTACCCTTCTCCGGTCGGCTTAGTGTGTGCTTAACTTGACTGATTTTTGAATTGAACCAAGTTTGTATTACTCTCAAAATTGGGTTAGTTATTTTGTTATTTGTAAACCCCTTGAAGAACTATTTTAGTCTTCAAGTTTCATGTGTGATCATCATAACTTGGTAGCAGTCCCTATTCATCTTTTGGAGATTCTTGTCTTTGGGATCATCTTTACTCCCTTGGTGACTGTTGTATGTATTGAGGAATGTAGTTGACCTTACGGAATGTCTCCTTGAGATGATATTCGCATCTTTGGGATAACTTAAAATGTCAGAATAAATAATCTTATTTGTACCTTGATTTTGTCTCACATATGTTGAAAGATGCGAGATCTACTTGATCATTATTGAGGAAGTTTTCAAATCTTAAAACTGGGATCTTGGTTTTATGCATAAGAAAGTACTCTACGTTTTGATCCTTTAAAATCTTTAAATTTCATTCTCCTGTAGCTTAGAAGTTGGTGTATTTGGAAATTCATTGGTTTACTAGTTATCATGATGCTCGTTGTGATACGACCTTCTTTCTGTCATTTTTGTAGAATGGTTATGTCTTGACCAGATAGGTTTGATGTCAACTTGTTGTTGACGACAGATCCTTTAGAAGCTATGTATCCTATGTTGTGTTCTTGTGAATGATTGGGTAAACCTCCTGTAAGATATATAATGGTTATGTTTGGTGTTATCAAGTTTGTTCTTTTCTTAAGGCATTCTCTTGATTAGAATAAAGGTTTTAATAGTAGGATTATTAGGATAGGATGTGGCCCATACTGGGTCATTTGTTCATTTCATCCTTTTTCTTTTCCAATTTATTTATTTTGTACTGATATAAAATTAACTGTTTAAATGGTTATGTGTTGACCAAATAGGTTTTATGTCAACTTATTGTTGACAGAACAATTCTTTAGAAGCTATGTATCCTATGTTGTGTTCTTGTGAATTATTGAGTAAACCTCCTGTAAGATATATAATGGTTATGTTTGGGATGTGTGCCACATGTGTTGTCAAGTTTGTTCTTTTCTTAATGCATTATCTTGATTAGAAGAAAGGTTTTAATAGTAGGATTGTTAGGAAAGGATATGGCCCATACTAGGTCATTTGTGCGTTTCATCCTTTTTTTTCTCAATTTATTTATTCTGTACTGATATAAAATTGCTGCCCTTGTGTGTCCTCGCATGTCTTAACTGTTATAGGTACAACATCTTAATATTACATTGTGTAGATGTACATCATTGTTGTGGGTGGAATGACCCAAAATATGGATCCTTTGATCCTCAACCTATCAACCTCTGCAAGATAATAGAAACTAACCCACAAATAATGATTTTTTTGCAAAATCCTCCATTGCATTGACAGAAACTAGATTCTAAAAGTAGAAATCATTACTCATATTATATACCAAAAAGGAAATTCAAAATATGAATAAACATGATATCAGTTGTTGGATTTGTAATGTTAACAAGTGAATTTTACTTCAATAGCCTTTTTTTTATAACTATATTGATGCGGGATAAATATGACAATGTAAAAAATTAGATGTCTCTCTATTCCTTAGTCAATTCCTTAGGGCCATAATTATGTCGTGAATGAGGCTATTCATTGCTACGTCCTTAACATATTGCTTGTATTAGAGTGATTTTAATTTTGAATAGAATGTCCCATAAAATGATCTTGCGTTCCAATTTCCACCTTAGGATTCACCTTTATTTATCTTTCTTGACTTGTTATCCTCCACAGACCCCTATAAAGTGAATGCCTTATCTCTCCACCACACTTTAATTAGCTTCATGCTAACATCAAAGATTTTACTTTTACAAATGTTTACTTGATCTCTTTATTTCCATTTGTATTAAATTAGAATTTTTTAGGTTCAATAGGTATCAATATTTGCAGTGATAAAAGTCCTCAATTCTCGACATTATATTGTATCATGGATCGTATATTTATTATTGAGATTCAAGTGTACTCTCTCACATGCTAAAATTTCCTTGCACCAACCCCTAATGGGATAACATAAGTTTTCATCTTCCCTCAAATCGCAGTACCATTTTACTTCACCCACATTGGTTAAACATAACATTAATTGACTCTCAGTGAAATGACTAAATGATGTCTAACATGCATTAGGGAAATGAGATTGGTCAACGTGTAGTTAATGTTGGTGGTCACTGACAGACAATTTCATCAAGATTGATGATGAGGGAAACACTAATCACTATAAAGAAACTCTTATATCATTGGGACCAAATGTAGGTTGCTAATTTGACTGACATAAGGAATGTTAAATTACATAGATTTTTTGTATCTAACATAACATGTAGAGTTTGGTATTTAAACATGTTCAAGTTTTATTTGAAAGGTATTCATTGGACCATAGCCTTTCTTTTTCAAATCATATTGCCTCAATGACCGGTGTTTCATAGTGCCCACATCCCTTCGACACTTATTAAATTTTGATTTCGATTACAATTGAATATATACATGGATATTATTGTATCATTGTGGCTTAGCCTATAATGTTCGACGATAGAGATACATTGACTCTTGATGAAATTTTATTCATAGTATGATTTGTGTGGATTCTTACCTAGAGACACATTTGTAGTGACGATGATGTTTTGTTGACATATTTATATATTTCTCACATTCGGAATTCTCGTCATATTGAGTAGGATTTAGTAGTTGAAATAACCTTGTCATCTTATAGGTATTGATGAAATATAGAATTGAGATGTTACAATAATTTTTAAGATAATAGGAATTGTTGGTTTGGATGATGATTCAATTGATATATGGATGATTATTGATTTCTATGCGTATATCAGCCTTATCTTGGATGTTTTGATACGACCACGAGGCTGAAGGAGGAATTGTATACAAATAAATGAAGGTAATTATATCACAAAAATCAAAAGGGGGATTGGAGACCAAACACAACGAAATACTGGGTGGATACGAAAATGGTCACCAACATGGAAACTTGTGGAATGTTGTTGTTTTGAATTATTTGTTGTTAGAAGGTCCCCATCGGGGGGATGCACTCCAATTGTGACCAAGGCTTCTGTGTGTTGTTCGTTTCTTTTCCTTTATTTCAATTTTGGAGTATGTGATTTTAATTGTGATGTAATTCCCTGAGACTATCTATGTAATTTATTTATGTGTCTAGATTATTAAATTAATCAAGTTACTAAAGTGTAGCAGCCAATGGATGTGGCCAAGAAAAGGTAATTTATAAATTATTGGGTGCTTTCGTATATGTGTTTTTAAGTTGAGTGTAAGTAACTTGAGTGTTGTACACTCTATGTTACCTTGGAGATTCGGATTTGGCCTTAAGGGCCAATTTTGGAACCCACTTGTGGGACAACCTAAGCTAGTCCCACACCTCATTAATTTCTTATACCAACCCTACCTATGGATTGGGGGGTAAGATAAAGATATCTCATTAAGTTTTTTTCAAGATGAATAAAACAAATGTGAAGTTGCATTCATTTCACTATTCTTACCCATAGTTTTTAAAGTTTGTCCTTAGGGGGGTGTGGGTTGGAATTGTGTGTGTAAAAGATTTGTCATTCCTCTCAACCAACAATTTATTGTGCACCAATGGGGTTGAGGTTTGACTTGTGAGGGAGAGTTAAGTATGAGTGATGTGGCATTTTACATAGAGCCACCTCACCCTCCTCTTTCCCTTTTTTATTTGTTCAAATTCTTTTGTTTGTTTTTGGGATACTTCATATTTTTTGGTGATCTTGTATCGTTATTGGAGTTGGAGGATTTTGGAGTGCTTGTGGATTTTTTTTGGAGCTTTTTGGTGATAAATTGGGCTTGAAGGAGCTTGGTGTGTGACTCTTGAATCAAGATCTACCACATGGAAATGTAGGTGATATACCCTTGTTTTATTATTTTTCTTGTGCTTGTGTATATGTGTATGTTATTGAGTGTTTTGGTATGATTGTTGGGTCCTTGGGTAGATTCCCTAAGTATGGTGTAGGAGGAGGCTATGGGGATCTTATATGTATGGATGCATAAGAGTTTATTTCATGTTTTGGAGGGATTTGGGTTGGGTGCCACACCTTGGATAAGAAAATTCTTGCATTTCTGTACTTGCAAATTGTGTTTAACTCAGGGAGACATAAGAGCCATTGTAGGGAGGCATCCCAAGAGAATGTGGGAGGCATAAAACAACTCCCCAGTTGTGTAGGGGTTGTGAGATTTATTTTTGAGGGTTTTAAGGTGGGAACCTAATCCCATAGGGAGGCATAAGTGATCTCCTGCTATAGATCCTTACTCCAATTGGCTTGCATTTCAAGTCTTGTGTATTTTGTAAAGTTGTATTATTGTGTTCTTTATTCTTGTGATTCTCAATGTGCTTGGAATGTATGTGAAATTTTTCAGTTGTGTTATGGAAGCATATGTATAGTTTCCATGTGTTTGATCCATCCCTTATTACCACATTTTGGTATGGGGATCGGGTACAAATGAGGATAATTGCTTCTTCTTCTCATTAGACACATTGGTTGGATGGAGAGTGTTGCCTCTCCCCCATTTTTGTTGTTTTGATCAAGTGATGAAAAAATGTGAGCCTTGTTGGAGATTTGATACTTGGAGCACTTATAGAAGACTAATAAATCTTTCATTATAGATACCTTTCTTGTAAAATTACCACTTCAAGTGGATGAATTATGGTATTCTATTTATTTGAAAGAAAAGTTGCATTGATTATTTGTTATTAAGATTGTAATGCATGTGGGAAAGAAAGACATTAAATTAGTGCAACAACTTTGATCAACGGAAATGTATTTGAAAAGGAAAAAACTTTTTCACATTTTAGTTGAATTATCATGTTACATGGGTGTGTTGTAATTCCTTTAAAATGTATTGGAAAATCATGTTGAAGTTTCTTGTGAGAATGTTTGAAACTAGTATGTTGCAAAGGAAAGAAATATTAATTTCTATGGTATTTTTTTGAAAGGCTTATGATGGAAAGATAAACTACATTTGTGCATTTCCTTGTATTAGATGAAAGAGAGTCAAGCTTTATAGGTATAGATGGAAAGAACATAAATTTAAATTTTCATTTACTTGGTCAAAAAAATAGATTAATTCCTAAATCTAGTGGAGTAAAGAAATTGTTTATTTACAACTTAGACCTTAGCCTTACTAGAGTATGTAAATTTATTGAGAATTCATTATATATATATATATATATATATATATATATATATATATATATATATAAAATCAATGTAAATTAGTATAATAACAAGTGGAATTTGGGTTGATTTAAAACCCCTTATCAAAATACTATCAAATTATAAAATATATTTGAATGTAAAGTTAAAATTAGTGAATAATATAAATCGTATTACTCATTGACATTAGTATTGATATTAAAATATTAATAATATTGCTATTAGTAATAATATTGATAAATTATATATAAATTGATATTAATAATCATTAAATAAATAAAAAAAAGTTATCAAGCAAAAGGAAATGGCACAGCCAAATGGTTTAAACCGCGACCTATATTTTTAAAGGAAAGGGTTTGGGGGGAGGGTCACCGACCCCACCCCACACCCCATTAAAAAATGGGATGGGGGTTGGGGTCGGCGATCCTCCCCTAACCCTAAAATATTGCCACCAAACAATAACCACGGGCAGTGTAATATGTGTGCAGCCGACCCTACTCTTCAACCTTGCGGACTATATGTGAGTCCCTTCCACGGCCGAGTTAATAAAACCATGTGTGTGTGTGTGTGTGTGTTTGTGTGTGTGTGTGTGTGTAATAATCATTGTATTTTGTTGATTGCAGATTTTTATTAAAATAAAGTCAACCTTTATATGTATAGATGGAAAGAACATAAATTTTAATTATCATTTACTTGGTCAACAAAATAGATTTATTCCTAAATCTAGTGGAGTAAAGAAATTACTTATTTACAACTTAGACCTTAGCCTTACTAAAGTATGTAAATATATATATAAACTCAATGTAAATTAGTATAATAACAAGTGGAATTTGGGTTGATTTTAAACCCCTTATCAAAGTACTATCAAATTATAAAAGATATTTGAATGTAAAATTAAAATTAGTGAATAATATAAATCATATTACTCATTGAAATTAGTATTGATATTAAAATATTAGTAATATAATTGATAAAATTATTATATATATATATATTGATATTGATATTAATGATCATTAAACAAACAAAAAAAAGTTATCAAGAAAAAGGAATTGGCACAACTGAATTGTCTAAACTGCGACCTATTTTTTTAAAGGAAAGGGGTTGGGGGGAGGTTCGCTGAACCTTCCCAACCCTAAACTCTTGCCACCAAAAAATAACCACGGGCACTGTAATATGTGTGCAGCCAACCCTACTCTTCAACCTTACAGACTGTATGTGAGTCCCCTCCGTGACCAAGTTAATAAAATTTGCTATATATATATATATATATATATATATCTCTGTGTGTATGTTGTTAGTACCCAAATAGATTCTCCCTCAGAAGCTGAGCAACATCACAGGTTTGGTAGGAATCTTAGAGACAAGTAGAGCATATAGTGTATCGTTTTATAGACGGGGATGCACTGCAGCTTGCTCTTTATCACTCAAATGTGTAGAAATGGGTAGCACCCTCAAGAGGATTTGACCTATCCTCACTACTTTATGGTTGTTCCTTTCAAAAAGGGTGAGAGGACCCTTGCGTAGCCTGATTTTTGTGAAGGAGGTGGAGACATCCTTCCTTGTGATTTTTTTAAGAAAACCTCGAAGAAAATATGATCAATGCAAAAAAAAAAGTAACTCTCACAAGTTGTCAATCTAGATAATGGTGATATCTTCTAGGAAAGGTTCAGGCCACTAAAGACAATAGAAACTTGATTGTTTCTGCATGTTATGGTAGTAAAAAATGTGCATTTGTATACATACATGATAAAGAGGGGTAGTATGGGCATGATTAATTGTTTTTGAATGAATTTTGGTGGGAGGTGAAGCAGGATAAAGTTTATTATACCAAATATTTGAGAAATTTTACAAAAATTAGATATCTCGAACAACATAATGATTTCATAGTAGCCACGATGTTCCTTTAACAAGAATATGTGCTTCAATGGAGGCCCAAATCATCAATTTTCATACAAAATTCAAGGATAAAAAAATGAAGGCTCAAATTGAAAAAATTAACTAAATATTATCAATATTTGTTTCATCACACCTAAGATACCCTCAAAGGCTAACAAAAAATCTTATAGTGATGTTAGGAGTCACATTCATTTTAAATTTTTTTATTTTCACTATCAAATGAAATATCTTCTGATGAATGAAGTTGTAAATGCCACCAAAACTATCATAAGGATAATACCTTATGTGATTAACATAGATTTCAATGTAAGAATGCAATGGGAACAAGAAAAACTACTTGTATACATTCATGAATGAAGCAGACACAAATTTTGCCCAAAGAATAACACAGATTAACTCAAGCTTAATTAGATTTATTAGTAGGGGAAAGTTTCTTGAACAATCTTAGAGCTTGTTGAATGGCTGTAAAATCGCAACCACCTTGATGTGATCAAATGTAACAAAAAAGAGATAAATAAGTTTCTTCAGATATTTTATCAAAGAGATACAGGGGTTCTTATCAAGCTTTTCTCTTAGAAAATCATGTTTCTGACTCTCTAACACTACAAACTTCACAACCTCCCAACCCTTATCATAGAAAAAACATGCCTATTTATAACATTTTACAATAAAGCCTTTTCCCCCCAAAAATAAGAGGCATTGAGTGTACTAATGTTCGCCAGATGATCTTGATCACGATTCCTAGAATCAAATATATACAACGTTGTCAGGGTGCTTAGGGGGGCATATTTCTCTTCGAACATCTCCCACATTCAAATTCTTCCTCTGGTAGATCAATTTTCCCTTTACTCGCCAATCACTTCTGCCCCTAATTCTATCCAATATGGATCTTTCGCATGCCTGAGGAAGAATAAATGGAAGATCACACTGATCCCAAAGGTCAGATCTCATCTTTAATGGTAGAAATACATCCTTATAAGTTTTCTCACCAAACCAAGATATCAATAGGACCTTCACATGCCAAGGAGAGAAAAATTGGGCCGAATCTGAACTGTTTGATTGCATATTTAATCATGAGAGTACATTTACAGACCTTTCCCACCAAACCAGGATACTAAATTAATGTTCCTCTTCATTTGGCATGTAGGAGACTCCAAGAAATGATAAAAAATGATAAGAATACGCATCTCCAAGAGCTCTGGAGTGAAAATGGTGGAAAAATCAGATACAAATGCACAACTGCCATTGAGTTCTATTTTGAATTTTGACCATCCACATGGGAGATCCAATTCCAAGTGGGAGATCCAGTTTAGAGTGGTCTTGCGGGTTCCCTTTTTCCTTTAGTAACTTTTGGAAAAATGTAAAATTTTCACATTTTTGCTCCACACCTCTACCCTTGAGAAATGAGCCTGACACGTGTCCTAAGGTTGGCCCCAAAGGAACCAAGGCCAAATTCTACTATTTCACCTCTTTTTTGGAAAAGGGAAAATTTTCAAAGTTTTCCCCGTAGCTTTGCTCTTCCGTTGTTGACGGAAATTTTTTGACTGTTCTCTGTCAGACGTCGGGTTTGCGGGACCATTTTGATTTTTTAATCCTTTTGGTAACAATAGGAAAAAAATCCAAGTTGCCTCCAATGGTACACTTGCCTCTGCCCCTTTGAAAATTTTCAAACTATTCATTGCAGGTCACAAGGGCGCATCTTGATGATGGTCCTTTTGACAAAAGTTGAGATCTTGAAATGAGCTTCGATGGCTCAACACGTGTCCTAGCTCAACATAATTTGTTTAAAGGATTATACCTTAGTGGAATGTGCCATATGTCAAGCTCCACGCCATGGGAATACTCCTTTGGCCATTGAAAAGTCCAAGAAAAATGCAAAGTGCGCGGAGGCCTCCAAGTTTCCTCCTGGTGCTTCTTTAAAATGAAATTCAAAGGCCAATCCTCAAACATGCGCATGGTCCCTCCATGTGTCCTAGGCCTATCAAAACCTTTTCAAAAAGACTAAGTATGGGAAGCCCCGACGGAAGCCTCCACGTGTCTTCATGGCGTAAGTTCAACATAAAGACCCAAAGTAGAAGATCCTGAATGGACCGTAGACTCACCATGTGTCATTGCTCCGCAAAACTATACCACCAGGATAAAAAAATTTGTCTAACTCTAGGTAAAGTAGTGGAAGCCTCCACTTTTCCTCCCAGTACACAACTCCAAGGCTAAAACCAAAATGAAAATCTTTCAAATGAGCACCATTCCTCCATGCGGGACAAGCTTTGGATTAAAAGGCGATTTCAAAAAATTTTACACGTGGGACACTAAGCGGGGTCCAACCATAAGAGGCCACTTTTCCTTACCACTTAAATTTTCTTCAATAAGATCTTAGCAGGGGCATGGGGCGAGTTCGAAAAAAAACCCACCGTCAGATCGTAAAATGTAGAAAAACAAGCCATGTAAACACTAGAAGAACTAATCAAATTTTGAGTGGGGCTACGGGACAGAGAATTTTCTGTTTTGCCAAATAAGTTATGAGGCGATAAGTTAAAGCATTCACCCACCATTCTCTAACCGAGCCAAAATAAGCCATTCAAACTTCTTCAAACACCAAGAGCAATAACTTTGACAGGACAAAAGATCACCAGTCAAACTATGGACAATATGGAAAATCACCATTCACGCCCAAACCAAATTTTTTTGCTAAGGATGATTTTTTTTTTGAAACAAAGAACAAGGTGAATCATTGTTCCGAGCATCTGTTCAGACCATGTATTTCAGATTTTCAAAGGCATAGAAAATAAATATTAAACATTCTATGAGCTTCCATATGTAGAGGAAAAAACAGGAAAAATGGTAAAGCCCGCGGATTTTGAAGAAATTAGGGCAAAAACAAGACAAACTCAGAGACTCCTTCAAGGAGGGACATGAAAATGGAAGGTCCCAAACAATTCTTAGGCATTCAACACGAAGGTAAAGTCTTCATGAACATCCACATTGAGTAGATAAATTGTTTCGTAACATGTAGATCAAAGGAAAATAATGGACAAAACGGGGTGTGAGACAAATCTGAACACCAACATCGGCTCCGAATCGGGGATTGGCACTCCTCATGAGTGCTAGAAGAACAAAGGTATGAACAATTGCCAAAATATCCATTGCGAACAAGGAGTCAACTGTGTAGAGTGACAAAAACAGAATCCATCTCCCTAAAACGAAAAAATTGAGAAACCAATAAAAATAGGTCATTAGGGACCATAATGAGACAAAAACACAAAAAAAAAGGGACAAAAACAAATAAGCTATACACTATACAAAATGGAGTTTACCCTAATTCTAGAGAAAACAACCAAGGAAAAATCTTCAAGCACCTACCATTCTTCGATATGACCATGCCAAGCAGGTTTTGGTATGTCTTTTCATCAACTGGTCATATGATTACCCTCTCTTTTCCATCTCAAGTTCACTATTTGTACCACCATTTCTTCAGGCTTATCTCTGAAGCTCGGGTCCAGTTTTCTAACATATTTCGAGGCTACATCAAACATCTTAAATCTCAGGGAAATCATCAAGCTCATGATATCTATATTGACCAATTTCATATTTCTTGAAAAAATAACATAACTCACAGAGTTATCAATATCAATATTTGCTTGCAAAACTTCATAAGATGCATTACTTAGGGTACTAAATCAAGATACAACATCTTATTTTCACTATATTAATTTCACCAAGGTTTACCTTCAATGGGTATAATGGCATAAGACAAGTCCATTTTTCACACTACCACCAACACTTTGCTTCCAAATTTCTTGATAATAGCATCCCCCACTTGGCAGGGAAGTCAAAAATCACCACATCGAGTTTTAAGTTACTTCCAAAATAATATGCAAGTTGCACAACCAAATATTTGACATATCCTACCATTGACACCTCTCTAGATTCCATGGTAGTGCACTTCCCATATGTTTTTGGTTACTTTGATACCTAACTCCTTCATGACCTCAAGAGGAATGACATTACATGAAGCTTCAGAAATTAAACATTGAGTTATGTACCAACTTGTATTTGACAACAAGGGTAGTGAAGAATGGATCGACATTCAGCTGGGATTTAACCAAATAATTTCCTAGATAAACCTCTGGTAATTCCCCCATCTCTTCTAACACTTGTGGCTTTTCCAACACTGCAACAATAGGGGGAATCCTAACCTTGTCTAAATCTCTAACATCTCCTGCATGTGATCTCCTTCCTCTTCTTGTGCTTAGGGATCCTGAGTAGCTCAACAACTGGGATAGGAATTTTTACTCGACTCAAAACTTGGGCAATGTCATATGGAAAAAATTTGGGTAAAGCAGCACTAGGAGAAAGATTGGAAAATTCATCAAATGGAATGGGATTAATTTTAGTTTTGGCATGGGGAGGAACGAAATTTTTTCTTGGGGATACAAGATATCTTCTAGATGCATTTTTCTTTGGGGTTTATTTGGTAAGCAATAGAAATTTTGACTCAGGCTTGAGGGCCAGAGGTCAGCTTTCTTCTGGTATTGTGCTCCTTTTCTTGGGCTACTACAACATTCATCACTAGAATTCCTTCTCCTCCTAAAGGAACTGCCTCCATCATATTTCTTTAATCATTAAAGCCCTTAAGATATTCAAACTAATTAGTGGGCAATTCAAAATAGCTTGTAACAATGTCTACTTCTAAAGTATGAGAGGAGGAAGAATAGGTACTCCGATGGATGCAATCCCAAAAAATCAATAGTAGTTCTCGCACTTATTACCTGAGTTGAAGTTGCTTCCATTATTGTGAAATTGGTACGAGCAACTCGATCATGCAAACATCATTATCAATTATCATCACTAACTTCTTCTTAACTTCTTCCTGGTCTACCCCACATGGAGCAGGGGCATGAAATATCTATTACACCAATCAGTGAAATCTGTCTCCTCCATAACAACAACTCTGGCAGCTAAAGGATCAAGTACCACTCTGTTATCACTATGGCCTTGGGACTTCCTATTGCCAAATCCAATAGGTCCCTTGCCTCTATCATCAGATATTTGGTGATTTGTAAACCCTGTCTTGGTCTTGCTGCTTGTGTTGACCTTGTGAACTCTTCACTAATTCCTTTCTCAGTCTGGAAGTTAATTTGTAGATATTTCTTTGACATCCCCTGCCAAAGTTCTTAACAACTTCCTTCAGATCAACATCTTTACTTGTTTGAGGCTTTTCTGGATTAACCAGTTTTACACCCTCCCTTTTATGGAGGCTTTCCAATTGCCTTGATGTTGTTCTCTATTTGCAGAGCCATGGTGAAGGCCTGCCTCAAATTAGTAGGGTTTTTTTTCCTCAAGTAGTAAGCAATCCTTTATTATCAAATGCATCTTGAATATTTGATCAAACATGATTCATCACATGGCCTTATCCTAACAGGAAATCTCCTCAAGGTCTTATTAAACCTTGTGTTGAAATCATGTACTGACTAATTAGGATTAGTTCTTGATGTTTTCAAATTTTGACAGAAGAAATCTAGGGTCAGTTCTATCACCATATGCAATGTAAATTCTTTATTCATCTCGGTCCACGAATCAATGGAATTATCTAAAAAAGCTTTGCACTAGTCCCTTGCATCCTCTTCCAAAGTATGGATAAACAATTTTATATATACATCTTTATGTTCAATCTCAAATTCTTCCATCATATTGATAAAAATCTTTAAATCTTGATCACCAGTTATAGGAATTATTACCTTGGAACTTTGGTAATATCCATTTCTCACATCCGGGGGAATTGTATTTGGGTAACTAACCATCCCTGTAAAGTTTATAGGACCAAAGGTGTTTACAAAAAATGGAGGTGTTGGTGGGGGCTAGGCCATGTTGTTTTGAGTAGGTGACCCTTGGAGGGGAGACAAATTGATAAGGGGCAGAGGGTCTTTGAAACACAGGAGTATAAACTTTCAAAATGTGATATCCCCTAAAGTCCTTGTTTCTTAGAAATCCCTATCAACTTCTGGAAAGATAGGGGTAGAATGAGAACCAAACTTTTCAAAATCAAATGAAGGCCCCTCTCCAGTTGGAGAATTCAATTCCACAAAGAGGCTACTTGATTCAGAAGCCACTTGAATTTCAGGTCTTCAATAATAGGCCGATCACTTTCAGCAATGGAGATCCCTTTTCTTGTATTCTGATCTCCAACAACTCTCTAGGATTTTCTTCCTTCTGAATTTTGCTTTTCCTAGCTCTGGAAATAAATGTCCTAGCAGGATCCCTAGCAAAGAAATACCTTCTTCCTTCCATCTTTGCAAAGGTTAGTAACAAATGTAAATTGACAAAGGTTAAGACACTGGTACTGCATTAAGAATCAGATCAACAGGGAGTCACCACTAAGGATTTCCACCTTAGTTGTGCAAATGTCACTAAATATGATATGTCAAATGTCTGTCAACACTAGAAACTAGAAATTGAAAGATCTTGAACTTTTCTTTAACCCTGATTTATCAATGAAAGCTAGTGCACAAGGTGTGCAAAATGAAATAATTGCACACAGGCACTTGGAACACAAGAAGTGAAGTCCTGAATATGAATTTGTTACACTAGGGAGCATATAATGGTGTCAATAAGGTATGGGTTACCAATAGATCTGAATTGGAAGTGAACTGCAATAAATATGATCCTCAACAACTCAAATACATGGACAACTCAGTGAGGTGTTATTGACGGGACAAATAGATATGAATTAGGTAGTCTTCATCAACTCAAATTAAGTCCCCAGAAATGGCTGCCAGTAAGGTGTTGGTACCCAAATTGATTCTCCCTCAAAAGATACCGGCGCCAGTGAGTAGCATCATAAGGTTTGACAGGAAGCTTAGAGACAAGCAGAGCATGTAATGTGTCATTTTGTAGCCATGGGATGAAATGCAACTTGCTACTTTATCACTCAGATGTGGAGAAATGAGTAGCACCCACAAGAGTATTTGACCTATCCTCACTACTTTATGGTTGTGCCTTTCAACCAGGGTGAGAGGACCCTTTTGTAGACTGTTGTTTTAGTGGAGGAGATTGAGATATCCTTCCTTGTGAAATTATTAAGAAGACCTTGAAGAAAATATGATCAATGAAAAAAAACCTAACTCTCATGATTTGTCACTCTAGATAATGGAGATATTTTCTAAGCAAGGTTCAAGCCACTAAAGACAATGAAAACTGATTGTTTCTACATGTTTTGGTAGTAAAAATTATGCATTTGTATACACACATGACAAACAGGGGTAGTATGGGTATGATTAATTATTTTTGAATGAATTTTGGTGGGAGGTGAAGCAGGATAAAGTTGATTATACCAAATCTTTGAGAAATTTTGACAAAAATGGAAAGCTCGAACAACAGAATGCTTTCAGAGTAGCTAGGACGTTCCTTTAACAGAATATGTGCTCCAATGGAGGCCTAGATCAACACTTTTCACACAAACTTCAAGGATCCAAAATGAAGGCTCAAATTGGAAAACTTAATTAAACATTATCAATCTCTTGTTTCATAATGCCTAAGATACCCTCAAAGGCTAACAAACAATCTTATAGTCATGCTAGGAAATCCACAGTGATTTTAAATTTGTTTTATTTCACTATCAAATGAAATCTCTTCTGATAAATGAAATTACAAATGCCACCAAAACTATCACAAGGATAAGATCTTGTGTGATTCACACAAATTTCAATGTAAGAATGCAATGGGAACAAGAAAAAATACTTGCAGACATTCTAGGAATGAAGCAAACACAAATTTTACCCCAAGAATAACACAGAATTAACTCAAGTTTGTTAAATTTATCAGTAGGGGAAAGTTTCTTGAACAATCTAAGAGCTTTTCAATGGCTGTACACTCACAACCACCTTGACATGATCAAATTTAACACAAAGGAGATAAACAGGTTTCTTCAGATAGTTTCTTAGAAAAGATGGGCTCTATCAAGCCTTTTTCTTAGAAAATCAATTTCTGACTCTCTAATACTTCTACATTCACAACCTCCAACCCTTTTCACAGAAAAATCATGCCTATTTATAACATTTTACAAGATATTCCTTTTCCCCCCCAAAACTAGAAACATTGAGTGTACCAGAGTGCTCGCCATGATCTTCAATCACGATTCCTAGAATCAGATCTGTAAAAAGTTGTCAGGTGCTTAGGGGGTAGATCTCTTCTAACATCTCCCACATTCAACTCCTTCCTCTGGTAGATCACTTTTCCCTTTACTCGCCAACCACTTCCACCCCTAATCTTTTAAATATGGTTCTTTGCATGCCTGATAATAATAAATGGAAGATCAGGTTGAGCCCAGAGGTCAGATCTCATCTTAATGGTAAAATATGTCCTTGAAGTTTCCTCACCCAACCAAGATATCAACAGGTCTTTTTCGTTGCAAGGAGAGAAAAATTGGGCCGAATCCAATAGTCAAATTGCATATTAATGGTGTCAAATGTTTACAGACCTTTCCCACCAAACCAGGATAGCAAATTAATGTTCTTCTTCATTTGGCGTGCAAGAGACTCCAAGAAATGATTAAAAACCATAATAATACGCATGCCCAGGAGCCTTGGAGTGAAAATAGTGGAAAAATCAGATATAGATGAACAACTACCATTGATTTCTATTTTGAATTTGGACCGTCCATGTGGGAGATCCATTTTAGAGAGGTCCTACGGGTTCCCTTTTTCCTTTTGACAACTTTTAGAAAAATGTTAAATTTTCACATTTTTATCCGCACCACCACCCTTGAGAAATGAGCCTGACACGTGTCATAAGGTGGGGCCCAAAGGAACCAAGGCAAAATTCTACTATTTCACCTCTTTTTTGGAAAAGGGAAAATTTTACAAATTTTCTTGCAGCTCTGCCCTTCCGTTGTTGATCGGGGAAATTTTTTGACTATTCTCTGTCGAGTCTGCGGGCCATTTTGATGTTTTAATCCTTTTGGTAATAAGAGGTGAAAAATCCAAGTTACCTCCGATGGTCCGCTTCCCCACCCCTTTGAATTACAAGGGCGCATCTTGATGATGGCTCCTAAAAGTTGATATATTGAATGAGCGCGGGCTCAACATGTGTCTTGGCATGACACAATTTGTTTGAAGGCTTATAGCTTAGTGGAAGGCACCATGTGTCAGGCTCTGAGGGAGTCTCCTTTGGCTGTTGAAAAGTCCAAGAAAAATGTAAAGTGAGCAGAGGCCTCCAAGTGTCCTCCTGACACTTCTTTAAAATTAAATTCAAGGGCTAGTCCTCAAACAAGCGTGATCGCTCCACGTGTCCCAAGACTCTCAAAACCTTTTCAAAAATACTAAGTATGAGAAGCCCTAGTGGAAGCCTCCACGTGTCTTCATGGCACAATTTCAACATAGAGACCCAAAGTGAAGATCTTGAATGAGCGTGGGCTCACCACATGTCCCTGTTCCGCCAAACTATACCAACTGCATAAAAATTTGTCTAAGTCTAGGAAAAGCAGTGGAAACCTCCACGTGTGCTCCCAGTGTAACTCCAAAGCCAAACCAAAAAGCAAATCTTCAAATGAGCGGCGTTCCTCCACGTGGACCAGTTTTGGGTTAAGGAAATCCATAGAATTTTAGAGTTCCCCGCTGAGCTGGGTCCAACCAAAAGAGGCCACATTTCTTGTTGATGCAAAGATGTAAATTTGACTGAGAGAAATGCCCGTCAAAATATAAAATGTATAAAAACAACCACTTAAGCCCAGAGATGAAATTTTCTCCAAGGACAAAGAACTTAGAAATGTTACAAGGCTCAAATACATTCCTCTGAGCTACATCCATTCATTTTTCTTCAAGTATTTAGAGAAAAATGACGAGGACAACAAATAATGACTGTGGAAAATAAAAAGAACGAGAGAGCCCAAGTTTTTAGATGAATAGAGAACGGGGGACCCTAATCTCAAACCCTTTTCAGAAAAACAAAGAAACAAGGAAACAACTATGGAGTAATACGGGATCCTTGGCCCATGAAGGATTGGTTATGGCAACAAAAGGAAGGAAAATACTTCTTAGGCACAACACGGGGGGGATGAAATATGGCAGAAGCCCAATGTCAAAATGGGGCGAGACTATTTTGAGCACCAACATGTGTGTGTATGTGTGTGTGTGTGTGTGTGTGTGTGTGTGTGTGTGTGTGTGTGTGTGTGTGTGTGTGTGTGTGTGTAAAAGAATGAGAGAGCCCAAGTTTTTTAGATGAACAGAGAACGGGGGACCCTAATCTCATACCCTTTTCAGACAAACAAAGAAACAAGGAAACAACTATGGATCCATACATGATGCTTGGCCTAGGAAGGATTGGTTATGGAAACAAAAGGAAGGCAAAGAATTCTCAGGCACAACACGGGGGGATGAAATATGACAGAAGCCCTAAATTGATAGATTTTAATGGCAAAATGGGGTGAGACTATTTTGAGCATCAACATGTGTGTGTATGTATGTCTCTCTCTCTCTCTATATATATATGTATGTATGTATGTATGTATATGTATGTATGTACGTATGTATATGTATATATGTGTGTGTATATATATATGTATATATATTACATACATTCATACATACATACATACGTGTGTGTGTGTGTGTGTTGTATTAAAACTTTATTTTAATAAAAATCTACAATCAACAAAATACAATGATCACACACACACACACACACACACACACACACACACTTACTTTTTAACCAAGTAAATGTACACACCATTTTACTTATTTCCTCTAAAATGGGGTAAAATCCATATGCCCATTTGGGAAAATGTTGAAGTAATGAGTTAAACAAAATAAATGAAGTACTTTGATACCTTAGGTGAGGGTGTAAATAAAACAAGAAAAGAAAAGAAGCTTGTGCATCCTTCCTAAAAGCTTAAGGTCATCTCTCATCGCTTCCTCCTCCATCTCCACCAATTTGTAAAACAAGAAAATAAAAGAAATAATGAGTCAAACAAAAGAGAAAAGATCTTTTCATAAACAAACTTAGGGCTAGATGGATTTCTAAATCCAAGGGCCCTAAATGAATCCATCCAATGGATGAGATTCAATCCTAAAAATATTAGGTGTGTAATGGGTGAGATAAATTCAAATTTAATTTGCATGGGTAGACATTATTTTTGTGGTCACTCAATTATGTGTAAGGGTTAGGTGTTATTATTTTTATAACCCAAATGTCTTTTAAATACATTTTAATGTAATACAACTTAGACCCCTTTGTGGGTATTTTAGGACTTTAATTATTTAATTAAATAGACCACTTTTCACATGAAATTAACTAACCAAATTTAATTAAGTCAAAATTAAATTATATTAAAGAAAATTAAAGGGAAGCCGAAGTCTTGATTTGGACTAACTAATTGTATTATAAATTATTGTGGGATTTTTATTTTATAATTTTAATTAAAAAATGGATTGAAGGGAAAATTAATGATGTTAATATAATGAAATTTAAAACGAGAACGTGTGAATGTAAATGTTAACCTTGTAGTGTGTTTAAGAAAAACAAATTATTCAATAAATTTTCTAGTCTGACCTAGGTTTGTTCTTGGGTTTTGTGCAAATAATTATGTGGGCGTTATACCTAGGATCAAAGCCATGGGTTCAAATCTTGAATGCTTGGGCACACTTAAAAACATGAGACATGAACATTAAATGTAGCACAACTCTAAAACCTAGAAAACAACATTGTATGATATTTGTATAATGTGGTAAACTTAGGAAACTAAAATATAACCTAGAATGATGAACTAACTCTTGCCTTGGTCTGTGTAGGAGGCATGGACCAGACGAGGGGTTCTTGCACGTAGACCTAGTCTTGCCACCTCCAGATCAGGATGTACTGGCAATTTTACCTCAGATATTATAGATGTTTCAGGATGTCAATGTCGCTATACGCGGAGGATTGTTAGGAGGATGAGTTGTTAGACAAGATAGAGAGCCATCAGTTGAGGCTCATGCTTCTCCTCGACATAGTGATGAGCATATGGTAGATTACTTCCGCATGGAGTCAGCTAGAGCCAATTCACTTTAGCGGGGACTTAGAGATAGGATTTCCAGACACAGGGACAAATCTCAGAGCCCCAGGTCAAAGGAGGAGCATGCAGGGAGACCTAGGGGTCGACAGTCATCAACATCAGATCATATCAGGGATATCCTAAAGCTATGCTTGTCTCATTATTCTAGAGATACATGTTGTTTTCAGGAAGAGGCTTGGTTAGTGAGCTTGATCGAGTGCTTTAAGATTCATCCATGTACTAGCAACTAGAAATCTCATGTTGCAATTCATCTTCTAAGGGATGGAGAAGGTGTCTGGTGGAAGAATGAGGAGCAAAAGCTCCATGTAGACTCAGATACAACTACCTGGGAGATCTTTGGGGAGTGGTTCAGGAGTAGATACATATCCAGGAGGTTTATTCAGCACAGGATAAATGAATTCCATGAACTACGTCAGCCATCCATGATAGTAGATGAGTACGAGAGTCAATTTCTGGATTTACTTTAGTATGTTAAATATATGTAGGACGAGTAGGTCAAGATTCACAGGTTCATCAGGGGTGTGAATTTGGATTTGGGAGGTGTGGTGCACATTCACTGCCCGTAGACCTTAGTAGAGGCCGTTAATAAGGCCTACATTGTAGAGGAGACTTGGTGGAACACTCAGAATGCTAGGGATAGAGTGTGGAGCCACATCTAGTAGATGCAAGATAGCATGTCGAGGGGGTTAGCTTCTCCTCCTCATGGAAGACATGGTTCTGCATAGTCTTCATTTAGGCCACCACAATAGCCACCTCAATAGTAGCAGTAGCAACAGACTCATCCACTATTCAAACATCCACAGGGAGTCGACGCTAAGAGGGGACGAAGTATGGGGCCTCCCCTAAGGGTCCCAATAGGACACAAGGTGCACCAAGAGCTCATTCAAAAGGATCTCGTTAGTAGTGACCTCGGAAGTCCATAGCTAGATCATCATGATCCATGGCACAGACCTCTATAGTACCGGCTGGAGCTGCATCTCATTGGAGAGGACCAAATAGTTGTTATGGATGTGGTGTTGTTTGATATCATTGGAGAGAGTACCCACCAAACCCTAGTAACAAGGGTAACACACCGATTTCAAAGCCTACAGTTAATGACATGGGACGTAGCCATCATGTCTATGCTATGGTTGAGAACCACCGGGATGAGCATCAAGGCACTGTAATAGAGACTACAAGTAGCATTGGTGGTATTCCTACCTCTATAGTGTTTGATTTTGGTTCATCTTATTCATTTATTGCTCCATCTTTAGTAGAGCATTACAGATTGGTGCCAGCTAGGCAGGGCCTTAGCTGGGACATTGAGATGGATTTTGGAGCCAAAATATCTGTAGACTCCTTAGATAAGGAGTGTGTGGTAGATTTGGGACCCTTCACCACTAGCTCAGATCTTTGTATCCTTCCGTTGGGTTCGTATGGAGTCATCTTGGGCATGGATTGGTTATCTGCACATAGTGCTAGAGTAGATTGTTACCATAAGACTATATCATGTATAGATGATCAAGGGAGTTGAGTCAATGATAGTCAGAGTTAGGAGACCCATTTCTATCTGTACTATTTATGCTATGCAGCTTAAGCAGTGTTCACGACGTGGGTGTCAATTGTATGCTATTACTTTTAGTAAAAGGTTAGACGATGGGGCTAGTGGACCTTCACTTGAAAATCACCCCATCTTATAGGATTTTTTTGATATGTTTCCTAGCGAGCTTCCAGGCATGCCTCCCCATGTGAGATAGACTTCCACATTGATTTGGTTTCAAGAGTAGAACCTATCTCACGCACTCCTTATAGGATGACCACTCCTGAGCTTTGTGAGCTCAAGTTGTAGCTTGAGGGCCTTCTTGAGAAAGGCATAATCCATCCTAGTGTACACCCTTGGGGTGCACCGGTGATTTTTATTAAGAAGAAGGATGGATTCTTGCGGTTGTGTGTGGACTACAGGAAGCTGAATAAAGTAACAATCAAGAATTGTTACCCCCTTCCTTACATTGATGACTTATTTGATTAGATGAAGGGGGCTAAAATATTTTCTAAGATTGATCTTAAGTCTGGATACCATCAGCTGAGGATTACATAGGCAGATATACACAATTGAGATTTTTGCATGAGATATGGGAACTATGAGTTTTCATGAGCTTAATGAACAGGGTGTTCAAGACGGTTTTGGATTACTTAGTGCTCATCTTACTTGAATTTTTTTTTATATACTCACGTACGCGTGAGGAGCACGAGGATCACCTTTATCAGGTTCTACAGTGTCTTTATGAACAACAACTTTACGGGAACTTAGAGAAGTGTAAATTATTTTAGTCTGAGGTGTAGTATTTAGGTCACATCATTTCTAGGGAAGGTATCGTAATCAATCCTTCCAAGATTAGATCCATTATGGATTGGCCAACACCCACTAGTGTGAGCAATGTGCGTAGTTTCATGGGTTTGGAAGGATACTACAGGAGATTTATACAAGACTTTTCTTGGGTTGCGCACCCCATCACTTCCCTTTAGCGGAAAGGGAATAATTTTTAATGGTGAGATAGATGTGATCAAGCCTTCAGGGAACTGAAGGAATGCCTCATGACAGTGCCTATTCTTGTAGTACCAGGCCCTCATGGTGAGTTCTTCACTTGCACAGATGCTTCTTTGGTAGGACTAGGAGGTGTGTTGATGGAGGAGGGCCGAGTGGTTGATTTTGAGTCTCACAAACTCAAGGATTATGAGCTCAATTATCTAACTCATGACCTTTAACTTGTAGAAGTTTTACATGCCTTGGTGCAGTGGAGATATTTACTTCTTAGGCAGATATTTACACTCAGGACTGATCACTTGAGTCTTCGCCACCTCTTCACACATCCCAATCTCAACGCTCGTTAGTGGAAATGGATGGAGTTACTTTGTGAGTATGAAATTGAGATAGAGCATGTGAAGGGGAAGGATAATGTGGATGTGCATGCCTTGAGTAGGAAGAGACATGTGGTTATTGCTACTTCAATGGGTACATATTTACAGAGTAGGATTTTGCAGCAAATTTCTCATGACAACTTCTGCCTTGAATCCAGAGAAGAGATTGAGTCTCAGAGGCCTCTTGAGGGGATATTTGATGGATTTTCATTAGAGACATATTGCCTCCTTAGGCACATAGGTTGGATATATGTTCCTAGAGACGAAGGCTTGATACAAGACATTTTGATAGAGGCTCATCATGCACCTTATTCAGCCCATCGTGGGGTGAAGAAGATGCATGCCACCTTGAGACAACTGTACCATTAGAGGGGACTATGGAGAGATGTAGTTCAGTTTGTGTCACATTATTTAGAGTGTTAGAAGGTGAAGGCTGACCATAAACACCTAGTTGGCCTTCTCTTCCCTCACGCCATTCCAAAGAGGAAATGGGAAATCATTTCCATGTATTTCATAGTTGGGTTACCGATGTCAAGATACCACGATGAAGGCATCATGGTCACGGTGGATAAATTGATGAAAGTGGCCCACTTTTCTTTGGTAAAGACCACCTACACAACTAGTGCAGTGGTACGGGTATACCTTGATGAGATTGTCAGATTGTACAAGATTTTGTGGAATATCATTTGCAACCGCGATCCCTTTTACACTTCTCACTTATGGACTGCCATGCAGTATGCTCTCGGGATGAAGATAAGCTTCATTACATCTTATCACCATGAGATAGATAGACAGACAAAGTGGGTGAATCAGATCTTGGAGGACATGCTTAGGATGTATGTCATGGACCATCAGTCAAGGTGGGAGGAGTACTTGTATTTGGTGGAGTTCACCTACTATAATAGTTTTCAAAGTTTGAGAGGCATGGCTCCTTTTCAAGCACTGTATGGTAGAGAGTGTAGGATACCACTGAGTTGGGATAGGTTGGAGGATAGGGTTTCTCTTGGGCAGAGTTTACTATAGGATATAGAGTAGTAGGTTGTTATGATTAGGCAGAGATTACAAGAGGCTCAGGAAAGAAAAAATAAGTATGCGTGTCAACATAAGACATATCGTAGTTTTGAGGTGGGAATGAATGTATTTCTTTGTGTCATGTAGCATAAGAGCCCTATCCGTTATGAAAAAGGCTCTAAGCTTGCTCCTATATTTTTGGGTCCCTTTGATATCTTGGAGTGTATAGGTCCTTTGGCCTATCATATAGCATTGCCACCTAGCTTGTCTCGCATCCATGATGTAATTCATTTTTATGTACTTAGGAGGTATATTGCATATCCTTCTCATGTATTATATTGGACCTCATTGCAAGTGCAGGATCAGGGGTAGGTGATGTGGACCCTGTCCCTATTTTAGAGTGTAGGAACCTAGGCCTTAGAGGTAGAGATATTGACCAGGTTCGAGTCCAGTGAGACAGGTATGATGAGACTGCTGCTACATGGGAGAATGCTACATTGCTATGAGTCTAGTTCCCACACCTATTTCAGTGACTTCCAGGAGGAATTGAAGTCTAAGGGGAGGGGAATGTAGTGGCCACTTCCCTTTGACACTTATTATATTTTGATTTCGATTACTGTTGACTATATATGTGGATATTATTGTATCATTTTGGTTTATCATGATGTTAGACGATATACATACTTTGACTATTAATGGATTTCAATTCATAGTATGATATGTGTGGATTATTAGAGAGACATTTTATATTGATGATGATGTGTTCTGGACATATTTATTTATTTCTGACATTCAACATTCTCGTCATATTTAGTAGGATTTATCAGTTGAGCTAATATTGTGATCTTATTGGTATAGATGAAATATAGAATTGAGATGTTGTTAGAATTTTCAAATAATAGCATTGTTGGTCTAGATGATGCTTCAATTTATATATGGATGATTATTGATTTGTATGCATATATCTTATCTTGGATGTTTTGATATGGCCACGAGGCCAAAGGAGGTATTATGTGATTTTTGCAGGTAATTTTATCACAACAATCAAAGGGGGGATTGGAGACCAACCACAACAGAATACTAGGTGGATATGACAACCGTCACCATGGCACTTTATGGAATATTTTTGTTTTTTTTATTTGTTGTTAGGAGGTCTCCATGGGGGGGATGACCTCCAATTGTGACCAAGGGTTTTGCATGTTGTTCTTTTCTTTTCCTTTATTTAATTTTGGAGTATGTGATTTTAATTGTGATGTACTTCCATTTTATCATTAATTGATTTATGTGTCTAGATTAGTAAATTAATCATGTTACTAAAATAGTTATGGATTTGACAAAATAAATTCATTTATTAGATTATTTGGTGCTTTGGTCTATGTGTCTTTAAGTTGAGTGTAAGTAACTTGAGTGTTGTACACTCTATCTTACTTTAAAATTCAGATTTGGCCTTAAGGGCCAATTTTGGAGACTTGTCCCACACCACTTAATTTATTATACCAACCCTACCTATGGATTGGGGGTCAAAAATATACCCCATTAAGTGTTTTGTAAGACAAAAAATGGAATTGATTGTACCTTTCTTACATGGGTTTTAAATTTTGTCCTTAGGGGGTGTGGGTTGGAATTGTGTGTGTAAGAGGTTTGTCATTCCTCTTAACCACCAATTTATTATGCATTGGGGTTTAGGTTTGACTTGTGAGGTGGAGTTGAGGATGAGTGATGTGGAATTCTATATTAAGCCATCTCACCCTCCTATCTCCCTTTTCTATTTATTCAAATACTTTTGTTTGTTTGGGGGTTACTTCATTTCTCTTGGTGCTCTTGTATATTTGGAGTTGGAGGATTTTGGGGGTGCTTGTGGATTTTTTTTGGAGATTTTTGGTGATATATTGGGCTTGAATGAGGTTGGTGTGTGACTTTTGGATCAATCTCTATAATGGAAAGGTAGGATCTATACCCTTGTTTTATTGTTTTTCTTTTACCTGTGTATATGTGTATGTTATTGAGTGTTTTGATATGCTTGTTGGGTCCATGGGTAGATTGCCTAAGTATGGTGTAGGAAGAGGCTATGGGGATATTATATATAGGGAGGAATAAGAGTTTATTTCATGTTTTGGAAGGAGTTGGGTTGGGTAACACATATTGGAAAAGAAAATACTTGCATTTCTTACTTGTTAATTTGTTTTATGAGCGAGACATATATAAGAGATTGTAGGGAGGCATAAGAGAATGTGGGAGGAATAAGAGGTTCTTGATGGAGGCATAAGAGTTGTGTAGGGGTTGTGAGATTTATTATGGAGGGTTTTAAGGTGGGTACCTAATCCCATTGGGAGGCATAAGTTATCTCCCCATAGATCCTTACTCCATTGGCTTGCATTTCAAGCCTTGTTTATTTTGTAAAGTTGTATTATTGTGTTATTTTTCTTGTGTTAAATGTTCTTGAAATGGTTGCGAATTTATTTTTTGTATTGTTGAGTTGCCATGTTTTGGATCTATCCGTTATGGCCTTGTGGTTGGCGCTTGGGTGCCAATGAGGAGAATTGTTTCTTCTTCTCATTGGAGTTTTGCTTGGGTGGAGAGTTTTGCCTCTCACCCATTTATGTTGTTGTGATCAAGTGAAGAAAATATGGAACCTTGTTGGATATTTGATACTTGGAGAACTTATAAAAGACTAAGAAATTTTTCATTATAGCTACCTTTCTTGTAAAATTCCCACTTCAAGTGGAAGAATTATTGTATTGTTTTTTTGAAAGAAAAGTTGCATTGAATATTTGTTATTAAGATTGTAATAAATGTGGGAAATAAAAATATTTTTAGTGAAACAATTTTGATAAATAGAAATTTAGTTGAAAAGGAAACAACTTGTTCACATTTTAGTTGATTTATTATCTTACATGGGTGTGTTGTTCTTGCTTTAAAATTATTGGAAAATCTTGTTGAAATTTTCTTGTGGGAATGTTTAAAACTTGTATGTTACAAAGGAAAGAAATATTAATTTCTATTGTATTTTTTTGAAAGGCTTATGATGGAAAGATAAACTACATTTGTGCATTTCCTTGTATTAGATGAAAGAGAGTCGAACTTTATATGCATAGATGGAAAGAACATAAATTTTAATTTTCATTTACTTGGTCAAAAAATTAGATTAATTCCTAAATCTAGTGGAGTAAATAATTTATACTTAGACCTTAGCCTTAAATTTATTAAGTCATTATAAATTTACTTAAAATTAATGTAGACCTTAAATTTGCCTCATCAAACACTATCTAGACTATGTAAATTTATTGTTAAGTATTTAATATATTGTGTGTGTGTAAATATATATATAAACTCAATGTACATTAGTATAATAACAATTGGAATTTGGGTTGATTTTAAACCCCTTATCAATATTATTATTAAATTATAAAAGATATTTGAATGTAAAGTTAAAATTAGTGAATAATATAAATCGTATTATATCATTGAAATTATATATTAATATATAAAATATTAGTAATATTACTATTAGTAATAATATTGATAAAATATATATATATATATATATATAATATATTAAATAAACAAAAAACATTTAAAAACGACAATAACCTAGCAATTTTAAGAAGGATGCACATGCTTTGTTCAACCTTGAATGGCAAACCACAACATTATTTTTTTAAAGGAAAGGGTTGGGGGAAGGGTCACCGACCACACCCCCACCCCATTTAATAAATGGGATGGGGGGTGGGTTCAGCGACCCTACCGCCAAACCTAAATTCTTGCCACCAAACAATACACATTTTTTTTACTTTTTAAGAAACTGGAAACCTATGGCCACTAATAATATTGCATAAATTAAGCGCAACCACATTTGTTCAACACATCATACATACTCACACCCATCCACTTACATTTGTAGGATGTGTGTGGTGTGGTGTGTGTTTGGTGGCACCATACATACATACTTTTCACCATTCTACACACATATATATATAATATGAGTCTACTTTCCCTTGTTCAAATATATGTGTGGTTTCAAAAACATTAGAAAAAATAATAACACACATATAAATATGATATATATATATATATATACATACACACACACACATATACCCCTATATGGTAAAAAAAATGGGGTATATTTTAAATATATTTTAATATTACACACACACACAAAAATGGGGCAAAACCCATATGCCCATTTGGGTAAATATTGAAGTAATGAGATAAACAAAATAAATAAATACTTTGAAACCCTAGGTGAGGTTGTAAATAAAACAAGAAAAGAAAAGAAGCTTGTGCATCCTTCCTAGAAGCTTGAGGTTGCCTCTCATGGCTTCCTCCTCCTTCTCCACCAATCTGCAAAACAAAAAGAAAAGAAACAATAAGTCAAACAAAAGAGAAAAGAGCTTTTCATAAGCAAACTTAGGGTTAGATGAATTTCCAAATCTAAGGGCCCCAAATGAATCCATCCAATGGATGAGATTCATCCCTACAAAAAGTAGGTGGGGAGTGGGTGAGAGAAATTCAAATTTAATTTACATGGGTAGACATTATTTTTGGGGTCACTCAAGTATGTGTAAGGTATAGGTGTTATTAATTTTCTAACCCAAATGTCTTTTAGAGACATTTTAATTTAATATAACTTAGACCCCTTTGTGGGTATTATAGAAATTTATTATTTAATTAAATAGACCAATTTTCACTTGAGATTAATTAACCAAATTTAATTAAGGCGAAATTAAATTATATTAAAATAAATTATAGGGGAAGCCTAAATCATGATTTGGACAAACTAATTTTATTATAAAGGTATCGAGGGATTTTTATTTTATTATTTTAATTAAAAAAAGAATCTAAGGGAAAATTAATGATGTTAATTTAATGAAATTTTAAAACGAGAAAGTGTGACCGTAAATGTTAACCTTGTTTCGCAAGTGTGTTTAACAAAAAAAATTAATTCCATAATTTTTCTAGTCTAACCTCGGTTTGTTCTTGGGTTTCATGCAGACAATTATGTGGGTGTTACACGGTACAAACACACCCCCTTTCTCTTTCAAATGATTTACATAAACAACACATGTCTCATATATGTTTGGTCATAAAAATGAGGATTTTTACATAGGTTCCCTCTCAACATTTTCTAGGTGCCTAGCATTATCCTCCCTCAATCTCCTCTTCATCGCCCCTCTTCCTCATTTGATGTTTATCTCCATGAAGTTTTACTTATTCGACACATCCCCTTTGATTTTCCCATAACTCATTCCACACATGATTGCTAGTGTTTATAAATATGGAAAGTTCGTAGTTCTATTCCTGCCTTTGATTGTTTCGATGAAATTAAAGGGTAGAAAAGTCAGTAGTTGTAAAAATCAATGTTAAGGGTTACTCTATAGCTTGAAACATACTCTATTTTTTTATTTATTATTGTACATTTATTATTTTGGAATTGTTTTAAATTTTGAAAGGTATAAAATGGGAGAAGCATAAAAAATAGACATGCTTGTTTTCTCAAATAAAACACCATATTCGATCATATACATAAGGTAAGTAAAATAACTATTAAAACAATAGACGATCCAACATAATAATATATTAAAATGAATGGTAATGTACATGTTCCAATGAACACTAGGATATATATCATGTAAACATGGATGTTTTTTTGGCATTTTTAGGGCTTAACTACAACAAACAAACACTTTTTACCACAATTATTCTACAAATTTTCCACAATTTGACATAATTGTAGAATATTTGTGGCATCTCTATTATCATTTAGTTATTGATTTTTAATTATTGTATATTTTACATAGTAAATTTATATTTTAAATAGTTTGTAGAAAACACACATCTCCAAACCTTCATTGTGGAAATTCCACAATTTTTAGACAAAAATATTAAAATTTATTATAAATATTACCAACCATACTTACAATTGTAACATATTTTGTATGAATATCAATATAAATCATAATATTGTGGAAACACCACATTAAATAGTTTAGATTTTGTTTGAAGTTTTACATATTTAAGAAGATTAATATATAGTGTGGAAATGCCACATTACACCAAATATATGTGTATTATAACATACATTAAAAAGATTATGATAATGTAAATTGATTATAAATATTAGCTATTATACATGCATTTATTTGTATATTCTAAGAAGACTAATGTAAAATTATTTTAATGTGAAAATTTAACATTACTTCTATTTTGTTATTATTATTTTTTTTGCAATTTCAAAATAACTGATATGAAATTAAGATGGTGTGGACATCTTACATTACCCAAATGATATATTTATTATTATATATATTTTAAGTGCAGATAAAAAATAAAATACTATGGAAATACCACATTAAATAATGGAGAAAAGACACATCATCCAAAATTAAGAAAAAAAGTGTAGAATTTATTATAATTATTACCTATTGTATTTACATTTATAATATATTTAAACTACCCTAATTTAAAATTATAATTGTGTGGAACTATTATATTACTATATATGTTTTTGGTATATTTTTAGAATACTAATATAAATTTAGAATAACGTGGAAATTCCACATTAACCTTCTTATATGTAATATGTTATTAGTTTTTGTTTCTTAGAAGACATTATTTTTATGAAGTTATTTATTATGATATATTTTAATAATATCAATTTATGAATCTATAATAGTGTGAGATTTCCACATTGAATAGGATGGAAATATCACATTATCTACACTTTATTATTTTTATATATTAAAAAAAATTAATACAAAATTAAAATATTATAGAAATGACACATTATACAACATATATATTTATATCATTTGAATTTATTAAATAATATATCATTATAGAAAACAAAAAATAACCAATTTGGTGAGAATTGAACTCTTAAAAGCTTTGAATTAAATAGATTTACTAATTATAACATAAGAAAGTACATAGTTCCACATAGTTTTAACATGCGAAAAATAAAAGGAATGCCTCTAAAATACCATTGCCTTGTAATAAATATTTCTAGATATTATTTAAAAGTTAACTCCAACATGCAAGACATCATAATCTTTAATCACTATCCCCACTATCTCGCGGTTCCAAATAGGGGTGAATGAATAAAATGTTGTCGAAGTTTTTTTCATGCATTTCAATAGGTTCTTCATTAAAATTTATGGACTTATAAATACATGAGTACAACTAGGCTATAATTAGGAAAGGAATAAATGTTTGATTTGAGTGATAAGGTAGCATTCCCATGAGAAAATTATCTACAAGAATTTAAAGAAGAACATATTGAATTTACATTTTATGTGGATAAGAGCATTGAAATTTATAATGTTTACACGACACTCGCATTACATTGGACTAAGATCTACATTATTTATTGTGTGTAGTCTTCAAGGAACATGTAGATTTCATGGTAATCTAAATTATATCAAATTCTATACAATTAGCATTGTTTTGACAACAAAGAATTGAAGCTAATAGATTAAACTACCCCTTAAAGTAGTAAATATACTATTTAAATTGAATCATGATATATATATTTATATCATCTTTTACATATTCTCAGCATGCATATGAGAATGAATCAATATAGGAAGGGGTTGTTAGTTATTATTGTCTCAATCCAAAAAAATGTGAGAGTAGGTATTTACCTTAGCTCATGTTCACCTAGGTACTTTATTTACCTTTATTGTATTTATCCTCACCCACTTATGTGTGTGGATATTTCTTTTATCTTATTTAGATATTAGGAGATATTATCTAGTTGTTAGGTATAGTTCTTTCCTTGATCTATGGTATTGACTAGATCCTTGATTCATGGCTTGATCTATGACCTTGACTAGTTTTTAGATTGTTATTCCTTTCCTATTTAAGCAAGGCCCATTCTCAATGTAGATTAAAATCCTTAGCCCTTGGTCATATGAAATGGTCATATGACGGCTTAAAGATTGTAATTCCTACTAGTAGGTGACTAACTTAAGCCCCCTTTAATTTTATTTGTGTGGTGAAGGCAACAACAATTTATTTTGTTTTAGTGGCAACTAAAATAAATAACAGAGCAAAATATTAAAAAGCTTGTAACTTTTGATCGGTAACTCGGTTTTGAGTGCCGTTTTTTGCGAAAGTGCATGTTTTTTCGTGCTTTTTACATTGGAGTTATTTATTTTGATATTTTCACTATAATTATAAAGTGCCAAATATGGAGGAGTGTTGTAATCAATTGTGGATGCAATTTCGGCTGAGCCCGACGTCCTAAATTTTTGGGAGTTACAGTTTGTACCTATTGTACCTATCATGGATTCTGAGAATGATATGCCTTTATTTGAAGTATGTGGACTTCAAGAGGGTATTGTAAAATTTGTGGAAGAAAATAGATCGCTCAAGAAGTAAAATTCTCTTCTAAAATCACTCATTCACGATAAGGATACAATAATACACTCCCTACATGACAAACTTGCTAGCCTACATCATCACCATCATATTGTGGACAACCATATCCATGATCCTAGTCTGCTTGCAGTTGTTGCTCTTGTACCCACTGACATTGATCTTCCAGTCTTTGAGCCTGAACTTGCTTTTGATGCTTTTAAACCTGTGAGGCTTGTTATTGGATGCTCTTCCACATCTATACCTATTACAGTACCACATGTTGTGTATCCTACTTCTGTTCAGCTGCATGGATTTTTTAAGAAGCATATCACTGTATTCTATTCTCGCATGCTCTATTCTATGGGTCTCACTAGCAGAGTCATTGACAGACATTCATAGGGTATTGTTTCCTCTATTCCACATGTTAAGTGGAATTCTCGTCATTACATTGGTTTTCAAGCAGATAATTAATTGGGATCACACATTGACAGAGCTCATTTTTTTGTTCGCTTCACTCTTTCTGAAGATCATGAGCAACACATGAGTTCTGCACCTTCACTTAGGCTTGAGAAACCTGAGATTTCAGCTGTCAGACATGATCAACTTGACACACATTTTGATGTTCTTTTGCATGCACCCATTGTGCATTTTTCACCAAGTCATATGCAGGTATCTTCTTCATCCATCCGTGTTGATTTGGGGTGGATATTTGATCACTCGTGGTGGCGACATAGGAATTTGTTGAGAGGACTCTACAGGTGTGGTTCCTCCACCATTAGGCCTCTTGCTCCACTTTCTATACCTTATGCATTGTGATGCTTCTTGTTTTGAGCATTTTTCTTTAGCAGGTGTAGTGTATCTCTCTTGTTTGTTGAGAGATTTTGTATCTGTATTTTCGACACTTTTGGCATGTTGACAGTATCTCTTATGGGGGATTTATTCTGGTGCATTCCAGTGTTAGTTTTTCAGTGTTCGAGTAGTTGTTTTGACAACTCATACAGATTTGTAGCGTCACTCCACCCATTCAGCAGTATGGGAGGGTGTGGTGTTGATCCTACTTCTTTGAGTTTCATGTCCTTGCCTTATTACCTTGGCTTTTCTTGGATCGTGACACTCTGGAGTTTGTGTCCTTGCCTTGTTGCTTTGGTTTTTGTTCTTGGATCGCGGCACACTTATTTGTAGAAGTTGATCAAATTAGGTTTGGTATTTTTTTTACACTTTCATTTGACTTTTGACATCACTCCAGGGTAAGTGCACGAAGTTGGTGGACAATTCTGTGGACATAAAAACCCGAAATAAAGGTACCGCGATCGCGGTTTTAAAACCACGAGCGCGGTCCTAAAACCGTGATCGCGGTTATTGAATTCTAGGTTCGGTAATTACCGAACCTAGTTCTGCGATCGCGGTTTATAACCGCGATCGCGGTTTATAACCGTGAGCGCGGTTATAAACCGCGATCGCGGAACTCTGAGACAAAATTTAACAGTCCTGTGACTCGTTATTTTCCTAATTTTCAATTCGAACCGCGACTTTTCCTAAACGTTTTTCACTCACACTTTCAATACTATCTCAAAATTGCTCATCGGACTTCTGGATAGCGATAGATTCAACCATGCCGCCAAGACGAGGAGGTAAGTCCCCAATTGTAATCATTTTTTTGCATTTTAGGTTGTTTTTTTTGCATTTTTGGTTTTTTTTGGCATTTTCATGGGTTTTGTGAATTGTTTGTTTATGTATACAATTTTATTATTTTATCAGTTGGTCGGCAAGCTCGGGCTCGTGCAAACCGTCAAAACATTCCTGAAAACCCACCGAACATTCCTCAAAACCCTCCGAACATTCCTCAAAACCCTCCTCCAAACATAGATCCGCCCCCTGTGGCTCCTTCTGTCCCCACTTAGCCAACAGGAACGCAGATAATATCATTGGAAGAATCCAAGAAAATAAAATTGTCATTGAGAACCTAATTCAAACTATAAGACAAAACCATGCTACAAATCCATCCCGCATGACTTTAGCCAATACATTGCAAACATTAATTGGCGAAGTCGAGTCTGCAACCAACCAAATACATAGATGGAACACCTTTAGAAGTGATTGTAGGCGGTGGTATGCGGATAAACTATCTCATGCGGGCCGTCAAAGACAAAAAAATTGGAAAAGACCTAATTTGTGCATTATTTACCGACCCTAGAACCAATGCCCCCCCTGTAGTTACTTGTAAACGGTTCCCAATCCATTGGTGCCATGATGATAGAATCAAAAACAATTTTTGGGACCGATGGTGGATGGTTTTTGATTATCCACCATGCAACAACAATGAGGTTCCTCTTTATTTTTTGAAGAAATTATATTGTGAGTTTGTGCTCAATGAGGTCCCGAATTATTTTGACTTTTCAGACTTTTTGGTCGAGGATGTGGCTCTGCACAGAGCAGACCTGGTGCACGTGTAGGTCAGCCTAGGATCCCCCATGCCCCAAAACCCCCACTGCCTTCAATTATCACTCCTACAGTGAAGGAGGTTGTGGAGATTGATACATTGCATGCATTGAGGGAGCTCACTGACACTCCTCACCCAGAATAGCACCCAGATTACATCCGGTGATGTTGGTGGAGGTGCCAGTTCTAGTGCACCACACCACTGTGGATCATGTGGTGCCGTATGCACTACAGGCGAGACATCATTTGCTGGTTCACAAGATTTTTTTCTATAGATGAGATGCTGGGGAATGTTTTTGGAACTGGAGCCACTGATATTGGTCTTTCACAGGTAAATTTTAAATAAATTTAAATAATATATATATGTACAATAGTTTAATTCACATGTTTGAGATATTAATATATATATATGATTGTACGTCATGTACATACATGTAAAAAACTAATTTTTTATTTTATTGTAAATAGCAAGAGCCGGTGAAGGAAACATCCGGTGTTGACATGCTAGCTACTGCGGTTGGGCGTGTTTCAAACGTAAGTTTCAAGTTGTACAAACTTACATTTTTAATAAATCATTTAATTGCACTAGATTATTATTATAATTTGTTTCACGTGTATGTTGTACATGTATTAATATTTTCTCTTTATACACAGGAGCCTGGCGGGTCATCATCTACTCAGGGAACTGAAGCTACTGGCATGCCTCGCATGAGTTTTATGCATGTTAGTTACAAATCTCTTTAATGAATGATAAGAGTGATGAAGAAATGTAAAAAAGGTTAAATCCTCTTGTACCCTTTATCTAAAAAAATCTATGCGTCCTTTCCATATGATTATAAGTTTTATATGGATTGGTGTACTGAGATTTAAGAATTTACAACATCATTGTATGATCAAGAAGTGAGGTTTGTATTTACTTGTTTCTTATCTATTAATCCAACATTTATCAATACTATATTGAAATGGGGGTAATTTGTAGTACCTAAATGTATTCCCAACACTTGGAAACATGACGTGTTACAACTATAATGATATATATCTCATTCACACATAACTTGAACAACTTAAGGAAATGTCTCACTCTATATCCACTTCGCTTCTACTAGATAACAAGTATTCTCCATCCCAACCGGCCTCACAAATCACTGCACATGTTATTGAACATATGCATAATCCTCCATGTGTCTCAGACCTAATTTATTAGACATCATGGACATGTTTGTAGGTTAGGATAAGTTAAAATCCAACCTATCCACCCCTACGACCTATTACAGGACCTACATGTTGTGTATCCTCTTTGTTCAGCGCATGGGATTATTTTTTAAGAAGCATATCACTGTATTCATTCTGCTATGCTCTATTCTATGGGTCTCACACGCAGAGCATTGACAGACATTCATAGGGTTATTGTTTCCTCTATTCCACATGTTAAGTGGAATTCTGTCATAATAATGGTTTTAAAGCAAGATACTAATTAATTGGAGGATACACATTGACAGAGCTCATTTTTTGTTTCGCTTACTCTTTCTGAAGATCATGAGCAACACATGAGTCTGCACCTTCACTTAGGCTGAGAACCTGAGATTCAGCGCAGTTTAGTTTGTCAGACATGATCAACTTGACAACACATTGTGATTGTCCTTTGCATGCACCCATTGTGCATTTTTCACCAAGTCATATGACAGGTATCTTTCATCCATCCCGTGTGATTTGGGGGGTGGATATTTGATCACTCGTGGTGGCGAATAGGAATTTGGTGAGGGATTACAGGTGTGGTCCTCCAACCACTTAGGCCTCTTGCTCCATTTCATACCTTATGCATTGTGATGCTTATTGATTTTGAGCATTGTTCTTCTTAGCAGGTGTAGTGATATCTCTGTTTGTTGAGAGATTTTTGATCTGTCTTTTCGACCATTTGGCATGTGACAGTATTCTCTATGGGGGATTTTCTGGTGCATTCCAGTGTAGTTTTTCAAGTGTTGAGAGTAGTTGTTTGCAACTCATACAGATTTGTAGCGTCACTCCACCCATTCAGCAGTATGGGAGGGTGTGGTGTTGATCCTACTTCTTTAGGTTCATGTCCTTGCCTTATTACATTGGCTTTTCTTTGGACGTGACACTCTGGGTTTGTGTCTATGCCTTGTTGCTTTGGTTTTTGTTCGTGGATTCGCGGCACACTATTTAGAAGTTGATCAAATTAGGTTTGGTATTTTTTTTTACACTTTCATTTGACTTTTTTGACATATCCAGGGTGGTAAGTGCACGAAGTTGGTGGAACAATTCTGTGAGCATAAACCCGAATACAAGGGGGATGGTCCGCGAGGGGTTAAAACAAGAGCGCGGTCCTAAAACGTGATCGCGGTTGGGTGGATTGAATTCAGGTTCCGGTATTACGAACATATTCTATGCGTCGCGTTTATAAAAAAAACCCGCCGATCGCGCGTTTATAACCGTGAGCGCGGTTATACAACCGCGTTCGCGGAAACTCTGAGAAAAAGTTACAGTTTAACGTGACTCGTTTTTTCCATAATTTCAATTCGAACAGGACTTTTAATAAAACCGTTTTTCACTCACACTTTCAATACTAGCTCCCCCCCCCCCAAAATTGCTCATCGGATTCGGGATAAGCGATAGATGCAAACCATGCCGCCAAGACGAGGAAGGTTGGTAATCTCAAATTGTAACATTTTTTTGCATTTTATTCTAGGTTGTTTTTTTGCATTTTGGTTTGTTTTTTTGGCAATTTTATGGGTTTTGGAATTGTTTGTGTATGTATACAAGTTATTATTTTATCAGTTGGTCAGGCAAGCGGGCTCGGCCCAAAAACCGTCAAAACTCTGAAAAACCCACCGAACATTCCTAAAACCCTCGAACTTCCTCAAAAACACTTCCTCCCAAACATGATCGCCCCTGTGGCTCCTTTGTCCCACACTAGCCAACAGGAACGCAAGATAATATCATGGGAAAGAATCCAAGAAAATAAAATTGTCATTGAGAACATAAATTCAAAACGATAAGACAAAAAAACCCATGTACAAATCCATCCGCAGACTTTAGCAAATGACATTGAAACATTAATTGGCGAAAGTCGAGTATTGAAAACCAACCAAATACAAGATGGAACAACTTTAGAAGTGTTGAGGCGGTGCTGGTTCGTGGTCTCGAGGTATGGTGGGGGTGGTAGCGATAAATATCTCATGCGGGCCGTCAATGATCAAAAAAATGGAAAAAGACCTAATTGTGCATTATTTACGACCCAGAACCAAGCCCCCTGTGGTAGTTACTTGTTGTAAACGGTTCCATCCATGGTTGCCATGATGTGATAGAATCAAAAAACAATTTTTGGGACGATGGTGGATGGTTTTTTATACACCTGCAACAAAGAGTTCCTCTTTATTTTTGAGAAGAAATTATATGGTGAGTTTGTGCTCATGAGGTCCCGAATTATTTGACTTTTCAGACTTTTTGTCGAGGGAGGTGGCTTGCACAAGCAACCTGGTGCACCGTGTAGTCACAGCCTAGGATCACCCATGCCCCAAAAACCCCCACTGCCTTCAATTATCACTCCTCAGTGATAGGGAGGTGTGGCGAGGATACATTTGCATGATTAGGGATGCCACTGGACACTCTCAAACCCGAATAGCACCAGAATTAAATCCGGTGATGTTGGTGGAGGTGCCAGTTCTAGTGCACCAACCATGTGGATTTCATGTGGTGCAGTATGCACTACGCGAGACATCATTTGTGTGGTTCCCACAGATTTTTTTCTATAGATGAGTGCTGGGGAATGTTTTTGGAACTGGAGCCACTGATATTGGTCTTTCAAGGTAAATTTAGTGAATAAATTAAAAATATATATATGTACAAAGTTTAATCACAGGTTGAGATATTATTACTATATATATATGATTACGTCTGTACATACATGTAAAAAAACTAATTTTGTAATTTATTGTAAAATAGCAAGAGCAGGTGGGTGAAGGAAACATCCGGTGTGTTGACATGTAGCTACTGAGGTGGGTGTTTCAAACGTAAGTTTAAGTTTTCAAGTTGTACAAACTTTACATTTAATAAATCATTATTGCACTAGTTATTTATTATATTGTTTCACGTGTATGGTACATGTTTAATATTGTTCTCGCTATACACAGGAGCTGGAGGGTCATTATACTCAGGGAACTGAAGCTACTGGGCAGCCTCGCATGGTTATGCATGTTAGTACAAATCTCTTTACGGAATGATAAGAGGATGAAGAAATGGTAAAAAAGGTTAAAATTCCTCTTGACCCTTATTAAAAAAATCTATGCGTCCTTTCCATTTATGATTAAAGTTTTTATGGTTGGTGTTGTACTGAGATTAAGAATTTTACAAAGCATTGTATGATAAAGAAGTGAGGTTGTATTTAATTGTTCTATCTATTAATCCAAATTTATCATCTATATTGAAATGGGGTAGAGTAATTTGTAGTACCTAAATGTGTTCCCAACACTTGGAAAAATGACGTGTACAAACTATAATGATATATATCTATCACAGTTAACTGAAACAAACCTTAAAAAAGGAAAGTCTCACCTATAATCCATTCGCTTTCTATAGGAAACAGTATTCTCCATCCAACGGGCTCACAAATCACTGCCATGTAGTGAACAAGCATAACCTCCATGTGTCTCAGAACTAAATTTATTAGAACATCATGGACATGTTTGTAGGGTAGGATAAGTAAAAATCAACCCTATCCACCCCCTACGAACCTTCCCTACACTCTTAAATATACTTTTCAAAAGGTTACTTGGTAGTCACAACCTAGGTTGGTACTTTTAGGTTTGTGAGTAAGAAATCTAACGATTGTCATATATAAATATTCTTCACTAAAACCTAGTAGGGTGACCTTGGAAAATTCAAGGATCCTTATTCTCACTCTAATAAAATTAAGAAGAAACACAAGGACCATTGATTCCTGAAGAGTACCCATAACAACAACAAACTACCAGTTTGAAGTTATCCATGTTTCTTACATAGATCAAACATGAGATAAATGTGACGTTTACATGTGTGAGGGATGAATCAAGGCTTGTATTCTATTATATATTATCCACCAAACCCGTAATGGGTTTGAGCGGAGCTATAATTGTAGTGGTCATATTTATACCTTATTTAAATTCTACTTGACAAAATTGGTACAAGGAATTATAAACAGGGTGACAATTATATCTTAATTAAACTTCCAAATCAATTAAAAGCATGAAAAAAATAATTATTCAACTTGAAATGGAATAGTGATAAACATAACCTTTATCATATACAGAGGGGTGGAGGAAACTTAGCTGTTGTTTAGGAAAGATTCTGGATGACGCAGATTGTGACAGGTAGCGGAAAGAAGAGAAGATAAGACTTTAGATTCTAAAAGAAGATTATAAAAGCGAAAAACATGATGTTCAAGACCATACCTGATCGGTAAATGGTCTATGTAGTAGTTTTGACAATCTAATAACAAGGGAATTTACAGGTCTTAGATCATAAGTAGTTGAGCTTCTCAACTTTCTAGTGCTTTTGTGGTTTAGAAATGTGTGATCATTGTGTGTCTTTTTTCACACAAAATCGAGGATGACCTGTTAATGATCAACAGAAGTAGAAACTCCTAATAACTAGATTCCTATTATTAGCCTAAATAAGAAGAATTAAAATTTAATAATGTAATTATTCTTTCTTGAGTAACAAATATTGATTTGTACATTTTTTTTTTGTATAGACCTCTTAAGTCGATTTAATTAAATGATTTGTTATACAGTTTTTTGTAAGATTCTGCCCTACTACAGAGATCCCACATATGCCAGGAATGTTGAGGCTGCTGTTAGATACGCCAGGCATCTGCCAATCCAATCTACGAGGTACAAAGTTTTTAAATTTGTAAATTTTGGAGGTCATTATTTTATAACAATTAAATCTACAATATCAAAATTTGTAGGTATATATAATAGTGAGTTGTGTGAAAATATTTCATTTTTAAAATAATATTTGTATGTAGCTTACCCCTCGTGAGTCTATTGTTGTCCCTGCGACGCCTGTCAACAACAAATCGATAGGGATCATGACATTGCGGTAAGATTGCACATGCATTTTAACTAATTGTACAAGTTTTACAATTTTGAAGGTATTTTAAATTTTGGGTGTTTAAAAACTTGTTGTTATGAATGTGCAGGTTAGGTTGCAGGCATGCTTGGAGGCACCTAGGACCACACGATGAAATCCGTAGTGGCATTCTCCCTCCACTACATCCCCAGGTCGTGGACGTGCTACTTCTAGCAGGGCGGCGAAGAGAGGGAAGATGTTTCATGAGCTAGATTTAAGTCCACTTGGATGTCAATATATGTGGTCATGAGTACATCTATTCACAGTCCATTGTATATATATCTAGCCTTTTACGACCGCATGTGGTCTCCCATATGTACATTATGGCACGTGCTTAGTTCGAGATGTATACATAAATATGAATTCTACATGTACCTATCTATTTTCAGAGCCGTGCGCGTCTGGAGCACACTTTATTTGATCTCTAATATATTATATATATATATATATATATATATATATATATATATATCCATGTGTGTTGGTTAAATAAGGCTATAAATTTGGTTATTTTGGTATTATTGCTAACTCTGAGAAAGTGGGTTTTGATCTTTGTTCGGGTGGATTTAGTGTATTACTTCTAGTTATATATTTTTAGTATCTTTCTGATATTATTTGTGGTATATTTCGTGCCATGGGCATCTTTGAATTTTATTTTTCAAACTAAAACAATATTGTTAGCTCCTATATCAAGCCAACTTAAGTATTAGTAACTAGAGATGTGCTATGTATAACGTGCATTGATTCTTGAGGTACCAATTTACATGAAGAAAAAGTAATGAAATGGCGGACTTAGAATTTGGGAGTGAGAAAGATGGATATTTTTTGTAGGTTGATTACTTTTTATTTTTCTCATTATTTTTCTCTAGTTTTTTATTTGTTTACATGTCACTTCTAAAAATATGAATTATTATATTGATTCCATAACTTCCACACCTTATTTATAATATTGGATGCTCAATGAACCAATTATATATTACTATGTTAACAAAAAAGTGGTATCGAATCAATATGCTATCGAAGGTGAAACGGTCCCATGGGAACCTGTTGGTTATATTTGGTGAGGAATCAAGGGCCATCTTTATGAGGATACCCATGTCTTCAACAATATTTCTCCATTGCGTGAATTCCATAGCAGTTTCAATCTCCCACTTGGCGTAGGAAAAGGTGAAAGAGACAAATCTTGCAGAGACATATGTGGGATAACAGGAAAGGGAAATTTCATTGTATTAATCAATACAACAACTACTTGAATTGAAATATAAATAACATGAAATGAGGTTGTAGTTGTCCAACCTAAGAATGATGTTGCAAATATTACAGTGCATGCAACATAAGTGCGTGGACGAAGAAAACTCAATATAGTTGGACATTGTACACCCCCTAATTCTAAATCTTCTACTTATTTTCCACATACAAAAATATTTATTAAATTATGGGAGCACAGAACCCCTACTTTACTATTTTTAATAAAATAGTGCTCTTCTTTTGTACTTGTTGCAACTATCCAATTATTGTTAAATCTACAACATTAACTTAGGTTTTTCCATGGTTAACGCCTCTTTATCTCGAATGAATTATTTGTATTATTATGCAAGGAAAATGCCATGTCAGAAATGATGGGAGGATTCTCATATGATTTCCAGGGAAATCCCATGCCTTCACACTACCCCATACCAACCCCTACCATAGACCTGCCACACTCCACTTCCCGAGCCATTATTTTCCTCTTCCATTTCAAACCACACACCAAACTGTACACAATTACTTCCCCCATTAAATTAATTTTAATTTTATTAATCTATTATTTGTAATCTTAGTTTTTTATAATATCCATGGTTGAAAATGATATATCATTATTTGAGGGGGTGAAAGTTCCAGGGCATTATAGACTATAAGACCTTATCAAAGAGTAAGAGGAAAATTCTTGGGTAAGTGTTTTAGATGCAATAAATATGTAACTCATAGGTCTTATGAATGCCCTGAAAATTCATCAACTAGAAAAGTAAGAGGTTTTCATGTGACTTAAGGTGAAGAGGGACGAATAAATGGAAGAGTCAGAGGTTCATTCGGGCGTAGTCCCTTAAGAGCCCTGAGATCAAAATATCGTTCAAATTCGACGGGTGACTACTCGGACTCCGTGCCACCTAGAGAGGCCTCGTCTGATCCGGCACCTCCGCATACGGACCCTCTACAATAGCCTCTCTCATTTTTTTGTTTCTGATTTCAGTGCTCTCGCTGTCCTAATGTTTGCAAACGCGCAGAATAGTGCAGTTGGAGCCAGTGTAAGGTTGTCAAACGCTGTATTTTGCAAAGGGTGGGCCGTGGCACCAAACCGCCTGTGCCGGCACATCCGGGTGGCCAGGTGAATGCTAGAGGAGGTGGTGTTTCAGTGCGGGAAAGGGTCGTTGCTTCCGGGCTACTTCATTCAGGCTTAGTCCCTTAAGAGCCTTGAGACCAAAAATATTGTTCAAATTCGACGGGTGACTACTCGGACTCCGTGGCACCTAGAGATGCCTCGTATGATCCGGCACCTCGGCATACGGACCCTCTACAATAGCCTCTCTCATTTTTTTCCTTCTCAATTCGGTGCTCTCGTTGTCCTAATGTTTTCAAACGCGCGAAATAGTGCAGTTGGAGCCAGTGTAAGGTTGTCAAATGCTGTATTTTGCAAACGGTGGGCCGTGGCACCGAACCGCCTACGCCGGCATGTCCAGGTGGCCAAGTGAACGCTAGAGGAGGCGGTGTTTTGGTGCGCGAAAGGGTCGTTGCTTCCGGGCTACTTCGTTCGGGCTTAGTCCCTTAAGAGCCCTGAGACCAAAATATCGTTCAAATTCGACGGGTGACTACTCGGACTCCGTGGCACCTAGAGAGGCCTCGTCTGATCTGACACCTAGGCATACGGACCCTATACAATAGCCTCTCTCATTTTTTTCCTTCTCATTTCGGTGCTCTCGCTGTCCTAATGTTTGTAAACGCGCGAAATAGTGCAGTTGGAGCCAGTGTAAGGTTGCCAAATGCTGTATTTTGCAAACGGTGGGCCGTGGCACCGAACCGCCTGCGCCGGCACGTCTGGGTGGCCAGGTGAACGCTACAGGAGGTGGTGTTTCGGTGCGCGAAAGGGTCGTTGCTTCCGGGCTACTTCGTTCGGGCTTAGTCCCTTAAGAGCCTTGAGACCAAAATATCGTTCAAATTCGACGGGTGACTACTCGGACTCCATGGCAGCTAGAGAGGCCTCGTCTGATCCGACACCTCGGCATACAAACCCTCTACAATAGCCTCTCTCATTTTTTTCCTTCTCATTTCGGTGCTCTCGCTGTCCTAATGTTTGCAAACGCGTGAAATAGTGCAGTTGGAGCCAGTGTAAGGTTGCCAAACGCTGTATTTTGCAAACGGTGGGCCGTGGCACCGAACCGCCTACACCGACACATCTGGGTGGCTAGGTGAACACTAGAGGAGGCGGTGTTTCGGTGCGCGAAAGGGTCGTTGCTTCCAGGCTACTTCGTTCGAGCTTAGTCCCTTAAGAGCCCTGAGACCAAAATATCGTTCAAATTCGACGGGTGACTACTCGGACTCCGTGGCACCTAGAGAGGCCTCGTCTGATCCGACACCTCGGCATACGAACCCTCTACAATAGCCTCTCTCATTTTTTTCCTTCTCATTTCGGTGCTCTCGCTGTCCTAATGTTTGCAAACGCGCGAAATAGTGCAGTTGGAGCCAGTGTAAGGTTGTCAAACGCTGTATTTTGCAAACGGTGGGCCGTGGCACCGAACCGCCTGCGCTGGCACATCCGGGTGGCCAAGTGAATGCTAGAGGAGGCGGTGTTTCGGTGCACGAAAGGGTCGTTGCTTCCGGGCTACTTCAGACAGTAAGGTCAGACAGTAAAAATCACATGGTAATTCAGACGTTGGGATGTGTGTAAATATGTTTTATAAAGCGCAAGCGCGCTTTATAAACTGCGAGCGCGCTTTATAAATCACGAACGCGCTTTATAAACCGCGAGCGCGCTTTATAAACCGCGTTCGTGGTATTTTTACAAAAAACCGCGATCGCGGAGCTATTTGCCGAACCTTAGCCTCGGAAAATCTTTGTTTTTCCCCAACCAAAGCTATGGAAGGTCATTATGAAGTGCAAAAGATCAAAAAACCTCAAATCTACTCTTCCAAAGACTTGAACCATGCTAAAAAACTGAAAACATTTCACAAAAATGGTGCCATCACGTAGGGTAGACTCTTATCTTTGTAAAAATATTGTTTTTAAAGTGAATAGAATAAGATAAATATCATTTTATAATTTATTACTAACAATAGGTCCTTAAGACATTTTTTCCCGTGAATGTTCATGTCTACGTTTAAGACTGTAACTTTTTTTTCGCTTATCAAAATATGATAAAAATTATACCATCCCAAGTGTGGACAAATTCTATGCACCTTAAAAAAAAAAAAATTTGATTTCGATATTTTTTGATATAGTTATGGCGGGCAAACAGAAAGTGCTCCATTTTCTAAATATTTTCAGACCACTTTCACGGAAAAAATCATTAAAAAAAAAATATTGCTAAAAAAAATACAAAATAAAATCCATCCCAAGATAGACAACTACATCTAACTTTTTACCAAAGGAAAAAAAAAATAACAAGATTTGGTCATCCAAAATGCGGGCAAATGGACTACAATCTTATAAGTTTTTTCGAAAAAAAAAATTAAGTCATATAATTTTAAGTTTTTAATATAGCTAAACTTGTCCGTTTTTTACAAAAATTAGTATTTTAGAAACTACATTCCGAATGCTACGATTCATATTTATATAAATTTTTCTAATTTAGAGTGCATGTATAGCTAATAATCCCTACAAGTTGAGATTTCACTGTTTTTTGCAATATGACGTCCACGGATGACCCTATATTTGTCCATCAACTTCCTGCACTTACCCTCCGTTGATAGTATCCTTGTATGGAGCTATTCTGGTGAAACCTAGTGTCAGTTGTTTTTGAGTTTTGTGATCGAGTAGTGGATTCAGACCACAGTGCACACCAAACTTCTTTAGCATTGTACGAGTTTTTTGAGCTGAGCTTCTTAGGATGCCTTGGAGCAGGTTTTTACTCTCTTTACTTTGTTGTTATTGGTTTTGGGTACCTTACGGTGTCCCCTTTTTCCCAGTTATTGTACATGAGTACCTCATCAGGCCTAGTTACCGGGACTCATACTGTGGACATGCCACTTCTATTTTTGCCCCTAGCTTCACTTGAGGGGGGGTGTTAGATTAGGTATTTACATTAGCTCATGTTCACCTAGGTACTTTATTTACCTTTATTGTATTTATCCTCACCCACTTGTGTGTATGGATATTTCTTTTATCTTATTTAGATATTAGGAGATATTATCTAGTTGTTAGGTATAGTTCTTTCCTTGATCTATGGTATTGACTAGATCCTTGATGTCTAGTTCTCTCCTAAATCTATGATCTTGACTAGCTCTTTGATGACTAGTTATTTCCTTAATTCATGACTTGATCTACGACCTTGACTAGTTCTTAGATTGTTATTCTTTGCCTATTTAAGCAAGGCCCATTCTCAATGCATTGCATTGAGTTCCATAATAATATATGATATTGTTGCTCATTTGTTTGCAAAGGTTTTATGTAAAGTTATTATGGCGACTTACTTTCATCTTATTGATCGTGGGGTTTGATTAGCATCTGTGTTCTTGGCTTGGTATGATTTTTTTATCATTCCTTTCAAAATAACATATAGATAAGATTGATGGATTGTCAAAATATATATCAATAATTTTTTTTTGTAAAAAAAATCAAAAAATACATAAATCTACTAAAAATAAACTATCTTACAACTAATGAATACTTAATAGACATTTCAAAATTTCCACAACTATATTAATAATACTAATTAAATGTATTTTAATAATAATTATAAATTTATATAACTTTAGAACCGTAATTATTACAGGCTTGTAATTTATAAATGACTAGTTATGCTCAAATATGTTTTAATATTTCCATCAGACACTATTATTTATAGTACAAGTTCATGATCACATGAAATCAATAGTTGTTTTACTTAATTCATATACATGATTGTAATGAACCACATGTGATATAAGTGTTGTAGAAAGATTTTTTAGACTTGCATGTTGAGAAAAAGATGGGATATTCATGACCATGCATTGGTGGAATCCACATTGCATAGATCAAAGTGAAATAAATATTAGCCACCTATTAAAATTAAATCCAATGGTGATAAATTAAATACCCTTACACCATTAATAGATTTCCCACCTCAACTTTGTTATAATCATATAATCTTATCAAAACACATGTAATTTTTTATTTTTTGAAAGAAATAATAGCTGTATCTACTTGATAGCTATTGGTATTGTACCTTGAATGATTTCACCCTATATTTCCATATCAACGACCATGCATATGAGTTTTCTTGTGAAGGCCTTGGCTTCGGATCTGCGTTTGAGTGACTCAAACATATATCCTAGTACGGTGTTCTTAGGTTAGGAGAGGAAAATATAGTATAATTCGAATGAGATGATGCTAATTGTAATGGATGCCCCACCCGGTTCACCCAATTGGTCAAACTCCAGTGCATTCAAGACAATCCATCATTACACCGAAGGCGTTCCCCCTATGGGAAAGGCCCTTGTGGATGTTTCTCCAACTATGTAAAATTTGACAGCCGTTTAGACGTTTTGGACGTTTTCATTTTTTGGGTTATTTTTTACGGTTGTATTTTTGCATGTAATGGTTTTTGCGAGGTTTCAGTCGCCCGATCTGTAAACCTAACCGGGAATACGGTAAAATGGTGTATATGGATGCAGACATACAAGTGTTTGACAACATTGATAACCTATTCCACATGCCAGATGGATATTTATATGCTATTATGGATTGCTTCTGTGAAAAGACGTGGAGCCACACGCCGCAATACAACATCGGATACTGCCAGCAGTTCCCTGACAAGGTCTGTTGGCCTGCAAAAATGGAGAAGCAGCGACCTACACTGTATTTTAACGCTGGAATGTTTGTGTTTGAGCCAAGTAAATTGACCTTTGACAGCATGATGGAAACTCTCATGTCTACCGCTCCAACACCCTTTGCAGAGCAGGTAAAGTCTATTTGCTTTTGCTTTGTTTATGAATGAAAAGTAGTTTTTTTTTTCCATTATGTGGTAAGTCGGTATAAACCACAACGAGTCAATGTTTTCGCAGGATTTTTTGAACATGTATTTCTAGAAGATGTACATACCCATCTCGTTGGTGTACAATCTGGTTTTTGCCATGTTGTGGTGTCACCCTGAGAACGTAGACGTTGAAAGAGTTAAAGTCACGCATTATTGTGCAGCTGTAAGTTTTTTTTTTGCTTCTGCTTGCCAAATATTTTATTGTTGTGTAGTTAACAACATTTTACAAATGGATGTGAAGGGTCAAAACCGTGGAAATTTACTGGCAAGGAGCCCAACATGCAGAGGGAAGATATACAGAAATTGGTGAAGAAATGGTGGGAGATATACAACAATGAATCCGTGGATTTCAAATCAAATGATACAAGGGCGGAGACAGAGAGCAGATCTGAGCTACAACACATAACTGATAAGGCATTGCATGGTGCAATGCATAGGCCAGTCCACGTGTTGCGTGCTCCACCCGTAGCTTGATCAGACATAACTTATAATGTAAAGTAGGATACATAGCCTATATATATTGTAATTTCCTTTACATAGACTACGTGTCATCATCTTTGGAAGGAAAACAAAACCTTTATAATATATATGGTGATTAATTTTTCATGCATACAGAACAATTTTACATTTTTTTTTAATCTATGTGCAAATCCACAATTTTCTTTAGTTCTATTCTTTCAAAGGAAAAATAGGACCTGTGTGGAAACAATTTCAATTATGTTACTGTGAAACCCTGACAAACTCAAAAAATAAAAGTTGTTCCAAAATATGTCTCGCAATGTTTTGTAACAATAAAAAATTTAGAGCATCTGCTGTTGGTTTTATTTTTTATTTTTATTCTACCGAATCACTGTAGACACTTAGAGCCTGAAAAATAATAAAGCCCTAATAAATACATGTATAATGAGACTTATAAATAAATTTCTGGTATGAAAAAATTGCAATTTACAGCAACCCTCTAAATTGCTGAACAACAGATTGTTGAACGGTGTTTAAGACATTTTTTTCCATTTAAATTGCCAGTTGTCAATGAGTAAGATTTTCGTTTTGTTAAGTAGAGTTTATGGGTGGGTTTTATAGATTCTCTTGAAGGGAAGAGGGTAGCTAATGAGATTGATCTGAGAGAGCGACATGGGGTTTGAGCATTGAGCATATTTGAAGCACCCACAACATGCTTTAGCACAAAGGTGTGCTCCATTCCTGTTTTAGGCTGAATTTGTTCTTCTTTTTTAGTTCTATGGACAGAAATTGGGAATATGGGCACTTACTAATTTGTACCCTTGAATTTTTTCTCCTACTCTATAGGTCTATGCATTGAAATTGGGAATATGGACACTACGTAATTTGTACCCTTGAAAATCTTCTCCTATTTTTAAGGTCTATAGACTGAAAATAGAAATATATAAGCACTCACTAAATTGTACACACTCACAATACTCAGAAAATATGCAGAAACAAAATTGTACCCTTCAGTAATAATAAGAATCTATAGAGTTTTAGGATTGGGATCAAAACAGCCAGTTACTAATTTGTACCAGGGTGGAAGTTTCTGGATACAACCACCTGATACTAATTTGTACCTTTACAGAGCCCTTTGACAAGCTCTTTATGAGAAAAGATAATAGTAATCTCTTGAGCTCAAGAATTGGAATTAAGATAAACTTTACAGTAGAAATTAATAGGATCGAAGATGGACTTATTGAATCCAATAGCTTGCATAATGCATAACGTTTCACAAGAAATAACACCTAACCAATTGGCAAACGATAGTTTAGAATGCAGTAAACCCGGACAACTAAGATAGCCTACCTGTAAATACAAACAAAATAGAGATTAAAACAGGTCCACTTAAAAGAATAGAGAACTATCTGCTCAACAAGTTTGATTAAGATGTCATTGCAGTCATTGAGACCAAATATCTTTTAGGCATGCATTTTGTCGAATAGTTCACATGCTTCCATTTCTTACTGTGCCCTTGGATTCGGCAAGAACGCCATTGGAGGACAAAATGGTAGATTTTATGTGTTCTGTTTGTTTATGGTGATTGAAGGTTGGGGAGATCACCAATGGATTGGAATGAATTCCTTGTTTATACAAGCAAGGTAAATTTCTATAAGTGATTATGGGGTAAGGCTTATGTCAATGATTCGAAACTTTCAAGTTGAGAAATTGAACTTCAGGAAAAATTATAAAGTCTCTCTATTTCCCATACCGTTCATGAAAATCTAAATTCAAGACTAATACTAAATTATTAAAGAAGAGGATTTAGACTTGGCATTGCAACCGGTTCTTGATCACATGAAGTGGCATTGTCACAACACTTGCTAGAGCTCCAACTACCCCGCCTGCAGTGATGTGAGCAAGTAGGTGCTCTTCACTTGCGTTTTCTGGAGAAAATTTGGTGAGGACTTTCTTGGCAGCTTCATAAGTTGCAAAATGAACAGCAGTGAAAGGGGCATTCATTACCACATAATCTGCATGCTTATCCAACCTGTATTGTAATTTTACTTCATATATTTTAATAATGAATGATCTGAATGATATCTCTTCCGTGGATCTAAGATACTCCCATATACTATTGAATTCTTTCTTTTGATTCTCACCAAATTGGATTTAGAAGCATCTCTCTGTGATTTTCTTATGGGTATTGCCTTTGACCAGTCTTCCCCTTTTATCCTTGAAGATTTTACAACAATCTACATTTGATGTGCTAACATGATGGGCATTTTGGTTCCCACCCACAATTTCACTACTTCCTTCTAAATCTCATAATGTGGCATAGGAGCCGGTATACAACAACAATTGTTATGAAACATAACATTGAATCTGGAATCCCTCCAACAATCAGGGACAACCACTAACATTTTCTATGACACATCAATGTTACCACCAACATTACCTTTATTTGTTATTGTCAAATTTGATAGATACAACGGCCCATGTTGGGATCCCTCCAACCCGTTACATATTTGGATACCCCTATTTCATGAGGGAATCAAAGATAATTGCCAAATAAAATGGCATGATGATTAACTATCCACAAGTCCCAGGGACTTACTTTGCATAGAGCAACTATCAACATTGGAACCACTGAAAGGCAAGGTTTGACATTCACAAATTTCTCCATAGTTCCTTCACTTTTAAATATGTGTATTTCACCTCCTTTTTCATTCAAAAGGTACTCAAAAATGGCACACATACCAACACTCGGAGCAAGAAGAAAGGAGGAGTCAAGACTACTATCCCTCGACCAAAACAACCCGTCATAAATACTACCCTCTACTTTGATAGCACCTCCAGTACTACTTTAGTCAACACTTATTGTATCCAAAGAGGCAATTCCATTCAAGGGGTATCAAATGTCTTCATGTTTAGTGGAAATAAAATTGGCCACAAAATGCTACCATTCATGATATAAATTCTCTAAATGTACAAAGGTCTTCATGTATTCATGTTTAGTTCATATATCGTGATATAAGATTTGCAACTACATATCTACGATTTTGTAACAAATTTAAATGTATACACAGAACATTTCAATGTAATGTTTCATATATAATCCAACACTTCCACTATCAATCACACCCCTTATCAACATGTTATCGACAGTATAAAAATGGATTTTTCAACAGCCAACCAAACAAACAATCGATGTAACCATTGTCTCAAACACGTTGCAACACAAACACAATTTCCCCCAAATAATTACAAACCACATTAACTACAAAAGTAATTAACTATCACTCATGATATAAGATTTGCAAATGTATATGTACGAATTTGTAACAAATTTGAAATGTAGAGATAGAACCTTTAAATGTAAGGCTTCATCTATATTCCTACACTTACAAAATCAATCACACCCCTTATAAACATCAACTACAAAAGTAATAATTATCCCTCTAAATCAAATAACATATGTTGTTCGGCGTTCACATTGCATTTTACACATGCAATTGCTAGTTTATACTATGTATGAAAATTATTGTCAATTGTTTGAAGTAACTTTTTAAATTTCATAACCATGTGTAAGGCCACGAATATATTAATAATTTGATCTAGCTCCATTTTAATTCTTTTATCTATTATTTCTTTGTCTATTACTAACATTAGGCTCTTGTACTAGTTAGCTCAAAGCATCTTTTTAATCAGTCATGCTTTTGAGTTTTAATTGATTTTTATACAATTAAAGTCTAAAATTTGTTGTGAGAAATAAAGTTCATGAATTTATATTAATCTTTCATCCCTTTCATATTAAAATATATATATAGAAATGCAGTCACGAATTTGTTCAAATGATATACTAAAATTATAAATTTCCATTTATTCATAAATGAAGTAATTTAAATAAATTAAAAGACCTAAACTACTTCACATAATTACAATTCAATATAAATATTAAGAAATAAAGATTTAGAAATTGGAATAAAAACTCTTACCTAACCATAGCAACATGAAAAAACTTCTCTTCCAAAAGACACAATTTGCGTTGAAAATCAGTGTTTATAATTTAAATGAAATTAATTTGATATAAGTTTATGAATTTAATGATGATTTTATTATTCTTTTAAAACTCCAAGTTAAAAAAAAGGATATATCCTTAAAACTAGTTTTTTATTTACAATAGCTATTTATTTAAAATTGCAAGTTATAAAAAGACTTATTAATTTAAATATATATTTTATGTTTGTAAGAGATTTTTTTTAATTATTTATTTTTTATTTTTTTAATATATAGTAAAGAAAAATATTCACATTTAATAAGAAAATCATATTTATGTCTTCCAAATGTAGACAATCCAAATAAAGAATTATCTAAATGAATTTCAAATTGGTTGTTAATAGTAAAATTTCTACATTTTTGTAAAAGACAATTTCACAATTAATTATTGTGGCAATTAAATTGTAGCTTCCACCTACAATATTTATGTGGTAACGACAACTGTAGAAATAAATTGTTGAAATTGCCATAATATATCTTGGCATAATATTTTAAAGTTGATAAATGATGATAATATCTTGGAGGAAGTGCAATGATGACACCCAATTTTCTCATGCTTTGTATTGATATAAGTATTTTCATTTTTTGGGAAAGAACAATCACCATGCTTATTTGCTTTTAAACTTTCAGTCTGGTTCGAGGTGCTCCATTTTAGTTCTTTCTAAAGGAAGACATGGTTTTTGGCTTAGGATGAGAGGTGAAAGGATCAAAATCGAGCTTTCTTCATACCTCCACCTCAAAATGATTGTTCTCTATATAAAATGTTGTGCACAGGAGGGTTCACCAAGTTCACCCGACGATTAAAAGGTAATGATCCTTAGCTCTCTGTGGATTTTTGAAACACATGGATTGAAGAGGGTTTTTATTTGAGGGGGGTTGAAATAAGGGTCTCTGAGGATTCGATTTCTCAGGTTACTAGTTTAAAAATGGAGGGCTTGAAAATTTTAAAGACAAAACTAGGAAGATACATGAATTAGCTACCTTTTTCGGTCCTGGTAAATGTACTGTATTGATGATGATGAAATTGTTCACACTTGTCTTCCTTAAGAATGGGCATATGTTTTCCTTGTGGCGACGAAGTATTTAACCTCGGAGGGAAAATTGAGGAAGATATTCTCTTATCACATTTCTATCCTAAATTACCTTTGAAGAGATAAAAAAGAGTCGTTCCTTTTTCCTTTTTAGGTCTCTAATTTCCTCCATAACTGACTTTAAGAATAAGAAAATTGACATCCTCCTTCATCAAGAGCTGATTCTTTTACTTTTTCATAATGGTAAACCTGTTATCCCTACTCAACTGGAGGCTACCAGGGATAATGAGTTGGATAATAAAACATTGACAACTACCATAAAATGACTTAAGAAAGAGAGTGGGAAAGGCAATTTGGAAGGCATTGCTGATGTCCTATGTAACTTGAAAAAAGGGGTTTACAAAAGGGGTGAGGTTTTTGGTAGCGTAAAGAGAGAGAGGGATTTGGTCGACTGGGAAGAAAGGTTAATTCGTGCTGAGTCAACTACTGACACTATCTCCATTGTTAACAAGAATTTGGTTCAGGAGGTTAGAGAGTGTCATCACAAAATTGATGTCCAAAATAAGTGGATCAGGGATATGCATATTGAGTTTTCTATGTAAGAGAAAAGGATATCTATCCTATAGAATCAAATGGCCAAGGTTTAGGGAAGTAAGTAGAAGATGAGACTCATTCTTAGTAGCTCTGATAGTGAATATTCCATGGACACCAAGATCAAGGAAAGAGTTCATAAAATTATTAAGAGGGTAATCATAAAGGTTGTTGGGTTGAAGGATAGCAAGAAAAGTATTAGAACTTGCAGAAAGGATAAAGCAAACTAATGGTGGGCCTTTGGCTAAACTTTTTGTATTTTTCTATATTTTTCTTGTTTCCTACTTATACTTTTGTAATAGTCCTCTATTATCTCTATTTTAAATAAAACTGGTATGGATAATATTTCATACTATTGGTAGTTTGGTTTTGTTTAGGGGCGGCCCTCCTATCAAGATTATTTTGAATTTTTATGTTGGGATTCCTCTTTCTTTTATGGTTGATTTGGTTGACCTGGATTCATTTTTTGTAAAGGATTTTCATAGATCTTACAACTCTCTCTTCTACTTCTTCAAATTCCAGAGACATTTTTACGATGGCTCTGCAACTTAGTAGCAACGGAAAATTACAAGAAGAGTTACGAGATCTTGTGTACTAGGGGAATATTTAGGGTTATACATATTATTTTGGCATAAAAGAATAAAAAATATACAAAATTATTTCCAAAGTTTATGTTAGATTCGTTTCTTTCTCGTCTGATGTGATCATTTTTCAATGTGTGATATTCTAAAGTATCCTGATAGATGCATGAAAGATTTGACTCAGGCTATAGATTGATCAGGGACATAATATACTGTACGGAAAAACAAAATTATCGAGACTATGGATTTTTATGTTTTATTAGGATGCACCAAATAGTGATGTTATCGACAGTTAGATGTATGTTGACAATTTTCATGATGTGGATTTTATACTGACATGTTATGTTTTCGGGATGTTGGAATATAATTGTAATCTCAATGTGATGTTAGGTTTAGATTTTGGACATATTGATGGATAATAGAATTGTTAACACCTTGAATGATGAATATGGAGTGTATATATATTATATATATATTATATATATGATTTCTCGATGTTTTAATACAAGCCAAAAGGCCAGGAGAGGTAATTTGTTATGTGCAAGAAACACCTTATCACATACATCGAAGGAAATAGAGACCGACCACGGAAGGATGTTGAGCTGATGTTGAGCAATGAGTGCCAAATTTGAAAAATCTTGTAATGTTGTTTAGTGTGTGTTTTGCATGTCTTGTTTGGAACTTTAAACCGTGGAGTTAATCTCACATATGTGGCCATGGGGTGAATTGTATCCCTTTCCTTTAATTTTTGCATGTCTTTATTTATGATTTTTGTATTTAAAATTTGGAAAATTTTGTCACTTTATTAGCATGTGTAAATGTGTTTTTATTAGACTCAACCCTTCTTTTTTAGTTTAAACCAAATTAGAGATGTGAATAATAGTTATGATGAGATCTTGTAGTCCTTGTGTAAATCACTAATTTATGTTGATTTGGGAGTTTTTACTCCACCCCAAGTTCAAAATTTAGATTTTGACTTGGGACCACTTTTTGGAGCCTTGTGGGACAAGCAAGAATTGTCCCCATGCCTCTTAATTTGACCCAACAACATTACCTATGGGTTGGGAAACTTAATTTTAAATTCTTTGTCCATTTTTTAGTGTAAAAGAAAGAAAATCATTGCACTTTCTTTCTACCCCCAATTTATTATGTCCCTTGAAAACATGTTGTGCAAGTTTGAGCCATGTGGGTTGTTATAGTCCTTGCTTGTGTATTGATGTTTTTTTGGTCTTGGTGTGTTTGACTTGAGTGCGGGTATGGAGAATGATGAAGTGACATCCTACATAGAGCCACCTTATCATCCTCACATCTCTATTTTTATTTATGTGTGATTTTTAGTTGGAATGAAGGTTACTTGCTCATTTTGCTTCTTGTGCAATTTTAGATTTTGGAACTTTTGGAATGCTTGGAAATTTCTTGGCTTGGATTTAAAGAGTCTCGTGAAGGTTTTTCTTAGAATCATGATGGAGAGGTAAGCTCTCCACCCTATTTATTATTATGTTATTTTGTTTGTTGTAAGCAATGTTGTGCTTGTTTAAAAGTGCATTTTGTCTTGTGACGGTGTTTGTGTGGGTTGGTTGAATAGTTGGTATTAGCTGGGTGTGTTGAGAAGAGGTTTATGGGACCATTAGGGAAGAAAAATGAGAGTTTATGTGAAACATGCAAATTGGTGGGAGTTTGAATGAGAGTTTTACCAATGGGGAGAGAAAAGGAATTCATGAATTTGTTGCATGCTTGCAAGGGAGAGATAATGATTTTGGGCGATTATTTTGTGCACTTGGAGGCTTAGGGTAAGACTCTCCACTTCACTTGGGAGGCATAAGGAGGTGGTATCCCATAACCCTTTCTCTATTTGGTTTGATCCTCGAACCTTTGTGTTGTTGTGAATTTGTAATCTTATTGGATTATGTTGATCATGGTTGAGTTGAATGTCTTGTACGTGTGTTATTGTTGAGAAGCCATCTTTGTCCATAGTTGTCATTGTTGCTCAATGCTCCTCATGGTTCCTTAGTAGGGGCTTCGGGGGCCATTAAGGGGATGACTTCTCCCCTTAATAGATTTATGGTTGGGCGGAGAGCATTGCCTACTCTCCCTTCTTTGTTTTGTGGTTCCTTTGTGAAGTTCGAAGGAAGCCAAAGTTGGAGCTACCTTTGTGAGAGAGGACATACATTATTGAAGACTTGAAAGTTGGCCTCATGTTGATATACCTTTTGTTGTATAATATTCAAATTTATACTTCCCACTTGGAGTGGATGTATTGTAAAATTGTAAGCTTGTGATAAAGTTATATATATTATTTGGAAATCATTTTATCTTTGTAAACTCTTTTATGAGTGTGGATTGAGAAAATTCAAAATTTCAAATGGGATTAGTCTTGGTGAAAATAAATTATCTAGATTTGTACATTGCCTTGGTGAAAGGAAGATTTGGATATAGTTCAAATGGATATGCATTTATCTTTATTTTAAGTAAATTTCAACTATTTTTCCAAATGTGACATGCTTTCATTTTCTAAAAATATTGTGAATGCTTGTTAAAATTTATTGTTGAAAGAAACAAGTTTTGTGTTGGTTTCACTTACATCTTATGGAAGAAATGAAATAGTTACATTTTGTAGCATGTTAGGCAAAATAGAGTAAATAGATGGAAATTGTAACTATAGAGTATTAATCTCCTACTTTACTAGTTGATGGTAATAGTAGAATGAAAATCATTAGTTGGATGGAAGGTCTTCACCTATTATCAGTTTCTTTTACAAATTGTGTAAAAGCAAGCTTCAAAAAGGATTCTTGTCATTGTATCTTACCAATGTTATAAACTTTGTTGGACCCTTTATATATATATATATATATATATATATATATATATATATATATATATAGTTTTAAATGCAACCTTGGTTAAGATTAGCATTCATTATCGAATATATATATTGCAGAGCCTCACTATTTTATGTATCTCCTAATATTGAACAAAAAAAGAGAGAGAAAACTTAGATAAATTTGGCAATCTATACACTATAAATATAGTGATATAATTAATATATTAATATTTCTTACATGTTTAATAATAATAACGAAATTTAAATAATATGAACAATAGACTTAGTTAGATATATTACTGTATTATATTAAACTATATTTATTAATACCTATATATATATATATATATATATATATATATACAAAACTTGATACTAAATAAAGTTTAATAAAAATAACTAAAATTAATATATAAACTAACCTTATGGCTTTGTTTAAATAAAATTTTTCCTTTAAGATTTTAGGGTTAAAACTTTTGAAAGGTCCCTTCATCCACATGGCCCAATGTTGTGCGTCCTACAAAAGTTGTGTGGGGTGGGTGAGGTGATCGCCGATTTGACCCCCCGACCCCATTTGATCTCCTATTAATTGCGTGGGTGGGGGCCGAAATTACTGTGATTTAATCAAAACAAAAATAAACATCAAATTAATTTTTTCTCATGATGCTAGGCAGAAGTGTAATTAAACTCTCTATCTGGTTGCGGCCACATAGTCCTTTTAATCTTTCTTTAAAATTTTATATATATATATATATATATATAGCCTATGTGTATATATATATATATATATATAATCCCCAAAGAAGGGGATACGATATTATAGAAAAAATGGACTTTATATATATTAAGTTAAATTGCATGACCTTCAGAAGGAAACTATGGTTTATGTAAATCTAATTAAATAAGAGGATTAATCGAAATGCAAATATTTTAAAGACTCAACCATAGATCTTTTGGGAGATCAATTATTTTAAGTGTACAATACTCTCAGTGTACAATATTTAACACTGTGTGACACATTGGTTATTAGGCTCCAAGGGTTAACAATCTCCCAGCGTTGGAGACTAGTTCGTCCTTTAACAAAACTTCTCAACCCTCCACTAGTTTCCATGAAGACCAACTATTACTAAACACAACTTCAGTTTGGTTCCCTTGGGTTTACCTGTGTGTGATCATATCTGTGGGTGTTGCGACATTTTATACACCTACATGTTCTCCAACTTCAATATTCATTCTTACGTCTAAAGGTTTGTCCTGATCAAAATATGTGTAACCTTAGCTGTATAAATTTCATTCTAGATTACAAAGAAGAGAACTAAGCAAAATGTATAAGGTTCTACTTTAATTATCACTATGTATAATTGATGTTTAAATCCTGCTTATGCCCCAACTCCTCAGAGTTTAAAGGGTGATTTAGATTCAAGATCATCTCTTTGCTTGCCTATGTGGCAGCAACATCCTTAGCCATCTATGAGTTGACTTGTTGATAATTTTTACACTTGTGAAAAAAATTGGCAACTCAAAACTTCGTCGTTATGTTAGAATAGTCATTGGGGTGAAGTACACCTAAGCTAAGGAAGATCTTTTCAGATGTTATGTTGTTACTGCTGAATTAGTTATAATGATTAAATGAAATATGCAGTTATGTGTGCTGTATTACAAAGCATAAAAAATCACATAGTATGTAATTTCATGACTATCCTCAACAAAAAAACACAAAGAACCAAAGGACAACTGTGTTGTCTTGATGAAGATATGAAAAATTACAGAATTAGGTGAAGTGTTGAGTTTTAGGAAGTAGCAAACAGAAATGCAGATTACAGAAAATCAAAGTTCATTACTGAATGTTGCATAGGTTTTCTATCAACGTTCTTTGCATTCATGATTAAGACATTCAATTATGTTAATGAGTTGTTTCAGTTCATTATACAATCCATACAGAAAAGTTAGAATGCACAAGGAAATACATAACTCATTTTCAGAATTCAATGTTTTATTCGTAAGGAGAGTTTCAAATATTTCCCACACAAGCCATGGGATGTAACTGAAAAGTAAAGTACATACTACTGAAAAGAATAGGTACGCATTCATGAAAGAGAAGGAAAAGGAGTATGAGTGAACTCATCATTTCCTTGGGGGTTTTTGTTCTTCGATTGAAGCATCTTCATTCTCCACCTTTCGTTTCCTCCTTCATCTTCATTGTAGAAGTCACTGTACCTTAAAAGAAGAAAAAGAGAAAACTATCAGTTACGAGCTCAGGGATCAGTTCATATTCCTATACTGTCCTAATTCGTGCATATGAATCTCTTAACAACAAGAGATGTAGTCTACTTGAAGAACAAATGCATATGTGCTTTAATCACTCAGAAAGAAGAAAAAGTAAAGATAAAATAAAAACCATGGACTTAAGAGAGGCCAAAAAGCCTAAGTATTTTTCTAACTATTTTCTTAAGTGTGCAGGTGCAAGTTGCAACCAAGAAGAAATAGATAAGTCATAAGTACATGATGGAAAGAAGGAAGAATGTAACTCATGTTTCAATAACTAACCTACAAATGGGAGAAGTTAGAGTACATATCTAAAATTTAAATCAAAAGAGACTGGAAAATAGAAGTATACTTTTTAGTTTGCAACTAAAGAAGAAATCAGATTTCAAGAAGCTGAAGCTAATTGGAAAAGAAATGGTTACAATGGAAATAGAAATGAAGAGAAGATTCTGGGAAAATTTTGTCAGGGCTTCACCATGAAAAATCAACATTTTAAATTTTCCAACATGCCAAAAATACTACTATCAAGGAAATAAAGAATCTAAGTAAAAGAAATAAGTTACAACATTTCAACAAACCATATGAATCAAGGCTTATTCCTGAAAATGGTATTACATAGATGAAGAACTACTTGTGATTTCCATAAATCTATTTATAAGGTACAAAGACCATCTTAAGTACAAAATATCATAAAAACACTTCTATTACGGTTGATAAATCCATTTTAGTTTTCAGTTACATAATCAACTTCATAGTCTAAAAATATAAATATAGATACAGGTTACAGGGATCAAGACACAATCCATTTTGAAAAAGAAAGAATTAAAATATAGCTATGTCATTTGAATTCATCAAGTAAAGAATCATGATTCAACATGATCAATTACTTCAGGAAAAGATCGAATTCAGAGAAAAGAGATAAGTTGTGCATCAGATCATCATCTTTAGAATCAAAGTAAAAAGCACTTTAACAAGATTGTAGTGAACCAAAGAAGCAAATTTTACAACATAGGTACAACTTTCAGAAATGAAGCAAGTATTAAGTGTACAGACTGCTACAGTAGGTTCCAGAAAAGGCTCAAGGTTTATCTAAGAAGAAATTTGAATCAGAAAAATCATACATATCCAAGTCAAAGGAATATTCCGGTATTTTAGAGATTGCTTTTCATATTAAAATCAGTTTAAAGTTTTAGTTTTGCAATAAAGCAAGTCAACAATGATCAAGTAAGTCATGAAGGAAAGTAAGTTTTCATTTTGCAAAGAATGTCTTCCAAACAGAAGTATAGAAGAGTAATACACTCAATTATTTCCAACTGTTTATTTTTGAGAAATGTTAAATTTCTAGAAATACATGAGAAATTTTGTCATCACATAGGTTAAAAAATGAAAGCTATAGAAGTAACAAACACCTCAGACTCAAATATGCAATGAAGGAGAAGAGAAAGTCAAGGTTACAACAAATGGATCTCAATTCAATCTCAAAGGGTTGAAGATGATCAAAAAATCGTGAAACACAAAACTTTTTAATACCAAGATGGAGCCATGAAAACAAAACGAGCTCATATAAAGTTTTTTAGAGCTACTTATCAGCAAAAAGTATCACAAAGTTTTCAAGTGCATCTTATCAATTGTCGAACTTAGAAATGCAGAGAAAAATCAAAATGTAATTATAGTGAAATATTTCAAAACTTTTACAGATGTTATCTACACAGTTGAATTTCTCTAAAAACTCAAATTTACGAATATCCATGTCTTAAAAAACACATTTTCTGGCTTAATCGTAAAAAACCATTAATGGGTATTAAGAAATCAGAGTGAGAAGCAGGAACTCATCGTTTTTAACTGAACAGTGAAAACTTTCGAGCAACTGAATGATCAAGCAAGAAATCCATACACCCATGAGCAAGTGTCGAACTCGAAAGTCAAGCAAGACCAAGATTTCACAAAACCCACAAATATTTTCAAAAAATATAGTGACATATCCAAGGAAGAAAATGAAAATGGAGGGGTACGTGTGCAAGAGGAAAATTAGCTCACCTATAACCACTCGTGGCGGCCAACATCAAACTATGATTCTCTAAGAAAACTTGAAATCAGATCAGAAGATTTTCAGAAATCTCAAACTCATAAATGAACAAGCCAAAAAAACCTCCAAGCCGAGCTTGAACTCAAACAAATGGTGACCTCATAGATCAGAAAACAAGTGTACATAGTGCAAAAGTCGAGCTTCACAGAACAAAAAATGACAATCTACAAAAATTGTGCCAGGGCTTTGCCGCTCTCTACGAGGAAGCTAAGAAATGACCAAAATGATGGAGCTCGAGCATTTTAAAATCACCCACCTCATCCAGTTTAACCTAACTCATCCAGAGTTAGTAATAAACAATCAACATTCAACAAGGAAAAGGATCAAAGGCCAAAGTTCAAGCTCCACATTCAAAGAAAACAACCATGGTAAGAAGCCACCGACCGAATTAATTACAGGGGTAAAACCCTAACTTCAAGTTTGAGGATCAATGATCATAAATCTAGAAGTACAAAGATTGACGGTTCTACATCAAAGAGCCTAACTCAACCAAAGTTTAGAAAGTATATATGTGGCGAGCCCATAGAAAACCCTAATTAGGGTTGGGTTTAAAATATCACTTACCAACATGCCAAGGGTCGACTCATCGTGAAGAAGGGGCCAGCCCATGTATCAATCAAATAATCATTGCACTTTTTTAAAATTCTGACTATAGTCCAACTCCAAATAATATAAAGTGCCAACCAAATCATGCCAACAATGATCACCAAAAAGGTGAATTTTTAAACTATACATTATCCAATATACAAAGGTCGACAAGTATATACATGTAAGTATTAATCAGAAGGTGGTAAGACTATAGTATGGCATGTGCAATGTCAAATATGGTCAACCTTTTAGTTTACTAAGTCCACAAAGGTGGCCAAACCAAGTAGAGTGCAAAGGTGGTCCCCACTTCAAAGGATTGAAGATGATCTGCAGTATGTCACCCATGTGACCACTTAGACAAGGAATGTCAACATCAGAATCTGAGTATGGAGGTGGTCCCCACCAAATGGATATATGGATGAATATTTTTGTAAATATTGCAAGTATTGCAATTACTTTACTCACAAACATAGGGAGTTTATTTTTGCATGCCTTCACAAGAGAACATAACAGACAAGAAGACAAATTTACATGCTCAAGGAAGGAGACTTGCTCACCAAGCAAGATTTATTATTAGAAAATTATTCACCTTTGTTTTCTTAAAAATAGAATAGTCAACTTCAGTTTGACTGTAATATAACCAAGGCTATTAATGCCTATTTTTAATGGCATGTTCTATTTTTATTCCTTTATCATATTATTAAACAAAGGATTAAAAAAGGATGCATGGGCGAAGTACAAGCCTTAGATTTTTTTTAGGAAGAGGGTGAAAATTATTTTGCTATATATTATGTGCCTTTGCAAAGCACAAAACAGGAGGAATTTTTAGATACATGAGTGTTGAAGCAATTTTCTGCTAGTTTTTCCCTTTGAATGTGAAGTATTTTTTGCCTTTCCAATTATTTGTAGTCTTGTGTATGTTTTCCATTAATCTTGTGAATGTTGAATTCCTTGATTAATCATCTTACCCTGTTGCAAATATCAATAATCTTTGGATGATATTAATGTGTATGTGTAACTTAGCAGTATTGTTGTGATTTTATCCCTCAATACATCAAAGTGTTTACCCTTAATTATCTTCAGAAATTTGTTGGCCTATATATCATGAAGTTCATTCCATATCAATTGTGCATGTACTCAGTCAAACACCTCATACAACTTTTGGTGTATCACCATAATTTTAATTCATTTTTTACAATCATCTTTTACCCTTAAACCCCATAAATCAGTTTAGGATACATCAATAAGGAACCAACCTTGATACTGGAGACTCACTTCAAAATAGGTATACCCACAAACCTAAGGTGTTTCCATTATATCTACGAAAGAGAGAGAGATAAATTTGAAATCTTAGAACACCTGCAGAAATCTCTCTACACGATGCACTTTCAAGATATTATAGTTTTTGTAAAACACGGGGGAACAAAAAATCAGATATGCATGCAAGTTACGACTATCTATAGCAGATCCATAACATATTTACAACAATTACGATAGTTACTCTTGAGAGCAAGTTACAAAAATTTATTCTAAAGATATTAAGATCTTTTGGCGACTCTGTAAAGCTAAATTCAGACCAGTATTCCAGCATGTTCCATGCCTAAAGTGACTACAAGATCATCGGTAAGAGGAATCCCTCTTGAGTTTTTTTCTTTACCTTTGAATTCTGCTAGAAGGAGAAGAGTTGGTAATACTTTACCTTATAATAGACCTGGTTTTGATAACCCTCCTCTTGACATTTCTTTTCCATGATTCAATTTCTCTATTAAAATACCATTTTTTCTCATAGCTAGCCAACAACCTAGAAATATTTTAACCTTTACTAATGGCATCCCATTATTAATCCCAATTTACCATGACATCCCTAATGCTGCCATGAAAATTTTGCCATCATTCACTGGTGAAAATTTATATGACACCTATAGAGCACATTAAAGATGTCGCAGCCTTATGTGCAGTTAATAATATTACTCATGAGGATGTAGCCTTAAGACTTTTAGTTGCATCTCTTAAAGGAAAATCCTTGCAATTGTATAGAAATATAGAGATTTGATGCATAAGAACTTGGGATGACTTAGGTGATAAATTGTTGAAACAATTTCAAGACAATTTAGATCATTTATCTCTTATAGAATAATTGTCTACTATTAAAAGAGCTCCTAACAAATTTATGTCAAGATTCAACATCTGTTTTTCCAGAACTTGTGAAAGAATTTTAGCAAGTGTCAAGCATCAAGTTGATCACGCTTTTCTTTATTATCTTAGGGCACTAAACAATGATATTTAAACTATGATTTAGTCTATGGGAGGAGAGATGCTCCCAACAACCTATGATATCGCCATCCGAGATGAAAATAGTCTTATTCAAGCTAGAAAATTAGCACCAAGACCTTTAATGTATTTTTTGGCATATTTATCCCCTATCCCATAACCTATTACAATCGTAGAACCCATTGTTGCAACCCCATCAGATGATGTATTTAAAGCTTTGCAGACTATGGGGAATAAACTAACTTCAATTGAAAACAGACTTGCATTACCTAGCAGACCTTATTAAGCTCCTTATTAGAAAAACCAACAAAATAGACAGACTTACAAGTAGAATCAAAATTACAGGAAGCCTTATCAGCAAAGGCAATTGGATCCAAACGCTCCTAGTTCATCTAATGTTTTAGTCCCAGTTAATATGGCTACATAAGAGTGGTGTCAACCTTGTAATCAACGTCATTAAGTTGAAAATTGCCCAAACTCTTTTCTAAACATAAGTCTTGTTGCACAACCTCAATTTGAGACATTATTCATGCCTCAAATGGAGGGTGGGAAGTAAGATACTCAGGATCAGAAATCACATGAATAGAATTTAGTCAGTTTCAGTAAGGATGATTTAATTGCAGTTAACACTAGAGCTCAAGAAAAGGATGCTGAAGGTCAAAAACAACAAAATAGGCTTGTTCTTCCTACTGTCACTGATAAGACAACATCTACAGCCCCAAAACTATCTAACAGTCCTACTGTTTCTAAAAAAATAGCAAGTATTTCAGCTAATAAACGACAGAAAAAATAGCTACATCCTGATCCAAGAAGATAATTTATACCTCATATATCTAAAGCTGCTGAAGGAGAATTAGTCTTTACTAAGGCCTATGCTAAAACAGTTGAATCTATCTCTAGAACTGTTTCTTCTTTTAACATTGTTGATGTAATGAAAAATCATAATGTTAACATCTCAACCTGAGATGTTGTAAGTATTCCAGGGCAATAAGATTTACTTTCTCCTGAACTAGGTAAGTTGCAGATTTCTTCAAAAACAACAGAAAAGGAAGTTCAGAAAGCAGTTATGGTCCTTGGAAGGTTTGAACAAGACCGCTTAAAAGAAGTTAAATGGATGGTTCAGAAAGTCTTAAACACTCATGATATAAAGAAGACACCACCATTTTATTTATCACTTATTATTAGAGAACATCTAGTTCATAACTGCATGGTAGATAGCGATGCAAGTATCATAGCTATGCCAAAAGCAATTGCAGAAAAATTGGGTTTGTAGTATGAGCCTACAGAAAAGAGTGTTTTAGAGCTTGATGGGACTGTAACTAATACAGTTGGTGTAATGATAAATTTAGAGGTAACGTTACATGCTTTCCCAAATGTTTCTATTCTGTAAAATGTTACTGTTGTAGATTTACCTCCATATTTTGCATTATGCTTATATAGAGATTTCACAACAAAGATAGGAGGTTATCTCTCTTAAGATTGGTCATTATTATTTTTCACTACTCATTATGGCACCAAATTTACTATCAATTCAGAACCATTGGCCAAATTTCACATTGAGCCTCACTCTTCAAATGCAATGACTAATTATTCAGCCTTAGATCAAATTGATTTTGATGCTGTAGCTCAAGTTTCAACATTAGATGGTGTTTCTAACATGTTTATGGATGAAAAGATAGCTGAAGAACATGTCCATGATCCTTTTAAGAAAGTTAAAGAACATCTGTTTGGTGTGTATTATATGCATGAAGAAAATACACCACTTCCTTTGCTGTCTAAAATAGAAAATTAAGCAGAAGGGATTTGGAAAATTCATTTTGATGGAGCTAAGAACAAGAAAGGACATAGAGCAGGTTTGATGCTCACTTCCCCCCAAAAAAAAATTATTTCTCATATTTGAATTTCTAATTTTCATGAACTTGTAATGTAGCTGAATACGAAGCATTAATTTATGGCTTACTTTGGGCTAGAAAGAGATGTATCAACACATTACAAATCTTTGGTGATTTTGAGTTGGTTATCAATCAAGTAAAAAAATTTAATGTTTGTAATAATACATTAATGAATTCTTATAGACATAGAGTTTCATACTTAATGGAAGATTTTGATGCTATTAATATTCAGTCCATTCCTAGAACTAAAAACAAGCATGTAGATAGACTTGCAACAATTGGTGCTAGTTTTGAAGTGCTAGAACAAATAGAGAACAACAAAATTCAGCTTCATATTAAGTTAATTATCAGGCCTTCTATACCTGATAATGACTTGAATTGGTAGGTTTTTGAAAATGATGATCAAATCTGTAGGTTTTTGTAGCAAGAAACTAAATTTTCTGTGGTAAATCAGGATAAATTATGGCATTTATACGGTGACCAGATTGTTCAATTAAAGATAAATAAGTTGCCTCTAGGTCTAGTCACATTAGAGGACATCTTCAGCAATGATGATAAATTAAGAAAAGATAAAACTAAGATGTCAACGCATGCTGATAACTATGAAGACAATTTAATTAATGAAGGAAGCAATTTGTTTCTTAGAAAGGTATGTTCCTTAGCTGAAAAATAGTCATTTATTAATCTTTACAAAGAATTTAAAGATATTTTCACTTGGAGATACCAAGACCTGAAAGGGTTTGATCCTAGTTTAGCACAACATACTATTGAATTGCAACAAAATTCTAAACTAGTAAGGCAGAAACAGAGGTCTGTAAATCCCAAAATAGAGCCTCTAATGAGGAAAGAGTTATCCAAGTTAATTGAATTAGGTATTATCTTTCCAGTTAAGCATTCAAGTTGGGTAGCAAATTTTGTTTATGTCAGGAAGAAGAATGGAGAAATCAGATTATGTATGGATTTTAGAGATCTTAACAAAGCTTCATTAAAAGATCATTACCCAATACAAAATATGGATCGAATTTTGAGAACAGTTTCTGGTTTAGATAGACTATCTCTTCTAGATGGTTACAGCGGATACAATCAGATTTTAGTCCAAGAATAAGATAGGTACAAAAAAACTTTTACCACCAAGTGGGGTACTTATGCTTACAAGAGAATGTCTTTCGGCCTTTCAAATTCCGGTGAAACGTTTCAACACGCAATGGACATGGCTTTTTGCGGCTTGCTAAATAAATGTATCTGTGTTTATTTAGATGATGTTACTGTATTTTCAAAAATTTATGATGAACATTTGATGCATCTAAGACAAAATTTTCAGTTGTGCAGGTAGTTTGGAATATCTTTGAATCCCAATAAGTCCATCTTTTTAATACATTAAGATAAATTATTTTGCCATATTGTTTCTAAGCAAGGTTTAGTAATTGATCCTTTCAGAATCAAATCCATATCACAGCTATCATTGCCTCATCATAAGAATGCATTACAAAGTCTTCTTGGAAAAATCAACTTTGTTAGAATATTTGTTCTAAATTTTGTAACATTGGTTAAACCATTAACAACTATGTTAAAGAAATACAAAATGTTCTCTTAGACCAGTGAAGGGAGAGAAGGGTTTGAAGAAATCAAAACAACCATCTCTTTAGCTCCTACTCTTGCAAATCCAAATTTTGATAAATATTTTACAATGTATGCACTTGTATGAGCTGAAACAATCTCAGTCATACTAATTCATGTCAATGATGAAAATATTGAGCAACCAATTGCTTTCTTTGGATATATCTTGCATGATTACGAAATAAGGTACACATTCCTTGAAAAACTAGTACTTTTAGTAGTCAGAGGACTAAATAATTTTAATTATATGCTTTCAAACAATAAAATCCATGTTCTTGTTTCTCATCCAAGTGTGAAAGCTTTCTTGTTAAATAAATAATTGAATGAGAAAAGAGCAGGTTGGATAACAAAAGTTATGGAATATGATGTTGATATCTGGGTTGCTTAGACAGTTCAAGGTAAAGGTTTGTGTTAACACCTAATTGCTGACATGGAAAGACATCAAGTTGTAGAACCCGAAGATTCAAAACAACATGCTGAAATTGTGTATCAACAATTAGACATCATGTTTCAACAAGAAAATTAGCAACCTGAACTTGCTCATGAGATTCAGGAATCAAGATGGATAACTGATTTGGTTAACTACTTATAACACGGATCTTATCTAGAAGGTATGGAAAAGAATAAATGAAGATATTTCAGATTACAAGTTGTCCCCTATATCTTTATTGATAGTGCGTTGTTCAAAAGAGATATAAATGGAATCTTGTTGTGATGTTTTGACTACGATAAAATTCAGAAATTACTATCAAAGTTCTATGAAGGACCTACAGGAGGTCACTTCTCAGCACGTACCACAACCTTACAAATTATGAAAGCTAGTTATTATTGGTCTAGCATATTAAAGGAATGTTTTGAATGGATTAGAAAGTGTAAGAAATGTTCTTTCTTTGTTGGAAAATAAAATTTAGCTTCGCTACCTTTATAACCCATTTCAATTGATTATCCTTTTATGTAGTGGGGTCTTGACTTCATTAGCATGATAAACTTGCCTTCGTTATAAGGACATAAGTGGATCTTAACTATTGCAGATTATTTTACACGATGGACTGAAGCAATAGCCTTGAAAGATGCTAATGAAGCTTCGATACTATCCTTGTATGAAGGTATAGTTTATAGATTTAGTGTTCCAGTAACTATCATATCAGATAATGCTTTAGTGTTTCTTGGTGCGAAGATAATAGATTGTGATGTCAACCATGGAGTTTACTTAAGTTCTTCATCTAATTATTACCCACAAGGTAAAGGCTTAGCTAAAAGTACTAACAAGAACATTTTAAGAATCATCCGAAGAACACTCAAATATAATCAAAGTGCTTGCAATATGATGATGAATTAAACACTTTGGGATAATAGAGTGACTCCTAAAATATCAGTTGACAATTCACGATAAAAACTTGTGTACGTAAAATAAGAAAGAATTCTTATTTCAGTTGAGTTACTTGCATTAGATTTTCTGTATCAAATGGAGCTTCTTGAGAATGAACCATTACAGGTTCGTTATGCAAAGTTAATGGAATTACAAGAGTTAAGAGATCAAGGCCATTTGAATATAGAAAAGAATCAGAAACATATCAAGAAGACTTTTGATAAGAAAGATAAATTCAAAATATTCAATAAAGGAGATATTGTGTTAAAGTGGGATGTTGATCATGCAAAGCTAGGAAGACACACAAAGTTTGATATAATTTGGAGTGGCCCTTACATGATTGCATCTTACAAAGAACACAATGCTTTTCATCTCTCGAGGCTGAATGGACAAGAGCTTCCCATTCCTGTGAATGGTATGTTTCTCAAAACTGTTATTGAAAATCCTAGAGTGTCTATTTAGAGTAGGATTTCCCTTTAATAAGTGCATTTTCTGCACATTGCATTGTTTTTCCCTTCAATAAGTACATTTGTGCACGTGATCTGGTTTGCCATATCCTTTCCTAGTTTTAGTTTATTTTGAAAGGTTTGGACCTTTCGGAAAGGCAGATTTTGGTTACATGTTTGGATTCCATACCTGATGGACAAGAGCAAGGCATTGGTCTATAAGCTAGCAGATAGCTTTCCTAGCAGGATCACCATAAATGTTGACAATTTTTACACTTGTGTAAAAATGGGCAACTCGAAACTTCGTTACAATAGAAGTCATTGGTGAAGTATACGTAAGCTAATGGAGATTTTTTGAGATAATATTGTTACTACTGATTTAGTTAAATGATTACATGAAATTTGCAGCCATGTGTGCTATTACAAAACGTAATAGATCACATAGTCAACAATTTCATGACTATCTTCAGCAAAATAACATAGGCCCCGAAGGACAGTTGTGTTGTCTTGATGAATACATTCAATTACAGAATAGGTGAAATGCTAAGTTTAGGAACAAAAAACATAAGTGCAGATTGTAGAAATCAGAGTTCATTACTGGATGTTATAGGTTTTCTTAAGGTTACTTCATTCATGATTAAGACATTCAATTATATTACTGAGTTGTTTAGTTCATCATACAATCCATATAGAAAGCTAAAATGTAGAAAGAAATATACAACTCATTTTCATAATTCAATGTTTTATTCGTAAGGAATTTTCAAATGTTTCCCACCTCTCCTATATCTTTATTGATAGTGTTGTTTAAAATAGATATAAATGGAATCTTGCTGTGATGTGTTGACTATGATAAAATTCAGAGATTACTATCAGAATTCCATGAAGGACTTGCAGGAGGTCACTTCTCAGCACGTACCACAACCTTAAAAATTATGAAAGCTGGTTACTATTGGCCTAGCATATTCAAGGACTATTTTTAATGGATTAGAAAGTGTAAGAAATGTTCTTTCTTTGTTGGAAAAGAACGTTTAGCTTTGCTTCCTTTACAACCCATTTCAGTTGATCAACCTTTTATGTAGTGGGGTCTTGACTTCATTGGCATGATAAACATGCCTTCATCATAAGGACATAACTAGATCTTACCTACTACAAATTATTTTACACAATGAACTGAATCAATAGCCTTGAAAGATGCTAATGAAGCTTTGATACTATCTTTTTATAAAGGTATAGTTTACAGATTTGGTGTTCTGGTAACTATCATATCAGATAATGCTTTAGTGTTTCTTGGTGTGAAGATAATAAATTGGGTTGTCAACCATGGAATTTACTTAAGTTCTTCATCTAATTATTACACACAAGGTAATGGCTTAGCTAAAAGAACTAACAAGAACCTTTTAAGGATCATCAAAAGAACACTCAAAGATAATCAAAGAGCTTGGCATCTGATGCTAAATTCAGCACTTTAGGCTAATAGAGTGACTCCTAAAAGATCAGTTGGAAATTCAACATACAAAATTATGTACGGAAAAGAAGAAAGAATGCAAATTTCAGTTGAGTTACCTGCATTAGATTTGCTAGATCAAATGGAGCTTCTTGAGAATTAACCATTGTACGTTCGTTATGCAGAGTTAATGGAATTACAAGAGCTAAGAGATCAAGCTCATTTGAATATGGAAAAGAATTAGAAAAAAATGAAGAAGAGTTTTGATAAGAAATACAAAATCATAATCTTCAATGAAGGAGATATTGTGTTAAAGTGGGATGTTGATTGTGCAAAGCTAGGAAGACACACAAATTTTGATACAATCTGGAGTGACCCTTACATGATTTCAGCTTACAAAGAACACAATGCTTTTCAACTCTCAAGGTTGAATGGAGAGGAAATTCCTATTCCTATGAATTGTATGTTTCTCAAACACTGTTATTGAAAATCCTACAGTGTCTACTTAGAGTAGGATTTCCCTTCAATAAGTGCAATTTCTACACATTGCATCTTTTTTCCCTTCAATAAGTGCATTTGTGCACATGATATGGTTTTCCAGATCCTTTCCTAGTTTTAGTTTGTTTTGAAAGGTTTGGACCTTTTGGAAAGGAAGATTTTGGTTACATGTTTGGACTCCATACCTGATGGACAAGAGCAAGGAACTAGTCTATAAGCTAGCATATAGCTTTCCTGGTAGGATCACCATAGATGTTGACAATTTTTGCACTTGTGTAAAAATGGGCAACTTGAAACTTTGTTACGATAGAAGTCATTGGTGAAGTATACATAACCTAAGGGAGATTTTTTGTGATAATGTTGTTACTATTGATTTAGTTAAATGATTACATGAAATCTGTAGCCATGTGTGCTATTAAAAAACATAACAGATCACATAGTCCACAATTTCATGACTATCTTTAGCAAAAGAACACAGGTCCCGAAGGACAGCTGTGTTGACTGGATGAAGACATTCAATTATAGAATAGGTGAAATGCTAAGTTTTTGAGAAACAAACATAAGTGCAGATTGCAAAAATCAGAGTTTATTATTGGATGTTATAGGTTTTCTTAAGGTTACTTTCTTCATGATTAAGACATTCAATTCTATTACTAAGTTGTTTAGTTTATCATACAATCCATACAGAAAGAAATATACAACTCATTTTAAGAATTCAATGTTTTATTCATAAGGAATTTTCAAATGTTTCCCACACAAGCCATGAGATGTAACTAAAAAGTAAAGTAAAAATACTGAAATAAGAGGTACACGTGTATGAAAGAGAAAGTAAAGGAGTATGAGTGAACCCATCATTGCCTTGGGGGTTTTCTTATTTGGTTGAATAATCTCCATTCGCAGCTTTTGTTCCTTCTTCATCTTTGTTGTAGAAGTCACTGTACTTGAAAAGAAGAAAAAGAAAAAACTATCAGTTATGAGCTCAGGGATCAATTCATATTCATATACTATCCTAATCAATGCATATGAATATCTTAACAATAGGAGATATAGTCTACTTGAAGATCAACTGCATACACGCTTTACTCACTCATAAAGAAGAAAAAGAAAAGAAAAGAAAAACCATGGACATAAGAGAGTCCAAAAGCCTAAGTATTTTTCTAACTATTTTCTTAAGTGTGGGGGTGCAGGTTCCAGCCACGAAGAAATAGATAACTCATAAGTACATGCTGGAAAGAAGGAAGAATGTAACTCATGTTTCAGTAACTGACCTACAAATGGGAGAAGTTATAGTACAGATCTGAAATTTAAATCAAAAGAGATTGGAAAATATAAGTATACTTTTCAGTTTTCAACTGAAGAAGAAATCAGATTTCAAGAAGCTGAAGTTAAATGGAAAAGAAACGGTTACAATTGAAACAAAATTAAGAGAAGATTCTGGGAAAATTTTGACAAGGCTTCACCATTAAAAATCAACATTTTAAATTTTCTAGCATGCCAAAAATACTACTATCAAGAAAATAAAACATCTAAGTAAAAGAAACAAGTTACAGTATTTCAACAAAGCATTTGAATAAAGGATTATGCCTAAAAATTGTACTACATAGATGAAGAACTACTTGTGATTTCCAGAAAGCTATTCACAAGGTACAAAGACATCTTGAGTACAAAATATTAGAAAAAAACACTTCTATTACTATTGATGAATCCATTTTAGTTTTCAGTAATAGAATCAACTTCATAGTCCAAAAATACAAATGCAGTTACAGGTTACAGGGATCAAGACACAATCCATTTTGACAAAGAAATAATTAAAATACAGTTGTGTCATTTGAAGTCATAAAGTAAAGAAGCATGATTCAACATCATCATCTTCAGAATCAAAGTAAGAAGCACTTTAACAAGATTGCAGTGAACCAGAGAAGCAAATTTTTCAACATAGTTATAGCTTTCAGAAATGAAGCAAGTATTAAGTGTACAGACTGCTACACTAGGTTCCAATAAAGTATCAAGGTTTATCCAAGAAGAAATTTGAATCAGAAAACTCATACATATTAAATTCAAAGGAATATTCTGGTATTTCAGAGATTACTTTTCATATTAAAATCAAATTAAAGTTTCAGTTTTAAAAAAAAGAGTCAACAATGATCAAGTAAGTCATGAAGGAAAGTAAGTTTTCATTTTACAAAGAATGTCTTCCAAATAGAATTACAGAAGAGTAATACACTCAATTATTTCAAATTGTTAATTTTCGAGAAATGCAAATTTCAAAAAATACATGAGAATTTTTTTCATCACATAGGTTAAAAAATGAAAGCTACATAAGTAACAAACACCTCCAACTCAAATCTGCAATGAAGGAGAAGAGAAAGTCGAGGTTTCACATAAATGGATCTCAATTCAAGCTCAAAGGGTTGAAGATGATTAGAAAACCGTGAAACACAAAACTTTTAATACCCAAATGGAGCCATGTAAAGAAAATGAGCTTATACAAAGTTTTTTAGAGCTACTTATAAGTAAAAAGTATCGCAGAGTTTTCAAGTGCATTTTATCAATGGCCGAACCATAGAAATATAGAGAAAAACAAAAATGCAATTATAGTGCAATATTTCCAAACTTTTACAGATGTTATCTACACAGTTGAAGAATTTCTTGAAAAAATTGAATTTAGGAATACTCATGTCTTGAAAAACATAGTTTCTCACTTGATCGTAAAAAACCATTAATGGGTAGCAAGAAATCAAAGTGATAAGCAGGAACTCACTGTTTTTAACTGAACAGTCAAAACTTTCGAGCAACTGAATGATGAAGCAAGAAATCCATATACCCACGAGAAGTTTCGAACTTGGAATTCAAGCGAGATCAAGAAATCACAAAACCCACAAATATTTTCAATTTTTTTAGTGACATATCCAAGGAATAAAATGAAAATGGACGGCTACTTGTGCAAGAGGAAAATTAGCTCACCTATAGACACTCATGGCGGCCAACATCAAACTATGATTCACTCAGAAAACTCAAAATCAGATCGGAAGAGTTACAGAAAGCTCGAACTCAGAAATGAACAACCAAACAAACCTCAAAGCTGAGTTTGAAATCAAACAAATGGAAACCGCATAGAGCAGAAAACAAGTGTACAGGTGTAAAAGTCGAGCTTCATAGATAAAAAAATGGCGGTTTACAGAAATTTTGCTAGGGCTTCACCACTCTCTGCGAGCAAGGCAAGAAATGACCAAAATGATGGAGCTCGAGCATTTTAAATGCACCCACCTCATCTAGTTTTACCTAACTCATCTGAGGTTAGTAATCAATGATCAAAATTCAACAAGGACAAAGATCAAAGGACAAAGATTGAGCTCCACATTCAAAGCAAACAACCATGGCAAGAAGCCACTAACCCAATTAATTGTAGGGGTAAAACCATAACTTAAGTTCAAGGATCAACAGTCAGAAATCCATAAGTACAGAGATTGACGATTCTACATCAAAGAGCCTAACTCAACCAGAGTTTAGAAAGTATATACTTGGCGAGCCCATATAAAACCCTAATTACAGTTGGGTTTAAAATATCACTTACCAGCATGCCAAGGTTCAACTCATAGTTAAGAAGGGTCCAACCCACATATCAATCAAATAATCATTCCATTATTTACTTGTAAAAGTCTAACTATATTCCAACTCCAAATAATACAAAGTGCCGACCAAATCATGCCAACAATGATCACCGAAAAGGTGAATTTTTAAACTATACATTATCCAATATGCAAAGGCCGACAAGTATATACATGCAAGTATTAATCAAAAGGTGGTAAGACTATTGTATGGCATGTGCAATGTCAAATATGGTTGACCTTTTAGTTTGCTAAGTGCACAAAGGTGGCCAAACCAAGTAGAGTGCAAAGGTGGTCTCCACTGCAAAGTGTTGAAGATGATATGCAGTATGTCTTCTATGTGACCACTTAGACAAGGAATGTCAACATCAAAATCTGAGCATGGATGTGGGCCCCACCAAATGGATATATGGATGATTATTTTTATAAATATTGCAAGTATTGCAATTATTTTACTCAAAAATAGGGAGTTTATTTTTGCATGCATTCAAAAGAGAATAGAACAGACAAGAAGACAAATTTGCATGCTCAAGGAAGGAGACTTGCTCACTGAGAAATATTTATTATTAGTAAATTATTCACCTTTGTTTTCTTAAAAATAGAACAGTCAACTTCAGTTTTCCTGTAATATAACCAAGGCTATTAGTGCCTATTTGTAATGGCATGTTCTATTTTTATTCCTTTATCAATTATTAAATAAAGGATTAAAAAAGGATGCATGAGCAAGTACAAGCCTTAGACTATTTTTAGGAAGAGGGTGAAAATTATTTTTCTATTTATTATGTGCCTTTGTAAAGGACAAAACAGGAGGGCTTTTTAGATATAGGAGTGCTGAAGCAATTTTCTGCCAGTTTTTCCTTTTGAATATGAAATATTTTCTACCTTTCCAATTATTTGTAGTCTTGTGTATGTTTTCCATTAATCTTGTGAATGTTCAATTCCCTAATTAATCATATTACCATGTGGCAAATATAGTAACCTTTGGATGATATTAATGTGTATGTGTAACTTAGTAGTATTGTTGTGATTTTATCCCTCAATACATCAAAGTGTTTACCCTTAATTATCTTCAGAAATCTGTTGGCCTATGCATCATGAAGTTCATTCCATATCAATTATACATGTACTCAGTTAAAGACCTCATACAAATTTGGTGTATCACCTTAGTTTTAATTCATTTTTTACAGTCTTTTTTATCCCTTAAACCCTAGAAATCAGTTTAGGATACATCAATAAGGAACCAACCTTGATACCGAAGACTCACTTCAAAATAGGTATACCCACAAACTTGCGGTGTTTCCATTGTATTTACGAAAGAGAGAGATAAAATTGCAAGCTTAGAACACCTACATCCATCTCTCTACAAGGTCCACTTTCGAGAGATAACAATTTTTGACACGCCTTGTGGGACGACGAATCAGATCTGCATGCAAGTTATGACTATTTATAGAAGTTCCATAACAAATTTACAGCAGTTACGAAAGTTACTTTCGGGAGCAAGTTGCAACAATTTATTCTAAATATTTGAAGATCTTTTGGCGGCTCTGTAAAGCTAATTATAGACCACTATTGTAGCATGTTCCATGCCTAAAGTGACTACAAGATCATCGGTAAGAGGAATCGCTCCTGAGTTTGTTTCTTTACCTTTGAATTCTGTTAGAAGGAGAAGAATTGGTAATACTTTACCTTATAATAGACCTAGTTTTGATAACCCTCCTCTTGACATTCCTTCTCGATAAATAAGTTTCTCTATTAACATCCCAGTTTTTCTGATGGCTATCCAACCACCTAGAAATTTTATGACCTTTACTAATGGCATCCCATTAGTAATCCCAGTTTACCATGACATTCCTAATGCGGCCATGAAAAATTTTCCATCATTTACTGGTGAAAATCAGATGACACGTACAGGTCACATTAAATATGTCACAACCTTATGTGTAGTTCATAATATTATTCATGAGGATGTAGCCTTGAAACTTTTAGCTGCATCTCTTAAAGGACAAGTCTTGCAATGGTATAGAAATCTAGAGATCTGATGCGTAAGAACTTGGGATGAATTAGGTGATAAATTGTTGATACAATTTCAAGACAATTAAGATAATTTATCTCTTATAGAACAGTTGTCTACTATTAAATGAGCTCCCAACAAATTTATGTCAAGTTTCAACATCCGTTTTGCTAAAACTTGGGAAAGAATTCAAGCAAGTGTCAAGCCTCAAGTTGATCATGCTTTTCTTTATTATCTTAGGGCACTAAATAGTGATATATAAAATATGATTTAGTCTATGGGAGGAGAGACGCTCCTAGCAGCCTATGATATCACCATTCGAGCTGGAAATAGTCTTATTCAAGCTAGAAAATTAGCACCAAGACCTTCAATGCCTTTTTTGGCATATTTAGCCCCTATCCCACAACCTATTACAATCATTGAACCTGTTGTTGCAACCCCATCAGATGATTTATTTAAAGTTTTGTATACTATGGGTAATAAGTTGACTTCAATTGAAAACAGATTTGCCTTACCTAGAAGACCTTATTAAGCTCCTTATCAGCAAAACTAGCAAAATAGGTAGCCTTTCCAGCAGAATCAAAATTACATGCAGCCTTTTTAGCAAAGGCAATTCAATCCAAACACTCATAGTTCATCTAATGCTTTATTCCAAGTTAATATGGCTACAAAAGAATGGTGCCAACCTTGTAATCAATGTCATTCAGCTACAAATTTCCCAAACTCTTTTCTAAACATAAGTCTTATTGCACAACCTCAATCTAAGACATTATTCATGCCTAAAATGGAGGGTGGGAAGCAAGATACTTAGGTTTAGAAAGCACTTGAATAGAATTTAGTCAGTTTCAATAAGGATTATTTCATTATAGTTACCACTAGAGCTTAAGAAAAGGCTGCTGAAGGTCAAAAACAACAAAATAGGCTTGTTCTGCCTACTGTAACCTATAAGACAACATCTACAGCCCCAAAACTAGATATCAGTCCTGCTATTTCTAAAAAAATAGAAATTATTTCAGCTGATAAAGAATAACAAAAATAGCTACATCCTAATCCAAGAGGATTATTTATACCTCAGATATCTAAAGTTGATGAAGTAGAATCAATCTTTGCTAAGACCTATGCTAAAACAGTTGAATCTGTCTCTAGAACTGTTGCTTCTTTTAACATTGTTGATGTAATGAAAAAGCATAATTTTAACATCTCAACGTGGGATGTTGTAAGTATTCCAGGGCAACAAGATTTACTTTTTTGTGAACTAGCTAAGCTGTAGATTTCTTCAAAAACAACAGAAAAGGAAGTTCAGAAAGAAGTTATGGTCCTTGGAAGGTTTGAACAAGAACGCTTAGAAGAAGTTAAATGGATGGTTCAGAAATTCTTAAACTCTCATGATATAAAGAAGAAACTACCATTGTATTTTTCACTAATTATTAGAGAACATCTAGTTCATAACTGCATGGTAGACAGCGGTGCAAGTAGCACAGCTATGCCAAAAGCAATTGCAGAAAAATTGGGTTTGTAGTATGAGCCTACAGAAAAGAGTGTTTTAGAGCTTGATGGGACTGTAACTAATACCATTGGTGTAATGATAAATTTAGAGGTAACGTTACATACTTGCCCAAATGTTTCTATTCTGTAAAATTTTACTGTTGTAGATTTACCTCCATATTTTGCCTTATGCTTATCTAGAGATTTCATAGCAAAGATAGGAGGTTATCTCTCTTTAGATTGGTCCTTATTTTTCACTACTTGTTATGGCACAAAAGTTACTATAAATTCAGAACCATTGGCCAAATTTCACATTGAGCCTCACTCTTCAAATGCAGTGACTAATTATTCAGCCTTAGATCAAACCGATTTTGATGATGTAGCTCAGGTTTCAACATTAGATGGTGTTTCTAACTTGTTTATGGATGAAAAGATATCTGAAGAACATGTCCATGATCCTTTTAAGGAAGTTAAAGAACATCTGTTTGGTGTGTATTGTATGCATGAAGAAAATACACCACTTCCCTTGCTGTCTAAAATAGAAAATAAAGCAAAAGGGATTTGGAAAATTCATTTTGATGGAGCTAAGAACAAGAAAGGACACAGATCAGGTTTGATGCTCACTTCCCCAACAAACGAAAGGTATTTCTCAGCTTTGAGTCCCCAAGTTTCATGCACTTGTAATGTAGGTGAATACGAAGCATTAATTCATGGCTTACTTTGGGCCAGAAAGAGATGTATCAGCACATTAAAAATATTCGGTGATTATGAGTTAGTTATCAATGAAGTAAAAAAATTTAATGTTTGTAATAGTCCATTAATGAAGTCTTACAGACATAGAGTTTCATACTTAATGGAAGATTTTGATGCTATTAATATTCAGTCCATTCCTAGAACTGAAAACAAGCATACAGACAGACTTGCAGTAGTTGATTTTAGTTTTGAAGTGCTAGAAAAGATAGAGAACAACAAAAATTAGCCTCATATTAATTTAATTATCAGGCCTTCTATACCTAATAATGACTTGAATTGGAAGGTTTTTTAAAATTATGATCAAATCTGCAGGTTTTTGTAGCAAGAAGCTGATTTTTTTTGCGTTAAATCATGATAAATTATGACATCTATACAGTGACCAGATTGTTCAATTAAAGACAAATAAGTTTCCTCGAGGTCTAGTCACATTAGAGGACATATTCAAAAATGATGATAAGTTAAGAAAAGACAAAACTAAGATGTCAACGCATGCTAATAATTATGAAGAAATTTCAATTGATGAAGGGAAAAATTTGTTTCTTGGAAAGGTATGTTCCTTAGCTGAAAAACAATCATTTATAAATTTTTGCAAAGAATTTAAATATGTTTTCACTTGGAGATACCAAGACCTGAAAGGGTTTGATCCTAGGTTAGCACAACACACTATCAAATTGCAGACAAATTCTAAACCAGTTAGGCAGAAACAAAGGTCTTTAAATCCCAAAATAGAGCCTCTACTCTAATGAGGAAAGAGTTATCCAAGTTAATTGAATCAGGTATTATCTTTCCAGTTAAACATTTAAGTTGGGTAGAAAATCTTGTTCCTGTCATGAAGAAGAATGGAGAAATCAGATTATTTGCAGTATTGTGTATGTTTTCCATTAATGTTGTGAATGTTGAATTCCTTGATTAATCATCTTACCCTATTGTAAATTCAATAATATCTGGATAATATTAATGTGTATGTGTAACTTAGTAATATTGTTGTGATTCTATCCCTTAATACATCAAAGTGTTTACCCTTAATTATCTTCACAAATTTTTTGGCCTGTGCATCAGAAGTTTAGTCCATATCAATTGTATGTACTCAGTAAAAGACCTCATACACGTTTGGTGTATCACCTTAGTTTTAATTCATTTTTTATAGTCATCATTTACCATTAAACCCAAGAAATTAATTTAGGATACATCAATAAGGAACCAACATTGATACCGGAGACTCACCTCAAAATAGGTATACTCACAGACCTAAGGTGTTTCCATTATATCTATGAAAGAGAGAGATAAAATTGCAAGCTTAGAACATCTGCAGCCATCTCTCTATAGGGTGAAATTTCAAGAGATAATGGTTGACAAAGATACCAACTTGTGTAGTCATGAAATCTAGCTTACTGCTATCCCCCCTACAGTGTAAACATAACTTGTTGTGCTCCTCCTGCTGTCTTCATCTCCAGCCATATCTGAATCTACATAACCACACAAAATGGTGTCCAATCCAATGTAGCACAAAACTATCCCCATGGTCCCTCTCAAATAATGAAGGATCCACTTTACTTCCTGCCAGTGATCTCTACCTGGATCACTCATAAATATACTCACCACTCCCACTGCATGGGAAATATTAGGCCTGGTGCACACCCTTGTATACATCAAATTTCCAACTGCTGATGAGTAAGCTACATTAGATATCTGGTTTGTCTCCTTCTCTGTCTTATTACATTGCTCCTTTGATAACTTGAAATGGCTTGCCAAAGGAGTCCCAACCAGTTTAACATCCTACATATTAAACCTCTCCAAGACTTTCGTAATGTACTCTTCTTAACATGAAGTCAACTTCCATTCCTTCCTATCCCGAGATATCCTCATACCAAGGATTTGTGTTGCTACCCCCAAATCCATTGTAGCAAAGGATTCACTTAGCTACTTCTTGAGTACTTTTATTTCTTGCATATTTTTACATGTTGTTGGTATCAAATCACGTTCTACTTTTCAAGCCGAGCAGCAACACAGATTCGACAGGGAGTTTAGAGGTAGATAGATCATAGTGTGTGTCATTTTATAACAGGGAATGAGATCTAACTGGCCCTTTGTTACTCAGATTTGTGGAGATATGGATAACACCTTTAAGAGGATTTGACCTGTCTATTGGTACCCAAATTGATTCTCTCTCAGAAGCTAAGAAACATCACAGGTTTGGCAGGAATCTTAGAGACAAGTAGAGCATGTAGTGTGTTGTGTTGTAGTTGGGGATAAAATGTAGCTTTCTCTTTGTCACTCAGATGTGTATAAATGGGTAGCACCCTCAAGAGGATTTGACCTATCCTCACTACTTTGTGGTTGTGCCTTTTAACCAGGGTGAGAGGGCCCCTTTTGTATCCTGTTGTTTGTGAAGGAGATGGAGATATTCTTCCTTGTGAAATTATTAAGAAGACCTTGAAGAAAATATGATGAATGCAACAAAACCTAACTCTCACGAATTGTCACTCTAGATAATTGAGATATTTTCTAGGCAAGGTTCAGGCCACTAAAGACAATGAAAACCTGATTGTTTTTGCATGTTTTAGTAGTAAGAATTATGCATTTGTACACACACATGAAAAACAGGGGTAGTATGGTTATGATTGGTTGTTTTTTAAGTGAATTTTTTTGGTGGGAGGTGAAGCAGGATAAATTTGATTATACCAGATATTTGGAGAGACTTTACAATAATTTGAAAGTTCAAAATAGAAATCTTCAGAACAGTCAAGACATTCCTTCAACCATAAGGTGTGCTTCAATGGAGGCCTAAATCAGCACATTTTCACATAATATTTAAGAATCCAATACGAAGGCTCAAATTAGAATACTCAATTAAACACTATAGTTTTGATTAACCACACCTAAGGTACACCTGAAGACTTCTAGACAATCTTTATCAACAAATGACAGTGAATTGATTTTAAATTTGTTTATCTCGTCCAAGATGAAGGCTCTTCTTGAAATCAAATTGTAAATACCATTAAATTATCATAGGGATGAGATCCTGTGTGATTTCACAAAAATTCTAGTATAAGATTACAATGGGAACAAATAAAACTATTTGCGGACATTTTGAAACAAAGTAGACACTAATTACTTAGAGTCAACATAGAATAACTCAAATTTGATTAAACTTATCAGTAGGGGAAAGTTTATGGAATATTCTTAGAGCTTGTGAATGGTTGTACACTCACAACCACCTTGACATGACCAAGTTTAACACAAAAGAGACATACATGTTTCTCAAACAGTCCCTTAGAAAGACGGGTTCTATCAATCTTTTTAGAAAATCAGTTCTGACCTCTAACACTCCAACCTTCTAACCTCCAACCCTTTTCACGGAAAAATCATGCCTATTTATAACATTTTACAACAGATCCTTTTCCCCCCAAAACCAGAGACATTGAGTGTACCATTGCTCGCCATGATCTCGATCGTGATTCCTAGAATAAAATTTGTAAAACGTTGTCAGGTGCTCAGGAGGTAAATTTCTTCAATCATCTCCCACATTTAACTCCTTTATCTAGTATATCTCTTTTCCCTTTACTCGCCAACCACTTTTACCCCTAATTTGTCAAATCTGGTTCTTTGCGTGCCCGGGCAAGACTCCAAGAAATGATAAAAAACCATCATAATACAAATCTGTAGGAGATCTTAAGATATCTATTTTGAATTTGGATCATCCAAGTGGGAGATCCATTTTAGACCATGCGGGTTCCCTTTAGGAAAAATGTAAATGGAAGCTTAGATTGATCCCAGAGGTCAGATCGCATCTTAAGGGAAAGATGTCCCCGTATTTTTCTCACCCAACCAAGATATCAACAATTATTTCATGTGCCAAGGAAAGAAAAATTGGGCCGAATCTGACAATCATAATGCATATTAATGGTGAGAGACGTTTACATACCTTTCCCACAAAACCAGGATACCAGATTAATGTTCCTCTTTATTTGGCATGCAGGAGACTCCAAGAAATGATAAAAAACCATCATAATACAAATCTGCAGGAGATCTAGAGTGAAAATGGTGGAAAAAATAGATACATATGCACAACTTCCATTTGATATCTATTTTGAATTTGGATCATCCAAGTGGGAGATCCATTTTAGACCAGGCATGCGGGTTCCCTTTATCCTTTTAAAACTTTTGGAAAAATGTAAAATTTTCACATTTTGCTTTGCACCTCTGCCCTTGAGAAATGACCCTGACACATGTCCTATCCTGAAAAAATTTGTTTGAATGCTTAAAGCTCATTAGAAAGTGCCATGTGTCAGGCTCCAAGGCAATATCCTTTAGTCATTTGAAAAATTCCAAGAAAAATGCAAAGTGAGCGGAAGCCTCCAAGTGTCATCCTGACACTTCTTTAAAATGAAATTCAAGGGCTAGTCCTCAAACATGTGTGGCCCCTCCACATGTATCTATTCCCCCAAATTGTACTAGCTGTATAAAAAAATTTCTATGTCTGGGAAAAGCACCAGAAACCTCCATGTGTCCTCCCGACACAACTTTAAGGCCAAACCAAAAATAAAATCTTTAAATGAGCATCGCTCTTCCACATAGATAGGTTTTGGGTCAAGGTGATCCATATAATTTTAGAGTGCCCCGCTGAGCCACATCAAACCAAAAGAGGCGACATTTCCTATTGATGTAAGGATGTAAATTAGAACTGGAGAAATTCCTGTCATACCGTAGAATTGTAGAAAAATGACCATTTGAGCCCGGAGATGAAAGTTTCTCCAAGGAAAGAGAACTTAGAAATGTTACAAGGCTCAAATACATTTCTCCAAGCTACATCCATTCATTTTTCTTTAAGTATTTAGGGAAAAAATGACAAGGACAACAAATGCTGACTGTGGAAAATGGAAAGAATGGGAGAGCCTAAGTTTTTAGATGAACAGAGAATGGGGGACACTAATTACAAACCCCTTCCAGATAAACAAACAATCAAGGAACAACTATGGATCCATACATGATCCTCGCCCCATGAAGGATTGGTTATGAAAGAAAAGGGAAGGTAGAGACCTCTCAGGCACAACATGGGGGGGGGGGGGGGGGGGGTGTAAGAAATGGCAGGGGCTGTAACTCGATAGATTTTTAATGGCAAAATGGGGTGAGAATTTTTTGAGCACCAACATTGGCTCTAACTCGGGGATGGGCACTCCTTGTGATTGCCACAAGAACAACACAGAGCAAGTGCCAAAATATCCATTGAGCAAAGGAGTCAGTTTAAAAACTAAAAAAATAGAACCAACCCCCAAAAATGAACTAAGAAACTAGCAAAAATAGGGCACTAGGGGCCAGAACGAACAAGAACACGAGAGACAGAAAAAAAAACCAACAAATTATACATTGTACATATGATGCTCACCTCGATTCTAGGGAATCAATCCAAGAAAAACTTCAAATGCCTACCATTAATAGGAAATTTGAGCAATTCCCCATCCAAGTCCTTCAGGAAGAAGCTATGTTCACCAATTCTAATATCAATGGAGTAAGGACCCATCCATAATGAGTCAAATTTTCCATGCTTTCCCTTATCTTCATACCTACTATCCCATAACAACACTATATCTCCAGCATTGAAATCTCTTAAGGTGACCTTCTTGTCGAATAACTTCTTCATCTTTTCCCTGAACTTTACATGCCTTTGGTGGGATGCCCTCCTCTCTTCATCAAGTTCAACAATCTTGTTAATGCAGGCATCATATGAACTTATCTCTTGATCTTCCAGTTTTTGCATGAACTGATATGAGGATAACTACATATGCAGGGGCAGCAGGGCCTGAGTTCCATACACCAACTCAAATGGACTCTTTCAAGTGGCTCTTTTAAAAATAATTTAGTCTGCCCAGATAGCAAACTTCAACTGCTCACCCAATTTTATCTTGTTCAACTCCAATGTTCTTTTGATAATCTTCAGAAAATTCTTATTACTAGACTTAGCTTGTCCATTTCCTTGGGGATTTAAATTATAGGCATATTTCAAGTTAATCCAATATTATTTACACATTTTCACCAAAGGTTTAGCTCTGAAGCTTGTGGCATTGTCAACAACAATTTTAACTGGCACTCCAAACCTACAGATAATATGGTTCAAAAAAAATCCATGACAATTTGGTGTGTCGATATTTTGGTGGGGATTGCCTCTATCCACTCGGTGAAGTAATTAGTGGCTATAAGAATCAACTTATGGCAAGCACTTGAAGGGTCTGAAATCTCACCAATGAAATCTATTCCCCATTGATTGAATGAGGCTTCAATTGATATAGGATGCAAAGGTAGGGAGAATGAAGTTTTCAGTCTTGTAGAGAAGTGTTGGAAACTCTCACATCTTCTAACTAGAAGAGTTGTATCCTTGAAGAGAGTTGGCCACTAATAACCAGCCCTCAAGATCTTGTGTGCTGTGACTGTTCCAGCAAAATGCTCCCCACGAATTCCTCCATGGAGATCATAAATTATCTTAGGGGCTTCATATTCAGTAATACACTTTAAGATGACTCCCTCAGGGTTCTTCCAAGCTAACCCATAATTAGTAATGACATATTTATGGGAAGCCAACTTAAGGGTCCTTTTCTGGTTCTTACTCAAATACTTAGGGTAGTATAAATGTCTGAGATAAAAAATCACATCCTTGTAACATTTAGAACTCATTAGTTTTTCAAATACATCTACCCTTCCTTCTTCTACCTCGTTTACCTCAATAGTTTGCAAGTTTCTCTCAGCCATAAGCTTATCTAAGCCCAAACCTCTCACCAACTTCGTGGTTTGGATATCCATGTAATATTCTTACAACTTGTTCACCCATCTGCATCTTTTTCTTGAGACTTCCATCTTTGATAGGATGTCTTTCACCATGGTGTGGGGAACATAAGCAACAATCTTAGAACTCAAAATGTAAGGCCTAAAAACCTTTATTTCTTTTACCAAGGAAAATTCTTGTTTCTCCATAATAGTGTACTTCAGCTTGCCCCCTGTAATGCCTTATTAAGAAAGGCAATTAGCCTTTCAGCCCCTTCATCATCTTTTTGCAACAAGATAGATTTAATAGTGTTCTCTAAAGCAAAAGAAAATAGTTGGAAAGGCTTCTTATAATCTGGAGCTGCTAAGGTAGGGGCATGATTTAATGCCTCATTGATTCCATTGAAAGCTTGAATAACATCCCTCTCCCATTTGATGGCCTGGTCCTTCTTCAGCATGCTAGTGATTGGAATGGTCAACTCAGCAAAGTTTGATATGAATCTCCTGATAAAGTTTATCTACCCAAAGAAGGACTAAATTCCTTTCTTGGTTCTTGGAATCGGGACCTTGCTTATGGCCTCTACCCTTTATGGATCAATCATCACCCCTTCTTGTGACACAATGTGACCAAGAAATTTTTTCTTCTGTACTCCAAAATGACACTTCTTTGGATTGAGTGAAATGCCATACTCTCTACATCTTATCAGCATCTTTTCCAAGTACAATAGGTGATCACCTTGCTTTCTGGAGAACACAGTTACATCATCTTGGTAAACAACAATAAAATCATTGATGTAACCAGAAAAATCAACATCCATTTCCCTCTGAGAGGTTTCTCCAGCATTCATCAGACCAAAGGGAATCCTGACATACACATAAATCCCCCAAGGAGTGGTCAAGGCTATTTTAATTCTTTTTTATTCCTTCACCACAACTTAGTTATAACTAGAGAAACCATCCATGGTAGAAAGTATCTCAGAACCATTCACTAGCTTAAGCATGTTCTCCATGTTTGGTAAAGGATAATTATCCTTCATTGATTCTCTGTTTATATTTCTGAAGTCCACACACAACCTGCTATCGCCATTCTTTTTTCTAACTGGTACTAGGTTCGTAACCCAAGAAGAATACCTTGTAGGCTAAATAATCCCTCTATCCCTCAATTTCTTAAGTTACTCTTACATTTTGAGAGATATGAGATTGGCCTCTGTTTCTACCTGAATGTTTTTGCATTAGATTCCAAGGGAAACTCATGTTGAAACAGATCCTCTTTGTATGCCTTTACTTCAGAATAAGTCCAAGCCATGCAATCTTGATATGTTTTTAGCAATTGGACATAAGATTTTTTTTCCTCCTTACGGAGATTACTTCCTAGCCAGATATTCCTTGGTTTCTCCTCTATACCTAGGTCATGCTCCTCAATATCCCTTAAGGCTTCTATGCATCTGTTAATAATGTGATCAACATTATCAAAGTTGGATTCCAAAGCGACTAGCAATGGTATTAGTCTTTGGTTGGATGATGCCTTTTCCAAACAATGTTTCTTTACCCTCTGCTATGCACACCTTGGGCTCCCAATCAATATTTTGATTAGTAAAATCCCCTTTGTTCTGCAAAAATCTTCTGACCTAAGCGCCATCATAAAAAACATTCCAATGTTTAATGTTGTCAGGTACAGATGGCCTAGTTAACACCTCACCATCATATTCACAATATGGGGATAGTGTACAACTATCAAACCAAGAACCCAACACTGCAAGCTTGTCTTCCAAATAATTGAACCTCCTATCATGATGCACAATATTGACTGAATCAAACATCTCAATGAGATCCTAAGCTACATGCTTGTATTGTTTCATTCGCTGATTCTTTGTGGCATAAAGTTTTTTGACCCGCTTTACAATTAATTTTGAATCTCCTCTGACAATGATGTCTTTAACATCATATTTCCAAGAAATCATTAGACCTAACAACAATGCCTCATATTTAGTAATGTTATTAGTGCATTCAAATTTTAGTTTGAAGGAAAAGACAAAATCTTCCTGACTTGGGGAGATCAGAACAACACCAACACCATTTCCAACTTGGAACAAGCTCCATCAAACAATAAAGTCCAAGGAAATCCTTCCTGTTCAAGACACTTGCATTCTTCAATTTTGTGCTCTTTTCCATCAAAAAATCCTATGCATTTATCAACATCTTAAATAAGGTGAAACATCTTCTTTTCTCCATACAATTTGACAAGGGTGCCCTCAATTGGGATGGTGGCATAAGACATCCATTTGAACACTCCCACCAACATTTAAAGCCCATTTTCTATACAACAACATACCCCACTTGGTTGGGCAGTCAACAATAACTATGTCAAGATTCAAGTTCCTACCCAGATATATTGCAAGTTGTACCACTAGACCTTTCAAACATCCCACCACTGGCACCTCTCTGGAATCCATGGCAGTGCACTTCCCATATGATTTTGTTACCTTGATGTTTAGTTCATTCGTAACTTTCAGAGGCATAACGTTGCATGATGCCCCCGAATCAAGCATACAGTTGTGCAATAGTCTATCCTTAATGATTAGAGTGGTGAAGAATGGATCCACATTTAGCTGGGTATCTACCAAGGATGTCCCCAAATAAACCTCAGGTGGTTCATCTAGCACTTCAGATGCTGGTGGTGCTTCTAGTTCTTCAATGATTAGAGGAGTCTCCACAATGTTTATATTTCTACCTAGGGCAATCTTCTCCTCTTTCAGCCCCAAGTACTCAAGAGCCCTTTTGTTGTGCTTAGGAATCCTAAGCAACTCAACAATTGGAACTGAGATATTGATCTAACTCAATACTTGGGTAATATCATAAGGGATAGACTTTGGCAAGGCAGCATTGGAAGGAAGGTTAAGACACTCATTATATGGCATGAGATTTTTGATAGCTTGGGCATGAGGAGGGGTGTAATTTTTGTTTGGGACAGCGAGGCCCTTGGCAGATGCATCTTTCTTAGGGGCCTCTGTAGGAATATTTGAAAGCAATGGATTTTTTGGCTTGGCCTGAGGCCCTATACCTTTGACAACCCTACTTCTTGTGTTTTATTCCTTTTCTTGAGCCACAAAAACATTCATCAATAACTTCATGTCCTCATCAGATGGGATTCCTCCATCATATTTCTTTATCATTAAAGCTCTCAAATACTCAAAGTCATTATTAGGCAATTCAAACGCTTGTATAGTATCTACTTATAAAGTATGAGAGGGAGGAAAAAAAGGTACCTGGTGGATGCAATCCCAAAAATCAGTTAGTAGTTCTAGCACTTATTACCTCAGTGGACGTTTCTCCTTGCTGTGAGCTTGTAGATCATTCCATCATGCATGCATCATTATCATCATCATCAGCTTCTTCTTGTTGATCTTCCTCACATGGAGCATGGGGAATGAAACATCTATCACACCAATAAATGACATTTGTATCCTCCACAAAAAAAAATCTAGCAAACAAAGGTTCAGGTACCATTATGTTTTCCCTGGCCTAGGATTGTTTATTTCCAAATCCAACAAGTCCCTTATCTCTTTCATCAGAACTTTGATCATTTCTATGATGATTTGTAAACCTATCTTGGCTTTTGTTGCTTATACTAACCTTGTGATCTCTTCCCAATTACCTTTTCTGCTTGGGCTAATTTGTATGATATTTGTTTGATAGCCCCTGCCAAAAGTTTTCACAACTTCCTCCAAATCAACAGCCTTACTTATTTGATGCTTGTATGGGTTAATTAATTTTACACCCTCCCTTTTTAGAGGATTTCCAATTTCCTTGATGTTGTTCTCTATTTACAGAGCCATGGTGAAGGCCTACCTCAAATTAGTAGTGTTTTTGTCCCTCAAGTAGTAAGTAGCCTTTTTATCAAATGCATCTGAATATTTGATCAAACATGATTCATCACATGACCTTAAGCTAACAGGTAATCTCCTCAAGGTGTTGTTAAACCTTGTGTTGAAATCATGTACTGACTCATTAGGGTTCTTCTTGATGTTTTCAAATTCTGACAGAAGAAACCTAGGGTCAGTTCTATCACCATATTGCAATCTAAATGCATTGTTCATCTTAGTCCATGAGTCAATGGAGTTATCTGACAAAGCTTTTTACCAGTCCCTGGCACTCTCTTCCAAAGTATGGATAAACAATTTGATATATAAATCTTCATATTCAATCTCAAATTATTCCATCATATTGATAAAAAGATTTAGATGTTGATCATCAATTATAGCGTTGTTTCCTTGGAACTTTGGTAATCTATTTCTTACATCCTGGGGAGCTACATTTGGATAATTGGCCATCCCTATAAAATTTGTAGGACCAAAGGTGTTTACAACAAATGGAGGTTCTGGTGGGGGCAAGGCCATGTTGTTTTGAGGAGGTGACCCTTGAGGGGAGACAAATTGATAAGGGGTAGAGGGTATTTGAAACACAAGAGTATAACTTTCAAAATGGATATCCCCTAAAGGCCTTATTTCTTGGAAAACCCTATCAGCTTCTGAAAAGACAGGGGAAAAATGAGAAGAAAAATTTTCAAAATCAAATGAAGGCCCCTCTCCAGTTGGAGAATTTAGTTCCACAAAGAGTCTACCTAATTCAAAAGCACTTGAATGGTAGTCTTCAATGATAGGCCAATCACTTTCATCAATGGAGATCCCTTTTCTTGTCTGCTGATCTCCAACAACTCTCTAGGATTTTCTTTCTTCTGACTTTGTTTTTCCTAGGTCTAGGAATAATGTCCTAGCAAGATCCCTAGCAAAGAAATATCTTCTTCCTTCCAGCTTTGCAAAGATTAGTAACAAGTATCACTTGATAGAGGTTAAGACATTGGTACTCATTAAGAATTAGATCAAGAGGGAGTTGCCACTAAGGATTTCCACCTTAGTTTTGCAAATGCACTAAAATATGATCTGTCAAATGTCTGTCAATACTAGAAACTGGAAATGGGATGATCTTACTTTTCTTTACCCTGATTTATTAAATGAAATCTAGTGCATTAGGTGTCGAAACTGAAAGAATTTGCACACAACACTTACAACTTTGAATACTTCTTACAAGCCCAAACACAAGATGATGTTTGAAAAATGTATTAGCACTTTGAGCTTATAAGAAGTGTTTACCAGGGTCTAAATATGAACTGTAACCATTATGTCCCTAGAAACGGCACCATTAAATTCGCTGATTGGACAAATAGATACGAACAAGAAACAGATCAAAAAATATGTCTCAACTCAAATTAGTTCCTAGTAACAAAAATTAGGTCCCCAGTAACAGCACCAGTAAGGTGTTGATACCCAAATTGATTCTCCCTAAGAAGTTGAGCAGCATCATAGGTTTGGCAAGAAGCTTAGAGACAAGTACAACATGTAATGTGTTGTCTTATAGCTGGGGATGAAATGTAGCTTGCTCTTTGTGAGTCAGATGTGGAGAAATGGGTAGCACCCTCAAGAGGATTTGACCTATCCTCACTACTTTATGGTTGTGCCTTTCAGCCAGGGTGAGAGGAACCCTTTTGTAGCCTGTTGTTTGTGAAGGATATAGAGATATCCTTGTGAAATTATTAAGAAGACCTTAAAGAAAATATGATCAATGCAACAAAACCTAACTCTCACGAGTTGTCACTCTAGATAATGGATATATTTTCTAGGCAAGGTTTAGGCCACTAAAGACAATGAAAACCTGATTGTTTCTTTATGTTTTGGTAGTAATAATTATGCATTTGTATACACACATGACAAATAGGGGTAGTATGGGTATGATTGGTTGTTTTTTAAGTGAATTTTTTGGTGGGAGGTGAAGCAGCATAAAGTTGATTATACCAGATCTTTGGAGGGACTTTACAATAATGAGAAACTTCAAAATATAAAGCTTCAGAATAGTCAAGACATTCCTTCAGCCAAAAGATGCATTTTAATGGAGGCCCAAATCAGCACGTTTTCACATAATCTTTAAGACTTGAATACAAAGGCTCGAATTAGAAGACTCAATTAAACACTATAGTTTCTTATTAACCACACCTAAGGTACACCAAAAGACTTACAAATAATCTTTATTAACAAATGACAGTGAATTGATTTTAAATTTGTTTATCTCATCCAAGATGAAGGTGCTTCTTGAAATCAAATTACAAATACCATTAAACTATCACAGGGACAAGATCCTGTGCGATTTCACAAAAATTCCAGTATAAGATTACAATGGGAATGAATAAAACTATTTATAGACATTCTAAAACAAAGTAGACACTAATTTCTTAGAGTCAACACAAAATAACTCAAATTTTATTAAACTTATCAGCAGAGGAAAGTTTCTGGAATAGTCTCAGGGATTTTCAATGGCTGTAAACTCATAACCACCTTGACATGACCAAGTTTAACACAAAAGAGACATAAAGGTTTCTCAAACAGTCCCTCAGAAAGACGGGTTCTATCAAGATTTTTAGAAAATCAGTTCTAACCTCTAACACTGCAACCTTCCAACCTCCAATCCTTTTCATGGAAAAATCATGCCTATTTATAACATTTTACAATAGAGCCTTTTACCCCGAAAACTAGATACATTGAGTGTACCAGTGCTCACCATGATCTCGATTGCAATTCCCAGAATCAAATTTGTAAAACGTTATCAGGTGCTCAGGGGGTAAATTTCTTCAAACATCTCCTGCATTCAACTCCTTTATCTAGTAGATAACGTTTCCCTTTACTCACCAACCACTTCCGCCCCTAATATGTCAAATTTGGTTCTTTGCATGCCCGAGAAGAAGAAATGGAAGATCAGATTGAGCACAGAGGTCAAATCTCATCTTAATGGTAAAAGACGTCCCTAGATTTTTCTCACCCAACTAAGATATCAATAGGTCTTTCACATGCCAAGGAAAGAAAAATGGGGCTGAATCTAATAGTCAGACTGCATATTAATGGTGAGAGGCATTTACAGACCTTTCCCACCAAACCAGGATACCAGATTGATGTTCCTCTTTATTTGGCGTTTAAGAGACTCCAAGAAATGATAAAAAACCATCAGAATACGAATCCACAGGAGATCTAGAGTGAAAATGGTCGAAAAATCAGATACAGATGCAGAGCTGCCATTTGATTTCTATTTTGAATTTGGACCATCCACGTGGGAGATCCATTTTAGAGCGGGCCTGCGGGTTCCCTTTTTCCTTTTGCAACTTTTGAAAAAATGTAAACTTTTCACATTTTTCTCTGCACCTCCGCCCTTGAGAAATGAACCTGACATGTGTCTTGGCCCAAATTTTTTTTTTGATGGCTTAAAGCTCAGTGGAAAGAACCATGTGCCAGGCTCCGAGGCAATCTCCTTTGGCCATTTGAAAAATTCCAAGTAAAATGCAAAGTGAGCAGAAGCCTCCAAGTGTCATCCTGGCACATCTTTGAAATGAAATTCAAGGGCCAGTCCTCAAACATGTGTGGCCCCTCCACGTGTCACTATTATGCTAAACTGTACTAGCTACATAAATTTTTTTCTAAGTCTGGGCAAAGCAGCGGAAACCTCCACGTGTCCTCCTGGCATAACTCTAAGGCCAAACCAAAAAGTAAATCTTCAAATGAGTGTCACTCTTCCACGTAGACAAGTTTTGGGTCAAGGAAATCCATATAATTTTAGAGTACCCTGGTAAGCCATGTCCAACCAAAAGAGGCCACATTTCCTGTTGATGCAATGATGTAAATTTGACAGGGAGAAACACCCGTCAAACCGTAGAATTGCAAAAAAATGACCATTTGAGCCTGAAGATGAAATTTTCTCCAAGGAAAGAGAATTTAGAAATGTTACAAGGCTCAAATACATTTATCCAAGCTACATCCATTCATTTTTCTTTAAGTATTTAAGGACAAAATGACAAGGACAACAAATCCCGACTGTGGAAAACAGAAAGAATGGGAGAGCCCAATTTTTTAGATGAATAGAGAATGGGGGAAGCTAATTTAAGACCCCTTCCAGATAAACAAAGAAACAAGCAACAACTATGGATCCATACATGATCCTCAGCCCATGAAGGATTGATTATGGTAAAAAAGGAAGGTGGAGACTTCTCAGGCACAACACGGAGGGGATAAGAAATGGTAGAGGCCACAAATTGATAGATTTTTAATGGAAAAATAGGGTGAGACTATTTTCAGCACCAACAATGTCCTCACTACTTTAGGTCGTGCCTCTTCGAAAAGGGTGAGAGGACCCTTAGTTTAACCTCTTGTTGATGAAGTACATGGAGATATCCTTCTTTTTCACAAATTCTATGAAGAGAACCTTGGGAAAATACGGTCAATACTCCATGATTTAACTCTTAAGAGTTATCACTTCTAAACGATGGAGATACTTTAAACACAAGACTAAGCTTATTGAAGAAATTAAGAAATACTAATTGTTCTGCATATTTTAGTATGTAGATTTTGTTCCTTTTTTGATACACAGGGAAAACAGGGGTAGTTCAGGGTGGATTTGTGGTTTTTTTTTTTGAGTAATTTTTGTGGGAGATGAAGAAGGATAAAGTTGACTATACAAGTTATTCAAAGGGACTTTACAACAATGAACAACTCAAAAACAAAAATCTTCAGAATAGTTAAGACGCTCTTCAACAGGAAGGTGTTCATAAATGGAGGCCCAGATCAGCACGTTTTCACATAATCTTTGAGACTCTAACATAAAGGCTTGAATTGAAAGACTCAATTAAACACCAAAGTCTCTGATCAATCACGCCTAAGGTACACCCGAAGACTTACAGACAATCTTTATAAAAATGTGACAGTGAATATATTTTAAAATTTTTTATCTCATCCAAGATGAAGGCTCTTCTTGAAATGAAATTGCAAATACCATTAAACTGTCGCATGGACGAGATCCTGTGTGATTTTACAAAAAATTCAATTTATGATTGCAATAGGAATGAAAGAAACTATTTATAGACATTCTGAAACAAAACAGACACAAATTTCTAGAGATTAGACACAAATTAATTTCAAAATTGCTTAGATTCATCAGTAGGGGACAACTTCCAGAGAAATCTCAGTGCTCATCAATGGCTATACATATGCAACCAACTTGACATGATAGAAAATCTAACATAGAAGAAAATAATAGGCTATCTTGGCTTTGGTCTCTCACGAAGACGAATTTCTCAAATTTTCTCTTAGGAAATCAAACTCTGACCATTTGCAAGAGTATTCTCATTGCATTTATACATTTTTCTCACTCAATTTTCCCCTCAAAAGAGAATAATATTCAAGGGACCTTTTCTTGTTACCATTTTTTTTCTGACAGCGACGTTTAACAAATTCAGATCCAAACTCTGCCACGTGGACTAATTGTGAACTAATCACGTTTCTTGTGCCCTCAACTAATGACTAGGATTCCATGCCATAACTTTTTGGGAGTCCTTTTAATCATTATGGTTCTGTCATGTGAGAAATCCCCTTTTTAATCATTTTCCAGAAACTCTGCACAACTGTATATGACAAGTAATCTTTTTCACTCTTGAGGTAACACCTTTTCCATATTTTACAGCTACACTTTCATCATTTTATCCCTTTTCCCTCTCTTTACTCTACAATTCTACCTTGCATCTTTCTCCTCTAGTAATTCCCATTTTTGCAAGTTCCTGAGAAACTCCAAATTTAAAATATCGACCCTGCAAATCCTTGGACTCACAATTTAAGTTTCAAATCCATTCAATGAAACCTTACAAACAGAGATGACAAGGAATTTCAACAAAGAATGATGAAAAACAATGTGTATTCACGTCTCCAGGAGTCTTGGAGCAAAAATGGTGGAAAAATAGGTGAAATTCATAGCAACCGTTAATTCTAACCCTTTTCCACTTTACATCATAGCCGTCCATATGTTTCCTTAGCGCAACTACAAAGGAGAAGCACAAAGGCAAGTCTCAAACAAACATGAGCCTTCCATATACCTTGGGTCCAAAAAAGGATCTATCGGAAGCCTCCACGTGTCTCAATGGTGTATTTTGAGATGGTACCCAAAATCAGAGACCCCAAACAAGCATGGGCTCAACACGTGTCTCAGTTTGATAGATTCTATTAAAAAGTTGAAGGTTTAGTAGAAGGCGCCATGTATCTCAGGTCCAAGACAGTTTCCTTTATCCACTGAAAAGTCCAAGAAAAATATTGAGTGAGAAGAAGCCACCAAGTTTCCTCCTAGCACTTCTTCGAAATAAAACTTAGGGTCAAATCCCCAAACAATTGTAATCCCTCCATGTGTCCCAGGCCTTTAGAAAGTTTCTTGAAAATTCAAAGTATGGGAAGACCCGGCAGAAGCCTCCACGTGTCTTCATGGAGAAACTTCAAGGTGGTGCCCAAGAGCAGAGACCCTGATCAAGCGCGGGCTCACCACATGTCCTAGGCCTTAGGAAATTGCTTTGAAAAGTTTAACTACAAAGTGGAGCTGATGGAAGCATCCACATGTCTCCCTATCCCAATTATTTAGGTGGGACCCTGAGGTAGATCCTCAAATGAGTGCTAACCCTCCACATGTCTATGGCCCACCAAAACTGTATCGGCTACATGAAATTTTTTTCTAAGTCTGGGAAAAGTAGCGGAAACCTCCACGTGTCCCCCTGGCGCAACTCTAAGGCCAATCCTAAAGGGTGAATTTTCAAATGAGCATCATTTCTCCATGTGGAAATTTTTGGGTTGAGGCGAGCCTTATAGTTTTTGGAGTTCCCCGCTGAGCCACATCTAACCAGAAAGGGCCACATTTCCTTTGATGCTAAGAAGTAAATTTTAATGGGACAAATACACCCATCAAACCGTAAAATGTAGGAAAATTATCGTTTGAGCATGGAGCTAAATCTTTTTTCAAGGATAGAGAATTTGGAAATGTTATAAGGATAAAATATGATCCTCCGAGAACTATCCAATCACATTTTCATAGGTATTTGGGAAAAAAATGATAGGAACAAAAAAACGTGACTGTGGAAAATGGAAGGAAATGAAAAACCTGAGTTTTATGCCTAATTTACAGACTCTTTTAGATGGGAAGAGGAATGAAAAACAAATTCTAGACCTTTAAGTGATCCTCGACCAAGGAGGGGACTGACCATAGCAACCAAATGGAGGAAAGAGTCTTCAAGCACCAATACGTGGAGATAGAAAACATGACAGAGGCCACAAACTGAGGAATTTCAATGACAAATGGGGCGAGAATAATTTGAGCACCAACACCTACATCCAAAATGTCATCCACATACAGGAACATGATAATATAATTTCAATCCTCAATTTTCTTTGTATACACGCAATGGTTGAAATGACATCTAATATAACCTTGCTCCATCATGAAGCTATCAAATTTCTTATACCATTGATGTGGATATTTTTTCAAGCCATACAAGCTCTTCTTTAGTTTGCACACCATCTCCTCTTTACCTTTGACCTCATAGCCCTCTGGTTGCTACATATATAGTTCCTCCTCCAAATAACCATGGAGAAATGTAGTTTTTACATCAAGCTGCTCTAAGTGTAAGTCTTCTGTTGCAACTATTCCAGAACAATTCTAATAGAAGTCATTTTTACTACAGGAGAAAAAATCTCATCAAAATATATACCTTCTTTCTGTGCTAACCCCTTGACCACCAACTGAGCCTTGTATCTTTTCTTGCCTCCTTCCTCTTTGACTCTAAACACCCACTTATTCTGTAATGTTATTTTGCCTTCGGGTAGCTTCACCAAATCCCATGTCTGGTTCTCCATGAGAACCTGATGCTCCTCATCCTTGGCTTGCTCCCAATTCTTCCTGGCATCTACCTACATTACTTCATCAAAGATCTCTAGCTCTCCATTATCAGTGAGTAATAAATAATAAAGAGAAGGAGAAAAAAGTTTAGGTTCTCTTTTTACCCTAGAAGAACTCCTCAATGTAGGAGTCTAGGGTTCCTATTAAGGATGTTCCTAAACTGATTCATGTGTAACTTTTCCATCTAGAAGATCCTTTACCACTGCATATTCTTTCTTGGATTCTTCCCTATTTTCTTGCAACTGCTACTTAAACATGACATTCTCATTAAAGACCACATCCATAGATTGAATGATTTTCTTGTCCTTAATACTCCAACGTTTATATCCAAAGTCATCACCACCATAACCAATGAAAGTACATTTTTCTGATTTAGCCTCTAGCTTCGTCCTATCATTCCTGTCTATATGGACAAAGACCTCACATCCAAAGACTCTAAGAAATGAATAATCAACTTTCTTACCATACCAATCCTCCTCAAGTATGCCTCCATCTAAGGAACTTGAGGGTCCTCTATTTATCAAGTACACAACTGTGCTCACCGCTTTTTCCCAAAAAGAAAGAGGTAGACCTGTATGTAACTACATTCTCCTAACACGTTCCATTATTGTTCTGTTCATCCTTTCTGACACCCCATTCTGATGTGCACTTCCTGAAATGGTCTTTTTTCCATGGATTACATTATTGGAAGAATAATCATCAAATTCATTGCTACAATATTCCCCTCCATTATCTAACCTGAGATATTTTAGCTTAAGACCTGTCTCATTCTCTACCAAGGCTTTCCATTTAAAAAAACTGCCAAATACATCAGATTTGTTTCTAATACAATAAACCCAAACTTTCATTGTTGCATCATCAATAAAAGTAACATAATAACTTGAACCCCTAAGAGATGATACCTAAGTTGCCCCCCACACATCAGAATGTAGCAGCTCTAACTTACTCTCTTTCTTTGTAGGTCCAACCTTGAGAAACCTTACTCGCTTCTATTTCCCATATATACAGTCCTCATAGAACTCCAAACTAGTTTCTTTATATCCAAGAAAATCCTACTTTATGATCTCCATGCCCTTAAGGCTCATATGGCTGAGCCTATAGTGCCACAATGTTGTATCTACTTTTGAAGCCACAAGATTACAAACTTTAGTGTTATAAGTGGTTAAATAAAAGGTTCTAACCTTCTTACCTCTTGCCACCACAAGAGCACCCTTGGTAACCTTCCAAGATTCTATTGTAAATATCATGGTATAACCATCACTTCCCAAGTGCCCTACCGATATCAAATTTCATCTTAATGTAGGCACATGTTTAACATCCTTCAATAGCCAAGTATTCCCATTCTACATCTTAACCTAAACAGAACCTTTTCTAACTATGTTGTAAGGCTCATCATCACCAAGAAAAACATGCCCAAAATCTCCTTGAATATAATCAACAAAATAATACGTATATGGAGTAGCATGGAAAGAAGCCCCTGAATCTAAAACCCAAGATTCATTAATATTGTGTAAAGAAAGAATCAAATCATTCTGACATACATTACCCATTCCCACATTTTCCTCCTTGTTTTCTTCCTATTGTTTCTTCTTGTCCCAAAGTTTCCAATAGTCCTTCTTTGCATGCCCAGACTTTCCACAGTATTAACATACTATCTTGCTTTTTGATTTTGACCTTACCCGATCATTTGATTTTCCACGGTTTTTTCTATTCTTTTATCTCCCTCTAGTTTCCACTGTGAAACCATTCCCTAAAGTAGAAGATTCCCCATAAATTTTTCTTCACATTTCCTCACTTAGAATTTCCCCTACAATATCCTCAAACTCGAACTTTGAATTACCTAGAACCGAGTTACTTACCGCCAACACCAAGATATTCCAACTCTCAAGTAAAGAGCATAGAACTAATAAATCCCTTCTTCACCAAATTATATTATAACCAAAGCTATCGTATTTACAACCGTATTAAAATCATTTAAATTATCTGCTACTAAACCATTATCAGACATCTTCATATTAAACAACTTTTTCATTAAAAAAATCTTATTAGAGGCAAAGGGTTTTTCATACAACTTCCCTAATGCATCCATCAGTTATTTTGTAGTCTTTTCCTTTGAAACATTAAATAATACGGAAGATGTAAGACACAGATAGATTTTCCTAAGTTCCTTCCTATCCAAAAAATCCCATTCCACATCTATCATGCTCGAGGGTTTGTTCACCTTCTCAGACAACAGAATATAAAGATCCTTATGAAAAAGATTATCTTCCATCTGCATCTTCCAAAGACTAAAATTCTACATGTTGCATTTATCAACCCTTGATCTTTCATCATCTACCTTACCTCCCACTCAAGATAAAAATTTCCCTGTGATTCAACACTTCAAAAAACCAAATTAGGATCTGATACCAATTGTTAAGAAATAAGGGATAAAATATGCAGAATAATCCCTCACAGAATCACAACAGTAAAAATTAGTATGTAGAAAATATTACAGATCTCAAATAAAAGTGTAAAATAAAATAAGACAACAAAAGGAGACAATATTTAATGTGGTTCACCCAATTTGAGCTATGACCACCAAGAATCACTTGGTCAGATTTTATCACAAGCCACCACTCTCTCAATACAATACCCAAATCTATTTGGAGCTATGCTCAACAAACCTCTAGAATTCACACCTGAATTCAAAACACATCTGCAATGTTACATCATCCTACCATATGCATAACACCATATAAGTAGACAACTGCTTAAGCAGTTTTACAAAACCGTGGTTATCAAAACCATGGGCAAAAAAACTGTCCCATAAACCTATGGGTCAAAATACTACTCAACCTTCTGATTTTAGTTTTCTTGTTCAAATAAAAAATTTGAGTATGAGGTATTAATCCATGGACTTCATTGGGTAAGGAAAATAGGAATCAAGAACTTGTAGGTATTTAGAGATAGTGACTAATTGTGAATAAATTCAAGGGGTAGAATGTTGCCAAAAATTATCTCCTTAAGAGCTACAAGAATAGGGTATGAGATCTCATCAAGGAATGTGAGGCCTTTTATATCAGTTCCATACCAAGTAAGAAAAATTAGGTTACATATAATCTTGTAGCAGCTAGGGTAGAATTTTATGTGGTGGATAGCATTAAAAGGGATTAAATGCAGCCACATATCCATGTAATTGTAAGGCCACATGTACCGGAAAATAACACAACATAGAGAGTGTTTGAAAGTGATCAACATATCATTAATTTCTTACAAGAAGAGGTTGAGTTCTCAGGTAGGAATCAAGAAAAATCAGGGCAACAATACGACGATCAAGTAGTGCAACTGTAAACAAACAAATTTCCAAAGGGCTTAGTAAATCTGGAATCAATTTAAAACCCAAATGATTAGGTCAAAAAAGAAAAGGAAAACATCCACATCAAAGAAAAATATTCGGAGCCCATTTTGGTTAGAGAAGTCAAGGTACTCCAAATTGGTAATGTGAGCACTCTACAAGATAAATCTAACTTCATACAAATTTTCCAAGATTTCTCAAATGTATTTTCTTGGAGCTACGAGGACTTGAGAGGGTTTAATCCAAATTTGGCACAATACACCATTGAATTGGACCCAGAATCTAAGCCTATCAGATAGAAACAAAGACTAGCTAACCCTCATATTGAGCCTCTTATGAAGAAGGAAATGAATAAGCTCATTAAGGAAAGCATTATTTTTCCAATCAAGAACTCAAGTTGGGTTGTAAAATTTGTTCTACTCTAAAAAAAAATGAAGAAATCAAGTTATGTTTAGACTATCGTAACTTGAGCAGGGCATCTCTGAAACACCACTATTTGCTTTCCTTCTATGGAGAAAATCTTGTAGGTGGTAGCCGGTTTGGAAAGGTTTTATATGCTAGACAGATACTCAGGCTATAATCAGGTTATGGTGAAAGAAGAGGATCAGTTCAAAATGACCTTCACCACCAAATGGGGCACTTATGCTTATAGGAAAATTTAATATGTATTTTCAAATGCCGGAGCTACATTACAAAGAGCAATGGATATTGAATTCAAGGGGTTTATAAAAAAAAATTCTTATGTACTTAGTGTTATCTAATTTTACCCCCTCGAAAAAATTGAACAAACATGACCTTGCACGGAGAAAAATGGAGAGGTTGGTTCAGTCATGCGAGCTCACATTCGATTCCAAAAAATCAAGTTGTAGGAAGGCTCAACAATGGCAATGCAAGGTTGGAAAATGAATGGGTGGCCAAGGGAACATCGAAGGAGATCAGAGCTCAAGAGAAAGGATGGAGTTCTGGGCCTGAAAATTCATAGTTTTAACATTCGGTATTTTGGAAAAAAGGTAGGTGAGCAGTGCTAAAAACCCCAAAATCAAAATGTTTGAAAGTCTGAAATTGGGACTTTCAGGTTTCAGAATTTCAGAGTCTTCACCAAGAAAAATGGAAAAAAATGGCCAAAAGGTTCTGAAACCTAAAACCCTGAAAGTCTAAAATTTTGTACTTTCGAGTTTCGGGGTTTCAGAAGTCTCGGTGAGCACAAACAAAAAAGGGAGCATCAAATTCTGAAATTTCAGACTTTTAGGTTTCAGGGTTTCAAAGATCTCAGGAAGTGAGTAAGAAAGGGTTCAGATTTTGGAAGTAAGTGAAGGATTTAGGTTCAATGCGGTGACATTTTTTGACTTCAAAGGTTTAGGGTTTCAGACTTCAGAGTCTTTGGCAAGAAAAAAATGGAAAAAATACCAATAATGTCCAAAAACCTGAAGTTTGAAACTCCAAAATTTTACATTTTTGGACTTTGGAGTTTCAAGTTTTTGGGGTTCATCATTTCAGAAGTTTAGAACCCAAAAACACAAAAATCACAATTCAAAGTCTGAAACTCCAAAACTTGAAAGTTTGAAATTTCAGACTTTCAAACTTTAAGATTTTCGGAACTCTCAGTCTGCCATTTTTACAAAATGACACCTCAACCTTCAGATGGTGAAAAATTTTTACCAGGAGCTCAGATTTACACAAGAAAGGACTTTTTGGAAATCTCTTGGCCTCTCCTACTCAACTACGAGACTAATTTATTTAAAATTAAGAAATAGAGTCTGCCATTTTTTAGGGTTTCAGACTTCTCACCTACCAAAATAATGAAGTATGGGCTTCTTTTCTTTCCTAACAAGGAACAACACATGGAGGCATGGGTTTTGTAGTAGAAGCCATCATTGTTGCAGATGAAATCAATGCAGTTCTTAGGTGCTTAGATTAGGATTCAAAATTCTTCTATCTCCTTTTCTCATTCTTCCTATATATTGTAAGAAGGGGCATTTTTCTAAAGGTTGGACATTTTTTGCTTTGCACCCTCCCTTCTTCTCTGCCTGTAAGTGATCTTTTGGAGTTCAAACCTCCCATCTAACCTATAAATTCAATCTTGTCTCTTGGCTAATGTAATGGACTATATCAAATTTTTGGAGCAATAAAATAAGTCTATGGATGATTTCAACCCCTCTCTTGTGTTCATTTAATCTTTCTGATCTCTCGATGCAATCTTGGTTATCTGTGCATGGTGGTTGTGTTACATTTTTTAATGGTTTGTGTTTAATTGCAATGCAGGTGTTCAACATACCTTTAGTACATCACCTATGTTAGTTTAGGTTTATTTTCCTTGCATCTTCTCAACCCTGTCTCCTTAGCAAGTTAGAGTAGGTTTTAGAGAAAATCCTCTACAATTTGAATGTGTGCATCTGAACAGAGCAATAGGAACTGGCCTTCATTTGGAGATCTTTCCCAATAGCAAAGTCACACACTTTTGAAAAATCTCTATGTTATGAAATCATATTGAAAATTTCAACCCATCGAGTTACAAACATTTAGGGGTGTTTGTGATTACACATCAACGCTTAGATGACATTACTGTACGCTCCAAAAATGCAACGAGTCACCTCTTCCCACCTCAGTAAAGTATTCCAAAGATGCAGGAGGTTCAGAGTGTCTCTAAACTCGAAGAAGTGTATATTACTATCTCACGTGGGAAATCTCTTAGGCCACATTGTGTATAAATAAGGGTTGAAAATTGATTCAGAGAGGGTAATAGAAATTTGGGCATTTCCATTGCCAATTCATAGGAAGGATCTCTAGAGTTTCTTAGGAAGCGATCAATTTTGTTCAAAGGTTTTTGCCATATTTTTCTGTTATTTCAATCCAATAACCATGATGTTGAAGAAGAGTATGGATTTAAGTGGAGAACTAAGAGCATTGAGATTTTTGAAGCTATAAAGAATTCCATATCCCAATCCCCAACTCTCATTAATATGGACTTTTCCAAGGATTTCATACTCTATGTTTTTTAAAAATACAGACACTACTTCTTCCATTCTGGTGCAAACCAAACAAGGAGTGATCTGAGAAAACCCATAGCTTTCTTCAGTCAAAGTTTAGATGATTATTAAGTGAGGTAAATCCCTTCATTGAGAAACATTTCCTCTTGGCCCTTGAAATTGACTAAGTCCCAAGGAATAAGTCAACATCTACAAGAGGTAGTAAAGAAGAAGGCACTCAGGAAAAAAGTGCATAAGGGGAAATACATGTGGTAGAAGAGTTTGGTGTGCACTGAGAGCAAGAAGGTTTAGAGGACATATCGCATATTTTGAAATATTTTTCAGAAGAGAAACACGGTGAGAATCCTAAGTAGGTGTGTTGAATGCACAAGGTGCTATCCTGGAGCCTTAGAGGTCAAGAAAATAATATTCCACATAAGGAGTTTCCTTGGATGATCAATACATGTAGTGGAGGCATTTGGAGGCTGGCATATGCATTCAACCATGGAGGACCACACTTCCACTTGGCATGAGATCCATTCATGAAGGAATCCAAGGTGGTGCATCCTAATCATTATTTAAAGAATTGCTTGGGTTTGAAATGAAAGGGAAGATGAGAGTAACAATGAAGTAATGAGGAAATGAAGGGTTAAGGAGATTTTTAATTAATGACAAGGTGGTGCAGAAATCCTTGCCAAGAAATATTTTAAGCATATTAGGCATGGATTTGGGTTACGAATAAGGGTTGATATGGGTATAATAGGTAAGAATTATCTCTATACAGGGTATTATTGTAGGGTTTAGGATAATATCCCTTGATGTATTCGGTTTGTATGATGCTCATGATGTAATAGAGCCATTGTAAATGTTAATAAATCAATATATGGTGTGTGATTATTGGTTATTCATGCTCAAAAGTGTAAACGCTTATGTTCTTCATATTATTTTGAGTTAGATCTAGTTTCATTATGCTTATTTACAATTTTCAATTCCCATTTATGATGCATTTGTGCATGGATATGTTATTTGAATCTTCTATTTTTGAGTGAATATCTATGTTTCCATTCTTGGAACTAATTATCCATGAATGGCAAATCATTCTTGTAAAGCTCAATAAAGGAGGGGCTCAATTCCCATGCGGTGCCTCGAGTGAGCGCTCATCATACACTTGGTGATAGGCCATCACATTTGGGATAAAAAGAAGGTATATTAAAAAATGATTACATTTTTGTTCCATTGCTGGGACCTCTTTTCGAAGATGTTGTGAGAATGGGGTATGATGACAGATCACTTGACCTTTGACAACATAGAATCCTAGCTTAAAAGCACAGAGGATGAGCTTTCTTAGAGGTTCAGTACTAGATCTGATTTTGATGCATAGAAATGGGTGGAGGAGAACATATATCACAAACTGTATGAGACATTCTTTAATTTTTTCCTAGTAGAGTTGTTATGAATGGATCTCAAGATATGCATCAAGGAAAATTTGGTACTATAAACCTCGCATTTGGACCCAGGAGGAATATCAGCAGTTGTATGATGCCGATCTAATCTAGACCTATGTTTTTGATCACTGGTGGAGTAGAGTGCTGACTAGTTATACCTTGGAATATGCTATTTCTACGTATTTCTTTCCTAGAGATTTCTGAGTTTGAGTTCTTAAGGGAGCTTAGAGGATCGTTCTTACATGATATTACACTGGCTATCAAGATGTTGGTCATTAATTTGAGTTTGGAAGCCTTTCCCATGGCTTGTTAAACTCCTGTTAGGTGGTTAGGGCATAGAAACTGGCATTGTAGAGGATGACATACCTTGCAGTGGAAATGGAGAGAGAAGAGAGGTGACACAAGTATAATGAATCTTGGGAGAGTTGGAAAGGACATCTTGAAGCTACAAGAGTGATGGATTTATGGAGGAAGACGTTGCGGGAAGGATTTTAGGTTCACACGGAGGATGTGTAACCAGAGAAGTATGAGCTACCCCATCTTGGAAAACATGGGAGAGAAACCCCCTCGGCTTTTGGAGAGAGATCATCATATGAAAAAAGTAGGAGAGTCGCAGGGAGGCATCTTAACCCACATGGTGACCAGACCATTTTGTTTAGTTTTCCAGTTCCTTAGATAAGTTTTGATAATCCAATTGGTATCAATATTAGTAGTCTAACAACACTTAGGTGGTATAATGTTTCATTTGCTACATATATGGCATCACATTCATTTCCTATGTTTGGGGGTATTTTTTGGCACATTATTTTGGCAAGGTGTGGGTTCATAAGGTTTGAGTATCACATCTGGAAGTGGCATGGGAAACACATCTAGGATTTGTTCGCTATCATAAACTGTCAACACGTAGTTTAGTGCAATGGTTGAATCATATGGCACAACTGCATTAGGCCCCTTACTTATGAAAGGAGGATGATGTGGAGGAGTTAGCACTAATGGATCTAGTGGGTTTGGCGGTGGAGGCAAACCAGAGGTAATAAATGTTTTGGATCTAGTGGGAAAGTGCCTCAATAACCTCAATAGGTATTTTTTTGAGATATCACCCCACTTACCTAATTGCAAGGGGAGTTGAGTATGTCACGAAACATGTAAACAAGTGTGAGTTGCTATGGTGCGTGAAGGGTATCACTTCCCCAGAGAAAAAAGTAAGTGAATTTTTAACCACGTTGCAAGGGTGTGCACATTCCTAGTACTAGAAATATGATCCACACCATATAATGGTGGGATTACATTACGATACGGTAATGCCTTTTTGGCAGTTATAGATACTTGAGTTTGAACCAAAAATCATCAGTGTGTGGAAGGTGTATTCAACAAGGAATGATGAAGAGTGTGTGGGAGTATTCCCAAATGTTTCAAGACTCTCCTATCTAAGTTGTTTTATGACATTCATCCTTCACATCATGCTCAGTTGTTTGTCAGAGGACTGATCACACCGTTCAGGAGGGAACTTTCATAGATCCGCGTGAGGTCTTGGAGGATGCATTGCATTTTGAGGCAGTGTGAAACATTGATACATAAGTTAGTCCTTTCCTAGAAGCCTAAATTTATGCAATTGCAAAACAACTGGAGAAATTGTCTGCAAAGTCGGATCTTGAGACTCACAGTAGGTTATGGTGTATGGATTGTGAATTAGAGGATCATACAAAGGATTGTTGCCTATGAAGGTCGGTTCGTGCCATATCAGTGGACTGTGAGATTTTCCACAGAGATAATGATGTAAGTAGGTGTCCACTACTACAACATTCAATCCGGTTAGAATGGATCTTGCTATTGCATGATTTACACCTCTACTACTCATGACATGAATTATTATATATTGATTGACCAGATACATGATGCTATTGACATGTCAGGCCAGCGTTGCCAGTAGTTCCAAGGATGAGAGTCATCATTATGAAGGGTGCGTGGAATAAAGGATGTCGAGGTAGAGGATTTTGGGGAGGACTTAGAGGCTGTGGCAATCGTGGGGGTGGAAGGAGTGAAATCCCTCGTGGAACCTGCTATAAATTTGGATCTATAGAAGATTAAAAACATGAGTGTTCTGATTTGTTGCAGTTCTCTTGGTGTGGGAAAAATCACAATTTTGAGGAATGCCCAAAATTGTTTAAAACACATGAGCCAGAAGCAGTGGAAGGATAAGGGCACTGGGATGGTGAGTGTAAAGCATTTTGATCAATAGTGGATGCCAAGGGTTAACGTGAATCTGAGTTAGAACCTATACTTATGACATCCTGAGTTGAGGATGCATGGGCGAGGGAGATGCCAAAGTAGATAGCACTAATTACAAGAGAAGAAGTGGCACATGGGAATTATCCAGACCCTATGCATCATAAGGAATTTTATCAGGAAACCATGGATGTTATCCAAAGCATACAAGGAGAGATCTAGTTCCTGAAGGAACACTCACAACAATTAGATAAGAAGAAGAGCGAAAAGGTTCTACAGAAGGATCTAGATGAAGTTAGGGATGTATACAGGATGGTTGAGACAAGAAAATATCATGCCTCTGTTAGGGGAGTGGCTGAGAGGAAAATTACTAAGTGTTGGAGGAGAGTGCGAGATGAGATTTTGCATGCTAATATGCTTCCTCACAATCTTTACTATGATAAGGATATTACCTTGAATGAATTTTTTTATGGGTACCTCCTAAGTAATATTTTGATTGAAATGGGTCGCGGAAGTTAATGTTCTCACCTTGGATACATGGAATCAAATGAGAAGGCCCCCCATTATATCCATATTCAAATGTGTTGTATATGGTTAAAAAAGACAAAAGGAATTTTCCCATTGGTGTCTTAAAGGATGCTGCTATTAGTATCCAAGGGGTGAAATTCACTAGAGACTTTGAAGTCTTGGCACTTGCTAAGGAAGACAACTTTCCATAATTACTTGGGCTCCCTGGTGCTATAAGAACAATGATGAATTACAATTTCAATAAGGAGTATATAAGTTTTGAGAACAAGGAAGAATGTGTTATCATTCCTTTGATGGATGGAAAGTCAGTGCCTTATACTAAGCCCTTGGGTGAAGAAGACCTAGACAACATCTATGTGTGCACAATCAAAGGACCCCTTAGGTTATGAATTTAAGAAAATAAGGCATTGTTTAATAGGAAGATACGTAATATATAACTAATACAACTAGTGTGGCATGTGACAATGGGGGCACACATGACATATGAGTTAGTCGGAAGGTAGTTAAGAGGCTCTGTGACAAGAGTAACAAAGGTGCACTCAGTCAGGAACTTAGGAGGAAAACAATTGCCAAGTTACACTTGGGGAGCCAACCTTGATGTTTTTCTGCAAGGCAATGGAGACCTAATGGAGATGTGAGATTGTAAGGAGAAGTTATACTTAGTTATAATTTGATTTGGACTACAAAAAATTGGTGTGAAACCTCATCGAGATAACCTTCTAGAGTGGCATGAGGTGAGAATTGATTTCTTTATTAGGTTTCTCTGAAGCAATACAACTACTTCTACACAAGACTATCATGGGGAAATAACCTACCTCATTTCATGTCCAGGCATGTGAGAGGGCCTGGATGGAAGGAACAAAATCCTTGCCACAATCTTTATGGGTGCATAATATTTACTCTAATTTACGAGGCTATGCACAAGGCATGGTACATTCATTCAGATCTATTTTTTCAGAAAGAAAACTAAACCATTTGTGAATGAGGTGTTTATAGGTTGTTAAGCACCTAACTATTGGAGATAGTTCCATGGTGGAGGATAGAATACTAGATTGGTTGGGAGAACCTGGCTTAGAAGTGCGCTTTGATGAGGAATAATATGAGGATTTACACCTTGAGCGTGCATTCATGGAAAAAGAGAAAGGAAATGTGGTCAATGTGATAGATGGGGAAGAGGTGCAAAAATTTATGTTAACCATACTGTTAGTAAACGTGAGGTTATGGATAGTGATGATGAGAAAGCACAAGCCTACCATGATACCATGAAAACCAAGAAGGTTAACATTGGTTCGGAGGAGGAACCTAAAAAAGATGCTATTGGGGATTACTGGACAGAAAGGGATGGTTTCAAAGATTATTGATCTGATGTGTGAATTTCAACATTTGTTTCTGTGCGGGTACCAAAAACTCAAGGGAGTTCACCACTCTTTAGCGGAGATGCAAATCAAACTAAAGGAGGGCACGTGCCCAATGAAAAATAGAACTTATTGAATGAAAACTAAATCTACACATCAAAGTCAAGGAGGAGATTGAAAATATGATCACATCAGGCATCATTGAGGTTGTTGTAGAATCAGATTGGATAAGTCTTATGGTCATCAAAATTAAGAAGGATGGGAGGATAAAGATTTCCATTGATTACATGGATTTGAATGTGGTGTGTGTTATTGATATTTTTTTTGCAACCCCCTTCACTGAGGAGATCCTAGAAGGAGTAGCCAGGAGTGAGGTCTATTCTTTCACAGATGGAATCTCAGGATATCATCAGGTTAGAATTGCAAAGGAGGACCAAGAAAAGATAACCTTTGCAACTAATTTGGGAATTTTTTCCTATTATGGTCATATCTTTTGGACTGAATAATGCACCTATTGTGGTTTTCACGCATTATGGTTTCAGGAATTTCAGGACTTCATCCATAAATTTCTAAAAATTATACCTAGATGACTAGATAGTATATGGATTGGTGAGGGACCATTGTGACAATTCAAGGATGATTTTTGAGAGATGTTTGCAGTTGAGTATATCTCTGAACATCAAGAAATGTGTTTTCACTACTCTGTTTGGCACCATATTGGAACATATCATATGTAAAGAAGGCTTTTTGGTGGATCTCTCCAAATTTTCTGTTACTGTGGGATTGGGGGAGCCTACTAGCCAAAGCGCGGTGCGCAGATTCCTTAGGCATATGGGGTATTACCAAAAATTTATTAAAAGGTATGCCAAGATTGCCACGCCATTGGAGGAGTTTCTGAAGCAAAAAAAACATTTCATTGGGGAGAGGTGCAACAAATGGAATTCGACACATTAAATAATAGGCTTATCACTGCACCCATATTACGCTTTCCCTCTTTTGATAAGCCCATTCCATGTACATGTTGATGCTTCATGTATGACGATTGGAGTAATATTAGCACATCCTAGAGAGGGAATTGTTGATCATCCATTGTTCTTTTCTAGTAGGAAGCTAACCCCGACAGAATAAAATTATACTACTATAGAGCATGAGGCATTATCAATGATCTACATGTTTTACAAATTTAGACAATATTTTCTAAAGAAGCCTCTTATGTTTTATACAAACCACACGGAATTAAAATTACTTGGTGAAAAAACCCATCTTACAATGGGCACATATGCAGGTGGGTCCTATTATTTTAGGAGTTTGAGATTACTATTGTTGCAAAACTAGGTAAGAGTAATTTGGGGCCTGACCATTTGTTAAGGATTGACTCAGAATAGGATGCACCAAAGCATTGAAGATACAATTCCAGATGCATAATTGTTCAGATTGTAGCACGCTCCCTCTGACTTCAAATATATTTATGTGTTTCTCAAAACAAGTGTGGCACCAGAGGGAATGAAGAATTAGGAAAGGAACCATTTAGCCATAAGTGTTGCACCCTACATGTTAATTAGTGGATACTTAGACAAGCTAGGCCGCGATGAGGGTTTTACGTCGGTGTGTGCTTGAGAATGAGTGCACTGTAATCATGCAAGAGGATCATGGTGGAATTATAGGAGGAAACTATGTGGGTAATATGAATGTGCATAAGATCCTCTTATCTGGCCTTTAGTGGGAGATGGTTTACAAGGATTGTATCAAATATTTCAAGTCTTGTTATCATTTCCAACACCTTGGTAATCTAGGAAAAAGGGATGAAATTCCATTGAGACTAATAGCTATTGCTGAACTATTCGAGAAATGGGAAATTGGCTTTATAGGACCTGTTTCACCTACCACGCATAGGAAAAGTTTGCAGTACATCATTACTTGCACTTGTTATCTAACACGGTGGGAGGAGGAAGCAACTATGAGGGATTGCACGATGGCTACAACATAATTATTCATGTGGGAAAATATAATCAACAGGTATGGGTGCCCTTTGAGTTTGACTAGTGACCGGGGAACTCAAATTTTGAATGATACCATCAAGATTTTACTGGCAGAGTTCATGGTGGCTCATAACAAGAATACTCCTTATCAGCCTCAGGCTAATAGGAGTGCTGAGGCATTTAACAAAATAACGATTCATACACCTACCAAGATATGTGATGTTGCTAGGAAGGATTGGGATGACAAAGTCTTCGCCATGCTATAGGTGTATAGAACAAATTACAAGAGATTGAACAAATCCACACTATTCCAATTGGTGTTTGGTACTGAAGCTATTTTTTCAGTAGAGTTCATGCTACCCTCTCTGTGTATTGCACGTGTAGGAGGATTGGCCGATGAACAGGCATTACAAAAGTGCATTGAAAAGTCAATTTAGTTGGATGAAAGATGATCCCTTGCTAGATGGAGTTAGAAGACTGAGAAGGCAAGACAAAAGGCTTGACATGATCGTCACATAAAGAATGAATAATTTGAGGTTGGGAAGATGGTTTTACTTTATGATTCTAAGTTCTTGCGCCATCCTAGGAAGCTCAAGGTCCATTAGTTTGGGCCATATTATATTACCCATATACTTGATTTAGGTGCTTGCCAGCTACAAGCATTGGATGAAGCACCAATTCCTGGGTATTTCACTAGAAGTAGGCTGAAGCCCTACTATAAATAAGGTTTTTGGGTGTTTGTAAATAAGGCAATATTGCAATTTAGCTTAGGATTTCCCTTAATGATTTTCCTTTCTTTCTATTTCCCTTTCTCCTTGCTTTGTTCCATTTGTTTCATTTTGGGTGCATTTGTGCGCTGGTGGCTAATTACATCATCAAGGTGTTATGCACAGAGGACCACACATACTTTTAGTCTGGGGTGAAACATAAAGGGGAAGCGAGTAGGTCGTGGTAAGAGTTGGAAGAAGTTCTTAGAGAAATGTTGATGTGGTGACCCAGGTTGTGAAGTAAAAGGTGTATGGGGTCAAAAGAGTGCATGTAGAAGAGGTGATCATTAGAGGATATTAGTTTCAAAAGGGTTTGAGAAACCACATACAAGGGTAAATTGTGTAGGAGCAACATGAGGTAGGCAACAGAAAGAACTTGGTCCAAGACATAGAAGAAGATTGATTTTAGCACAAGAGAAAATAGAGAGAGTTCTATGGTCAAGGAAGTTACACGCTAGAATGTTGTGAAAGTGTTCCCATAGGTTTGAGCATGGAGGAAAAGCACTAGATATAATGTGAGGAAGGATGGCATTGGAAAAAGATAAATTTAATTCCTTCATACATTTTTAGGTGGCATCAGGGTTTGTGTGGAAAAAGTAAAAAGCTATAAATAGAAGGTCGAGGGTGAAGTATTGTTTTACATTCATTTTAAGTTATAAAATAAGTTCCTGTGTTTTAAGGTGATTCTTATGAAGAAATTATGAAGAGTAGTGTGTGGAGTTGAATAAATTTAAGGACTTGTGAATCAGTGTGGAGGTAAAGTGCACAGGCATATGTGAAAGAGTTTCTTTGTGAGTTCCCATAGCTGGATACACTATCTTGTGGAAAGGAAGTTCTCCATGTTAGAGTTTACGAGCTAAGACACAAGTTTTCATGGAAATTTTGCATAAGTAGAGATGAGGGTTTGAGAAGTAATAGAACTTCACACAAGGGAGAAACTACAAAGGACTGAGGAAGAGAAAAATGGCACTAAGAAAAGGAGTGAAAACTTCACCGAAGAAGGGTGAGGGAAAGGGAAAAGGAAAAATGACCATTTGCACAAGTTTCAATGAACAATGGTATGTAGAGATGTAGTACCTAGATGGTGTGTTGCTAGGAAAAGAGTGGGTGGCGCATACAAGGAAGATGGCCATGAGTGATTATAATCATCACATGAGAACCAAAGAAAAGGAGATGACCCTAGAGTTGGTTCGCCTAATGGAAAAGAGGACGCCATATGGGAAACCCATCTATGATGATGAAGTAAAAGTGAAGTTAGAACAGCCTGGGCTTCTGCAACTTTATGAGTTACCCTATTTCAGAAAACTGGAGCTACTATACCAGTAGTTAATGTTGCATGTACATGAGGACTACTTCAATTCTGTAAGAAGGCGGATGCACATAACCCACAGTTGATTTCTTAGTTCACTAACATGATCTAGGAGGGACATCTGCTAGATGAGGACTTGTGTGACAAGGATGCCACCAAGAAAATGGTTGAGGTATATGATTACAAGAAGGGTTTGCAGTACTTTGACATCACTGTAATCAACAACCCTGTTATGAGGATGGTCGCGTGCTTGGTGACAAAGCGGAATGGGAAGGAGAGATGGATGCAAATAAATAGAAGTTAGTTGAATGTCTTCCGCAAGATCTTGGAGGGCACCAATTTCAACCTCTCAGATTTCATTGTGGAGGATATTATTGATGCCATGCATGATGAGGAGAAGATAATGTTGGGTAATTTCCTCCTAACTATTGTCTTTTCAGAAATTGGAGTTCCCGATGGGAAAGATAAGTTTGTTTGGGATTACTGGGATGATGAACCCTCTCCCACGAAGAGGTTTGAAGCTTACACTTGTGACACCATGATGCCCTCTAACAAGGCTCACTTGGATAAATGGTATAAATGGATTAGCGATGCATTCTAAGATGAATGGAGGATACCAAAACAACTGGCTACACTAGTGGAAGAAGAAGTTGGTTTCTCTGTATACCAAAATTTTTGTATTGATAGCTATACCTTGACAGATGACACCAAGGGTCCTTGGTGTAATTTACCTTTCTCCTTCACAATGCAATATTTTTAAGGTGCGGTAAACAAGTTTAAGGAGGCGGAGAAGCTAATATTTTATCTAAGTGTTGTATATCAAGATCACTACAAGATGCGTCAGACCTTGGTGTATACCAAGAAATGTGCCTATGTAGATAAGTATGTATCTCATGATGTACACATGGTAAAATTGGTGATGTTCCCTATTGTAGGTAGGATAGCGGTAAGAGTTCATGTACAACTAAGGCCCAAATTGGAGAATGGTGGTTATGTTGAGGATGACATTTCAATCCTTGAGGACCCCATCCGGAGGAAGAAGAAGGTAGTAATTAAGAAGAGAGAATGGGAAGAGAATCTTATGAAGAAGGCTCCAAGCACACATAAAGTGCAAACTATAGGAGCACGAGATTCAGGCGTGGGTACAAACATGTCTACGTTCGATAGAAGAAGTCTCCTGTTAGGAAGGAGTCATAAAAGAAATAAGAGTCTCCTAGGAAAGAAGATTCACATGAGAAGGAGGAGTACCCTATGTTGGAGTCACTAGTGAGGAAAAAGAAAATAGTGGTGCAAGGTTTGGACTCAGAGAAGACAGAGAGCATCAAGGATGATAATTCTAAGGGGGAAAATGAAGGAGACAATGAAGAGTGCAAGGAAGCTCATAATCATCCTGTGTACAATGTACACAAGTCTGGTGAAGAAGGGGATTAAGAGGAGTATGAGTAGGGTTCCCATAAAAAATGAGGAAGTGAGGAGGTAAACATGCATGATTAGAAGACCCTGACCATGAAAAATGAGAAAATAGATAACACTGTAGAGAGGGAGGTGGTTGGTATTATCTAATAGTTGGTTCAGCACAAAGTAGAGCGAGGCACCGAAGAAGAGGTGAAGAAAACTAAAGAGAGTGCAAGTGAAGGAAAGGAGTGTGGGAGCATAAACAGAGATCCTAGCTTAGAAGTAAGCTTCCCAATGGTAGAGAATATAGGTGAGAATGGCACAGTAGCGGCGTAGGAACATACTATGATATTAATGATCCAAGCAAGGTATTATGCATACACTTCCATAATACAGTGCCTGAAAAACAATGCCTCGCTTGGTATTCTTTTGATGAAGAGGGTGCATACCCGTTGGTGCTCAAATCAATATCACCCTGTTTATCATTGAAATTCCTCAGTTTGTGGCCTCTTTCATGTTTTTTGTCTCCCTGTAATGGTGCTTGAAGAATCTATCCTCCATTTGGTTTTCATGATCAGTCCCTTCCTTGTTCAAGGATCACTTAAAGGTCCGGATTTTGTTTTTCATTTCTCTGTCCATCTGAAGGAGTCTGTAAATTGGGCGTAAAACTAGGGTTGTTCCTTTCCTTCCATTTTTTATAGTCATGTTTTGTTGTCCCTGTCATTTTTGATCCAAATACCTGAGGAAACGTGATTGGATGTAGTTTGGAGGATCATATTTGAGCCTTATAAAATTTCCAAATTCTCTGTCCTTGAGTAAAGATTCATTTCCAACCTCAAATGGAAATTTTATTGCATTTTATGGTTTGATGGGTGTAATTTCCCCGATCAAATTTATGTCTCAACATTAGTGGAAAAACAACACTTTTTGGTTGGATGTGGCTCAGTGGGGCACTTTAAAAACTCTATCTCTCACTTCAACTGAAAACTTTTCCACGTGGAGGAATGACCCTCATTTGAAAATTCACTTTTTGGTTTGGCCTTGGAGTTGTGTCAAGGGGACACATGGATTTTTCCACTACTTTTCCCAGACTTAGACAAAGTTTTCATGCAGCCGGTACAGTTTTGTTGGGCCATGGACATGTGGTGGGATGACGCTCATTTGAGGATCCGCCTTAGGGTCCCACCTTAACAATTGTGATAGGGAGACATGTTGAGGCTTCCGCCAGCTCCGCTTTATACTTAAACTTTTCAAATCAATTTTCTAAGGCCTGGGACATGTGGTGATCCCAATCTTGTTTAAGGTATCCACTCTTGAGGCATGATCTCGAAGTTGCACCATTAGGACACATGGAGGCTTCTGCCAGGTCTTCCCATACTTATAATTTTCAAGAAACTTTCTAAAGGCCTGGGACACATGGAGGGACCATGCCTATTTGGGGACTGGCCCCAAAGTTTTATTTTGAAGAAACACTAGGAGGACACTTGGAGGCTTCTGCTCACTCTGCCCTTTTGCTTGGACTTTTAAACAGCCAAAGAAAAATGTCTCAGACCCTAGACACATGGCACCTTCCGCTAAACCTTCAAATTTTTTAATAGACTCTTCCAGACTGAGACACGTGTTGATCTCACCCTTGTTTGGGATCTCTGCTTTTGGGGACCATCTCAAAATGTGCCATTAAGACACGTGGAAGCTTCTGATGGCTCCTTTTCTCACCGAGACGTTTTAAAGGCCAAAAAGCATTTTTCTTGGGCCCAAGGTATGTGGAAGGATCGCGCTTGTTTGGGACTTGCCTCTGTGCTTCTCCTTTGGAGTTGTGCCAGGGAAACACATGGACGACTGTGATATAAAGTGGAAAAGGAGTAGAATCAATAGTTGATGTGCATTTCACTTGTTTTTTCTGTTATTTTTACTCCAAGACTCCTTGAGACGTGAATACGCATTATTTTTTATCATTCTTTTATGAAATTATTTGTCCTCTTTGTCTGTAAGGTGCCATTGAATGGATTTGAAACTTAAATTGTGAGTCCAAGGATTGTTAAGGTTGATATTTTGAAGTGGGAATTACTCAAACAATCGCAAAAATGGGAATTGCTAGAGGAAATGGATATAGGGCAGAATTGCAGAGGAAAGCGAGGGAAAAGGGATGAAATAATAAAAGTGCATGCACAAAAGATGAAAAAGGTGTTTCCATGAGAACAAAAAAATATTACCTGTCATATCCAACTGTGCATAGTCACCAAAAAATGATTAAAAAGGGGATTTCTCACATGATAGAATCAAAATGATTAAAAGGAATCCCAAAAAGTTGTGGCATGGCATCCTAGTAATTAGTCGAGGGCCCTAGAAACATGATCAGTTCACAATTGGTCCACAGGGCATATTTTGGATCTAAATTTGTTAAACGTCGTTGTTTGAAACAAATTCGTAAAAAGCAAATGTCCCTCAAATATTATTCTCTTTTGGGGGGGAAATTGAGTTTGCAAAATGTATAAATGCAATGAGAATACTATTGCAAATGGTCGGAGTTCGAATTCCTAAGAGAAAATTCGAGAAAGTTGTCTTCGTGAGAGACCAAAGCCTAGATAACCTATTACTTTCTTCTACGTTAGGTTTTATATCGTTTCAAGTTGGTTACATATGTATATCCATTGACGAGAACTAATATTTCTTTGGAAGCTTTCCCCTGTTGATGAATCTAACCAATTTTAAGATTAATTTTTGTCTACTTTGTTTCAGAATGTATGCAAATAGTTTCTTTTGTTCCTATTGTAATCTTACATTGAAATTTTTGTGAAATCACACAGGATCTCATCCCTCTAACAGTCTAATGGTATTTTTAATTTCATTTTGAGAAGAGCCTTCAGCTTGGATGAGATAAAAAAATTTAAAATCAATTCACTGTCATTTGTTGATAAAAATTATTTGTAAGTATTTGGGTGTACCTTAGGCATGATTAATCAGAAACTTTAGTGTTTAATTGAGTCTTTCAATTCGAGCCTTTGTGTTGGATTCTCAAAGATTATGTGAAAACGTGCTGAACTGGGCCTCCATTAAAGCACACCTTCTGGTTGAAGGAACATCTTAACTATTCTGAAGCTTTCTGTTGTTGAAGTTGTTCGTTGTTGTGAAGTCCCTCCAAAGATCTGGTATAATCAACCTTATCTTGCTTCATCTCCTACCAAACCCATTTAAAAACCATTGATCCACCCTGAACTACCCCTATTTTCCCTATGCATCAACAAAGGAAGAAAATCTACTTGCAAAAATATGTAGAACAATCAGGATTTCTTAATTTCTTTAGTAACCTTAGCCTTTTGTTGAAAGTATCTCCATCATTTAGAAGTGAAAACTCTTAAGAGTTAAATCATGGAGTGTTGACCATATTTTCCCAACATTCTCTTCACAGAATTTGTGCAAAAGAAGGATATCTCTATGTCCTTCACCAAACATAGGTTACACTAAGGGTCCTCTCACCCTGGTCAAAGATGCACAACCTAAAGTAGTGAGGACAAGTCAAATTCTCTTTAAGGTGTTATCCATCTCTCCACAAATATGAGTAACAAAGGGCCAGTTAGATCTCATCCCCAGCTACAAAATGACACACACTATGATCTATCTGCCTCTAAGCTCCATGTCGAATCTGTGTTGCTACCTATATTGAAAAGGAGAATGAATTTGGATACCAACACTTGTGGTGCCATTGCCAGCGAACTGATTTGCATTGCTGGGAAATTATTTGTGTTGTGGAGACTAATTTGTTGATTTGTTTCTAGTTAGTATCCATTTGTCCCATCAACAAATTTCGTGGCACCATTATCAAGGACTCTTTGAAGTATTTGAGAAAAGTCGTACACATACAGACCATAGTAATGTTTTTTACAAATTTTAAAGTGTAAATACATTGCTAAAACATCATTATTTGTTCAGATCTATAAGAATTGTTCAAAGTTGTGAGTTCTAAGTGTAATATTTCCAACTTATACAATTATTGCACTAAGATTTGTATCATCATTGATAAATTTGGATAAAAGAAGAGCAAATCTTGTAAGCTTTGCATGAATTTCATATTGACAGAAATTTGATAGGTCTTTCATAGTGCATTTTCACAAACTAAGGTGAAAATCCTTAGTGGCGACTCCATGCTGTTTAAATTATTTATAAATACTAGTGTATTAACATATATCAAGTGAGATTTTTCATTAATATCTGCAAAGATGGAAGGAACAAGATCTTTCTTCACCAAGGACCCTAGTAGAAGGTTGTTTGAAGAGCTGGGAAAGTCAAATTCAGAAGCAAGAAGAATTTGGAAGGTTGTTGGAGATCACACATCAAGAAAGGAGATGTCCAGTGGTGAAATTGATTAGCTTGTGATTAAAGATTGTAGTACTTCCTTATGTGCTTCTGAATTAGGTAGTCTCTTTTTTGAATCGAATTCTCCATCTAGAGAGGGTCCATCATGTATATTTGAAACATTTGCTTCTAAATATTCCCCTGTATTTTCAAAATCTAATAGATTTTTCCAAGAGACAGAGCCTTTAGAGGGAAGTCATTCTAAAAATTACATCCCTGTACCACACAGACCCCTCACTCATCATCATTATGTCTCTCCTATAAGATCACCTCCTTAGAATAATATGGCTCAGCCTCCACCCAGACCTCCATTTTTTGTTAATACTTTTGGTCCCATCAGTTTTAGAGGTATGGTTGGCTATCCAAATTTTGTACTAAAAGATGTAAGAAATAGATATCCTAAGTTTGAAGGAAATAATGCAATAACTGGTGATCAACACTTGAAACTCTTTGTCAATATGATGGAGGACTTAGAAATAGAGTTTGATGATGTATACATTAAATTATTTATCCATACTATAGAAGAAGATGGAAGGGACTGATATAACTATTTTCCAGATAATTCCATTGACTCCTGGACAGAGATGAAGAATGCTTTTAGAATGCAGTATGGTGATAAAACAAACCCTAGGTTTCTTTTATCAGAGTTTGAAAATATAAAAAAGAATCCTAATGAATGAGTGCATGATTTCAACACTAGATTTAACAAAACATTGAGAAGAATTCCTGTTAATTTGAAACCATGTGATCAATCATGTTTGATAATGTATTTAGGTGCATTTGATAAGAAAGTTGCTTAGTATTTGAGGGATAAGAACCCTGGGACTTTGAGGCAGGCCTTTACCATGGATCTTTAAATTTAGAACAACATCAAAGTAGTTGGAAAACCTCCTAAGAGGGAGGAGGGTGTTAAATTGATCAACCCTGAGAAGCCTTAATCAATTAAGGCTGTGGATCTTGAGGAAGTTGTAAGGAATTTGGCCAGGGCTATCAAATAAATATCTTACAAGCTAGCCAGGGTAGAAAAATGAATTGGACAAGGTTCTTAGGGTCAGTATAGGCAACAAGGACAAGAAAGACATACAAATCATCCTAGAAATGATCCAAGGTATGATGACAGAGGTAAAGGACCCATGAGAGCTAGAAAACCCCAAGCTAGGGAGAATAGAGTAGTGCCTGATCCTCTAGATGCCATAGTTGTTGTTGTTGAAGAGAAAAATCAAATGGATTGGTGTGAAAAATGCCTCTTACCCCCCTGCCATGTGAAGTAGATCAGCAAGTTGAATAAGTTGATGATGATGATAACACTAATGATGATGCATGCATGGTTGATTCTTCTACGAGTTCACAGAAGGGAGAAACCTCAACTAAGTTGACTAAGTTCTAGAAATACTAAAGATTTCTAAGGATTGTATTCACCGGGTATAACCTCTTCCTCCCACTCATACTTTTTGAATTTGATATGGTGTAAGATTTTGAACTTCATAACAATGATTTTGAGTACCTAAGATCTATAATGATTGAGAAGTATGATGGAGGGATACGCTTATTAGGAGGATACAGAAATTGTTTATGATTGTTGTTGTTGGCTATGAGAAAAAGAATATAATACTAGGAGTAAGGGTTACCAAAGGCACAGGGTCTTAAGGAAAACGAAAAATTCTAGTGCTTGCGAGTATTCCAAAATAAACTACTAAGAAAAGATGCATATGGAAAAGGCCTTGTTGTCTCAAGTAGAACTTGTGTCCCTCGCCATGCTCAGACTATAGAGAATCCTATGCCATCAAATGAACTTCTAAACCTTGCTCCTAACATTGCCTTACCCAAATATTTTCCTTGGGACATAGTTGAAATATTGATTTAGATCAATATTTTTGTTCCTATTATTGAAATGCTGTAGAAACCCTCAGCATAGGAACAAATCATTCAAATATCTTGGGGTTTAGAGATGAAAAAGTTCTCCCAAGTCAGAAATGTTGAGTCTCCTACTACCATTTCAGAGTTGAAAAAAACCCCAAGTATTGGAGGAACCAGGTCAACCACCTGAAGTTTACTTTGGATCATCTTTGGTTGAAGTCTTAATTAAATGTTGATACACTTTATTACAACATTGATTATTAAGGACAAACTGTTACACAATTGTATGTTTAATTCCATAGCATCATGAAATTTTATGCCTCGGGAGGTTATGAATGAATTGAACATTAAAGTTACAACATCTTATGGCAAGTGGAATGCAATGGATTCTAGAGAGGTTCCTATTGTAGAATGTGTAAAATGGATTGGTGGTACAACTTGCAGCTTATCCGGGTAAGAACTTTGAAACTTGATGTTGTTGTTGTTAATTACCCTACCAAATGGGGGATGTTGTTATCAATGAAAGTGGGCTACAAGTGTTGGTGAAAATGTTTCAGATGGACATGTTTTATACCACCATACCAATTGAGGGCAGCCTTGGAAAGTTACCTGGTGAAAATAAAAATGTTATATCTTATTTAGGACCCCAAAAATGCTTCTTATGAAGTATTGCATGAAAAATATTAATATTGATAACTCTATGAGCTATGTTTCTTTCAAGGAATATGAAATTGATCAATGTAGGTATCATGAGCAAGGATTTTTTTCCTAAGACTTTTATTTTTGATGCAAGCATTCGAAAGATGTTAGAAAAACTTGAACCACGTACAAAGTATAATCTTGAGATAAATTTGGTCAGATAAAGACTTGGATGGAAAAGAGAGACAATCATATGACCAGTTATTAAAGACATATTAAAACTGCTTTGGCATGGTTATATCCAAAATGGCAAGGCACTTGAAATTTTTTCCTTGAATATTTTCTTTGAATCTGGATGCTCACCATTATACAGTTTATAGTTCTTTGTTTTCATTATTCTTTTGTGTTTCTGTTCATTCTAGTCCCGGGTGACCTGGTTTTTCTGGTTTCTCGGTGTCATTTTCTAGAGGATGGTTGTGGTTGTCTCTTCTCTGGAAGCTTATTCTTTGAATTCATTTCACAATGGTCTATTTTTGGCACTTGGTCTTCTATTTGTTCTTTTGGCACTCGTAGGGAGTGCCCATCCCTGAGGTCGGAGATGATGTTTGTGCTCAAATTAGTCTCGCTTCGTATTTGTCATTGAAATTCCTCAATTTACGGCCTCTGTCATGTTTTTGTCTCCCCGGTATTGGTACATGAAAACAATATGTCGTCCATTTGGTTTACATTTTTAGTCCCTTTCTTGGTTGAGGATTAGTTACAAGGTATAGAATTTGTTTTTTGTTCCTCTTATCCATGTGAAAGAGTCCGTAACTTGGGCATAAAACTCAGGTTTTTTCTTTCCTTTTGTTTTGCACAGTCATGTTTTGTTGTACCTGTCATTTTTTGTCCCAAATACCTATAGGAAACGTGATTGGGTGTGGCTTTTGAGGATCACATTTGGGCCTTATATCATTTCTAAACTCTCTATCCGTGAAGAAAAATTCATTTTCGGGCTCAAATGGCGATTTTCCTACATTTTACAATTTGAACGGGTGTAATTATTCCTGGTCAAATTTACTATCTCAGCATCAATGGAAATGTGACGCTTTCTTGGTTGGATGTCAGATCAGTGGGGAATGGTGATAAACTCCTATGGATTTGTTCAAATCAAAACTTGTTCACAGTGGTAGGAAGGACGATTTATTTGAAAATTTACCTTTTGGTTTGGCCTTGGAGTTATGCGTTGGGGAGACACGTGGAGGTTTCCGCTGCCTTAACCCATAGTTAGATAAAGTTTCTCATGTAGGCCGGTATAGTTTTAGTACCCCATGGACATGTGGAGGGCTAGCCACTCATTTTGAGGATCTACCTCAGGCTCTCACCTTAACAATTGTGATAGGGTGACATGTGGACGTTTCCATTGGCTCTGCTTTGTAATTAGAATTTTTGAAGCAATTTCTAAAGGCTTGGGACACGTGGTGAGCCCGCGCTTGTTCAGGGTCTCCGTTCTTAAGGAACGATCTCAAAGTTGTGCATAAGGACATGTGGAGGCTTCCAACAGGTTCTTCCCATACTTAGAATTTTCAAGTAACTTTCTAAAGGACTGAGCAACATAGGAGGGACTGCACCTATTTGGGGATCGACCCGCAAGTTTTATTTTGAAGAAGTACCAGGAGGACACTTGGAGGCTTCCACTCACTCTACCCTTTTGCTTGGACTATCCAGTGGCCAAAGAAAAATGCCTCAAACCCTAGAGACATGACGGCTTCTATTAAACATTCAACATTTTTTAAGAAACTCTATCATAATGAGACACGTTTTGAGCCTACACACTTATTTGGGGTCTCTGCTTTTGGGGACCATCTCAAAATTCGCCAGTGAGACACATGGATACTTCCACTTGGCTCCTTTTTACACTGAGACATTTTCAGAGTCCAAAAAACATTTTTCTTGGTCCCTAGGGTACGTGGAAGGGTTGTGCTTGTTTGGTAGTTTTCTCTGTGCTTCTCCTTTATGCGGTTGCACTAAGAGAAACACCTGGATGGCTATGATATAAAGTGGAAAAATGGTAGAATCAACGGTTTGTTTTGTTCCTTGCGTCTATGTTTTTTCTGTCATTTTTGCTCCAAGACTCCTAAAGACGTGAATGCGCACTATTTTTCATCATTCTTTGATGAAATTATTTGTCGTTCTCTATCTTTATAGGTGTCATTTGAATGGATTCGAAACTTAATTTCTGAGTCTAAGGATTGTTAAGTTTGATATTTTGAAGTTCGAATTACTCAGGTATTCGCAAAAAATGAGAATTAACTAGAGGAGATGGATGTGGGGCAGAATTGCAGAGGAAAGAGAGGGAAAAAGGATGAAATGATGAAAGTATGCAGGTGTAAAAGATTAAAAAAGTGTGTCCTCGAGAGCAAAAATGATTAACCTGTCATATCTAGTTGTTGCAGAGCCTGCAGAAAATTGATTAAAAGGGGGATTTCTCGGTAGGGATCTAGGAATCAAAATTATTAAAAGGATTGCCTAAAACGTTGTGGCATGGGCATCTTAGTCATTAATCAAGGGGCCCAATAAACGTGATTAGTTTATAATTGATCCACCTAGAAGCTTTCGGATCTGAATTTTTTAAATGTTACTTTTTTTGAAACAAATTGATAATAAGCAAAGGTCCCTCGAATATTATTCTCTTTTTGGTGGAAAAATTGGAGTGAGTGAAGATGTTATAAATGCAATGAGAATACTCTTGCAAATGGTTGGAGGGTTGAATTCTTAAAAGATTTTTTTTTGAGAGAGTCATCTTCCTCAGAGACCAAAGCCGAGATAACCTGTTATTTTCTTTTGTTTTAGATTTTTCTATTGTGTCAAGTTGGTTGTAGATGTATAAGCCATTAACAAGAACTAAGATTTCTCTAGAAGCTTTCCCTTGCTAATGAATCTAAGCCAAATTTGAAAATTAATTAGTGCCCAATCGCTAGCAATTTGTGTCTGATTTGTTTCAGAATGTTTACAAATGGTTTGGTTCATTCGTATTGCAATCTTACATTGAAATCTTTGTTAAATCACATAATATATCGTCCCTGTGATAGTTTAATAGTATTTTCAATTTCATTTCAAGAGGATCCTTCATCTTAGATGAGATAAACAAATTTAAAATCAATTCACTAGTCAATTGTTGATAAATATTGTTTATAAGTCTGCGGGTATACCTTAGACATGTTTGATCAGATTTATTTAGTGTTTAATTGAGTGTTTCAATTCAATCCTTTGTGTTAGAGTCTCAAAGATTGTCTGAAAACGTGCTGATTTGGGCCTCTATTGAAACCAAACCTTCTGGTTGAAGGAATGTCCTAAACTATTTTAAAGCTTTATGTTGTTGAAGTTGTCCATTGTTATTGAAGTTCCCTCCAAATATTTTGTATAATACAAATTTATCCTACTTCATCCCCCACAAAAATCATTTTAAAAAACCTTTGAATCCATCTTGAACTACCTCTATTTTTCCCTATATATCAACAAGGGAACGAAATCTAGTTCCTTAAATATGTAGAACAGTCAAGATTTCTTAATTTCTTCAATGAACCTTATCCTTGAGTTGAAAGTATATCTATCTTTTAGGAGTGACAACTCTTAAGAGTTAAATTATATAGTATTAAATCGTATTATCCCAAGGTTTTCTTCATAAAATCTGTATAAAAGAAGGATAACTGCATCTCCTTCATCAAATAGAAGTTACACTAAGGGGTCAACTCACCCTGGTCGAAGAGGCACAACCTAGAGTAGTGATAAAAGGTTCAAATCCTTTTGAAGGTTCTATCCATATCTCTAAAAATCTGAGTGACAAAGGGCCAGTTAGATCTCATCCCCAACAACAAAGTGACACACACTAATGATCTATATGTCATCTAAGCTCCACTGTCTAATTTGTGTTGTTGCTTGACTTGAAAGGGAGAACAAATTTGGATACCAACACTCGCGGCACCATTTTCGGGGAACTAATTTGCATTGTTGGGAACTAATTTGCATTGCTGAGACTAATTTTTTGATTTATTGCCAATTCGTATCCATTTGGCTGGTCAACAAAACTCATGGCACCGTTGTTGGGGACTCTTTTAAGTAATTAAGCAAAGGTATATGTGTACAGACCCTGGTAATGCTTTTTTATGGATTTTAAAGTGCAAATACATTGTTAAAACATCACTATTTATTCATATCTATAAAAATTGTTCAAAGTTTTGAGTTATGAGTGCAATATTTCTATCTTATACAGTTATCTGCACTAAAATTTGTATCATCATCGATAACTTTAAGTAAAATAAGAGAATATCCTGTAATATTTGCATGAATCTGGTATCGAAAGACATTTGATAGGTCTTTCATAGTGCATTTTCACAAAATACAGGTGAAAAATCCTTAGTGGTGACTCCGTGTTGTTTTAATTATTTGTAAATAGCATTGTCTTAACATATATCAAGTAAGATTTGTGATTAATGTTTGTAAAGATGGAAGGAGGAAGATATTTATTCACCAAAGACCCTAGTAGAAGGTTGTTTCAAGAGTTGGGAAAGTCTAATTCCGAAGGAATAATAATTTAAAAAGTTATTGAAGATTAGGCATCAAGAAAAGATATCTCCATTGGTGAAATTGATCAGCGTATGATTGAATATTACAGTACTTCCTTAAGTGCTTCTAAATCAGGTAGCCTCTTTGTTGAACTGCAACTCTCCATCTAGAGAGGGTTCTTCATTTGTATTTGAAACATTTTCATTCTCAATTTATCCCCTACATTTTCCAAAATCTAATAAATTTTTCCAAGAAATGGAGCCTTTAGATGGAAATCATTATGAAAATTTCATCCTTATACCACATAGAGCCCTCACTACCTCATCATTCTATTTCTCCTGTAAGATAATCTCCTTAAAATAATATGGCTCAACCTCCACCCAGACCTCCATTTAGTTGTTAATGCTTTTTGTTGCCATCATTTTTAGAGGTATGGTTTGCTATGCAAATTGTTGTACCATAAGATGTAAAGAAAAAAATTTCCTAAGTTTCATGGAAATAATGTAATAACTTGTGATCAACACTTGTAACTATTTGTCAATATGGTAGAGGACATCAAAATAGAGTTTGAGGATGTATACATTAAATTATTTATCCATACTCTAGAATAAGATGCAAGGGAGTAGTATAAATATCTGACTAGATAATTTCCATTTACTCTTAGACATAGATGAAGAATGCTTTTAGAGTGCAATATTGTGATAAAACAGACACCCTAGGTTTCTTTTATCAAATTTTTGAAATTATAAAAAAGAATCCTAATGAATCAATGCATGATTTCAATATTAGATTTAATAAAACAGTGACAAGACTCCCTGTTAATTTTATGACCCACATGATGAATCATGTCTGATAAAGTATTCAGATGCATTTGATAAGAAAGTTACTTAATATTTGAGGGATAAAGAAACCCTAGCACTTTGAGGCAAGCCTTTTCCATGACTCTTCAATATTGAGAACAACATTAAAAGTAGTGGGAAAAACCTCCTAAGAGGGAGGATGTTAAACTGATCATCCCTGAGATAAGTCTCAATCAAGTAAGGTTGTTGATATTGAGGAAGTTATAAAGACTTTGGCTGGAGATGCCAAAGAAATATCTTATAAGTTGGCTAGGGTAGAGAAAGTAATTGGACAATGGTTCACATGGTTAGCATAGGCAAATAAGGATAAGATATACTTGCAAATCATCCTAGAAATGATTAGAGATATGATGGCAAAGGTTAAGTGACCTATGGAAGCTAGACAACCCCAGGCTAGGGAAAATAGAGTAGCGCCTTGATCCTCTAAATGCAATAGTTGTTGTTATTGGTGAAGCTCAATGAAATTGAGTGGTGTGATAACTATTTCTTACCACATTTTCCACGTGAAGTAGATCAAAAAATTTGAAGAAGCTGATGATGATGATAACACTGATAAATATACATGCATGATGGATTCCTCTATGAGTTCACAACAGGGAGAAGACCCTTAATTGAGGTGATGAGTTCCAGAACATGTTAAATATTTTTTAGGATTGCATTCACCGGGTATTATCTCTTCCTCCCACTCATACTTTTGAAATTGATATGGTGTAAAATTTTCAACTTCCTAATAATGATTTAGAGTACTTAAGAGCTCTAATGATTAAGAATTTATGATGAAGAGATCCCTTATAAGGAGGATAGGTATGTTGTTAATGAATTTTTTTGTCGGCAATGAAAAAGAATATAATACCACGAGTAAGGTTGCCAAAGGGGTAGGGGCCTCAAGCTAAACCAAAAATTCTAGTGCTTACTAGTATTCCAAAAGAGACTCTCCAAGGAAAGATACATCTGGAAAAGGCCTTGTTGTCTCAAGTGGAACTTGTGTCCCTCCCCATGCTTAGACTATAAATAACCACATGCCATCAGAATGAATTTGTTAAACCATCCTCTTAACACTGCATTACCCAAATATGTTCCTTGTGACATAGCCCAAATCTTGAGTCAGAATCAAGATTTCTATTCCTATTGTTGAATTTCTTAGAATCCCTAAGCATAGGAATAGAGCATTCGAATATCTAGGCTTTTAAATAAGAAAAAGTCACCCAAGGAAAGAAATGTTGAGACTCCTCCTACCATTTCAGTAGTTTAAAAAACCCCAGGTACTGGAGGAACTTAAGTGACCACCTGATGTTTACTTGGGAACATATTTTGATTGAGTCTCAATTAAATGTTGATCTATTTTTTACAACGTTAATTATTAATGACAAACTGCTGCAAAATTGTATGTTTGATTCCGGAGCATCATGCAATTTTCTACCTATGGAGGTTATGAATGAATTGATCAACATTAAATTGACAGCAGACTTATGGAAAGTGTACTGTAATGGATTCTAGAGAGGTGCTTGTTTTAGGATGTGTAAAAGGTTTGGTGGTACAACTTGTAACATATCCGGGTAAGAACTTGAAACTTGATGTTGTTGTCGTTGATCTTTCCCTGCCAAATTGAGCATGTTGTTATTAAGAAATTGGGCTGAAAGTGTTGGTGAAAAATGTTCAGATGGACATGTCTTATGCCACCATAACAATTAAGGTCATCCTTGTGAAGTTACTTGGTGGAAAACAAAATGCTATATGTTATTGAGGACCCCAACAATGCTTATTATGAAGTATTACATGCAGAGATTGATATTGTTAACTCTATGAGTTTATGTTTCTTTCAAGGAATATGAAATTGATTGATGTAGGTATCATGAGCAGGATGATTTTCCTAAGAATTTGATGTTTGATGTAGCCCTCAAAATATGTTAGAAATTTTTGACCCATGAACAAAGGATAATCCTGTAAGTAATGTGGTTTGATAGCGGCTTGGATAGAAAAGAGAGACAATCATATGACAAGCTATTAAAGACATATTAGAACTATTTAGCATGATCATATCCAAAATGGAAGGCAATTGAATTTTTTCCTTGGTTTTTTTCTTTCAATTAGGATGCTTTCCATTGTACAGTGTATAGTTCTTTGTTTTTCATTCTTGATTTTGTTTTTTTGTTCGTTCTGGTCCTTGGTGACCTAGTTTTGTTAGTTTTTCGGTTCATGTTTTGAAGGATGGTTATGGTTGTATCTTCTCTACAATCTTATTCTTTAAATCCATTTCCCAATTTTCTATTTGTGGCACTTGGTCTACTATTTTTTCTTGTGGCACTCACAAGGAATTTCTCATCCCTGATTCGGAGACGATGGTGGTGCTCAAATTAGTTTCGCCATGTTTGTCATTGAAATTCCTTCAGTTTACAGGCTCTATCTTGTTTTCTATCTCCCCGTATTGATGCATGATGACTCTATCCTCCATTTGGTTTCCATGATCAATCCCGTCCTAGGTCGAGGATCGCTTAAAGGTCAAAAATTTGTTTTTTTCATTCCTCTTTCCATGTGTAAGCAGTCTGTTACTTGGGTGTAAAAACTTGGGTTGTTCCTTTCCTTCGATTTTCTGCAGTCAAGCTTTTGTTGTCCCTGTCATTTCTGTCCCAAATATCTGATTGAAATGTGATTGGATGTAGTTTGGAGGATCATATTTGAGCCTTATAAAATTTTCAAATTCTCTGTCCTTGAGGAAAGATTCATTTCCGGGCTCAAATGGAAATTTTATTGCATTTTACGGTTTGATGGGTGTAATTTTCCCGGTCAATTTTATATCTCAGCATTAGTGGAAAAAAAAACACTTTTTGGTTGGATGTGGCTCGGTGGGGCACTTTAAAAACCCTATCTCTCACTTCAACTGAAAACTTTTCCACGTGGAGGAATGACCCTCGTTTGAAAATTCACTTTTTGGTTTGACCTTGGAGTTGTGTCAGGGGGACACATGGAGGTTTCCGCTACTTTTCCCAGACTTAGACAAAATTTTCATGCATCCGGTACAGTTTTTGCGGACCATGGACATGTGGTGGGATGACGCTCATTTGAGGATCCACCTTAGGGTCCCACCTTAACAATTGTGATAGAGAGACATGTGGAGGCTTCCGCCAGCTCCGCTTTATACTCAAAATTTTAAAATAAATTTTCTAAGGCCTGGGACATGTGGTGAACCCAAGCTTGTTCAAGGTCTCCGCTCTTGAGGCACCATCTCGAAGTTGCGCCATTAGGACACATGGAGGCTTCTGCCAGGTCTTCCCATACTTAGACTTTTCAAGAAACTTTCTAAAGGCCTGGGACATGTGGAGGGACCATGCTTGTTTGGGGACCGGCCCCAAAGTTTTATTTTGAAGAAGCACTAGGAGGAAACTTGGAGGCTTCTTCTCACTCTGCCCTTTTGCTTGGACTTTTAAACAGCCAAAGAAAAATGTCTCAGACCCTAGAGACATGGCACCTTCTGCTGAACCTTCAAATTTTTTAATAGACTCTTCCATACTGAGACACATGTTGATCTCGCCCTTGTTTGGGGTCTCTACTTTTGGGGACCATCTAAAAATGTGCCATTAAGACACGTGGAAGCTTCTGATGGCTCCTTTTTTCACCGAGACTTTTTAAAGGCCAAAAGGCATTTTTCTTGGGGCCAAGGTATGTGGAAGGATCATGCTTGTTTGGGACTTTCCTCTATGCTTCTCCTTGGGAGTTGTGCAAGGGAAACACATGGAAAACTGTGATATAAAGTGGAAAAGGAGTAGAATCAATAGTTGCTATGCATTTCACTTGTTTTTTCTGTTATTTTTACTCCAAGACTCCTTGAGACGTGAATACGCATTGTTTTTTTATCATTCTTTTATGAAATTATTTGTTGTCTTTGTCTATAAGGTGCCATTGAATGGATTTGAAACTTAAATTGTGAGTCCAAGGATTGTTAAGGTCAATATTTTGAAGTGGGAATTACTCAAACAATCACAAAAATGGGAATTACTGGAGGAAATGGATATAGGGCAGAATTGCAAAGGAAAGCGAGGGAAAAGGGATGAAATAATGAAAGTGCATGCACAAAAGATGAAAAATGTGTTTCCACGAGAACAAAAATTATTACCTGTCATATCCAGTAGTGCATAGTCGCCAAAAAATGATTAAAAAGGGGATTTCTCACATGATAGAATCAAAATGATTAAAAGGAATCCCAAAAATTTGTGGCATGGCATCCTAGTCATTAGTCAAGGGCCCTAGAAACATGATCAGTTCACAATTGGTCCACCCGGAAGATTTCGGATCTAAATTTGTTAAACGTCATTGTTTGAAACAAATTTATAACAAGCAAAGGTCCCTTGAATATTATTCTCTTTTGGGGGGAAAATTGAGTTTGCAAAATGTATAAATGCAATGAGAATACTATTGCAAATGGTCGGAGTTTGAATTACTAAGAGAAAATTCGAGAAAGTTGTCTTCGTGAGAGACCAAAGCCGAGATAACCTATTACTTTCTTCTGCGTTATATTTTCTATCGTTTCAAGTTGGTTACATATGTATATCCATTGATGAGCACTAATATTTCTCTGGAAGATTTCCCCTGTTGATGAATCTAACCAATTTTGAGATTAATTTGTGTCTGCTTTGTTTCAGAATGTATGAAATAGTTTCTTTTGTTCCTATTGTAATCTTACATTGAAATTTTTGTGAAATCACACAGGATCTCATCCCTCTGACAGTCTAATGGTATTTTCAATTTCATTTTGAGAAGAGCCTTCAACTTGGATGAGATAAAAAAATTTAAAATCAATTCACTGTCATTTGTTGATAAAAATTGTCTGTAAGTCTTCGGGTGTACCTTAGGTGTTATTAATTAGAAACTTTAGTGTTTAATTAAGTCTTTCAATTCGAGCCTTTGTGTTGGATTCTCAAAGATTATGTGAAAACGTGCTGAACTGGGCCTCCATTAAAGCACACCTTCTGGTTGAAGGAACATCTTAACTATTTTGAAGCTTTCTGTTGTTGAAGTTGTTCGTTGTTGTGAAGTCCCTCCAAAGATCTGGTATAATCAAATTTATCTTGCTTCATCTCCCACCAAACCCATTTAAAAACCATTGATCCACCTTGAACTACCCCTGTTTTCCCTATGCATCAATAAAGGAAGAAAATATACTTACAAAAATATGTAGAACAATCAGGATTTCTTAATGTCTTCTGTAACCTTAGCCTTGTGTTGAAAGTATCAACATCGTTTAGAAGTGACAACTCTTAAGAGTTAAATCATGGAGTATTGACCGTATTTTCCCAAGGTTCTCTTCATAGAATTTGTGAAAAACAAGGATATCCCCATCTCCTTCACCAAACGGAGGTTACATTAAGGGTTCTCTCACCCTGATCGAAGAGGAATGGCCTAAAGTAGTGAGGATAGGTCCAATCCTCTTAAAGGTGCTATCCATCTCTCCACAAATCTGAGTAACAAAGGGCCAGTTAGATCTCATCCCTAGCTATAAAAGGACACACACTATGATATATCTACCTCTAAGCTCCCTATCGAATCTATGTTTCTCCTCGGCTTTAAAAGGAGAACAAATTTGGATACCAACACCCACACCAGAGGGAAATGCTATCCTGGGATTTTAAGACCCAAGTTGATGAGCCTAAGTTCAAGGTAAATTATGATGCATTGATGAGAACATGACATGCCAAGGGAATAAACACTATTGTGAATGCACAACAGCTATCAGATGAGAGAGTTTTCAATTCACTCAAAAAAATTATCAGTGGAGGTGGAAGCAAGTATCTTTAACAAAAATGATAGAATTAGGGTCTTGGAGGAGGAGGTTGAGAAAAAGAATGAGGAGATCATTGAGAGGGATAGGGAGATAATAGAAAAGGAATTGATAAGTGTGCAGTTAAGGCGTGAACTGAGGGATGAAAAGGTGAAGGTGTGTGAATTCCACAAGAAGATAGAGGCCATTTCTGATGCCATTATCTTGAAGCACCTAGACATAGCCCGTCCTGAGAAGAAGTATGAGTCAACCATACATTTATTGGAAGACTTAACATACATACTCTTTATGGAAAGGAAACCAATTGCATTAGAATTAGTGGAAGAAGTAATCACGCGCTAGAAAAAGGAAGAGAATTTGAAGATTGGGGACATACTAACTCGGTACTCCAAGCTCCTTGCCTTAGTAAGGAGCGCGACACAAATGGCAAAATTTTGTATATGAAAACTGTGGCGACATGGAAAAATTAGAAAGCATATTAGTTACTAGCCATAAAGTGGATTTGAAAGAATTTCAAGAGAAAAATAAGGGCAATATGGCAGAACAGGACAGGATGTTGGTAGAGGTAGAGAAGAAATGAGAGGTGATTGAAACCTTAAGGGTTTTGATTAAAATTAAAATGAAATATTTGTACCCCTAAGTCACTCATAGGATGGACACGCTGGGAGACCTTAGCAAATAGATGGAAAGAATTGAATATACATTGAATTCTAAGGGGCATGGGATGAGTTTTAACAAATTTAACGCAATGGTGGGTGACTTACTTCAATAGGTGTAGAATAAGGTGGATGTTTGGTTTAAGATTGAAGCCCCCGTGAAGAAATATTTTCCATTTCTCATGCAACAGTAGAAGGATTCTTCCATTCTTTATTCAATCATAGATTCTTTCATTGCCTTTATTATTTATTCTTTGGTGGAATGACAAAGTATTTCTGAGGATGGAAAACATGCATAGTGTTGGGTAAGGTTGGGCCTTGAAATTAACTAAGTCCCAAGGAAGAAATCAACAGGCATGGAAGGTAGTAAATAAGGAAGAAACTTAGGAACAAACATGCAATGGAAAGGCATGCAGTAGAAGAGGTTGGCGTGTGTGGGATTAGGAAGGTTTAGGTACTCAAGTATATTTTGAAGGAGTTGATGCAAGAGAAACACACAAAAATCCCAAGTAGCCATTGTGAATGGATAAGGTGACAACCTAGAGCCTTAGAGGTCAAGAAAAGAACATTCCATGTAAGTAATATTCCCAGGATGATCATTACAGGTAGTGGATGCATTTGCAAGTTGGCATAGGCATTTGACCATAGAGGACCACACTTTCACTTGGCATGTGAACTATTCATGAAGGAAACCAAGGAAGTATATCTAGATCCTATTTAAAGGAGTTCTTGGTTCTGAAATGAAAGGGAAAAGGATAGTAACAACAAAGTGTTGAGGAAATGAAGGGTTAAGGAGAGTTTTAAGTAGTGACAAGGTGCTACAGAAATGCTTGCAAGAAGGGTTTTAAGCATATTAGGCATGGATTTGGGTATGAACAAGGATTGTAATGGGTAGAATAGCTAAGAAATATCTCTCTACAGGGTATTTGTGTAAGGTTTATGATAATATCCCTTGATGTATTTAGTTTGTATGACCCTCATGATGTAATGGAGCCATTGTAAATGTTTATAGATAAATATATGTTGTGTGATTCTGGTTATTCATGCTCAAAATTGTAAACCCTTATGTTATTCATATTATTATGAGTCTGATCTAGTTTCATTATGTTTATTTACAATGTTCATTCCCATTTGTGATGCATATGTGCATGGATTTGTCTATTTTTTTTGAGTGAATGTCTATGTTTCCATTCTTGCAACTCATTCTCCATTAATGGAGGATCATTCTCGCGAAGCTCACATACAGGATGGAATCGATGCCCATTGCGTTCCTCAAGTGAGTGCCCAATGCACACTGGGTGATTGGATGATATGATTTGGGTAAAAATAAGGTATATGAAGAAATGACTACTGGTCCTCGCCGTCATTAAGAGCTTGAAGAAATTTAGGCACTTGGTTTCAAACAATAAAAATCATATGTTAGTATCTCATTCTAGGGTCAAGGTTTTCCTTTTGAATATAGAGTTGAATGAGAAGTGGGTAGGTTGGATCACTCGAGTAATGGAGTATGACATTGAAATTAAATTCAATAAATTGGTTCGTGGAAAGTGATTATGCATGTAATTGGCCTCTAGTCAATATGCTTAGGAAAATAATGAAGAAGACGAAGTTTTTTTGGTATTGCAAGATGGTTGGGAAAAATTAGATGAAGGTGTGCCTACTCCTTATTAGACACACAATATGGTGCATTTCCTACAAATAGGTTTATGCCCTCAAGAGATGAGAAAAACAAAGAGGATATATTTTAGACTCCAGGCCATCCTATATGTTTTTATTGATGGTGCTCTATTCAAAAAGGAAATGAATGGATTCCTATAGATGTGCATTGGAAGAAGTCAAATTGAAAATATGCTACATGAATTTCATGAAAGAGAGGATGGAGGTAACAATTTATCATGGGTAAAAATCTCTCAAGATTATAAAAGTCGAATATTATTGGCCAAAATTGTTCAATGATTGATACACATGGATAAAGAAATGCAAAAAATGTGTATTGTTTACAGGAAAATAGAGGTTAACAACACTTCCATTGCATCCTATCTTGGTTGAGCGGCCATTCATGCAAAGGGGATTGGACTTCATCACAGTCATTAATCCAAATTCTATCTTGGGCCACAATTGGATCCTAAAAACAATGAATTACTTCACAAAGTGGACCAAGGTGGTGGTATTGAAAGAGGAAAAGTAGTCTAACATATTGGACTTTTATGAAGGAATTATCACCAAATTCGGTGTACTGTCCACTACAATATCAGATAATGCTCTATCATTCCTTAACACCAAGATCATTGAGTGTATCGTTAGTAACGATATATATTTAAGCACCTCATCAAAATATTACCCCTAGGGTAATGGGCAAGTAGATTCCACTAATAATAACTTGCTAAGGATAATTAGAAGGACTCTGGATGAAAATCAGAGAACATTGCATAATAAGCTCAAATTAGCCTTGTGGGTTGATAGGATAATGGTAAAAAGGTCAACAGGAATATCTCCCTATAGATTGGTCTATGTGAAGGAAGGAAGGCTTCTTATATCACATGAGTTGCCAACATTGGAGCTCATGAAGCAGCTATAATTGTCTGAGTTTGAGCCTATGGAAGCCAAGTATGTGGAACTCATGGAGTTGGAAGAAAAAAAAGAGTATGCAATGTAAACCATGGAGAAGGATCAAGCCTTAATGAAGAGGATATTTGGTAACAAAGCTAAAGAAAGGACCTTTCAGGAAGGAAAACTGGTTATGAAATGGGATGCAGATCGGGCTAAGTTGGGAAAGGATTCTAAGTTTGATGCCATATGGAGTGGCCCTTAGATGATCATAAGATGTAAAGGAAACAATGCCTTCCAGCTATCAAATATGGATAGAGAAGAGCTGTAGGTTTTGATCAAACAAAATCTATGTTAAACATTGTTATATAAACGAATAATTATCACCCTTATACATATTAGTATAGGATTTCAATTCCTATAATTGCGTATGCATATTGTTCTTGTTGTATTTTAGGTTATAGTTTCCCTAAGTGCTTTTGGCACAAGTTTGGTTGCTCCTAAGTTGTGTCATTGCACATATTCAGTGTGCCTCTCAAAATAAATGTTGTGACAGGAAGCTCAAATCTATAGGAAACAGTTGTAGAACTCAAGTAATTCCAAATACAGAACAACTAAAATCAGATTAAGGGACATATGTCAGAATTTATATCCTCTAGTCCCTTCATATTGGTCATGTTTGAGCTTCTAGTGCCCCTACAAAATCTAGATAGCAAGTATCATGGGAAGCCTCCCCAATTCATTCATGATCCTCTTAGATATTGAGAAGAAGATCAGCCTCAAATTTTTCTTACTCATCTTTTGGATCTAGTTTAGTTTAACTTTTGATGAGTTGTGGGAAGATACAGTTCTAATAGTGTTCTGAGTAGTAGGTCAAAGATGTAATATTCAAAAGAAGAGAAAAAATAAATTTTAATAGAGTTCCATGATGTCCAAATCCGGTAAGTGTTTTACTCCTAACTCTGTGGTGTGCTATACTTGGCTAGGGAATCATTTTCCTATCGTTCCCTATACTTGGGATAGAATCAAGTCCCTGAGACAATCTCAGGCCTTCAATTTCTCCTAAGAAGTTCAAATTTTCTGAAAATAAGGGAAAAAGGAAAATTTCAAATCAAAACAATTTTCCACTCATACAAACTTTGATATTTTCTTATAAAATTAGGGAATACAAGTACTAGGTCAATTCAGATCAACAATATTGCATGTAATTTACAAGATCAAATTCAAAGGTACATATTAGTGTCAGGCTATCATTTATCATGCCACACCCAATCAAAGCTTTAGGTTAGTAGTCTAGAACATCTAACAAGCATATGTCCCTGCAAGTTACCAAAATTTTTATCCATTTTTCCCCTCCGAGAAACATGGAAAATAGGGTAGGATCAAGCCTAAGAAGATGGAATGGGCCCCAAATACGGATATGGGGTGTTAAGGCTACAACCTAGTTTCAAGAAAATTACAGGTGGTTTTGAGAGGTGTGAAATTAGTGTTATCCAATTTGGCCCCTCGGGAAAAATTGGACAAATGAGAATTTGTATGCAATGAAAATGGAGGAGTTGATTCAGTCACGAGAGCTTACATTTGAAGGTTGGCCAAGAAAGGAATGGGTTGAGCAAGTTGTAGAGATTTCAGGAAAGGAAGAAGTCTGAAATTTGAATTTCGAACTTCGTAGGTAGGCTAAGGAAAATTTTAGAACTCAGAAAAAGGAAAAATATTTCTCAAACTCAAAACTCTGAAAGTTCACAATTTTGTAATTTTAGGTTTCAGAGTTTCAGAGGTTCGGGATTCAGGGTTTTGGAAGTCTCGGCGAGAAAAATTAGAAAAGTGCCAAAAATGTCTAAAATCCTAAAAGTCTGAATCTCAAAAGGGTTCAGATTTTGAAAGTGAATGCAGGTTTTGGGGTCAACGCGGTGACAACTTCAAGTTTCAGAGTTTCAGAACTTCAGCTTTTGGGGTTTTGTAACTCTTGAGTCGATTTGGGTGATGAACAATGTAAAAGGTTCTGAAAAGGAAAAATGTCTGAAACTTTGAAAATATGAAATTTTGTACTTTTGGGTTTTGAATTTTTAGACTTTCGGGGTTCAAAATTTTGGAACTCTCAAGCCCCAAAATGCAAAAGTATAAACTCATGTTTAGAATCCCAAATTTTGAAAGTCCAAATTTTCATACTTTTAGACTTTTGGGTTTTGGAGTATCAGAACTCTCTGTGTTCCATTTTTACAGAATGAAACCTCGACCTTCAGATGGCCATAGCTTTTGACTGGGAGCTCAGATTTGAGCAAGAGAATACTTTTTGGAAATATCTCGACGTTTGTAAAAAATACAGTCTGCCATTTTTTAGTGTGTCAGATTTCTCACCTACCACCATAATGAAGTATGGGATTCCTTTCTTATCCACCAAGGAAAAAAACATAAAGGCATGGGTTTTGCAGTATAACCCATCATTGTTGCAGGAGAATTGAATGCATTTTGGGGTTATTGAAGAGATAATTTTATTTCTTCTCATCTCCTTCTCTAATTCTTCCTATATATTGTAAGGAGGGGAATTTTAATAAATGTTGGACATTTTTGGCTTTGCACCCTCCGTTCTTCTCTATTTTTTAGTGATCTCATGGAGTTCAAACCTCCCATCAAAATTATAATGAAAATTTGTGCCTCTTGGCCATTGTAATGGACTGTATCAAATTTTTAAAGCAATGCAAATAAGTTTGTGGATGATTTCAACCCTCTCTTATATTCATAACATCTTCTTGATCTATCATTACAATCCTGGTTATCTGTGCATGGTGGTTGTGTTACATTTTTAATGTTTTGTGTTTAATGAGAAAGTAGGTGTTCAAAATTCCTTTGGTGCATCACCTATGTTAGTTAGGTTTATTTTCTTGCATCTTCTTAACCCTGTCTCCTTGGAAAGTTAGAGTACATTTTAGAGTAGATCCTCTGTAATTTGAATGAGGGGTATTGTGATTACACATCAACAATTGTGCATTTGAAAATAGGAATGTGAATGGGTCGATCAATACGTAGAGGGGACAACTCAGGAAGGAGAGATGTAATGGAAGGATCGCCTTGGCAAGCTATGGGATGAGCTCAAAATGGAGGATCAAGCTGGGATGAGCTCAAAATGGAGGATCAAGACGAGATAAATTAGCGATGCGAATGGAAATTGGGTGAGATCTAAGAGACTGAGTTGCAGTAAAGCTCTAGTTGTGCATGCGGGATATATGAAGTTGGGGACCTGAGATTAAGCTTTCCAAACTTACGGTACTATTGAATTGCATGAAAAGCAATGCATAGCTCAGAGCACAGGAGAAATGGGGCCAAATGCATAATGGTTGCTCGACAAAGTGATCCAAGACATTTATGGAAACCCATAACTTGGAGATGTTGCATAGGGGACTCAATCAATCTAGCTCGCAAGTCACATGGGAAATGATGAAGGTGAGGATTTTGCTTGAGGATCAATCCATGAAGCTCAGGGAAACATTATAGGGCCAACCAGAGGGGTTGAAGATATCGCATGGAAGTTGGCCTGAGTTGGCATACACGAAGATGACCTAGGTGTGAAAAGTTTCGATGAGTCAGAAAAAATGGGGGATCTCAACTGAGAATTTCAGCAGCCTCCCCATCAGAGTTTTGGAATTCTATGCTTCAGATATTTACATTCCGAGTGAAGTCCAAATGTCTAACTCGGTCGAGCTATGAAATCAAAAAATTTGGAGGTAAACTCGAGTAGAATCGAACGCGAGAATTGGATATTCAGAGGTTATACATGGCTTGCCATGTTAATAGTGTGGATGAGGGTGAGTTGGGAACCCCGAAATCCTAACTCCAAATTTTAGAGTTTAGAGTTTTGGGGATTGTCGATATTTTGGTGAACTTATTGGGTCAACAATGCTAACACCTCTAAAGCAAAAAATTCTAAAGCTTTGAACTAGAAAGTTATGAAGTCCACATGGTGAGGGGTAGTTGAAAATGTATGTCGATTCATAGGGAATGGTATTGAAGATCACATTGGGGTTTGTGAACTCCAGGAATGATCAAGACAAAACATTAACAGTGTCACGTGGAACTAGGTTAGAAGCTCACCGGTTAGTTAGTGAGCCATTCAAAATTAGGACAGTTGGGAAATTTGCATCGTAGGTGGTAGGTCCGCATAGGAGGAGTTCCTAAGGAGCTTAACCATAGGTGCAAGATATTTGAATATAGGCTAGATCAAGGGTTCAATAGACTCAGGAAGACATATCGTGGTAGTCAACAAATGAAAGGTGTGAGGAATGAGGGACTTGACATTTGAGAAAATAGCTCGCCCAAAATAGAAGGCTTGCAAACATACGAAGGAAAAGTTAGGGAGCCTGAAAGTGGTAAAGGTGGAATTCAGGGGGCATAAGGATGAGGAGCCCATCATAGAACAAGGATAACTCACCCCAGCTCCTCGAGTAGCTTGCTAAGCTGGGGCCAACACCATGCAGAACAATAAACTCAAGATCCTGTGTGTTAGATGAAGATTCTTGGGATCTATAATAGCAAGGAGATGTGGAAAATATAGATAGATACTGATAATGATCCTTGAGAGTTGGCATGATGAATGAAAGATATTGAAATGCACATCCAAAGAAATAAACCCTAATGTCACTAGGGTTAGGGCTATGAAATTTGATTAGAGACTTGGGTTATCCAAATGATTAAATGAAATTAAATCTTGATAAGAAGAGTGATGTTAATAAGATGATATCATAAACATGTAAGATACAACATATAATGGACAACTAGTGTAATTAATGAGAGGGGCTCATGAGAGTGACATAGATAATAACTCGTTGTATGTGCTAGATTTGGGATGGATTAATGATTAAATAAGTTAGATCTAGGTTTAATGTGTTTCATCTGGAGTATAGAGATTTGAAAATATATTAGATAGTAGCACCTAGTTGGGGACAATAATGCCCTCAGTTGCTAGTGTCTATATTGGGTACTGGTGTCCTTGTAGTGAGTAAGGATATACTCTTTTTTAGGATTTGATCATGCCATTTCACTTTGTTGTATGTCACTCTAATTTTGGTGTAGGTTTTTCATGTCGTACCTATACCTACAAAACAAACCTTAGCTTCTTGTACAAGGCTCAAACACACATTATATGGAATAAAATATACATATGCATGAGTTATACGAACTTCAGTGGTCACCCCAATGTGATTATTCCTAAGAAATATACTACATTTCAGAATCAATGTAGTTCGGGTCTGTGTGATATAATCATGCCCCTTGAAGCTAGGTTTCTCCTGTTCCATTTGCACCAAGATAACGTGCTACAACTAATTTTCCTTTGATATCATGTGTGTGATAGAATTTAGAATTTTCCCTTCCTATGTAGTGAACAATGTTGCCCAAATGTAATCGTTAAGTGTTAAATTAACCTAAGTAGTAGATAGAAAGTAATAGCCCAATTTCCTATTTGTCCTCTTTCGCCTGTAATAGATAGTAGGTCATGTATATATACGATTAATTTTCTTGAATTTCATCATTAAAAACCCTAAAAATTGACCCAGTGTGGTAAGTAGAAGTTAATGAAGGATAACCAGATATTCTATCGTGACTGACATAATTGCACGACACATGAAAAATAAGGGAAAAGGACAAAAGTTAGCGCATGATTGTTTATGTCCCTTATTGGATGCTAGTGTTCAAAGAGATCCAAAGATAAAACTGTAAATAATGATTTGGGTAACACATTTTTTAATGTTTAAAATAAAAGGGATATTCCAAAAAAATAAATGATAAAAGAATGAAAATATAAAATAATGTCAATGTAGAGAAAAATGAGTGTTGTTTATGTCTAGTTTTCTTTATTAGGAATAATTCATATAATGACATACTAGAGGGGTGATTTAATAGTACCAAATGCATAATTTCATGTCTAAAATTTCAAATACTTATTTCCACTATTGGGTTCACTTAAAATGTTGTAAGGATATATTTTGATTGTCAAATCAAATTTTTTATAACAAAGAATCCTGAGTATCATTATAGAATGAAAAACATTTACGTTCAAAATTCTTAGCCAAGAAATAATAACATTGTAGAAAATAAGATAGTATGCTTTTTAATGCAAATGATATTATTTCACCATCTTAATTATTTGAATAACTATTGATAAATGATTATAGAATATGATGTTATTGATTATTTGACAATTCTTGGAGAAAAAAATTAATGGGCTTGATTGCCCTGAGCTACTGACCATATGGCCTTGAATCCCCTATATAAACTATTCAACATGCAGGATAATGTTGGAAATATGTTTTATATTTTCCATGACTTACACTCATCTAGGATGTACATATCGACATGGTTGTGGGGGTCCCATAATTTATGGGGTCTGTTATAGGTATTTTTAGCTTATGTTGATTATGGTTGACTAAATCACTCATGTTTATGGGGAGGCATTATGGGTTGTATTCTTGACCCATGGTGTTTGTACCCATTATTTTGTAATCATTGTGACCAGTTACCTACTAATGTGCTTACATATAGTTGGACATGTTAGAATTTGAGGATTCTATTAATTACGGATTTAATCAACATTAATGAACTATTCAATATTAAATAAATAAACATCACATCACGTTGCATAATAATAAATTAATACTTACAAAAGTAAATAACACATGACAAATTATTTATAGTGTAAAACCCCAAAGGTAAAAACCAATGTGAATAGTAACCTTTATTGTAGAGAACATTTTACATCCAGTAAATCACCTCCTCCTTAGAAACCCTAATCATAAGGGTGAAAACCTTTGATATATATTTTAAAAATATATAAAATGAGGACCCAAAGTCCTTTTTATATTAGGTGATCGGGTATATCTCCCAACTCACCTTTTCAACCATGTTGGTTGTCACATATACCAGGGTTTTAAATATTTAATAATAGAAATATAATTATTTCTTATTATTAAATATTTAACCTAAAGTATATTCCTAGGTTTGAATATTTAATAATATAAATATAAATATTTCTTATTATTAAATATTTAACCTATAGTATAATGTTAGACCCATATTTAATTAAGGGGTGGCCAACCCACTTAACCATTATGTTCCAACATTCCCCCTTAATGTTGAGTGAGATAACATATGCCAATAGATTACCTTCCCGTAGTACACGACAGGATTTATAATCCTTAAATCATAAAGATTTTAGGCTAGAATATAGGTTGAAGGAATTATAACACCTTCATCATACTCAAGCTACCTTTTGGTACAAAAGGATTTGGAATCTCAAAGATCATCCCATGATCAATGGCTAAGTATGATTTCTGAGTTTTACATGTTCTCACAAGTTCTTGTAAAATTTTACTTGAAACCAAACATATAAGAGCATTTTATAACCAAGGACCTCCTTAACAATATACTTACACTGGATGTTTACCAGTAAGCTCAATAACACTAAATATTTTACTAAAGATCGCCTTTAAGGTCTTTCTACACTTCTTTCTGAAAAATAAGCTGAGGAGGTATTCACATGCCCGAAGGTGTTTTACATTTTCCCGAAGGTCTTTATTACAATGCATTTTTCATTTTACAAATACCAAGTTCCATTAGGAGGTGACATTTTCATGCACACTCCATCTCAATGGAAACTTTGAATATCTAATTTTTTCATGAAAGTGACAAAACTTTGTCGCACTCGAGGTTTTTTTGAAGATGTCAGCAACTTGCTCTATCTCACCACTTAACAACTTATCACAGATGAAGTGTATATTTAAATCAATGTGCTTCATCCTTTGATGTTATACTAGATTATTTGCAAGAGCTATTTTGCTCTAGTTATTATAGAACAAAGGAACACTACCTTGATCCTTCATCTTTATCTCATCGAAAAAATTCTTCAGCCTTAGAGCCTCATTTTCATCTTCCATTGCACTTTTCTACTCACTTTCAGTTGAAGAGATAGAAATAATCGGATACTTTTTATTGCACCAATTAATGACACATGCACCAAATTTAAACATATAAACAAAAGTATACTTTCTATCTAATACATCACCAACATTATCAGAATCATAAAATCCATGCAAGTTAGAATTTTCATCCTTAGTATAATGCAACCCATAATTGATTTTTCCCTTAATATATCTAAGAATTATTTTTAAAATATTCCAATGATCTTTATAATGTTCCTGCATAAACCTTGAACAATTCCTATTACATAGGAAATATCGGGTCTAGTTATAGTTAGATAAATCAAACTACCAACTAACTACCTATACAAAGTAGGATCATCTTTTTCACATGCAAGTTTAGGATCAAGTTTTAGTCCAAATTCCATAGGTTTAGAAATTGGTTTACAATCAATCATATTAAATTGTTTTAGTACATTGGTTGCATATTGTGCTTGAGAAACAACAATAGAATGCTTATATTGAAATACAACCATGCCAAGAAAATGATGTAAGAGACCTAAATCAGTCATTTCAAATTATTATTTCAATTTTTCTTTAATCCTATGAATTAAAGTAGGACTATCACCAGTCATAAGAAAATCATCCACATATAGACATACAATGATAATGTGAGAAAATTATTGCTTAAAGAATAGATCATTGTCACAAGAATAATTAACAAAACCTAATTGTTTAAATAAAGCATTAATTTTTGCATACTAAGCTCTAGGAGCTTGTTTTAAACCATACAAATATTTTTTCAACTTAAAAACATAGTTTTATTTACCAGTTTCTTTAAATCCTGTAGGTTGAGACATGTAAAGTTCTTCCTTTAAATCACCATTCAAAAAAGCATTTTTCACATCCATTTGGTGGATTTCCCACCCAAACTGAGCAACAATAGAAAACAAGGTCCTAACTATGTACTCATTTTAGTTACATGGGAAAATTTCTCAACATAATCTATACCTAGGTTTCTGAGTGAAAACTCTAGCAACATGTATAGCTTTATATTTTTCAATACTACCATTAACATTGTATTTTACTTTGTATAACCATCAAGACCCTATAATACTTCTTTTCTTTGGAGGTAGAGCCAACTCCCAGGTTTGATTTTGAATCAAGGCATTATATTCAGCCTGACATTGCATTGATCCACTTCTCATCTCTAAGAAGCTTCTTCAAAATTCTAAATCGGCTCAAGTTTCATACAAGGTCATTAATGCATGATAGGTATGATGGCTTTTGGTCATTTTCCTAAGTTCAATAGGATTAGAACTCTCTAACACAGATTGATCCCTTTTGGTTTGTTAGATAAGGAGATAGGGGATTTATCCATATCATCATCATGACCATTTACTATATTCTCATTATCAGAATCAGAACCATCATTAGAAATATTGACAGAGTTAGGAACATCTTTACCATTATCAGATGAACAAAAGCATTTTTCCATAACCACCACATTGCAGTTTTCAGTTACTTCCTTTTTTAGGTTCATAATTCCTTAGACCTACAGTGTGAATACCATATCAAATGAAAGCACAAGAAAAAGAAGTCATATAAATTTTATTTCTTTTCTTTTTAGGAATGTCTGAAGAAGAAGGAATACCAAAAAAATTTAGATGAGAAATATTAGGTTTTTGATTTGACCATTTTTCTAAAGAAGTCAAAAGTTGAATAGATTTTGTAGGAACCTTATTCAGAATGTAGACTTATGTGTTCATTGCTTCTTCCCATATAAATTTGGGAATATTAGTAGAATGAAGCATAGTGCGAGCCATATCTAAAATATTCCTATTTTTTCTTTCTGGAACACCATTAGATGGGGATAATGATGAGAATTTAATTCCATTTTAATACCACAATCAATACAAAAAATTTCAAATGTCTTGCTAACATATTCACCCCCATTATCTATTCTAAGTCTCTTAATTTTATAATTTGATGAGTTTTCAACAGATGCTTTAAATTCTTTAAACTTTCCAAATACATCACATTTATTTTTAAGAAAATATGTCCAAATCATCTTGGTGAAATCATGAATGAAAGTCACAGCATATAAAGAACCATTTAACAAATCTAATTTAAGAGGTCCTCTAACATCACCATGAATAACATCTAGAGGAGAAGATGAAATCTCCTCAGGATGTGAGTGAAAGGGTTTATCACTTTGTTTCGAGTGTAAACACCATTCACATGCATCATGAGAAGAATACAACATAGGAAAACCTTTTACATGATTATATCTAGCCATTTCATATAAAATTTGATAATTAATATGTCCGAATATTTTATGCCATAGTTTTGAATTATTCAAAGTTTGAGAAACAAAATAGGATGTAGAAGAGAAATTATCAAAAATATACAAACCATTTCATTGAATTCAATTCGGCTATTATATTATCATTACTAGCCTTGATATACTAAGTATTTTTCAAAATTTTAAAATATAAACCATCATGAGTTAATTGAGAACATGATAAAAGGTTCTTTTTGAGCTTAGAAATAAATAAAACATTATTCAACACACCATTAGAAAATTTTACTTTTCCTTTCTCTATTACTTCTGAAGATGAGTTATCACCAATACACACGTTCATTGATTTTCACAACATCAAAGAAAGAATTTGAAACACCAGTCATATGATTTGATGTAACCAAACATATAATCCATTTATAATTAGAGGAAGAATACAACGCAACATATAATGCAACAATTTTAGGAATATCATTAGAACTATCATTTTTCCTTAAATTTTATTTACAAGAAATAGTTTGTTTTCTTATGGATAGGTTTCATAGATTTGAAATATTCATTTTTATGTCCAAATTTACCACATTTGTGACATTTACCATTAAATCTTACACAAAATTGTTCAGAAGTAAAAAAATTTCTTATCAAAAAAAGAATATTTAGATTTATACTTTTGATCAGACAAGGGCTTGTGAGGCTTGAACTTTGAATTCTAAGAAAGAAGTACTTGAGAGGAATTATCTTTAGTGTCAAATTTGATCATCACTTGCTCTTCTTGAATTAGAAGAGAGCTTAAGGTATTCAAATCAGGGAGTTCATCTTCATTATGATATTTTGAGTGTAGGATAGAAATAAAATTTCAAAAATTTTCATGTATATTTAAGCGAACAATAAAGTAGATTAATTTTTCACCAATTAAGTCAAAATTACATCCATCTAATTATGCTTTAATATCTTCAATTTTGGCTAATAAATTAAGTAATTTTTCATCTGCTTTCATAGGAGTTGTAAGCAATTCTAAAACAAGCTTAATGGTCTTAGATAAGCATGTACCTTCATGCATGGATTCTAATTATGTCAATACCTATTTTGGATGTTTGATATTACCAATGTTTACATTGCAAAAAATCATGGAAAGGACTTCTTGCATACATTGAGAGAATGCATTTTTATTATCCACAGTTGCTTGACGACCAGTGGGTGTAATCTGAGTTCTTGAAATAATCATCCAGTGTTTTCTTGTTATAATTTCTAATTTGACCCTGATCTTCTAAATGTTTTAGTTGGTTCCATTCAGGATTTGGGATTTGTTAAGGTAGAAATAATTGGAAGCCATTTTCTTCCTCAACCTATAAAACACACCTCACTATATAATGTTAGATATATATCAAAATTTGTTACTCGAATTTCTCATCAGATATATTTAAAGATAAATCATGATAGATTCAGATATACGAAATAAACAAATATGAAATACTAATTTTGAACAATATACAAAAATCTCTAACGATTCTATGAATTGCCAATGATTTAAGGGAGAATTGTTGGTGATTGGATCAATCTTTGGAGATTTGGCCTACAAAAAATGGTTATATTTTTCAAATTTGGGTTTCTGGTTCGTAAAATTTCCATAATTGACAAAAAATGCCTGCGATTCCTAAAAAAAAGTTTTTATATTTAATCCCAAATTTCTATTCTTCTCTTTAAAAAAAAAATATAAGCAGATCCTGAAGGTATCTGTTCATAAATTATAATAAATAGAAAACAATATTTTACATATTATGATTTAAATCTTGGAAACACTATGTAGTCTATATAAAAATATAAACTATAGTACACACACATATGTATGTATGTATGTATGTATATTTATATTTTATTTAAAAAAACTAAAGATTAGAAAAACTTCACTCGGAAAAAAAAAATCTAAAAAAAATCTTATAGATGAAAGTACATTTACAAAGGAGACAAGGGATATCACCTAGCCAATCAAAAAAATAAGAACCCTATTTTCATGGTCTCTATCTCCTTCATTTACCGCCAAAATAATTAAGCCTATACACACATGAAACTCTAGAACCATAATGAAATATTTCATATAAAAAATTTAATTACTTAGTTGGTCTTGGTAAATGGTATTCACATGCAGGTAAAAAATCAGCATCTTTTTCACATATGCACACATATAAATCTTTCAAAATATTTTATGTTTTGCACAAAAAATGAAAGAAAGGGGCCCAAATTAAATAGGGTAAATAAAAATTTATTTGATCTAACCTATTTAACTCTAACCAAGCTCAGTTACCATGTTAGAATTTAGAGGATTCTAACTATTATGAATTTAATCAACCAACATATTAAAATATTAACATAAACCATAAAACATTAAATGTTAAACATTATGCAATTTAATAAATAAATTTCATAACATATTAATTAAGTAATACATACCAAAAGTAAGAACACAAAGACACAATGTTTATAGTATAAAACCCCAAATAGGGTAAAAACCACCGTGAAATAACCTTTTACTTTTAGAGAACCAAAGTTACATCCAATAGTTTTCTCCTCCTTCAAACCCTAATCTAAAGGGTAAATAATTTTCACCTCTGATATATTTCACAAAGATATAAAATGAGGACATAAAGTCCTTTTTATATTAGGTGATTAGGTATGTCTCCCGACCCACCTTTTCAACCTAAAAGGTTGACACATAATACACCTAGGTTTATAATATTTAATATTAGAAATATAATCATTTCATGATATTAAATATTTAACCTAAAGTATATACATAGGTTATCATATTTAATAATATAAATAGAAATATTTCATATTATTAAATATTAACCTATATATTAGTATGGATCCATATACATTAAGGGGTGGCCAGCCCACTTAATCATTATCTTCTAACAAAGGTATCCACCACAACACTAGAATGATTGTAATTTGGCAGAGGAACCTTAATATGGTTGGATAGATATAGATTCTACACATTTCTCTTCTAAGATGAAAAAATATGAGGCTCAAAAAAATAAAAGCAATGGGGGATGAGACTAGTGATAAAAGATATTACTGCTAATGAGGTTCAAAATCAATCACGTGTACCTCATGCATTCATTATGCATGCATCCACCACCCCATTTCCAAATAAAAAATTAAGATGCATAATGGTTCGACAACTCTCTTTAAATGCTAGTACAAAAGTAAACAAAAAAGTTCAAATATATAAGGTATTTTTTGGGTTTTATTTTTGGCAATGTGGCTATACTATTTTCCATTTTTTGCTTAGCACCTCAATGGATTTTTCATTGATTTTTTTGCTTTGTATGGATGGTGTTTGTGATAATTCTAATTTGATGAACTTTAGATGAACTACAAGAACTTAAAATGTCAATGAATGAGTGGCGGGCTCTGAAACCTTACCTAATGTAAATACATGTGATAGTGCTTCAATTTTGATCAAACTAGGTTAAGATCCTAAAACCTTGAGGAGGCAGTGTCAACTACAAATCCATAAGAATAAATCTTATGCCTTATATTTATTATTTTCTGGATGCACTTTGATAATGGCTTGAGATAATGGTCTATGAGATGGCACTAACCACCTTTTCAACCGTATTTGATTGTTATCAAATTCAACTAATATATGAAATCAACAGGCGATATCGATCCCACTTCACAAGTCTTTATCTCTAAAGTTTCCTAATACATGTACATCTTAATTCTCCTTAAATAGATGCTTTCTCCAACTACCGTCAAATCGCAAGGGATGACATTGCAAACAACAACTATTAGCATTATCAAATTGATCGAACCCTTATTTATTTTTGAGATATCTCCAATGTATGTTACCTTGACAATATCTACATCGCATCCCCTTTCTCCTTCAAACAAATGATAAAAATAGCACTTGGTTCATATGTCCTTGGTCATAAGAAATAATAGTTTTGTAGTTCCCCCCAAAATTTTCCACATCGCTAGATTTATCCTCTCTTAATCCCCTTCTTCATCAGCTTCTTCCTCATGCAATATTTTACTCACTTAACTTTAACTTCTTCAACACATCCCCTTTAATATCTCATTACATCATTCACATGCAATTTCTAACTAATGAAATCATACATGTCTTATCTTCACTAACATCGTTTACACAATCTTCTATCTTTCTATAACAACCACATTTTACACACACAAATACAACAGTAAAAGTATGAGAATAAGTTTTTTTTACTTACTTTGCTCACTACACAATACAAGAAGGGCTCCAAGTAGAAAAAATCGACAACGAAAAAGAAACTTACGTAAAAATGAACCCAATCATACAATAGGATAACATAGGGTATAAATCAATGTCATACTTAATGATGTAAACTAGGACAATGACCCAATTACAGTAAGAAACTTCGGGTAGGCATACTCCATGACATGACCTTTTTATGGTTTACATATTCATTTAATTTAGGTTTCTATTTTATGACCTTATAGTTTTCAAGATATTTAAACACATAAGGTTTAAAATTTCCCCCTTTACAATCTTTAATTACTTTACTTTGTAGGGAAATAGTCTTTAAAGGAGAATCCACAATTGATTCCTTTATCGAATCCTATTAATTATTCATAGATTATTTGTTATTTAAAGTCAATTTTAAGCAACTGTGAGTCTCCCAATAATTGTTTCTTACGTTAAAGGTTTATTTCTCATGCTATGGTTGTTTTAGTTCCAAATTTAGTTTGAGTCAATTCAGCATTTACACGTCATAATTTTTTACTTTATTTTTAGTGGACTCTATATTGGCTCAAATTCCTAGTCCCACCAAGAACAATTTGTATCCATTATTAATAAAGTGTCAATGCTTTAAATCAACCGTATTGAATTTAAGTCAAATTTTGTTCCTAAACCATTATCGCATATACTCTTGTTGTTTTTTTTTCATCTCATTTACATTGTTTCTTAGGTCTCTTAATGGTGTCACTTTATAAAAAAAAGAGTTACGAAAGTAATTGTCTAACATATTGAAGAAGTATATGATTGGAAGCCTTATGACTACACATGAACCACAAGTGATTTTTTTAAAGGTAAGATTCCATGCTTCTGCATTTCATGATTCCACATGTGAAATTTATTTTATTATTAATGTCATAAAAGGGAATAACAAGGGATTACGGGAACACGTTTTTCGGTTTCCTAGTTTCTCATAAGTCAACATATTTTAAATCAATTTAGTTTGCAAAGAGTTACTTACAATTTTCTACCCACAAGTTAACCTCTTAATACAATGAGGTTTAGTTTAATTCCAATTTTCACTCAAGGTTCTATGCCCTATAATAGATTAGATTAAGGTGTGAAAACATATTTACCCTATAAAATCTCCATAAAAGAAAAAGGTGCTATATTTTCACTAGCTAAGGTAATACATTTAACTGTGAGGAACTAAAGAGATCATTAACAAGAGTTTAAGTCATAGTACAACTATTTCACCAGCTCCATTTGTGTCATCTGGATCCCATAAGGAATTCATATGATGATGAAGTTAATTTCTAGATCTAACTTTGTAAGACCTAGAAGTCCACTAGGATACTAAGGAAGTGTTAGTTATACTTAGTTCATATATGGTAGGGTTACACCACATAATAGTTGCTTCAAACAATGAATCTTAAGTTATAACAATGATTTATTGAATACATTTATTAGGTGTAGTACCAGAAATTTTAGTTGTGAGAATTAATTATGTTTTAGGACGATAATGTTGTGAAAAATAATCTCGCTAGAATGAGAGGGAGGGTAGAGGGAGGGTACAAAATTTTTTAAATATTAACTTCATTAATATTCTCAACTACTAAATGTGACTTTCAAGAGTAGTCAATGATCTTTGCCACCAAACACGTAAGTTGGAATTGAAGAGATCACATTCTCCTTACTACACACACAATAACCAATCCTTGAAGGAAATGTGACGCCCGCTAAAATGACCACTCGAGACCCAAGAACAACCTAGGTTTAGATAGAAAAATTATGGAATAATTTTTTTTTTGAAAAATGTGTAAAAATGTGTCCACTACTAGGATTCAAGCAACAATTATCACAGTAAAGATTCAAAGTCAATTATAATTTAATAAATGAAATTTTCCCATTGTAACAAACATTAGATCCACATTAAAAAATTAATGAGTGTAATTAATCCAAATATAGTTAAATATTCCTTAATTAAATTAATCCAAATATAGGTTAAATATTCCTTAATTAATTTTATAAGGTCAAGGGGGCCAAAGCAATTAAATGCCCAAGGTTTTTAATTTCACTAGGTCTAAACAATAACCAAGGTTCTTATTAACATGGGTTAGAAAAAAATTCTCTTATCCCATAACGTGACCCCTTAAAAAGGTCAACCCATTCTCTAAAGAGTTACACATAACGTGACCCCTTAAAAAGGAGTCAATTTCCCACTTCTCCACTCTCAGAGTTACATCATTTGCAGTTAAACCTGGATTTAATTTCCCACTTATCCAACATAGTCAAGACTCATCTTTGAAAACATATTTATTACCTAATAAATTTTTTTCACATATTTAACAATGAGTATAAAGAAGTCCTCCTTGAAAACCCTATATTTATTAAGATACATAAATTTCTGGCAGGCCTTTCCAATGATATAGGAAGAAGTTTCCTCCTAAAGGCGGGCCTATAGGCCTTTCTTAAGTTACTTTTCACCTGGGGAAGGTTTCGGGCCTGGTGACAAAGCAGGGGAGATAATTTGGCACTTTGCACTTTTGGTGAAAATTTTAAATTACACTTGCGCACCCACGAGACCGTGGCAGGGCTGTCAGGCCTAAGGAAGAAATTTTTTCACCTGCCACAAGGGACACATGGCACATTTTGGTGTAATTAATCCGCTGACATTTTTCAGCCAACACGGGAAGGCAGGGTCGCCAGAGGGATTTAGGCATTTTTAGCACTTTTGGTTTTAAAGAGAAAAATGTTTTAAAATGAGTACACTTGCGCACCCACGACGCCCAGCGGCAGGGCTTCACGCCAAAGTGTCATGCCGAAAATTTTTCCCAAGCCACAAGGGACACATGGCACATTTTTCAGCCAACACGGGAAGGCGGGTCGCCAGAGGGACTTAGGATTTTTAGCCTTTTTTTTAAAGGGAAAAATGTTTTAAAATGAGTTTTGGCTCCGTCGACGCCCAGGGACACCACGTGTCATGCCCAAAATTTTAAGTGAGGAAGCGGACCATCGGGGAAAACATAGAAATCTTGGATTTTGTGTTAATAATCATGAAGGTTAAGAAAACAACCCACGCCTCTGCCCATGCCTAGTGAAGCACGATGTCAGTCCAACTGTGACCTGCAGGAAGGTGGGCCGATGGGGAAACTTAGGAATTTTTGCAAATCTTTTCCAAAAGAGACAAGGTCTAAAACCATCTGCACCTTTGCCGATGCCTAAAGAACCCATGTGGCAGACCCTCATTTGCTGCAGCGTGGTGGGCCATCGGGGAGAATTATAAATTTTCACCCTTTTTATTTTCAATAGGTAAAGTTTGAAGGTGCGGGCCCGTGAACCCGCGGAAGTATTTTAATTTTTTTTTCAAAAGTGAAGGATGCGGGGATGCGAGGCCGCGGAGGAACTTGTGACTTTTTGCATTTTTGCAAAAAGTGCCCTAAGTAATTTTCGGTCCCTGTGGATCTAATTTACAAAAATATCCTTTTTGACCATTAGTTTTTTTTTTAAACCAACTGAAGCAAAAAACTTCAGAAGGCCATAAATTTCAACTGGAATGTTAGATTTGAGAAAATAAGGACTTTTTGGAAAGAGCTCAAACTCCTCTTTGCATAGGAAGCACAAAATCTTATTTTCAACAAAATTAGATGGGTAAAATTTAAGAAAATGTCTTTCCTGTCATTTTAAAATGTGAACTAAACTTTTCAACTGCCAGATTTAATTCAATCCACCATTCTTTCTTCTCCAACATGCCAAACCGAAATGGAGAATCGCACTTGATAGAAATTAGACAGATTTGCAAGGATTAATTGATTATGGTTGGGATTTAAAATCAGATTTAATTCTCCTTTTTGTGCAAAGGAATTTTTCTACCTCTTACCCGAATAATAAAGTTCTGAGTAAATTTTTGAGCAACAAAATCGGTTTTGGGATGCATTTTGATCATCCTTAGTTCATTTTTATGTTTTTACTTGTCTTTCATTGTTGTAGATTGTTCTGAACATTTTTATGATGTTTATTTCAGGTTTACAATGATCTAAAATAAATCTACATATTTTAAACTGGAAAATAATCTATTTCATTTGCTCTACTTTAAATATTTAAATTCATTCCATTCCAATTTTACAATGTCAAACTTTCCTTTAATCAATGCATGGAGATCAAGAATGTAGTTCTATTTTCAAAATGTGCCAATCAAATAATACAGAGGAATGCAATAATTTTAACACAGGCATTTCCAGCCTTTAACAGAGAGTTTACAATATACTTACAAAAAGTTGTAAACAATACTAACACCATTTGATGGAAGGTGAATTAACGTTCAATTAAATGAAATAATTCCTTTTACATGTCTTTTCTGTTTACCAAAATATACCAAATAAATATTTCTCATTCCTTTTTTACATAAAAATAAAACTTTCATATCCAAAAATAGAGAAAATTTTCACTACAAATATTATTATAAAGTCATCCACTTAAAGTGAGAAATTTTACAGTAAGGGACCCAAGGAGAACTGCAAAAATTGTCTTCACACAAGCTCCATGTACAAAAATAAGAGAGTTCTTCCATGTTTCAAATTGGTCACAAAAAAAACAAGGGGAGAGGAAATGCTCTCCAGCCAGCTAGAATTCCAATGAAGAGGAGAAGTCATCCTCCTCATTGGCCCCTGAGCCCCAACAACATTACAATAGGAAATGTATTCAACTCATGGCAGCAAGACAAGCTTCCACAACATAAAATATATTTCATAATCATATCACAGTCTAAAAAATATAATGTAGTTATAGTCACAAGAAGGACAATAAAAAAATATACAAGGCCTCATCAGACAAGGCCAAAAGAGAAAGATCTATGGGGGAAGCTACTTGTACCTCCCAATGGGGAATGGGTGACCACCTTAAAAAATTGTAAAAATATTTATCTCAAACCCCTACATACTCTTATGCCTCCCTCAAGTACCTCTTATGCCTCCCCCAAAAGTAAGAAGTGCCAGCTATTTCTTGTCCAAGGTGGAACACCCAAACCAAAATCCCTCTACAAATAACTCTTATGCATGCCCAAAACTCTTATGCCTCCCCAAAAAATATCCCCATAGTCTTCTCCTACACCACACCTAGGTAATCTACCCAACTAACAAACAAACATACTGTTATCCCAATTTTTTCCCCGACAAAATTAATCAAACATGACCCTGCACAGAAGAAAACCTAAGGGTCGACTCTGTCCTGTAAGCTCACATTCAAATCCAATAGTCAGGTTACAGGTGGACTCAAAAATGGAGAAACCAGAATCTCTCAAGAGAAGAACGAGAAAAGGTTCAAATTATTTAGGCTCTGCAAATAATTCAGAACGAGCCCCAAAATTTGCTAAGTATGGAAGAATCAACAGAAGCCTCCATGTGCCTCATTCGCGCATCTCCAAAGATTAAGCTCAAAAGGGAAGACTCAAATGAGTGTGAATCTTCCACGTGTCACAAGCATGAAAAAGGATAGATTTAGCCATTGAAAAGTCTGAACAAGTGAAAGGAAACACACATCAGCTTTGCATAATTTCAGGATGGGAGCCTAAGGCAGAGACTCAAACTTGCACCAGCCCTCCAAGTCACCAATGGTCAACATAGGTCAATTTCAAAAGTAGGATGAAATTGGTTATGCATAAGAGTGTACGTGGAAGATGCCACGTGTCTTAACGACACTTCTTGAAAGGTAAAATCTGAAGTGGGTTTTCAAATAAGCGCAGGCCTTCCACATGTCCCAGGTCCAAAAAAGGGACAGACTCAGAGAGTTGAATAGTCAAAGTAAAGGCAGGCCAGTAGAGGGAGGCAAGTGTTAGCATGACATTAATTCAAAATTAAAATTTGGGGCATGTTTCCAAACAAGCGCCAAGCCTCCATGTGTCTAGGGTCAAACATTTGGCCCCACCAAGCAAAGAGACTTAGGAAAAATACAAAGAAGCCCAAGGAGCTAACGAAAGCCGCCACATGTCAGTCCAGCATGATTTCAAGAGCATAAGGAAGGAGCCAAATCTCTAAGATGTGTGAGATTTCCATGTGGACCCGGTACAGACAGACTCTTTAAATATGGCACGCCTACGACCCTAATCTTCATATAGCCATATATTTTGACTAGAAACTCAAATTTGGGCGGGAGAAGACTTTTTGGAAACATCTCGACACCCTCTACGCCATGGAAACATAAAATATAATTCTTAATAGAATTTAGTGGGTGAAAAATGGGAAAATTTATTCTAGGCCATTAATACAGAATCTGATTTCTGTAACTACTAGATTAGATTAAATTTGATCCTCCATTCTTCTTCCATATAATGCCAAGAAGAAAAAGGGAACTAGAATCGACAGATTGTAGGTGGATTTGAGAGGGGCATTGATTAATGGTGGTTGAGATTTTAAATTATGATTCAGTACATATCTCAAGGTGGTTGAAGCTATAATGCCCGTAAAAATAACCCACTTAAGACCCAAGAACAACCTAGGATTAGTTATGAAAATTATGGAATAATTGTCTTTTTTTAAAAGAGTCTACAACCAGGTTACAAGAAAATAGTTGTCACAAGAAAATTTCAAGCCAAATACTATTAATAGCTTATGTTTTTGTTAATATAAAAATTATAAAAGATCACACGTTCCAAACTTAGGGTTAGATTAATCAATTAGGTTAAGAGGGTAATTTCTCGTTATACCACTCTCTAACAGGATTAAAAGATTCAACTTGATTTTTCTCAAAATTAATGCACTCAAAAATTCCCAAAAACATTCCCATTAGATAGGATATTTTCTCACCTTTCCATTGATATAAAGAAGTCCTCCTAACTCCTCATATTTCTCAAGTTATGGGCCGACAGACCTTGGGAGGAAAAGTTTCCCAAGAGTAGGCCTGTGGGCCTGGGGAAGAAAATTTTCCCCAACTTGGCCCTGCAGACTTCGGAGAGAAATTTCACCTAGAGGAGGAATGCAGACTGGTGGGGTGGGGAAGAAATTTTTTCTCATGCATGGGCCAGTGGAGTGGGGAAGAACTTTAGCACTTTTTCCCTTTTGGGACAAAAGCGTGATTCACCTCCGTGCGCCTGCAAGCCCGAAAGGACACGCGTCGGTATTTCCAAAATCTGGCGGAAATTTGGGCCGCCAGAGAAATTTAAGACTTTTATCCTTTTTTCCATAAAGTGTTAAGGGATCAAAATGATCTGTACATCTGCCGATACCCAAGGCACCACATGTCAAGCTCCTTATTGGGTGCGGGTCAGCAGGTCGGCAGGGAACATTTGGAAAATTTGATTTTTCAAAAGGAAATGTAAAAATGTTAAAAGGAACCTGTACCTCCACCGAAGCGAGAAGATGCCACGTGTTAGCCAACCATTGCCTACGGGTTGGTGGGCCGGTGAGGATAAAGTGGAAATTTTACCCAAAGTTTTCTAAAGTGTTAAGGCTTAAAAAGATCCGCTCCTCCACCGACACCTCGTGAAGCCACATGGCAACACCTAATTGGCTGTGGGCCGGCAAGGCTGCGGAGGAAACTTACAAATTTTTCCTAAATTTATTTTTGAAAGTGCTTAAGGTTAAAATCGATTCAAGCCTCCATCGATGCCCAACGAAACCACGTGTCAATCAATGATTGGCTACAGGGCGGCGGGGCCATAGAGGAAAAATTTCCAAATTAACTTTTTGGACTTATATCATTTTTAGACAAAATGAAGGCTTGCGAATTAGCAGAGTGGCAGGAAACTTCATGACCTTGCACCTTTTGGGAAAAAAGAAAAAAAGGAAATTTTTAGCCCGCAGGTCCACCCAAGAATATTTTATTCATTTAAATTTGACAGTTAGATTATTTTGAGCCCGAAATGAAGTAAAAACTTCAGAAGGCCATAAATTTTGATAGGGAACTCCACTTTTAGCAAACGAGGGCTTTATGGAAATATCTCAACGTCCTATTTACACAGAATCCTTAAGAATTTTATTTTGACAAATTTTAAAGGGTAAATTTTGAGAAAATGTCTTTTTATCACTTAGAAGTGAACTGGTATTTTTAATTTATCAGTTTTTTTCAAATTTGTCATTAATTCTTTTTCATCTTGTCAAATAGGAATGAAGGATTTCACTTGGAAGGTTTTAGGATAGATTACAAGATTAAATTTTCTTGATTGATTTGCATTCGAAAATTACCAATGTTCATATAGCATGAGACCTGCAATTTCATCCTTACTTGATTTGAAGGGTTCTTTAAAAATTTCTTAAGTGTTTGAGTTTAGTCTGGGGATCATTTTGATCTCATTAAGTCCAACTAAATATTTCATTTGTCTCTTATAGATTTGTAGGGTTATTTTGGACATTTGATGAAAAGGAATCTGCAAAGTATATGGTGAAGTAGAAATGAAGTCTGTACATTTCAAGAACAGAGATTAAACTATCTCTTTTGCCATGCAATGAAAACATTGAATTTATTCCATGCTATTTTTAAATAGTTTTCTTTCCTTCAATCAAAATATAAAGAAAAGAATGAACTTGTATTTATTTTTTAAATTAAACATTTCAAACGAGACAAAGCAGTGCAATATTTCTTCATATGTGCTTCCTTTTCACTTTTATAAACAAAAATTTCCTACTGTATATTAAACACAGATTTCCAATAGAAATAATATCATATGAACAAGGAAAAACACTTCTATTATTTCAAAGGAATATCTTACAACTTCTTCCCCATTTATTTCCAAATTATAACATACCAACTGCATATATTTCTTTTCTATTCACAGGACTGAATACAAGATATATTCTTCCATAATCAATTACAAATTTCATGGCTACAAAAGAGTAGTCTTTCCAACACAATAATATACAAGATCATCCAATTCAAGGTGGGAATGGTTACAAAATAAGTTTCGCAAGGGAATGTCAGAACTCTGTCTTCTTCCTTAATTACAATATATAGAATACAATTTCTTCCACATTTATGCAAAAATAGAAAATAGAGTATATCTCTTTCAAATTTCAAATTACAACTTTCATAGCCAATACAAAAAATATTTCCATCATAAATAATGTACAAGGTCATCCACTTCAAAGTGGGAAAGGTTACAATAATAATAATCTCAACAAGGACTGTCAAACTTGTCTTTTTTGTTTTCTCTTCTCTAGAACAACAACATGAAGATCCTCCATTTTCTTTATTTCAATTTGATCACAATAGAACACGGGGAAAGGAAACGCTCTCCACCCAACCAATACATCCAATGAAAAGGAGAATCCATCCTTCTTCATTGGCCCTTGAGCCCCAACCATAATGCAATAAGAGATGTGTTTCCAACTCATGGAAAAAATAGGCTTCCACAACACACAAGACATATTTCACATTTAAAACACAATCCAAAACAAAACTGTAGTTTGCAACCACAGAATAAAGACAACAAACAACACTTAGGCTTCATCATGCAAGCCAAAGGAGTAAGAAACTATGGGGGATGCTACTTATTCCTCCCAAAGGGGAAATGGGTATCACCACCTGAGAACAAACTACCAAAATACATATCATTTCAAATCCCTGACATACCCTTATGCCTCCCCCAAGTACCCCTTATTCCTCACATTTCCTTATGCCTCCCCAACCTCTTATGGCACCCCATAACAAGTAAAGAAATGCAAGCTATTTCTTTGTAAGGTGGAACAAAAATCCCAACTCCCTCCACACTAATACCTTCCCGAAACACTTATACCTCCCATAGAAATAAACCCCGTAGTCTTCTCCTACACCATCGCTAGTCCATCTACCCAAACATCCCACACACATAACAACAAACATTCACGACAGTTAAATTTGCATAAATAGGGAAGAAGAGCATTTCAAGAGCCAAGCTCTTACCTCTCCATGATGGAGTTTGTTCCAAGTTCCAAAACAACAAGATTTCCAATGCAAAACAACCCAACATCAACAAAACAAAGTCATGCAACAATTCTGCAACTTTCTCCAAAAGCAAGAGCTCCAAATACCAAATGAAGTCTCCCCAAAATGAAGTGATGCAAAGTGAAGCAACCCAAAAACAAGCTAAGGAATTCTGAATTATATAGAAGAGGGAAGAAAGCAGGATGAGGTGGATCCATGTAGGATGCCACTTCACACATCCTCAACCCCAACAAAAAGTCAAACTTCATTCTCCAATGCATAATAAATATGTGGGTGAATAATATGATAGTTTTACTTACACACTCAAAACAAGCCCACACCCCATAAGGACTGAAATTAAAACATGTAAGAAAAGTGTAATAAAAACATTCAACTTGACTTACAAAAATGCATAAAAAAGGGCTAAATTTAATTCTCCAACCATAGGTAAGGTTGGTATACAAATTTAAGAGGTATGGGACAAGTTTAACTTGTCCCACAAGCCTCCAAAATCAGCCTCCAAGGACAAATTCGAATTTCAAAGAAGATGGAGTGTTTCATACTCCAAAATCAACTTACACATCACTCTCTTACACATCACTTACACATTTCTTACAACACTTTAATTTTAGGCCAACAACTCTAATTAATTACTTTCTTATGACCCAATTTGATTAATTAATTTTAACAAATATGATTACTCACATTAATTTACACACAATTAATAAATAATGAAAGGGGTAAACACATCACTTAAATAAACACATGCAAAAATTAACAAAGGAACCAAATAAAAGATAAATACATAAAACCCCTTGGTCACATTTAAAGGTGATCCCCCCAATGGGAATCCCTAACACAATCAAACACACACAAAAAATACAAGTTGCCATGGTGACCTTGTTGAATTCATCTAGAATTCCAATGTGGTTGGTCTCCAATCCCCCAATGTTTGTTGTGATATTTTAACCTGGAAAAACAAATACCTCCTTCAGGCCTCATGGCCACATCAGAACATCCAAATTAATATAATATACTTCCAAATTCATCAATATATATGTGAATCACAACAATCATCCAAGCCAATCAAAAGTGTCACTTAAAATTTCATCAACAACTATATCATCATCAATTTGAATTCAATTTTCATTTTCTAGGTCTACTCAAAATATCCAAATATCACATGTCCGAACAACATCGATAATATAACCATGTCAGACAGTATATCAACATCAATATATAAAATGTCTCTAATAACCATCATGCATCATATATGAATCAGAGTCAGCAATAATCCATGCTCTAACATCTAATCATCATACTAAATCAAAATATAACAATGTCTATGGTATAGTCAATAGTATGTCATGGTCAGTATCAAAAAGATGTCAAAGGGAAGTGGGCACTACATCCCTCTCCCCTTAGACTACGACTTCCTCCTGGAAGTCACAGGAAAGAGAGATAGTAACAAATGCAACAAAAAAAGGATCACTCCTCATTATGGGATTTCTTGCTTCAAACAAGTATGGGTCCACAAAATCCCAAATTTTGTCCAATGTAATTCAACAAGAAGAAGGGATATTATAAGGGATGAGTTCTAAACTTTCTGCATGCAAGGCTATGAACATTTAAATCTAGAGAGTAACTTTACACTATCAACCAAGATACAACGCATAATAATATAACATGAAGAGTTCAAAAAATTCTTAAGAGCAACCACCAAGTAGAGGAATAATGAGGATAATCCATGAGTTGAGAAAGACCACATAGTTTCCCAAGGAATACAACATACTACAGTAACAAAAATTAAGGTTTCCACTAGGGTTAAATTATGATTTCATAGTTCATTGTTTAGACAAGGCTAGCAGAATCAACCAAGGCCAATTTTTTGTACGAGAGACATGTTTACTCAAGTTCCCACAATTTGAGGTCACACAAGATGAGGTTAATCAACAAGGAAGGACACCTAAATTAGCAAATCATTTACAATCAAGGAACTATTTATGGAAAACACTTCTATAACTCGATAGGGTATAGTCAAATTCTCATGGTAAAACTAAGAAAATTCATGACCACAAGGTCTCCTATAGTCTGATTTTTTTTTCTACACTTTTGTTTTAAGAATCGAACACACCACACCAACCAAATCTAGAGACGTCAAAAATTTACCAAAAGAATATATATATATATATATATATATATATATATATATATATATATATATATATCCCTGGAAACTAACATATCAATACAAGAAGTACCATTCTTAATAACACAATGGGATTCATTTATCTTATTTCCTGATCAAGATCAAAATAACCACAAAGAGAGCACAAACATAAATCGTAACACCAGAGAGCACTCAAGGTCTCTACGGAGAATAAAAAGTAACATGGGGTCCGACTACAATCCAAGGGTGCATCGTATCAAAAGTGAGTAACAACTTACGCAAATATCTTTTACTTTCCTTCCCAATGACAAGAGAGGCAACAACAACAATATGTCTCAAGAAGAACAAGAAGAAAAGAAGAATTCCCAAAGTTATGTCATATCCTTAACATATGTTGCCTTAAAATTACAATAACCTAGGTCTCCAGGGAAAAGACAACACGCAAGGAGGTTGCTTCTCAAACAAGAGATAAGTCTCAATCCAAAAGACCATAACTCACACTATTAATTTTATGGAAAAATAACATATCACTTTTTTTTTAATTCTAAAGGAAACAAGGGACATTCAACATAGAAAACACGTTATTAATTTTGTAAGAACTAGGAAACAATAAACCAACATGGATCATAACAATATTTCAAGATTTTTTCCATTAATTACAAGTATCATAAAAAATTCCTAGTGGGTTCTATAAGTTCTCAAAAGAAGTTACAAGGAATATCCATTAAGGAAGCATAATTACTTTTACTGATCTACTAGGATTTAACAATGTTGGTTGTTTTTGCGAAAACACTTTACTCACATCATAAGACAAGGAAAGTTTTCAAATCTACAGCCCATATTACCAAAGGATACCATCAACCAAGCAATTGGAATGAAAAGGAAATATTTAACTATAAGAACACCACATACATACTAGAAAGCATAAAATGTAAGCAGACAATCAAGCTATCTATTCAACCTGGCTTTACGACCAAGAGTTACAGTTTCGCATGGAGAATCTCATTATAAAATACCATTGAGATTAAATCATCAAGGTCTAATTACACTAACATCACTAGTGGCATGGTCCAAAAGACTCAAAGCATCCATAAGTGTCTCCACGTAATTCAAAATTAATAGGTCATAGAGTGTTATTCATAGTAACTTAAAAAGTTTAAGGAAAGGGTAGACTTATTTATAGGTCAAGAGGGAAACCATACACACTTAATTAAACACACTGCCCGAATGGGATTAAATCTAATCATAATTACCAAGATGCATACAATCCATCAAGTCAATACTTTTTATAATGAAACATGGAAATCATGATAAAACTTAGCATGCCATTGACAAAAGGTCCTACCAAACAACCATCTTTCCACTAATATCCAGAGCCAGCCAAAAGCAATCCGATCCTAACATAATTCATTAGCCCACAATTAAACACCTCTACTCTAATGAGGTTCAAGCTCTTACTGGATTGTAGGAGAATCATCACCACCGCTAACAGACTGCTAACTAGAACGCACAACACAACGAGCTCTCTATCTAGTAAGGTCGAGAAATGAAAAAGTCACTCTAAGATCCTAGACACACACAAGGTTCTGTGCATCCAAAACCAAGGCATAACTTTAAGAACCTAAGAAGACATTCAAGACACCAAGGTGTACCCCCATATGATGAAATGTCACAATACAAGAAGCATAGAACCAGCTCATCATCATGCAAGAAGGAACCATGTAACGTTTAGCTAAATAGCCAACAACATAATGAGCTCCAAGTCACCAATCAAAATAAAATCCAAGAAATGTCGACAATCAAGGAAAGTGGCTAAGTAGCCGCATTGCAAAGTTTGAAAATTCTCACAAAAAAAATATATAAATAACTAAAAGAGCCTCAGAGATTCTCAATCCAATCATAAAATAAGATGCTGGTCCTTGATAAAATAACACAAGATTACGAATGTAAAACATAAAAGTTAACACCACATTCACTCCGCAGCCCTTCATGGCCGCCAATAGGGGTACTCTGCCTCGAGGTCAGTTCCAAGGACACATATGCAGGATTGGGTCCTAAACAACACCCAGACTTATTGTCCACTCTCCCATACGGGTAACAAAAAGGAAAACTGAAAACCAGACCATCTTTCCTAACCACTGAAGGAAGGAAGCTCTAAACAACTTCTAATTAAATCTTCTCGATGCCAAAAACACAACCACTATTGTCCAACCACAAGAATCACACCAAAAAATATATCATTCCAACAACTCTCAATAAGGAAGGGTCTCAAAAAGGCTCAATGCATCATACAATTAAATCAAGATTTAGGACTTATGAAATAACACATTTTCAAAGGGGGAGCCAAATTTCCATTACACTAGAAGCTCACAAAAATCAATTTAATTTGACATTCTTAGTTACCCGGGTTTAGACAAAACGCCGCTAAGTAAGCACAACAACTCAAACAACTTATTATTTTATTATTATTTTAATTCTGACTAGTTCAGAGTAATGTAACATTCCTTCATATGTAATGCTTTTTTTAAATTTTCAAACAAGGTTGTTTTCTAGATTTAAAAGTGTGCTAGGTTTACAGTTCATGTCTGAAGTTTTCTAGTGTGCCCAAGATTCCAAGCTTTTAAACCTCACTTTGATACCAAGTGTAACGCCCGTAAAAACAACCCATTTGAGACCCAAGAACAACCTAGGATTAGTTAGGAAAATTATGGAATAATTTTCTTTTTTTGTTTAAAAGAGTCTACAACTAGGTTACAAGACAACTATTGTCTTGTAAATCTTTTAAACAAAAAAGAAAATTATTCCATAATTTTCCTAACTAATCCTAGGTTGTTCTTGGGTCTCAAGTGGGTTATTTTTATGGGCATTACAGAAGCAGGATTCAAATTCTTCCCTCATCTTGTAACCTAGTTGTAGACTCTTTTAAACAAAAAATAAAATTATTCCATAATTTTCCTAACTAATCCTAGGTTGTTCTTGGGTCTCAAGTGGGTTGTTTTTATGGGCATTACATAAGCAGGATTCAAATTCTTCCCTCGTATCTCTTGTTCTTCCTATATATTATAATGAAGGGGAATATTCAAAGGGTTGGTCATTGTCTCTCCTCTACCCCCTCTCTATTTATTCCTTAGGTTAGAGTGCAGAGTCTAAGCCTCCTCACATGGCTCTGTAATGGAATTTTCTTCCCTCTTGCCCACTGATGATTTACCGTGTAACATTTTAGAGAAATAAAATCTGTTTCGTGATGCATCTGTCCATCCTTGGCTTATTTTGTTGTCTCTTCTTACCTATCATCATTGTAGGGTATATTGTGCATACTCTGATGTTTGTTGCAGGTTTTGGGAGCTATGCCTAATGGGTTTTGAAGTGGTGTTCCATGTGAAATATATCTCTGGTTCGTGGTGAATTCTGTCCACGCTCTCCTTTGCTCACCTCTCTTCACTTTAGGTAGTCAGATATGTGATTCAACCACTTCCTTTTCTAGTGTATCACCACTTAGTGTAGGATCTTTCACCCTCTCTCTCTCTCTCCCTCTCCCTCTCCCCCCTTGGAACAGTTAGATTAGGATATATTAGATTCTTCCTGCACTAGAGCAGCTTGTGGCAAGTAGATTAGGAAGCAAGAACTGACTTTCTCTAGAGGGCCATCTCAAATTTTGCAAGTCCCACAACTTAAGAGATAGTCCCATGTTGTGCAATCACACTGAATGCCCCACTCACAACTAGGCCATTCAGGGGTTTTGTGATTCTGCACTAACACATACCAAACATTCAAAGATGTTCACATAAGCACAAAAAAAAAGAAAACCTGTTTACAAGAGTTAAGCTCCTACCTCTCCATGATAGAGCTTGATCCATAAGTTCAATAACAAGCTTACTTAGATCCAAATAGTCCTAAAGCACCAAAAAATCCAAAAGCATCCAAAATCCTTGAACTCTCTCTAATTGCAAGAGCCCCAAACCAACATGAAGTAACCCCCTGAAGTAACCCTCAAAACAGAAAAATAATTTGAATAAATAGAAAAGGGAGAGATGAGGATGAGGTCGTTTCATGTAGGATGCCACATCAATCATCCTCAAATCCACCTCACAAGTCAACTTCAAACTCCAAAGCACAATTAATAAGTGGGTGAATAAATGGCATTTTTACTTACACACACAATCCAAGTCCACACCCCTTAAGGACTAAAATTAATTTTATGTAAGAAGGTGCAATAAGAACTTACAACTTGCCTTCCCAAAATACATGATAAGGCCTAATTTTGACTTCCCAACCCATAGGTAGGGTTGGTGTAACAATTTAAGAGGCATGGGACAAGTTTAACTTGTCCCACAAGCCTAAAAAATCAGCCCCTAAGGATAAATCCGAATTTCAAAAGGAATGTGGAGTGTTTCACACTCAAAGCTACTTACACATAACTTACAACACATAATCCAAGAGCCATCAACTCTAATAAATGCATTCTATTGACCCATTTAAATTTATTTAACAACATAATTACTGACTAACCTAGAAACAAATAAAATAAATAATAAAGGGGAAAATACATCACTAAAATCCACATACTAAAATTTAAATAAAAGAAACTCAATAAAAGAATACACAACCCCTTGGTCACATTTAAAGGTGATTCCTGCCCGTGGGAACCTTTAACAAAAAACAAAAAAAAAACACACAAACAAATACACATTGCCATGGTGACCCTTGTTGAATTCATCTAGGATTCCAATGTGGTTGGTCTCAGATCCCCCGATGTTTGTTGTGACATGTTTACCTGCAAAACAAAAATACCTCCTTCGGCCTTGTGGCTACATAAAATCATCCAAAGTAAATATACAATATAACTCCAAATTCATCTATATATAAATCAAAACATCATCAAATAAGTAACGACTGTTAGTACAAAATCACAACACCCCCAAATGGTCTAGTTGTTAGTGGGGAACTCGGTGTGATTACACAACATGGGACCATCTCTCAAGCTATGGGACTTGCAAAACTTGAGATGGCCCTCCAGAGAAAGTTTGTTCTTTCTTCCTAATCCACCTGCCATAAGCTACTTTAGTGCAGATAGAATCTAATCTATCCTTATCTAACCATTCCAAGGGGATAGAGAGAGAGAGAGATGATGAATGAGCCTACACTAAGCAGTGATACACCAGAAAAGGAAGTGGTTGAATCACAGATTCGACTGCTTGAAGTGGAGAGAGGTGAGCAGAGGAGAGGGTGGATAGAATGCACCATGGACCAAAGATAGATTTCACACGTAACACAACTTCAAAACCCATTAGGAAAAGCTCGCAAAACCTACAACAAACATCAGAGTATACACATTATACCCTGCAACGATGAGAGGTAAGAAGAGACAACAAAATAAGCCAAGGATGGATAGATGCATCATGAAACAAATTTTATTGCTCCAAAATGTTACACAGTACATCATCAGTGCGAAAGAGGAAATATAAATCCATTACAGAGCCATGGGAGGAGGCTTAGAATCTGCATTCTACCCTAAGGAAGAAAGAAAGAGGGGGCAAAGGAGAAATAATGACCAACCCTTTGAATATGCCCCTTCATTACAATATATAGGAAGAACGAGAGAGAGGAGGGAAGAATTCAAATCTTGATTTGAAAGATCAACCACCATCAATCAATTATCCTCTCAAATTCACCTGCAATCTGTTGATTCTGGTTCCCTATGTCTACTTGGCATGGTAAGGAAAAAAACAATGGATCAAACTAAATCTAATATGGTAGTTGAATAAATCGGATTCATTATTAATGTCCTGGAAGACATTTTCCATTTTTTCACCCACTAAATCCTATTAATAACAATATTTTATGTTTCCATGGTGTAGCAGATGTCACAAAATTTCCAAAAAGTCCTCTCCCACCCAAATCTGATTTTCCAGTCAAAAGATATGGCCATCTAAAGATTAGGGTCACAAGTGCGCCATGTTTAAAGATCCTATTTGTACTGATTCCACGTGGCATCCTTGTGCATCCTAGAGATTTATCTCCTTCCTTATGCTCTTGAAATCATGCTAGAATGACATGTGGCAGCTTCCATGAGGGATTCTTTGTATGTTTCCTAAGTCTCTTTGCTTGGGGGGGCCAAAAATCTGACCCTAGACACTTGGAGGCTTGGCGCTTGTTTGGTAACCTAGCCCAAATTTTACTTTTGAAGTAGCATCATGCTGACACTTGGTTCCCTCTACTAGCCTACCTCTCCTTTGACTATTAAATCCCCTGGCTCTATCCCTTTTTTGGACCCAAGACACGTGGAAGGCCCACGCTTATTTGAAAACCTGCTTCGAATTTTACTTTTGAAGTAGCGTCGTTAAGACACGTGGCACCTTCCGTTTGCACTCTTATAATGAACCAATTTAGGCCTACTTTTAAATTTGACCTCTATTGACCATCGGCCACGTGGAGGGCTAGTGCAAGTTTAAGGCTCCGCCTTGGGCTCCCATCTTAAAATTACGTCGAGATGACGTGTGTTTCCTTCCTCTTGTTTAGACATTTCAACGGCCGACTCTATCCTTTTTTAGGCCTGGGAAATATCGTAGATTCATGCTCATTTGAGTCTTCCCTTTTGATATTAATCTTTGTAGATGCGCCAATGAGGTACATGGAGGCTTCCGCCGATTCTTCCATATTTAGCTAATTTTGGGGCTCATTCTGAATTATTTGTAGAGCCCAAAGAATTTGAACCTTTTCCCGTTCCTTTCTTGAGAACTTCTATTTTTTCCATTTTCGAGTCCGCCTGCAACCTGACTATTAGATTTGAGTGTGAGCTCATAGGAAAGAGCTGACACTTAGGTTTTCTTCTATGTAGGGTTGTGTTTGATCAATTTTGTTGGGAAAAATTGGGATAAAATTTTGGTGACTCACGGAAACATCTTCCTGCTAGATGAAGAGACTAGTGGCCTTGAAGCATCTATTGGGCATGGAGTCAAGAATGATAGGCTGATAATGATCCTGTCTCTGTTCTACGAGCCTGAATGTTTCAACTTGGTGACCCTAAACTTTCTTGGGAAATGGACTGCCTCAAAACCCATTTTTAGTTGCTTTGTATTTGTTTCGTTTCAGAACTAGCAACTGTTATAGATAGCTATAGGTCTTTCTTCCATGAATACTGAAGGGTGTGGCCTTGGTAGCTCTAGAGAAATGCGAACAAAACTTATGTATAAAGACAAAATCATACATGCCTCAAATGAGACATGGAGAGTGTGCACAAGCACTTCTTCTGCTGAAAACAAAGCCTACTCCTACTCCTACACTAACCCTAACAAATAAAAGCTAAACAAAGCCTTCTACAAACAGGGAGGAAGTAGCTTCCCTTTCTCAGAAAATGAGGCCATGTATATGATTTGGCACTGAACATGGCTCTTATTATGAGTGAGAAACCAACAAGCGGTCGATCTTCCACCCAAATCATCAAGGTATCAACATCAATCAAAAATACCTCCTCAAGTTGATTGGCATTGGACTTCTGGAGGTGCTGATGGTGACCCTTGGTGCTTTGAAACTTATTCTCATGCCTTGAAGTGGGTATGACTTGTTTTGGATTCTTTCTTACCTCCAATGAAGCCAAGTACCTTATAGGGCACAGTCTAGTCCTTTGAATGTTCCCAAGGTTATGAAATTAAACTCTAAGGATGGAGTCTTCTCACAGACCTTCTTGGGCGGATGGTATGGAACATATGGGATCCTTGTGCTTTTTTCATTCCTCCTCCTGAGAAGAACATGGAAGATCATGATCCTCCAACCCTGGTTCTAGAGAGCCGTTGTGAGACACAAATTGCTGTTCTTGAATACTCCCCTCCATGGTAGCAGAATCATGTGCTTGGAAGGTGGATGATGGAGGAGTAAATGATGTGATCTCCTTCAGCTCCTCTCCATCAAGACAATCCTATAAGTCTGACAGACAATCTACCTCCTCATTGTCATGTTGCACGTGCTCGACCTCCTCCATGGTGTCCTTAGAATCTATAATTTTCTCGCCATGGTTCCTCTCATCCTCAAACATGAAGTTTGAAAGCTCAAACTCTTCTTTGACATCATATCTTGAAAGGGATGAAGTGAGAGGAATAATTGAAGGTTCTTTTGTGGACTGCTCTTCACTTGAAGCCTCTAGGACTATATGGTCCTCCTCCATGATGGATTCATTAATCAAATCAGGCCCTTAAAATGAAAGCAAAAAATGTTCAATAATGATTTCTTCACTAAGTGGCCTCAACTCTAATTTGATCTCTCCCAGCTACTCCTCTTCAATGGGACTTGGAGCTGGTTGTTCTTCCTCTCTCTTGACTAGTTGTGCAGCTTGGATTAGATCAACATCCTCTTAGGAAAAAGTGCCATTATGGACACTGCATTCAGAGCATACAAATGTCTGATCTTCTTCCTCTTGTTATTTTTCTTGTTCTACTGCAAACTCAGCTTCCACCACTTGCAGTCTGACCTTGGCCTCCTCTTAAGGTTTAACCATCAACAATTTTCTGTAATACCAAACCTGAGAGATAATATTACCAAGCTCTTTATCATTTATTTTCTTCTTGGCTCTTCTTTTTTTTGCTCCCATTGGTTGGGTTCTTGAGCTTCTTCCCGACATGGGCTCAGGAAAGAAGGAGGAGTAGTGGGTGGGGTCTCCATGAATTGTTTCTTTATCTGTGGTGGAGGGGGGAAGGCACTACTTTTGGCTTTTTGTGGAGGGGATTTTGATTTGGAAGATAAAATGGAAGAGGAATTGAGATGGGATGGGAGACTAGAATATGGAGAAGGGAAATCAACACTTTGGGAAGTAGATGGGAAGCTTGGAAATTGAATGCTAGGCTGAGATGGTGCTACTTGGGGAATGGAGAGGAAATCACAAGATGATGGTGTAGGATCTACCCATTGACAAGGCTCCTGAACACCAAGTTCATAGGCCTCTATATCCTCGGTCCACTACGCAAGATGACGTAGTATCTAACCATGAAAAAAAGCTTCTCTTGCAGCCTGAAATGTCTTGGTATAGGGCCGACCCATGGAAAAGGTTCCCTATGGCCAATTCTGAACACTTTCATATGAGATGTATCCCTTGATTGTACCATATGTGCCTCTATTTTTTGAATCTTATCCTACAAATCAACATTCTCCATATAGTTGATTTCACTGCATGTATATCCCTCTTGGAAAGTTCCATAGCCTAATTGATTTTGGTACTACTCATAGGAGTAGCCATAGTGATATTGGATTTTATCATAACACTAATCTGGAGTAGTTGAGAAATACATTGGAGGAGGACTGCACTATTGTAGGTGTGAATTCCATGAGGGTAATGAATTCATGATTGCACAACTTCTTGGAATGAAAGAAAATGAAATATATGGAAGGAATAATTGATGAAAATGGATGGGAGAAGGTCTACAACTTTAGAGAGTGGGTTTTTGACTAGATGGAGTTTTTAGATGTGCTAGAAAGTGCCTCCAAAGGCTGAAATCTTCACCAAGAGCACATCGAACATGATGAAGTGAAGTTGTAAGGTGATTCAAATTTTTCCCACCGAGCATGCCAAAACTGTTGATGCAAAATCACAACACCCCCGAATGGCCTTAGATCTGAGTGGGCTATCTGGTTTGATTTGCATAACATTGGACAATCTCTCAAGCTGTGGGACTTGTGGACTTGAGATGGCCCTCTAGAGGAGGCTGGTTCCCACTCCTAAACTACATGGAACAAGCTATTATAATGTAGGCAAACTGTTTAATCCTAATCTAACCTTGCAAGTGACCAGGGGGAGAAAGTGCATGAAAACAAATCCTACACTAAAATGGTGATAAACTTGAGAAGGAGGTTGTTGGTCACAATCTCAGCTCCTAAAGTGGAGAGAGGTGAGCAATGGAGAGGATGGTAAAATGCATCACATACCAAAGATAGATTTCACATAGAACACCACTTCAATCCCATTAAACACAGTTCCCATAACCTATAATAGACATCGGAAGTATGCACAGTACACCCTGCAATGATGAGAGGCAAGAAGACACAATAAAGTAAGGATGGATTAAATGCATCACAAAACAAATTTTAATTCTCCATGATTTCTCACAGTACATCATCAGTGGGAAAGAGGCAAGAAAATGCCATTATAGAGCCATGAGAGGAGGCTTAGAGTCCACATTCTACCCTAAGGAAGAAAGAGAGAGGGGGTAGGAGAGAAAAGATGACCAACCTCTTGAAATATGCCCCTCCTTTACAATATATAGAAGAAAGAGAGAAGGAGAGAGGGAAGAATTTGAATCCTAATTCAACCACCCCAAGATATGCATTGAATTCACCTGACCTGAAAGCTCAAACCACCTCAAAAGCATTAAAATTTACTTGCAATAATGATGGTTTCCCTGATAGAGTCCATGCCTTCACGTGATGTTCCTTGCTGGGTAAGAAGGAGGTATATCCTTCATTATGGTAGTAGGTGAGAGAATTGAATACCTCAAAATGGTAGACTGAAACATGATGGTAGTGTGTGACAAGGCATCGCCGAGAGCTTTCAAAAACGTCACTTATCGTCTAAATCTGAGATTCTAGTCAAAAGATATGGCCGTCTGAAGCCGCTTTGGATTTGGGGTCTATCCCTGTGACATCTACATGGAGCCCCCACACATTACTAAGATTTTGTTTCCCCTTTCACTTTTGAAGTGGCACCAAACTAACAAGTACCATCTTCTGTGGGACTATTTGTTTCCTTTGTGTTCTTCTTGAGTCCCTCTCATTGGTGGAGACATTCTACCTAACCCAAGACATGTGAAGGCTTGATGCTCATTTGGAAACTGCCCCCAAGATTTTACCTTTGAAGTTACACAGACGAGGGCATGCCGAGGCTTTTGGTGACCCTATTGTACTTAGCCGATTCAGCCTACTACCTTTCTCAGTCCCTGACTACGTGGCAAGCTGGTGCATGTTTGTGGACCACCTCCAGATATTAACCTTGAAGATGCACTGAGATGAAGCGTGGAGGCTTCCTTCACCATGTCCCATGCTTGGAATTTTCAGTGTTCAGTGTCCCATTTTTCAAACCTGTGACATGTCGAGGGTTGGCATAAGTTCGGGGTCTCTCTTTGGGCCGCACCTTTTAAGTTTGTGCCGATGAGGTAAGTGGCACCTTCTATGGGGCCTGTTCTATTTTTTTTGTTTTGATTATGTCCCTCTATTTGGTGAGGGATTTATGTCTAACTCGGGACACGTGGAGTCTTCCTGCTCATTTGGAGACTTAATTTTGACCTGACCTTCAGAGGGTGCGCCGATTGGACACGTGGAGACTTCTGCTGCCCTAAGACTTTTCAACTGCCGAATTTGTCTCCTTTTTGGACCTTAGACACATTGAAGCTTCACGCTCATTAAGGGGACTGTCCCTTGGGTCTCACTTCTAAAGTTGCGATCGATGAGGTACGTGGAGGCATTTTCCAACCCTCCTATACTTAGTTGATTAAATGGCTGGATCTGTCCCTTTTTTCGGACTTCGGACATGTGGAAGCTACACGCACATTTGGGAACCTACTCTGGATTTTTTCTTTTAAGTTGTGCCGAGATGACATGTGGCTCCTTCTGCAACCCTACTTTATTTTCTTCATTTTTTGCATAAGTCCCTTCTGTTTGGCGAAGGTACTACGTCTGACCCTAAACACATGGAGGCTTTTGCTAGGTCTTCTATACTTATCCGAGTCAACTATCGGATCCACCCCTTTTTGGACTTTGATCATGTGGTAAGCTTGTGATTGTTTGGGGACCTGCCTCTCTTGCACATTTTGGAATTATTTCAAGCTACTGCGTGACACTTTCTGCGAGACCGTTGCTTTTCCCCAAGTTGACTCGTATAGAAATTCCAAAAACTTAGAGCCCTTGCTTTGATTTTTGTCTTGTTGAGTCTTTGGTTTCCTTTGACGTCGTTGGCCTCCTCCATTGTTTAACCCACCCGTTCCTCAAATTTGGGATTGATTGTGAGCCCCACTGGACTGAAACGACCCTTCTGATTTTCTTATGCAAGGTCACGTTTGACCAATTTTGTCGGGGGCAAAACTGAGATAAAATTTAAGTCCTAGGAGAACTACCTTAAGAGAACACATTCTCCTTACTACGCACATGATTACTAATCCTAGATGAGAACCACTTACTCTAGATAATGTTTGACCATGTTGTCCTTAACTGACAGTTGTACGGTGATGTCACTAAGCATACAAGCTATGATGATAAAATAACACTAGGGTTCTTATTTACTTAAACTATAAGGTGGCATCGAGTATAAATGTTTAAGTTCAATCTAAGGTCTCATTTTTCTATGTTAAAAAGAATAACACAAGAAGAGTAGTTATGGATGAATTTTATATCAGGGTTGATTACCGTGGTTAGATTTATTTATTACATTGTCAAGGTAAGAAACAAAACACACGAATAATTTAATCATGAATTACATACTGTAATTGCACTATAAGATATTAGATTATATTTCATTTAACACATATCCAAATTTTACAATACAATACTTAGGATCAAAATAACAATCTACATGTTTAGATGAAAATTTCCCTTAAACACTAGAATATTTAAAATTTTACAAAGCTTCACTAATGAACCTTTCAATACTTCGCAAAATGATGAAATCTCATCTATAATTTAACTTAACCTAGATATCAAACCCCCTTTTTACCATATGTAAATCTGAATCAAAATAACACCTATAGTACATTCACATTTCCCAAAGCACCCCTAAAAATAGCATCTCATACACATTAAAATTTTCAATAATAAATTTTGTTGTAAAATAGTAATACATATAGTTTTCTTCATTAACATACATATTTTACAATGATATGAAATGAATTACAACCACGTCATTTTGTCATATTACTTGCATCCTGTAGAACAATGTGAGCATGAAATCAACTAAATATATCATAATTAATGTTGTTGGTTTTTTTCCATTTACATAATGATAAAAATACACACGCAACAAGAGAGGTCTAGGGTCATATATTTATTTCATTCCTTTACTAAGGGAGGAGAGACAGAGAGAAACACTATTTTCCCAAAAGTCAAATTTCACACAAAAGTCACAAGATAGAGATTCAATTAGTTTTTAACAAGTGTTAATAAGTTTCCATGATGGTTTTCTAACTTGACTAGGGTCCTATACCTTTCTTTTATAATTCCTTACTAGTTACAAAAATGCTCAATTTTGGCTCAGACGCTAAGAAAGTGTGTTCAGAAATTGTCTTCCGATAATAATATTCATGAGGGGGAGAATTCTAACATGTCCAAATATACATTGAGAATCCACGGGGACTGACTGAATTCAGAACTAGCGAATGATGGAAAATTGGAAAATGGTTTTTTAGAGCCACCGGTAATAATCAAATAAGTTTGTCCTAGTCAAACCATGACCAGAGGCCTACGAAACCCCTTCCCAAAACTAACCAGGAATGTGATTTTCCTTAACGAAAGGTTCCAGGAAATTTTCTAGTAAAAATAATAGAGGTTTGCAAAGGCAAGCAAGCATTTCGTTGCTCAGGGTCCAAATTGCGAGCCGAAATGAAACCCATTTTTTCATTCTTAACAACTTCGTAAAAGTGAAAAACAGAGTAACATGTCTCCTAAAAGGGAAATGAATGGAGTACAACTAGTCAAATGTCATTAATCTAAAGCATGATGTAACTCTACTCATTAAAAAAACACATACAATACTTGATATCTGTTCTACGGGGCTCAGAAGGTTGTTTTGCTTACCTCATGAAATTACATTTTTTCTAACTTTGCAAGTTGGACACAAATGGTAGTTTGAGTTGATGACTCATCTAGGTATCTCCATTCCAAATAGACCTGAGTGCCAAATTTGATACCCTGGTCTAGCAATGCATAATGTTGAGGTAGAAAACATGAATGATGGTCAACCATAAATCAGTTACGTAAACCACAAGGTGGGGATTTTATTGTTTTACACTAAAAGTTTGGTTAGAATATTCAAGGGTTTAAGAATCTATTGATTTGATGTTTCACTTATATTGCAAATAAAAAACCAATTTATACAAGAATTATGAAAGATGAAGGCAAGGAGACCATGCTTGTCTAGGAATGACACGGTGAAAGAGGTGCTCCACATAGGTCCACCAGCATTTCACAAGACTCGAAAAATATGCCACACATCACCCACTTACATAAAGACAACTTGGAAACACACTGTTGGCCAAAACTTTCACGAGGAAGTTCCAAAAGTGTGCATTATTGGTCTCAACAAAAAGTTCTTGAACAGAGATTTTGACGGAGATAGTATTCAGAATGATTGAATGCATATTTAAGCCATAATTCATGCTTGAGAATATCTAGGAGCCATTTTTCCTCAGCTAAAAGATTTTCAACAAATCCATCGGATTGCATTTTATGATTTGAGCATTCCAGGGGTTTACATTGCCTTCCAATGTGTAGAAGATGTCTTTTGAGATCTTATTAAGTAGTAAAATCGTCTTAGATTTTATATCTTTTCCATGAGGCTCTCGTTCAACATTTTGAATGATCCAAAGTGGCTTGGCCGCGGGATGGGAAACAAACATGCTTTTAAAGATCTCCATGGGCTGTAAAATAAAATATTGGATTTGATTTCAGCTGAGAAAACCTGTGGAACTTTATAATTGATCATTTATGATAAATAAGATCTTATATATCTTATGAGAAGTACCGTGAGTAAGTTATGGGAGAAATTCTTAATATGTAGAAACTTTTGAATCGCCCTTGGGGAGCTAAAACTAAGAGAGCTGATGGTTCATCAATCAAATCTTAGATTTGATTTTCTATAACAACATATGGGTGGAAGTGTCTTGACAACTGACTTTCCAACTTGTATCTAGCATTTGGGCACTCTGTTTCACCATGTACAAGCCTATAGTGGTGGTTCGTTCCTTTTGCATACCCGAACCCTGTAAAATTTGGAAATATCCTCGACAAGAAGTGATACGTATACACCATTGAATCCTGCAGTCAATGTTGTCAACAAAAACAACATTTTTTTAATACATTATGTCCAACATTTCACCTACCTATCTATGTTTCCACATTTTGCATACACGTCTACCAGAGCTCGTATTTTGGCACAGGCTGGGAGGAGGCTGGCAAATGTAAACTGGTTTCATGAGGAACCCATATCTCACGTACACTGCTATTGCTGCAACTATCCAAATACTATTAAATTTATCACATTCACCAGGGTTCCATCATGTTAAATGCCTCTGGATCTCAATAAAGTGAAGGTATAATTATTATGTAGGCAGATGATAGATCTTACAGCCTTTCAAGGCGTCCATACCAGTGTCAGAGAGCCCTCTTGGCTTCACATGGGTCCATCATTGCTTCCACCCACTCCCAGTCCACCGCACTTCACAAAATACCGTCCCCTTAAAACAACAAATTTATTTTAGTATTATTTTATGGTAGGCACTACACTTTCTTTTATCCAAATAGAGGTTATAACACTTAATATAAATTCTTCAACTATTCATATATGACTTATAACTCTGGTTAAGGAGATAATTGAAGGATATGTCTTGGGAACATTCTTCTTCATATTACCTCATTCTTATCAATGAAATGAGCTTCCTGAGACCAAAATTGAAACAAGGTCATGATATGTAAAATCATATTAAAGGTAGTGTTTTGTGGCATTTGGGGAGGAAGAAATAGGAAAATGTAGAAGCTAAGGGATATTTACCATTTTAAATTTAAACACTTCACGGTGAATTTCATTGGGAAAGCAAAAAACATTTTCTTTTGTAGATGTGTATTGTTGAAATCAAAATATAGGATGATTGGTAAAAAATTGTTTTACTATGAAAAGTTGGTTTGCCAATATTCGCAAAAATGTACTAAAGAATATGTAAATGGAATTTGAAATGAAATATATGAAACAAGAGATGTAGACATGAGAAACTTTAATTTTAATGTCACTTCATTGCATTGAATTTTGGGGTATATAAAGACGCATGGCAAGACTAAGTAGAGAGAATCATTAGTAGACAAACATGCGAAGAAGAACAAAGAATTTGAGATATAGCAACAAAGATACATGTTATACCATTCATTTTTGTATGTAGTATGAAAGAACAGTAACACAAAGTGCATGAAGAAATAAAGATGTAAAGAATTTTATAGTTATACATGCTTAATATATACATAAAGTATACGAAAAGAATGAAACAAATAAGTTTTGTATTTTGTTGGGAGTCAAAATCCAATCTAAAGAACAATTGTTTTTCTCCATACAGAATTTGATGAACCAGTCATCTAAATTGAAGAGAAAATGTATGTAGAGTCGACACAAAATGTAAAATCCAATTTTTATAAATTTAGGTGGCTGAAAAATTGAAGAGTTGTAAAAAATCTCGTCAATGGAAATTTTGAAAAAGTACTTATCAATAAGCATTTAACAAGGGAATTAAAATAGAATTAAATAAAAATTCATTAGAGTGGAGCATTTACGAGGCTGTTGATTTAGTTTAAATTATGCGAAATCAATAAGAAAGCATGACATTCTAAACAAAATACGATTGGAGTTGGAAGCTTTTTAATATACATTAAATAGTGCAACATAGAATTTTAAACTGATTAACTTTGAGTTGAACTATACAACATAGAGGAGAGTTCAAAATATTTGAGGTAAACAATGTCGATGGTGAAATACATAGTGCATTGCAAGAAATAACATAAAACATGGAAATGGAGCCATCCATGTAGTGAGGTAGTTATTGAAGTTGTTGGATTTTGATGGATGACGTGCAAAACATAGCAAGGATCCTGATAAAAGAAATGAAGTTATGCGGAATTCATAACTTTTTAATAAAATTGGTTTTACCCTGTGACATAAAACAGGTGCACCATGTCTCATATAGTGTAACAGCTCAGAGTGTTTAGCCCACAAAAATAATGCAGAGACTGATTTTTGGCAAGAGTAATGCATAAGATACCAGTTTTTTTTAAGCCAGTATATGAGTATTGAAAACAAGATGGACTTGACAACAACAATGCATCAATGAATGTAGTTTCATAAAATTTAATTATTTTTAGACATAAAAAAAATATGATATTCTTAAACAAATGCTTTTGGATGGTCAAAACATAAATTCAGGTGGTTTTTTCAAGAATCTATTAGGATGTGCTAAAATAGGAAGTTCTGAATAGTATTTGGATATTCATTAAACATAACTGAAATAATTTTTTTGTCAGATGTTGTTATGACTATCATTATAAATCAGATGCTCCTAGAGTTAGAGCATGAGGGTTGGTTATTGAGAGGGATTGTGGTGTGATTGTCTATGCGGATGGATGTTGTTGTTAATGTGAAAAATGATAATCAAGTCGAGAGTGTTTAGGAGAAGGAAGACTGAAGCAACGTGAAGAGATAAATGTTTTTTTTTTTTTAGAATGTTTCTGTACCTAGTATGGACAACATGTGATCATAATGAGGCTGGGAATAATGCAATGGTATGCTCAAGCTATTATTTTTAGTCTGTAAAATTTCGTTTGAAGTTGTAGTCTTGGATTGAAATACAACGACTGTGTGCATTAACATCCCAAATTTGGGGCATATAATTTTGTAAATATATAATTTGTCGTGACTGTTATGAGAAATTGGTACTTAGATCTCTTAAACTATTTTCATTTCAAGTGTTTTTTTCTCTCAGTTGATATTCTTATCCTAATATGGGATTAAAAGATAAATCTGCTGAAGGTGAAATTAAGAGAATAAGTAGGAAGGATGTCCTCTGAATGAGTGCATTATCGATAGCTTCTTTGAGACATATTGTTTGTAGTCAGTTTTGGAATTCTTATCTTCATTAGTGAGTATAACAGATTGTAGAATGGGGTTCTGTACGTTCATGGCTTAGAGACACTTCTATTCTTTTATTTTAGAGGGTGCAAGGCTATTGTCATACTCTATTTGTTAGCATAATAAACTATCTAAGACTGTTGTTAACTCTTGCTGCAACCGCCAGTTGGAACTGCTCTTCATCTGTGAAATCTTCTTGATTATAAGCTAACTAATGATTTCCCCTACTTTTACCCCTTAGTCTTCTCCTATGGTGGTTATTTATATGTGAAGCTTGCATTCTGAATATGAATAAGAATGAAATTAGATTGTGCAAATTTGTTCTTCTATGCTTGATAAAATTGATCTTCCTCGAATTGCAAGAAATTCTACATGGTATCAGAGCCTTGTTGGAGATAGTTTCAGGCCAAGATGGTGATCATTTTTTTTTAATTTTTGGAAATATCAGTTTGGTATTCAAAATTGCTGCTGCAAAAGTTAACTCCCGTCATTCTTTTTTTGGGTGAATTTTGCTCTCAGTTGGAAGGGTGATTTAAGCCCGATTTTTTGTTGAAGAGGAATCCAAAAATTTGCTAAAGGGGAGGCTGATTTGACTTTGTGCAGGATTTGTTCAATTAATTTGCATGTTGTTGTTTATATTTGACAAGTCTATGCTTAAAAATTGCAGGCAGAGAGCTCTCATATAGCCTTATATCCTATGCGTGCTGGTGGCATATAGAGACATGATTTAGAGTTTTTAGACTCTATTTGAGTGCATCTATCATCCACTTTGTTTTGTATGAGAAGGATAGGTTTCTTTTTATGATTTTTTGCATTCATTATTGGGGGGATTATACATTCTGTGTAATCTTGAACTAACATGAAGTTCCATTTACAGGGGTTAACCATGTCTCTTAAACACAATTTTCATCATTCTGTTGTTAGGCTAGCTTTAGAGAACTATTTGTCTTGGAAACAAGGGATAAAGAATCACTACCTTGAGCAGGATCTACTGCCCTTTCTCCTCGGACTCGTTCTTGAGCCAAGTGACCTTGATTAAAAGAATGCATAGCTTAATAATACTAACATTGTCTATGGACTAATATGTCTTACTATTTCTTAAGATACTCTACATCACATAGAGCACATTGAGTTCCCTTTCACTGCTTAGATGACCATCCGAAAACTCTATGGAGACATTGAATCCTCATCTAAAAGTAATGTTTCTTTTAAGAACAAGGCCATTGAGGATATTAAGACTTATGTTGCCTCATCTAATATGGACACATCTTATATGGATGATCAATTCATTGATTCCTCAGAAACCACACATGTTGCATATCTAGATTTCAGAGATACTTCTTCAACAACCTCTAGTGATTCTCTGCATAGGGATCATTTATGTCTTTTGGATTCAGTCGATTCGGAACAATTTCTACCAGACACTTCTTTTTTATGTGTAGAATCCCTAATTTCAGATTTAGATGACACTATTAAAGACATATGTCTTCTATTTAAGGACCACTCTTTTGTCCTTGCATCTATTATGAATTCTAAGTTCAGTGTTGCTTCATCGAAAGCTTCTAATGGCTTCTTGCAGCAGGGCATCCATAGTCTTCCTAATTCATCTTTTTGGGATGATCTCTTAATAGGCGTTTCACACTTGTTTATGGAGACTCATATTCTAGACTTTGAGGACACATTCGAGGGGGTATCTCTCCTCTTTGATGACCACTACATATCCATTTTTGGCCCAACATCTTCTTCAACTTTGTAGCTTTATCTAGATCAAACTTCGCAAGATATTGGATTGCCATCATTGCTTTCTGACATGTAGACATGTGAGCATTTTTCTGAGGCACACATCATATGGATTTGGATTCCAGTATCACCCATCATTTTGGATTGGGTTCTCCAATCACCAGTGGATCCTTTTCTTCCCAAGGGGAGAAATGATGTTTGCAAGCAGTGGATTATATTTTTTCTTTAAGCATTCATCATTGGCACATGAGATCTTTCACTGTGGGGATATTCATATCATCCGTTCTTATATTCTATCTATATTTGTAAGGGAATTTTATATATAAATGGGTAACCGAAATGGCCTTGATGCCAGAACCCATCTTGTTTCCTCTATAGGCCATTTTCTCCTTAGTTAGGTTTAAAGGGGGGTTTTGTTCCCACAAGGTTTTTCCTTCTTTCCTCTTTTCTCTCTTTAGGATTTTGTCTCCTTAGTTATACTTGAGGGGAGGTGTTAGCATAATTAACTAGCTAAGAATGGAGTTAAAGATTGTTGTAACCGCCAGTTGGAACTAGTCTTCATCTATTAACTCTTGTTGATTATAAGCGAACTAATGATTTCTCCTGCTTTTACCCCTTGGATTATTCTCCTATGATGGTTATTTATATGTAAATCTTGCATTCTAAATGTGAATAAGAACAAAATCATATTGTGCAAATTTGTTCTTCTGTGCTTGATAAAATTTATCTTCCTAGATCTACAAGAAATTCTACATGTCGTTAGAAGAAAAGAGAATTGCAAGAATTTTTGTATGTATAACGGTATAAGTATTAGAAATTTTGGTAAATATTTTTCAGTTGAAAACATAAATCAAAAGAAAAAATTAGGTAGAGTTTTTACCGATTGTCTTTACACCTACTTTGTTTTTAATGTCTAAATGCATATTTTGTAGAATTTAGATGCACATATGGTCACTTCTTAATCTCAGCCTTACTTAGGAGAAATGGATAAATTCGTACGTATAGCTCCCATGATGTTTTATTTTATTGAAAAATGTCCTTCCTCCAAAACCGATCTCAAATCTCTACGACAATTGTATTGTACAGAGCAACACAAAGCTCAAATTAACAAAACTAAGTAACACAATGAAAATAAGGAACAAGAAATTAAATAAATAATTTGATAAGGTTCAATATAAACATTGATATTGTAATAGGATGAATCAATGTATAGAAATGAAAATGGAATCCTCAGCGGAACAAGGATAAACATAAGGAATGGCTTTTTTTGTTATATTTTCTAAAAAAAAGAAGCATTTCTAACAGAGCTATCAATAGTGTGAACAAGTTTCATTATGAAAATAGAAAAGGATAATGTATTTCTTAAAAAATCAAACCAATTCTTGCAGCTGGACCATGAACATGACTAAAATGCTGCTAAACAAAAAAAAAGCATGCATTCATTGATATGTTGTAGAAACTTTTAAGAAAATGTAACTGTCAAGTACAAATCCTGACACCATAACCTTTTTCAGCATCCTCTTAGCCTATGCCAAAAGGATGACCGTAAAAAACACACAAAAATTTACCGGCCCTACATTTTGTACCAATGGAAAAATCTAATTTCCACATTTGTTCATGCTGGATAAGGATTGCTATGCCAAAATGGGATCATGGATGTTTAGAACAGGGTGTGCATATCCATCACACCATAATTAAATGTGGATTTTTTTCAGATGTTGGGGTTGTGAGTATCATCATAGACATGTATGAGGAATGTGCACACACACAAGGCAAGTGAACTATTTGATAGAATGACATATAGAGATCTTATATCATGGAATGTAATTATTGTAAGATATGCAAAAAAAAAATGGGTTGGTTGAAAAGACAATGGAAGAATTAAAGAAAATGTTATTGTCATGTGTAAAGCTAGACATTACAACGTTTTTTTATCATCCTTCCAACTTGTGTTGAAGTAGGAGCTTTAGAACATGGTATGGAAATCCATCAAAGCACAATTGAAAGGAAAGTTCTGTCCTGTATTGTAGTTGCAATTTATGTTGTCTATATGTATGCAAAATGTGGAAGAGTACACAAGAAACATGAACTATTTGACACAATGCCTATGGAAAATGTGTTCTCACGGACAACAATGATTACAAGATATGCACAAATTGGTTTGGTTGAAAATGTTGTAGAAACATCTAATAAAATGTAATTGCTAGGTATAAATCTAGCCTTTGCAACTTTTGAAAACATCTTCCTAGCCTGTGCTGAAAGGGGAGCTTTAGAAAAGTGTATGAACATCCATCAAAGAATCATTCGAAGTCAATTGTTATCAAACATTGTAGTTCAAAGTCAATTTTTATCAAACGTTGTAGTTGCATGTGCTCTGGTGGATATGTATGCAAAATTTGGAAGCATACAAAAGGCACATGATCTGTTTGACAAATTACCTTAGAAAATATGTTCTCATGAACAAAAAAAAAATTTAGGATATGCAAAAAATGGATTTTGCAAGGATTCTCTCAATCTCTTTGAAGTAATGATGCGGTCTAGAATTTACCCTCATGCCATGTAAGATTTCCTACTATTTTATTAGCATGGAACCATGTAGGATTATTGGATGAGAGCTGTAAATACTTGAATGAGATGCATAGCTCTTATTGCATTATGCTCACAATTAATCATTATAAGTGTATGGTTGACCTTCTTGGCCATGTTCGCTATATTTAGGAAAATTTTGACTTGTTCATCAAAATAAAAATTAAACATGTGGCAGTTGTGGGGACATGTATTTCTGGTTGTTGTAGAGCACATAAGAGTACATGACTAGGAGTATTTATATGAACTCTTCATTTTGAGATGAATCGTTAAAATAATGCAGTTTATTTTCTTATGACAAACATCTATGCAGAAGTGGGAATGTGGGGAAAAATTCACATTATAATGAGAGCAATGGAAGATGCAATAATCAAAAGATTAAGTCAAAGTAGAGTATAACTATATTGTTTGATTTGAAGGTTACAGGGTTGAGGCAGGTTATTGTGAGCCTACATGATGGATAAGTACTGGGGCCATTTTCTCACTCAACAATTTTATAATGGATGGGTTTTTATTTATTCAAGGGACCTACCCATTTTAATATCACTCTTCTACCCCTCGAAACTGAAATAGAGTGCGGTCCCTTCAGTTGTAAGAGGTTTTTTCACAAACATTCATGTATGAAATGAATAAGACAGACCAAGAATTGTTCCCCTGTAACTCAAATACCTCTTAAAGGTAATATGTCACAAGACTTCATTGGTATACAAAGATTTACCCTACTTTTTAAAAAACTCACATGTTCTCTCTAGTAAAGTGATAGACCCGTGACCATCTACTTTGTGTGTACTACATCATTTCTATTTTCAAATATTGATAAACACAAACCATATGAAGCCTAGTTAATTCTTAGAAAATAAGTTTATATTTTAATTCCACTAAGATAGTGAATATCAACTTTCGGAAAATAAAAAAACATAGATAAAATCATTGACCACAAAAGATTCAAAATAACACTCAATTTCACTCCATTTATACGATTCGATAATATTATACATTACAAATCATACATTTCAAAATGTTGAAAGTTAGTTTCACATGCTTTACAAGAACCAAATTCTACATTTGCAAATGGTAAAATGAAATGTTGTTCTTAAATTACTAAAATGTCAAAGATTGTCAACGGAGAAAACTAGCTATACAAGAACAACTATTGTAACAATAAAAGCATGTCTAAAAGAAATTTCCATAGTATCAATTGTCAAAACAATTATGTGAACAAGAAATAAAATAATTGTAGCGAAAATTCACACAAATGTACACCACCATACAATTTAAGATTGACTTTGTCAGCGAGGAATGCCATCTTTCAAACCTACAACCAATCAAGTACATAAACCCTCATTACAAGTATGAAGACATGAGACTTGCAGTCTGTAATACCATTTTGAGCTGCATAAACTAGTTCTTTGTTCAAAGAGAGATTGATGGAGAAGAAATCACCATCATTTTCTAACCCAAAATCCCATAAATTTAATAGGGAAATCAAACATATATTATCTTACATGTCTAAAATTTGATGATAAACACAAAAACAATGGAAGTGGTGCCTATAAGTAATTTTCAAACATTAGCTGGGCATATATGGATTTGAGCTATATTTTTATAAAAGCAAACCCATTTATCACCTTTGACAAATAGAAGACGAGGATTCGGACAAATTTACCAAAATTTACTTTTTTTTTTACACAATTAGAAACATAGATTGATGCAAACACATTAGGAGATGTTCCCATTAGAAAAAATTTGACCTGTGTTTAACAAAAAGTAATAATTTCCTAGTAAGATTACTCAAAAGTAAGTTCATATGGTACCTTTAATAGATAGAAGTCAAAGATCTGTACAAATTTTTCTTGTGAGACTCTATGACATAAATAATTACAGGCGTAGCGTGATAATAAATTAACCTTGCTTGGTGATGTTAGATCACATGAAATTATTTCAAGGAGGATAAGTTCATGTGGTAAATCAGAGGGGCGTTAATAGTGGAAACATGAGTTCAAATCCCCAAGAGACACATTGCATGCTAAAATGTAAATTGGGTAAATTTAAACTACCACATCCAATTCTCGATGTGGCGTAACTGTAACGTCCACAATTTTGACACACAATACAACAATAAAAATACCAGACTAATTTGTTTTTGACTTACATTGCTTTATACATGACAACATAAGGGATTGATTAGGTCAACGCATACTCATGAGATATTTCCACAAACATCATCCCACATAGGTAACATGAATCGCACATGAAACACATCGGGGCAACATTCCCAAATGACAAGGCACAACACAATAATTCCCCTACAATATAAAATCTCGTATAGGCACCATCCCTAACACAACACTTTCCTAGTTCGTACATTTATTCTAGTCATTTTTTTTTGTTTTTAACCTTATCTGACAATCACTTTTCATGGATTCCTTCATTCTTATTTATCTAGGCTAAATTGTTATCATTTTACTTAAATTTTTACATACAGTGGTTCAATCTCATATATTTCTTTTATCTTATCGCAATAGAATGATGTAGCTTGTAAAGCCCACAAAAGTGCCCACACAAAATCCAAGAAAAAACCTAGGTCAACTAGAAAAATTAAGGAATTTTTTTTGTTAAACACACTCGCAAAATAAACTCAAATTTATGGTCGTCGCATTCTCATATCTAACATTACATTAAATTAACATTATTAAGTTTCCTTTAGACCCCCCTTTAAAATGAAATAATAAAAATCTCTCAATAACTTATGGAAAAATTAGTTAGTCTAAATCAAGAATTAGGCTTCACTATAATATAATTTAATGCAATTTAATTTCACCTTAATTAAATTTAATTATTTAATCTCAGGGGTATTGTGGTCTTATTTTATTAATTAATCAAGTTCTATAATACCCACAAAGGGTTCAAAGTTGCATTAAGTAAAGAAGTCTCTAAAAGACAATTGGGTTACGAAATAATAACACCCACTACACATACTAGAGTGGCCCCAAAATAATGTCTACCCATGCAAATTAAATTTGAATTTCTCTTACCCACTTCCCACCTACTTTTTGTAGGGATGAATCTCATCCATTGGATGGATTTTGTTGGTATCCAAATTGATTCTCATGGGAGGGCTGAGCAGCATCACGAAACTGGCATGATGTTTAGAGAGAGACAAACCATGATATGAGTCATTTTGTAGCCGAGGAGGGTATTCAAATGACTCTTTGTCACTCGTTCGTTGGAGAAGTGGATAACATCTCAATGAGGGTTTGATCTACCCTCACTACTTTAGGTTATGCCTTAAACTAGGGTGAGAGAACCCGTTCTATAACCTGTGTTGGTGAAGCACACCAAGAGATCCTTCTTTATAAAATTTTAACAAGAACCTTGAGGAAATATGATCAATGCCGCACAATCTAACTCTACGAGTTTTCACACTAGAGAGTGGAGATGTTTCCTGGACAAAGGTTCAGTTACTAAAGACAATAAATGAATCCTCATTGTCCCTGCATACTTTGGCAATGGAATTTGTTAAATATTTGTGGATACATAGTACAAATAGGGGTAGTTTGTGTAGGATTCATCGTTTGAGAAATTTTTTGGTGGGAAGTTAAGCAAGAAAAAGTGGACTATACTAGATCTTTGAGAGCCTTTACAAATATTGGGAAACTCAAAGACAGAATGCTTTAGAACAGCCAAGATATTCCTTCAACCAGAAGGTGTGCATCATTGGAGGCCCAGAGATGCATGGTTTCACACACTCGTCAAGAATTCAATGCAAAGGATCATGCTAAAGACTCAATTAAATGCTAGAAATCCCTCTTTCGTCATACCTAAGATACACTCATAGGCTTACAAACAATCTTTATCAACATAGTGAAAGTAAAGTGATTTTAACTTGTTTATTTCATTACCAGATGAAGGATCTTCTCATAATGAAATTGTAAATGCCACAATACTAACACACGGACGAGATCTTGTGTGACTCAGAGAGATTTTAACATAAGATTACAATAGGAACAAGAAAAACTATTTGAAAACACTATGAAAGAAAAATAAACACAATAATGCACATGATCAACATAGAGTCATTCAAGGTTCATCAGATTCATCAGCAGGGGAAAGTTTTCCTCAAAAATTTTAGTGTTTGTCAATGGTTGCACACTTGCAACCACCTTGACACGATTGCATCCAAAGATAGAGGAAAAAAACTAGTCTCTCAGACGTCCTCTCAGGAAAAATGGTTTCTCTCAAATTTGTTTAGAAAAGTCAACCCCCCTATGCAAGAGTATTCTCATTGCATTTATACAATTTTACTCTCTCACTCATCCCAAAATTCCCCCCCCCCAAAAGAAGAATATTCAAGGAATCCTTTGTTTGCTACAAGTTTGTTCCAGAAATTGATGTTTAACAAATTTACACCCAAAAGTTGTCAGGTGGATAAATCATAAACTGATCACGTTTCTCAGTTTCTTGACTGTAATTTTTTAAGTCTTCTATTCATTTTATTTTGTCATGCAGGAAATCCCCCTTTTAATAATTCTTAGGTGGCTCCATATGGCTTGATCTGATAAGCAATCCTTTTCACCTTATAGAATACACCTTGAGAAATGAGTGCCCTCGTATGGATACCTACATTCGTTCCTCTTAGAAATGAGTGCCGTCATATGGATTATATCATATATCTATGTTGTAGGTCAGAGTCAGCCAAGAGTGAAGAGGAGCTAGCGGAATCCTCCAGGTGTCTCCTTGGCACAAAATGCAAAGGTGAAGTCTAGAGGCAGGTTCCTAAATGAGCACGGTCCCTCCACTTGTTCAGAACCCTATAGAGTTGCACCGGTTGCTGAAAAGTCAGAGTATAGGAAGGTCCAGTGGAAGCTTCCACGTGTCTTTTCGATGAAAGTTTCAAAGATGAATTATAGAGGTAGGACCTCAAACGAGTGCAGGCTCTCCACATGGCTTGGGCCCAAGAAATTTACCTCGGCCATTGAAAAAGTCTCAGTATAAGTAGGAGCTAGCGGAATCCTCCACATGTCTCTTCAACGCACTTTTGATATGGTACCCAAAAGCAAAGACCCCAAACAAGCACGGGCTCTCCACGTGTCTTATCCCAACATAGTTGTTGAAAAAGCTTAAGGACTAGCGGAAGGTGCCACGTGCCTAGGGTCCAAGAAATTTTTCTCAACCGTTGAAAAGTCTAAGTATGGGTAGAGCCAACGGAATCTTCCACGTGTCTCTTTAGAGATTTTTTGGTATGAAGATCAAAAGAAGGACTCCCAAAAAAGCGTGGGCCTGCCACATGTCTAGGGTCTGACAAAGTTACACCAGACACTTGAAAAGTTGAAGTATGGGAAGATCCAGCGGAAACCTCCACGTGTCTCCTTGGCGCTCTTTCAAAAGTAAAATTTAGGGGCAGGTCCCCAAACATGTGAGGGCCCTCCATGTGTCCCACGCTTAAGAAAGTTGCATCGGGTGCTTGAAAAGTCTAAGTATAAAGAGGAGCCAGTGGAAACCTCCATGTGTCTCCTTGGTGCCACTCCAAAGGTAAGACCAAAAGGTGAATCCTCAAATGAGCGTAGGCCCTCCACATGGAAAAGATTTGAGTTGAAGCGGGCTTGAGAATCTCAAAATGCCTTGACGACCTGCCTCTCCACTTATAATTTTTGATGTGGGCCCCAACGGAGTTGCGGATCACTTTTATACTATTTATTCATTTCAAAATAGAGCTTAAAAACTCCAAAATGCTCCGGCGACCCACCTCCCCGCTTTGAATTTTTAATGCTAACTCAAACATGTGACATTAATTTGTCCCCCGTGGAGTCACGGATCATTTTATAACTTTTCTCCTTTCCACAAAAAGGCAAAAATCTTCAAAATGCTCTGACAATGTGCCTCTCCACCTTTGACCTTTCAAACCGCCATGTGTCCTTCTTTAGGGTTAAAGTAAGAAATTTTCCCTGTCATTTCATATTGTTAAATAGCCAATTATATACTATTGGGGCCGTGGGACCAATTTGGCATTTTTTACAAATGTAACAAAAGTGACAATTTTCACCAAAAAGACCTGCTGGGCCGTGTCTAATCAGAAAGGACCACATATCCATGGATGTTGGGACAATATTTACAAAGGAGACACAGTCATGGAAGTCACCAAACAAATAAATTTTTCCCCGTGGAGAGAAGACTATAAATAAAACCAAGACTCAATGTGATCCACGACCTAAGAAAAGGATCGAAAATGGCAACCAAATGAAGGAGAAATCTTTCACGCATCCATACAGGGAGACAAAGAACACTTCAAACCATGCAGATTGAGAAATTTTGAACAAACAAGGCGAGATTAAATTGAGCACCAACATTAGCTCTGACTTGGGGATGGGCACTCCCTGCAAGTGCCGCAAGAACAACAGACCATGTGCCAAAAATCCATTGGGCAACGGAGTCAAGAACAAGCTTGCAAATCAGAAACCAATCCTCCCAAGATTGAACTGAGAAACCAACAAAAACCATCCGCTAAGAACCAGATGAACCAAAATAGAAAAACAAGAAACATAAAAGAACTAAAAGACTATACATTGTACAATGATGTGTGCCTTGATTCTGAGAACTCAATCAAGGAAATGTTTCAAGTGCCTTCCATTATGAGTAAGACCAAGCCAATAAGTCTTGATACTTCTTTAACAACTGGACATATGCTTGTTTTTCTTCTCTATCCAAGTTTCTACCTAGCCATATTTTCTGAGGTTTATCTTTTACACCTTTATCAAATATAGAACAAACCCCATCAAACATCAGAGTCCAGAGAGAACCAATATTCTCGGGATACTCACACTCATCAATTTTATGCTCCTTAAAATTGGCATACCCCAAAAAAATTTTGACATCGACGTCTACATGCAATACTTCATTCATAAGAAGCATTATTAGGGTCCTCAATGAGATATAATATTTTCTTCTCACTGTACAACCTCACAAGGTTCCCCTCAATTGGTATGGTTTCATATGACATGTCAATTTGTATGCTTCCACCTACACTAGCTTCCCACTTTCTGGATAATAACATCCCCCATTTGGCAGGACAGTCTAGAATAACCACATTCATGGTCAAGAATTTTCTTAGAAAAGCTTCCAACTGCACTACTAATCCCTTGACATACCCAACTACTGGCACTTCTCTTAAATCCATTGTAGTACATTTCCCATAAGTTGTTGTTACCCCTATATCTAACTCATTCATGACCTCAAGAGGCATTACATTATATCAATCTCTTGAATCAAACATGCAGTTATGTACCATCCTATCTTTAATAATCAAAGTGGTAAACAATGGATTCAAATTAAGCTAAGATTCAACCAGAGAAATTCCTAAATACACCTCAGGTGATTCTCCCAATTCCTCTAATACCTGTGGTATTTCTAATTCTGTAATAATAGGAGGAACCTATACATTTTTCACACTCTTTCCTTAGGTAATTTTCTCTTCTTTACATCCCAAATATTCAAATACCCTTTTCATATGCTCAGGGATTCTAAGTAGTTCAACAATGGGAATAGTGACCTTGATCTGACTTAAGATTTGGGCTATGTCACAAGGAACATATTTGGGTAGGGCAGTGTTAGAAGGGAGATTCACAACTTCATCTGATAATATGGGAGTCTTCACAATCTGGGCATGTGTAGAAGTATAGGTTTTATTTGGGGTGATTACGCCTTTTTTTAGATGTATCTTTCTTAGGGGTTTCCTTCGGGATACTTGTAAGAATTGGAACTTTTGGCTTGGTTTGTGACCCTCCTCCTTTGACAACCTTACTTCTAGTGTTATATTATTTCTCTTAAGTAACTACTGCATTCATTAATAGTTGCATGTCCTCTTCGGAAGGGATCCCTCCATCATATTATTTAATCTTCAAAGCCCTTAAGTATTAAAAATAATGATTAGGTAGGTCAAATTCTTGTACCATATCAATTTCAAAAGAATTAATGGGAGGAAGAGGCAATACTCAGTGGACACAATCCCAGAAGTTTTTAACAGTTCTGGTACTTCTAAATTCAGTTGAGGTTTCCCCATGCCGTGAGTTTGCAGGGCATTCCATCATGCACACATCATCATATGTCTCAGCATCATCTTCTTCCTTAATTTCTTGATCTACATCACATGGGGAGTGTGGTAATAAACATATATCACACCACTCGATAACACTGGCCTCCTCCATAGTAGCAACCCTGACAGTATAAGGATCAGGAACCAATCTAGTCTCCCTAGGTTAAGGCTATTTATTTCCTGATCCCGCGAGCCCTTTCCCTCTATCAACTAGTCTATGATCACCTCTAGGATGATTTCTAGATCTCTCCTGACCATGTGGCTTGTGCTGACCCTTGGAACTTTGTCCTATCCCTTTTTCAACTTTGGCCAGTTTATAGGATATCTCTTTAACTGCTCCAGCGAAATTTTTTACAAATATTTCCAGATCTAAATCCTTGCTTGACTGAGGGTTTTCAGGATTGATCAACTTCACACTCTCTCTCTTAGGAGGATTTCTAACTGCTTTGATGTTATTTTCTATCTGTAAGGCCATGGTGAAAGCCTTACTAAATGTTCCCAGGTTTTTATCTCTCAAGTAATAAGCAACCTTTTTATCAAAAGTGTCAAAATATTTTATCAAATAGAACACATCACTTGGCTTTAGGATTACAGGTAGCCTATTCAAGGTCTTATTGAACCTAGTATTGAATTCATGGATAGACTCATTTGGATTTTTCTTTATATTTTCAAACTTAGATAAAAGGAACCCGGGGTTTGTTTTGTTCCCATATTACAATCTAAATGCATTTTTCATCTCAGCCCATGAATCTATTGAATTATATGGTAAATCCTTGTACTAGTCATGTGCATCCTCCTTAAGAGTATGCATAAATATTTTTACATACACGTCTTCAAACTCAATTTCAAATTCTTCCATCATGTTTACAAAGAGTTTTAAATGTTGGTCACCAGTGATGGTATTACTCCCTTGAAACTTTGACAACCTATTTCTGACATCTTGTGGCACCATATTAAGATATCCATCCATACCTTTGAAATCTATAGGTCCAAAAGTGTTGACAATAAAAGGAGGTCTAGTTGGAGGTTGGGCCATATTACCTTGAGGCATTGTGTTGGTGCTCGTCTTGATCTCCCACCATTTTGACCTGATTTTCCTCTGATCTTCGTGTGGTGAAGTTTTTTGTCTCTCGATTTGGATGTTATGAAGCTTTTACCTCCATTTGAAATGCCTTGAATTATTTACAGAATCCATTTTCATCCCCCTTTTTGAAGAAGTCTCCGAGTTTGCCCTATTTTTTCCCTAATTTCTTCAAAATCTGCGGACTCTGCCATTTTTCTTATTTTGCAACGACCATGGAAGCTCAAGAATGATCAATTTATATTTTTATGCCTTTGAAAATCCAAATCCATGGTCAAAATATTCTTGGAACCATGATTCACTTCGTTTTGTTTCAAAAAAATTCATCCTTAGTGAAAAATCAGATTCTGGGCATGAATGGTGAATTGCTGTGTTTTTGACGGTCTGGCGGACGTCTTTTCCTGTAAAAAATTTTCCTCTTCATTCGGCAATCATGTGGCTTCTTTTGGTTGGTCAGGGGACAACGGCCAATGTTTTAACTTGTCACTTTTTGATTTTTTGGCAAAAGGGAAAATTTGGTCCCGTAGTTCTGCTCATTTCTTATTGGTTCTTTTGGTACTTGTGTGGCTTCTTCTAATTAGATCGAGCACGATAGGTTTGTTTTTTGAACTTGTATATTTTTGGTTACTTTGGCAAAAAGTTTGAACCTGCCCTGTAGCCCTGCCAGGATTTGATTAAAGTAGAATTTAAGCAGAAGGGAAAAAGTCTTACTTTGACCCCGCAGAAGGACACATGGCAAAGTTAAAAGTGGAGATGCAGGCCTTCAAAGGCAAGTGAATTACTTTTCCCTTTTGGAAAAATGGAGGAAAAATTATAAAATGGAAGTGTGCCCCCACCAAATCATATTGAAGCCTTATAAGGTTCTTGTAGTTGCACCATAAAGACACGTGGAGGTTTCCGTCGGGTCTTCTTTCCTTAGTTTTTTCAGCAATTTCCTAAAAGGCCTGAGACACATGGTGAGCTCACGCTCATTTAGGGTCTCTACTTTTGGGGACCATCCAAGATGCACCATTGAGACACGTGGCAGTTTGAAAAGTCAAGAGGTGGGGAGGCAGGCCATCGGGGGCAACATGGATCTTTTGCCCCTTGTTATTTAAAAGACTAAAATCATAAAAATGACCCACAAGCTTGACAGAGAATAGTCAACATTTTTCTCTAGTCAACGGCAAAGGTGCAGAATTTCGGGGGAAATTTTGAAAAATTTCCTTTTGAGGAAAATGGATTTAAAAGTGAAAAAGGAAGCATGGTTCCATTGGGACCCACATAAAAAACAAGAAGCAGAAGGGTGGAGCTGTGGGGAAAACTTGGAAAAATTCCCTTTTCCAAACAAGAGGTGAAATAGCAGAATTTAGCCATGGTTCCTTTGGGACCCACATCAGGACACGTGTTAGGCCCATTTTTCAAAGGCGGAGGGGCAGAGAAAATTGAGAAATTTTGCATTTTTTTCAAAAGGTGTCAAAGGTAAAAAGGAACCCCTAGGCCCTTCTTAGCTCAGATCTCCCACGTGGATGGTCCAAATTCAAAAGAAAGATCGATGATAGTTGTGCATCTGTATCTGATTTTCCATAATTTATGCTCCAAAGATCCTAGGGATGTGAAATTTTACAGTTTTTTATCATTTCTTGGAGTCTCCTGCATGTAAAATGAAGAGGAACATTAATTGGGTATTTTGGTTGGGTGGGAAAATCTGAAGACATCTTTTACCATCAAGACGTGATCTGACCATTGGCTTCGATCTGATTTTCAGTTTTTCTTTCCCTGGCATGCAAAGAACTAAAATTTATAGATTGGATGAGGAATTAGTTGGCGTGCAAGATGAAGAATGACCTACCAGGGGAAGAATTGAATGCTGGAAATATTTGGAGAGATTTTCCCTCTACACACCTTACAACTTTTTCACAAATCTGATTCTGGGAGTCTCAACATGCAATGGTTCTTTGAATGTCTCTGATTTTGGGGGGGAAAATATGTTGTAAATGAAGTATTATAAATTGCATGAATCTATTGTGCAAAGGGTAAGATGGTTAGAGGTCGGGACTGATTTTTCTAAGAGAGAAGCTTGATAGAACCCATCCTTCTGAGCAAACATCTGAAGAAACTTGTTTATCTCCTTTGTGTTAAATTTGATCATGTCAAGGTGGTTGCAATTTTAAAGCCATTGAAAAGCTCTGAGATTGTTCTAGAAACTTTCTCCTACTAATAAATTTAATTAAACTTGAGTTAATCTGTGTTATTTTTGGAAAAAAATATTTTTTCTTTATTCCTGAATGTCTGCAAGTAGTTTTCTTATTCCCGTTGCAATCTTACATTAAAACCTTTGTAAATCACACAAGATCTTATCCCTGTGATAGTTTGGTGGCATTTGCAATTTCATTTATCAGAAGAGATTTCATTTGATAGTGAAATAAAAAACTTTAAAATCACTATGACTCCTAACATGACTATAAAATTGTTTTTCAGCCTTTGAGGGTATCTTACCCATGATGAAATAGAGGTTGATAATGTTTAGTTAAGCTTTCCAATTTGAGCCTTCATTTTGGATTCTTGAAGTTTGTGTGAAAAGTGTTGATCTAGGCCTCCATTGAAGCACATATTTTGGTTAAAGGAACATCATAGCTATCAGAAAACATGTTTTTGTTCAATATCTCCATTTTTGTAAAATTTCTCAAGAATTTGGTGAATCAAGTTGACTTCTGCCTCACCTCGCACCAAAAATTCATTTAAAAACAACCAATCATACCCATACTACCCCTATTTGTCATGTGTGTATACAAATGCATAATTTCTACTACTAAAGCATGAAAAACAATCATGTTTTCATTGTCTTTAGTGGCCTAAACCTTTCTTAGAAAGTATCTCCATTATCTAGAGTGAGAACTCATGAGAGTTAGGTTTTGTTGCATTGATCATACTTTCTTCAAGGTCTTCTTAATAATTTCACAAGAAACGATATCTCTATCTCCTCCACAAACAACAGGCTACAAAAAGGGTCCTCTCACCCTGGTTGAAAGGGACAACCATAAAGTAGTGAGGATAGGTCAAATCCTCTTGAGGGTGCTACCCATTTCTCCACATCTGAGTGACAAAGAGCAAACTGTATTTCATCCCCAACTACAAAATGACACACTACATGCTCTGCTTATCTCTAAGCTTCTTGCCAAACCTTTGATGTTTCTCAACTTTTGAGGGAGAATCAATTAGGGTACTAACACCCGATAGGAGCCATTTCCAGCGAATATAGTGGTTACAGTTCATATTTAGACCCTGTTTCCACCCCTAGTGCACTAGATTTCATTAATAAATCTTGGTAAAGAGAATTCAGATCATCCCATTTCTAGTTTCTAGTATTGATAGACATTTGACATATCATATTTTACTACATTTTCACAACCAAGGTGGAAATCCTTAGTAGCAACTCCCTGTTGATCTGATTCTTAATGAGTACTAGTGTCTTAACCTCTTTCAAGTGAGATTTGTTACTGGTCTTTGCAAATATGGAAGGAAGAAGGTCTTTCTTTGCTAGGGATCCTGCTAGGACATTATTTCCAGATCTAGGAAAACTAAATTCAGAAGGAGGAAAATCCTGGAGATTTGTTGGAGATCAACAGACAAGAAAAGGGATCTCCACTGATGAAAGTGATCGGCCTATCATTAAAGACTACCATTCAAGTGCTTCTGAATCAGGTGGCCTATTTGTGGAACTGAATTCTCCAACTAGATAGGGGCCTTCATTTGATTTTGAAAATTTTTCTTCTCATTATGCTCCTATCTTTTCAAAAGATGATAGGGTTTTCCAAGAAACAAGGCCTTTAGGGGACATCCATTTTGAAAGTTATACTCCTGTGTTTCAAAGACCCTCTGCCCCTTATAAATTTGTCTCCCCTCTAAGGTCACCTCCTTAGAACAACATGGCCTAATCCCCACCCAAACCTCCTTTTGTTGTAAACACCTTTGGTCCAATAAATTTTATATGGATGGCTGGTTATCCAAATGCAGTTTCCCAGGATGTGATAAATATATTACCGAAGTTCCAAGGAAACAACGCTATAACTGATGATTAACATTTAAATATTTTTATCAATATTATGGAAGAATTTGAGATTGAATATGAATATATATATATCAAATTTTTTAATCATACTTTTTAAGAGGATGCAAGGGACTGGTATAAATCTTTTTCAGATAATTCCATTGATTCTTGGCCAGAGATGAACAATGCATTTATATTGTAGTATGGTCATAGAACTAACCCTAGGTTTCTTCTATCAGAATTTGAAAAAATCAAGAAGAATCCTAATGATTCAGTACATGATTTCAATACAAGTTTTAACAATACCTTGAGGATATTTCCTGTTAGCTTAAGGCCATGTGATGAATCATGTTTGATCAAATATTCAGATGCATCTGATAAAAAATATGCTTACTAGTTGAGGGATAAAAACCCTACTAATTTGAGGTCGGCCTTCACCATGGATCTGCAAATTGAGAACAACATCAAGGAAATTGGAAAGCCTCTAAAAAGGGAGGGTGTAAAACTAATTAACCCAGAAAATCCTCAAACAAGTAAGGTCGATGATTTGGAGGAAGTTGTGAAAACTTTGGAAGGGGCTGTCAAAGAAATATCATACAAATTAGCCTGGGTAGAAAAGGGAATTAGGAAGAGTTCACAAGGCCAACACAAGCAACAAGGACAAGAAAATTTTACAAATAATCATAGAATTGATCAGAGATCTGATGATAAAGACAAGGGACTTGTTGGATTTGGAAATGAATAGTACCAGGCCAGGGAAAACATAATGGTACCTGATCCTTTGGCTTCCAGAGTTGTTGTTGTGGAGGAGATAGATGTCATTGATTTGTGTGACAGATGTTTCATGCCCCATGCTCCATGTGAGGAAGTTCATCAAGAAGAAGAAGAAGCTGATGATGATAATGATGATGATGCATGCATGATGGAATGCTCTACAAGATCACAGCAAGGAGAAACTTCAACTAACGTAATAAGTGCTAGAACTGCTACTGATTTTTGGGATTGCATTCATCGGGTACCTATTCTCCCCCCCTCTCATACTTTAAAAGTAGATAATGTACAAGATTTTGAATTACCCTATAATGACTTTGAATATTTAAGATCTTTAATGATAAAAATGTATGATGGAGGAATCCCATTTGAGGAGGACAGGTAGTTGTTGATGAACTTTTGTTGTTACCCAAGAGAAGGAGTATAACACAAGAAGTAGGGTTTTCAAAGGAACAAGGCCTTGGATCAAGACAAAAACTCCATTTATTTCAAATATTCCTAAAGAGGCTCCTAAGAAAGATGCATCTACCAAGGGCCTTATTGTCCCAAAAAAAATTCATGCCCCTCCTTATGCCCAAGCTGTCAAAAATCCTATGCCATCTAATGAGTATATCAACCTTCCTTCTAATGCTTCCTTGCCAAAGTCTATTCCCTATGATATTGCCCAATTCTTGAGTCAGATCAAGATCTCAACTCCAAGTGTTGAGTTGTTTAGGATTCCTGAGCACAATAAAAAGGCCTTTTGAGTATTTGGGGCTAAAAGAGGAGATGACTTCCCTAGGTAGAAATATAAACATTCTAGAGACTCCACCAGTCATTGAAGAGTTAGGGACACCACCAGTGTTGGAGGAACTAGGTTAACAACCTGAGGTTTATTTGGAGACATCCTTGGTGGAGTCTCAGCTAAATATGGATCCATTCTTCACCACTCTGATCATTAAAGATAGATGTCTACACAACTGTATGTTTGACTCAGGGGCATCATGCAATGTTATTCCTCTAGAAGTCATGAATGAACTAGATATCAAAGTAACAACAGCATATGGGAAGTGTACTACTATGGAATCTAGATAAGTGCAAGTGGTGGGATGTGTGAAAGGTCTGGTGGTGCAACTTGTAGCTTACATAGGTAAAAAATTGGTGCTTGATGTTGTTATTGTTGATTTCCCAGCCAATTGGGGTATGTTGTTATCTCAAAAATGGGATTCAAGTGTTGGTGGGAGTTTTCAAATGGACATGTCCTATGCTACCATCCCAATTGAGGGCAGCCTTGTCAGGTTGTATGGAGAAAAGAATATGTTGCACCTTATTGAAGATCCCAACAACGCATCTTATGATGTATTATACACAAGTTTTAACACTGATAAATTTTTAGGATTTTCTGATGGAAAAGAGCACAATATTGAAGAATACAAATTTCTTGAACATGCAGGCTCTCCTTGGACTTTATTGTTTGATGGAGCTTACTACAAGTTCGTAAATGGTGCTGGTGTGGTTCTAATCTCTCTAGGTCAGGAAGAGTTTGTCTTTTCCTTCAAACTCAACTTTGAGTGCACTAATAACATCATTGAGTATGAGGCACTGTTGTTAGGTCTAAGGATTGCTTGGAAATATGGTGTTAAAGACATCATTGTCAGAGGAGATTTAGAATTACTTTTAAAGCAAGTCAGAAAACTTTATGCCACAAAAAATTAGTGAATGAAACAATACAAGCATGCAGCTTGGGATATCATTGAGATGTTTGATTCATTCAATATTATGCATCATGATAAGAGGTTTAATTATTAGGAAGACAAACTTGTAGTATTGGGATCTTGGTTTGATAGTTGTACAGTATCCCCATATTGTGAATATGATGTTGAGGTGTTAACTAGGCCACTATACCTGACAACATTAAACATTAGCAAGTTTTTGATGATGATGCTCAGGTCAGGAGATTTCTGTAGAAAAAAGGGGATTTTTCTGATCAAAATATTGATTAGGAACCAATGGTGTGCATATCAGAGGGTAAAGAAAACTTGTTTGGCAAAGGTATCATCCAAATAAAGACTAATACAATTCCTAGAGGGTTGGTTGCTCTTGAATCCAACTTTGATAATGTTGATCGCATTATTAATAGATGCATAGAATCCTCAAGGGATATTGAGGAGGATGACCTTGGTACAAAGGAGAAACCAAGGAATATCTGGTTGGGAAGTAATCTCAGAAAGGAGGAAAAATAGTTTTATGTCCAATTGCTAAAAAAATATCAAGATTGCATGGCTTACACTTATTCTGAATTAAAGGAATACATAGAGGATCTGCTTCAACATGAGATTCCCTTAGAATCTAATGCAAAACCATTCAAGTAGAAGAAGAGGCCAATCAATCCACTCCTATCTCTTAAAATGCAAGAGGAACTGAAGAAACTGAGGGATGGAGGGATTATTCAGCCTACAAGGTTTTCTTCTTGGGTTGAAAACCTAGTACCATTCAGAAAGAAGAATGGTGACATCAGGCTGTGTGTGGATTTTAGAAATATGAACAGAGCATCAATGAAGGATAATTATCCTTTACCAAACATGGAAAACATGTTGTAGTTAGTGACCAGTTCTAAGCTCCTATCTACCCTGGATGGCTTCTCTGGTTATAACCAATTTGTTATAAAGGAATCAGAAAGAATTAAGACAATCTTTACCACCCCTTAGGGAACATATGTGTATGTTAGGATGCCCTTTGGACTAATGAATTCCAGAGCAACCTTTCAGAGAGCAATGGATGTTGCTTTTGCTGGTTTCTACCAAGATGATGTAACTGTGTTCTCCAGAAAGAGAGGTGATCATTCACATCACTTGGAGAAAATTATGAAAAGATGTAGAGAATATGGCATTTCATTCAATCCAAAGAAGTTCCATTTTGGAGTACAAAAGGAAAAATTGTGTGGTCACATTGTGTCACAAGAAGGGGTAATGATTGATCTAGAAAGGGTAGAGGCCATCAACAAGGTCCCAATTCCAAGAACCAAGAAAGGGATTTAGTCCTTTTTTGGGCATATAAAATTTATCAGGAGATTCATATCAAACTTTACTGAGTTGACCATTCTAATCACTGACATGTTGAAGAAGGACCAGACCATAAAATGGGAGGAGGATGTCATTCATGATTTCAATGGGATCAAGGAGGCATTAAAGCATGCCCCTATTTTAGCAGCTCTAGATTATAAGAATCCTTTCCAACTATTTTCTTTTGCTTCAGAGAACACTATTGCATTTGTTCTTTTTGGCTACTTTGGCAAAAAGTTTGAACCCACCCCGCGGCCCCGCCAAGATTTGATTAAAGCATAATTTAAGTGGCTAGAAAAAAGTCTTACTTTGACCCCATAGAAGAACACATGGCAAAGTTAAAAGTAGAGATGTGGGTCTTCGGAGGCAAGTGGGATATTTTTCCCTTTTGGAAAGATGGAGTAAAATTTCTAAAATGGCAGTGCATGGTTTCATGGTTTCACACACTCGTTAAGAATTCAACACAAAGGCTCGTGCTAAAGACTTAATTAAATGCTATAAATCCCTCTTTCATCATACCTAAGATACACTCATAGGCTTACAAACAATCTTTATCAACACAGTGAAAGTAAAGTGATTTTAACTTGTTTATTTCATTAGCAGATGAAGGATCTTCTCATAATGAAAGCCGCAATACTAACACATGGATGAGATCTTTTGTGACTTGGAGAGATTTTAACATAAGATTGCAATAAGAATAAGAAAAACTATTTGAAAACATTCTAAAAGAAAAATAGACACAATAATGCACATGATCAACACAAAGACATCCAAGGTTCATCCGATTCATCAATAGGGGAATGTTTTCTCAACAATCTTAGTGCTTATCAATGGTTGTACACTTGCAACCACCTTGACACGATTGAATCTAAACACATAGGAAAACAAACTGATCTCTTATACGGCCTCTCAAGAAAATCGGTTTCTATCAAACATTTTTAGAAAAGTTAACCCTCTTATGCAAGAGTATTCTCATTACATTTATACAATTTCACTCTCTCACTCATCCCAAATTTTCCCCCCAAAAGAATAATATTCAAGGAATCCTTTGTGTGTTACAAGTTTGTTCTAGAAAGTGGTGTTTAAAAAATTTACACCCAAAAGCTGCGAGGTGGATAAATCATGAATTGATCACGTTTCTCAGTCCCTCGAATGTCTTTTTAATCATTCTTTTATTCTGTCATGTAGGAAATCCCCATTTTAGTAATTCTCAGATGGCTCCATATGGCTTGATCTGATAAGCAATCCTTTTCACCTTTGAGAATACACCTTGAGAAATGAGTGCCCTTGCATGGATACCTGTATTCGTGTTTCTAAAAAATGAGTACCCTCACATGGATTATATCATATATCTGCATTGCAGGTCTTAGTTGGCCAAGAGTGAAGAGGAGCCAGCAATAGCCTCCACATGTCTCCTTGGCACAACTACAAAGGTGAAGTCTAGAGGAAGGTTCCATAACGATCGTTGGCCCTCCACATGTTTAGAACTGTAGAGATTTTCCTGGTTTCTTAAAAGTCAGAGTATGGGAAGGTCCAGAGGAAGCTTCCATGTGTCTATTTGGCGCAACTTCAAAGATGAAGTCTAGAGACTAGACCTCAAATGAGCATAGGCTCTCGACATGCCCATGGCCCAAGAAAGCTTCCTGGGCCATTGAAAAATTCTCAGTATAAATAGGAGCCAACGGAAGCCTCCACGTGTCTCTTCTGTGAACTTTTGAAATGGTACCAAAAATTGGAGACCCTACACAAGCACGGGCTCTCCATGTGTCTCAGCCTAGAAAAGTTGTTGCTAATGCTTAAGGAACAATGGAAGGTGCCACATGCCTAGGGTCCGAGAAATTTCCCTTAGCCATTGAAAATTTTAAGTATGTGTAGAGCCAATGGAATCTTCCACGTGTCTCTTCGGTTCTTTTCTGGTATGAAGCTCAAAAGAAGGACTCCTAGACAAGCGTAGGCCTGCCACGTGTCTAGGGTCTAACAAAGTTGCACTGGACACTTGAAAAGTTTAAGTTTGGGAAGATCCAACGAAAGCATCAACCTATCTCCTTGGCGCTCTTTCAAAAGAAAAATTTTGGGTCATGTCCCCAAATAGGCGAGGGACCTCCACATGTCCCAGTCTTAAGAAAGTTGCATCAGGCGCTTGAAAAATCTAAGTATAAAGAGGAGCCAGTGGAAACCTCCACTTGTCTCCTTGGTGCCACTCCAAAGGTAATACCTAGAGTTAAATCCTCAAATGAGCGTAGGCCCTCCACATGGAAATGATTTGAGTTGAAGTGGGCCTTAGAATCTCAAAATGCCCTGATGACCCACCTCTCCGCTTCTAAGTTTTGATGTGGGCCCTAGTGGAGTCGTGGATCACTTTTATACTTTTTATTCATTTCAAAAGAGAGCTAAAAACTCCAAAGTGCTTTGGTAACCTACCTCACCGCTTTGACTTTTCAATGTTGACTCAAACATGTGACATTAATTTTTCCCCTGTGGAGTCATGGATCATTTTATAACTTGTCTCCTTTTCACAAAAAGGAAAAAATCTTCAAAATTCTCCGACGATCTGCCTCTCTGCCTTAGACCTTTCAAACTACAATGTGTCCTTCTTTGGGGTCAAAGTAAGAAATTTTCCTTTCCGCTTTATATTGACAAGTTTCACCAAAAAAACTCATTGAGCTACGTCCAATCAGAAAGGACTAGGTATCCATGGATTTTGGTACATGATTTACAAAGGAGACACAGTCATGGAAAATTCCCAACAACAAAAAAAATTCCCGTGGAGAGAAGACTGTAAATAAAACCAAGACTCAATGTGATCAATAATGACAACTAAATGACGAAGAATTATTTCACACTATAGACACTAAAATTAGGTCACACTCCCCCTTCGTCCCTCGACATATACTCCCCCTTTTATTACATTTACCTAGCCATGACCCCTTCACCCCACTAATATTAATTTAATTAATTTAATTAAATTAATGATTTATCCTCACTATATTTATTATTTAATGTCTACACATACAGTTCACTTAGACACCTCACTAAGCTAACTAAACTTAAGACCTATTCTTAGCAAGTTACCATAACTAACTAGGACTTACCCAAACCCTAAAAATCAATGCCTACATTCCCTCTAACCACATTCCCACATTCTCACAAGAGTCTCTGAATCTAATCCATGGGATAACGACACGAGATCTAAGGAAATCAGGAGGATATCACTAAGTTTAGTAAACCTAGGAAATCTCACCTTGACCGAAGTCGGTTACCCCTAACCATCACCGGTTAAGCTGGACCACCATCCATTACCCCTTTTAACCCAAAACAACCTTATTCTCAAGGTTAGAACTTGGAACGTGAAAGTTGACGAGAAAGAACACATCTCAGAGCAATAATGCATCTTCAGAGAGAAAATTCCAGCAAGAACTCACATCCAAAGAAGGAGATTGAGCATCTTCTCTTGCATAGCCAACCCAACCATGTTCTGATCTATCTAAGCAAAGAGGAGTGTGCATGTAGCCCATGTAGAAGCTTCTCTTCAATTGGTGATCACTTGCAGCCTTCAAACACATCATCATCACCTATGTCCTTCACACATAGATCTTTAAGAATAGAATCCAAGTAAGTATAACATCATACTTTCCTATTTATTTCATTTCATCATTATTTTATCATCCATTGTTTATCTTGCTCCCTATTGACCATCTCTAACATTTTTCACCTCCATAGACCCATCAAAACTTCACAAAAACCTGTTCCAGTCACCCAATACCTCGTCTCGACCAACTATATCCTTTGTGCAATCACAAAGGAGACCAAAACCCGGTTCTGTGACATTTCCAGATCTCATAGTAACCGGCACCGGTTATACCTTACCGCAGTTGGTCACCTCTGACCGACGTCGGTCTCTGTGTTTTCTCACACATCCTTAAACAGAGACCTACCTACCTAATTTTACCTCACCCTCATTTACTTGTGACTTACCTGAGATCTTTATCAAACCTACAGAGACCCAGAACCTATCACTTGACCTTGAATTCTATTCTAGCTTAGCCTGTTAGATTAGATCTATTTCTTATTGTGTTTTTAAGTGAGATACCTAAATCATTTTAAAATAACAATAGGATTTACTTTGTTTACAACATTAATTTGTTTAAAACAGTGGACTAATAGCCATTTAGGAAGTATCATACTTCCTAGATCTAGCTTATGTTAGGTAGTTCACTACCCATATCATTTAATTCCTTCTAGTGGTCTTGCTTTCATTACAAGTAGTTCCTCCTGGCCAAAGGGAAGCTCTCATGATTAGATGTGGATTCGGAAGTCATACACCCGCAACAACCCATCAACCAAAATTTGAACAGGTATTCCTCCTATGCCCGTTACCCTTTCTATTTCATCAACAATTCAAAGAAACAATCTAAGAATAAGGTGAAACATTTTGGCATGCCCGGTGGGACCCATCCGGGGTTTCTTGCATTTCATTAATTCCTAGGAAAAAATTGTGTGTTTTTTTCCCTTCTAAAAGAGTACACACTAATTTTCTTCCCTGATAATCCACTTCTTCTTTCTATTTGCTCTAAAGGAAACTTTTCTTTTGGTGTATTTAAAAAGAATCATTTCTTCATGTTTTCTACATCGTAGTGAAAGATCATCCCTCTTCCTCTTTATCTTATTGTGTCATCCAATTTCATATTTTTGATTTGGGTTTAAAAATAATTGCATTTCATTATGATTTTTTGCATTAGCTCACATTAAATGAGGGAAACCTATATACTGGAGGTCATGACTAGCTGATGGTTGACAAATAAATCATAGAAATGCACTTCTATCCTTTTATCTTTCTCTGAGTCTTACCAAACCACAAAAAATTCAAATACATACATTGTTAAACAACATCTTACCTGGAAGAAGTTTTAGGTGATCACATGATCACGACACAGTGGGCACCCAGCTCACTGCTCTGTCGAGTCATACTTCAAAGAAAATCCCGCCCCCACCATAACATAACTATAACCTCACCCTTTAGATCTCCTTCTTTGTAGGAAGCCATCCTCACCAAAAACTCTATTTCACAATTCATGTGTAAGTCCCTAAATAACATAAGCTAAACAAACATAATAGAAAATGGCACTCTTAGGATCACATTTTCTTAGTGTTTCTTCTTAGCTTGCCTTTTGAGGTGAAAGATCACGTTCATCACTTTTTTTTTCATCCTAGCATGCTCCTCATCATAGCTGGTGTATTCTGGCTTCACCTGAGTGTGCCTGGGCCATATCACCATCATTCCTAAAATCTGGGTTTGATTCCACATCAAATTTTAATTCACAACCACTTGTTCTCATCATTGTTTCAATTTCACAGTAACCGTCATCGGTTACCTCTGACCACCATCAGTTAAACCCAACTGACGTCGGTTCCAAGTCTTTTTGCTAACCTACTCAAAAGGATAGTTTCACTTCACTTTTTTCCACTTTTCGTAGTCTTTGTCAGTGTCATTTTTTCCCATTGATGTTTTACACATCCCGAGATTTGGCATACTTCTCAGATTTTTCCTTTTGCCTCGCTGTTTACTCACTGTCTATTTTTCTACAGTGACCAGCAGTAGTTACACCTGACCTACATCAATTTTCACTAAACAACATCGGTTAGCCTATTTCACATTACACCCACCATTTGTTACTTCATCCATTTTTTATCATCGGATTCACCTGTTCTTGTTGTTCTTTGTATCATTTACAAAGAAGCAACCCCACCTGATCAATACAGGTTCACATGGTACTGACCCAAAGACAATCAAATGCCCTCGTGTTCCATGCCAATCGCCAACCACTCCCACCTAGTCCTTCTCCACCTTCTATTTTATCACCAGCCATGGATCCTATCCAGCCTTCTAACATTGCTACTGGAGATGAGGAGTTCACATGATTCCTTGACCAAAACCTTGCCACCTAGCAGTTTTACCTCTCTCACTCGTCCACTCGAGACACCTCAGGTCAGTTGATATACGACATGCCTGTATCTATCCCCCCAACTCTCACACCCACTTTCACATTAGCCCCATCTGGATCTGTGCTACCTGCATCTACCTTACCCCCAGTCATCTCACAGTTAGGTTCTAAATCCACCATGACTGCTGCATCTATTATCTCTGTGGCACCCATCACATCCACCATACCCTCAATGATTACCCCAAACACAACCTTATCCACCCCTCATGTCTCACACATACATGTAGCTACATTCCCACCTCTAGTGTCGATGACCCCTACCCCTTTCAGAATGTAGTTCTTTCCATTCCACAATCATTAGCCCCTATTACCACTAGGGTTACCACGACCCTTCCTCCCCCATATACATACTACCAACAACCACATGTTTCATCTATTATTCATTCCGGGTATGTACCCCCTATTTACTTGCCTTCTTCTCCACCACCTTACATGGTAACCCCATACACTAGAATGCCACACCCATTATATGTCCAAAACCAACCTCCTCATGCTATAGGAGGCATTCAATTATCATAACCCACCAATGACCTAATTAAATTGATGATGGAAAAGATGTAGACATTGGAGGCATCAGTTTTTGGCTTCCGCAACACTCTCACTTACAATGAGATTTGTAATGAGCATATTCACCCATCCAATCCCATCCATTCATACCCTGTGCATTGGGAAATGCCTAAATTCAACCGCTTCAATAGTAAGGAAGACCCACAACAACATTTGCGCTCGTTCAAACATGGGTGTTATTTGATTGCTCATGATGATGCCTTACTATTAAGAACTTTTCTCATGTCCCTCATTGGACCAGCATTAGACTGGTATAGTGGGTTATCCAAACACTCCATATTTTCATTCAATTAGGTAGCCCAAGCTTTCTTGGATCATTTCTCTATCAATATTGCTAAAAAAGTTACCATGACCGATCTATATTCCACACATCAGTATGAGGATGAATCTATCATAGATTTTGTTGCTCGCTGGCATAGCCTGATCAATCAACTTACCTTCCAATTGCCACAAACTTAAATCATCGAGCTCTTCACCCGAGCTTATGCCAGACATATCTCCTTGACCTTGCAGGTCCAAACTTTCTGAACATTTGATGAGGCATTCACTATGGCACAAAAGTTAGAGATTCGGGCCATCGAAGAGAAGAAAATCCAATTACGAAATAAGAATTCAGCATTCAAGTCAAATGAAACCTCTTCTTCTTTCAAACCACCAACCAATTATTCAAAGGCTAAAGGTACCACTAATGTAGTGGTACTCAAGGCCGGTCCAGCTCATCTGTCCAATCAGGCTACACCCTCATCTAATCTATCACCTGTCCAAGATTTTGGATTCAGACAAGAGTGGTGTAAATATACCCCAATTGGGGAACCTTACTCTTCTATCTTAGAAAAGCTTATCAAAGCTAGCGTCATCACCCTTCCATCCATAAAACCACAAATTGGTTTTGACCCTGCTCACCCCATGCCTGTGTTGTATAAGAAACAAGATTTCTATAAATATCACCGAGTGAAGGGTCATAGTGATGGCAACTACATCAATTTTAAGAATATTTTCCAAGAAATGCTCGAGAAAGGTGAGTTGATTGTGGATAATCCCAATGCCACCCCCAACCAAAATATACAAATCTTCAAAAAACCATTTCCCAATCATGCCCCTTCATCCAATCAAATCGGTGAGACATCCACTCATGATACCCATACCCATGAAGTTCACGCAATCTTAACAAGGTACCTGTCACTTCTCAATTACCTCACATCCCTTCCATAGAGGAAATCCTAGCCTGAAATCCTCCTTGCACATCGAAACCAACTTTCATTGTTCCTTCACTAATATAAGAACACCTTTCATCTCCTACATCACCTATGGAGGAGCCTTCTACTAACATTGAGACCATCTCACCCCTAGCTTCACCACGTAGAGAACCTTTACTTACCGTATCTCCTCAACCCATAAAGGAGCTCCCATTACCTCCACCCATAGAGGAGCACCCATTACCTCCTCCACCCACAGAGGAGCATCCATTACCTCCTCCACCCATAGAGGAGCACCTATCCATTCCTCCACTCATAAAGGAACTACCATCATCTCTTCCACCCATCATAGATCTAGTGGAGATACCTTTGCCTCTTGGTGAGCATTCTCCATTAGCTACCCAACATCCAACAGACCTACTTTCAGCTCTCTTACCCACGGAAGATGAAGTTGGCTGATTCCCCATCTCTAAGATGCATTTTATAGGAATTCCCATTAGGTCCTCACCAACTCCACCAACAAACATGTCATTCTCATGTTTGGCCAATCACTTGGATTATGTGGATAAGGCTTTATTATGGGGGTGCCTCTTTTTCCCTGTCTTAACATAGATGCAGAGATCCCTTGATAACACCTCCACTATCTACCCAAACACATTTCCACCCATCAAACCACATACAACCACTACTGTTGCAACCCCTTCCACAATACCTATTAGCACTCACACCACACCCTTACCCATATCCTGACCTATGCCTAAACCCAAACCCATACCCACAACATTTACCTCCACTAAACCTATTACCACTTTATGGGTCGGCCCAACCACCAACCTTACTCATCCTCATATTAAACTGGATTTAGCTACATCTTCCAACATCAATACCACACCTACCCCGACACCCAAACCAAAGAAACAAACTCATCAGCCTCATACCCCGACTACACCAATCACACCCGTTCTTTTCCTGTCTACCTTAAGACCTCAGCTACCCAACATGGTCTAGCATGCTTCAGCCATCAATAAACCAATAACACAACAACCTATTCCTTCCTCACAAACCTCTAACCTACCCAAGCACACAACACGACTCATACCCGCACCTGCAGTCTCTTTACCACCAATACCTTCAATACCTTCAACCATTGCTTCACTACTTACTACACTTCCGTCATTGTCCCTCACACCCCAAGCACGACCCACGCCATCTACCTTCATAGGACCCCCATTATCCCTGTGGGTAACTCACCCTGTTCCTCCATCTAATTTTCCTCCTATACCTCGTACACCCACATCACCTTTACCCAAGAAGGTGCAACCCAAAAACAAAACCCCTTGACCCCACAACAAGGTATTCCAAACAACTCCACACCCTCCTACCCATCCATCTATTGTACCCCTACGAAAATGAACCCAATCGATGCCTCAAACCACACCGGCACCTAAACCCATCGCTTGACCTGTTCCTACTCTTCCAAAAACAACTCCCAGACAACCAACCACACCTACACCCAAACCCACATTTACTTCCCATTGTGATCCACTGGCAGGGTCCTATGCATAAATTTTAACTACCCTCCTCGATATTTCTGTTATCACATTACCGCCACTCCAACCTTACGACCCCCTCAAACCCAAGCCAAAGGGGTTTGATGATACAAAAATTTGCGCATACCATCATGTGTCAGGGAATGATGTGGAGAACTGTAAGGCCTTGAAAACCGTCCTTATCTAATTGTGTCCACCCAAAACCAACTTTGATGATGATGACCTTCTTGATGAGGATCCTACTTCACCAACACCCATTCCCACACTGCCCTCTCAACAACCACAACCTCCACCCTCACAACTCCCAGAAGCACACACAAAATTTGAAATTAACATGGTTCACATCAGAGAACTTGCCACGCTACCACCCAAATGTTGTTGTACCCAACTAAACTCACAAGGATTTTCTCCTCTAGTAGGTTTATGTCCTTCATGTCATTATATCACTTACCCTACACCTTCTCCATTTGACAACTTCCCTCAAATCAACATGGTACACGTCACTACGTGTGCACAAAAGGGTAAAGAAAAGGCAGCTAACCCACCAGCCAATCCTATACCCAACATACCATCTACACCCATACCTAAGATAACTATTCATGGCCCCACATACCCCATTTCTAATGGCATCACACATCACACCATGCTCAAACAATTACACCAATATCCCCTTAAAATGTCCTTATATGACCTCATCTAAAGCTCAGAATCCCATCGTTAAGCCCTCATGGAGATTCTTCAATCTATCGAGATTTTACCCAATGACCCTACACCCGTAGCCTCCATTATCACACCCCATCATGTAGCCTCTCTCACCAAATTGCCACCTTCATCCCCACCTCACCTTATTCACCAAGTGGCCTCCTTCAACTTCTCAGAGGTAGAGATCATGCCATACCAAAATAATGACCTAGACCTAGCCCTCTTCATCTCTATCCACATTGATGATATACGGGTACACCATGTGATGATTGATGGAGGCACTAGCATTAACATCATTTCATCCCATGCATTTGTTCAAATGCACATACCTAAAAATTACATGCATAAACATCCGGTCATGTTGCGTTCATTCAATGATGCTATCACCACCACACTAGGCACTATCATCCTTCACATTCGTGTGGCCCACCGTACTGTTCCAGAATTGTTTTATGTTTTGGAGGGGGAATTCCAATATAACTTGTTGCTTGGTAGACCTTGTATCCATGTCATGGGTTGTGTTCCCTCCACTTTGCATCGTTGTGTAAATTTTGAACATGAAGGACACACTTATACCATTCCAGCTGACCCATCACCTTTCAAAACATGCAACATGCTTTACCAACCCAATGATTTGCTCATACCTATCAAGCCATCTACCTCCGCAACCAATACCACTTCACCTACACCACCACCTACCAGTAAAGATGTTGATTTCACCACACATACCTCCTCTATTCCTACCACTGCTATAACCTCCACGATTGACCCATTAGCTACCCAATCCGTTAACTCCACCTCTGCATCGATCTCTGACATATCATCCATACCAGCTACCCACATACCAACCACTGATCCCTTGGAATGTGTTTTTTAATGCCTCACTTTGGGGGAGTACCGCTTATATAGTGTCAACACATTCCTTACTCCGCATGAGTATGGAAGCCTTCTCCAATACCCTCGCTATGATCACTGTATAGGAGAACACCTCCTTTATGGTCCTCCTCATCTTCGTACTAGTCTCACCTATGGGGGACTTGATACTACAACCTACACACCTGAACCACAATCACAACCCCGCCCATTTTCCGTTGACTTCCAATTTTCTGTTCGTGGAAGGGTTTTGGTTTTGGCTTTTACGAGCAAGGCCATCATACCTTTATTCCATGTACCACCTGCAAACATAATGACTAGAGTGGTATTGGCTTCCCTGAACCTCCTACCAATAAGGCCTACATTGAACTCATTACAGAACCTAGCCCTTCTCCACCTTCATCACCACCCTCACCAACGGAGTTGATGGATCCTGAATCTATCCCTCCTAACCTTTTTTTTTCATAAACACCATTTCCTTGGGGCCTTTGACTTATCAACGTGAAGGCAAGGCCCCTTCCACTCTCCCATTCCTGTATCCTGAGATGATCAATGATGACACACCTATAATTAATGTCTTTCAATGTCAAGATGATGAATCCATACTCACCTACCTTGGTGCAAAAGACTCATATATTCATCAGTCGTTACCCTCTGAGATGCAAACCATGTTGAATGAATCATCTATCAAGATCAACATTTATACTCATGACGACCCGCACATCCTAAAGGACAATATTTAGATGTTGCTGAATAGGAAGCCATCACTTCTTTGCTCTGAGATCATAACCACGCTTTCACTTGGTCTTATGTCGACATGCCCGGCATTGACCCCACCATAGTGGTCCACAATATCGTAACCATTCCCGATGCCAAACCTATCAAATAAAAGATGAGGAAAATGCATCCTCGCATTTCTCTTCTCGTCAAAAAAGAGATTCAACACCTTCTTTCCATTTCCTTCATCTTACCCATTGATTATCCTCGTTGGATTTCTAACATTGTCCCTGTTACTAAAGCAACAGGGGGACTCCATATTTGCACGGACTTCTGTGACCTCAACCTCGCCTACCCGAAAGATGACTTTCCCTTACCTGGTATTGATCAACTGGTTGACCTTACTGCTGGTCATGAGATGCTCTCACTCATGGATGGTTTCTTAGGTTATAACCAAATTTTTCTTGCCCCAGAAGATCAGCACAAGACCGCACTCATTACCCCTTGGGGAACCTTTTGTTATCGAGTCATGGCTTTTGGCCTTAAAAACGTTAGTGCTACATATCAACATGCTATGACTTACATCTTCCATGATATCATGCATCGAATCTTGGAATATTACATGGATGATCTCTTGGCCAAATCTAAATGTCATGCCGAGCACCTCGCCATCCTCCAAACCATCTTTGACTGCCTCATTAAATATTATGTCTGCCTTTAACCTAAAAAGTGCATCTTCATAGTTCTCTTAGGAAAACTCCTGGGATTTATTGTTTCCATCCATGGTATAGAAGTTAACCCTACTAAAGTCAAGGCCATTCTGGAAATGCCTCCACCCACTAACCTCAAACAACTTCGTAGCCTACAAGGTAAATTACATTCCATTCTTCGTTTCATTTCACAACTATCTGATCATTGTTAACCATTTCATTATCTGCGTAGGAAATATGTTTCCTTTAAATTGGATGATGACTGTCAAAAAGCATTTGAGGCCCTAAAACAATACCTTCTCCAACCCCCGTACTCATTCCACTAAAAGATGATCAACCTTTTTACCTATACATATCAGCTACTGATCATTCCTTGGGAGCCATGCTCGCTCAGCATGATGAACACCATAGGGAGTAGGTGGTTTATTACATAAGCCATACTCTTTTGGACTATGAAACCCGATACAACCATCCAGAAAAGATTTTCTTAGCCTTAGTTTTCATTGCCACCAAACTCCGCCATTACCTACTCAATCACAAAACCTATGTTGTGACCAACACCGACCCTTTACACTTCATGTATGCCAAACCTTATCAAAATTAGTGTGTTGTGTGATGGCTTATGCTTTTAGCTGATCTTGACCTCAAATTCATTCACCAAGAGTCCATTAAGGGCCAAGCTATCACCGACCAACTAGATGATGCACCTATTACTTGGGAACAACCCTCTAATTTTGACTTTCCTTATGAATCCATTACTAACCTTTCCCTGGACGAACCCCCTTACCAAATGACACTGTTCTTCGACGGTTCCAAGTGTTAGCATGGGGCTGGGGCTGGTGTTATCCTCATTCCTCTAGATGGAGAACCCATGCCTTTTTCTTTCAATCTATACTTTGAATGCACCTACAAAATTGTTGAATACAAAGCGTTCGTACTGGGTCTCCAGACCGTCTATGCCCTAGATGTCAAATCCATTCACATCTTTGGTGATTCACAAATGGTCATAAAACAAGTCAATGGTATGTACCAATGTCATAATGAGATACTTCAAAAGTATAAACATCATGTAGACATACTATTGACCACCTTTGATCGTTACACCCTTCAAACCATCCCATATTCAACCAACAAATTTGCAGATACCATGGCCTGCTTAGCTTCCCAAATACCTGTTTCCCCTGTCGATTCCAAAATATTTATCACTGTACAACACCTCCATTCACCTTCTTATTTTCCTCATGATGTTTACTCAATCGGAAATGACACCCCTGACCCGAGTGACCTTTGGTATAAACAATACTCTTACTACCTTTACCTCTCCATCTTACCTCCTGATCTCACCTGTAACGGACAACACACCTTCCTTAAAAATGTCTCTCATTTCGTTATTGTGGGGGGACTCCTCTATAAGCGCAAATTTGATGGTATTCTCTTATGATGCCTCACAAGTTCTGAAATTCCTTATACCATTAAGGAGGTTCATGATGGCATATGTGGAGGTCACTTTAGTGGCCTTGCTATTACTAAGCTTATTCTTCCTCAAGGCTATTACTGGCCGACCCTTAACCATGATTGTTGCGACTATGTCTAACATTGTGTGAAATGTCATCAACATTCCAACATTCATCATACACCCAGTCATGCCTTACAGGTTGCTCGTGACCTTTGGCCCTTCTCTCAATGGGGTTTGGATCTTGTCGGAGAAATCAATCCTCATTCTTCCCAACGTCATCAATGGATCATAACTGCTATCAAATACTACACCAAATGGGTGGAAGCCATACCACTCATCTCCACAAAAGTTGAGAAAATATGTGAGTTCATTAACCATCACATCATTTGTCACTTTCGTGTCCCTCATTGCCTCATCACTAACAATGGAAAACAATTCAAAAACAAAACACTGCAAAAACTTTACAATGCCTTTGGCATTCAGCTTAGTTTCTCCTCACCTTATTACCCACAAACCAATGGCCAAGCCGAATCCACTAACTAAACCCTCAATAAAATTCTCATGAAAGTGGTTAACGATACTGGTAAGGATTGGCATATGCACATTCCTTTTTCTCTATGGGCATACCGCACTAGTATTCGCACTTCCACAGTGGCTACACCCTTTTCACTGGTCTATGATACCGAGGCTATTCTGCCTACTCTGCATTTCTCTCCAGGACATGCTTACTGATGATGAATTTCATCAGGACCACTTAGCAAAACTAGATTTATTAGACAAACATCATCTTAACGCTCTGGATCACCTTCAATTTTACCAACAACATATCAAATGTGCTTATGACAAATGTGTTCATGAATGGACCTTCCAAATTGGTGACCTTGTTTTGAAAGAAAATAGACACATAACCAAAGTAGAAAAAATTAAACGGGGAAAATTCACTCCTAATTGGCTTGGACCATACATCATAACTCATATCTATGGATCGGGTGCCTATCGTTTATCCTCGCTTGAGGGTAAAGCCGAACCTGAGCCCCTTAACACATTGCATCTTCAACCATTCTATTGTTGACTCGTTGTCCCACCCCACCCTTCATCTCTCTCCATGCTCATCCTTTGAGTGCTATCCACTCCATCCATCTCCCTAACAATTAAACAAGAATCATGTGAGTACCCATCACTTTTTATCTTCTCTTGAATATGTGTACCGCGGCACTACACAACATGATTCTCATGGATACTTTTCGTCTACCTTTAGATGAGATCCTATGGTCGTTCCACCTCACCTTTTGAACAAGATTCCTATCCTTCACCTTGGTATTGTCCATGATTTTAAAGACCTCCAATGGGACCATACTCCTTGAGTCAAACTTCTAATAAAAAATATGACTCCCTCAAAAGGACATCTTCTTCTCCAACAAATTGCTACTATAAATAGATTGCTCCCTCGAAGGACAACTATGTGAAGCTTTTAAAAAAATGAGAGAAAATGAAGCTTCCCGCATCAATTAGCTTCACGAAGACCTCAAGGAGTACCATATTATTTATCCCATATAGAATTCCTACATCGATCACTCTATCAAAACAAACATGCTTCTTTAGTCATGGACTTGCCCATTGTGACCTCAAACCTCTTGCCTAAAAGACCTGTCACTCAAAACATATACAATTAACTACATTTCACCCACCTTACCATTTCCACTCTCATTTCCTAAATTTCCTCAAGGGAAATCTTGGACTTGCAACATTCGGTGATCTGGTGACTAATTTCACCGTAGAACAGTTAATCGTGCAATTCCTTTCGGGTCTTGTATTCATCACCCCTTTTTTAAGGTATGATCTACGTTGTATGATTCTACCCAATCAGGTGTCTTTATTACCCCCCTCTTATCTTTTAACCATATTTTTTTACATTTTGATCACCTTATACAGGAATTGGTCCTTGACGCTTACCTTTGGGGGGTCATCCTCCCCTTTCATCTACCCACACCTATTAAACCTAAACCCACTACATGCCCACAAACCTACCAACTCATTTTCATCTTCTTCCCTAACTCATGGGAGAACTACATTGGCCTAAGGTCATTTTTCGCTAGGAATATGTAGGAAACACTCTGAGGGCATGGGGCCCTTTGAGGATAGCTCAGCCACTCTCTACCCTAAAAAATTCATTAACCATGCCTAACTCACCATTTACCCCACATTTCACTTAGTTCCCCTTTTCTAACAAAATTGGAAACTAAGCCACATACATAACAAGTTGTTTACCATAGAATACATTTATTACACCTACCATTGCTCTATCATCTCTATGTATAGATTATACAATAGTTCACATATGACCCATAGTATCATTCATTGCAAACCATATTAAACCATGCCTATAACCTAACTTGATCCGTGCCTAAACCAACCTGACTCCATCCATGCCTACACAACCTGACTAGATCCATGCCTAAACCAACCTGACTTGATCCATGCCTAAAATTGACCTGACTTGATCCATTCCTATAACTTGACTTGATCCATGCCTAAACTGACCTAACTTGGTCCATGCCTAAACCGACTTGACTCCATCATGCCTAACTCACCTAATCTGTTCATATCATAATGAAATTAAAATAAAATACACATCACAACACATAATAATCTAAACCTCATACATCTCATCATATAAATACCTGTGCATCACAATAATGTATACTCATCTAAAAAATACATGTGTCTCTCATACATCATCGGCTCATAGGCCGCTATCGAATACAAAAATATCTTTAGCTCATAGGCCGCTATCATGTACAAAAAATCATAAATACAAAATCTCTTCGGCACATAGGCCGATCTCATATATAATCCATACAAAAATGACTTAGTATGCAGGTCGGTCCATAACAAGTCAATCATCTCTGCATCTGATGTCAAGGAATGCTCCCTGTGACTGTGTCTCTCCCGACCCCTCTGTCACACCTGTCTGGTGCCCGACACCTACCTCACCTCCTACTGATTTCCCCTCATCTGGGGCTAGCCTCTACACACTAGTGGCCTCACCACGACCCTGTCACTGGGCTCGCCAGCCCCCTGTACTCTCCACACTCTGAGTGCGGGATCTAGTCCTCTCACTAGAGACCTGTTGTGCTCTATACTTGGCATAAGAGGCCACATCTATCCTGACAACTAACAAATGATCTTGATAATATCATGCCTCTACTAGGGCATCCCTATATCTAGCCATGGTCACTGTATGTGGAGGTGTTATAGACACCAAATTAGTGTCTTACGACCCCCTGTGCCCCGCATCTCATTTCGCAACCTAGCCTCACCACCTAAACCCTACACAATTATTTATTAATTACCTTATAATTAATAAATTAACATTTTCAAACCTACCACCTCATTTCACCACCTCGTCATGACCTAGCCCTAATCCTAAACTAACCTAATTAAGACCTATAATTTGGTCTGCATCCACACCCATGACTAATTACTCCTCACCCACACCAAAACCAACCTAATAATGACTTGACCAAGCCCACAACTAATTCCTCAGGAGAAAAGGAAGGAAGGTTGGCTATTTTACTAAAAATAGCCCACTTTGACTTAACCAACATCGGTTCCTACTCGACCGCCGTCGGTTACGTAACCGCCATCGGTTCCCTGTAAATGACCTCCCCAAACCAAAAGCAAAGGATTTGGAAGTCATTGGAAGGATCCAAAAAAATTCACTTGACAGAGCAGAGACAAGTGAAGGAAAGAGAAGAGTTTTGCAGGGAAGGACATCAAGCCCAAGACTGCAACTGAGTAACCAGAGCTCAATGACACTCATCTAAGCATTGGGAGAGAAGATAGCTCATCTTGGATTGTCAGATCATCCTACCTGAACCCTGCCTTCGTCATCACAGTCCTTGGACCTGTATCTTCATCAGGAACTAGTAAGTACTATCTTGTACATTCTTTTAATAACATTTCTTGGGCTTCTGAATCACAGTAATTATAAGTCTACTGGCAGATCCACTACCCAGTAACACCCTACATCTAATTGTACCTCCTCTACCCTTACATTGCCCCAAGAACAGCCCCCCATATTCTCTGAGTCTTCTCCATCACCCCCATTACCTATCCCCAATCATTTACCAGCCTAATAAACACCATATCCACCTTATAGCCAACCTTCACTAAAAGTCCCTAAATCACTGCCCCTATCGATATCGGTTATTAGGAACCGGTATCGGTGACAGTGACCGGCATCGGTCACTGTGACTCAAAACCAAAACTAGCCTTTCCTCTATTGTTTTAACGAGGCAATTAAATTGTAATTTGGCAATAGCTTCTTTATTATCATTTCTGTTAATTCGTATTAAAAGGCAAACTGACCACCTTCGAAAGGAAGTCTAATATTTCCTAGGCCCAAGGCAGTTCCCTCATTTATTGTCTAACTAGAATCTAGTGGTCTTGTATTCTTACTTGCAGGCAGTCCTTCCTAGACAAAAAGGAGTTCTTCGCAATCGATCTGATCTCTCTTTACGGTACGGGCACACCCTCTCAACATTCAACAGGTATTCCTCCTAGCCCTAACCCTTATCTGTTTCTCAAAAGAATGAAAGGATAGAAGCAACTCTATTCTAGGAACTGAAACATCCTTTATTGGAAACAGGTGTCACGGGTCTCGTTACCTACGTGGGTACTTGTACAAGGGGACCATGTCCCTAAACCTAGACTGAGCCCTATGCTGGTATTAAAGCCTGATTCAGCCCTGGAATATGTGCTTGTGCCTGTATCTAGGCCTGTAGGGTAGTAATCTATACCTATGGTGCTGTTAACTGGCCCTGCAGACCCGTAACTTGCCCCTGCATTGTGGCCAACTGGCCCTATAGATCCTGAACCTGTTCCTGTAGGACATCTACCTACCCTTCCTCTTCGCCTACCTCCTCTCCATCTCCATTTCCCGCTATCTCCGCCTATGTGGGTACCTATCCCTACCTTTCCTAAGCCTGCAGTGTCACTATCTAGGCCTGTAAGATGGCAACCTATGCCTCTAAACCTATAAGCTACCCCTGCATAATCTAGAGCTACGTCACCAAAGTAGCCACCTACCCTTGTAGGGTGTCTCTTTGAACTGTGATGGTCACTAAGTCTGGCTTCCTTGGCCTCATGGGTATGGCTCTCAGCTATGCTACCCACCATTGCCTGTATCCATCTGCAACCCCAGCATCATCAATCTATGTATCTATTGGCTACTCCTTTCTAGTCAGCACTGTGGGTCGTGGTAGAGACATAGGTCTCTCCACATCATCTCTCCTGTACTATGGGATGGGTGGTGGTACATCTAGGACTAACCCGCTCTACGGGTATCCACTCATGCTCTCCCACTCTCCTCCCCTTTATCCACAGATAAAGTTGTAGCCCATCTAGCTCCGTGGCCATCTATCTGTATGAGGGGAAGCCCACATATAGCCTCCAAATGATGTCCACCCCAAACAACCCCTCAAAAAACCTCCTGTAGTAAGCTACATCATGAGTAGCTCTAGCACCTCGGGCCTCTCCAACGGCCGATACCCACCGCCTGTACCCAACTCTCAAAAATCTCCATGAGAATGCATTTTCCTGGGGCATCCCCATTAGTCAAACACAAACAATGTGCTTGTAAGCCCAACAATGCAGTAGTACGACGCAACAGATTTTGAACCTCCACAGTCACCCATAGGCCCGTTTCTCTCTATATACCTACATCAGCAATGCAAGTTCCCATGCAAACTATGTTTGATGTATCACCTTGTCATGAAGGACTCCCATCAGTGAACTTGGGAATCTCCTACCCTCTGCATCTAGCAATGCATAGTAGCACACTACCTCCATCAACGGTACCACTAACCTCATCTCCTTTGGATGAGCTCTATAACTCATGCTAGCACTATGGAACATCAGGTCTGCTACACCCTCACCAAACACGGGTGCTAGTAGCTCCTCAAATGCCTTTGAGGAGATAGAATAAACTTGGGCCCCCACTATGGGCAACCAAAGGATCCTGTAGATGTCCTCCAGGGTGATCGCCATCTCACCCATCGGCATATGGAAGGAGTTATTCATCGAGTCCCATCTATCGATGAGGGAAACCATCAGACTCTCCTCCTAAACTACATGCAAGTAGCACCTCACCCCTATCAACCCCACCTCTACAACATGCTGCCACTCTTCCTACATCATGCTTTCCTGTACTTTAAATAATAAGAGTGGCACCTGGGCCCTCATCCGCAGCTTATCTCAGGCCTGCATCCTACCAGAGTAATGTATTAGTACACCTTCTCAACTTACCCTATTTAACCTAGACCCTGACCTAATCTCTTTCCTCACCCCCATCCCATTGCCCTTGTCACTAATCCAATCCACCAGACACTATCTACTCTACTGATCTACCTAAACCCATCTACCCTACCTATCTACCCAAAACCATCCACCCGACACTACCTAGCCTACCTATCTACCCAAACCTATCCACATGAAACTATCTACCCTACTCCTCACCCAAGCCACCCTAAAACCCTTCCCGTCTCCCTTAACCCTTTTCCGTCTCACCTAAATTCTTTCCAACCCTACCCTTACTCTATTCCCTTTTTTGACCCAACTTCATCTTAGGTTGACTGACCCCGGTTACCCCTTGACCGACCACAGTCTCCCCTTGACTGGCATCGGTCACTATTCTTATGACCAATACTAGTCACTATCCACCGACGACAACCACAAGTTGACTGACATCAGTCACTTTTGTGCCACCCACCACGACTTCCCAACCCTAATTTTTCCCTCCCTACTCATTCTACCCACTCAACTCACTCCTTACACCCCTACATATCCCTCTATTACCTTATTACTCTACACACTACCCTTCCCCATTCCCTTTTCCCTCTCTTTTTCCCATTTTTAAATTCTTCCCCCCCCAAACCCCCCATTTTTCATACTTTTAATATTTTACATAAAATTCACCAAACAATGAACAAAAAGGTTCAGAACCTACCACATCCCACTTCCACCATCATGGTGGAATCTCTGGCCTCTACGTCGCTCCTCCCGATCCCTCTCCAACTTCCGCCATCCTCAAATGACCTCTCACTCTCCCAACCAATCACCTCACTGAATCCAATCTCGCGGCCCCACCTCTCACATATGTGGCTTGCCAACCAATCTCTCTGCCATACTCTTTTTTCCTCTTCCTCTTTTCTCTCTTCTTGTCATTTTATTCCTTTTACAAATGCACAAATGAATTTTAAAAACGTGGGTTTTCCACTTTTTATACCCTACCCAACTCAACCGACATCAGTTAACCCTTGATCGAGGCTGGTCTATTGCCCTAAATATCCACCATCGGTTCCTGTACATTGTCATCGGTTCATACCAACCGATGTCGGTTACCATGCATACTCATTTCCCTCACATTTACCTCCTTTTCCTTCCCTCCCCTTTCTTTTGCCTCCCCTACACCTACCTGGACCACTTTACCTTCACCTATGGCCCTCCACCTTCTTCAACCTCATCGAGTCTGCTGTTGAAGCCTCATTCTTTACCCCTACCTTGGCCTTACCCGTACTGTGATCTCGATATTTGGTCCTGGATCATTGCTAGTGACATGTTATCCAAAATTTACCCCCCTAGGGTAAATTTTGATAACATGCATCAGAAGATTCAAATCCCAAGCAAACTGATTGATTCAGAGCAAAATCAGGTTTCTAGGGTCCCTTCAAGTATTTTTCTAACTCCCCTGGCCGAACAAACAGGGAGCAAGCTCTGAGAAAATGCAAAAAGTTGCAGAAAGGAAAATAGGTTGATCCAGGAAAGAGTGTGAAAATTGGCTAAGTCTTGCTCAAGGTAGCATTTGGGACAAGTGGGACACATGGAAGCGGATCGGCCGAAAAGCCTCTAGGTGGCCCAAATTGCATTTGGGACAATCGGGCCAGAAGTACGCGACGGGCGCGAAAAGCCGATCTGGCCGAAAGAGGAAGAAAAATTGGCTAAGTGTTGCTCAGGACGTTTGGGACAAAAAGGCCCGAACCGGCCGGTTCGGCCGAAATGAGCACAGGCAGTCCAAAAGAAAATGGGACAAATGGGATGAAAGTATGCGGTGGGCATGAAATGCCGGTTCGACCGAGAGAAAATTGACTAACTGCTGAGAGGGACAGTTCAGGACAAGCGGGCCGAAAAGGTGCGAACCGGCCGAACCGGGTGAAAGAGGTCAAAACAGTCCGAAGGCAATTGGGACATCCGGGACAAATGGATGCGAACCGGCCGGTTCGGCCGAAATCAGCACAAGGAGCACTAAGCAATTGGGACATCTGGGACAAAAGGATGCGAAGGGTGTGAAAAATCTGGCAGGGCCGAGAACCAATCAGAAGCCACCACGTGTCTCAGGAAAAAAAGGTCAAAAAGGTCAAAGGGCAAGTTTTAAAAGGTCAGCCCGAACCAATGAAGTAGCGCCACGTGTCCAGTTAAGGGCCCCACAAGTGAATTTCAAAATGAAATCCCATGAAAGATGGAGGAGAGAGAATTGCTCGTCCAATCAGCACGTCCCACGTGTCGTCCATGGGGCAGAGCGCGGGAAAGGATTTCAAAACACGCTTTCGCCTGTTTTGTGCCCTAGATCTTCAGATCGCCATAACTTTTGATCCAGAGCTCGGATTTGCACGTTCTTTATATTAACGGAAATCTGGTGAAATTCTCTACACGATTTCAGGGTCAATCTTGTGTTTTGGAGCAGTATGGAGGAAAAAAAATCAAGAAACGGCTCTGACGTGTATTCATGGCCGGAAATGACATTCCAGCGACCAGAGTTAATGCAGAATGGGTCGCATTCTCCTGTAATCCGGTCAAAATGATAGGGTATGGGTTTGTAAGGTCCTCCATGCCATTTTAATACACCTGTAGTCAAGAAAGAATGGGCTCCCATGCCTTTGTACGTCTCCTGTTCCCTGGGTTCGACCCTTGCATTTTAAAAGCCAGTTTTGGGCTCATTTCAAAGGGAGGAACATTTTTGGGCATAGCAGACTTCTTCTTTCACCTTCTTCAAGGGATTGATGAAGTATCAGACCTCTCCAAGGATTGTAACAGTTTTCTTTACCTCTCTGAGGGTGTAATGCGTATTTTGATATTAAATTGATAATGCAAGCTCTGTGAATGGGTTTCAATCCTTTGTTTGTATTATTTGCTTGATTTCAGATGCTAAATTATACATTATCAGTCTGTGTATGTTTTTATGTTGTGAACCTTGGTCTGTGTCTATTTACATGACTAATATGTTTCACCACTCCTTTTTGGTGCATCACCATCTTTAGTTAGTTTCATTTTTTTTGCACTTCTACCCCTGTCTCCTTACAAGTTAGAATAGGATTAGGATCTAGACCTCTATAGCTTTGCAAAATATAGATCTAAATCAGAGGAGTTTGAGGAACCAGCCTCTAATCTGGAGATTCCTCTCTCAGTTTCCAAGTCCCACACTTGGAGAGAGGTTTCCATGTTGTGCAATTACACTGGATGCAAGAGTGATCAACCTAGAAATCTGATCAGCGTCCAGGGGTGCTGTAATTTTGCACTAACAGTTTTGGCACGCCCGGTGGGACTAGAGGTCTCATTTTTTATTGCAGCAAAGTTGATGTGCATCTGCTGCAATTTTCTTGCTTGAAAAGAGCTATTATTTGCATATCTAGCGACTCCGAGGGGAAGAATCAACTGGTTTCAACAGTCAGGCTTGAAATCTTATGAGAAGAATCACAAGGTCAAGAGTTGGAGAGGAGGAAGTACTATTTGAATACCTACAATTATCTCCAAGAAGAAGGCAAAGAGGAAGAAGGATTCAAAGGTCCCCATCTCCACCAAACAGAACTCTCTCAACTCCTCCACCTGAGCGGCCTTTCTTTCAATATACAGTTTTCTTTACCTCTCTGAGGGTGTAATGCGTATTTTGATATTAAATTGATAATGCAAGCTCTGTGAATGGGTTTCAATCCTTTGTTTGTATTATTTGCTTGATTTCAGATGCTAAATTATACATTATCAGTCTGTGTATGTTTTTATGTTGTGAACCTTGGTCTGTGTCTATTTACATGACTAATATGTTTCACCACTCCTTTTTGGTGCATCACCATCTTTAGTTAGTTTCATTTTTTTTGCACTTCTACACCTGTCTCCTTGCAAGTTAGAATAGGATTAGGATCTAGACCTCTATAGCTTTGCAAAATATAGATCTAAATCAGAGGAGTTTGAGGAACCAGCCTCTAATCTGGAGATTCCTCTCTCAGTTTCCAAGTCCCACACTTGGAGAGAGGTTTCCATGTTGTGCAATTACACTGGATGCAAGAGTGATCAACCTAGAAATCTGATCAGCGTCCAGGGGTGCTGTAATTTTACACTAACAGTTTTGGCACGCCCGGTGGGACCAGAGGTCTCATTTTTTATTGTAGCAAAGTTGATGTGCATCTGCTGCAATTTTCTTGCTTGAAAAGAGCTATTATTTGCATATCTAGCGACTCCGAGGGGAAGAATCAACTGGTTTCAACAGTCAGGCCTGAAATCTTATGAGAAGAATCACAAGGTCAAGAGTTGGAGAGGAGGAAGTACTGTTTGAATACCTACAATTATCTCCAAGAAGAAGGCAAAGAGGAAGAAGGATTCAAAGGTCCCCATCTCCACCAAACAGAACTCTCTCAACTCCTCCACCTGAGCGGCCTTTCTTTCAATATACAAGGGTTTTAAGACCAATCAGAATGGCGCAACCAGTGAACCCCTATGTCAACTTCACAGGCAGCAGCCCACTTGCTCTCAATGCACAAAATCCAATCCCAGTTGCAGCACTGAAGAACATTCCATACTTTACTGGAGAAAATCAGACCACTCCTGGTGATCATGTCAAAGATATTGCTAACATTTGTGCAATCCATGAGATTAATGAAATGCAAGTAGCTATCAAATTGTTGGCATCCTCATTCGAGGGAAAAGCATTGCAATGGTTTAGGAGCCTTGAAGCTGACTCTATCACAAACTGGAATCAGCTGTGTATTGCACTTCACAATCAATTTGGAGAGAAGGGAGACAACTTGTCTCTTTTGGAACAGCTAACAACTATCAAGAGAGCTTCCAATGAGCAGCTAACTGACTTCAACTTCAGATTTCAAAGGTCTTGGGATAGGATTCCAGTAGCAGTCAGGCCAACAGCAGAAGGTGCTTTTCTATATTACCTTAAAGCTTTAAATTATGATATTTCTATGTTGATTCAATCTACGGGAGGCACAACTATCCCTGCTGCTTATAGTATTGCCATTAGAGCTGAAAATTGTCTGATTCAAGCTGGCAAGCTAGCTCCTAGGCCTCCAATGCCATTATATCCAAGTTTAGAGAGCCCAAGTACTAGTCAAGCACCTGTCTTAGCTCCTATTCCCACTCTTAGGAATCAGAGTTCAAATGAAGCTTCCACTTCATCTCCAAGTGCCCCAAATGAGCTTCAAGAAGTCATGAAGCAACTGCAAAATTTAGGTAATGAGCTAGTCACACTCAAGAGAAAGCAAGCTCAAGGTTTTAGACCTTCGTATCAGCCTCAAGCTCAACCTAATAGGCAGCCATATCAGCCTCAAAGGCCACCCAATCCAGCTTCAAATATGACACAAACAAGGCCTCCTGCCAATAGACCATTCCAGCCCTATAATCCAAATGCCATATCTGCCTCTAAGGCATTAGTACTAGCACAAAACAACACTGCACAGGAGTATGATTGGTGTTTTCCATGTAATGAGCCTCATAATCAATCCATGTGCTTCAATGGTGCTTTGACTCAAGCTTTAATGGTAACAAGTGCTGGTGTGGAGGGTGAGAGTAGTCAAGAAAACAGCTAACAACAAGAAACATTCCAACAGCAATCAGCCCCAAATGACACCACATTGGTAAATTGGCAAGCAGAGGATTTCTGTGGCATGAATCAGGCAGTTTCTCAAGGTGTTGCAGCCAACACAAGGTCAAAAAAGAGAAATTTGGGTGAACAACAGTCATTAGCCCCAGCCAATCCTCAACCTTCCACAGCTCCACAAATGATTGGCAAGCAAAACCCAGTTTCAAATGCACAAGGGCAGCCAAGAACAACCCCTAGGCCGACCCAAATGCCAGCTGTTGCTGCCCACATACAAGGAGAAAATGTGCAAACCAGTGGACAACAGAGAGATCCTTCATCACCATTCAGTATCATTGATCAGATGAAGAAGACAAACGTCAATATATCTATGTGGGAATCCCTATCCATCCCAGGCCAAAGAAATCTGCTGCAAGCTGCCATAAAGGATTGGCCAACTTTGAATCAGTAGATCCAAATGCAGGAGAAGGTACTCACAAATGCTGCCCACCCTCAAGGAAATCATGGAGCACAACAAGGTAGAATGCTGAAGCCTCCCCCTTTCTATGTTTCGTTAATCATTGGAAATCAGCTAGTGCATAATTGCATGATAGATTCTGGGGCAAGTAGCTCAGTTATGCCTAAACAGATAGCTGATCAGTTAGGGCTCCAGTATGAAATAACATCTAAGGGAGCAGTGCAGCTGGATGGGACAGCAATAGCACCAGTTGGAGTGATTAGAAATTTGAGTCTTACCTTGCATGCATGTCCAAATGTTGTTTTCTTACAAGATATATCAGTCATAGACCTTCCACCACTCTTTGCCCTTTGCTTGTCAAGAGATTTCACATCCAAGATTGGGGGATATTTGTCCGCTGATTGGTCTCACATGCTATTCAGAACGAGATATGGGACTAAGGCTACAATTAGGTCAGAACCTATTGCAAACTTCCACATTGAGCCCTATACTCCAAGTCAGATTAATGCCAATTGCTCAGCATTTGATCAAGAAGATCACCCTGGCACTGATGAAGCTGACACTAAGGTTGGAAGTATTCCAAATTTGACTCTTCATGAATGGGCAAACAAGGTACATGCTTTTGATCCTTATCAAGAAGTAGAAGAATCTGAGCTAGGGGTCTATTGCATACACGAAGAAAGTCAACCTATTCCTAGCATCACCAAGCCAAACCACAAGGATGACAATGAAGTATGGCAGCTGTTTTTCGATGGATCAAGGAGTAGATAAGGTGCAGGAGGTGGAGCCATGCTTGTTTCACCTCAAGGAATAAAGCATTATTCAGCTTTTAGATTTCAATTTGCATGCTCCAATAACACTGCTGAATATGAAGCCTTGGTGCAAGGGATGCATTGGCCAATCAAGAGAAAGATAAAGAACTTGCAAGTTTTTGGGGACAGTGAGCTGATTGTAAATCAGGTCAAGGGACAACATGCTGCCAAAAATGATCTACTCAGATGCTACAAGAACAGGGTGTGGGACCTCATGGAAGATTTTGAGGGCTTTGGCATCAAATCCATCCCTAGGAAAGATAATCAAGCTGCTGACAGGCTTGCAGCAGTAGGGGCAGCCTTTGACATTATAGAAAACATTCAACAAGACAAGGTACAACCAAACATCCACGTGATTGTGAGGCCTTCAGTGCCGGATAACGATGTCAGTTGGCAAGTATTTGAGAATGATCAGAAAATCATCCACTTCTTGCAAGAAGAAGCTGAGTTCTCAGCTAAGAATCAAGAGAAGTTGGAACAGCAATATGGTGACCAGGTGATACAGCTGAGAACTGACAAGCTTCCCAAGGGACTTATCACCTTGGAGTCCATTTTTAACCCCAATGATCAGTTTAGAAAGGAGAAAGCAAACATTCAGGTTAAGAGAGAAGATTCGGTATCCATCTTGGTAGAAGAGAACAAGCCATTGCAAATTGGAAAGATGACAACTGAACAGGAAAGGTATGAGTTCATACAACTATGTCAAGAATTCCCTGACGTGTTTGCTTGGAGTTATGAAGATTTGAAAGGGTTCAATCCCAACTTAGCTCAGCATACCATTGAATTGGACCCAAATACTAAGCCTATCAGGCAGAAACAGAGACCAGTCAATCCACACATGGAGCCTCTCATGAGGAAAGAATTGGACAAGCTGATTGAGTCAGCAATTATATTCCCAATCAAGCATTCTAGCTGGGTTGCCAACTTAGTTCCAGTCAGAAAGAAGAGTGGAGAGATCAGGCTATGTGTTGACTTCAGAGATTTGAATAGAGCCTCTCTCAAGGACCATTATCCACTCCCTTCCATGGAGCAAATACTGCAGGTCGTAGCTGGTTCAGAAAGGTTTTCACTACTTGATGGTTACTCAGGCTTCAATCAAATCATGGTAAAGGAGGAAGACCAGTTCAAGATAGCCTTCACAACCAAATGGGGCACATATGCTTACAAGAAGATGCCATTTGGACTGTCGAACGCCGGAGCAACATTCCAACGAGCTATGGATATGGCATTCAAAGGCTTGATCAACAAGATAGTGCTGATATACTTAGATGATATTACTGTCTTCTCAAAGAATGCTGTAGACCATCTCTTTCACCTCAGGCAAGTGTTTCAGAGGTGTAGAAAGTTTGGTGTGTCTTTGAATCCTAAGAAGTGCATCTTTCTTGCACATGAAGGGAAGCTCCTTGGCCATATTGTCTCCAAGAAGGGATTAGAAATTGATCGAGAGAGGGTCGAAGCCATAAGAGCTCTACCATTGCCAAGCCACAAGAAGGCCCTTCAGAGTTTCCTGGGAAGGATAAATTTTGTTCGGAGGTTTGTCCCAAATTTTGCAGCCGTTGTCAAGCCCATCACTAAAATGTTAAGAAAAAGCATGGCTTTCAAATGGACGGCAGAAGGCAAGGAGAGTTTTGAAGCAATCAAAGAAGCCATCTCCCAGGCACCCACTCTCATCAACCCAGACTTTTCCAAGGATTTCATCCTCTATGCATTTGGAGGTGATGACACTATTTCTGCCATTCTGGTACAGCAGAACAAAGATAATGATGAGCAGCCGATTGCCTTCTTCAGCTAGAGCCTAGGTGACTGTGAAATGAGGTACTCTTTTATTGAAAAGCATGTGCTTGTAGTAATCAGAAGCTTGAAGAAATTCAAGCATTTAGTCTCAAACAACAAGATACAGTTGCTAGTCTCACATGCTGGGGTTAAGGATTTCCTCCTCAACAAGGATTTGAATGAGAAAAGGGCAGGTTGGATCACCCGTGTCATGGAGTATGACATTGAGATCAAGATCACCAAGCTGGTAAGAGGCAAAGGTTTGTGTGAGCAGCTCGCTTCCAAACAACCAGACAACCCAGAAGATGAAGAAGACGCTATCCTGCTATTACAAGATGATAAAAAACAGGAAAATGATAATGTGTCCACTCCCTGTTGGACTCAGAATATGATACATTTCCTACAGACGGGCTTGTGCCCTCCAGAAATGAGCAAAGAAAAGAGGAGACATTTCAGATTGCAGGCTATTCCATATACCATCATTGATGGAGTTTTGTTCAAGAAGGACGTGAATGGAGTACTGCTGAGATGCATTAACACAGGTCAGATTCAAAGGGTGTTGGAAGAATTTCATAATGGACCAGCTGGTGGCCATTTTGCACCAAGAGTGACAGCTCTGAAAAATCATGAAGGCTGGTTATTATTGGCCTAAAATCTTCAGTGATTGCTATGCATGGATCAAGAGGTGTAAGAATTGTGCATTCTTCACAGGAAAAGAGAGACTCACTGCCCTTCCATTGCATCCAATTACAGTAGATCAGCCATTCATGCAGTGGGGTTTGGACTTCATTGGAGTCATCAATCCCAATTCAAGCCAAGGGCACAAATGGATTTTGACAGCCACAGACTACTTCACCGGATGGACAGAAGCAGTAGCACTCAAAGAGGTGAATGAGTCTAGCATCTTGGACTTTTACGAAGGGATAACTTCCAGATTTGGTGTACCTGCTACAATAATCTCTGATAATGCATTGGCATTCATCGGATCTAAAGTGACTGAGTGGGCTGTCAAGAACGGGATTTACCTGAGCACTTCATCAAACTATTACCCTCAAGGTAATGGCCAGGCCGAGTCTACAAAAAAAAACTTGCTGAGGATCATTAGGAGGACTCTTGATGAGAATCAGAGGGCTTGGCATACCAAATTGAAATCAGCCTTATGGGCTGATAGGATAACTCCCAAAAGATCCACGGGTAACTCTCCATTTAGGCTTGTCTACGGAAGAGAGGCAATCTTGCCCATGTCACTTGAGTTGCCAACGTTGGAACTCATGAAACAGCTGAAGTTGCTAGAGTTTGAGCCCATGGAGGTGAGGTATGCAGAGTTGATGGAGCTGCAAGAGATCAGAGATCAGGCATCCCAAGCAATGGAAAAGGATCAAGCTTTGATAAAAAAGACCTTTGATAGGAAGGCCAAAGACAGATCTTTTCAAGTAGGAGATCTAGTCCTGAAATGGGATGTGGACAGAGAAAAACCAGGAAGGCATTCAAAATTTGATGCCATTTGGAGTGGCCCATACATGGTCACAAAGTGCAAGAGCAAAAATGCTTTCCAATTGGCCTCATTGGATGGTGAAGAACTGCAGATTCCAGTAAATGGAATCTATCTCAAGCGTTGCTTCTAGAGGGAGGTTCACTACACCTGTAGATATTAGATTAGATTAGATTTTCTTTAAGTGCTTGTGCACATTTTTTTGCTGTAGGTTAGTTTTGTTTTCCCTAAGTGCCTTGGCACAGCTTGCTATCCATGGAGATGTTTAGCATGTCTTTGCTTTCATCAGGTCACATCCCATCTTCCCCCTTGCACATTCTGAGTCAATTTGGATTCTAACAGAATATTTGATGACTCCATGCCCAATGGATTGCTTCAGGCAACTGGTCTTTTCATCTAGCAGGCAGATGATCCCGTTGAGTCGCCAAATTGTTATCCAAAATTTACCCCCCTAGGGTAAATTTTGATAACATGCATCAGAAGATTCAAATCCCAAGAAAATTGATTGATTCAGAGAAAAATCAGGTTTCTAGGGTCCCTTCAGGTATTTTTCTAACTCCCCTGGGTGAAGAAACAAGGAGCAAGCTTTGAGAAAATGTAAAAAAGTTACAGAAAGGCAAATAGGTTGATCCAGGAAAGAGTGTGAAAACTGGCTAAGTCCTGCTCAAGGTAGCATTTGGGACAAGTGGGACAAATGGAAACGGATCGGCCGAAAAGCCTCTAGGCGGCCCAAATTGCATTTGGGACAATCGGGCTAGAAGTACGCGGCGGGCGCGAAAATCCAATCCAGCCGAAAGAGGAAGAAAAATTGGCTAAGTGTTGCTCGGGACGTTTGGGACAAAAAGGCCCGAACCGGCCGGTTCGGCCGAAATGAGCACAGGCAGTCCAAAAGAAAATGGGACAAATGGGATGAAAGTATGCGGTGGGCATGAAATGCCGGTTCGACTGAGAGAAAATCGACTAACTGCTGAGAGGGACAGTTCGGGACAAGCGGGCCGAAAAGGTGCGAACCGGCCGAACCGGGTGAAAGAGGTCAAAACAGTCCAAAGGCAATTGGGACATCCGGGACAAATGGATGCGAACCGGCCGGTTCGGCCGAAATCAGCACAAGGAGCACTAAGCAATTGGGACATCTGGGACAAAAGGACGCGAAGGGTGTGAAAAATCTGGCAGGGTCGAGAACCAATCAGAAGCCACCACGTGTCTCAGGAAAAAAAGGTCAAAAAGGTCAAAGGGCAAGTTTTAAAAGGTCAGCCCGAACCAATGAAGTAGCGCCACGTGTCCAGTTAAGGGCCCCACAAGTGAATTTCAAAATGAAAGCCCGCGAAAGATGGAGGAGAGAGAATTGCTCGTCCAATCAGCACGTCCCACGTGTCGTCCATGGGGCAGAGCGCGGGAAAGGATTTCAAAACACGCTTTCGCCTGTTTTGTGCCCTAGATCTTCAGATCGCCATAACTTTTGATCTAGAGCTCGGATTTGCACGTTCTTTATATTAACGGAAATCTGGTGAAATTCTCTACACGATTTCAGGGTCAATCTTGCGTTTTGGAGCAGTATGGAGGAAAAAAAATCAAGAAAAGGCTCTGACGTGTATTCATGGCGGAAATGACATTCCAGCGACCAGAGTTAATGCAGAATGGGTCGCATTCTCCTGTAATCCGGTCAAAATGATAGGGTATGGGTTTGTAAGGTCCTCCATGCCATTTTAATACACCTGTAGTCAAGAAAGAATGGGCTCCCATGCCTTTGTACATCTCCTGTTCCCTGGGTTCGACCCTTGCATTTTAAAAGCCACTTTTGGGCTCATTTCAAAGGGAGGAACATTTTTGGGCATAGCAGACTTCTTCTTTCACCTTCTTCAAGGGATTGATGAAGTATCAGACCTCTCCAAGGATTGTAACAGTTTTCTTTACCTCTCTGAGGGTGTAATGCGTATTTTGATATTAAATTGATAATGCAAGCTCTGTGAATGGGTTTCAATCCTTTGTTTGTATTATTTGCTTGATTTCAGATGCTAAATTATACATTATCAGTCTGTGTATGTTTTTATGTTGTGAACCTTGGTCTGTGTCTATTTACATGACTAATATGTTTCACCACTCCTTTTTGGTGCATCACCATCTTTAGTTAGTTTCATTTTTTTTTGCACTTCTACCCCTGTCTCCTTACAAGTTAGAATAGGATTAGGATCTAGACCTCTATAGCTTTGCAAAATATAGATCTAAATCAGAGGAGTTTGAGGAACCAGCCTCTAATCTGGAGATTCCTCTCTCAGTTTCCAAGTCCCACACTTGGAGAGAGGTTTCCATGTTGTGCAATTACACTGGATGCAAGAGTGATCAACCTAGAAATCTGATCAGCGTCCAGGGGTGCTGTAATTTTGCACTAACAGTTTTGGCACGCCCGGTGGGACCAGAGGTCTCATTTTTTATTGCAGCAAAGTTGATGTGCATCTGCTGCAATTTTCTTGCTTGAAAAGAGCTATTATTTGCATATCTAGCGACTCCGAGGGGAAGAATCAACTGGTTTCAACAGTCAGGCTTGAAATCTTATGAGAAGAATCACAAGGTCAAGAGTTGGAGAGGAGGAAGTACCAGCCAATAGACCATTCCAACCCTATAATCCAAATGCCATATCTACCTCTAAGGCATTAGTACCAGCACAAAACAACACTGCACAAGAGTATGATTGGTGTTTTCCATGTAATGAGCCTCGTAATCAATCCATGTGCTTCAATGGTGCTTTGACTCAATCTTTAATGGTAACAAGTGCTGGTGTGGAGGGTGAGAGTAGTCAAGAAAACAGCCAACAACAAGAAACATTCCAACAGCAATCAGCCCCAAATGACACCACATTGGTAAATTGGCAAGCAGAGGATTTCTGTGGCATGAATCAGGCAGTTTCTCAAGGTGTTGCAGCCAACACAAGGTCAAAAAAGAGAAATTTGGGTGAACAACAGTCATTAGCCCCAGCTAATCCTCAACCTTCCACAGCTCCACAAATGATTGGCAAGCAAAACCCAGTTTTAAATGCACAAGGGCAGCCAAGAACAACCCCTAGGCCGACTCAAATGCCAGCTGTTGCTGCCCACATACAAGGAGCAAATGTGCAAACCAAGGGACAGCAAAGAGATCCTTCATCACCATTCAGTATCATTGATCAGATGAAGAAGACAAACGTCAATATATCTATGTGGGAATCCCTATCCATCCCAGGCCAAAGAAATCTGCTGCAAGCTGCCATAAAGGATTGGCCAACTTTGAATCAGCAGATCCAAATGCAGGAGTAGGTACTCACAAATGCTGCCCACCCTCAAGGAAATCATGGAGCACAACAAGGTAGAATGCTGAAGCCTCCCCCTTTCTATGTTTCGTTAATCATTAGAAATCAGCTAGTGCATAATTGCATGATAGATTCCGGGGCAAGTAGCTCAGTTATGCCTAAACAGATAGCTGATCAGTTAGGGCTCTAGTATGAAATAACATCTAAGGGAGTAGTGCAGCTGGATGGGACAGCAATAGCAACAGTTGGAGTGATTAGAAATTTGAGTCTTACCTTGCATGCATGTCCAAATGTTGTTGTCTTACAAGATATATCAGTCATAGACCTTCCACCACTCTTTGCCCTTTGCTTGTCAAGAGATTTCACAGCCAAGATTGGGGGATATTTGTCCGCTGATTGGTCTCACATGCTATTCAGAACGAAATATGGGACTAAGGCTACAATTAGGTCAGAACCTATTGCAAACTTCCACATTGAGCCCTATACTCCAAGTCAGATTAATGCCAATTGCTCAGCATTTGATCAAGAAGATCACCCTGGCACTGATGAAGCCGACACTAAGGTTGGAAGTATTCCAGATTTGACTCTTGATGAATGGGAAAATAAGGTACATGCTTTTGATCCTTATCAAGAAGTAGAAGAATCTGAGCTAGGGGTCTATTGCATACACGAAGAAAGTCAACCTATTCCTAGCATCACCAAGCCAAACCACAAGGATGACAATGAAGTATGGCAGCTGTTTTTCGATGGATCAAGGAGTAGACAAGGTGCAGGAGGTGGAGCCATGCTTGTTTTCACCTCAAGGAATAAAGCATTATTCAGCTTTTAGATTTCAATTTGCATGCTCCAATAACACTGCTGAATATGAAGCCTTGGTGCAAGGGATGCATTGGGCAATCAAGAGAAAGATAAAGAACTTGCAAGTTTTTTCCAGTCACCCAATACCTCATCCTAACCAACTATATCCTTTGTGCAATCACATAGGAGACCAAAACCCCATTCTGTGACATTTCTAGATCTCATAGTAATCGGCACCTGGTTATACCTAACCGTGGTCAGTCACCCCTAACCGACGCCGGTCTCTGTGTTTTCCCACACAGCCTTAAACAGAGACCTACCTACCTAATTTTACCTCACCCTCATTTACTTGTGACTTACCCGAGATCTTTATCAGACTTGCAGAGACCCAGAACCTATCACTCGACCTTGGATTCTATTCTAGCTTAGCCTGTTAGATTAGATCTATTTCTTATTGTGTTTTTAAGTGAGATACCTAAATCATTTTAAAATAACAATAGGTTTTACTTTGTTTACAACATTAATTTGTTTAAAACAATGGATTGATAGCCATCTAGGAAGTATCATACTTCCTGGATCTAGCTTACGCTAGGCAGTTCACTGCCCATATCATTTAATTCCTTCTGGTGGTCTTTCTTTCATTACAGGTAGTTCCTCCTAGCCAGAGGGAAGCTCTCATGGTTAACTATGGATTTAGAAGTCATACATGCACAACAACCCATCAACTGAAATTTGAACAAGTATTCCTCCTATGCCCATTACCCTATCTATTTCGTCAACAATTCAAAGAAACAATCTAAGAAAAAGGTGAAACACACACATCCATAGAGGGAGATAGAGAACACTTCAAACCATGTGGACTAATAAATTTTGAACAAACAGGGTGAGATTAAATTGAGCACCGACATCGGCTCCGACTTGGGGATGGGCACTCCCTATGAATGCCACAAGAACAAAATACCATGTGCAAAAAATCCATTAGGCAACAGAGTCAAGAACAAGCTTGGAAAGTAGAAAAACAATAACCATTCCTCCCAAGATTGAACCGAGAAACCAACAAAAACTATTTGCCATGGACCGGGATGAACCAAAATTAAAAAATGAAGAAAAAAAAAAGAACTAAAAGAGAATACATTGTACAATGATGCGTGCCTTGATTTTGAGAACTCAATCAAGGAAATGTTTCAAGTTCTTGCTATTTTGAATACGACCAAGCCAAGAAGTCTTGATACTTTGTTAACAATTGGACATATGCTTTTTTTTGTTCTCTATCCAAGTTGATACCTAGCCATATTTTTTGAGGTTTATATTTTGTGCTTTTACCAGATCTAGAACAAACCTTGGGTAAGTGCACCAATCTGGGGGGCCAAAAGGGGGCCTTAAGTGGACGCATTTTTATGAATAAAAAACTTCAACTTGTACGAGTTTTTCGAAATAGTTACACTCAAAATTGGAAGATGTTGTAGAAATATGAATCGTAGCATTTTGAGTTTAGTTTCTAAGCTAGTAAATTTTATTGAAAACAAATAAGTTTAAGTGGGTCAAAAACTTAAAATACCAAAAAATGCTCCTTCTTTTGTTAAAAAACATTATAGAGTGACTTTCGTGGCCCCCACTATTTTTTGAGTACCATTTAGTAGTTTTGAAAACCCTTTGGTAGAAAGATAGATAGGAGCATCTAGTTTGGGCTCCATTTTTTTGAGATTTTTTTAGCGAATATTTATTTATTTATGATTTTTTTTAGGACAAAATTTTTATGTTTTGAAAAATAACGGAGCTCTGATTGTGCCCCCCCCTAACTACCTCAAAAAATATCGTAAATTAGATTTTTTTAAAAATATGTATAGAATTATGCCTCGTTTGGGCTAGTATAATTTTTTTTTAAATTTTGATCACCCAAAAAAAGGATACACCATGAAAGATAGACATATTTACACTTCAAAAAATAGCTATAAAAAGGCATAGTTAGAAAATAAATAATATGGATACCTTGTATTAGTCAAAAAATTTAGAAAATCATATTTTAAGAAAGAAGAGACCCTGCTCTACGTCGTGGTATAGTTTTTTTAAAAATGAATCGATTGTTTTATTTTGATTTATTATAGAGGAAGTGTCATTTTTACATTTTATTGTAAAAACTCGTTGTTTTTTGTGTTTGATCAGGTCCAAGCCTTAGGCTTTGGGATCCAAACCGGATCCCAAACCTTGAGGCATGCCTTGGGAAAAGAGAAAACAAAAAATGCCTATGCATTATGTAATGCGTATGTGTTACATAATGCATACGCATTTTGCTTTGTTTTATATCTTATGGCCCCCTAATGTCCCTTTCATTTCTTTCACAGGAATTCTACAAACATTCTATTTTGTCTTCAATATTCTCTACATTCTTGCATGATTTTTTAGTATTTCATTTTGTCTCCTACCCCACTAGTTGATTTTTTCTAATCATGGATGATAAACGTCGAGCTAAGGAAAAGAGGAAAGTCAATAATATGACACCGGAGCAATTGTAAGAGGAGAATAAATAAATTAAAGAGAATGCAAAAACTTTGAGTAGGGTAAGGTACATCCGCTATATCAAATGTAGCTAATGTATTAGAAAATCGGGATGAAATATATAATGAAAATGTAGAGAATAATTATTTTGCAATGAATAATGATATTGAATTGAATGATAATGTTGGTATAGATGAAGAAATTGATATGAATCCAATTGTTGAGCCCTTACTTAAGAATCCAAATGTTAACCCCGAAATTTGTATGAAAACAATGAATGAAGAAAGTAACCTTGTAAACAAATCTTCACCTCTAAGAACACATCCTTCCATTTCGTGAATAAAAACAATTCACTTAATTGAAATTGATGAAAACATTATAAAACCAATGCCTAATAAAATGTCTGAAAGAAATGCGAGAAGAAAAGCTAGTGGAATTTGGGATAATTACTTTGAGAATTTAAATGACGCACAGAGATGCCAATTATTTGTTTCATTGGTGAAGTTAATTAAGATGAGACCTATCATGAAGACCCTGTGGTTAAGAACATCTAATGTTGTTGATCAAAATGCGTTAATTTTTGAAAACATACATAAAGCATACCAAGTTGTAGGTGGCAAAAGACGCACCAAAAATAGTAATTCTACATGACATGTACTAACTAATTGTATAGTAAGTGATAAAACAGTTAATAAATGCTTGATTAGAAAAACAAGTAGTGCTTTGAAGCTAAACAGAAAAATACTAATGCAAGCAATAGAGAGACGTAAACATCTTGAGTCAATCAATAACACTAACTATTAGGCTTTCTCTAGCAGACTTCCATGAAAAGATAAGAATAAATCTGATATTCTAAAAGAATTAATTGTAAAATTTTGGAATGAGAACACAAGGGTGTCATTAAATAGAAGAGATACAATAAAAATAAGAATAGGTTCTTGTAATCGTGAATCGTGTGCAAAGCATTTCTTAGATATGACTCAAATAGAAATGTTCTCTAAGTCTAAAAATGAAAATCCACAAATTAACATTAGTGAAAGATTCTTTGAAATGAACAAACCCTTTTATGTGAAAATCAATCACTCACGTACCACTTGTTGTTACAGGCATCATGTTGAATTTTCGATGCATTATGATGTTTTTTGTCAAATATGTAGTGTTTTACATACTGACATCATGTTCAAGTAGTGTGGAATAAATGTCCCAAAAAAATATTCAAGCGAATTTATTCCGACAATATTTTGTGAAAAATCAACAAGACAATTTTTTACTAACAAAGCATGTTTGGATGGAAATTGAAATGTATGTGGTGGCTTGCCAAATATGAAAAGTTACATCCACGAGGAGAGTACATCTTCAATAGGAAAATAATTGGTTGATTTCACCAAATATAAATGGGTGGCATATCAATTAAAAGATGGAAAAGAATCTAAGAGGTGTGAGCTTGTTACAAAACAATTACATGTATTAGAATATATGGTCAAATTCAGAGAGGAAATTTTTTATGAGTATGCAAGGCACACACATAGAGCTCGATGGTTGGATGAACAATTAAAGTTAAGTAAGGAAACATTCCCACTTGGTAATATTGTTTCAGTAGTTGATGTTGTAGAGAAATACACAATGCAGCCACAAATGGAGGTCTAGTCTCAATATTATAACTCAGTGCAAGTTTCTATTTTCATGCATCTAACATTCATGCACTCTCCTAAAAGAACTGAGCAAGATCAAAAAATATTGAGAGAGTATCATTTCTACATCAGTGATGATTGGAAACATTCTATAGAATATGTACAAGGGTGTTTCTAGGTGTTTTATGTGAACTTGAATGAGAGGAACATTAGTTTTGATCAACATTACAAAGGTCAGACAACTGCACATCACAATTCAAGAATGCATGGATGTTTATTGGCTAAGAAGGATGTAAAAAGAAACAAATGTACAACATATCTAGAGTTTTACTGAGGCAAGGCACAGAAAAGGAGAGCATGATGGTGCAGGAGCATGTGTGAAAAGAGCACTTGCAAAAGAAGAGTTAAAGTTCAAGGATGATGCTAAATTTACAGATGCAAAAAGAATTGTTAATTGGTGTGTCAAGAATATGAGCCATGAATCTCAAGAGAGATCAACAGTTCGTAGATATTTTTGGTTGATAGAGCAACAACATCTAACAAACTTTGCATATTGTATGATAGCTGCAAGATCAAGTGATATGCACTCATTCCATAGTTCAGATGCAATTGCTTGGACTATTTATGCTTGGACATTTCATGCAGTTGTATTTAGCTCAATGGTAGTCACTCAAACTTGGCTTTGATAATATCCTATCAAAAAATCAAACATTTGGTTGTTTGAAGACTATGAATCACATTGGAAGATACTTCACTATTCACATTTGTTCCTTGCAATGAATATTAAATTGATCAAATATCGAGGTAGGCCATCAAACAAAAATCTGTGGAAGGTTTGTGAATCAGATCATGAAGCAATTCTTGCTAGTGTCAAGAATAGAGTTGATCCTTGTGGTTCATTGGATTGAATTTGCAAAGGTATATTCTTCATGAATTTAATTTGAATATTTACTTAAATGATTTTTTTTAAATTTTGTATGATTTTAAATTCTATTTAATTTCTTACTAACATGTTTATGTAGGTTAGTGGTACCAAAGAAGCTTCCACCTTCATGTGGTTGGCACTGTCAATAGATAATTTATTATTCTCAAAGCCAAGTGAAGCTAAGAAAAATTAAATATTAGAAAGGAACAACAAACATAAATTCTCATTTCACCACCTATATTGTAAAAATATCTTATTAAAATTCTCATTTCACCACCTATATTGTATGAACCACCTATATTATTCAGGGTATTGGGAATGGATAACCTTACACTGACTCAGTCTGAATGGAGATGTAGAAAACCACGAGAGGATTTTATAGCCCGGATGGGGTAGCCCGAAAGAACAGGGAGCATAGGGAACCAAAATGAAGCCTCCACTAAAGTTCATTAGGCCACCCCAATGTGTTAGCGTACTTGGTTCATTCCTAGGAGCTTCCATTTGCAAACTATAGCCTCTGGCAACCATACACTAACTCAGACTGCACTATTTGGCATGTTTACAAACAATAGAACAACAAGAGAACCAGATGTTGAAGGAGAAAACCGTGAGATTATTTCGTAGAGGGCCCTAACATGGAGCTCTCAGATTTGACGAGACGTCTTTAGGTGCCACAGAGTCTGAGAAATCACATGTCAAAGATAAGGCGTGTTTGGGCCTCAGGGGTCTTAAGTGACTGCACATAGATGGGGTAGCCTGAAATCACGGGGAGCATAGGGAACCAAATAAAAGCCTCCACTAGCGTTCAAAAGTCCACCCCGATGTGTTGGCATAGTTGGTTTGGTCCCACGAACTTCTGTTTGTAAAATACAGCCTCTGACAACCTTAGACTGACTGACACTACAATATTTCACACATTTACAAAGAATAGGACACTGAGAGAACCAAATGGAGATAGAGGAAACCGTAAGAGGCTTTCATAGAGGGACCCAACATGGAGCTCTCGGATTTGACGAGATGTCTCTAGGTGCCACGAAGTCTGAGAAATCACATGTTGAAGATATGGCTTGTTTGGGCCTCAGGGCTCTTAAGCAACTACACCCGGAAAGGGTAGCCTGAAAGCACGAGGAGTGTAGGGAACCAAAATGAAGCCTTCACTAGCATACACCAGGCCACCCTGATGTGTTGGCGTAGTTGGTTTTGTCCCACAAAATTATTTTTGCAAAATACAGGATCTAGCAACCCTACACTGACTCAGACTGCACTATTTCACGCATTTACAAACAATAGGACAGAGAGAGAACCGGATGGAGACGGAGAAAACCATGTGAAGCTTTCATATAGGGCCCCGACATGGAGTTATTGGATCTGAGAAGATGTCTCTAGGTGCCACGGAGTCCAAGAAATCACACGTTGAAGATATGGCATGTTTGGGCCTCAGGACTCTTAAGCGACTATGCTTGGACGAGGTTTCCCGAAAGCATGGGTAGCCTAGGGAGAAAATATGAAGCCTCCACTAGCGTGAAATAGGTGACCCTAATGTGTTGGCATAGTTTGTTTGGTCCCATGAACTTCCGTTTGTAAAATACAACCTCTGGCAGCCTTACATTGACTGAGACTAAACTATTTCACACATTTACAAACAATAGAACAACAAGAGAACCTGATCGAGATGGAGAAAACTACGAGAGGATTTTATAGAGGGCCCCGACATGGAGCTCTTAGATCTGATGAGATATCTCTAGGTGCCACAGAATCCAAGAAATCACATGTCGAAGATATGGCATGATTGGGCCTCATGGCTCTTAAGTGACTACACCCAGACGGGGTAGCCCGAAAGCACATGGAGCGTAGGGAACAAAAACAAAGCCTCCAGTAGCATTCACCAGGCCACCCCGACATGTTGGCATAGCTGGTTCGGTCCCATGAACTTTCATTTTCAAACTACAACCTTTGACAGTCCTACACTGACTTAGACTTCACTATTTCTTGCGTTTGCAAACAGAAGTTCGTGGGACTAAGCCAACTATGCAAACATGTCTGGGAGGCCTAATGAATGATTTTGGAGGATTTTTTTTTGGTTCCATATGCTCCTTGTGATTTCGGGCTACCCCGTCCATGCGTAGTCACTTAAGAGCCCTGAGCCCCGAACTCGTGATATCTTTAACATGTGATTTTTTGGACTCCGTGGCACCTAGAGATGTCTCGTTAGATTTGAAAGATCCATGTCAAGGCCCTCTACGAAAGCCTCTCACAGTTTTCTCCTTCCGTATCCAGTTTTCTCACTGTCCTATTGTTTGTTAACGCATGAAATAGTGTAGTCTAAGTCAAAGTAAGGCTCCCAGATGCTGTATTTTGCAAATGAAAGTTCATGGGACTGAACCAATTATGCCAACATGTACCAGTGACCTGATGAACACTAGTGGAGGATTTTTTTAGGTTCCCTACGCTCCCCGTATTTTCAAGCTACCCCGTTTGGGCATAGTCACTTAAGAGCCCTGAGGCCCAAACACGCCATATCTTCGACATGTGATTTCTCAGACTCCATGGCACCTAAAGACATCTCATCAGATCCAAGAGCTCCATGTCAAGGCCCTCTATGAAATTGTCTCGTGGTTTTCTCCATCTCCATTCGGTTCTCTCATTGTCCTATTGTTTGTAAACGTGTAAAATAGTGTCATCTCAGTTAGTGTAAGGCTACCAGAGGCTGTATTTTGAAAAAAACAATTCGTGGGACCAAACCAACTACGCCAACACATCAAGGTGGCCTGGTGAATGCTAGTGTAGGTTTCTAGAGGATTCGTTTTGGTTTCCTATGCTCCCCGTGCTTTCTGGCTACCGCATCCAAGCAGAGTCGCTTAAGAGGCCTGAGGCCCAAACACGCCATATCTTCGACATGTAATTTCTCAGACTCCATGGCACCTAGAGACATCTCATCAGATCCAAGAGCTCCATGTCAGAGACCTTTACAAAATTCTCTCGTGGTTTTCTCCATTTCCATCTGGTTCTCTCGTTGTCATATTGTTTGTAAACGCGCGAAATAGTGTAGTCTGAATTAGTGTAGGGCTACTATATGATGTAGTTTACAAATGGAAGCTCGTGGGACCGAACCAACTACACCAACACATTGGGGTGGCCTAGTGAACACTAGTGGAGACATCATTTTGGTTCCATTTGCTCCCCGTGCTTTTAGGCTACCCCGTCCGGGCGTAGTCGTTTAAGAGCCCTAAGGCCCAAACATGCCATATCTTCGACATGTGATTTCTCAGACTTCATGGCACCTAGAGACATCTCATTAGATCCAAGAGCTCCATGTTGGGGCCCTCTACAAAATCCTCTCACAGTTATCTATGTCTCTATTTGTTTCTCTCGTTGTCCTATTGTTTATAAACGTGTGAAATAGTGTAGTCTTAATCAGTGTAGGGCTGCCAAAGGCTGTATTTTGAAAATGGAAGCTCGTGGGACCAAACCAATTATTCCAACACATCAGAGTGGCCTAGTGAACACTAGTAGAGGCTTCGTTTTGGTTCCCTATGCTCCTCGTGATTTAAGGCTACCCCATTCAGGCGTAGTCACTTAAGAGCGTTAAGGCCCAAACACGCATATCTTTGACATGTGATTTATCTCGGACTCTACGGCACCTAGAGATGTCTCGTCAGATCCAAGAGCTCTATGTTAGGGCCCTCTATGAAAGCCTCTTGCGGCTTTTCTCCATCTCCATCTAGTTCTCTTGCTTTCCTATTGTTTGTAAATAGGTGAAATAATGCAGTCTGAGTCAGTGTAGGACTGCCAGAGGTTGTAGTTTACAAACGGAAGATCATGGGACCGAACCAACTATGCCAACATGTCGGGGTGGCCTATTGCATTCTAATGGAGGATTTGGTTTGGTTCCCTATACTCCCCGTGCTTTCGGGCTACCCCGTCTGGGCGTAGTCGCTTAAGAGGCCTGAGGCCCAAACACATCATATCTTTGACATGTGATTTCTCTGACTCCATGGCACCTAGAGATGTCTCGTTAGATCCAAGAGGTCCATGTTGGGTCCCTCTATGAAAGTTATTTCATGGTTTTCTCCGTATCTATCTGGTTCTCTCGCTGTCCTATTGCTTGTAAATGCATGAAATAGTGTAGTCTAAGTCAGTGTAAGGCTATCAGATGTTGTATTTTACAAACATAATACACCAACATGTTCATGTTTCTTGGTGAATGCTATTGGAGGCTTCATTCTGGTTCCCTATGCTCCCCGTGCTTTCAGGCTACATCCGGGCATAGTCGCTTAAGAGCCCTGAGGCCCAAACATGCCATATCCTCGACATGTGATTTCTTAGGACTCCATGACACTTAGAGACCTCTCGTCATATATGAGAGATCCATGTTGGGGCCCTCTACAAAATCCTCTTGGTGGTTTTCTCCATCTCCATCCTGGTTTTCTTGTTTGTCCTATTGTTTGTAAACACGCGAAATAGTGAAGTCTGAGTCAGTCTAGGGCTGTCAGAGGCTGTAGTTTGCAAACGGAAGCTTGTGGGACCGAACCAACTATGCCAACACATTGAGTTGTCCTAGTGAACACTAGTGGAGGATTCTTTTTGGTTCCCTATGCTCCCCCGTGCTTTCGGGATACCCTTTCCAGGCATAGTCGCTTAAGAGCACGCTGAGGCCCAACACGCCATATCTTCGACATGTGATTTCTTTGGAATCCTTACACCCAGAGACATCTTGTCAGATCTAAGAGATCCATGTCAGATCCATCTACGAAATTCTCTCATGGTTTTCTCCATCTCCATCCGGTTCTCTCGTTGTCCTATTGTTTGTAAACGCGCGAAATAATGCAGTTTGAGTCAGTGTAGGATTGTCAGAGGTTGTAGTTTAAAAACAGAAGCCTGTGGGACCGAACCAACTATGCCAACACATCGAGGTGACATGGTCAACACTAGTGGAGGATTCATTTTGGTTCCCTACGCTCCCCGTGCTTTTGGGCTACCCCATCCGGGCGTAGTCGCTTAAGAGCCCTTAGTCCCAAACACTCCTATATCTTCGATGGGTGATTTATCAGACTTCATGGCACCTAGAGACATCTCATCAGATCTGAGAGCTCCATGTAAGGGCCCTCTACAAAATCCTCTCACGGTTTTCTCCATCTCCATCCGGTTCTCTCATGTTGTCCTATTGTTTGTAAACACGTGAAATAGTGTAGTCTGAGTCAGTGTAGGGCTACTAGAGGTTGTAGTTTGCAAATGGAAGCTCGTGGGACCAAAAAAAATATGCCAACACATCAAGGGTGGCCTGGTGAATGCACTAGTGGAGGATTTTTTTTGGTTCCCTATGCTCCTCGTGCTTTCGGGCTACCCCGTCCGGGCGTAGTCACTTAAGAGCCGTGAGGCCCAAACACGCCATATCTTTGACATGTGATTTCTCAGACTTTGTGGCACCTAGAGACATGTCTCGTCAGATCCAAGAGCTCCATGTTGGGGCCCTCTATGAAATTCTCTAATGGTTTTCTTTATTCTCCATCCATGTTCTCTTGGCTGTCCTATTGTTTGTAAATGCGAAAATACTGTAGTTTGAGTCAGTGTAGGGATTGCCAGAGGTTGTATTTTGCAAACGGAAGATCGTGTGACTGAACCAATACTATGCCAACATTCAAGGTGGCCTTGTGAATGTGAGTGGAGGATCTTCATTTTGGTTCCCTACGCTCCCCGTGCTTTTAGGCTACCCTTCCCAGGGCCTAGTCACTTAAGACCCCTGAGGCCCAACCATGCCATATCTTCAACATGTGATTTCTCAAGACTCTGTGGCACCTAGAGATGTCTCGTCAGATCCAAGAGCTCCATGTCGGGGCCCTCTACGAAATTGTCACGGGTTTTATTTGTCTCCATCCAGTTCTCTTGCTGTCCTATTGTTTGTAAACACGTAAAATAGTGCAGTCTAAGTCATTGTAGGGCTGCCAGAGGATGTATTTTGCAAACGGAAGCTTGTGGGACCGAAACCAACTATGCCAACATGTTGGGGTGGCTTGGTGAACACTATTGGAGGATTTTTTTTTGTTCCCTATGCTTCCCCATGCTTTCTAGCTACCCCGTCCGGGGCGTAGTCGCTTACAGAGCCCTGAGGCCCAAACACGCCATATCTTCGACATGTGATTTCTCAAACTATGTGGAACCTAGAGACATCTCGTCAGATCAAAGAGCTCCATGTCGGGGCCCTTTACAAAATCCTCTCGCAGTTTTCTCCATCTCCATCTGGTTCTCTCGTTGTCCTATTGTTTGTAAACGCACAAAATAATGCAGTCTGAGTCAGTGTAGGGCTGTCAGATGTTGTATTTTGCAAACAAAAGTTCATGGGACCAAACCAAATATGCCAATACATTGAGGGTGGCTTAGTGAGCTGCTAGTGGAGGCTTCATTTTGGTTCCCTACGCTCCTCGTGCTTTCGGGCTACCCCGTCCGGGCGTAGTCACTTAAGATCCCTGAGGCCCAAACATTCCATATCTTCGACATGTGATTTCTCGGACTCTGTGGCACCTAGAGACGTCTTGTTAGATCCAAGAGCTCCATATTAGGTCCCTCTACGAAATTATCTTGTGGTTTTCTCTGTCTCCATCCTGTTCTCTCGTTGTCCTATTATTTGTAAACACGTGAAATAGTGCAGTCTGAGTCGGTGTAGGGCTATCAGAGGTTGTATTTTGCAAACGGAAGCTTGTGGGATCTGAACCAACTATGCCAACACATTGGGGTTTCTTGGTGAATTCTAGTGGAGGCTTTGTGTCGGTTCCCTATGCTCCTCGTGCTTTCGGGCTACAGCATCTAGGCGTAGTCGATTAAGAGCCCTGAGGCCCAAACACGCCATATCTTCAACATGTGATTTCTCAGACTCCGTGGCACCTAGAGACATATTGTAAGATCCAAGAGCTCTATATCAAGTCCCTATATGAAAAAATCTTCCAGTTTTCTCCGTCTTCATCCGGTTCTATTGATGTTGTATTTTTTGTAAATGCCCGAAATAGTGCAGTTTGAGTCAGTGTAGAGATACCAAAGGTTATAGTTTGCAAACAGAATCTCATGGGACTAAAAAAACTATTCCAAAATGTCAAGGTGGCATGGTGAATGCTATTGGAGGCTTTGTTTTGGTTCCCTATGCTCCTTGTTCTTTCAGGCTACCTTGTTCAAGCGTAGTCGCTTTAAAATCCTTAAGGCTCAAACACGCCATATCTTCGACATGTTATTTCTTAGACTCTGAAGCACCTAGAGACATCTTGTCAGATTTGAGATCTCCCCATCAAGGCCCCCTACGAAATCCTCTAGTAGTTTTCTTTGTCTCCATCCGGTTCTCTTGATGTCCTATTGTTTGTAAATGCATAAAATAGTGCATTCTGAGTCAGTGTAGGGATGCCAGAGGTTGTAGTTTGTAAACATAAGCTCATAGGACGAAACCAACTATGCCAAAACATTAGGTATTTACTATTGAATGCTATTAGAGGCTTCATTTTGGTTCCCTACACTCCCCGTGCTTTCGGGCTACCCCGTCTGGGCGTAGTCACTTAAGAGCCCTGAGGCCCAAACATGCCATATCTTCGACATGTGATTTCTCAGACTCCCTGGCACCTACAGACATCTTGTCAAATCTGAGATTATCCATGTCAAGGCACTCTATGAAAATATCTCATGGTTTAGTCTATCTCCATCTGGTTCACTCGTTGTGTTGTTGTTTGCAAACGCAAGAAATAGTGCAGTCTGAGTCAGTGTAGGGTTGCCAGAGGCTGTAGTTTGCAAACGGAAGTTCGTGGGACCAAACCAACTACGCCAACACATCAAGGTGGCCTATTTAATTCTAGTGGAGGCTTCGTTTTGGTTCCCTATGCTCCCCGTGCTTTCAGGCTACCCCGTCCGAGCGTAGTCGCTTAAGAGGCATGAGGCCTAAACATGTCATCTCTTCGACATGTGATTTCTCAGACTTCGTTGCACCTAGAGATGTCTCATTAGAGATAAGAACTCGAAGTTGGATCCCTCTATGAAATCCTCTCATGGTTTTCTCCATCTTTATCTTGTTCTCTCGCTGTCCTATTGTTTGTAAACGTGCGAAATAGTGCAGTCTGAGTCAGTGTAGGGCTGCTAGAGGCTGTATTTTGCAAACAGAATCTCGTGGTACCAAACCAACTATGCCAAAATGTTGGGGTGGCTTGGTGAATGCTAGTGGATGATTTTTTATTGTTCCCTACACTCCCCATGCTTTCTGGCTACCCTGTCCGGGTGTAGTTGCTTAAGAGCCCTGAAGCCCAAACACGCCATATCTTTGACATGTGATTTCTTAGACTCCGTGGCACCTAGAGACATCTCATCATATCTAAAATCTCTAAGTTAGGGCCCTCTAAGAAATCCTCTCGTAGTTTTCTCCATCTCCATCTGGTTCTCTCGCTATCCTATTATTTGCAAACATGAGAAATAGTGCAGTCTGAGTCAGTATAGGGCTACCAAAGGTTGTATTTTGCAAACGGACGTTCGTGGGACCGAACCAACTATGCCAACACATCATGGTGGCTTGGTGAATGCTATTAGAGGCTTCATTTTTGTTCCCTATGCTCCCCGTGCTTTTGGGATACCCCGTCTGGGCGTAATCACTTAAGAGCCCTAAGGCCCAAACAAGCCATATCTTCGACATGTGATTTCTCAAACTCCATGGCACCTAGAGACATCTTGTCAGATTCGAGAGCTCCATGTCTGGGCCCTCTACAAAATCCTCTCATGGTTTTATCTATCTCCATCTGGTTCTCTCACTATCTTATTGTTTGTAAACGTGTAAAATAGTGTAGTTTGAGTTAGTCTAGGGCTACCCCGTCCGGGCATAGTCACTTAAGAGCCCTGAATGACTAGATAGGCTTAAGAATGAATTTGATAGGGATATTTCTAAGAATACATGAGAGTTATCAATTACCTAGTAAATATTTCTTGTTTAGTTCTGGATGGGAGTCAACTGGCCTACGACTTAGTGACCCTCCATTCATTGATAATTTATGTTATGATAAACCCAAGGATGCTTTCAAAAGCACATTAAAAATGATATGGGTAGTCATAAATCCTAGTGAAGGGTGTGATGGGATTTCCAAATTACTTGAAATGCCTACAGATTTAAAGGTAGTAACACAAATTGGATAGGATTAGACAATCAAGAATCATTGAGTGTCTGAATCAGAATGTCATTACATCTGGAGACATTCTCAAGCATTGGAGTAATGTATATGGAGAGACATTCTCAAAATATCAATAGATTAAAGGCATCAAATTGTGACGAATGTCGGGTGTTTTAATAGGGGAGAAGACTACGAAGCATAGAAGAATGTAGTAAGTGCATGATAAGATAGGAACCAATATAAAGAGACCATGAGCAAGAAGAAGCACAAGTAAGGTAAATACACATATACACATTGATAAATTAAATGAATAATTACTCATATTAGGTAAATATTTATATACATACATTATATAAATATTAATTTCCAAAGTTTGATGCATAATATACATTGAAAATGCTAGTACACGTACATCACCAATAAATGAAAAAATAATCCATAATGTCTTAAATATTGTCAAGTGCACATCATACTAGATTCATGCAAAAATAATCTTAGAAATGTAAGGTCTCATACACAACTATCAAGTTCCTAATAGTATTTTAATGTGCATAATAAATACAAAAATTCCCAAATAGTTCATATACCATCAAGTTCAAATGCCATATAGGCTTACATACAATGCCATGCACGTAGGCATACAAAAACAATGTCATATAAGACATATATATTTCCTACTCATCAAAATCTATCCCTCTCTTGGCATTGCTCGAAGAAGGCCCTCCCTTAGGTGAGGATGGATATCCATGAGATGACTTTGAATCATCCGAGCCCATGATTCAAGTCCTCTTCTGTTGAATACTCGCATGTAGATGATCCTATAAATGCAAAAAATGTTTTTTCATCAAAACTTAATTTATATATGTTTTCAACATGTATTTAAGACCATGCTAGAATGAAAGTATTTACATAAATACACAAACTTACTGCAAGTTGTTGATCACACTGAAATTGCATCTCACGCTCAGATGAGTCATCGAGAGCTCTTGCAGTACGAACCGGGGTACAAAGACGACGAGATGGAGGAGTCTATGCTCTCGAAGTCAAAATGCAGGGGGTTGAAGTTCCCTAAATACACATAATCTCAGAAAATATATCATTAGAATTAGCGAAAATAGAGCTAAGTACATGTATCTACATAATGACAATATTTTAACTAATTTTATCAATATAGAACTATTGTTTTTACCCCACCGCACTTGTGAATCAAATGAATAGGGTTGCACCCTATCACAGGTAACTCCTGCATACACACAATGAAGGACATTATTAACATAATTTAATAATTCTACAATGAAAGACATTACTAACATCTAATTTAACATAATATGAATTACACGAGAAATTTAACAAAATTTACGTGTTGTTTGAATACCTCAGTGAGTTGCTGCGCAAATGAAATTACAGTGGCAACACCTTTATCTACTTGTTGCAGAGATGGTGGGGTGTCTAGTGAAGTCAACATCTTTATCAAACATGTATATCACATGAGTTAGATGGACATACAAGAACATACATATATTTGAATTCAAAACTATTATATATATATATATATATATATATATATATACACATGCAAATATATATACATATACACATGTATGTGAAAATTTTACATAATTAACATTCTAAATTACCTCTGTGAATGTATGTGTATGCATGGTGCTCACTGCCTATGGTTGGGATGAAGATGCACCTCCCGCATGCTGTAATATCAATGCATGTACATGTACAAATACAATTATTTCAAAAATTTATCATATATAAGTAAATCAGGTACTCCAAAATTTTTGTAACACACATAACAAAACATAACAAATTTATCTGCGAAGGTGACATCGATGAATGTAATCTAAATGTCTCACTCAAAAGGACATATGACATAGTGACATAATCATGTTCATCCCTAGCACCAGGTGCACCAAAATCAGTACGCATGAAAGTATCATCCTCCTCGGGCCCCAAACGTATGCTACCACATGAAGAGAAAAAATGTGGCCTCATGCTAGTACTCCCTGAGGGAATAATCTATGTACTTCCATGAGCATCTTGCTCAGAAATCTCCCTCGTATGTCGAACATGGGTCGCAGATAGGCCTTGAAGCGCGTGGAGTATATCAATCTCTACTGTCTCCTTCACTGCTTGAGGGACAATCTCAGGGTGAGGGGGATTTTATGCGGGGATCTACCCTACTAAAGAGGTGCATGTTATGCACCTGGTCGATCCTATGCAGATCCTTTTCCTCGGCCCTAGAAATCTAGGATATCAAAATAATTTAGGATCTCGTTGAGGATTAAATCACAATAGAGTTTCCTCAAAAAGTATAGTGGCACCTTGTTGTTATTACAAGGTGGACAATCAACCACCATCCACCATTGGTCCCAAAAATTATTTCTAATCAAATTATTATTGCACCAATGGATGGGAAATCATTTACATGTCAACAAAACAGTAAGATTAGTGCGGAGGTTCATGAATAAGGCGCATATGAGTTCTTTTGAAATTTATTTTTTCTTTACATCAACATATGACAATTTGTTGGAATAATAAACCCTACAACTGTCTCTGTAAGTTGTCCAATGATCAAGTCAATTTTAACAAGTAATGCCTCCAATGTGTTTGCAAGAGAGGCACAGTGGGGGTTTGTAGATTGTGCATCCCTCGTTGTTTTGATTAAATCCTCAATTTCAATTTATTTTTTCAACTATTTGGGCTGCTAAATATTCTTGACTACTCAAGGGATGTTGAGAAATTTTGGGATTATCAGGAGGGATGTCAGGAATAACAGGGTTTGGTTGTGGTTGATTCCCTTGACCTCTAACTGTAACAATAAAAAATATGTACTCAATTCAAATTTTAATCTATAATTATCATATTTCAATGCAATTTTGAGAAAAGAAATGTGGTTACCTCTTCTCAGTGGTGCCATCGTCGATTCAGATATTTGTGGAGATCCAGAAATGATCCTTTGAGATTAAAATCCAATTGAATGGAAAAACGTGAGGGCACAAACAAACTCTGAAACTCACATTTGAGGGAGGAAAAATGATAGAGGCTTGGGCCTATTTTTTTGTTTATAGTCAACATAACACATACACGTTATGTAATGTGTATGCATTATATAACGTGTACGTGTTATGCTTTGGTGATTCCTGAGCCAAAAAAACTAAAACATGAGCATGTTTTAACAAAACACTTACGCATTTTGATTTTTTCACATTCTTGTTTGATTTTTGGCCCCCCAATTTCATGCACTTACCCCCCTTTCAAACATAGGAGTCCAAGGAGAACCAATCTGCTTGGGATACTTGCACTCATAAATTTAATACTCCTTAAAATCAGTATAACCCACAAAGTTGTCGACATCGACGTTTGCATACAATACTTCATAAGAAACATTATTAGGGTCCTCAATGAGATATAACATTTTCTTCTCACCGTACAACTTCACAAGGTTCCCCTTAATTGGTATGGTTATGTATAACATGTCCATTTGTATGCTTCCACCTACACTAGGTACCCCATTTAGCAGGATAGTCCACAATAACCACATTCATGGTCAAGTATTTTCATGGAAAAGTTGCCAACCGCATTGCTAATCCCTTGACATACCCAACTACTGACACTTCTCTTGAATCCATAGTAGTACATTTCCCATAAGCTATTCTTACCTTGATATCTAACTCATTCATGACCTCAAGAGGCATTACTTTACATGAGGCTCCTAAATCAAACATGTAGTTATGTACCAACCTATCTTTAATAATCAAAGTGGTAAAAAATGGATCCATATTAAGTTGAGATCAACCAGAGAAGTTCTCAAATACACCTCAGGTGATTATCCCGGTTCCTCTAATACCTGTGGTATTTCTGATTTTGAAATAATGGAGGAACCTCTACATTTTTCACACTCTTTCCCTAGGTAATTTTCTCTTCTTTACATCACAAATATTCAAATACCATTTTCATAGGATCATGGATTCTAAGTGTTGGTGCTCAATTTGATGTCGCCCCGTTTGTCCTTGAAATTCTTCAATTTATGGGCTATGTCTTGTTTTCTATCTCCTCGTATTGATGCATGAAAAATTTGTCCTCCATTTGGTTGCCATGATTAGTCTCTTCCTTGTCCGAGGATCACTTCAGAGTCTAGAATTTGTTTTTCATTCATCTATCCATGAGAAAGATTTGTAACTTGGGGGGAAAATCAGATTTTTTCCCTTCCTTCTATTTTCCACAGTCACATTTTGTTGTCCCTATCATTATTGTCCCAAATATCTATGGAAATGTGATTGGATGTGGCTCGGAAGATCATATTTGGGCCTTATATCATTTCCAAATTCTCTGTCTTGAAAGAAAGATTCATTTCCGGAATCAAATGGTGATTTACCCTGCATTTTATGATTTGACGGGTGTATTTTTCCCAATCAAATTTACATCTCAGCATCAGTGGAAATGTGGCCCTTTCTAGTTTGATGCAGCTCAGTGAGGCCCTTTAAAAACTCTAAGGCCCAAGTCAATTCAAATCTTGTCCATGTAGAGGGTCGACGCTCATATGAAAATTCACCTTTTTGTTTGGCCTTTTAGTTACGCTGGGGAGACATGTGGAGGTTTCCACTACCTTGCCCAAAATTAAATAATTTTTCATGCTGCCGGTGCAGCTTTGGCGAACCATGGACATGTGGATGGCTGGAAATTATTTGAGGATCTACCTCAGGATCCCACCTTAACAATTACAACAAGGAGACATGTGGAGGCTTCCGCCGGCTCCACTTTATACTTAAACATTTCAAAGAAATTTTGAAAGGCCTGGAATACGTGGAGGGACCGTGCCTGTTTAAGGACTGGCCCCTAAATTTTATCTTGAATAAATTCCAAGAGGACACTTGGAGGCTTCCACTCACTCTGCCCTTGCTTGGACCTTTCAATGGCAAAGGAAAACTTTCTCGGACCCTAAACACATGGAAAATTCCATTGATCCTTCAAATTTTTAACAACTATGCTAGACTGAGACATGTGGTGAGCCAACACTTATTTTGGGTCTCTAATTTTAAGGACCATACGAAAGATGCACCAAGGCGACACGTGGAGACTTTTGTTGGCTCCTTTTTACTGATACTTTTTCGAAGACCAAAAGGTGTTTTTCTTGGGCCAGGCCATGTGGAAGGCCCACGCTTGTTTGGAAACTTTCCCATGTACTTATCCTTTGTAGTTTCACCAAGGAAACACGTGGAAGACTACAATATAAAGTAGAAAAGGGGAAGAATCAACGGTTGCTATGCATTTCACCTATTTTTCTGCCATTTTTTCTCCAAGACTCCTCGAGATGTGAATACACACCATTTTTCATCATTTTTGATGAAATACCTTGTCATTTTTGTCTGCAAAGTGCCATTCAATGGATTTGAAACTTAATTTGTGAGTTCAAGGATTGTTAAGATTGATATTTTGAAGTTGGAGTTGCTCGGGAACTTGCAAAGATGTGAATTACCAGAGAAGATGGATGCGGGGAAAAATTGCAAAAGAAAAAGAGGATAAAGGATGAAATGATGAAGGTTATAGGTGCAAAAGATGGAAAAGGTGTTTCCTTGAAAGTGAAACGGATTACTTGCCAGATCCAGTTGTGAATAGCCTTTGGAAAATGATTAAAATGGGGATTTCTCACATGACAGAATGAGAATGATTGAAAGGACTATCAAAAAGGTTGTGGCATGGCATCCTAGTCATGAGTTGAGGGCCCAATAAATGTGATCAATTCATAATTGGTCCACCTGGTAGCTTTCGGATGTGAATTCGTTAAACGTCACTTTCTAAGGTGAATTGGTAACAAGAAAAGGTCCCTTGAATATTCTTCTTTTTTGGGTTGAAAATTGTGGATAAGTGAGCGAGTGAAATGTATAAATGCAATGAGAATACTCTTGTAAAGGGTCAGGAGTTGAATTCTTAAGAGAAAATTTGTCTTCCTGAGAGACCAATCCGAGATAACCTGTTAATTTCTTCAGTGTTAGATTTTCTATCATGTCAAGTTTGTTGCAGATGTATAGCCATTGATGAGAAATGAGATTTCTCTAGAAAATTTCCCCTGCTGATGAATCTAACCAATTTTGAAATTAATTTGTGTCAATCTTGGAGCAATTAGTGTCTACTTTGTTTCACAATGTCTGCAAGTAGTTTTACTTGTTCCTATTGCAATCTTACATCGAAATATTTGTGAAATCACACAGGATCTCATCCCTATGACAGTTTAGTGGCATTTGTAATTTAATTTCAAGAAGAGGCTTCATCCTGTGATGAGATAAACAAATTTAAAATCATTTCTCTGTCATTTGTTGATAAATATTGTTTGTAAGTCTTTGGGTGTACCTTAGGTGTGATTGATCACAGATTTTGGTGTTTAATTAAATATTTTAACTCAAGCCTTCGTGTTAGATTCTCAAAGATTGTATGAAAATGTGTTGATCTGGGCCTCCATTGAAGCACACCTTCTGGTTTGAAGGAACATCTTAACTATTCTGAAGCTTTCTGTTATTGAGTTATCCATTGTTGTGAAGTTTCTCAAAGATCCGGTATAATCAACTTTATCTTGCTTAATCTCCCACCAAAATCATTCAAAAACCATGAATCCATCCTAAACTACCCCTATTTTCCATGTATATCCACAAAGGAACAAAATCTATCTACTAAAATATCTAGAACAATCAGGATTTAATAATGTCTTCAATAACATTAGCCTTGTTTTGAAAGTATCTCCATCTTTGATAAGTGACAACTCTTGAGAGTTAAATTATGGACTACTGAGCATACTTTCCCAAGGTTTTCTTCATAAAATTTGTGTAAAAGAAGGATATCTCCATCTCCTTCATCAAATATAGGTTACACTAATGGTCCTCTCACCCTAGTTGAAGAGGCACAACCTAAAGTAGTGAGGACAGGTCAAATCCTTTTGAAGGTGCTATCGATATCTCCACAAATATGAGTGACAAAGGGTTAGTTGGATCTCATCCCTGGCTACAAAATGAAACATACTATGATCTATATGTCTCTAAGCTCCATGTCCAATCTGTGTTGCTGCTCGGCTTGGAAAGGAGAACAAATTTGGATACCAACACTTATGGCGTCATTATTGGGGAATCTTTGAATTATTTTACAAATGCAGTACATACAGACCCTAGTACTATTTATTACATGGTCTAAGTGCAAATACATTGCTGAAACATCATTCTTTGTTCATATCTATTAGAATTGTTCAAAGTTATAAGTTGTGAGTGTAATATTTTTAGCTTATATAGTTATTGCACTAAAATTTGTATCATCATTGATAAATTTGGGTAAAAAAAGAGAAGATCTTGTAATATTTGCATGAATATGGTATTGAGTGACACTTGATAGGTCTTTCATAGTGCATTTGCACAAAATAAGATGAAATCCCTTAGTGGCAACTCTGTGTTATTTAAATTCTTAATAAATATCAGTGTCTTAACATATATCAAGTAATATTTTTCATTAATCTTTGAAAAGATGGAATGAAGAAAATCTATCTTCGTTAGGGACCCTAGTAGAAGGTTGTTTCAATAGCTGGGAAATTCTAATTCAGAAGGAAGAAGAATTTGGAAGGTTTTTAGAGATCAAGCAACAAGAAAATAGATTTCCATTGGTGAAACCGATTAGTCTGGGATTGAATATTGCAATACTTCCTCAAGTGCTTCTTAATCATGTAGTCTCTTTTTTGAACTGAATTCTCCATCTGGAGATGGTCCTTCTTTTGTATTTGAAAAGTTTTCTTCTCAATCTACCATGGTATTTTCCAAATCTGATAGATTTTTCTAAGAAACAGAGCCTTTAGAGTGCAGTCGTTCTAAAAATTACATCCATGTACCACATAGACCCCTCACTCCTCATCATTATGTTTCTCTTGTAAGATCACCTCCTCAAAATAATATGGCTTAGCCTCCACCCAAACCTCCATTTGTTGTTAATACTTTTGGTCCCATCAATTTTAGAGTTATGGTTGGCTATCCAAATGTTGTGCCACAAGATGTAATAAATAGATTGCCTAAGTTTCTGGGAAATAATGCAATCACTGGTGATCAACACTCGAAGATATTTGTCAATATGATGGAGGAATTTGAAACAAAATTTGAGGATATAAACATTAAATTGTTTTTTCATACTTTAGAAGAAGATGCAAGGGACTGGTATAAATATTTGCCAGATAGTTCCATTGATTCTTGGACAGAGATGAAGACTGCTTTTAGAATGTAGTATGGTGATACAAAAGAACCTAGGTTTATTTTATCAGAGTTTGAAAATATAAAAAGGAATCCTAATGAATTAGTGCATGATTTCAATACAATATTTAACAAAACATTGAGAAGATCGCATGTTAATTTAAGGCCATGTGATGGATCATGTCTGATAACGTATTCAGATGCATTTGATAAGAAAGCAGGTTACTATTTGAGGGATAAGAACCATGGAACTTTGAGAAAGGCCTTTACCATGGCTTTGTAAATTGAGAACAACATTAAAGAACTTGGAAAACCTCCTAAGAGGGAGGGTGTTAAACTGATCAACCTAGAGAATCCTCAATCAAGTAAGGCTATGGATCTTGAGGAAGCTATAAAGACTTTGTCCGGAGCTGTCAAAGAATTATCTTACAAGCTAGCCAGGGAAGAGAAAGGAATTGGACAAGGTTCTCAAGGTTAGAAAAGGCAACAAAGACAATACATATTTGCAAGTCATCCTAGAAATGATCAGAGATCTGAAAACAAAGGTAAAGGACCCATGGGAGATAGACAACCCCAAGCTAAGGAAAAAAGAGTAGAGAATGATCCTCTGAATGCCATATTTGTTGTTGTTGAAGAGACAAATTAAATTGATTGGTGTGACAAATGTTTCTTACCCCACCTACCATGTGAAGTAGATCAGCAAGTTGAAGAAGTTGATGATGATGATAACACTGATGATGATGCATTCATGATGGACTTCTCTGCAAGGAGAAACTTCAACTGAAGTAATAAGTGAAGAACTGCTGCAAGATTTTGGGATTGCATTCACTGGGTACCTTTTTTTCCTCCCTCTCATACCTTATAAATAGATATGGTTCAAGATTTTAAACTTCCTAATAATGATTTTGAGTACCTAAGAGCTCTAATGATTAAGAAGTATGATGGAGGAATCCCATCAGAAGAGGATAGACAGATGTTAATGAATGATGTTAAGAAAAAGAGTATACCACAAGAAGTAAACTTGTCAAAGGGGTAGTGCCTCAATCCAAACCAAAAACCTCAGTTCTCACCAATGTCCCAAAAGAAACTCCAAAGAAAAATGCATCTGACAAAGGTCTTGTTTTCTCAAGAAGAAATGGTGTTCCCACCTATGCCCAAAATGTGAAAATTTTTGTGCCATCCAATGATTTTGTCAACCTTTCTCCAAATGCTACTTTTCCCAAATACATTCCTTATGAAATTGCCCAAGTCTTGAGTCAGATCAAGATTTATGTCCCAATTGTTGAACTGCTTAGGATTCCTGAGCACAAGAAGACAAATTGTGAGTATTTGGGATTGGAAGAAGATAGGAGTACCCAAGGAAGAAATATAAATAATGTAAAAACTCCTCCTTCAACCATTGCAGACCTATAAAAACCACCATCATTAGAGGAGATAGGTGAACCACCTGAATTTTACTTGGGAACATCTTTGGTTGAGTCCCAATTAAATGTTGATCCATTTTTTACAACGCTGATTATTAAGGAAAAACTGATACACAATTATATGTTTGATTCCGAAGCATCATGCAATGTTATGCCTCTAGAGGTCATGAATGAATTGAACATTAAAGTGAAAACTTATGGAAATTGTATTACAATGGATTCTAGATAGGTGCCAATTGTAGGATGTGTAAAAGGTTTGGTGGTACAAATTATAGATTATCTAGGTAAGAACTTGAAACTTGATGTTGTTATTGTTGATTGCCCTACCAAATGGGCCATGATGTTATCAAGAAAGTGGGATGCAAGTGTTGGTGGAAGTGTTCAGATGGATATGTCATTTTCCACAATTCAAATTGAAGGCAGCCTTGTAAAGTTGTATGGAGAGAAGAAGATGTTGTGTCGACATAAAAATTTTCCTCCTTAATTTCTATTTTATTATGTATGTATTGGGAATAGGAAGTTGTTAAGTATGATTAGTAGTGACGTCTGATAGAAGATAATGGCACCGTCAGTATGGTGCTGCCAATAAAGTAGAGTACGGTAATAGTCAAAGTACAATAGGAATGTTGTGGTAAAAAGTAAATATTTGTCGTAAGTGGTCCGGTAATGTTAAAATGTCAAAGTTGGGGTAAGTAGAGAAGTAGGGTCTACATGATTAGGAATTAGAAATATTATATTTGTAATAAGGAAAAAGAGTGATGTCATAAATATTTTGTGTATTTTATTTGTGGAAAATTCTAAAAAGGTGGAACCCATGTGAGATGATAAGGTTTATCTTATCTTAGAAGATAAGCCTACATGTAAAGGCAAGAGTTTAGGCATGGAATATGATTGGCCGGAAGAGATTTCCTATCCTATATTAGAGATAGGGTGGATAAGCTGAATTCCTATAAATAAAGAGGTCACCCCCCTCATTTAACATAGAGGGAAGTAGTGAGAAATATTGTATGAGTAAGTGTGTAAAGGAAGCCATCATTTTGAAGTTGTGTTAAAGAAGCCATTAAGAGGTGTAATTGTGAAGTTTCTCCCATAGTTATTGTTGGAAGGCAAGTGAAGTCAGTAACACTTGAAGTACCTCATGGGTGAGATTGTAACAATTTCATGTTGATATTATAATTTACACTGATATTTCAGATTTATCATCATTCCTTCTTATCATAGTCTATGGTATTCTTGTGTTATGTTTGTTGTTGTGTTTCCATATTACATCCACCAAACTAAAAACTTGTGCATTAGTAAATAATCATAGCACGAGGAGTTCCTGGTGAAGAATTATCATAGTTCCAGATTGGTGATGACATTTTGGTTCCATTGTCGGGACCATTCCTCGTTGGTGGATTTTCTGGAGAGATATTCCCACTTAGTCAGAAACCATTTGGAGGGTAACCTTGTTTTTACTGTGCATAGTAGTTACCATGGTAAAGTCACTTTTTACCATGAATAGTATTTACCACAGTAAAGTCACTTTTTACCATGAATAGTATTTACTGCAGTAACTTCACTTTTTTTTACCGTGAATAGTGTTTACCACAGTAAGTCAAGTTTTACCATAGTTTACCATGGTCATTTCTATTTTACTATAGAAAGGTGTAAAGTCACTTTCTATTATAGTGATCCAATTATTTGTGCACATAAGTCTTGTTGATTGTACTTGTGGGTTAGTATTTCACTGTGGTTACTTTTAAAAATGGGGAAGATTCCTATTTTTTCAGCCCAATCTAATGAAGATGCTTCCTCTTTCATTCAAGAGTTTAAATGATCTTGCATTTGTAATGGCCTCATAAGAAGGGAACAATGGACTGAATTTTTTCCTACCTTTTTGGATGGTTCAGCTCTTAGGTGGTTTGAAACACTAGGTGATAATGTGAAAAATTCATGGGATTTATTAACTGAAAGTTTTCTTGAAGAATTTGGTGAACAAAAGAAATATGCAGATCTCATGATCGATATCACAAAGCTATCCCAAGGAGAGAAGGAGAAGATAAGGGATTATCATGCTTGTGTTCTAGAGCTAAGGAGTAAGCTCGATGCCCAGATCCGGAAGGAAGGATTAGTGGATGGGTTGATGAATGATGTGGATAATCTCCTCTATAAGCACTTCATTCTTGGGATGAAGCTAGAGATTAGACAACGAGTGAAGTATGATAGCCCAGCTACCATTGAACAAGCAAAGGAGATTGCAAGAAGGCAAGAAGAAAGCATGGAAGAGGAGCCCAAAGAAATTGTTGCTAAAGTAGAGCCTACACCAGCACCTTTGGTCCAGAATCCACAACCACTCTCGGTGAGCACAAATATTTCTCCTAGTACATCTACTGAGTATGAAGATCTTCTCAGGAAGATGGGCCAGTTAACTATTAATATTCTTTAAGGAAAAGAATTTAATTCTCAGGGAGGAGATAGAGGTCCAAAAAGAAATATTTCTGAAGTTGTATGTTATGGTTGTTATAAAAAGGGTCATTATAAGTATAATTGTCCAGATAGAGCTTCTACATCTGGTACAAGAGATAATGATAAAGGAAAAACACCTGTGAATTCTTTTGATGTAGTAGATAAGAGCATAAATAATGAAGTAGATGTGTTTGTAACAAAAAGAAAGAAAGAAAAAGATAACCAAGATGGAAATGATCCTAAGAAGATGAAAGGAGAAACTAGTAAGAAACATAGGACAAGAAAGTTGGGTGTGCAGGATTTTCTGATTTCACAGGGACAAGGACCATACTCCATCTTAGAAGATCTATCCAAAAGGCCTGAAAATATTACATATGGTCAACTCTTGGCTATGTCTTCTGAGAAGAGGCGGGAGCTGCGAAGTGGACTCAATGCTCGACGAAGGAAGGAGGTTGAGGTCCCTATTTTGGAGGCAGAGGTGGATCCCTACGCTCCACAAGCTGAGGTATTATGTAATGGTATTTCAATTCATGATGTCTTAGTTGATGGAGGTGCTGCAGTTAATGTAATGACCAAGTCTGTAATGAATATGTTGGGTTTAAAATTTGATTTCCCCTCAACACTTATGTTAAGGTCATTAAATAAGGGAAAAACTAAACCAGAAGGTGTAGTTTCAAATGTGGCAATATCTGTTATGGGTGTTGTATGTGTGGTAGACTTTTAGGTGATGAAAAATGGTACTGTTGCATACCCAATGTTGTTGGGAAGACCATGGCTAAGGAGAGTTCATGCAAGAAACTACTGGAATGAAGGCTTCATGACACTTGGACGTGGCAGAGAGAGGGTGAAGATAAACGTGATCCCTCGACATCATAAGACAGAACCTATGGATTCAAGTGAAGAAACTGATGATTGGACATCCTCTGATTACTCTAGTACCAATGAAGTGGACACAGAAGATGAAGAAAGTGAGGTTGATGTTTTGGTCATGGATATCCTTCCAGTCACACCGACTCATGAACCCATAAAATTATCTGAAGAAGAAATTGATGATCGTCTCCAACAAATAAAGATTGGTGATGCTATGATGGAGAGTGAGAAGGAATCCTACCTCCAACTCTTTTGAAGGTACATACACATATTCACTTTTGATTACAAGGAACTCCATCAAGTAAGTTGGGTAGAACATTCTATTGAGCTGGTAGATGGTGCTAAGCCCATAAAGCAAATGCCATATAGAATGAATCCTAATTTTTCCAAGACTGTAAAAGAAGAAATAGATAAGTTGCTTGATGTAGGATTCATATTTGCTGTGGAGAATTTAGAATGGGTTTCTCCCATTGTGATCTCAATAAAAAAGAATGGGAAGCTATGCATTTGTGTTGATTATAGGAAGCTCAATAAGGCAACAAAGAAGGATCATTACCCTCTTCCATTCTCAAATCAGATCTTGGATGAAGTAGCTGGCTAGGAGTGCTATAGTTTTGCTGATGGATATAGCGGATACAACCAAGTTCATATAGCAGAGAAAGATCAGCTGAAGACCACGTTCACCACTCCTTGGGGAATGTTTTCTTATAGAGTTATGCCTTTTGGGTTGTGTAATGCTCCAGCAACGTTCCAACACTTGATGAATAGGGTGTTTGAACCCTACATTGAGAACTTCATCAGAGTATTTCTGGATGATTTTTACATCTATGGGAGCAAGATGGACCACCTGCACCAGATGGAGACAACATTTCAAAGGTTAGATGAAGCACAAGCCTCACTAAACCCTACAAAGTGTGTTTTTGGATGTTCTAAAGGTGTTTTGTTAGGGCATGTTGTATCCAGAGATGGTATTGGTACTGATCCTGATAAAGTTTCAAAAATCAAAGAGTTACCATTTCCTATGAATAGAAGTAAGTTGAGATCATTTTTAGGCCATGTGGGTTACTATAGAAGGTTCATCAAGAATTTCTCAAAAATTACACAGCCACTAACCCAGTTCTTGAAGAAGGATGTTACTTATGAACCAGGAAATAAGGCGCATGAAGCTTTTGAACAACTAAAGGAAGCCCTGGTGTCTTCACCTGTTTTAAAGAATCTAGATTGGAGCAAGCCATTCATTATGTATACTGATGCCTCAGATGCAGCACTAGGAAGTACTCTGAGCCAAAAGGATGAAAATGGGAATGATCATCCAGTTTACTTTGGGAGCAGACAAATGAGCAGTGCTAAGGTAAATTATACTGTAACTAAAAAAGAGGCTCTAGCTATCATTTTTGTTGTAAAGAAGTTTAGAAATTACTTGCTAGGGCAGAAATTTATAGTTGTAACAGATCATCAGGCTCTAAAATATATTGTAAATAAGCCTAACCCATCAGGGAGGATAGCAAGATGGATAATTTTGCTATAAGAATTTGAATTTGATATTATAGATAGGCCAGGAAAGAAGCATGTCAATGCAGATGCACTCTCTCGAGCCTATGATGGTTTAGGTTCATCTTGTGATGATGATGATTTCCCAGATGCAACATTGTTATCCCTTGACACAATCCCTAGTGAATACATAGATATTTGGAATTATCTGAATGAATTCAAGTTTCCTGATGGTGCCAATGCAAAAACTAAGAGGAAGATTACTCAAGCCAGTCGTCCATATTCTATTCTGCATGGAGTATTATTTCAAATAGGACCTGATGGACAGTACAAGAGGGCAGTTGGACGTGATCAAGGGAAGGAGCTGATAGAATAATTCCACAATGGTACATGTGGAGGACACTTCTTCGGACAACTTACAACAAGAAGGATCTTGGATGCAGGTTATCACTGGCCCACTCTTTTTAGAGATTGTTATAATTATTGTAAGACATGTGATATTTTTCAAACACATGGTAACCGTAAGACTTCATCAGCTCCATTATGCCCTATTCTTCCACTTGGTCCCTTTGAAAAGTGGGGAATAGACATTGTAGGTCCACTTCCAACTACCCCACGCCAAAATAAGTATATTGTAGTTGCCATAGATTATTTAACCAAGTGGGTTGAAGCTAGGCCATTGAAAACAACTTCCATGGATGAAGTGGCAAGGTTCATATATGAACGCATTGTCACCATATTTGGTTGCCCATTAGAAATTATAACAGATCAAGGAAGCCACTTCATTAATGAGGTGGTAGAAGCCCTAGTCAACAAGTTTTCTATTAAGCACAGGAAGGCAACAACATAAAAGCCAAGCACAAATGGATAGGTGGAATGAACAAATTTTGTGTTGTGTCAAATTCTAGCAAAAGATGCAACCTTGCAGGTACATAAGTGGGATAAAAGGATTCATGCAGCATTGTGGGCATATAGGGCAACATCAAAGTCAGCAACATGATACTCCCCATTTCAGTTGGCTTATGGCATTGATCCAGTTCTTCCTATTGAGTTTGATATTCCCACTGTGAGAGTTATGAAAAATGAAAGGATGGATGAAAGTGATTCAATAAAAGAAAGGTTGGTACATCTTCATTTGCTAGAGGAAATGAGGGAAATAGCAAAGGATACAAGCTATAAGAAGAAAATGAAGCAGAAGGAATACTTTGATCAAAAGATCCGTTGGTCTCCATTTCATGTGAATGACTTGGTTCTAGTATATGATTCCAGATACAAAAAAAGAAGGAAGAGAAAATTTCTTCCCAAATGGATGGGGCCCTACAAAATAGCAGTTGTGCATGAAAATGGTACATATCGACTGGAGGAATTGGATGGCACTCCCATTACGAAATGGGTCAACCATGACAAGTTAAAGATTTTCAAAGCACTAGAATAGTCTACTCCGAGGACGGAGTAGAAGCTAGGAAGGGGGAAAATGTCGACATTAAAATTTTCCTCCTTAATTTCTATTTTATTAATGTATGTATTAGGAATAGGATGTTGTTAAGTATGATTAGTAGTGGCATCTGATAGAAGATAACGGCACCGTCAGTACGGTGCTGCCAATAAAGTAGAGTACGGTAACAGTCAAAGTACAATAGGAATGTTGTGGTAAAAAGTAAATATTTGTCGTAAGTGGTCCGGTAATGTTAAAATGTCAAAGTTGGGGTAAGTAGAGAAGTAGGGTCTACATGATTAGGAATTAGAAATATTATATTTGTAATAAGGACAAAGAGTGATGTCATAAATATTTTGTGTATTTTATTTGTGGAAAAGTCTAAAAAGGTGGAACCCATGTGAGATGATAAGGTTTATCTTATCTTAGAAGATAAGCCTACATGTAAAGGCAAGAGTTTAGGCATGGAATATGATTGGCCAGGAAGAGATTTCCTATCCTATCTTAGAGATAGGGTGGATAAGCCTGAATTCCTATAAATAAAGAGGCCACCCCCCTCATTTAGCATAGAGGGAAGTAGTGAGAAATATTGTATGAGTAAGTGTGTAAAGGAAGCCATCATTTTGAAGGTGTGTTAAAGAAGCCATTAAGAGGTGTAATTGTGAAGTTTCTCCCATAGTTATTATTGGAAGGCAAGTGAAGTCAGTAACACTTGAAGTACCTCATGGGTGAGATTGTAACAATTTCATGTTGATATTATAATTTACACTGATATTTTTAGATTTATCATCATTCCTTCTTATCATAGTCTATGGTATTCTTGTGTTATGTTTGTTGTTGTGTTTCCAGATTACATCCACCAAACTAAAAGTTGTGCATTAGTAAATAATCATAGCACAAGGAGTTCCCGGTGAAGAATTATCATAGTGCCAGATTGGTGATGACAGTTGCACCTCACTGAAGTAGAATACATACTCCTGCTTAGGAAGTGATTCATATGCATGAAGTAGATAGTGCAGATAACTATGTTGGGTTTGATCCCTGGCAAGGAGCATAAGATTGATAAATGTAAATTTATTGAACAAGTAGTTTTTCTTTGGATAGGTATTTAATGAGCTTGAAGGATGGAAATGGTGCATGGAGATGATCTGACACAAAGAAGCCATACAAATAAATGATGATTTTACCCTCATGCACCTCATTTTCTCTTCATGCATGTGTATCTTTCTAGTAGTTATACATTGCTGAATAGTTAAGCCCATTGTTATATGGGTTTGAGAATTTACTCTCCTTGTGAATGAAAACATTAAATTATGTAAAGGATATCATTGTCAAATCTCTTTCATAATTTTTATTTCATGTAGGATTGTAGAAAACTAATGCTACCCAGTAAAATAAGAATGAGTGAACCGTAAGGATAAGAACATGTGAGTCTGAACTTGTGATTGAATATGTTTGACTCTTATTTTCTGAGATATGCACTTATGTATGATGTTCAAAAACTTTAACTGTCACCTGTTGCTGCAATTGGACATTCTCATCAAGACAACATAACTATCCTTCGGGAATTGTATATTATGTTCCATTTTGCTGAGGATGATGTCATGAAATTGCAGAACAATGTGCCATATGTTATGTTTTGACAACAGTAAACATTGCAAGATGTTCGATGTAGATCCCAGGTGAAATGGTTTCTGAAAATTTAAGGAGATTTTGATAACATAATATAGATATGGATCTCCCATGGTGCTTAGGATGCTGAAGGACCTAAAATTCTATTTGGCAAAGACGTAACAAAGTTTTGAGTTAGACCATTTTCGCATAGAGGTTTAGTGGCATTGAATCAAACCTTGATATGTACATTGCATTATGAATTAGAAGTATATTGTTTTACAATCCAAGTTAAACAACCTCTCAGTGGAAAAACCATAGAAAAGCCTATGGTCTTGGCTATTAAAACATCTAGAATAGGAAGAGAAGCAGTCCTATGTTCAAATCTAAGTAAATATCAAGACCAAATAGCCATAGCTTAGTGCTTAAATCCACATTGAAGTGCATACACAGAAGATTTGTTCCAACATGAATTCCTTTTAGAATAATGCCAAGCCTAAACAAAACAAATTGCCTATGTCTCAAGATTTATTTGAAGATACAAATTTATGATTGAAAATATGAGGGATAAGTAGGGATCATTAAGCACCATAAAAATACTCATCTTGGGTTGTAAATTTAGTCCTGTCAGGGAAAAAAAATGGTGATATAAGACATTGTGCATATCACCTCAGGAACTTGAATAAAGTATCATTGAAACTATAATTACCCTCTATCAAACATGGAGAATATGCTACAATTGGTAACTGGTTCTGAATTGTTATCCACTTTGGATTGTTTCTTTGGCTATAATCAAGTTGTGAAGGATTCAAAAAGAATAAATACTACCTTTACCACTCCTTGGGGAACTTATGTCTATGTTAGGATCCCTTTTGGCTTAATGAATGCTGGAGAAACCTTCCAAAGAGTAATGGATGTAGTGTTTCGGTCTATATTAATGACTTCATTCCTTTTTATCAAGATGATGTAACTAGGTGTTTTCCAGAAAAAGAAATGATCAGTTGCAACACTTGGAGAGAATTTTGTTAAGGTGTAGAGAGTATGGCATATCATTGAATCCCAAGAAGTGCCACTTTTGAGTGAAAAAGGAAAATTAACCATATCATGATCACATTGTATCAAACAGAAGGTATAACATAATTGATCTTGAGAGAGTTAGAATACATCAACAAGGTTCCAATTCCTAGAACTAAGAAGGGAGTTAAATCCTTCTTTGGACAAATAAACTTTATTATAAGATTTTTGTTTAATTTCCTGAGATTACCATCCCCATTACTAGCATGATGAACAAGGACCAAGTTATCAAATGGGAAGAATCAATTATTCAATCTTTCAATGGGATCAATAGAAGCACTAAAGCATGCCCCTATTTTGGATGCTCCAAATTACAAGAATCCTTTTCAAATATTTTCTTTTGTTTCAAAAAAGTCAGCAAATTGCATCTTTTTTTTGCAGAAGGATGATGAAGGGGCTAAGAGACTAATTTCCTTTTTACAGGAAGGCATTGCAAGGAGCTGAGTTGAAAACACCATCATGGAGAAGCAAGCATTTTCCTTGGTGAATCAGAAACAAAGGTTTACAGACCCTACATCTTGAGCTCTAAAGTTGTTGCTTCCAATATCCCCACACCATGGTGAAACCCATCACATCTTATCAGAGATGGAGGTTTCAAACAAAAGATGTAGATGGGTAAACCAAATTACAGGAATATGACATGGATATCCAAACCAAAAACAATAGATAATTTTAGGTTTGGGCCTAGCTAAGCTTATAGCTAAGAGCAACTTGAAAGACTATTGAGGTGAATGAAAAAGAAGGAGAAAGGGTGGATATCCTTCAAAATTTGGTAAGCTCTGAATCACGTACAAAAATATAATATTTTATCTCAGACATCTATGCTGCCCTAAACATTTGAGTCACAAATCAGAACAAGAGCTCTTAAGTTAGCTTCTCAAAAAACTTGTCATTACTGGATTTTGGGTAGCTTGAAAGAACCTAGAGGGAGTGCTCATAAGATGCATTGCTGAGGATGAAGCCCCAAAGGTAATTGCTGATCTCCATAGAGGCGTTTGTGGGGGAATATTTTATTGGAAGAGTTAGTAACACATAAAATCTTGAGGGCTGGTTATTGAGTGGCCAACTCTCTTCAAAGATACAAATCTATTGGTTAGGAAATGTGAATTGTTACCAGCATTTTTTTAAGAATGAAAGCTTCAGGATCCCTTCCCTTGCATCATGTGTCAATTGAAGCCCCATTTAAGCAATGGGGAATGTATTTCATTGGAAAAATTTACATGATCCTTCCAGTGTGAGTCATAAATGGATTCTTGTAGCCACATATTATTTCACTAAGTGGATGGAAGAAATCCCCTTTATTTCAAGAAAGCAACACACCAAATTATCTGGAATTCATGATGAATTAAATCATATGTAGATTTGGAGTGCCAACTAAGCATTTTTTTGATAATGCCATGAGTTTCAGAGCCAAACCTTTTGTTTTAATGGCAAAGAATATGGAATAAATTTGACATATTCTTCTAACTACAAGTCCCCAAGGAAATGGACTAAGCTTAGTCCAACAATAAAAAGGATTGTTGAAGATCCTTAGAATTGCAACCTTGAAGTTTGTTGTTTGGGCTGATAGAATCAGGTTTCAAAAGAGCTATCGGTAACAGCCCATTTGAGGGTATATGGAACTCAAGAGTTTCATACCCCTTCATTTGCAATTGTCTTCATTTTAGTTTGTTCGACAAATTGAAGATCAAGAAGTTAGTCCACTATGATGCTTGAATCAATTAGATTATTGAGTTCTAGATGAAGGAAGAAGGGGATCCCATCAATTACATGTGAAGGACATTAGAGAAAAGATGAAGAAGTTATTTGAAAAGAAGGTGACTCCAATTAGATTTTAGCATTGGGGATCTTGTGCTATTATGGGATAAAAAACATGAAGATAAGGGCACTTTTTATGGTAAATTTTGATGCATTATGGATGGGCCCTTATTAAATTCACATTCGAATTGGTGAAAATACCTTCTTCCTAAAAGAGTTAGATGGGGAACTGCTTGAATTGTACTATTAATGCCAGACATTTGAAACATTTACTTGATTGATTTCTCATAATCAAGGTATAATCCATTCTACAGTGTATAGTTTTTTGGTTGCTTTCTGCTTTCATTATTTTTACTATGTTTGTTTTTCCTAGTCCTTGGTGGTTTGACATTGTTCGGTTTCTCGGTTTGTCCCAAGGGGAGTTGGTTATTATTCTTCTGCTCTACAACCTTATTCTTTGAATCTATTTCCCACGATGTGACCATTTTTGGAACTTGGTCTGCTATTTTTCTTGTGGCACTCACAAGGAGTTTCCATCCCTTCATTTGGAACTGATGTTGGTGCTTAATTTGGTCTCACCCCATTTGTCCTTGAAATTATTCAATTTGTGGGCTCTGTCATGTTTTCTATCTCCCCGTATTGATGCATGAAAACTTTTTCCTCCATTTGGTTGTCATGATCAGTCCTTTCCTTCTTCGAGGATCACTTAAAAGTCCAGAATTTGCTTTTCCGTTCCTCTTTCCATGAGAAAAGATTTGTAACTTGGGCTAAAACTTAGGTTTTTTCCCTTCCTTCCATTTTCCACAGTCACGTTTTTTGTCCCTGTCATTTTTTTCCCAAATATCTGTGGAAATGTGATTGGATGTGGCTCAGAAGATCATATTTGGGCCTTATATCATTTCCAAATTCTCTATCTTAAAAGAAAGATTCATTTCTGGGCTCAAATGGTGATTTTCCCTTCATTTTACGGTTTGACGGGTGTATTTTTCCCAGTCAAATTTACATCTCAACATCAATGGAAATGTGGCCATTTCTAGTTAGATGTGGCTTGGTGGGGCACTTTGAAAACTCTAACACCCAATTCAACTCAAAACTTGTCCACGTGGAGGGCCGATGCTCATCTGAAAATTCACCTTTTGGTTTGGCCTTTTGACTTGCACCGGGGAGACACGTGGAAGTTTTCTACTGCCTTGCCCAGACTTAAACAATTTTTCATGTGCTGGTATAACTTTGGCAGACCATGGACATGTGGAGGGTAGACACTCATTTGAGGATCCACCTCAAGGTCCCACCTTAACAATTGTGACAAGGGAGACATGTGGAGGCTTCCACTGGCTCCACTCTATACTTAAACTTTTCAAATCAATTTTGAAAGGCCTGAGAAACATGGAGGGACCACGTTCCTGTTTGGGGACCGACCCCTAAATTTTATTTTGAATAAGTGCCAGGAGGACACTTGGAGGCTTCCACTCACTCTGCCCTTGCTTGGACTTTTCAACAGCCAAGAAAACTATCTCGGACCCTAGACACATGGCACCTTCCGCTGATCCTTCAAATTTTTAAACAACTCTGTCAGACTGAGACACGTGGTGAGCCATGCTTTTTTTGGGTCTCTGCTTTTGAGGACCATACCAAAGGTGCGCTAAGGTGACACGTGGAGGCTTCTATTGGGTCCCTTTTTACTGAGACTTTTTCAAAGGCCAAAAGGCATTTTTCTTGGGCCCAGGGCATGTGGAAGGCCCATGCTTGTTTAGGAAACTTGCCCCTGTGCTTCATCCTTTGTGGTGGGCCAAGGAAACACATGGAAGGCTATAATATAAAGTAGAGAAGGGGCAGAATCAACGGTTGTTGTGCATTTCACCTATTTTTCCACCATTTTTTCTCCAAGACTCCTGGAGATGCGAATACGCACTGTTTTTCATCATTTTTTGATGAAATTCCTTGTCATTTTTATCTGTAAAGTGCCATTGAATGGATTCAGTACTTAATTTTTAAGTCGAAGGATTGTTAAGATCGATATTTTGAAGTTGGAATTGCTCAGGAACTTGCAAAAATGTGAATTACAAGAGAAGATGGATGTGGGGTAGAGTTGCAGAGGAAAGAAAGGGAAAAGGATGAAATGATGAAGGTTGCAGGTGCAAAAGATGAAAAAGGTGTTGCCTCAAGAGTAAAAAGGATTACTTGTAAGATCCAGTTGTGCAGAGCCTCCAAAAAATTATTAAAATGGGGATTTCTCACATGACAGAATCAAAATGATTAGAAGGATTTCCAAAAATTTGTGGCATGGTATCCTATTCATTAGTAGAGGGCCCAAGAAATGTGATCAGTTCATAATTGGTCCACCTCGGAGCTTTCAGATGTGAATTTATTAAATGTTGCTTTCTGAGGAAAATTGGTAACAAACAAAGGTCCCTTGAATATTCTTCTTTTTTGGGGGGAAAATGAGTGAGTGAGTGAAATGTATAAATGCAATGAGAATACTCTTTCAAATGGTCGGGGTTGAATTCTTAAGAAAAATTTGAGAAAATCTGTCTTCTGAGAGACCAATCTGAGATACCTGTTAATTTCTTCTTTGTTAGATTTTCTATCATGTCAAGTTGGTTAAAAATGTATAGCCATTTAAAGGCTCTGAGATTTCTCTGGAAGCTTTCCCCTGCTAATGAATTAAGAAATTTTTGTGTCAATCTTGGAGAAATTTGTGTTTACTTTGTTTCAGAATGTTTGTAAGTAGCTTTTTTTATTCCTATTGCAATCTTACATTGAAATCTTTGTGAAATCACACAGGATCTTGTCCCTGTGATAGTTTAGTGGCATTTGTAATTTCATTTCAAGAAGAGCCTTCATCCTGTGATGAGATAAACAAATTTAAAATCACTTCACTATCATTTGTTGATAAAAATTGTTTGTAAGTCTTTGGGTGTACCTTAGGCATGATTGATCATAGATTTTGGTGTTTAATTGAGTCTTTTAATTCAAGCCTTCATGCTATATTCTCAGAATATTGTGTGAAAACGTGTTGATCTAGGCCTCCATTGAAGCACACCTTCTGGTTGAAGGAATGTCTTAACTATTTTGAAGCTTTATGTTGTTGAGTTGTCCATTGTTGTGAAGTTTCTTAAAGATCTGGTATAATCAACTTTATCCTGCTTAATCTCCCACCAAAATTATTCAAAAACCATGAATCTATCCTGAACTACCCCTGTTTTCCCTTGTATATCCACAAAAGAACAAAATCTATTTACTAAAATATGGAGAACAATCAGGATCCCATAATGTCTTCAGTAACCTTAGCCTTGTTTTGAAAGTATCTCCATCATTTTAGAAGTGACAACTCTTGAGAGTTAAATTATGGAGTATTGAATACTTTCCCAAGGTTTTCTTCATAAAATTTGTGCAAAATAAGGATATCTCCATCTCCTTCATCAAACAGAGGTTACACTAAGGGTCCTCTCACCTTGATTGAAGAGGCACAACCTAAAGTAGTGAGGATAGGTCAAATCCTCTTGAAGGTGTTATCCATCTCTTCATAAATCTGAGTGAAAAAGGGCCAGCTAGATCTCATCCCTGGCTACAAAATGACACACACTATGATCTATCTGTCTCTAGGCTCCATTTTTAATCTTTGTTGTTGCTCAGCTTGAAAAGGAGAAAAAATTTGGATACCAACACTAAGTACTTCAAAAATGGGAACAATGACATTGATCTGACTCAAGATTTGGGCTATGTCACAAGGAACATATTTGGGTAGGGAAGTATTACAAGGGAGATTCACAACTTCATCTGATAATATGAGAGTCTTCATAATCTGGGCATGGGCAGAAGTACATGTTTTATTTTAGGTTTATTAGGCATTTTCCAGATGTATCTTTCTTAGGGGTTTCCTTAGGGATACTGGTAAGAACAAGAAATTTTGGCTTGGTTTGTGGCCCTACCCCTTTAACAACCTAAACTTCTGTTGTTATATTCTTTCTCCTAAGAAACTATTGCATTCATAAACAGTTTCCTATCCTCTTGGGAAGGGATCCCTCCATCATAATTTTTAATCATCAAATCCCTTAAGTATTCAAAATCATGATCAGGTAGATCAAATGCTTGTACCATATCAATTTTAAAAGAATTAATGGGAAGAAGAGGTAATACCCAGTGGACACAATCCCATAAGTCTTCAATAACTCTTGCACTTATCAATTAAGTTGAGGTTACCCCTTGCCGTGAGTTTGCAGGGCATTCCATCATGCACACATCATCATATGTCTCATCATCATTTGCTTCCTCAACTTCTTGATCTACATCACATGTGGAGTGTAGTAATAAACACCTATCACACCACTTGATAACAAGTTTTAGACATTCCCACAAGAAACTTTCATCAATATTTTCCAATAATTTTTTAACACAAGAGCAACACACCTATTTGAGATAATAAATCAACTAAAATGAGAAAAAAAATGTTTTCCTTTCAAACTCATTTCAATAACTTTATTAAATCTAATAATCTATAGTCTTACTTTCCAAAAAGTAATGGAAGGATTTTGAACTCGTGCCTTCATTTACAACATCAACCAATATCATATTTTTATAATATAACAACTAAAACTTATCTTTAAACAATTACAAGTATGCAAACCCCTCATACAACATGGGGACAACCTGATAAATATTTTACAAGAGAGTCCATATTTTCTTTTTCTTTTTCTCCAAATGTAGAAGAATCCTTCATCACCTAAAATCCACCTTCTTCCAAGATCAAACACACAACCAAAAATGGGGGAGTAGGCAACACTCTCCACCCAACCATTACTCCAATGAGGATGTTAAGCCTACTTCCTCATTGGCCCCCGAGCCCCAACCATGAGACAATAAGGAATATGTGATAACCATGGCAACAAAATACAAGGCTTCAACATATACTACCAATCAACATTCATACAATAAAATAACCACAGAAGACTAATTTTTAAACACAAGAACTTCCCAAAACAATGGCTCTAAAACAAGCCAATTAGAGAAAGGAATACAAGGGATAACCTTGTTTCTCCCAAGGGTTTGGATGGCCCACCTCAAATCCATTCAAAAAATAATTAACCCCAAAATCTCTTATGCCTCTCCATTAATAAAGATACATCTCTTATACCTCCCTCACTCTTATGCATCCCTCTCTCTTATGTCTCCCACAATGACCAAAATAACAAGATGAGAACAAGGTGGGGCATCCAATCCAATTCCTCCTAAATATACAAAAGAAATCTCTTATTCCTCCCAACACATTTCATCCCTATTTCACTACCCAACAAAATCAAGCAAGAAAGCACATTCATTCAACACATAAACATACAAGGAAAAGAAGAGAAACAAGGGTGCAAGGCCCTACCTTGTCATAGAAAGACTCCACTTCACAATAAATCCCCAAAGTCCTCCAAGCTCGGGAAATTCCAAGCAATCTTTAACTCCCAAAAGCACTCCAAAATTAAAGCATTCCAAAAATGAGAGAGAAAAAACCGAGTAACCCCCAAAACTTCACAAAAATTCCAATAAATAGAAAAGAGGAAGAGCAAGATAATGTGGCTCCATGTAGGATGCCACATCATTTATTCTCTACATCATATCACAAAATTCAAACCCATACCCCAAAGCATAATAAATGGGTGGTTGGGGAAAAATACCACCCTCCTACACACTCAACTCAACCCACACTCCTGAAGGGAAAAATTAATTACCTATGTAAGAAAAGTGCACTTGATTTCCCTTTTTCCTTCTTTAAAACACAAAATAGGACCTAAAATAAGTCCCCAAAATCATAGGCTAGGTGGGTGGATGACTTTAAAGGGTGTGGGACAAGCTTATCTTGTCTCACAAGTCTCCAAAATAGCTATGAAGGTCAAAATCCGAAATTCACAAGGGAGATTGAGTACACACAACCCAAAACACATCAAACTCATCCTAGGCCAACACACATAAAATATACCAACTCACATTTATTTCCCTTCTTTTAGGCACATGTAAATTAGCACTAGGTAAACACTTTTTAAATTAGCTTAAGAGGGCTGCGAAACATAATTAATAAAAGTGATTCCACATGCACATAAAAATAAAAACTCACAATTAAATTAAAAAAAACAAGACAAAATTAAAACATTCCCAAGGTCACTTTTGAGGTCAGCACCCCCAATGGGGACCTCCTAACAAACTACTATAACAACAACATATGAAACATGTGTTGCCATGGTGACCTGTTGCCAATACTCAATATTCTCTCACTTTTGGTCTCATATCCCCCTTTGGTTTATTGTGTTACAAAACACCTGGAAAATTCAAGGAAATACCTTTATCAAGTCGTGGCCATATTAACAACATCAAAATAATAAAATACATGTATATACATATCATCAATTATCACAACTTAACCAAGCCAACTAATTCGTCATTGTTCACAATTCCAATTATTTCAATTTCATTACTACATCAAGTAGCACTAAGATCACAATATCAATTACATCAACAAACATCATATAATTAGCAAAGTAAATGCATTAGTCCAATATAAATTCAAATTCAACAATTCAATATATCCAAATATGCATATAATCCATCCAGTAATCATGTTATTAGACTAACATCCACAGTGTCTATAAATTAACTAATCAAAATAACAATATCCATCTGTCAATATCTAAACCATGATAGAAATGTCAAAAATCTAATCAATAATGGTAGAATCATAATCGTATAAATGTCAAAGAGGAGTGGGCACTACATAGCCTGATTAATTATATGAACATATGAACATACATTAGGCCACTAATGTTTGTTCTAAGGATTTGTATTCTAAGTTGTATGTTCGTTTGGATTTGCAATTTATCTTAGTTGCAACAAGGAATATTCACATGAAACAAAGTTATTTAATTAGTTTAAGGGTAAATAGATGACACATTGTTTTTAGATTAACATTTAATTTCTAAGGTTACTCTATTTTGTTTTTAAGTTTTTAGTAACCATATATCCCATCAATTTCACTTAAATGCTTAATCATAAAGATCCTAAGGAGTATGATTTCACACTTATCCAATTTTGGATTCTTGGTAAATTAATTATTAGATGCATGTTACAAGGAGACATTCATTTAAAAATTTTACACCCCTTAATAAGGTCACAACTAGAGTGATTGAACACCCTTATCTCCAACAATCTTCATGTAACTCTAGGTAAATTCCATACTTCTTGTCAAGTTAACACTCTTGTGTTGAGAGGGGTTAAAGGGGATTCACACTAAAAATTCTCATGTGTAGGTAACTAAAATATAGGATCCACTCAAATAATGTACATCCATATTAAAATAATTTCACTTAGTTTTAATTAAATAGTGTTTTGAAATTAGTTGTGTAACCCATTTGTTTATAAATAACATTTGCATGTTCATGAGACTACTAGCTCTCATCTTAGGGAATTTCCTTAACAACATGATTACCTGGTTTCACATCATACATTCATTTAACAATGTGACAAGTGGGAGAAAAATATGGAGTAACTCTTCATTTAAATATTAAGGTTCACATTAAAGTTTATGCGTCGTGGATTCAGTTTCTCTCAAGATGATGATTTAAACACATTACACGAAAGATATAATTTTTATTTTCACCTAGCATACAATCTCATTATTACCCTTCCAAAAAATAATTATAAATTAAATTTTTTTAAGTTCCACAATTAACTCTTCACATTTTACCATAGACTCTTAAATGATAATAAAAATTGGGTGTGGAGTTCATATATAATCCCAACGGCTAAAGGTGACTTTCAAGAGTAGTTGGCAATCTTTGCTAGATAACATCCTTCAATCTACACGTGTGTCAAGACAAGAGTGATATATTTTACATGATGTTAAAGGTTGGTTTCCCACATATTTGTACCTTAAGAAAACACATTTTACTTATAACGCACACGAACACCAATCCTAGGAGGGAAACCCATACTCAAGAAAACTTTTAACCATGTTATTCCTAACTTTCTGGTTCATGACAATGTCACTAAGCATATAGGATAAGATGATAACCTCAAACTTGGGATATTATTTTCTTAAACTAGAATTTTCCATCATGTTTAATAATTTATGTTTACCCTATGGTTTTAGTTTTCTGTGTTAAGAAGGATCGTGCAAAAATGTAGTTATGCGAGAGTTTTATTCTAGAGTTGAATATTTTTTTAGATTTTCTTTCTACATTATCAAGGAAAATAACACAACATGCCAAAGATTTAGTCATCAATTTCACCCTAAAACGGCACTATAAGATGTCAAACTCAATTACATTTAACATATATATAAACGTGTGATTCCTCCTAATTAGAATCATATATACAACTAAGTTTAATAAAGTAGCTTGCAACATCTAATGCAATTTAACACCTAGTGATTATATGAAAGTATCTTATTCATTTATTTAAAAAGAGATAAAACATATTTTCAAGAATACAGTGTGTGTCTCACAATTTCACTTTTTGGAATTAATACATATAAATAGTCTAATTGGCCCTCATTAATAAAAATAATAAAATGCTATTTCATGTATAGACAAATACAACAAGTAATACAATTCAAATTTCTTCAGTCAATAGAATAAATGCAATATTTAAAACTTCATCTTTCAAGTAGTCCATCTGCAAGATTTTTTAGCAACTGTCAGTTTATAAGAACTTACATGATAATATCTATAACTCATAGAATAACTTACACCATCTATTATATGGATATAGGAAATATTACATTAAGTTAAAATCACATAGCTAACAAAAAGGACACAGATCATGGTTACAACATTTCTTGAACTTACTTGCATATACATCATTGACAACAACATTTAAATATAATTACTTTCATGCATTAATTCTATACAAATAAAATAACCATTGAGGTCAATCAATATATCATTATTACAAAATTGAATGAATATGTAATATTATTACTTTTATAACTTATCATTATCCAATTCCTTATACACTATATATCTCATATATAGTTTACAAGATCCCATTAATCTTATATTATTGAAATATATTTTTAACATTGACTAATACCAATCATTATAACTATTTATGACAAATAGTTCTTGTATCCTTCATATATATGTAGGTATCAAATTACACTCAAGCATTATAACACTATAAGATACAAAAGTCATATTCCTTCATATATATAATAGTATAGAATAATAAAAAACATTATAAGTATACAATTATCTTTTAATATATGGTCTTCATTCAAGGGTATTGAAAAGTCTATCGTATTTGTTCAATAAATTGAGTATCACTATTTTTGTTAGTAGTGAATATCCTTAATAATATGATGACATAGTTTTAGATATAGTAATTTTCAACATACAAATGTATTGACATATAATTCCATACTATTATTTCCATTTTCCTAATTAATAAAACATCTTTGACCTCATTTTACCTTAATCATTCATGAGTTGAAAAAGTGACAAAGTCACTCTTGAGCTAGACTGACATAATGAGCACAATTCGACTAAACGTTCCTTCAATCGTTGGTCTAAAACAATCAACCTAGAAATATTTAATCGACTACAGGAGTTAAGGAGTAATCATTATCAGGATAAATACCTATAGAAGGCTGGTATTAACCTAAAAAATGGATATGATTTTGTTCCAATAGTACCATATAACAGGCACGATTTTAAAACAAAAATAATGACACCAACTTCGTAGACATTGGAACTTATAGCTTATCAAGACATTGTAACATTTCCATAAAACACAACTATTTAAGATTCCCCCGATAACCCAATAGGTCAAATTTTTTATGAAAAGGTCTAGGTCAGATACAAAAGACTGGGTATTTAAATCTTTAAGACATGAATTTCCAAACCAGTATATAGCCATCATTTTTACAAGTAGATCTAGGTATTGTTGTATAACCCTCTAACCAAATTTCACAACTAATGAAATCAAATATATACCTAAATAAATTAGATATAAACCATGAAAACAATGAGGAGTAATAATTTGTAATCACTGTATCAAATACCTTAATAAAGTTCACATATTTTTAATACAATTATGAATATTAATAACCATATCAACTATACATACACAAATCCCTCAAACAATAAGGGATTCGATATACCCACATAGATATAAAACCCAATAAAAAAAACCTCAATTTTAAGTTCATATCAATACAAACATTTTGTGTTTAACTTAAAGAATTCAAGTATAATTCCAAAAAATAGCATTATAATAATACCCTCTAAATAAATACCATACTGAATCACTGAAATCCTATTTCATTTACCTAGATTGTTTGTATACAAAAATAAAATGATATAATTTCTATATTTATACAATATAACTAATAGCAAAAACCATTTAGAAGGAAAAAGCTTAACACAATACTTCGTACATGAAAATAAAAAATAGAGAAACATATGAAGGAAGGGATAGATCATATCATTCCTAGAGGAATAAAGTTGGTAAAAAATTACAGATTTGGTTCAACATCTCATTTAGGTATTTCATCAAGTGGTTTCCATGCACCTAGAACACCCATTCACTTTCCTTTGCTCAAAATTCTCTAAAGCTTCCTCTCATCTCTCCATGAGGGGTCAAATCTCATCACAAATTCCCCAGACTTGTACCACTGATTTTTTCTTTGCATAATTCTTGTCTCGAGAAGAGAAAGTGTATGCAACTTATTCATAATTATGAATCATAGAGTGCTTTAAAAAAACATACACCATTTCTACTAGAACCCATCATCATATCCCACACATAAACAATAGTCTACCATCTGCTGAATAAGTATTATCTAGTCCCTGATTCTGAAGTCTGCAGTCATGCAGCTATCAATAATTTCCAAATGATCAACTCCACTTCAACACAATATTCTTACACAATTCCTAGTGTATATGATGTCAGCCAAGTTTTATGGGTTTGATTCAAATCAACAACATCTTATTGTAAACTGGGATTACCAAATTTGCTGAGTCTCCCATATTCATTTCCCAAACATTAATGGAAATGAAATAAATTCAATGCTATTGCATAGCCCTCTCTTTTGTGTAATGCTCACAATTTTGTATTCCCTTATGCATGGATTCTAACCATTTACCGATGTCTTTAAATTGTATGAGGAAAGATGTTGGCAGGTTGTGGAGGACAAAGGAAGGAAACAGAGGGTCTCACATGGAGGAAGAGTGAAAGGTACAATACATCATTATAGAGCCATACATGGAACAAGGTGGGCACTTCTTCGTGGCTCATTAATTCAATAGAACAACATACTTGAACATAAAAAGATCTTAGTGAGCACCTGAAACGAATGGGACAAAAGGAAGATTACAACACACACAACACAACTTTACTTAGGATTAGAAGAAGTAAATCCATACAGTTAAATGTTATACCTCATTGAAGCACCCCTAACCTCGATCCTCTTCTTCTCATTCTAAAAATAACAATAAAAAAGTTGGAGCAGTAGTTTCCTTTCTTCTTAGAGGTAACTCACCTACTTCAGACAAAATACAGATCCAAATCAATCAATTTGTGCATAATAAAACAAGGAGATATTGGGATGACTATTGGTAGAGATATTTCTAGCATGGTTCCATGTAATGTTCTACTTATTTAAGTATGAAATTTCAGCACTCTGCACAAGACTACAACAATCCCATTATAGCTAAATTTCCAACGCTGGTTTGGGTTTCACGTGGTTAACACCTTGAATCTAAAATCATGTGCTTGTATTATTCTGAAAGGAAAATGACATGTCTAAAAGGAATTTATGTTTCTCCACACTCCAAGATCTGTATATTCTAAAAAGGGATGGTGACAAAAATGATGGAGTTAGTCTTTACTCCTATCAACTACATTATGAGAAATTTGGGGCACTACATCTCCCTCCACTTATAAGCATAATCGTCCTTAATGTGACACAACACTGAAGCTCAAAGGATACGTACAAAAGAGAGTAAAAAATGACACATGTTGTTTAATAAATCAAGTTGTCAGTACAATGTGACCAGAAGGAAGAAAAATAATTTTGGCAAAATCTTAATTTTAATGATCTATGAAGATTGGTAGCTAGTTATCTATTAATTTACTACTCAATTAGTCTTTTCTTTTACAGTATTTATTAATCTCAAACTCTTAGTATTTCAAAGGGATTTTCAGTAATTTCAATTGTCTTATGTCTGTGGGTTCCTAACAGTAATTGGACTCAAGATGTCAAAATAAAATCAACACAACAAAAATGACCCACATGACATCTTGCTACATACTTTTATGACTGTATCACATCACAAGACCTCTAATTAAACCAGATAGGAAAGACAAAAAGTAGTCCACATAACAAAAAAATTCTAAAAATTATATCACAAGCATACATCCAACACACACAAGTGAATACTAAAAAATGAATCATGAGGCTGATACAAATGCTATTAGTATCACATGCCTCAAAAACCATGAATATACATGACACAGTGTAAGGACTAGATCCGATAGTACATACCAGCGAAGAAGAGTGTCAAACATCAATCATAACAAAACCTAACAAGACTCACAAGAATAAATCATAGATCATCATAAGCACCATAAAATAACTCCATATACCTCCCAAAGAGAAAGAACCATAGTGCCAACACCAAATCGTATCACTTAAGCATAGAGCCTTGTCACCTAATTTTTCTCCATATCAGGTCACTCGACCATAGAGCCCCATATCCTTAGTTTTACATATCAAGTCCTACTCAACCATAGATACCCCCTTGAATATTATCTTATAGTCACTCAACATATGATCAAGATCACTCCATCAATGGAATATTTGGTCACTCAACCATACAATCCCATATGCTTATTTCTCCATTTAATGAGGTTAGGTCACCCTATGGCCCTAGGCACATAGAGCCCCATCACCTCCACCAAAGTGGCATAGAAACCTATAGTTCAAAAACTACACAGCTCAATGAACCCCTAAGGTCCATAACCCCATGCAACAAAGTGGGTCCATAGGTCCAAACCAATTCATGGTGAATCCTGTGTAACCCTATTCGAACACATTACGACATTAGAGCCATCATAGCAATCCATTTCAAATGCCAAGTGGAAAATATTCCAAGCCCTTGGCTAGGATAGAAAAATTTTTTAACTTGAAAATCAAATTTAAAACTAAGCAAAACAAATGGATAAATAGCCGCCATAATGCAAAAGCCATTGGTAAGCACAATCAAATTATATGACCAAAATTTAAAAGTACATCAATCAAGTAAACAAATGATTCTTTCATGAAAAGCACAAGAATGTCAATGTTATGAATAAAATACAAGTGTAGGAATATCACATTACGATCACTATGTTTCCTTTCTATGAACACCAAAGGGGTACTCATCGAGTTTCTAACACTCAGATATTGAGCCTGGACTCGTAAAATAATGTATTAAAGAATATACCTATCATCATCTCTATCAGAATCCTCCCTCCATACTACCACAAGGCTCAATATAGTCTTAACTTAATCTGAAAGGAGGGGTGTATAGGTTGTCATTCACTAAGCCTAAGGTGTTTGCAAAACACTTTATACATTGTTCTCATTGGGAAAACTTCCATGCATACCAAATGAACAAAAGTGGGTTTTCAATCTATTTAAGACTCCACTCCCTATCTTGTACTCGACTTTAGGGTTTGGTCAATGATACACAAATGCTTGGGTACACATAGGTCATCTATACGATAACCATATAAGTGAGAGAAGGAAAAAGGTATATGTTGCCATCTACTGACCTTAAGGTGTTAACAAAACATTATTTATATGGTGCCCATTGGAAATATACCATACATACTAATCAAATAGAGGTGAACTTTTGGTCTATGTAAGAATCCACCTCCTATCTCGTACTCATCTCGATTGACTATTTAACGGTACTCATTTTCTCTCTCCAAACATATACTTTTAACCAATTTCTTCCCTTAGGGTTGGTTAGTGTAAGGTTCACAACACAACACATAACTACATTCCTAACAAGATGGTGATTCACGCACATTAACCATAACATCTTACACATGGTATATATACAAGTTATAGAAAAATAATTACTTTCATGGGTTACAATACATCATGTTTCCACATAGTGTACCCAAAATGCAATTACTATTCAATAGGGGTCATACGATCACCATATACCCCCTTATTCACAACATAAACCATCACATTTTACACAAATTATACATATGATGAACAAAATGACTAACATTACAAAATATAGTAAATTTCAATATAACATGGTGACACACACGATTCATCAAAACATGGTGGCATAATCACGATACCATCTAATTCACTATACACTAATTTTTTCATACAACAGATTAGCCCACCTACATATGACAGAATTTAAAAACACTCTAACACTCTATAATACACAATAAAATTATTTTCCCCCATAAGGCAACACATCACACGTGAACTCCTCATTGAATCCATGAAAAGGAGAGTGAGTACTCTCATCACAAGTACATCAACATGATAGCAAATACGCACTAAGTAACATGCACAACATGTGTGTTCATAATATCACAATAATAAATTATTGTTCACATCACAACATATACCACATTACTCTTCCCATATTTCACTACCACAATGAAAGATCAGTCTCAATTCTAATCCATCCCAGAGGCTTCAAAACAATAAACCTTGTGCTTTGATACCATATGTAACTCCCATTACTTTTTGACACATAATCTAATAGTACAAATACTAGAATAAATTATTTTTTTCCAACTTACATTGCTTGATTCATGAAAACACAAGGGATTTCTTAGGAAAATGTATAAGTCATGAGTTATTTTCAAAACATGTTATCCCACATAGGTAACATGAAAATACATGAAGTACATTGAGACCACATTCCCAAATGACAAGGCACAACACAATAATTCCACTACAATTTAAACTCATGTATAGGCACCATCCCTAACACAACACTTTCTACTGGTTCAAATATTTATGCCAACCCTATTTTTTATTATATTGACTATTAATTATTTGACCAATCACTTGTCATGGAGTCCTTCATTCTTTTTTATGTAGGCTACATTTTTTATCTTGACTTAACATTTTACTTCCAATGATTTGATCTGAATTTTCACTTTTATCTTATCGCAATAGAATGATGAATCCTGATTATTGATAGGAACATATGAGCATACATGAGGCTAGTATTGTTTATTATAAGGATTTGTATTCTAAGTTGTATGTTCATTTGGATTGCTTCAATTTAACTCGATTGAAACAAGGAAGGTTCACATGAAATAAAGGAATTTTATTAGTTCAAGGGTAAATATATGACCCGTTGTTTTCAGCATTAGCATTTAGTTTTTAAGGTTACTTTGTTTTGTTTTTAAGTTTTTTTAAATAACCGTATATTCCATCTACTTCACTTAAATGCTTAATCATAAATGTCCTAAGGAGTATGATTTCAAACTCAACCAAGTTTGGATTCCTAGGAAATTAATTATTAGATGCATGTTACAAGGAGACATTCATTTATAAATTTAACACACCTTACTAACGTCACAACTAGAGTGATTGAACACCCTTATCTCCAAGAATCATTCATGTAACTCTAGGTAAATTTGATACTTCTTGTCAAACAGACACTCTTTTGCTGAGAGGGGTTAAAGGGGATTCACACTCAATATTATCATGTGTAGGTAACTAAAACATAAGATCCACTCGAATCATTTTACATTCATCTTAAAATAATTTAACTTATTTTGACTTAAATAGCATTTTGAAATAAGTTATGTAACCAATTTGGGTTAATAAGGAACATTTGCATGCTCAGGAGACTACTAGATCTCATCCTAGGGAATTTCAACTTAAGAACATGATTGCACCTGGTTTTACAACATAAATTCATTTCACAATGGGACAAGTGGGAGAACAAGAGGGATGAAATCTTCATTTAAAGATTAAGGTTCACATTAAAGTTTCACAGACATGGATCATGTTTCTCTCAACATGATGATTCAAACATGTTACAAGAAATCTAATTTTTCTTTTCTCCTAGCATACCATCTTATGGTTACCCTTCCACAAACTAATCATAAATTAATTTTTTTAAGTTCCAAAATTAACTCAATAACATTTTACCATAGACTCCCACTTACGATAATAAAAATTGGGTGTCGAGTTTATCTATAATCCCAACTGCTGACTTTCAAGAGTAGTTGGCGATCTTTACATCTTAACATCCTTCAATCTACACATTTGTTGGGATAAGAGGATTTTTATTTACATGATGTTAAAGGTTGGTTTCCCTTGTATTACTACCTTAAGAAAACACATTCTCCTTACAACGCATATGACTACTAATCCTAGGAGGGAAACCCATCCTCAAGGACAAAGTTTAACCATGTCATTCCTAACTTCGTGTTCATGAAAATATCGCTAAGCATACAAGGATAAGATGATAACCTCAAACTTGGGATTTTGTTTTCTTAAACTCAAATTTTCCATCGAGTTTAATGATTTAGGTTCACCTTATGGTTTTAGTTTTTTGTGTTAAGAAGGATCATGTGAGAAGGTAGTTATGCTAGATTTTTATACTAGGGTTGAATGTTTCATTCAGATTTTCTTTCTACATTATCAAGGAAAATAACACAACACGCCAGAGATTTAGTCATCAATTTCACCCTAAAAGGGTACTATAAGATGTCAAACTCAATTACATTTAACATATATATTAATGTGTGATTCCTCCTAATTACAATCACATATGAAACTAAGTTTAATAAACTACCTTGTAACATATGATCCAATTTAACACACAAGTGATTATATGAAAGCCTCTTATTCATTCTTTAAAATGAGATAAAACGTACTTTTCCTGAATACAATGTAAGTCTCACAATTTCAATTTTTGGAATTAATACATATAACTAGGCTTATTGGCCCTCATTAATCAAAATAATACAATGGTACTTCATTTATTGACAAATAAAAAAAGTAATACATTTGAACTTTCTTCAGTTAATGGAATAAATGCAACATTTAAAACTTCATCTTCCTTTCATCTTTCTAAGTAGTCCATCCGCAAGATTTGTTAGCGACTGTTAGTTCATAAGAACTGGCATAATAAGATCTATACCTCCTATAATAACTTACACCTTCTAGTATTTTCCTATAGGAAATACCACATTAAGTTAAAATCACATAGCTAACAAAAAGGACACAAACCAAGGTTGCAACATTTCTTGAACTTACTTGCATGTACATTGCTCACTACAACATTTAAGTATTATTACTTTCATGAATTAATTCTATACAAATAACATAACCATTTCAGGTCAATCAATCATTTTTACAGAATTGAATAAATATGCAATATTATTACTTTTATAAATTATCATTATCGAATTCTTGATACACTATATCTCTCACATAATCCATTTAAAAGATCCCATTAATCTTATATTATTCAAGTAGATTTTTAACATTGACTAATATCAATCATTATAAATATTTATGACAGAGAGTTCTTGTATCCTCCATATATCTTCTTGTATCGAATTATACTCAAGCATTATAACACTACAAGACAACATAGTCCTATTCCTTCATATATAAAACAATATAGAATTATATGCAAGAATTATAACTATACAATTCTATCTTAATATATGGTCTTTATTACATGGTATTGAATATTCTATGTATTTATCCAGTAACAGGACTATCATTGTTTTTGTTAGTAGTGAATATACTTAATAATATGACAACATAGTTTTAGGTATTACATTGCTCAACGTACAAATGTATTGACATACATTCCATACTATTTTGATGAGGGTTTCTTGATTAATCAACCATTTTTGAGCTTTGTTTACCTTAATCATTCACAAGTTGACGAATTTGACAAAGTATTGTTGGTAGACCATTTTAATGAGCAATTTGACCAAATCTTCTTCATCATTTGTCTACAACAATCAATGCTCTTGAAATATTTAATCGCTTAGAGGAGTTTAAGGAGTAATCATTATAAGTTTAAATACCCACATGTGCAAGTATTAACCTACGAAATTATTGTTTTATTTTGAACTAGTGCCATATAAAGAGCAATGATTTTAATAAAAATGATGACACCAAACTTTGTAGACATTGGAAATGTATAGCTTATCAGAACATTACAACATTCCCATAAAACACAAGTGTTTAAGAGTCCCCCAATAACCCAACAGGTCAGAAATTTTATGACAATCTTCCAGGTCGGATACCATGGACTAGGTATTTAAATTTTCTTCCGAAAGAGCTTCACACTTCTAAACTAATATATCTTCGTAGGCTTTACAAGCAGATCTGGGTATACTATATAACCCTTTTAATCTAATGCTTCTAAGGAAATTGAAGATATACCAAATAAATTACATATCAAACCATGATGCATTTGAAGAGTAATAATCGTTTAACCACTCTATCAAATACCTAAATGAATATTGCAGAGTTTTTGATGTGCCAGAATTAGCAGGAACTTGACAAGGTCATAACTTGAGTTCTGGGTGTCCGTTTGGGTCCATTTTTTTTTAAATAACATGTTTCGATGAGACGACCGCAGCGGCAACCTGCCCTACTAGTTGGGGCAAGTTTTCGACACGTTTTCGGGCCCTAAATCTGGCTTCTTGAGGCCGAAAATTAGGATTTAAGTTATAGTTCAGTTTTTTCCTATTTTTGAGAATTAGTTAATTTTAGTCTATTAATTGCATTATGAGTTACAAAGTTGGAAATTCCTCTAATTTATGGATGTAGAAGATGCGTGGCAATTTCTATTCCCGTAGGAATAAGCATGTAAACTTACTAAGAATAGCAGGTTCTAGTGAACTGCTAAAAATAGTAATTTCCGCCACCTAGAGTGGATTTAGTCAAAGTTAGTTAGAGTTTACTTGGCAACTCAAGTTGGGAGTTGTTTTTCCTATTTAGAAAAAAATTGTAATTCATTATTTGATAACAAAGAAGGAGATCTATTTTCTTTTGGAGTTCATAATATTTACAGCATATCTGGTTTGTTCTTAATTTGGCTATATTATCTGGTATCAGAGCTGGTTCGAAGTATTTTAAAAAAAAAAAATGGCAGGAAGAGGAGGTGGTATTGCATAGATGAATAGAAATATGTAAGATCTATAGAGAAAAGTTGCTGCACTTGCTGCAATGATAACCCAGAGAGGAAATCAAGGTGGAGATGACACAGATGAAGAAGAATTTTGTGAAGAGGAGGAAACGTACGCACCACCATTAGCTTTTGAAGAAAGGATGATTTGAGCATTAGAAGGAAAGAATGATGGGATAGGATTTGATGTTTCAGAGTATGGTGGTAGTCTAAAACCAGAGGAGCTAATAGACTGGTTGACTAGCATGGGAAATGTTTTTGAGTGGAAGACTATGTCAGAAGAAAAGAAGGTAAAATTTACATGCGTGAAATTGAAAGGTCATGCTATATTATGGTGGGATCACCTATAGAAAGAGTGGTCAAGAAAGGGGAAAGAAAGAATTAGGACGTGGAGTAAGATGGAGAAGAAGCTGAAAGATAAATTTCTCCCCATGGATTATGCACAAACCCTTTACAGGAGGTTTCAGAATCTCAGACAGAACTTACAAACAGTGCAAGAATACACAGATGAGTTCTATAAGTTGTCCATTTGTGTAGAGCATGAAGAAACTGAGGAACAAATGGCTGCAAGGTATGTTAATGGATTAAAATTTTCTGTTTAAGATGAGATAAGTATGCATAGGATTAAAAGCATGGAGGATGGTGAGGAAAAACAAAATCGTCAAAGTTTTAGGAGATCACCTGGAATGAATAGGGGGGCCTCAACTTCCTTTCGGGGATGAGTTGGTTTCAGCCAAGGTAGGGGAGAATTATCTCGTGGATTGGAAAAGTAAGAGGATATGAGAAAAGATTTCCAGAATCAACAAAGAGGCAAAGTATTTACTAGGGGTAGAGGATATGCTGGCGATAGAGAATGGGAGGCTCCACGAAGACCATTTGTTTGTTACAGATGTGGTGAAGAAGGGCATCGAGATTTTGAATGCCCACATACTTATACACATGACAAAAGGAAAGGAAATGCTACAAGAGTAAATCTTGTTGAAGCTGAGCAAGTAGAAGATGAACAGGACCTGGAAATCCCACCAGATGTTAGAGAAACTATGATGATCAAAAGGATGATGATTGCTCCAAGAAATGAGGTCAAGGGGGATGCATGGCTGCGTAAAAATATTTTCAGAACAAGATGCACTTCAGGAGGAAAGGTATGTAATGTTATTATTGATGGTGGTAGTTGTGAGAACATGGTTTCAAATGAGATGGTTGATAAATTGGGTCTGCATTGTGAGAAGAATCCTAACCCTTATCGTATTGCATGGTTTAAGAAGGGTAATGAAGTTACTGTTGATAAGAGATGTTTAATAATATTTTCTATTGGGAACAGTTATAAGGATGAGATTTGGTGTGATGTTATCACTATGGATGCATGTCATTTGCTGCTAGGAAGACCATGAAAAATTTGATAGAAAAGTTATTCATGATGGGGGAAAGAATACTTATACTTTCTGGAAGGATGGCACAAAAATAGTTTTTCTACCTCTTAAAGAAGAGAGGAAGGCTGAAAATATGCTTTTTGCAAAGGAATTTGTGAAGGAGGCAAAGGAAACCGGTTTTTGTTATACATTAGTTGCAAATAAGGATGAACTTGTAAGTGCTCAAATACCAATAAAAACATCAAAATTAATAGAAGAATTTTCGGATGTTATTCCTGATGAGCTACCAGATGGATTACCACCCAAAAGAGATATTCAACACCACATTGATTTGATCCCAGGGTCTTCACTCCCAAATCAAGCGGCTTATAGGATGAGCCTGACATTGTATGCAGATTTGAATAGGCAAGTGGCAGAGCTCATGCAAAAGCGGGTCATAAGGGAGAGCATGAGTCCGTGTGCAACACCAGCTTTATTAACACCAAATAAGGATGGAACATGGAGAATGTGCACGGATAGCAGAGTGATCAATAAAATTACAATCAAGTATCGGTTCCCAATACCTCACCTTGATGATATGATGGATGTGCTTGCTGGATCTATGTATTTCACCAAGATTGATCTTCGAAGTGGTTATCATCAGATTTAGATCAGAGAAGGAGATGAGTGGAAAACAACATTCAAGACGGGAAATGGATTATATGAGTGGTTGGTGATGCCATTTGGGTTATCCAATGCACCTAGTACTTTTATGAGATTGATGAACATCGTGCTACGGGAGTATAATGGTAAGTTTGTTGTGGTTTATTTTGATGATATCTTGATCTTTAGTAAAACTAAAGAAGAACATTTGAGGCATCTAAGGTTGGTATTTGAAGTGTTAAGGAAAGAGAAACTCTATGCAAATATGAAGAAGTGCACAATAATGCAAGAGAGTTTGGTATTCTTGGGCTTTATTATTTCAGCAGATGGGGTACGGATGGACTCAGAAAAGATAAAGGAAATTATTGAATGGCCTACTCCACGGAGTATAACAGAGGTAAGGAGATTTCATGGTCTAGCAACATTTTACAGAAAATTTATTAAAAATTTCAACAGTATTGTAGCTCCTATAACAGATTACACAAAATGAAGGGAGTTATTGTGGACAAAGGCAGCTGAGGATAGTTTTCAATTCTTGAAGAAGAAGGTGACAGAGGCACCCATTTTGGCACTACCAGATTTTGATAAAGTGTTTGAGATTGATTGTGATGCCTCACATGTGGGTATTGGGGCTGTTCTAAGTCAAGGAGGAAAGCTAGTAGCTTTATTTAGTGAGAATCTAAATGAGGTAAGAAAGAACTACTCTACTTATGATGTGGAATTTTATGCAATTGTACAAGCATTAAGGCATTAGAGGCATTACTTAGTGCCTAAGGAGTTTGTGTTATTTACAAACCACATAGCCCTGAAGTATGTGAATACCCAAAAGAAGTTGAATAATAGGCATGCAAAGTGGGTATCATTTTTGCAGGGATATACTTTTTCTCTAAAACATAAATCTAGAAAACAGAATCATGTTGTAGATGCATTGAGTAGGCATGTGACTTTGTTTACCACTATGGAAAATGAGGTGGTGGGTTTTGAAGCAATAAAGGGTTTGTATTCTTCTGATTCTGATTTCAAGGATATTGTTGAAATACTAATTATTCCATTGTTAGACAATGCAGGAGATGTCCTGGATGAGTATATTTTACAGGATGGCTACCTATTCAAGGGACACCAACTATGTATTCCAGTTGGGTCTATGAGAGAGAATATAGTGAAAGAGTTGCATAGTGGAGGGTTGGTTGGGCATTTTGGTAAAGATAAGATGATAGCCTTGGTAGTAGACAAATACTATTGGCCAAAGTTGAAAAGAGATGTGGTAAGATATGTGGAAAGATATCAAATTTTCCAAGTCTCAAAAGGCCATGCACAAAATACAGGGTTGTATATGCCATTTCCTATTCCTAAAGGGTCATGGACAGATCTGAGTATGGACTTTGTTTTGGGATTACCAAAAACAACGAGGTAATGACTCAATTTTTGTGGTTGTTGATAGGTTTTCTCAGATGGTTCATTTTATTGCCTGCAAGAAAACAAGTGATGCAACAGGCATAGCAGATTTGTTTTTCATAGAAGTTGTTCGTTTGCATGGTGTTCCAAAAACTATTACTTCAGATAGGGACACCAGGTTCTTAAGTCACTTTTGGCGGACTTTATGGAAGAAATTTGGAACTCAACTACAGTTCAGTAGTGCCTATCATCCGCAGACTGATGGGTAAACAGAGGTGGTAAATAGGAGTTTGGGAAACCTGTTAAGGTGCATTGTTGGGGAAAAGCCGAAACAATGGGACTTAGCATTACCACAGATCAGTTTTCATATAATAGTTCCATAAACAGATCCACGGGAAAGTCTCCATTTTCAATTGTGTATGGGAGTAATCCTAATGGGATGTTAGATTTGGTGCAACTACCAGTTGATGGCAGAGTCAGTGATGATGCAGAAGCATTTTGCAAACATATACAACAATTGCAGGAAGAAGTGCAGAAGAAGCTGCAGAATAGTAATGATAAGTATAAAGAAATAGTAGATGTGCACAAACGGAGAAAGGTATTTACAATTGGTGAGTTGGTTATGGTATATCTGTGGAAGGAAAGGTTTCCAAGAGGAACCTATAACAAGTTGAAGTACAAGAATATTGGTCCCTGTAAAATCGTGAAAAAAATAAATGATAAAGCTTATGAGGTAGAATTGCCAGGGAATTTTGATATTTCTCCAATGTTTAATGTTTCAGATTTTTATTATTTTCATGGGGATGGTGTAGAAGGGGATTCTATTGATGAAGTAGTAGATTGGAGGCAACAGGTTCCGGTGAAGAAGAAAGAAGAAGTGGATCAGATTCTAGATAAGAAAACAATTGACACACGAAATGGGAAATACAACAAATATTTGGTACACTGGAAAGGATTGGAACAAGAGGAAAATACTTGGGTCACAGAGTGGGAGATTCAAAAGTTTGATGTAGATAAATGGAAGTAGTTTGAAGAAGACAAATTGCAGGAGCTGTGTTTTTTTCAAGCAGGGGATATTGATGCGCTAGAATTAGCAGGAACTTGACAAGGTCATAACTTGAGTTCCGGGTGTCCGTTTGAGTCCGTTTTTTTTAAACCACATGTTTCAATGAGATGAACACAGCGGAAACCCACCCTACTATTTGGGGAAAGTTTTTGACACATTTTCAAGCCCTAAATCTGCCATCTTAAGGCCGAAAATTAGGATTTAAGTTATAGTTCGGTTTTTTCCTATTTTTGAGAATTAGTTAATTTTAGTCTATTAATTACATTATGAGTTAGAAAGTTGGAAATTCCTCTAATTTAGGGATGTAGAAGATGCATGGAAATTTCTGTGCCCGTAGGAATAAGCATGCGAACTTACTAAGAATAGCAAGTTCTAGTAACTGCTAAAAATAGTAATTTCCGCCACCTAGAGTAGATTTAGTCAGAGTTTAGCTAGAGTTTACTTGGAAACTTGAGTTGGGAGTTGTTTTCCTATTTAGGAAACATTTTAATTCATTATTTGATAACAAAGAAGGAGATCTATTTTCTTTTGGAGTTCATAATATTTGCAGCATATCTGGTTTGTTCTTAATTTGGCTACATTAGTTTTAATATAACTATGAATATTAAAATTTTTACCGACTAGATATAAATCCCTCAAAGAAGAATGGATTTGATATACCTACATAGATATAAGCACTAATAAAACAAACATCGTTTTTAACTTCATACAAACACATACCTTTTGTTTTTAAATTAAAGGCTTCAAGTATAATGCCATAGAAGCACATAACAAACAAACCCTCTAAATAAATTAATACCATACTAAATCACTGAAATTATATTTAATTTACCTAGATCATTCAAATACGAAGATAAAATGATATAATTTACAAATTTATACAAAATAAATAACACCAAAAACCACTTAGCATTAACAAGCTTAATACAAAATTTCATACATGAAAATAACAAATGGTGAAATATATCAAGGGATTGAGCCTATCATGCGTAGAGGAGTGAAGTCGATAAAATTTTTGGAATTTGGTTCAAAATATCATATAGACATTTTGTCAAGAGGTTTACATGCATCTGGAACACCCATCTAGTTTCCTTTTCACCAATATCGTAGACTTGTACCACCTAAATCCGCCATCTTGAGGCTAAAAATTAGGATTTAAGTTATAGTTTGGTTTTTTCCTATTTTGAGCATTACTTAATTTTAGTATACCCTTGAGTACAAAAGATGGCCTAGGAGCCAGAATGGGAATGAGAACCAGAGAGAAAAGGATTAGAATCCAAATGTGACAATGAAGCTCGAAGTAGCCCAAAAACATCTACCCAAATGAGATAAAACAACAAAAATACTACAAAAAAGCAGTAGAGAGACTGCAAAAAAAACAACATAAAAACATACAAGAACAACTAAAGCATCTACAACTACTTTTTGGTAGATTTTTCAATGCTGGTCTTGATATTCTTCTAGCAGTGGAACATACCCAAAAGTTGTCATGTGGGTAGCATCAGTATTATCCATCTGCTCAATGGTCCTTTTGCTTTCCTTTTCGTTACCCCAAAGTGTTGCCGGAACACTGCTGAGGTTGGAGACACTTTTGACATGTTGCTCAATGAACTCCTCAATCGCCCTAAAGATGGCCATGTTGTAATCATGTTGAGTTTTGGCCTTCCCTAAACGGGAGTCTAAGGAGTTCATCTTCTTGTAGATATCATCATTCTGACTGCTATCAATATCCCCCTCCTCCTCCTTTTTCCTCTTGCCTTTCTGTTTAGCCAAGTTCTTAACCTCATCCTTCAGCAGTTTCATATCAGCCTCTAAGGCATCTAGCCTTTTTGAAGAGCTTTCCATATGCACATCCCGGGGACTGGCACGGCTAATATTCAGAAGGTCATGTGCAATTTCAATTTCATGAGGCCCCTTCTCCACAACAAGATTCTCAAGGTTAAGCTTTCTAGAAGCCCTAGTAACCAGTCTGTTTGAGGTGGAGGTGAAGTGGGGCGTAGGAGCAATAGTAGGGGGAATGGAAGAAGAAGCTTGGATGGCCGGCAGGGGGGTGACAGCAGTGGAGGCGGGGGTAGATGGAGAAATAGGGCTGGCAGTAGCAGAACCTAGCAGAGGGGGAACCAAGCTAGGAAAGGATGGGAGACTAGGATACTTAAGAAGACATCATTTATGGAGTAGAAAAATAATCCCTTGGTGTAAAGGAACCACCCAGGTATGCTTCTGAAACTCCAAAATGGAGCGTTCAAGAGAGTTCAGCAAGTAATGGGGTAAACAAACCAAGTGATTCCTACAAAAGTGGTTAAGAAAGATAAGATGCTTAGCAGGAACAGTGACAAACCTTCCTTCCAAGGAGATGAACCATATCATCATGCGATTAACCTCATCGTAAGGCAAAGGGATCGAGCTAACAAGCAGGCCCGCTGTAACATAGATCAGTTTCTCAGATCCCTCCAAAAATATCCTCTCTTCAACATCTCTGTCGACCCTTTTGTTAAAGAAATGGTAGCCCTCTAAACTAAGGCCGGTCGCTTCAGCAATAAGTTATTCATTGACCAAGATCTTCTAACCCCCATATTCAATAGTCTGATCCTTCCATTCCTTCACAAAACACATATAAATGCTTTGATCATGCCCCCTGAACCTTCTTCATGAAGTTGGTGATGCCACCCTTGCTGAGTATGCTGCATAGCTCAATATTATCCTTCCAGTCCGGGTCCACACTAAGCTCAATTTGGCAATAGGTCCCCCCCATCTTCTCTGTGCTTAACTGTTTGCAACAAATTCCCAAATTCTTATGAGCACTAAAACCTGTCTGCTTCTTGCTATTGTAATCCACACAATATTGGAAATGAGAGCCTTTGCTTTTCCCACAAATGGCTACATGTCTGCTCATCTGAGTCTGTGGAAAATTACACGTGGGAATAGCCCACTCCCTGTCATCAATCACATTACTACTGTCTTCGATTTCCGTGGAGCTTTGTATCCAGCTTTTAGCAGTCACAGTGAAGCCCGCATGCGCGATTTTCAAATCAATGTAACTCCACTTGGAATTCCCCATATATTTCACACTATCTTGTTTATTTGACATGATTTGCATCATCATATTCTTTAAGTTAACATGTGTGGAAGTATTATTAATGATGATCCACACCAAAAAATCACGACTCATCTCTAGATATTGCTTGCGTATAGAAATCCACATGAATGTTGTTTTGAAGCTACTTAGGGATGCTATTATTATCCCAAACAATGAGGTTAACATTCATGCCATAATTAGCCAGTGCATCCACCAATTTATTACCCTCCCGGTAAGTATGCATGATCCTGATGTTATTGAAAGTATGACTAATACTTATGGACTCTAAGATAAAATCCTTGATGCTCCAACTTGGAGATGAGCACTGTTTTAACAAGATTAATGATATTTAGGGAGTCCCCTTCAATAATGAGGTTCTGAATATTTTGAGTCTGGGCAATTCTCAGGCCCCATAGAGTAGATAATGCTTCGGAAAAATGATTAGTTTGAATTCCCATTTTCCCAGTATATGTAGCAATCAGATTACCTTTATGATCCTGTATCGCTTCTCCTCCTACCGAAATCCCAGGGTTTCGCTTAGAAGCCCCATCAAAGTTCAACTTATACCAATTAAAATAAGGAGAATGCCATTTAATCGAAGATCTATCAATGCTATTCCCAGGATTGCTTCGACTGTTGATAGTTCTTATCTACCAATTGGATAAGATGTATTCTTCATTCTCTGGATATCTCTTGTTCTTGGGGGGTTTAAATCTAGCAATATTCTCTTTGATACCATTAGAAATTTTACCAATACTAAGTTTATAGTTTTGCTTCTTATTTATGAAGATAATATCATTTCTATCCTTCCATATCCTCCAGATTAAATGAGGGATAACTAGCTTCCAGATCCTTTTAACAACACAATGCCTAAAGGGTGGGTTACATTGAGTCCATAGCTAATTAAGATCCTTCGGCAACACCCAGAGAGATTAAAATTTAGAGAGGGAAAAACTCCATATTCTGGTAGCATATTCACAATGTATGAACAGGTGGCTGATATCCTTAGAATCATTCTTACAAAGATGGCACCTATTTGGAATTATAAATTCTCTTCTCATCAGGTTGTCAGTGGTAAGAATCCTACCTCTGATAGCCAGCCAAAGGAAAAAATTTATTTTGGGAGTTAATTCAGACATCCAAATCTTGTTCCAATTGAACTCTGTTTGACTACTATGGAAGAAATTATTATATCCAGATTTGACAGAGTAATTCCCATCATTGGAATTATTCCATACCAGGTCATCCTTGTAATCCAACTGACTTAATGGAATAAGATCTAATTTATCTTGAAGGGAGGAAGTAATTTTTTTTCAGATCAATTCTATCCACAGTAAGTTTTTTTCCAATTCTTGCTGGTACCATTTCCTTTAATATAGTCCTTGATTTTAATGCCATACTTGCTTATGAGACTGTCCTTAACCACCCCAAATCTATCTATGAGATTTCCATTAAACCAATTATCCTCCCAGAAGTTTATGTCCCTACCATCCCCCAATTTCCATTTACTGCCCTGCTTGATGAAATTTTCTGCTCTTGACCAGATTATTTGAAAAAATGGAACCATAGGGGAGGTGCTCATCTTGAAGAAAATAATGCACAGTTTGATGATTTAAATATTTTGCTTTGATTAAATTAATTTAGGGTTGTTTCTCAGACAACATTCTCCAGTCCATTTTAACAATGAGGGCCTCATTCATTTTCTCAATATCTTTTATACCCAGACCTCCCATAAACTTCAGGATGCAAACCTTATCCCAAGCCACTAAGTGAAATTTGAACTTCTCTTCCATTCCTTGGCATAAATTTTTTGTTTGAATCCTTTCAATTTTATCTCTAAAGGAAGAGGGTATCTTGAAGAGTGACATGACATAAATGGGCAGATTTTAAAGATTACTTTTGACGAGCAGGCACTTAACAACACTAGATAAAATGGCTCCTTTCCAACCAGCCATTTTTTTTGGAATCTCTCCAATAAATTATCCCACACCTTGCAAGATACTTTCCTAGTGCTGAGAGGAAGGCCCAAGTAAGTGGCTGGAAGCGCACTTATTTTACAACCCAGAATTTTAGCATTTTTGTGCTACCTTTCCTCAGGAGTTTTGAAAAAGAAGATGGTTCTTTTATCATAATTAATCTCTTGCTCAGAAGTAGATTCGTAGAGCCGCAGTTTAGCCTTGATATCCTTAGCTTTAATGGCTGACGCCAGAAGTAGAAGGATAGTGTCATCCGCAAATTGCTGATGGGAGACAGCTTGACTGATGGAAGTGGGCTTAAAGCCATTTAAAATCCCGTCATTAACTGCTTTATCAATTGTTCTACTAAGGCTATCAGCCAAAAGAATGAAGAGTAAGGGGGAGATAGGGTCCCCTTGTCTAAGTCCTTTGCTGCTAGTGAAAAAACCCACTGGCTCACCATTAACTACCACAGAGAATTTGGCCGTAGAGATACAAGCCTTAATAATTCTTCTAAATTTTTCCAGAAACCCAAATTTTGTTAAGACTTTTTCAAGGAAAACCCAAGAGACCTTGTCAAAAGATTTACTCATATCAAGCTTGAGGACCATATTTGCCTTTTTATTATTTTCCATAGAATGTATGGTCTCGTGAACCATAATCACTCCGTCTTGTATAATCTTGCCTTAGATGAAGCCACTCTACTGCCTTGAGATAAGTTCATTCATAATGAGTTGAATTCTAGTAGTAATAATTTTGGTAAAAATTCTATAGATAACACAATATTCTTACACATTTTTTTCCTAGCCTATATGATGTCAGCCAACATTTATGGGTTGATTCAGATCAACAACCTCTTATTGCCGACTAGGATTTACAATTTTGTGAGTCTCCCATAGCTTTCCCAAGAATTGATGGAAATTAGCTGAATTCAATGCTACTGCATAGGCCTCTCTTTTGTGTAATGCCCTAGGTTTTGGATTCCTTTATGCATGGCTTCCAAACATTTACAAACATCTTTGAATTACATGAGGAAAGATGATGACAGGTTCTAGAGGATAGAGGAAGGAATCAGAGGGTCTCACAAGGAGGAAGAGTGAAAGATACAAAATATTGCAGAGCCATACATGGCACAATATGAAGGAAATTCCAATATATTAATCGAAACAACAACTACTTGTAATAAAAGATAAGGAATAGGAAAGGAACGGTGAAAAAAAAAAGGTTACAACACAGGGGCTTAGGAGTATAAGAAGAAAATACATAGATCTAAACGTTATACCTGATGGAAGAACCCCTAACCTTGATCCTCTTCTTCTCTTCTGTAAACAACAGCAAAAAAATGGTTGCAAAATTTTCCTTACTTCTCTGAGGTAACTCAACCTGCTTAATAAAAAATACAGGTTGAGATAAATTAATTCGTGTATAATAAAACGAGGGGGAGATATTGGGATGAATATTGGAAGAGCTCTGCCTAGCATGGTTCCCTGTAACATTATGTTTATTAAAGTATGAAAGTGTAGCACTTTGCACACACTACAATAATACCATTATGGCTAAATTACCAACGCTACTTTGGGTTTCATGTGGTTAACGTCTTGAATCTCAAATAATGTTCTAATATTTTTATGCAAGGAAAATGACAGGACTAAAAATGCATTTATGTTTCTCCACACTCCAAGATCTGTAGTATTCTGACAAAGGACACTAACCAAGATGGTAGAGTCGAGATTTACACCTATCAACTACAATGCGAGAAATATGGGGCATTAGAGTAACCCATCGAATAAAGCTAGGTGAAAGATTTCACAACAGATAAAAATCTTGGTACTGGAATCTAAGATGAAGGACACCTTGAAAAGGGAATGTACCATGTCAAGAAAAAAATGTTGCATAAAATTGCAAAATAATTACAATATTGAAGACAAACACAACAAATAGAACATTTCAGAAAAACTAAAATTAAGACCTTTGGGCCAAAAAAGATACTTAATATAAACAAGCCACCTAAAAGTAATAAGGAACTAAATAACCTTATATCTCTCTACAAACAAAACATTCAAATATATGTGCCATTTGTTTCCACGGTATAATGTTTTAATAATAACAATATTTTGGGGAAAAGATGCTAAATTAAACAAACCAAAAATCCATTGCCTTTAGAGAAAAAGAGGAAGATGTTACATTTTATCGAAAAAATGATTAAAATATAGAAACTAAAATTCAACTTTGAAAATATATGCGTGACTAACCTAAAACTAAGGAAAAAATATCCATTCAAAAAAATAAGGCATTTGAGGATTGTTGAGAACTAAGGATTTTGAGGCGGACGATATACTTACAAATAATCAAAATTAGATCGCTTGAAAGGTTTTACTGAACCCAACAGTTCTATAAAGAGATTTACATAGTATTGTGCTTAATATTTTATTAAATTGTAGATTATATCTATAACGCTGAAAATTTGACGCACAAAAACCATGTCAAACTCCATCAATTACTTAGGAAACATTCTGACAATTTTTTTAAAAAAATATTAGAAAGGTAATAACATTAGTTACATTTAATTAAATCCCTCCTATTGATTTCTACACACCCTTAAAGTAGTCAAAACCCATTTAATAATTAAATATTATTATTTATTCCCTAAAATCATTATGGAGTTAAATCCTCCTCCAATTTTCCCATTAATTTCTTTAACTCCACTTTTACCTTTAATTATTTTAACCCCTTAATTAATTTAATATAATGTCCCATGCACAACATTTATTTATTTACCCATAATCAAAATGTCATTCATCTATTTAATTGACCCATAATGCAAATGCCACGACATATTCTAACAAACTTGCACCCATGTAAAAAGTCCCCTAGGTGACCCCATTAATCAAATACCCATACACTTTAATTTTAAAATACTCATTCCCATAAAATACCTAAAACTTAAAAAACAATGTAGGATCTAATCTCCACCCTTGGATTAGATCAATATGAACCCTTAGATTCTAGGTTTCCCCTAAAATCCTTAATTCTCTCTTACATTTTTCTTTTATTCTCTTGTTTCCCTAATTTATCTCATTTGTTCATTTGGATTTGCATGTTAAAGGAAGTAGAGGAAGGAGGCTTGAGGAGAAAAACTATGGATATTGTTTTAGGTCTAGATCTAAAATGATGGGTAAATTTCTTCCATGTACTCCCTTGGTTTGTTTTCATTTTCCCTTTTACGGTTTTAAAAAAATGAATTTATTTACTACTGGTTTTATTTTCATATTGTTCTAATTTTAACACACACACACACACACACACATCCATATGTTGGGTGCTATTTTTATTATATGGTCGCAGATTCAAGTGTGGGGGTTTATGTTTTTGGGGTGGGCACAACCCTTCCTCCCAATTTTTATATATTGGGGGTCATTGGAGGGGAGAGGGGGGGGGGCATCCCCCAACCCCCCTACGCGCACCCCTCCCTTCCTACCATTCCACATACAAGGGCCACACAAGCCCTTGCAGACCATAATATAAAATTGAAACCCTTTTTTTAATATAATTTTTTTTAAATAAAACAAACATGCCACGATTCCATTAAATGTAATTTTTTTTTTTTAATTTATAACACACACACACACACACACACACACACACACACACACACACACACACACACACACACACACACACACACACACATAGTTTTTAAAATGTTGTTTATGAAAAATATATTGTATAGAGAATATGTACAAATATAGCTATAGTTGTGGGACTTATATTTCCTTTCGTTTAGATAAACAATTACAAGTATAGAGAGGAAGATATTTCTTTATTTTGATTTAGAAGTAATTAAATGCCTAAATTTTTTTTTTTTGCAAGATTGTGTAAAATGTAACAACAACAACAAAATCCTACCATTTTAAGCAACATTCAAAAAGGGAAATAAGAATGAGAGATCAACCATTTACAAGCTTCTTTTCTTTTAAAATATAAATGGAGTATAACAAGATCATTTCAAAAGGAAAACAATCATATACTTCAATGAATTTCTATTTCAAAGAGTACATTTTCATATTTGGAATAAAATGCTAACTTTAATGTAAGTTGTGGGTTTTAAAACGTAATATTAATTTTAAAAGAGATTCTACTTCAATAAAATATGGATTTTCCAATATTTCTTTCTCAACCATGTACACTAATAATTAAGTATTGAAAATCAGATTTGAATAATCCATTTACAAGGATCTTTCAAATTAAAATACAAGTATAAGAAGCCCTCCACACAAAAGTGGAGACAACATGCTAAAATTTACATCGACTCTTTCTCTTTAAAATACTTTTGCAATTGCATCCCATAGTTCAAATTTGTAACTCCTTTTTTTTCTCCTCCATCTTCAACACAATCACAAAGGAAGGGAGCTAGGCAACACTCACCTCCCAACCTTAATCCAATGAGAAGGTCAAGCCTATCTTCTGATTGGCCCTCAAGCCCCAACAATGGAAAAATATGGAATGTTTATTGTAGTTCACAATAATTTAAGAAAACAAAATATATAAAACAAAATTTCTAAAAACAAAGGAAAAGAGGATGGGATGCATGTTGCTAATGGTTGGAATTAAAGGAGTTTATGGTGGGAGGAGTGGGTGAAGGTGGGTGGAAGGATCTCATACATGCCATGGAATTTAATCAATGTCCATTAAGACCTAGCATTTTACTTGAGTAATAATAAAAGAAATTTATTTGGGATCCAAGGCGTGGATCACGCTAAAACCCATTCAACATTGAAAATTAGCAGCAATTGAATAGTTGCAGGTGGGTTGGTAAAAAACTATACAAATGTAGACGAAAGTGTAAGATAGTTATGGGAAAGCCTCTGCCATAAGGGGTTCTTAATACATTTATGGCATAATCTTTGATTAAAATGAAAATTGTTGAGATCGCTGTTGTTTCTTAAGGTTCTTCATAGTTTACTCATTTCTAATTTTTTATAAGATATCACAAGGAAATAATAGATAGCACTGAGATCCAAGATAAATTATCGAGACCTTGTTTATCCATGTTTATTGATGCATTGATAGATTATGTTCATCCCCATCAAAAATCACTGTGTACTTGTTTAAATTGTTGCTCTTCATTCGAGTTGTCCTTTGAATCCTTTCCTCATAGAGGGTTGAAATGTATCTGAAAGGAAAGAAATCTTCTTCCTGCTATTTTTTTTTTCCATAGGTATAAGTAGGAAAAAGATTGATTTTTATGAGTTGCATCTGAAATGGGCACAATAGTCTATGTTAGAAAATAAAAACACTACTTCTACCCCTTTTGTTGTTGTTGTACCCGAAAGAAGAAGAAGAGATTAAGAATAATGAGGTGTTGTATTGGGGATAATGCCTAGCTATATTGTCTTTGACACTGTAACAGGTTTTTACAAAAGGAAAGAACAACACAACTTCTCATGAAACTTTTTTACTATAGTATATAGAAGGCATGAGTTTCCTCCCGAGACAGTCACACTGTTTCACCTATGCAACAAAAAATTCTCCAACCTGATCATTTTACGTTTTCTTGCATTCTCCTAGCCTATGCTAAAATACGAGCTCTAGAACAGGGTATGGACTTCCTTCAAAGCATAAAAGATAGTGGAATTTTGTCACATGTTGTAGTTGCAAATTCTCTGGTAAACGTGTATGTAAAATATGGTTGTATATGAAATTTTTTATATTTTCTTGAAGTAGTATTTGTCTCAGATCCCTCAATGTCCAAGTGTCTATGGGGATAAGTCGTTTCAAATGTCTTCCATTGTACCAAGATATCATATAGAGGAGATGGAAGGTTTTCTATTTATAGTAAATATTTTACAAAAATTATTTTGATAGTGAACCAAAATTTTGTGCATCACCTGGCCTGTGTTTTTTCTTTGCATCACTCTTCTGAGAGATTCTCTTAATATCAATGTCTTGAGGTCAATACATAGTGGAATTGTGGAATGGAGGAATGGTGATCAAGGAGCTATTCATAATGTGACTATTGAGAATAAATGGAATTACATTGAACCAGTTCAACAAAACATGACTTAGGATTAGTATTAAGGGTTGCTCTTGGTTAATTTTTTATAGAATTATATAACGACAAGATTTACATATATGGGTTGTGGAAAATGTAAAATACCACTTAACATAGCCCCTTGTTTACTCTCCAGAGATGACCTGGCCATGAAATATTAATCTCATAGCATGTTCCAATGTCCATCTAATAGAAACTAGAAGAATATCAATCGGGTGGAGATTAGGGGGCTGGGGAGGTATATGGTCAAAGGGAAATTTAGCATTTTATCTAGTCATGGGTGTGTCTTCAATTGTGGGCATTGTTGGCTTGGCATATTATGAACTCAGGATATACGGTGTGGCATGTTTTTGGATGTGGAAAATTGGGATAGAACATGTGGAATTATGGGTGAATGCACTTTGAAATAATTCTTGAGTTTGCATGTAGAATATAGAATTCTCCATGGAAATGATTCGACAATGTGGCAAGTTTACAATACTAAGACTCACCAATTATATGGGATTAATGACTTAAAATTTTGGAATTCATGTTTGAGTGGTTGAGTGCCCCAGAGATGTGACTTGACATATGGAAAAGTGCATGGAACATTTTGGTCAGATGATTCGAGTCAAAATTTGGTAAGTGTGTCCTATTTTTATTCATCAACCCGGAAATAACTTGTACTACATTGCATCATCTCATTTATTTCAGGTGTGGTCTCTTTACCTTCACCTTTTATAATTTTTATATTTTGGTTCTTTTATTTGCAATATAACAGAAATAGTAAACTAGTGAATAATTATACATTTGGATATTTATCCAAATTAGATAGTCTAAAACAACAAAACTCCACCTTGTGATTTACGTAACCAAGTTTCACCTCAACCATCAACTAGGATTTCTCCGTCAACCGCATACATTTGGTACCTAGGGTTTCATAATTAGGCACTCATTTCTGACATTATTAGTGAGAGTTAGTTGATGTCATCAAATAGAACAGCCATTTATTTCTAGCTCACAAAGTTAGAAAAACACCATTTTCATAGACTTGCAATATAACCTCCTTAACCCCATAAAATAGATGTAAAATTGTGCACGTGTTCCCTGTTATGCAAGAAGTCATTTTAAACCTTAGATTAACCCTGATTGACTGTTTGTTCTCTCTTCGCTGCCATTCTAGGAGCAAGGTTACCTTATTTTTACACCTGTAGGAAGTTAAAATTGAAAATTTTGGATTTGTAACATTTTGGGTTTCAGAATTTAGACCATAAGTAAAAAAATGGTTGTAATTCTTGGAAAACCGTTTCTTATTTTTACAAGACAAATTCCCGAGGTTTCCGATAGTTTTGAGTAAAAACTAATTTGGATTTAGATAATTGTGGCATTTCAGGGCATTTTGTAGAGACATGTGCAGTTGTTTGAACTAGTTCAAATTGGACCATATCTATTTCAACTGTGGCTCCAGAAGGTGTGCATAGTCGTTAGCAATCCAAATTCAGCTCATTCGAGTTAATTGTATCACTTGGTGGAATATAAATCTTCGTAGATTGGACATGCAAAGCACAAATTTACGTCTCCATTGTGTATTTCTAATCGAAAGACCATCTATCTAAGTTGTATACTTTATCTAGCTCTTTGTGCCTACCCATTTCAACGTCATTTTGCAACTACATATTTATTTCGTACACATTCCATTTGTAGGACCCCTATCTAGTTACTATGACCACGATGCAAACTCAATGGCTTCATGTCCCACAATTGTTGAAACTCTATATTTTGCAGCTTGCAGTGTGAAATTTGAATATTCAGAAAAACCTCCACATTTTCAACACATCTTCTCTAGGTCACTGATCAGTCATCCTTAGGTTCCATAAATGAAGTGAAATGAAAATCATGTATCTATGCATGTTCCTATGAGAAAGAAAAGGATTAGTTTGGTTATTCACCAAAATATAGATGTTCTCAATAATGCAAGATGTAGGTGGATACTATGCCAGGTAACTTTATCACGTGAAATCTGGTGTTACATATGATAAAGTGTAAGAATTGGAGGAAAAAATGGTGCATCAAGGTGGTTGTGGCTCAAATACAAGAATGTAATATTGTAGTTTATAATTGAAACAATCGTAATTCCATGAGGCTAGGCCAAGTTATTCCAAACTACTGAAATCCTTATTAGGAGAAGTCTTGACTAGTATGTATTGAGATGCTAGTTCCAAGACTGCATAGGAGTAGGTCCAAGAGTTAAGAGCTTTTGTAGAAAATTTGAGTCAGATATATGTCAATGGGATTAACCCTTACTCTGATCAGCCCACAATATATCTCTTTACTCCCAAGGACTTGAATCATCCCATCCAGAGTTTTAATTTCTAACTTTCATACCCACTGCTCTAATTTTGAAATTGACTGTGTTCATATTCCACTCTCCCACTTGATGCCTTATATTCTCAGGACCCATGATTGCTTGCAACTTCGATAGATTGAAACTATCAGTCCTCCATTTCATAGAGCCAATGGATATTTTCCCTTACACCAGTCTCCACTTTACAATTGGGAAAGAATTTTTTTTAGATGACCCCAGGCCACCACTCCTCTTGCATTCCTTTGAGTCCCTGTTAGGATAGACACATCTAGAAAACCAATCCCGAGGAGTTATCGAAAAAGAATGAGTTTAACAGGCCAAGGATACAGGGTTCAAATTATTGCAAGAAATTGGGATGCTAATCTCATAATCCAGAAGATGCACCTAAGATGGTTAATCCTCTGGAGGATAACTTAGGTCCTTGTCATAGGTGGATGAAATATGAACAATGGTTTTAGTAGTTTTGCGAGCATCAACAAAGATCAGGTTCAATATGATAAAAAGTCAGATTGTTTGAAATGGATTATTTATGAGGGATTTTTTTTTAGGAATTATTTAACACAGCCTAAAATACAGAGTGTAACCAAAGTGTTACATAAGAGGTTCAGGAGTACCCATCCAAACCCATAAAAATATGGGTTTAAGGTCCAGGCTACAAAACTTATCTTTCAATCCTTCTCCCACTCCCTGTTCCATAAATATGCATTATTTTGGCCAAGAGGTGAGAATTAAATTATACATTTTTTTTGGGAGGTTTGAACCATAGCGAGGACAGTTGACAGATTCAAGAGAATATTGTGAAGGAGGTTGAGCTGGCACAATAGGAAAATCCAACATTTTGAGATAAACCCTATCCTTATCAGATTTGATAGGATTTTATTGAATGAGAGAAGGGAGACCTATAGAAATTCACCATCTTTGATCCTGCATCATCCATTTTTTCTAAGGATGCATTAAACTCCCATGTAAGAATAACGGAATCCACTGCAAAACCTTTTTCATTAAGTCATCAATGTAGTTCATCGGGGGTTAGAGAAGAAAGGAATCTAAGGAGCTACGTGATTTTGGTAGTTGAGACATCTCCAATGAAGGAGAAGATCTACAATAGAGGACTATCTATTTCATACCATTTTTGTAGAGGTGACACGTCAGTTAGCTTTGTAGAAAGTCATAAGAAAAAAAAAATCCAATCATAGACAGTCGTCACCTTTGGGCAATCTAATTCTACATGGAGGATTTCATCTACCAGTAAATGTAGAGTAGAGGAAAAATCTAGTGATTCAGGCTCATGTCGTACTTAGATAATGCATAGCTTCCTATGAAGTTAGAAATCTTGGACTTTTTCACAATTCAGATCATGTTAGATCTCTTATACTTCGAGGAAGAGTCTCATAGTGCTAAGGACCAGTCTGCACCTACATTCAAGACTTCCTCAATGTAAATAATCTTGGAGTCTAGGAACTTTGGACTTCAGGTTTCATAATCTGATACCTGCGATGATGTGGGTGGGACAGTCTTCAGTGTGAACTCGTGAAACCTCCAAATTTCAGTCATGAGAGTAGCGATCCTCAAGCACGAGATTCAGACTTGCATGGCTGTCAAACTTTTAAGTTTTCAAGGGCAATTAGGATTTTCCCTACTGAGGGTATCAGGGATTTTGGTTTTGAAGTCTTGTCTGACTTCCAGTTAGATGTCAGGGTAGCATTACAATTTAGGTTTCTAGCATCAAAAGATTCTCTCGCACACTCTACATGTCTACTTGGGTGTGTCATGATCTCATATTTTGTACATAGTTTTGGTTCGGGTTGCACAAGACTTCGGATTTCATGGTGTCAGCAATTCGGTACTCCCGCATGCAGAAGAAGCTCACACTTGTCCGCTAAACACATTGTAGATTTCAAAAAACTAAATAATTCATAGTAACTAAAATCAATATTAAGGACTTCAGGTTTATAGAATTTTATTCTCTCTGAGTTCTTAAAGATTAATCATTGTGAGCTCGCAAATGCCTGACTACCTCATAAACCCTGAATTTTGAATTTTGGACTTCAAGTTTCGGAGTTCATGCTCCTAGTTTGAACTTCTAACAAGTTGAGTTCCCAAATTTTGATAAGGCCTACCTTTAGAACAGATGACAATTTTAATAGAGTCTAAATGATGGGCATCAAAATTTGAGGAATCCTTGAACTCATTCTAAAAACTTAGCAACCTACTAACATTAACTTTCTCAGCTTGAGCCCGAAATGTGCAGCTCTCATGTAGCTCAATCGTTGCATTAGATTTCTTAGGGGAAAGTACCAGGTTTTAACATTTTTCTACTCTCAGGGAAAAATATCGCATTAATATTTTCTTATGAAAATGTGATTAGTGCAATCTAGTGACAACAGGGCCAACCTTCAATGGTAAAATTACAGGCAGTAACTACCCTTCATGTCTCAATTCAATAGGGTAACATAGTCAGTTATAGGAAATTAGTCATGAATTTAAATCTTAACACTCGATGGACATATCAGGCTACTGGCTATAAGAGAATATAGCAGGAAAATGTCCCCTCAAGTTGATCTATTGGCATTGTCTATCTATTCTTAGAAACAACATCAGGGTGAACCCATGGATTAAGATAGGAAAGGAGTATACCATGAATCGAGACCATGTGGTTCCTTTATAGGATTGGCATATTGTATGTGTAGCTTCGAGAAAATTTTCTCTTAAGGTAGTACTTCTTTCTCTCTCTCCTCATCCTCAAACATTATTCTATGAATATTGTAAGGGGTTGTACATAAATGTTGAGTTTGTCATTTTCTTCAACTATCCTATGTAAGTCACCTCTTAAGAGTCTGGGATCTCTAAATGAGCTTCCTTACAAAAACTGTAATGGGCTTAATGCCTTCCCTATGTGTCTGTACGTAAGAGTGCATATTCTGGAGTAACTTAACAGTCATGATATGTGTATAATTAGTCTCTATGAAAATCATGGTAACCTTATTTTTAGATTTCTTTCATTTCATTGCTAAGTAGGTGAAACTTGTGTCATTTTCCATGTTCATGTTAAACCATGTTTTTTTGAGAAGCGAGTTCCACATTGTGCAAACTGGAATGGTGAATCTTAACCCCTTTAACACGGTGGTCTATGGTGCCAATGTTTGCTTCCCTCTACATGGTCCTATTTAATGTAATCTATGTCTGATGGTGTCAGACCACCAATTTTAGATTCATGTCCTTTCAGATATATATGCAGGCTAGGGGATAGTGACCATTAGAACTCCTCTTATGGTGTATCAATATCTCATTAGTAAATAGGTTACACAATTTCATTACAAAAAGTCCTTATCAACCTAATTAGGGAAATCCTCTGTAAGTTATAGATTAAACAATAGTCAGTAGTTCTCCTAATCATTAGGAGTAAGTTAGTGAGGAAGTAGGTTAGGAGCAGGTTTACCGAGCCTTCGAATCCCTTAAATGAACTATTCCTCAGTATCACAATAGTCCCACACTTTGGGAATTGACTCCATGCTTTGTGAAAGTGTAATCGTAAAATCACTAGTCCATAGGAAAAGTGAAACATCATCTTCTGGGGGTGTTGTGATTTTGCAACAACACTAACCTTAGTAATTAAATCATAATATGAGCTTAACGTGTATATCATACTTCACTCTGTGAAATGAATTAATCGTATAAATGAGTTTCATGTGAACACTTCCTTATATGCTAAATGAGATAAATTTAAAGTGAACTTCAAATGCTTGGACTTACCCTTGTTCCATGTATAAGACGGAGCCCTTAGGATACAATACACTAGTGGCTCATGTGGGCAAATATATACCTCTGATCAACAATGAAGCCACATCTTTGTATCGTGATAGGAGAAAAAAGAAAATTATCCTTAGTCAGGGAGATAACTTTCAAAGGTTAAATTTTAATTAATAGTAGAGTACAATATAGTATGATTTTAAGAAAAATGGAATGTATGATTCTCATGATTATGAATGTTTTTAGGACAAAAAAGGCCAATAGTTTGAAAGATAAAGGTAATAAAACTGTAAACCTAGGAAAGTGTTGTGTTATGGGATGGTTCCTTATCTATGAGAGATATCCTGTAGTTGAAATTTAATGTATAGTGCCTTGTCCTTTGGGGAAAGTTGGTTTTGATGTGAATCACATGTATTTTCATGTCATTTATGTGGGATAATGTTGGTGCAAACGTATCATGTGTTATGCATTGTCCTGAAGCAATCACTTGTAGTTGTCATGTGTACTTCAAGAAATGTAAGATAAAAAAATTATTCTTGTATTTTTTACTATTGAATTTATGTGTGTAAAATGTGGGAATTATATTTGGTATCAGAGTTGAGGTTCATGCTCTCAAACCTCTGGGAAAAATTGGAGTTGTGGTGGTTTTTGGCATGGTGGTGTTGGAGATATGGGAAGAGTAAAGTGATATATGTTATGATGTGACCAACATTGTAATTGTGATATTATGAACTGCGCGTATTTGGTGCATGTCACTTTATTGTGTGCTTGATATCATGTTTATGTGATTTTAATGAGAGTGTTTTCAATCTCCTTTTCATGGATTCAATGAAGAGTTCATGTGTAATGTGACACCTTGTTGTGTGTGAAACTAAGTATAATTATGGCTAATAGAGTGTTGGAGCATCCTATCATTTATTATGTGATAAGTAGGCTGTGTATGATGTGTTGTATGTCAAGATTGGTTTATAGATGAATTGGATTGTATTATGATGTTGCCACCATGTTGTGATGAATCATGAGTATCACCATGTTATATTATGATTGAATATATTTTTTCATGTTAGTCACTCTATTCATCATACATATAATTCATGTAATATGTGATGGTTCATGTCATGAATTTAGGGGTGTATGGTGATTGTATGACCCCTATTGTATAATACTTACACTTTGGGTGCATTGTGTGGAAAGGTGATGTATTGTAACCTAGTGGAAGTAATGATTGTGTTATACCCTATGTATATATACCATATATAAGACGTTATGGTTAATGTGTGTGAATCACCATTATGTTAGTGATGTAGTTATGTGTTATGTTTTAAACATTACACTAGATGACAACCATAAGTGTAGAGATTGTTAAGAGTGAATGTATGGAGAGAGGGGGCATGGACTGGGTTTTCATAATCTTGAGCCGAGTACGAGTGATGGAGTAGAGTATTATATAGACTGAAAAACCCACTTCTATCTATTTAGTATACTTCAAGCTTTCTCAGTATATTATGGATGTGTAATTCCTTAGCCTCATTTTATACAAACTAGCATCCCTTACTCTCTCCTATTTAGTTGTACATCAAACAGTCCTATGTGATTTTGACTATGTTGAGCCTTGCGAGAGTATTGGAGGGATGATTCAGGAAGAGATTATGACAGTTCTATTATTTGATAAGTTATTTTACGAGATGAGTCTTTATGTCCAAGTTTCAACAAATTGATGAGTACCCCTTTGTGGTCATATGAGACCACGTAGTGCTTATAATGTGTTATTTCTCTAGACGTATTTTATTCATAAATTTATCATTATTTATTTTCTTTTCAGAACCTACAATTTTATTGATTTGTGTGTTCTTATATTTTGGGCATTTTATTTGGTTGTTTCTGTAACATACGGTTATTTGCACTAACTATGGCTCTTTTGCCATTTTCTTTGCTTAGTTTCAAATTTTCGTATTAGGTTTAATTTTTATTTTATATAGCCTAGCCCAAGGCTTCATATTTTTCCACTTGGCATTTGAAACAGATTGTTATGCTTGTTAAGATGTTGTAATGTGTTAGAATATGGTTGTGGGATTCACCATGGAGTGGTTGAACCTATGGACCCACTTCGTTGTATGGGGGTACACCCAAAGGAGTTATAGATAACTAGTGGGTTGTTGAACCACAAGTTATTTTGTCACTTGGGTTAGGTGTGTCTGGACTCTATGTGACTATGGCCATAGGGTGACCGATCTCTTTGGGGGAGGGATAAGAGAAATTTATTACTAATTTTCTTTATCTTTGTATATTCTACATGAGGGAGTGATAAGAGATTTGAGGGAGTGATAATTTATTTGAGGGAGGAATAAGAGATTTGTGTGCTTGGATAGAGAATTTCAAGGTAGATGGAAATGTTTTTTGATGCTTTGAGAGGTATATGGAGTTTTTTTGTGATGCTTTAGGTGGTAAATAGAGTTGTTTTGTGATGTTTTGGGAGGTGTATGGATTTAATGTTATGATTTATGTGTACTCTTGTGAGTTTGGGTTATATCTTGTGATGTTTCTTTCATCTTGACACTATTTAGCTGCAATTACAGGTTCGAGTTGTGTGAAATACTTTTATGTGTACCTATTTGGAATTCCTTGTGTTATAATATGCCTATGTTATGAGTACATTTGTTCCAAGGATATGTATATGACAAGTACTATGTGTGTGGATCGTGTATGTTATTCCCATAGTCTGGTTAAGTTTTTGTGATGTGATATAGTTGTGAAACCATATATCATGATGTCTTGTGAACCATTAGTGTTGTTTTTGGCCCTTATGTGGTATTATGATGTTAGTTTCTATTGGGCACCCATAAGAATAAACAAACGAAAATATTAACACAATGAAATATTAAGATCTTGAGATTTAGAAATATTGTCAAGGAAAGACACTAAGTAATAAAGAAAAAGATAACTAACTACTAATCTTCACAGAACATTAAAATTTAAGATATTGTGGAAATTATCTTGCTTCCTTGTGGTCATGTTTTAGCGACATACTTAGTTTCCCTAGGAAAAAGTTGTAATTTTTGATCTCTTAGTGTAAGAACACTTATTAGCATTTCCTTGTGCCACATCGAGGACAATGCTTTTAGAAGTGGAGGGAAATTTAGTGCCCAACAATTAAAAAATATATTATAAACAATTTTTTTAAAAAAGTAAGAGAGGATCAGATGGGTGCTAGCAGTGGTTGGAATTAATGGAGTTAGTGGTGGCAGGATTTTTTGAAGGCATGTGGAAGGAGTTCAAAAAGGGCATGGACGTCCATCAATGTCCATTCAGACTTTCCACTTTCCTTGTGTAATAATTCAAGAACTTTATTTGGGATCTAAGGCATGGGTCAGGCTGAAATCTGGTCAACATTTAAAATTTAGTAGTAATTGGATAGTTACAGGTACATTGGTATACGTTTATGTAAATGTGGACATGAAAGTGTAAAATGGTAGTGGGAAATACTCTACCAAAAGGGGTTCTTGATACGCCTCTGACATAATCGTTGAATAAAATGCGAATTGTTGTGTTCACTATTGTTTCTGAAGGTTCTTCATAGTTTTTCATTTTTTATTTTTTTATAGGAGATCTCAACGACATAAGACATAACAAAGAGATCAATGAGAAATTACTGAGACCTTGTTTATCCATGTTGATTGATGCATTGACATATTATGTTGATCCCCATAAAAAATCAGTGTGTAACTGTTTAAATTCTTTCTCTTCATTCAAGTTGTGCATTGAATCCTTTCCTTAAAGAGGATTGAAATGTATCTGAAAGGAAAGAAATATTCTACCTCTTATTATTTTGTTTCCATACACCAAATTAGGAAACAAATTGATTTTTATGAGTTGCATCTGAAATGGGCTCTATATTCTAGGTGAGGAAAGAAAAAAACTACTTCCACCCCTTTTCTTGTTGTTGTATGTGGAAGAAGAAGAGATTAGGGATAACAAGGTGTTGCATTGGGGATAATACCTAGTTGTATTGTCTTTGGCATTGTAACAGATTTTTAGCAAAGGAAAGAACAAGGTATCTTCTCATGGAATTTTATTACCATAGTATACAAAGGACATGGGTTTCCTCATGATAAAATCACACTGTTTCACCTATGCCACAAACAGGTCTCCAACCTGGTCAGTTTACTTTTTCCTTTGTTTTCCTGACCTGTACCAAAATATGATAACTAGAATAGGGTATGGAATTACATCAAAGCATAAAAGATAGAGTAATTTTTTAGATGTTGTAGTTGTAAATGCTTTGGAAAACGTGTATACAAAATATGGTTGTATAGGATTTTTTTTGTATTTTGTTGAAGCAGTATTTGTCTAAGATCCCTCAATTTCCAAGTTTCTATGGGGAGAATTTGTTTCACATGTCTTCCCTTGTACCAGGATATCATATAGAGGAGATGAAGTTTTTTCTATTTATATAAAATATTTTGCAAAAATTTTTTTTTTATAGTGAACCAAATTTATGTGCAACACTTGGCATGTGTTTTTTCTTTGCATCACTCAAGCAAGAGCTTATCTTAACATCAGTTTATTGAGGCTAATACATAGTTGAATTTTTGAAGGGGAGGATGTTGATCAATGAGCTATTCAGAATATGAAAGTTAAGAATACATGCAATTACGTTCGTCTATTTCAGTAAAACATGACACAAGATTAGTAACAAGGAAGGGTTTCTCTAGGTTGTTTATTTCTAAAATTCTATAACTGCAAGATTTACCTGTATGGGTTGTGGAAAATGTCAAAGACTGCTTAACACCCCTTGGTTACTCTTCAGAGATGACTTGGCCATGAAATATTGATCTCATAATTGTAATTTCCATCTAATAAAAACTGGAGGATTATCAGTTGGGTGGGGATTAGGGGGTTGGTGTGGTATATCATCAGAGGGAAATTTATCATTTAATTTGGTTGTGGTGTGTGTCTTATTTTTTGGGCATTGTTGGCTTCATATATTATGAACTTGGGATATAAGCCTTAACATGTTTATTGATGTAGCAAGTTTGGATAGAACATGTGGAATTATGGGTGAATGCACTATGAAATAATGCTTGAGTTTGCATGTGGAATATTGAATTCTCCATGGAAATGATTCGGTAATGTGGCAAGTTTGTACTATTGAGACTTACCAATTATATGATTTTAATGACTTGGCATTTTGGATTTAATTCTTAAATGGTTGAGTGCCCCAAAACATGTGACTTGGCATATGGAAAATTACATGCAATATTTTTGTTGGATGATTCGAGTCAGCATTTGGTGAGTGTGTCTTCTTTTTCTTTGTCTACCCAAAAATAACTCGTGTTATATTGCATCGTGTTTTTTATTTCAGGAATGCTCTCCTTACCTTCACCTTTTATAATTTTTATAATTTTTACTTTCATTCACAATATAAAAAAAATAACAAACCAGTGAATAATTAGACATTTGGATATTTAACCATATTAGATAGTCTAAAACAACAAAACTCCACCTTGTGATTTGGGTAACCAAGTTTAACCTTGACCATCAACCGAGATTTCTCCCCTAACATCATATGTTTTTAACCTACAGTGTCATTTTTGGGCACTCATGTCTGCCATTATTTATGAGAGTTAGTTGATATCGTCAAATAAAATAACCATTTCTGTCTACATCACAATGCTAGACAAAATGCCATTTTCAAAGATTCACAATATAACCTCATGAACCCTGGAAAATAGATGTCAACTTCCTCCCGTGTTCTGTGTTATGTGGAGAGTCATTTTAAACCTTACATTGACCTCGATAGACTATTTTTGCTCTCTTTGCCACCGTTCTAGGAGCCTAGTTACATAATTTTTACACCTTTAAGATGGTTTTAAAACTAAAAAAGTTGTGTTTTTTATTAGCTCACCATTTGGACCATGAGCAATGAAATTCTTATCTACCTTTGTAAACCTCTAGTTTTTTTAGTAGACAAATGTCTGGAAAAATTAGTTTAGGGAAAAACACTCTTGTAGATAGTTTGGTAAGGGATTTTATAATCCTCAAGTCGTTGTTTGAATAGGTCAAACTGAACCAAATACAACTAGTGGCTCCAAAAAATCCATCGTCATTTTTAAATAGTTCACCAGTTCTGAATTTTGTCAGTTTCTTTGAACTCTTCGTATATAGGAGGTCACGTAGAAATTTACCCGTTGTGTATATCTCATCAGAAGACAATTTTTGAACGTATTTTCTTGGCCTTTGAGCCTAAATTGAGAATTTTTGCAACTAGCAGGAAAAGGTAAAAATAAATTTGTAGGACCCCTGTCAAGTTACCAAACTACCGTGGAAATTCATTGACACTTGTAAATAACTTTTGAAACTCTATCTTGTGGCTTGTTATGTGAAATTTGTCTTTTAGGAAAATAGTGTTTCTCTCTCTTTCCTATCTCTTTATCTCTCCTTGGTTAAGAAATGAAATGAAATGAATATATGTCTCTAACCCTCTTCTTTCAAATGTAAATTATTCATATTAAGTAAATCATAAAATAAGAACGTTAATTATGATAAATGTATGTGGATGCCATGCCAACAATTTATTGTTGATCTCATACTCAATGGTTTTGTAGGATGCAAGTAATATGGCAAAATAATGTAGTTGTAATTCACTGTGTATTATTGTAATTTATATTTGAAACAATGTAGTTGTAGAGGTTGAACCAAGTTTTTGTAATGTATTGAAAGAATTATTATTGAAGTTTGGTAGTATGTATGACATGCTAGTTTTAGGGGTGCCTGAGAAATGTGCATTAAAGCATAGGTGTCATTTTATTTAGATATATGTATGGGACTAAAAAGAGGGGATTGATGATATATATGTTAAATGAAAAGGAATTTAATATCTTATAGTCTAATTCCAACATGAAATTTATGATTAATAAATTGGTGTGTTGTGTTCCTTACCTTGAAAATGTAATAAAGAAATATAGCCACAACAGTCAACCTTAATATAAAATTCATGCATAGCTACCCTTCCTATGTTGTTCTTTCTAACATAGAAAACTGAGACCTTAGAATGAAATTAAATATTTACACTCGATGGAACTTTCTATCTTAAGTAAATAATATCCCAAGTTAAGTTATCACCATAGCCTATATAATTAGGGACAACATTATGAACCCATTAGTTAAGGATGACATGGTAAAAAATTATCTAGAGTATGTGGTTCCCTTTTAGGATTGACAATCGTGTGTGTAGTAAAGAGAATGTATTCTATTAATGTATTACTCCTTAGGAACCAACATTAAACATAGTGTAAAATCCTCTTTGATTGACATACATGTTGAGTGATGAAGAATGCCAAGTAGCATTGGAAGTCACCTTTAAGATTTGGTATCCTAAATGAAATTGATACCCAATCTAAATTATCGTTTGAGTTTTCTGTGCAATACTAAGATTTCATTAGGAAGCTTAACAACATTTTAGTGTATGATTAGTTTGTGAAAACGTAACCATTAGATGATGTCTTTGAAAAAAGGTGAAATTAGGTGATTCTCATATCATGTTTATCCATATTGTGGTGAGATGCAAGACCCATGTTGTGTAAACTCTAATGTTAACCTTAATCCCTTTAAACGATGAACTACTCCATCTTGCTTCCCCAATAGTCCTATTAGGTAATAGATGTATGATGTGAAACTATGTAATTATGTCGTTAGAGATAAATCTACTAAGATAGGGACTAGTAGTCCTGTAAAGATAAAAATAACCATTAGCACTTGTAGGTTATGCAATTTCATCACCAAAAGGCATATGAACCTAATTATGGAAATGCCTCTTAAGTTGGACATAAAACGATACTCAATAAACCTACTCTTGAAATAAGAAAATAAGGAAGTATATTACCATGATTAGAGCCTTCAAATCCCTTAAATTAATGGTTGGTGTAGTTCCCACTTCCCTTCAACACCTTTTGTTATTGATTTCAATAATGTCGAATATACTTATGGATATTATTGTAGTTTTTAATTTAGCATGATGTTAGATGTTAGAGATACTAGACTATTGTTGATTTCGATTCATACATGACGCGTGTCGATTATTAGAGACATTTTATATTTATGTTGATATGTTGTTGACATTGTTATTTATATATATATATATCTTTCGGACATGTGATATTTTGTCATATTGGGTAGACCTAGACAAGTGAACTAATCTTATGATCATATGGATATTGATGAATTGTAAAATTGAGATGTTGTTAGAAATTGTAAATGATATCATTACTTTCCTAGATGATGTTTTTTTTCATATATAGATGATTGTGGAGTTATATTGTATATTTATTTTAGATTTTTAATGTGGCCACGAGGATGAAGGAGGTGTAATGTGTTTTGTAGGTAAACAAGTCACAACAAACATCGGGGGGATTGGAGACCAACCACATTAGAATGCTAGATGAATTCAACAAGGGTCAACATGACAACATGTATTTGGTTATGTGTGTGTTTTTGAATTTTTGTAGGGGTCCCCATGGGGGGAAATCACCTCTAATTGTGACCACGGGGTTATTTGTTATCCTTTCATTTAGTTTCCTTTATTTAATTTTAGTATGTGAAATTATAGTGATGTATTGCTCTTTTTTTAATCACTTGATTTATGTCTGGATTGTAAATTAATTAGTTTACTAAATTAATTAAGAATGGGTCAAAATAATTAATTTATTAGAATTTATCACTCTTGGATTATGTGTTGTAAGTTGAGTGTTTGTGACCTTGAGTGTTGTACACTCTACCCCTTCATGAAAATTCGGATTTGGCCTTATGGGCAAATTTTGGAGGCGTGTGGGACACGTTAAACTTGTCCCACACCTCTTAAATTACTATACCAACCCTACATATGGGTTGGGGGTAAAACATAGATCCCATTATGTGTTTTGGGATAAAAAAAAGGTAAAATATTATTGCACTTTCCTTCTTGAAATTAAATTTTGTCCTTAAGGGGTCTGCACTTGGATTGTGTGTAAGTAACTTGCCATTCCTCTCACCCACAAATTTATGGTGCATTGGGGTTGAGGTTTGAATTGTGAGATGTATTTGAGGATGATTGATGTGGCATCCTACATAGAACCACCTCACCCTTCTCTCTCCCTTTCCTATTTATTCAAATTCTTTTGCTTGTTTGGGGGTTACTTCATTTCTTTGTGCTCTTGCATTTTTAGGAGTTAGAAGATTTTGGAGTGCTTGTGGATTTGTTGAGTTTCTTGGTGTTTTTTGGGCTTGAAGGAACTTAGTGTGAGACTCTTGGCTCAAGCTCTACCATGGAAGGTAGGAGCTATACTCTTGTAAAATATTTTTCCATTTTTTAATTGTGTATATGTGCATGTTTTTTGAGTGTTTTGGTATGCTTATTGGGTAGATTTCTTAAGTGTGGTGTAGGAGGGGACTATGGGGATCTTATGTGTGGGGAGACATAAGATTTATTATCATGTTTTGGAGGGAGTTGTGTTGGGTGCCCCACCTTGGACAAGAAATTTCTTACATTTCTTACTTGGTCTATTTTATAAGGGAGCCATAAGAGATTGTGGGGAGGAATAAGAGAATGTGGGAGGCATAAGCGGTACTTGAGGGATGCATAAGAGTTTGTAGGGGATTTGAGATGTTTTTTGGAGGGTTTTTAGGTGGACACCCATTTTCCATTAGGAGGCATAAGTGACCTCCCCATATATCTTGCTCCTTTGGCTTTTTAATGTTGAAGCCTTGTGTATTTTGTTGCTTTCCTTATTGAGATTGTAGTTGTATTTTTTTTTTGTTTTAGTATGGTTCTAAACTTTTGTATTGTGATGTGAAAGCTAGTTTTTATGTCATGAGTTGAATCCATTTTTCATTGCAATGTGGTTGGGGCTTGGGGGCCAATGAGGAGGATCGATTCTGCTCCTCATTGGAATTCTTGGTTGCATGGAGAGTGCCTCTCCCCCCTTTCTTGTTGTGATCAATGAAGCATGGTGGAGATCTCTTGTTGGTGATGTGAAGTATGGAGTAATCGTTGGTGTCCTCAAGAAATATTACCCTGCGAGAAACCTCCTTGTTATTCCCACTTAGGGTGGAAGACTTATAGTATCGTATTCCTTTTAGCTTTCATTCTTATAAGTTTTCCCACTTTAAATGGAAGATATTGTATTATTAATTATGAAGAAAACTTATTTTGATTCTTGGACATTAAAGTTGTATTTTATGTGAAAAGGGAAAGAATTTTTATTTTTTTTTGTAAAGCTAGTCTTGTTGTAATGAAAAAAAAAGAAGTTTAAAAAGGGAAATATCATATTCCCATTGTAGTTTAATATTTTCTCATATAATGTTTAGCTCTCATTTGAAATTTATTACTTATCATTTTAAAAATTATTGAAAACCTTGTTATAGTTGTTCTAAGAATGTTTGAAATTTGTAGTTTGAAAGAGGAAAGAAATATAGTTACTTCTATTGTATTCCATGAAATTTATAAAGTAGTGAAAGAGTTACATTTGTTCATTATTTTATAGTGGTTGAAATAAATTTTAAACTCATTCAAGTAGATGGAAAGAATCCAAATTTTAATTGTTATCTACTTGGTCAACAAAACAGTTAAATTCCTAAATCTAGTGGAGAAAAGAAACTACCCATTTGCAACTTAGGCTTTAGCGTCTTGGAATGTGTAAAATTATTATTAATTCATTGTAAAATTACTTATAAAACCATGTAAGACAATATTATAACAAGTGAAATTTGTCTTTCCGTATAAGACCCTTATTAAAATACTAGCAAATAAGGAAAACAAAAAAGAAGAAGAGAATTTTAAGTGTAAGTTTTAGACTTGTTAATGCCATCAATAACATAGCTATTATTTCTATTGACAATATTACTACTATTCCAATTATTATTATTATAAATATAATAATATTAATATTATTATATAGATTACTATTATTATAGTATTATTATTATATAATATAATAATAATAGTGATGTGTGTGTGTGTGTGTATTCAAAAGGTAATAGGTAATTTATATTCAAAAATTAATATGTAATATGTAGCCAAAAAGATTTGATTAAACTTTTAATCCATATATGGTTTTGGCATGTGAGTTTATAAGGGTTGGGGCGATCCTCCCCCCAACCCCAAACTAATGTATTTTAACCAAAATAAATCTAACCCCCCCATATACAACTAAATGAAATTCTAAAAGCCATTCCCACGGGTAATATACCCCCTTTTCTTGTTTGGTGGATTGTGCACTTCTTTATCCGTGGACGAACCTCTCTCTCTCTCTCTCTCTCTCTCTCTCTCTCTCTCTCTCTCTCTCTCTCTCTCACTCACTCACTCACACACACACACACACACACACACACACACACACACACACACACACACATATAGAACAAGAGACATTTTTTTCATTATTAGATTTGCAAATGTATTAAATCACTGTATTAATAGTGATTCGGATTTTTAATCCTTTTAAAAATTTTAAAATATACATATACATATACATATACATATACATATACATATACATATACATATGCATATGCATATACATATATATGCCAACACACACACACACACACACACACACACACACACACACACACACACACACACACACACACACACACACAGATATATATATATATATCCACATACCCAAATGAAATCACTTATCAAATATATCTATTTAATCAAAATGGGGCAAAACCCACAAGTTCATTTGGGAAAATAAAAGAGTTTTGAGCTAAATAAAATACAAAAGTAAATTTAAAACCCTAAGAGAGGGTGTGAATAAAATAAGAAAATAATGGAGCATTTTCATCCCTCCCAAGAGCTTGAAATGACCTCTAGTGGCTTCCTCCTTATCCACCAACAACTTGCACAACAAAAGAGAAACAATGAGCCAAATGAAAAGAGAGGGAATTATTCTTAAGCATGATTTAGGGTTAGTTTCCCTTCTCCCTCATCAAGGGTCCTAAATGAATCAATCCAAGGGATGAGATTCATCCCTAGAAAAAGTAGGTAGAGATTGGGTGAGTGGAAATTATCTTTTAATTTAAATGTTTTTAATTTCATATAGATGGGTTGACTTGTTAAGGGGTCACCTTATGGGGTAGGAGTATGTTTATTAATTTTAACCCAATGTCAAATGGGGACCTTGTTAATTATTATTTAACATTATAGGATTAATTAACTACTTATTCTATTAGCCCCTTTACCCTTGAGACTTAAGTGTGGCATATTCAACTATAGCAGAAATTGATTTTTTTATTTAAATAACACTTAGGAAATTTTCCATGCTTAGTCAGATTTAATTCAGTAAATTTTAATGTGGGTATAATATTTGTTATAACGGGAAAATTTAATCTATTAATTATAATACACTAGAAACATTAATGAAGCAATCATTATTTTTCAAAACATTTTGTGGGCACACTTCTTTAAAAAACATTATTCCTTAATTTTTCTATCTAAATGCTAGGTTGTTCTTGGGTCTCGTGTGGGGCGTATTTTAGCAGGCGTTACAGTTGGATCATAACTATCATGAAATTAAAATTGATGCTTGACTTTGGAAAGTGTAACCGTGACATTATATTCCATAGGAAAAGTGAAACATGATCTTCTTGGTAATGTGAATTAAACCGTCATGTTGTGGATAATAAACCTATTCGTATATAAGACTTCTTATGTACTAAATCAATCTATAAGTGAGTGAAGGAAACATGACCCTAAATCCTTGAACAAATAAAACTGATCTTCACATCCTTGGACTTAACCTTGTTCCATGTATAACATAGGTATGATATAAGACACAATAGTTTTGTGTTCAAAATAAATACCCTAATAACAAACGAGCGAATACAAGTAATTGCAATAATGTAGATGATCCTTATTCATTGATATAATCTGAAAGATATATTTTTAAATAATATAGAGGAAATCAAGAAAAATGGAAAAAGGGACCGTATGATTCACATATTATGATCCTTTTTAGGAATAAAGTTAAATTTTGAAACATGATTGTAATAAATGTGTAATCCTAAAATATCGTGTCGTGGGAAGACCCTATCTATAAGCGTTTCCTATAGTTGAAATCCTATTATGTGCCTTGTCATTTGAAAAAGTGGCCTTGATGTGCATCACTATTTTTCATGTTATCTATGTGGGTTAGAGTATTTGTAAACATATCATGTGTTCAACGAAGTCCTAAGTGATCTCTTGTAGTGTCATGTGTACTTCACTATAGGTCAAGTTTTTTTTTTTTGGTATTTTTAGCGTTGTTTTAATGTGTGTAAAAGGTGTTACGTTACATTTACAACCATGACATCTCTTCACAAAATGACTTCAACAATACATAGATATACACCAAAAACCCTTGTAGCACATACAAGAAAAAAAACACTAATAACAAAAAAATATACAACTTTCCAAAATACATAGTCTTAAAATCCTCCTTACACCAAATGAGAAGGGAAACATGGTGGCCATATCCTTAAGCCTCCTAGGTGGGATAGGGTTCCACAAAAGCCTCTAAGTGCACTATACACACACAAACTCTGTAGTGCCCATTTCCCTTTGACACCTTTCGATGTTGATCATGATGATGTTGATTATATTATGGACATGATTATGGACCTTATTATAGTATGATGATAGATGTTAGATCATGGATTATTTTTGACTTGATTCAGTTATGATGCATGATAATTATTAGAGACATTTTATGTGTTGATGATGATATACTGCTTGACATGGTTATATTATGGATGTTGTTCGGACTTGTGATATTCACATATTGTGAGTAGACGTAGAAATGGAAATTATTGAATTATGATATAGTTATTTATAAAATTATAATGATATTGTTAGATTGCTTTGATGTTGTTGTGATTCATATATCTAAATGATTTTATGAATTATATTTATATTATTTTGGGTATTCTGATATGGCCATGAGGCTGAAGGAGGTATTTGTGTTTTTTAGGTTAAAATATCACAACAAACATCAGGGGATTGGATACCAACCACAATGGAATTCTATATGAATTCAAAAAGTTCACCATGGCAACTAGTATTTGTTTGTGCGTATTTTTGTGTGTTCGGGATTCCCATGGGGGGGATCACCTTTAATTGTGACCAAGGGGTTTTATGTATTTCTTTTATTTTGGTCCCTTTTTCTATGTTTGCATGTGTTTATTTTGTGGTGCTTTTTACCCCTTTCATTATTCATTAAATGGCATGTAATATTGTGAGTAATCATGTTGTTAAGTTAATTAATTAAAATATGTCATAAGAAAGTAATTAATAGAGTTGTTGGCCTTGATTAAAGTGTTGTAAAAGATGTGTAAGTGATGTGTAAGTTAACTTTTGAGTGTGAAACACTCCACCTTCTTGGAAATTTGAAATTTTCCTTGGAGGCTAATTTTGGAGGATTTTTAGGACAAGTTAAACTTGTCCCATACCTCTTAAAATTAATTACCAACCATACTTATGGTTGGAGAGTTTAGATTAGACTTTTTACAATGTTTTTCGAGAGGGAAAATTATAGGTTTTAATTACACTTTTCTTACATGATTTAATTTCAGTCCTTTGGGTTGTGGGTTGGATTTGAGTGTGTAAGTAGACTATCATATTATTCACCCACCTATTTATCATGCATTGGAGAATGAAGTTTACTTTTGGGTTGGGGACAAGGATGTGGGATGTGGTATACTACATGGACCCACCTCATCCTCTTCTCTTCCCTCTTCTATAAAATTTGAATTCCTTGCCTTGTTTTGGGGTTGCTTGATTTTTGGGAAAATTCCTGGCTGTTTTGGGAGCTCTTGCTTTGAAGAAGTTTTTGGAAGATTTTTGCATACTTGTGCTTCGCTGATTTGGATTGCTTGCATTGGGATAAAGCTTGCTATTTTGGAACTTGAAACAACTCCATCATGGAGAGGTAAGATCTTGGCTCTTGAAAAATGATCTTCTTTTATGAATGTAAATGTTAATGTATGAATGTTTTGGCATGTTTGTAGGATGTTGGGTAGATGGCCTAAGAATGATGTAGGAGAAGATTATGGGATTGTTTTGTTGGAGGCACAATTGTGTTTCAGGGAGGTATAAGGGTGGAGGGAGTTGGGATTTGGGTTCCACCTTACAAAGAGATAGCTTGCATTTATTTACTCGTTATGGGGGGGTGCCATAAGAGGTTGGGAAGACAAAAGGAAATGTGAGCAATAAGGGATACTTGGGGGAGAACTAAGGGCATGTCAAGGATTTGAAATGATTATATATATATATATATATATATGTATGTATGTATGTATGTATGTATGTATATGTATATATATGTATATATTTATATATATATATATATATATATATATATATATTGGAGGGTTGTTCTCAGGTGGTGATACCCATTTCCCCTCTGGGAGGCATAAGAAGCATCCCCCATAGTTTCTTGCTCCTTGGCTTGCTTGATGAAGCCTTTGTACTATTGTTAAGCTTTAATGTAGTTGTAAACTACATTCTGTTTTGGACTGTTTTTTATTCTGAAAATGTTGCTTGTGTGTTTGTGGAATCCTGTTGTTGCCATGAGTTGAATCACATCTTTTATTGCATTTTGGTTGGGGCTCAGGGGCCAATGAATAAGGATGACTTCTCCTCTTCATTGGATGTCTTGGTTGGGTGGAGAGCGTTGCTTTTCACCTACTCTTGTTGTGATCAAATTGGAAGAATGAGAAATACGCATATTGTTGTTTTGGAACAAGGAAAAAGGATAGCTGGACAGTCCCTTGTTCAAATACATTTTATTGTAACCTCTCCAACTTGAAGTGGATGAACTTGTAAATGTTTTGTAATGGAAAGATGTTGTGTTGATCATGAGAGTTGTAAAGTGAAATGTAAAACAAATAAACTCTTTCTTTGTTTTGAAAGAATGTGAAAAAAATTGCATTCAAAGAATCAAAGAAGGATGTTACAAAGTTGTCTTTTGGAATCAATAAATGATGTATTTCCTTTCTCAAATTACACTGTGGTATTGAATATGATCTTTGAAATATAATTTAAATCACTGTTTGAAGAAAAGAAAGGTATATGAAGGAAATGTAATACTCTATTTTGTGAAGTGCTTGATTTAAAAAGAATAAAAGTTACATTTTTTGTCTTTATCATTTGATCAAAATAATGAAATATTTTTGAAACTATAATTAAATTAATTCATTTGTTAAGCAAGTAAAATTAGAACCACTAAGCTAATTTTGTAGTTTCCATATTTTCTTCACGTTAAACTCTGTAACTTTTATCTTAAATGAACAAACCGAACCTACAATCAAGAAATAATAATGAAACATTAAAATTGAACATGTTATGATATAAATGATTCCAATTAGACAAAAAACACTTAAAATAAATCTTTCTAACCCTAGCAAAACCGAGTTCAAAGCTTTCACAGTCGTTTTCCTATCAAATTTGTAAAATTTCAAATTGGAACTCAATCAAATAGATATACCTCACAAACTCATCCTAAAACCACCTAAGAACAATTATCCATGGCTATTTGATATGTTGAGAGAGGAAGAAGATTAGATTGAACAAATTTTATAAGTTAATTTTTACCTGGTTGCATTGTAAAAGCCTGCAGATAATTTTATTTGAATTGACCTCTTAAACCATATAAAAATCAAAAGTTAATGATTCCTAAGTAAAGAGGAAATCGAGAGATTTATAGAAAGTCCTTATTTCCCAAAAATGAGCTCTCTATCAAAATTTATGGCCTTTTGAATTTTTTCATTCACTTGGTGTCAAAAAAAAAAAATTTGGGAAAAATTTCCTTGGCAGGTCAGCGGGCTCAAATTTTTCCCTTAGCACTTAAGAAAAAATTTGGGAAATTTTCCCTAATTTTCCCCACCAGGCCATAGCCAATCAAAGGTTTCCACGTCACACCACGAGGTGTTGGAAAAGGGGCGGACCCCTTTTTAAAATTAACACATCGGAAAAGTTTTGGGAAAATTTTCCTAATTTTCCCCGTCGGCCCATAGCCTATCTGGTGCTACGTGGCACCACGAGGCATCAGCAGAGGAGAGGATTCCTTTTTGTCTTTTTCATTTTTGGAAAAAAATTGAGAATTTTTTTTGAAATTTTCCCGTCGGCCCGTAGCCAATCAAGAGCTGCCACGTGGCATCGCAAGGCGTTGGTGGAGGCATGGGTGAATTTTACCCCCCTTTGACTTCAGGGTGATTAAAATTTTTATCCCTACCACCCTATTTTCCCCGCGTTGGCTAAGGAGGCACCACATGTCTCTTGCGGACTTGAGGGTGCAATGTTAACTTTTCACCCAGCGCGGGAAATTTTCCCAACTATCTCCCACCACCCTACTCTCCCTGTGTTGGCTGAGGAGGCACCACATGTCCCTTGCAGACTTGTGGACTCGCAAGCGCACTGTTGACTTTTTTTCCCATGTGGGAAATTTTCTAAAATGTCTCTCCGCCACCCCGCAGACCCGCCCTTGTGGAAAATTTTCTCCCCATGGCTTATAGACTCACCATTGGGGAAAATTTTCACCCCTGGGCCCTTGGGGAAAATTTTCACCCCAAGGCCCACCGGGCCATAACTTGAGAAATATGAGGAGTTAGGAGGACTTCTTTATATCAATGGAAAAGTGAGGAAATTTCATATCCAATGGGAATGATTTAGGGAAATTTTGAATGTATTAAGTTTGAGAAAAATTAGGTTGAACCTTTAATTCTGTTAGAGAGTGGGTATGGTGAGGGGTTACCCTCTGAACCTAATTGAGCCTTCTAACCCTAAATTTTGGGCATTATGACCTCTAATAATTGTTAATAAAGGAAAATCATATTCTAGTATATTAGAATTTTTCTAGAACCTGTTAGTGACCATTGTTGTCTTCTAACCCGATTGTAGATTTTTTTAATAATAAAAAAAATATTCCATAATTTTTCCTAACCCTAGGTTTTTATTGGGTCTCAAGTGTGTTGTTTTAGCGGGCATCACACTTGGTATCAGAGAAGTGGTTCAAAATATTGGGCCATTCAGCACACTATAAAACTTGAGAAATGAACCTTAAACCTAGCACACTTTTAAATCTATAAAACAACTTAGTTTAGAAACTACATATGTTAGTAAACATGGAAACTGAATAAAACTTAGAAAAAATGAACTAACTCTTGCCTTAGTCTGTGCAGGAGGCACAGATGGTACGAGGAATCTTTTCACATAGACCTAGACATACCACCACTAGATCATGTTGTAGCAACCATCCTACCCTAGATTTTAAAAACTTTTCAGGATGTTAATGCCACTCTATGCGGAGGATCAGTAGGAGGGCATGCAGCCAGACATTATAGAGTCACTTCCATTGAGGCTCGTGTATCTCCTCGACCTAACAAGGATCATGGAGGAGAGAACTTCCATGTAGAGTAAAGCCAGAGTAGAGTCACCACATAGGGGATAGGGTGACCATGTTTTAGGACAAAGAGATAGGTCTCGAAGCCCTAGGTTAAGGGATGAGCATACAAAGAGGCCTAGAGGCTGTCAGACCACAGCTGCAGATCACATCAGGGAGATCTTAAAGCTTTGGTCATCACATTATTGTGGTGACATAGGTGGATTTCAAGCAGAGGCCTGGTTAGTGAGCTTGAGTGGGTGCTTCAAGCTCTTTCCTTGTTCTAGCAACACAAAATCTCATGTTGCAATACATCTACTGAGGGATGGAGCCGGTGTCTGGTTGAGGACAGAGGAGTAAAAGATCCATGTTGATTAGGAGACAGTTACCTGGGAGCTCTTTGAGGAGATTTCTAGAACAACTATTTGTCATGGAGGTTCATACAACAGTGGATAGATGAGTTCCATGACCTCCGACAGGCATCTCTTATAGTGGCTGAGTATGAGAGTAGATTTCTAGATCTACTCCAGTATGTTTGTTACATGCAGGATGAGCAGGTGTGGATCCACAGGTTCATCCGAGGCCTAAATCTACACCTTGGAGGTGTAGTGTGGATCCATTTTCCACATAAATTAGTTGAGGCCATCAAAAAGGCCTATGTAGTAGAGGAGACTTGGGGAAAGACCCAGTAGGCTAGAGACCGAGTTCGGAGCCGCATACAACAGATGTAGGACATCAGATCGAGGGGGGTCAGTACATCTTCCTCATGGATGGACAAGGTTCAACACAGTCATCTTTTATACCACAGTAGTAGCAGCAATAGTAATCTCACCCACCTTATAGACCTCCATAGAGGTTTGATGCATAGAGAGGTCGGAGTATGGGGCCTCCTCCTAGGGGTCCCATCAAGACACAGGGTGCCCAAAGAGCTCACTCAATAGGAGCTCGCCAATAGAGACCTCAGCAGACTACATCCAGATCATCAAGATCCACACCATAGACCTCTAGAGTACTGGCCAAACCTGCTACATAGGGGAGAGGATCGGGTAATTGTTTTGGTTGTGGTGTTACTGGACATTTTTGGAGAGACTGCCCATAGAACCCTAATAACAATGGTAAGACATAGATCTCAGATCCTACTATTAGTGATATGGGGTACACGGTCATAGGATGTATGCAACAGTCGAGAACTGTTAGGTAGAGCATCAGAGTATAGTTATTGAGACTGTAGGTAACATTGGTGGTATTCCTACCTCCATTCTATTTGATTCTGGTTCTTCTAATTCTTTTATTACACCATCTTTAGTAGAGCGATGGACGCTAGTGGAAATTAGGTAGGGTCATAGTTGGTACGTTGAGATGGCTTCTAGAGCCAAGATCTCGTTAGGCTCCTTATTTAATGAGTGTGTGGTGGATTTGGGACCTTTCACCACTACCTCGGATCTCCATATCCTTCCTTTGGGCTCATATGGAGTCATCTTGGGTGTGGATTGGTTTTCTACACACAGGGCCAGAGTGGATTATTACCACAAGATTATATCTTATGCAAATGATTTGGGAGTTGAGTCGGTGATTTCAGGGGCAAGAGACCCATTTCTATTCACATCATATTTGCTATGTAGCTTAAGTGGTGTGTGTGATGGGGTTGTCAGATGTTTGTTGTTAAGTTTAGTGATAGATCAGAGGATGGGTCTAGTATACCATCACTAGATGATCACCCCATTTTGAGAGAGTTTGCAGATGTCTTTCCAGGGGAGCTACAGGTGTTACCACCCCCATGTGAGATTGATTTTCACATAGATCTGGTTCCGAGAGTGGAGCCTATCTCATAAGCACCTTATCGGTTGACCACCCTAGAGCTCTTTGAGATCAAGTTACAGCTAGAGGGTTTCCTGGAGAAAGGCCTTATCCTTCCTAGTGTATCCCCTTGGGGTGCACCGATGATTTTTGTGAAGAAGAAGGATAGATCCTTGCGGTTGTGTATTGATTACTACCAACTGAACAAAGTAATGATCAAGAATCGTTATCCCCTTCCGTGCATTGATGATTTGTTTAATCAGATGAAAGGAACCACAAATTTCTCTAAGATAGACCTAAAGTCATGTTACCATCAACTGAGGATTTCGGAGGTAAACAATTCATAAGACCGCCTTTTGTATGAGATATGGCCACTATGAGTTCAATGTGGTGCCTTATGGTTTGACGAATTCCCCCGTAGTGTTTATGAGTTTTATGAATGGGGTATTTAGGACCTTCTTAGATGGCTTCATGTTTATATTCCTTGATGACATTTTTATTTACTCATGTACACATGAGGAGCACGAGGGACACCTTTGTTAGGCTCTCCAATGTCTTCGTGAGTAGCAGGTTTATAGGAACTTGAAGAAGTGTGCATTGTTTTAGACGGAGGTGCAGTCTTTGGGTCATATCATTTACGGTGAAGGTATTGCTATCAATCCTTCTAAGATTAGAGCTATTATGGATTTTCTAGCACCCACTACTGTGATTGAGGTGTGCAGCTTCATGGGACTAGCAGGTTACTACAGGCGGTTTGTTTAAGACTTCTCTTAGATTGTGCACCCCATCACTTCCCTTTCAAGGAAAGGGCAGAAGTTTTTTTGGTCAGATAGGTGCAAGAAGGCCTTCAGTACACTGAAGGAATGTCTCACTATAGTACCTATCCTTGTTGTACCGGATCCACAGGGTGATTTTTTCATGTTGTGCACGGATGCTTCCTTAGCAGGGCTTGGAGGTGTGTTGATGTAGGAGGGTAGAGTAGTGGATTTCTAAGTCTCGTAAACTCAAAGATTATGAGATTAGTTATCTGACTCATGATCTTGAGCTTGCGGCAATTGTGCACGCTTTGGTTCGATGGAGGCACTTTCTACTTGGTTGGAGATTCAGACTCAAGATATATCACCTAAGTCTTTGCCACCTCTTCACATAGCCCAATCTAAATGCTCGTCAAGCAGCATTGGATGGAGTTTCTTTGTGAGTATGATATGGATATAGAGCATGTGAAGGGGAAGGAGAATGTGGTGGCACATGCTCTCAGTAGACGGAGACATGTGCCTATGGCCACCTCAGTGAGCACAAGATTTGTGGATTTTGATTCTTTAGTAGATCCCTCTTGATAGCTTCTACATTGCATATCGAGCAGAGATCAAGTCTCAAAGACCCCTCGAGGGGAATTTTGATGGTTTTTCTCTAGAGGCAGATGGCCTTCTTAGGTACAGAGGCCAGATTTATATTCCTAGAGATGGAGGCTTGAGGCAGGACATATTGACAAAAGCACATCATGTACCCTATTCAGCCCACCATGGGGTGAAGAAGATGCATGCCACCTCGAGACAATTGTATCATTGGAGAGGACTTCATAGAGACGTGGCTCAGTTCATTTCATGATGTTACAGTGCCAGAAAGTAAAGGCCGAGCACCAACATCCAGCTGGCCTTCTCTTTCCTTATGCTATACCAGAATGGAAATGGGACACCATTTCCATGGACTTCATTATTGGGCTACCGATGTCAAGATATCACCACGACGCCATCATGGTCACGGTTGATAAATTGACAAAAGTGGCTCACTTTTCTCTGGTGAACACCACTTATACAGCTAGTGTAGTGGCACGGGTATATTTGGATGAGATTGTTATGTTGCACGGGATTCTGTGGAAGATCATTAGTGACCGCAATCCTTTGTATACTTCCCATTTCTGGACTACCATGTAGCATGCCCTCAAGACGAGAATCAACTTCAGCACAACATATCACCCTAAGACAGATGGACAGACTGAGCGGGTGAATCATATTTTAGAGGACATGCTCAGGATGTATGTGATGGATCAGAAGTCTAGATGGGAAGAGTATCTGTACTTGGTGGAGTTTTCCTACAATAATAGTTTTCAGATTTCTATAGACATCGCTCCTTTTCAGGCTTTATATGGTAGAGAGTGCAGGACACCTCTTAACTGGGACAAGCTGGAGGATAGGGTTTCTCTTGGATCAGCATTGTTGCAGGACATGGAGAAATAGGTGGTTTTGATCAGACATAGACTGCAGGAGGCACAAGACAGGAAGAAGAAGTATGCAGATTAGCATAGAACTGACTATAGTTTTGATGTGGGCATGATTAAGGTGTTCGTTCGTGTCAGGCCACATAAGATCCCTATCCATTATGGAAAAGGTTCTAAGTTAGCTCCTAGATTCGAGGGTCCTTTTGAGATCTTGGAGCATATCGGCCCTTTGGCCTACCGTCTAGCATTTCCACCTAGCTTGTCTCACGTACATGATGTGTTTCATGTTTCAATTCTTAGGAGATATGTTGTATATCCTTCTCATGTGTTAGATTGGACATCATTGTAGGTGCAGGATCAGGGGTAGGTGATGGTGGAGCCCATTTGCATCCTAGATCATAGGACCCTGGGGGGCCTTTGGGGTAGAGAGGTTGATCAGGTCTGGGTGAAATGGGATAGATATGATGAGACTGTAGCTACATGGGAGGATGTTACTTTGTTATGAGTTCAGTTTCCACATTTGTTCCAGTGACTTCTAGGAGGAAGTTGAGTCTAAGGGGAGGGGGATTTAGTGCCCACTTCCCTTTGACACCTTTCAATGCTGATCATGATGATGTTGATTATATTATGATATGATTATGGACCTTATTATAGTATGATGATAGATGTTAGATCATGGATTATTGTTGACTTGATTCAATTATAATGCATGATGATTATTAGAGACATTTTATGTGTTGATGATGATATAATGCTTGACATGGTTATATTATGGATGTTGTTCGGACTTGTGATATTTATATATTGTGAGTAGACCTAGAAATGGAAATTATTGAATTATGATATAGTTGTTGATAAAACTATAATGATATTGTTAGATTGCTTTGATGTTGTTGTGATTCATATATCTAAATGATTTTAGGAATTATATTTATATTATTTTGGATGTTCTGATATGGCCACGAGGCCAAAGGAGGTATTTGTGTTTTGCAAGTTAAAATATCACAACAAACATCGGGGATTGGAGACTAACCACATTGGAATTCTAGATGAATTCAATAAGGTCACCATGGAAACTAGTATGTGTTTGTGCATGTTTGTGTGTGTTAGGGATTCCCATGGGGGGAGATCACCTTTAATTGTGACCAAGGGGTTTTATGTATTTCTTTTATTTTGGTCCCTTTGTCTATGTTTGCATGTGTTTATTTTGTGGCGCTTTTACCCCTTTCATTATTCATTAAATGGTGTGTAATATTGTGAGTAATCATGTTGTTAACTTAATTAATTAAAATATGTCATAAGAAAGTAATTAATAGAGTTTTTGGCCTTGAATTAAAGTGTTGTAAGAGATGTGTAAGTGATGTGTAAGTTAACTTTTGAGTGTGAAACACTCCACCTTCTTGGAAATTTGAAATTTTCCTTGGAGGTTGATTTTGGAGGCTTGTCGGACAAGTTAAACTTGTCCCATACCTCTTAAATTTAATTATCAAACATACCTATGGTTGGAGAGTTGAGATTAGACATTTACAATCTTTTTTGAGAAGGAAAATTGTAGATTTTAATTACACTTTTCTTACATGATTTAATTTTAGTCCTTTGGGGTGTGGATTGGATTTGAGTGTGTAAGTAGACTATCATATTATTCACCCACCTATTTATTATGCATTGGAGAATGAAGTTGACTTTTGGGTTGGGGATAAGGATGTGTGATGTGGCATCCTACATGGACCCACCTCATCCTCTTCGCTTCCCTCTTCTATAAAATTCAAATTCCTTGCCTTGTTTTGGGGTTGCTTGATTTTTGAGACTTGATTCTTGGGTGAATTCCTAGTTGTTTTGGGAGCTCTTGCTTTAAAGAAGTTTTTGGAAGATTGTTGCATGCTTGTACTTGGCTGATTTAGATTGCTTGCATTGGGATAAAGCTTGCTGTTTTGGAACTTGGAACAACTCCATAATGGAGAGGTAGGAGCTTGGCTCTTGAAATGCTCTACTTTAATAAATGTAAATGTTAATGTATGAATGTTTTGGCATTTTTGTGGGTTTTTGGGTAGATGGCCTAGGAATGGTGTAGGAGAAGACTATGGGGTTGTTTTGTGGGAGGCACAAGTGTGTTTTAGGGAGGTATAAGGGTGGAGGTAGTTGGGATTTGGGTTCCACCTTACAAAGAAATAACTTGAATTTCTTTACTCGTTATGGGGTGCCATAAGAGGTTGGGGAGACATAAGGAAATGTGAGGAATAAGGGATAGTTGGGGGAGGCATAAGGGCATGTCAGGGATTTGTAATGATATATCTATATGTTGGATGGTTGTCCTCAGGTGGTGATACACATTTCCCCTTTAGGCAGGCATAAGTAGTATCCCCCATAGTTTCTTGCTCCTTTGGATTGCTTGATGAAGCCTTTGTATTGTTTTTATGCTTTAATGTAGTTGTAAACTACATTCTTTTTTGGACTATTTGTTATTGTGAAAATGTTTCTTGTATGTTTGTGGAAGCCTGTTGTTGCCATGAGTTGAATCACATCTTTTATTGCATTGTGGTTGGTGCTCGAGGGCCAATGAAGAAGGATGACTTCTCCTCTTCATTGGATGTCTTCATTAGGTGGAGAGCATTGCATTTCCCCTAATCTTGTTGTGATCAAATTGGAAGAATGAGAAATATGCATGTTGTTGTTCTGGAGTAAGGAAAAAGGATAGTTGGATAGTCCAGTGTTGAGATAAATTTTATTCTAACCTCTCCCACTTGAAGTGGATGAACTTGTAAATGTTTTGTAATGGAAAGATGTTGTGTTGATCATGAGAGTTGTAAAGTGAAATGTAAAACAAATAAACTCTTTCTTTGTTTTGAAAGAATGTGAAAGATATTGCATTCGAAGAATAAATGAAGGATGTTACAAAGTTTTCTTTTGGAATCGATAAATGATGTATTGCCTTTCTCAAATTACATTGTGGTATTGAATCTGATCTTTTAAATGTAATTGAAATCTCTATTTGAAGAAAATAAAGGCATATGAAGGAAATGTAGTACTCTGTTTTGTGAAGTGCTTGATTTAAAAAGAATAAAAGTTACAGTTTTGTCTTTATCATTTGATCGAAAGAATGAAATATTTTTGAAACTAGCATGAAATGAATTCATTTCTTAAGCAAGTAAAATCATAACCACTGAGCTAATTTTGTAGTTTCCATTTTTGCTTCATGTTAAACTTTGTAACTTTTATCTTAAATGAACAGACCGAACCTGCAATCAAGAAATAATAATGAAACATTAAAATTGAACATGTTAGGATATAAATGAGTCCAATTAGACAAAAACACTTAAAATAAATCTTTCAAAACCTGGCAAAACTAAGTTCAAAGCTTTCACAATCGTTTTGCTGTCAAAGTTGTAAAATTTCAAATTGGAACTCAATCAAATAGTTCTACCTCACAAAATCATCCTAAAACCACCTAAGAACAATTCTTTGTGCCTATTTGAGATGTTGAGAGAGGAAGAAGATCAAATTGAACAAATTTTATAAGTTAATTTTTACCTGGATGCGCTATAAAAGTTGGAAAATCATTTTCTTGAAATTGACCGCTTAAACTTGATCAAAATCAAAATTTGATGATTCATGAGTAAATATGACGTTAAGATCTTTCCAGAAAGTCCTCATTTTCCCAAAAATGAGCTCTCTATCAAAAGTTATGGCCTTCAGAAGTTTTTCCTTCACTTGACGTCAAAAAAAATTGGGAAAAATTCCTTGGAGGGCCCATGGGCTCGAATTTTTCCCTTAGCACTTAGGAAAATTTTTGAGAAAATTTCCTTAATTTTACCCACTGCCTCACCACCTCGCAACCAATCAGAGGCTACCACATGACACCATGAGGTGTTGGCGAAGGGGCAGACCTCTTTTTAAACTTAGCGCATCAGAATTTTTTTCAGAAAATTTTCCTAATTTTCCCCACCACCCCATAGCCAATCCGGTGCTACCACGTGGCGCCACGAGGCATCAACAGAGGAGCTGGTTCCTTTTTGTCTTTTGAATTTTTGGAAAAAAATTGTGAAAATTTTCTTAAGTTTCCCCATCGGCCTGTAGCCAATCAGGAGCTGCCACGTGGCATTGTGAGGCATCGGCAGAGGCGCGGGTGAATTTTACCCCCTTTTCCTTTGGGGTGATTAAAATTTTTATCCCCGCCACCCTTTTTTCCCCATGTTGGCCTAGGAGGTACCACATGTCCTTTGCAGACTTGCATGGTCCCTTGCAGACTTGTGAACTCGCGGGCACAATGTTGGCTTTTCGCCTTGCGTGGGAAATTTTCCCAGCTATCTCTCCCGCCGCCCTGCTCTCCCTACGTTGGATGAGGAGGCAACCACGTGTCCCTTGTGGACTTACGACTTGCGGACTCGCAGATGCAACTGTTAGCTTTTGTCCCTGCATGAGAAATTTTCCAAAATGTCTCCCGCCACCCCGCAGATCACACCCTTGGGGCAAATTTTCTCCCTTGGGCCCGCTCTTGGGGAAAATTTTCACCCCAAGGCCCGCCATTATCCCTGCCCGCCCATAACTTGAGAAATATGAGGAGTTAGGAGGACTTATTTATATCAATGGAAATGTGAGGGAATTTCCTATCCAATGGGATTGATTTAGGGAAATTTTGAATGCGTTAAATTTGAGAAAAATTAGGTTGAACCTTTAAGCATGTTAGAGAGTGGGTATGGTGAGCAGTTACCCTCTGAACCTAATTGAACCTTCTAACCCTAAATTTTGAGCCTTATGATCTCTAATAATTTTTAATAAAGGAAAAGTATATTTTACTAGATTAGAATTGTTCTGGAACCTGTTAGTGACCATTGTTGTCTTGTAACCCGGTTGTAGATTCTTTTAATAAATAAAAAATTATTCCATAATTTTCCTAACTAACCCTAGGTTGTTTTTGGGTCTCAAGTGGGTTGTTTTAGTGGGAATCACAAACTTTTTATCTCTCCCTTTCAAAGAATAAAAAATAATATAGTTTTCCTTTTAACTCCACATAGGTGGATTACCCTTCCCACACTCCCTCCACAAAATACTCACATACTCACTACAACAAAAAATCCTTTTTTTCCACAATTATTCCACATTATTTCCAAAATTTACATGATCTATAGAATAATTGTAGCATCTGATAAAAACCACACAATAAGAAATAAACACCAAATATTATAATATGCAAATTAAAATTCATTCGGGATGTTTTATTCAATAAGACAAGGTTACATATATAGAGTGGAGTTCTCCTATGAAAGAGGAGTCAACTCGAATCTTCAACAAACTCTCACTTATCTCTCCCAATCCCTATTCTCACTCAAAAAACCTAGAATCTCTCTAAGAGATCTCTACAAGTTGTCACCAACTCATTATTTACACAATAATAATGTTCACAATATTAAACTATTCCTAACATTCACCCCCTTAGTGTGAACATGGAGAAAGCTATCTCCTGTACTTGCTCATGTTTTACATTTGGCTTTACAATTGGTTAACCACTAACCACAAGAAGGTTTTCTAGGACAACTAACAACCAAATCTGTATGTGTTTTTCAAGAGATCCACAAACTCTCAAGAAGGTTTTAGAATGGAACCAACAATGATTTCATAGCACAGTACATTATTTTTTCTCTTACCATTTTCAATACAAAAGAGCAGATTGTAGAAGGAAAGAAACATGTTTTGAACAGGAATGGAAATTTTGTTCATTATTACAACAGAAAATAAACAAACAACACAACTGAAAGAAGGTCACCAATATGCTGAGAAATCTCTTTGTTGGTGACTAATAAGAGATGATGTTTTCCACCTCCTCCTTGCCTCCAGCCTCTGATGTGATGTCCATGCTAACTTAAATGAAAGTATAGTTGAGGACAATACACACTAGCTGTCGCGATACAGGTTGGGGTCAAGGGGTGGAGCCCCCGAAGCCAGGAACGGTTTTCATTTGCATTTTCTCTTTAAAAATTAAGTGTGAGATTACACCAAAAATGCACTCATTTATCCTTTTTTTTTGTAACAATTTTTTTTACTCTTACAAACAACACGACTTATTAAATTAATTCACAATGAACATTTGACAAGTAAAAAGTAATTAAAAATTAATTTTTCATAAATACATGACTCAATTAAAGACTGCTTTTCACAAAAACACTAAATGAACAAAAGAAAAACCTATAAACCTAAAAATAAATTATATGGTAAAATAAATTGAACTAAAATACATAACTTACATTACAAATGAAAAAACTTAAATAGACTTTAGACACATATAATGATATTTGTTTAGACAATTATATGATGGACTCACCCAAAACGTATACAATGGAAAGACCAAATAATAATAATAATAATAATATAAAACATGATACCAAATAATTGGACCACGAATCATTATTCACATTGACCAAAACGTATACAATGGAAAGACCAAAAATAATAATAATAATAATAATATAAAACATGAAGCTTGCATATAATTCCACGAATCAATCTGTTTTATGCAGGGGTACAATGAATTGGATGTAATTCCACTGAATCTCCTGTGTAGGATCCTTTGAGATCAAGTGCATTATTCACATTGAAAGTTCTTTGCGGATGGGCTGTAAATGAAGCTATCCCACTGAATCTTTTACGGATGTCAAGTGCAATAGTCACATCGAGTTTTTTGCAAAATGCAAATTCAATTATATAAATATTAACTTTATATATTTAAATAATCCTACTAATATTATATATATACTATCGAGTTTTTTGCAAAATGATCGTGCAAAGTGGCGAGATTAAGACAAGATTGAATATAAATTGATATAATTATAGATGGTAGAGTCCAATGCAAAGCAATGCAGGAATTTCTTTTGATGATCATCTAGTAGCAAAAACCTTGTGTTTAGATCATTTGCTTTTATATCTCATACCCATCATCATATATCAGATTTGTAAGGTTCATTAACACAAACAAATAGATCTGGAGATCTATAACAGTCAAATCAATGCACCATAGAGACATCAACGAGCACAAATAGGATGAAGGAAGTCCTATATTGTATCAAATTGGTCTCAGCGCACAGGTATATAACAGATTCATATGCAAATAGAATCACAAAATGGGAGTACAATATGTTTTCAGTACACAGCCTGTAGATGTATGCTTACATTTTATTTGAATCTTATGCCCACAAATGGGTTCAAAAACATTTTATGAATATCAAATAAGATAAAATATAATAGGGTGCCTAAGTCATTAACCCCTGACATACAATGGTCACATTGTTGAATGAAGTGTAAAACGTTGGTGAAGCTGCAAATCCACTATTCAGTGATTGCAAGTGGTGTCTCAAGTCTATAGGATCAAGTGTAGGGATACTTGATGATCACAGTTTTAGAACAGATAAAGCACTTGATTGATAAGTATATGAAGATGGGAAATTTATTACCAAGCTCGGTAGAAGAAATAAGACCATTGTTAAATAAAAATATTATAAAGACTCCACAACAGTGATCAACCATGCTCTGATACCACTGATAAAAACTACACAATAAGAAATAAACACCGAACATTATAATATGCAAATTGAAATTCATTCAGGATGTTTTATTCAATAAGACAAGGTTACATATATAGAGTTGAGTTCTCCTATGAAAGAGGAGTCAACTCTAATCTTCAAAAAACTCTCACTTATCTCTCCCAATCCCTATTCTCACTCAACAAACCTAGAATCTCTCTTAGAGATCTCTACGAGTTGTCACCAACTCATTATTTGCACAATAATAATGTTCACAATATTAAACTATTCCTAACAGCATCTATATAAAAAATTTGTTTGGTCATTTCTAAGTATTGTGGATATACTAAAATTAAAATATAGTGATAATAATTCATAGAAAATTCACATATCCACCCATTCTTCATAGAAATTCCACAATTTTTTAAAATTGGACTAAAATTGATCATAAAATTATGTTAATAGTAAACTTCTATAATAAATAATTTTAAAATACCATCCTAAATATATTACAAAAATTTATAGAAACTTAAAATTAAAATATTATGAAAATGTAACTATATTAATATATGTTTATTCTACTGTATGTTAAGAAAAACATCTTTTTATTTTTATAATATTTTTTATTATTTTGTAATTATAAATAATTTTTTAAATATAACCCATTTTTTATAAATAATAAATGTGAAATTAAAAATCTTGTTTTTTATTGTTCTTATTAATATAAATAATTTTATTAGTAAAATTATTAATTGATTTATAAATAATAAATGTAAACTATATGTGGCACTTCTATGATAGTTCAACTGTTTCATTATGTAAATATTGTGGATGTTCCACAATTTTATGTAAGTGCTAATAATTTGTAGCCAATTCACATATACAACATTTTCCCATTGAAAATCCACAATCTTATTCAATTTTTAAATATTGTGGATGTTCCACAATCTTATCTAAGTGTTAATAATTTGTAGCTAATTCACATCTAGAACACATTCTTAGTGAAAATTCATAATTTTATCTCATTTTTTAAAAAAAATTAAAAAATGGATCATATTTACTCTCAAAAAATATTTGAAATATATCAAAATTTAAAGTTTTGCAATATTTTAACTATAGTCAAAAAAAATTATTACTCCTCCCTTCCACTACCTAAACCTTAAATTCATTATCTTAAACATGAACTTTTCTACCCCTAAGTCTAGCATTTGCATGCAATTTATAAAAGTTTGTAGAGAATTATATTTACTCAAAATAAATTCAAACTTTTACAAATTGCATGCAAATGCTAGACTTACTGGTAGATAAGATTAAGTTTAAGATAATGAATTGAAGGTTTAGGTACTCAAAGGGAGGAGTAATTAAGATTTTTGACCACAATTATCTTACATAATTGTGGCTTCTCTATGATAGTTTTCTTTATTCATTTTTTATATTTTGTAGATATTCTACAATTGAAATATACTAATAATAATATGTAGATAAATCACATATCTAATCCTTCCTCATAAAAATTCTACAATTATTAAAAAAATAAAACTAAAATTTATCATAAAATTTAATTTACCCATTATATTTATGTAATATTTTTTACAAATTACAATTTTATATTAATATAAAAATTTGAATTTAAATACTCTTTATAAACCATATATCAATTTTTAAATTATTTAAAAATCGAAATTAAAATTAATATATTATAGAAATCTAATTAAATAATAAATATATTCACTTTTACATTTATTAAGAAAATTAAAATAATTTAATATTAGTAACATATTTCTCATTATTTATATTTAAAGTTTTACATAATTTTCTAAACAAAACTAATTATTTAATTATATTTTCAATAATAAGTATATAATTAAAAAACCAAGCATATATATTGTTGTTTTTTGGTTATACCTATTATTTATTATAATTTCCTAAGAAAATATTAATTATTTTATAAGTAATAAACATATAAATTTTACTGCCAACCATTACTTCTTTCGATACATTCATAATTTCATTTCACCGCCCATTGTTAGTTGGTCAATGGTCAATGTGAATGTTATTAATTAATATACTTTTGCCACATTACAATCAAACTTAGCATGTGAGACACTTGGCAATTGAACTATTTGAGAGGGTATGTACGCCTCGTTTGTAGCAAAGTTAGTTGCCTCCCGCATGTGAGTACGAGGTAGTCCCATATGCTATAAGCTACTTGTAGACCCAAAAAAAAGCCGCCCCATGGCATCGTGGACTCAACCCTATAATCTTAGACAAATCAAACTCAATACTTTTCCATTTCATATCACTTGGTCACAGAATTTCGTGGCTTCATGTTCAGATGTATGAGCGTGTGCAGTGACATTGAGACATCGGACTCTTGGAGATACGATGGCAGGTTTGTTAGCTTCAAAGCGAGAGCCTCGGTATATAGTTTATTAGCTCGCCCTCTTTAACACAAATTTCTCATTAATGTTTTTAAAAAAATTAAATTAACAACGAGAAATACCCATGGATTAGTACATTTACATTTTCCTGTAAAGCGATGAGGCCCATTCTTGATGAGGAGGTCCAAGTTATAATTTATAAAAAAAACACCATGGTTGACTCTGTCTAGAAGGAAACGTAGAGGATCTAAAAAATTGGATACGAAGCATTGCCCAAAAAAACAAATTGTTGGTGATGATGCATGAATCCTTTCATTACAGATCACCAAGGAATTCTTCTACATGGGATTCCATACTATACAGGTGGGAGTTGATGAATTTTTGGTTTCTGAGAGGCCTGTTGAATTTGAGAGGAAATCCATTGGATATGAGTGTAGAACACATATCTAAGCCCAACCTTCTTGCATTTTTTGCAAATAGATTATGACTATTATAATATTTGATGATACACACTATTTACGTGCTCACCTAGCACAAGCATTGAAGTGCCCTGGAGAGATCAGCTGTGGATCAACCCAATTCCTAAATCTCTTCACCAAATCCACATCTAAATGGTTTCTGAGTATATGTTGTTCCCCATTTTATTTAATCTTAGATAAGTTGAAGCTCATTTCATTTATGTAAAAGTTCTTGAACATATTCTTGATGAGCGCAACATTTGGAGCATAATCAGAAAGGTTATATCAAATTACAAATAAATGGGAAGGTTTTTTTTACCTTTTTTATTTCCAATGTAATTTCATGATAGCTATTGATAATAGAAATGTAATTCTTGTCGCCCATATCCCAATCTGCGTTCTTCTTTTTCTAAGATTCTAATTGTGTCATTGTGCGGAAAAGTAAGTGTTGTATATTTTTCCTCTCTGGCCCGATGCCAGGGCAAATCGTGGGTGGAGGAGTCGGGCGAAGGCAGCAGAAAAGCGTGGCAGAGGAACAGGGTGCGGAAGGAAACATGTCGGAGGGGCAGAGAATCCTGACAGCAAAGGAAAACATGTATGCGGGCCTCCGAATCCCGACGCTGGAACATGTCGCGAAGGCCGAAAAAAACCGACGCGAATGCAAACGCGGGTTTACAAGTCGGGCGAACAACAAAGGAAAACATGTCGGGGTTTCTTCCAAACCCGACAAAGGAGAAACGTGTCGGGGGGTCTCCAAAACCCGACGCACCTAGCAAATCGGGTTTTCGGGTCGGAAACGCATGATGAAAGAGCATGTCGGGAGCCCACCAAAACCCGACACCAAAGGACATGCCGGAAGGGTTAAAAAAAATCCGACGCACAAGGAAATCGGGTTTCCGGGGCGGGAAAACAAGTTAGGTTCACATGGTCAAAAAGCATTCCGAACCCGACACAAGAAAATATTTTTTCGGGTCGCCAAAACCCGACGCAAAAGAAAATCGGGAAAACACGTCAGAAGAGCATGAAAAGGAAGCATGTCGAGTCAGTTTCCAAGCCCGATGCAATTGCACGAGGAAGTTCCAAACCCGACAGGCGTTGGGGATCTCATCTGCCACCATGGTTGTTGAAGAATTGAATGCAGTTTTGGAGGTGGTTGGGAAAAGGGGGGGGGGCGAATTCTTCTCCTCTCTCATCTTTTCTTCCTATATAATGTAAGGAGGGGCTGTTTTTTTTAAAGGTCGAACATTTTTGTTTTGTGCCTCCTCCCTTCTTCTCTCTGGCAGGTGGAGTTGTGGAGCTCAAACCTCCCATTTGAAACTGTAATGCACCTTTGCCTCTGGGCATTTTTTGCAGTGTATTGTATCAACCTTCGGAGCAAATAAATGCATGACTGTGGATGTTTCTCAACCCTCTATGTGTTTCATTTTGCATCCTCCTGATCTTTCACTGTGAATATGTTTATCTGTGCATGATATTGCATTGCATTTCTGTGGTCTGTGTTTAATTTGGCAAAACATATGTTCTTCATTCCTCGGTGCATCACCTCCTTAGCTTAGGTTTATTTTCATGCATTTCTCTCTCCCTGTCTCCTTGGTAGTTAGATTAGGTTTTTTGGGTAAACCTCTGCATTTCATTGGTGCATCTGAACAGAGGAATAGGAGCCGGCCTTCATCCGGAGAGCTTTTCTGATTTCGCAAGGTCCCACACTTGGGAAAAGCTCCATGTTGTGCAATCGCACTGGGAGTCTCAAACGATCGCGTTGCGGAGTCCCAGGGGTGCTGTGATTCGATACCAACAGTTTCGGCACGCCCGGTGGGACCAAGAGGTCATTCCATTAAAAAATTTGAAGGAGTTTTCATGAAATTTGCACTAAAAAATTGCAGCTTTTTACAAATTTTAGATTTTGCACCTCCCAGCTTGAACCCCGAAATCAATTTTCAAGGGCTTATCTTGCTCAAAACGAGTCAAAATTTCACCAGTTGGTAGATCCGACTGTAATCTTCAAAAGGGTATTCTTTAGTTTTTTGATATTTTGATTTTCAAAATTTTGGTTTTTGGTGATTTCGGGTTTTCGGGACCAGAGAACATCAAAGCAGTGTTTCGGGTTTCGGGGGATGCATTACATGGTCCTATTCCCGACAGCAAAGAAAATCGGGTTTTGAGGGATGTCGGACATGTTCCAAGTTCCGACACATAGCAATTCGGGTTTTGTGAGTTGCATCGCATGACCAGAGTTCCGACTGTGCTTTTCGGGAATCCGCAGCTGCACAACATGACATGAGTTCCGGACTGAAGATTGCATCCTCCGGGTCCTTCAAATTTTAAATCTCGTTTTCGATATTGTCAAGTTTGGTGTGTAACTTGGCAACATCCAGCCTTTTAGAGGCATTTTCAAAAAACACATCTGGCGACTACACCTGATCAGCAACCCATTTCTCTGAGTTACAGACCCGTTCCCATCCATTTCCACCCATCTTTCTTTCCATCTCTTTCATTCTTTTCCATTCCATGAAGTTGTGCAACCATGACTTCTTTTCCATCATGGAATCCACATCAACAGCAGCAATATATCACACCTCCAACATGTTTTACAAATCCTCCAAATCAGCATTTTGGTCAAGTTCAGGATCAACATGCATACCCATATGAGCAGCAATGCCAAAATCAGTTTGGATATGGAGCTTTCCAAGAGCAAGGGTACGCATGCAATGAAGACAATGAAGAAGAAAATGCAGATCTGCTGGAGAAAATCCAAAAGATGGAGGTAAACATGGTGCAATCTAGGGCTCAGGCACAAATGAAAGCATTTGGAATTGGTTGCAGAGCACCTTGTCCATGGGTGGGACCTTTTCCAAGGCATTACAGCTCTCAAGAGAAGTTAGACTTCATGATTGCAACACTGCCATTGCTTGCAAGGTGGATTGAAGGAATAGAGGTGTATGAGAGAAGTATTCTGCAACCTTGTCAATGGGTAAGCACACCATCTCATACTCTTTCTTTTCCTCCTTCTCAATCTATATCATTTCAGCAGTGTCAAGTTTTAAACTCACCATCTGCTGCCCTAAATGTTGAATCCATCCCTCTACCCCCTAGTCTTCCATCCCATCTCAGTTTTTCTGCCCTCTTCTCTTCCAAATCCAAACCCCCTCCACAAGAGCTAAATGAAGTACCTTCCACTCCAAAGAAACAAGAGGTTTCACCCGCCTCCACCACCACACAAAATTGTCAAATCAGTTGAGTTTCAACCTATCCCTCCTATTGCATTCCCTAATCCATGTTGGGAGGATGAAAATCAGAATGCCAGCCAAGGAAAACCACAGCAAAAAGAGAGTGCCAACAAAGAGGAAGAAATTCAAAGTCTGAAGAGTTGGGCTCTTAGATTTGGGATTGACGAAGATCCCTTTGCTGGTTAAGCCTACAGAAGAGGCTGAGGTTGGAGAACAAATGGTGGTCAGGACTGATTTTGTTGCAAGAAGAAGATCTTGCAGTCCCTCATCCAACTTGTCCTCTAGAGCAGCAGATTGAAGAGTTTGACTTGACAAACTTTATGCTGGAGGAAGAGCTCATTCAAGAGCAAGATTTTCTTCAAACATTGGAGGAAGGAGAAGCTGCTCCAAAGGCAAAAGAAGAGGAGCACATCCTAGTTGTGGAGGAGAAAATTGCGGATCCAAGGGCTTTGAGCGCAAAGGCAGGCTATGGGAGAACCTTCAGTTCTTCTTTCTATTTCATCTCTCTCGAGTTCTAGTGCTGAAGAGCTGAGTTTGATCTCTCAAACTCAATGTCGGAGAGTGAAGGAAACCATGGTGGTCAGGTTACAGAACAAAAATACACCATGGAGGAAGTTGAGCATTTGCAGCAGGACAGCAATGAGGTAGTTTATCTATCAGATTTGGAGGACTGTTTTGATGGAGAGGAGCCGGTTGAGTTTCCACCTTTCTCTTTTTCATCATCCCCATTCCAAACACTCGAGTCTGCTGTCATGAAGGAGAACATTCATTTACATCAGCCTGCATCTTATAGCAGCTCTTTGGAACCAAGATTGGAAGATTTTAATCTTTCACAATCAGCCATGGAGGAAGAGAAAGGACAGAGGAATTTCACCATTTCTTCCACGCCATCCATTCAAGGAGGTCTACAAGAGAACTCCATTCCTGGAGTTGAAAATCAGAGCAATGGGCATACTCAAAGGATCATGCCGTGCCCAATCAGATACTTGGCTTCATTGGAGCCAAGGGAGAAGCCAAAACCAGTCATGCTCGCTTCTGAGCATGAGGGTGAGATACAAAGTACCGAGGATCAGCTGCCATACCTCTTCAATTCAAATGCAGAGCAACTAAAAGAGGTATTGGATTTGCCTTCAGTTGATACCTTGATGATTTGGGTAGAAGACCAGCTTCTTGTTGATTTTCCATCCATCCAAACAACCATGATCAGTGCCAAATCAATTGCATGGCTACCAATTTTGAAGAAAGGAAGCTATTTTGCACAACCAATTGCAGGGTTTGTTTAGCTCATCTTTGCTTCCAGTTAGAGTAGAGTAGGTAGGTTTGCTTTCAGCAGAAGAAGTGCTTGTGCACACTCTGCATGTTTCATTTGGAGCATGTATGATTTTCAGTTCTGTACATAGTTTTTGGTGTTGTTGGTTTTGCTCTTGCACAGTTCATTTCAGCGGCATTTTGGTGAAGGTCAACTCCAGGTTCAATGGGTTTCTAGTGTGACCTCAGAGAGAGGCTCAGGATCATATATCGGATTAGTTCGGGTTATTGCTTATGACTCCATGCCCAATGGATTGCTGAAAGGCCACTAATCTTCTACCTAGCAGGCAGGTAATCCCGTTGAGTCGCCAAATTGTTGTATATTTTTCCCTCTCCGGGTAAATCTCGATGCCAGGGCAAATCGTGGGCGGAGGAGTCGGGCGAAGGCAGCAGAAAATGCGTGGCAGAGGAACAGGGCGCGGAAGGAAACATGTCGGAGGGGCAGAGAATCCTGACAGCAAAGGAAAACATGTATGGGGGATGCGGGCCTCCGAATCCCGACGCTGGAACATGTCGCGAAGGCCGAAAAAAACCGACTGCGAATGCAAACGCGGGTTTACAAGTCGGGTGGCGAACAGCAAAGGAAAACATGTCGGGGTTTCTTCCAAACCCGACAAAGGAGAAACGTGTCGGGCTTTGGTCTCCAAAAACCCGACGCACCTAGAAAATCGAGTTTTCGGGTCGGAAACGCATGATGAAAGAGCATGTCGGGAGCCCACCAAAACCCGACACCAAAGGACATGCCGGAAGGGTTAAAAAAATTCCGAAGTGGCAGGTTCAAGAATTTTAAAAAAGGTCAATATCTTTGTTCGGGTCGCCAAAACCCGACGCAAAAGCAAATCGGGAAAACACGTCGGAAGAGCATGAAAAGGAAGCATGTCGAGTCAGTTTCCAACCCGATGCAATTGCACGAGGGAGTTCCGAACCCGACAGGCGTTGGGGATCTCATCTGCCACCATGGTTTTTGAAGAATTGAATGTGCAGTTTTGGAGGTGGTTGGGAAAAGGGGGGGGGCGAATCCTTCTCCTCTCTCATCTTTTCTTCCTATATAATGTAAGGAGGGGCTGTTTTTTTAAAGGTCGAACATTTTTGTTTTGTGCCTCCTCCCTTCTTCTCTCTGGCAGGTGGAGTTGTGGAGCTCAAACCTCCCATTTGAAACTGTAATACACCTTTGCCTCTGGGCATTTTTTGCAGTGTATTGTATCAACCTTCGGAGAAAATAAATGCATGACTGTGGATGTTTTCTCAACCCTCTATGTGTTTCATTTTGCATCCTCCTGATCTTTCACTGTGAATATGTTTATCTGTGCATGATATTGCATTGCATTTCTGTGGTCTGTGTTTAATTTGGCAAAACATATGTTCTTCATTCCTCGGTGCATCACCTCCTTAGCTTAGGTTTATTTTCATGCATTTCTCTCTCCCTGTCTCCTTGGTAGTTAGATTAGGTTTTTTGGGTAAACCTTTGCGTTTCATTGGTGCATCTGAACAGAGGAATAAGAGCCGGCCTTCATCCGGAGAGCTTTTCCGATTTCGCAAGGTCCCACACTTGGGAAAAGCTCTATGTTGTGCAATCGCACTGGGAGTCTCAAACGATCGCGTTGCGGAGTCCCAGGGGTGCTGTATTTATTATATCAAAATTAATTTAATCAAACAACCAACAACAATAATCCTATCGTAGGGCTCATTTAATTGGTAGGAATACTTTAAAAAGGAGCAATCTATACAAAACTATTAAAAAAAAAAAAACAATACAAAATATATCATATATGATTGAATATTTTTTATATTAAAATTGATGGTGTAAAATTAGTTTTCAATGTTTTTTCCTATTAACAAATGTATGATTGGGATTGGGGGTAAAAATTTTATTCTTTCTAACTAATTACGCCGAAGGCATTCCCCCTATGGGAAAGGCCCTTCCGGACGTTTCTGCAACTATGTTAAATTTGACGGTTGTTTCGTCGTTTTTGACGGACGATTATGTTTGACAATTGTTTTCATGGTTTCGACGAGTGTTTTAATTGGCTTCCCCCTATGGGAAAGGCCCTTGCGGACGTTTCTGTGACTATGTTAAATTTGACGGTTTGACGGCCATCTGGACATTTTCGTGTTTTCTGGGTGGAATTCCAATGTTTTTTCAGAAAAAATTGTATGAGATGGGCTTGCTCGGCTCAAAGTCTCGGCTCTGAAGACAATCCACTAAGCGCTATGAATTCTATTCCTTTTTTCTCCCTGTCAAATACCATTTTTCCCGACTGTCAAGAGGAAGTAGCTGCGGCAAAAGATTCCTTCCTCGGATCGAGATCATTCTCTAGCTACAATCTTGGATTGAATTCTGGCAATTTCCCAAACAAAGATAATACCATCCGACTGTGGGATATTGAGGTCGGTAAATGCTGCCATGATAATAATCTCAATGATACTAGAGCAGTTTTGTCAGGCGCTAATCGATTTCAAAAGAGCCCCCAAGTGTTTCTGTTTCTACTGCCTGATACTGTACCGACAAGAGAAGAGAAAACTTTGTTGTATGTGTGGGATCCCAGGAATTTTAGAAGGTCTCTGAGTTTCTCATTAGGAAACGAGTTCAATACATTACACAGTACTGCAAAATTTAATGATAAGAAGATTTATGTTTGTGACGATTTGAAGGAGAGAGTTTTTGATTTGAGGATGGGTGGGGCACTGCTAGATGAAGTAAAGATGGATCGTTTTAGGGAAGAAGAAAGTTCCTTGCTAATGGGAAATAGTTGGAAGATTGTTTATCCGATGGAGAGATCCTGCAAATTGTGGAGTCCAGAAAAAGCTGCGCATCTTCTCGGATTCTAACAATTGGTTGGAGCCCATCCGTATTATTTGTGGATGGAAAATTAATTATGTTGTCTAAGCAATTTCACAAATCTAGGGGAAGCGGAAATGGTTGTTGCCCTTTTAACTTGGATGACCGTTGAAGGAGAGAGCCCTGAGCAGATAATTATCCTTGTAGCATATAATGGATGGGTATGCTTCCTTTATTTACCTCTGGAATTTCATGTTTGTCATGAAATACCTTAGCTTTTGCAGTTGGATTGAAGTTTACAACTTACAAGCAGATGTACAAGGGAATAGAGTACAATTGGTGGAAGGTCGAGTAGCTGGGTAGGAAGACTGCGAGCTCAGCGGAGACCTCGCTTGCATAATAAATCTAGTGGGATATTGCTAACTTCTTCTAGTGTTAAATATCTTATAAAATTTAGATGCTTGAATTTTACTTATTTTTGCTAGGTACTTGCAATATTTTTGTCCCCCCACGCTAAAAATGGGCACACATTCGTAAGCAAAGTCCTGGTGAAGATCATCTTCCCCAATGGAGAATCCTATAATTTCTACATGCCCATCACAAATACGTACTTTTTTTTCAATATCCCCACCAATACCGCATTCGTGAGGGGCCTGAGTCTCTCCATTGACAACGAGTTCCAGGGTGGCGACACCTACTTGTTGTTGCCACTGCCCAACCGCCTCATTCCCATCAACTACCTGGCCTCCGACTTGCGATAGTCAAAGGGGATTAATCCAAGTTTAAAGCACGCCAGGTGGTGGTTGCACACAACAGTAGAAAAAAATAGTCTTGAGCAACATCACAAACCCAAAATGGAGAAAAAGCTCATCAAACCGATTCCAATAAAACCCAAATATAGTACGTTTAGTCACAACACAGGGTATGAATTCTTTATTTCTGTCTTGTTTTGTTTTGTTTGTTTTATCACATGGAAATCAATTGTATACTTATTGACCTTCGGTTTAATTATTTTGTGGGCAGGGATGCATAAAGGACAATGAACATGTCATATCTGGTACCCACTACCTTTATATTCTATGGGATCCTAATTAGAGATAATGAGATGTAAAAATCTATATCATGGTTTGGTGGAGGGCCTAAGGCATTGCCCACTCGTTTTTTAGATGATTTGAATGTATTCCACATTTAATATTTGCATATTGAGAGACATTTATGTCTGAGAAGATTGTGCGGGGTTGGTGCGTAAAATTCCGAGGTTTATGTATGGAGTAGGTGTGGAGAATTCTCTCACTTAACAATTATGGATTGAGAGTTTCCATTCCATCAAATTTTCCTCGAACTCATCCTTCATTAATTGTTATCTCTTGGGATTTCAACTTTAGTGTATGCCTATGCAACACCTTTTACACTATCATACACATGGCTAGACTACAACCCATTTGATAAACTATCATATTTATATTAACTTATTCTACTATTAAATTTCTTCTATACCTTTAACATGAAGTGCATATGAAAGGAGTTTTGGTGGTTTTTGTCATATACGCTTTTGTTTCTTACAAATATAAATCAAGCCACAAAATTCTCAAGCCTTTCACTAATAAAATTTTCACCAACTATTGGGGAATTTTTTAATAAGCTTTCACTTGTTTCTTCATCAAATTTGGCATAATTACCTAATGTTGAAGATGAGTTTGATAAATCTTGGTGCTTTGACGGAATTGAAGAAGTCAGTGAAGTGTTCATGTTATTGAAATTATCTACCAATAATGTTGTTGTGAGAAAACTCATGTCGTGCAATGTGAGGTCCTACTTTGGAATGGCGGCTCAATACAATTTCATATCCCCTATTAAAAACATGAGGAACTGTAAATTAGCATGGAATTTTGGGTATACATGCAGACTCTCGGGACTAAGCCACCCAAAACGACACCCTTGTTGGGTTGTTTCCTACAAGAAAATTAGGTGATAGTGGTGTACAAACTGATCTAGAATGGGAGCCTATAGGAGTGGTTGGTGGCTACATGTGTTGTCCCACGTGTTGTAGCTTTGGCTCGATCTTGAAATTACTACTATTTAACTCCGGATTTCATATTATATCTCTCTTTAACAATATATTAATCATAATTATCAGTGTATATGGTATTATAATTTTATCTTTATGAATAATATTGCATAAGTAGATTCTATTTAAGATTTGTATTTATTTTGGGGTTATTTCCAAGTTTGGAATTCATGAATGAATGTAGTATACACATGATTGACTATTGTATATACCCTTGGCATGCAAATGCTTGCTTTAAACAATGTATGTCTTTGGTTTTGTTTTTACTTGGTCAACCACTTTTTCGTAAAAATAATTTTATTTACATTTCTTAAATGTTTTTTATTGCGCCCATATATTTTATCCATCACAACATAGAAATTGATTATGAATTCATACAACATGTTCCCATTGTAACGATCCTTCAATTTAAGGTATGTTTTGTAATGATAAAAAAATAGAAATTGTAGTTTGTAGTCGTAACACTTTTGAAGTAAAACTTAACACTAATAGTGCTTGTGGATAATGACATTTAAATATTTGTGCTCTTTTCACCGTTTGTAAATCTCATTAGTGATTGTCCAATAAGGTTTCACTTGTTTCTTCATCTAATTTGGCACAATTACCTAATGTTGAATATGAATTTGACACATTGTGGTCCTTTGACGTAACTGAAGAAGTTGGTGAAGCGTCCATGTTATTGAAATTATCTACCAATAATGTTATTGTGAGAAAAAACATGTCGTACAATTCGAGGCCCTTCTTTGGAATGAAATCTCCATAAAATTTTATATCCCATATTAAAAACATATCGATAGGATTTCAATTCAATTCTTGAAATAATATAATTGTAGTAATCCCAAATACTTGCTATGCCACAAAAAGGTAAGGCTTTATAGGGTTGCATCTATTAGCAATTTAAATACTAAAACATTGCATAAAATAAGATGATCATTTTTATAAATACTTAATATCTACGTTTGTAATGTTGTAATTAGGAATTAATTGTTGTATCCCCATTGGGTCCAACCATGTTGTGCTCGCTTCATACCACACATGAGAGGGTTCATCAATGATATAATAGTATCCACAAATTCTCAATCCTTTCACCACCAAATTTGTCTCCATCCTATAAGGAATGCTTTGATAATTTTTCATTTATTTATTCATTAAATTCAACATAGTTAAGTGATGTCAATGACTTGGACAAAAATTGAGAAACAAAAGTAACGTGAACTTGAAGAAATTTGTAAACATTTATTATAGATCTAATTTTTCTTTTATTTCGCATGAAAAACAAGCAGTCAGTCGTGTTTTATGTTCCCAGAAAAAAGTTGGAGCTGGAGGATGGTTCAAAATGCTATGAGTTCCATTGAAATATGATAAAATAACAAAAACAATCCTAGCTCGTGTTTTTATGTTAGTATTAGTCGGGCTGATACTAACGAAAAATTCAACTTCAACAGTAAGAGCATTTATGAAACAAAGAATGCAATCGTTTATTTTCTGTCTAGATTTCCTTTCCCTTGTATTGCTTGTCCCTCTATATCTTTATTTGTTACCTTGGTTTCTCTTGTAATTTTTCTCCTTTTATCCTTCGTATCAGCATGTCCATATCACTGATCTCATCCATGCCATAATATGCTTTCCAGAATTTCAATAAATTTTGAACCATATCTTCCAACACATATTACCATTCACAAAATGCTTACTAAGAGTGTTGTTGAGCACAACTGCAGTGCTCAATCAATGTCACAAATACATGAAACAACTCTATTCCCTGACACCTATTAGGAACAACATTTATGTATCCAAAATATTTACTTTCCTACACATTCCTATCAAACAACTTAAAACTCTTTCGACCGATAATCTAAAATGGGTTGTGGCATGCAAAAATTCTACAGTTTCACGCAATATGTATACACAAACTTCACTATATAATTTCTTTGCATGAATGATGCATTATATATTTTATTGGTTTAATCCCATTGTCCCCCACTCTAAGATCTTGTTTATCATTTTTTTGGTAACAAAGTTCATGCCTTTAAATTGAACCCTTTATGTCTCCATCACTTTTCATTCCTCCATCCACTCCCTTTCGGCGTTCACATTGCACTTCTTGTGTGCGATTGCTAGTATAGATGTCATTGAGAAGAGGTCAAAGAGTAGTCCATGCGTGCTGCAAGAAAATCTATGTGGTAGTGAAATCTACATGAACTTTTGTGCATGTTGAGGTGTCTCTCTTGTAGCTTTTTTTGTGTCATAAAGCAATGAAGATCTATGTATTTGAATAGATCACATGGAAATTGCGAAAATGTGGGCATGGGATTGGTGTTTGTTCCAATTTTATAACATAAATTTAAAGTTCCTTTCTAATCTAAAATTTTCCTTCTATTTTTCATTATATATATTTTAATAATTGGTCATTATGTACGATTTATTATTTATTAATTTAAAATTATAAAATTAGAATTGTAATTTAAATTTTCCCTTTTATTGTTTACTATATATATTTTATTAATTGGCCATTATATATAATTTATTATATAATAATTTAAAATTAGAAAATTAAAATTGTAATATAAAATTTTCCTTTCATTGTCCATTATATATATTTTATTAATTGATCATTATGTACAATTTATTGTGTAATAATTTAAAATTAGAAAATTAGAAAAGTTATTATTAACAACCGATTAAATTTATTATTTTATAAATTTAGTTAATAGTAGCTTTTCTACATTTTTTAATAGATAATTTAACAATTATTTATTGTGGCAATCAAATTGTAGCTTCCACCTACAATTTTTATGTGGTAAGGATAATTGTAGAAAAATATTGTTGACATTTCCACAAATATAACATTGTAGATAGATACATAATTATAAATTGTGGAATTTCTACGAAGATTGAATCTATAGGAAAACTACATTTTGGTGGAAATTGTGGAATACTAACAATTTTTTTCTTTGTAAAAATGTTACAAACATTAAGAAATGTACAATTTTAAAAATGGAGGATAGCTATAAATTTTTTGAATTGTGGACCATCCACAGTATAATGAGTTGTGGAAAAAATACAATAATATATCTAAATGTGGATCAGCTACATTTCCAATGCCACAATTTTAATTTTTAGAATACTATATACCTAAAAACATATTCTTGAAAAATTGTGGTAAAATGCTTAGTTTGTTGTAGTGACTCCCTTTTACCTCCACAAACAAAATCTCCATTTCCCTCTCCCTACACCATCCTTAAGGCCAAATCTACCCAATCCCTTACAAAATCACATGCATTCATACAAATTACAACACAATACACAAACAAGAAAACCAAATACAAGGTATAAGACACTACCTTGCCATTATGATTTCCTTCTATCTTCAAGAAACAAACTCCAACCTCTTTCCAAATCCAATCCAATCCAAATGTAAGCTCCCAAAGTTTCCAAGTAAGTAACCCCCCAAAAAACCAAGAAATTCCAATAAATAAAAAATGGCAGGGAGGATAGTGAGGTGGCTCCATGTAGGATAACACATCATTTCTCCAAAATCCACCTCACAAGTGAAATACATAAACCAAGACTCATAAATGAGTAAGGTTAAGGTATGCCACCTTCATTCTTGTACACAATCCCCCTTTCCACACTACAAGGACACAATTAAGAGAGTTAGGAAGAAGGTGCAGTTAATTGCCAATTTTTCCTTCAAAAACACATAATAGGGGCTAAATTTGATCCCTCATATCATAGGTTGGGTTGGGGAAGATTTTATGGAGTATGGGGCAAGTATAACTTGTCCCACAAGCCTCCAATAATGGGATCAAAACCCGAATCTAATATTTGAGAGATGGGAAATGGTACACAAATAAAAAACAAATCAAATTCATCTAGAATTATGAAGAGAATAAGAACTATCTACCACATTCATTTCCCTCTTTGTCAAATCTCCTGCACATTATCCACATAGTTAATTAACTAAATCAAGATCACACTAAATAAGTACAATAAAATGAGATGACATTATAATTAAATAAAATCCCATACACAACTAAGACAATAAAATAAAAGGGAAAATACAACATTCACACCCATGGTCACTTATGATGTTACCCCCCCTTGGAGACCCCCTGAATAACATGACAAGAAAAACAAAAATAACACACAAAAACACATGGCAGCCAAGGTGACCATGTTGTAAACACTCGGTATTCTTCCACAGTTAGTCTCCTAGTCCCTCGTTAGTTTATTATGATTTCATTTCTTGCAATAACCAAGACAATACCACCTTCGGCCTCAAGGCCATATCAATACATCAAAAAATTAAAACACATTTATCATTTGTTAGTTAACACCATCATACAATGTAGCTATAACATCATCAAGGTTAAGCAATTCTATCAATTATTTACAATTACTAATTATCTTAATTCTACCATACTCACTAACATTCACTGTCACCCTACGATTATGCATAACCATTTATCACAATTCATATTTTATGACAACCATGCAATTCATACATCCATTATAACTTATATCTATCTAGATGCATTCAACAATGTGTTACTAATCATCTATTAACATCACATTAATAATAATTCACAACATCAATGAGATCACATGGCTAGTCCAATCATCTAAACATAATCACCCATGTCAAGAGTCCAAAGTGTCATTATATAACAAAGTAACATTAATTCATCATCATGTACTGACACATCTATCAATGTCCTCCATATACCCATACAGTCCATAACAAAAGCCAAAACACAATAATAATAACAATGTCCATAGTGTCTAACAACATGCTATCCAAAATATCATAATAATGTCCATGTCACTAAGAAACTAATAAATATGATCATAGCAAAACAGGTTTCGAAGAGGAGTGGACACTACAATATCCTATTCATGTTGCATTTAAACTAATTTTAACAGAATAAAAATTCAATGCCTATTAAGAAACCAAAGAACATGTATGCATCAAAAACGACAAATTAAGGAAAAACAAAAAATAGAGCTGACTTACCATTGCAGGAGGTTGTGTTGATCAAATGCCCTAACCAAATATCTGATGCTATCTAACAGTGGAGAAGCTAGTGGAGGGAGGCATGTTTTGATAGTTGATGGTAGTAAAAATGAGTAAATACAGAGGTGGGGATGAAATAATAGTTGTCATTGTTGCTTAGTCATAGAAATTTTGTCGTACATATTATGCATAAGCATGGATATTTGCATGGCCCAGATGCCGCTGGTATAAAAACGAATGCAAATGTGGGAACGAAACAAAATCCATTACAAACTATTGAATCACGGCAAATACATTTCTGGGTAAACTAAAAGTCACTCAGGATAATAAGAATAAATTTAACGATTGTGACTTCCATCCTCTTTCCTTTAGAAGTACATGCGCTGTCCAAGAAATAACACAATCTCATACATTTGGTTGAGATATGGACCTGATCTAGCGCTCATCGATTATTTTTGGGTAAACTAAAAATCGCTCCAAATAATATATTTTTAGGTAAAATTAAAAATTATATTATATCTGGGCAAAATGTTTTGTGCAAAAGTTATAAAAAAATTGCACTTATTTGCTTGCCTATACAATCCAAACTCCGAGAGTTGAATGTCCACAATAAATAAACTCCGAACTTATATCTCAACAACAACATAGGAGACAAAATTGTCCATGTTGTATGTCTGGTCGAGAAGTACCTATAAGAATTTCAACTCTCACAAACATAAAAATGCACAAGAACTAGATAGATGGTAGTGTTAAAGACAGCTGAACGTAAACATCGAACCCCACTACAACAACCAAACCAGTACGTCACACACCATTACGTCACACAGTGACTTTGACACTTTGTTCATCGCAAGGGAGGACAATTTGAGTGAAAAATAAAATGACAACCCACTTTAGTTGCTCGGTAGATACCCACATGAGTTAATGCCGGAATGAGGTATAACAATTGTGGACTGTGTCCAATTATTCTTGTTTTTTACGAAGATTACGTAGCAATATAAACAACTCGAAATTAGAAAACATGAAGAAAAGGCCATTATACTTGCGCAAATTGCAATACAATAATAAAACCATCTTTAGAGTAATTGTTAGTTTGAAAGTTGTGAAACTGGTGCATGATTTAAATAGCAGCTTAACAAATCAGAAAAATTAAATATGAAGTCTCAAACGTTTATAGTGATTATAACGGGTCGTCGATAGGACCAGTAGCAGGATGACGCAGCAGAGGCGGCAAAATCTAATTATACGTCACTGCCATTGGTGACATGTCAAGCATAGCCAACATAAATCTTCGTCAGCAGTGACGCCCAATATATCCACTCACACTACATTTACCTACGTTTTCATTTGACCGTCTCTCTTCACTTCTATAAATACTTGAACCCTCTTAAACAAAATTTGCATCCATAAAATTGCAGGAGATCTCTGTGTAATTGGTTATTTTGCTTTTGTCTGTCTTTCGGACATAGAAATATGGTGAACTCTGTTATGGGAAAGCCGCTACCCCTGACTAGCTTAAATCACATATCTATTGTATGCAATTCTGTTCAGGAATCCATTAATTTCTACGAAAATGTGCTCGGATTTGTGCCCATCCAGAGACCGGGGTCTTTCAATTTTGACGGAGCCTGGTAATCATTCTCTCTTATTTCTCTTTGTCTGAATACCAACTGCAGTGGGCTGATTTATTGCTCTCTTTTGCAGGCTCTTCAATTATGGGGTGGGTATACATCTGCTAGAATGCAACAACCCACAAAATTTGGTTAGGAAATCAGAAATTAATCCAATGGACAATCACGTATCGTTTCAGGTGGGAATCTCGGTTTGCCTTATATCTGGTTTCTCTATTGTTTTTCATTTATTTATCTTGTGGTGAGAATTCTGTTTTAATACTTTCTGTTGTGCGAATATAAAGTGCGAGAGTATGCAAGCAGTGGAAAATAAATTAGAGGATTCGAGGATAAACTATGTGAAGCGAAGAGTGAAGGAAGGAGGGATTTATGTGGATCAGATATTTATGCACGATCCAGATGGTTTCATGATCGAGATATGCAATTGCGAGAATCTTCCTGTGGTGCCATTGGGAACTTCCGCTGCTTGTCTCACATTACCGTCCGCCATTAAACACAGCAATAGTAAACAATCTTTGCTTGTGCTCGGTGGCAATACAGAGCATCACCAGGGGTTTGCCATGTGCGGCTAAACCCATCTTACTTTTTTCGTTGCGGCTTTCCCTGTAAATCTTTTATTTGATTTCCTTATTTTGTTCCATTTATATGGAGTTCCAATATCAACAAATTTATAAAGTTTTCTGTTATATTAGCCTTTTTAGCAATGCGTGTACGAAGGTTTTTAAATAATAATAATTGTTTTATAGTTTATGATGACAGACGCTTTATAACATATAGGACTACCTCATATTTTTATTAGGGGACTTCTAGCATATAACATTACCTCATACTCTTAGCAAAAGGCACCTAAGTATCTCATATTTCATATAGGTGGTTTATAGCATATAGGACTACCTCCTAGACATATATACTCTACTCCCTACATGATTTGAATTTGTAACCTATATTTCAAGAGCACAAGTTATTCATCGTTAAGCCACCTCAAATGCAAGGAACTACAAAAGGAGATGAATCTTCTTGCAAAATAACATTAATAGAATAATATTTTAAGAGAAAAAAATTTATAATTTACTATTAAAAGAATAATATTAATACAATTATTTTTATATTTTTTATGGATCTAAAATAAAGGTTAAATAAAGAATCAGTTTAAACTTTAAATATGAATATGAAAGTATGCACAAAAGTATAAAGAAGAAGAAGTGCGTAAATTAGGTATGCACAGCTTCTTTGTTTATTTGTGCTACTTAAAATTTTAATATATATTCATTACGTACAGGATGAAGAAACTAGAAACGTATATAACCATTGAATTTCTTATCATTACATAAATGAATTATTTTATCTTTATTTAATCTTGCAAGTTTATAACCACCTTATTGTAAGATTCATAATTGAAATTAAAGAAAGAAGTTCACAACGCTCATCTTGAGAATCAACACGTTGCTACATTGAAGAAAATATTAATTTCTAATTGAGAAGAAATTTAATCAATTTATCCAGTCAAATGTCAATGTAGATAATTTGATCACATTTGTGAGAGGTGAGGTGTTAAAAACTATTAAAATATTCAAGTAACCCAAAACGTTTACATACTCAATGACACTTTGTTATAGAAAGGAACGTGGCATTATTTAGTATTCATTTGCTGCAGTAATCTCAAAATCAGAACTAAAACATACTTAGACTTTGTTAAAAATATGACATTATTATGGACATTACAATAATATATGTGTTACTCTTGTGTTCTGGACTTGACATACCTAATCCGTACAAAGCTCTTTGTAAGCTTCGCTCTCTATACTAAATCTTCTCTCTATACAATTAATATGGCATGCCTAACTACCAAGAATCTTTAAAGTTCTCATGAACTGACATTTCATCATTGATGAAAATTAATTTACTTCTTCCTCCAATGCAAGAAAACTAAAAACTATTACACACATTATGTTCTGAAACTCTCTCCAGCCAATGTAGACCAAGAGTTTCATACTTGTCACCAACATTAAGTAATAGGTACACCATCTATCTAAAAAATGTCATTATGATGCCTTAAAGATTAAATATGAAACCGCTTGTGTATTTTGTTCTCGGAGTGTTAGATTTTGTTGATGCTTTATAGACTACTCTTATCATATTCAACATGGAAAACAGGAAAAGTTGCAAACACATACACAAATGCCAGTTTGTTTTCTATTCGATGCAAGATTGCTAATGGAAACATATGCTAGTGCATTTATTACATCTTCAGTAATTAACAAAATGATTCGTAAACTACATTGATTTCATCTAATACCTTTATACACTTGATAATCTAAAATTCACTCATGAAAGTTAAATTTTCAACTAGCGTATTCTTCCCATTGACCAAATAATCATTTTACTCACATCCTCTTGTTCTCTTCATAATTATACAATCAATCACAATTTCTATCACTTTATTAAACCTTCTCACTTGACTCTTGTATTTTGTTCAATTAAATTTTAGAATCTAAATTTACATCTTTGTCACTTACATCTTCCTCATGATAACAAATATACTAGTAGATGTATGAGAATCCTCAATCCCATATTGTTGTTGCATCTCATTATTGTTTGCTGCAAGTTTTCTCCAAGTTTTTCATTTCTCAATTTTCTTTCACTTCGACATTTTTATATACACATTTTAGAAACCATTCTTTTTTGAATTTACCAAAACAAAGTATCCATCCTATAACTACTATTCCATGCATTTAAGATTTACATGTTGGGGTTAGACCAAACCAATTGTATAGACATATATCAAATTAAGGCATACAAGCAATAAACACGTAAATAACCAACAGAAGAAAATACACAAGATATAATGTGGTTCACCCAGTGTGGGTTACGTCCACCAAGAAACAACCAATATATTATTTTAGATCTTTCATATCTTACATGATGTACAATACCTTTCCTCTCACAAGCTTCTCTAAGCTCTCTCCAAGAATTCCTTCTTACAATTCTCTCAATCTATATCCTCTAACCCTAGTTTTCTAGTTTATATAAGACTATACAAACTTATGACACTTTAGTCATTCATTTACAACCATTAGATAAAATTTATAACAACGACTAGATCTAATTCCTGTGACTTAAATATAAACAATCATGAACATGAAACCGATGTCGGTTATCCCAACTGATGTCGGTTTATGTCAATCAATGCTGGTTGGTTTTCTAGATGATCAAAGCTGGTCACCCGACCGATGTCGGTTACTGTGTAAACATGCAAGTTGTAAATATGTTCATTTGTGAAGTAATTCATTTCCAAAATATCAACAATCTCCAACTTGGAGATAAATTTTTGCACTATCCTGCACAACTTCATCGTTGATTCCTTTCCTGGATTTATTTCTTCTTATTCAAATCACAAACTCGAAGACCAATAGAAGTGGAGTGTAGCTCAACTCTCTCCTTTGCCAACAACTTTGTTATCATATTCGTAGGGTTCTCATTCATATGATTTTTTTCTAACTTTAGCTGCCCATCCTCCTACACTTGTCGTACAAAGTGATACCTCAACTGAATGTGTTTCATTCTTGAATGAAACATTGAGATCTTTGCCAAATGAATTACACTTTTTCTATCACTGTAAAATCTACAAGCCTCCTGCTCTTTTCCCAACTCTTCCTTGAAATTTCTCATCCATATCATATCTTTACTAGCCTCTGTAGCTACAACATACTTGACCTTTGTAGTAGACAAGGCCACAACCTTCTGTAATTTTGAAATACAACTAACTGTCATCCCACCTACTTTGAATACATATCAAATAATTCTTCTCCTACCATTGAAATCTCCAGCCATATATGAATAAACATAGCCTTGTAAAGTAGTATCTGACCCTCTATATCATAATAGCATACCGGATGTCCCTCTCAAATACCTGAGAATCCATTGGACTACTTTCCAATGCTCTTTACCTGGATTGGCCATAAATCTGCTCACAACTCCCACTACTTGTGAAATGTCTAGTCTGGTACAAACAATATCATACATAAGATTTCCAACTGCTGAAGCATATGGAACTTGTGTCATGTACTCTACCTCCTCATGTGATGTAGAACACTGATATTTTCTCAATTTAAAGTTTCCAGCCATAGTTGTACCTACATGTTTTATATCTTGCATTTTAAATCTTTTCAACACCTTATTGATATAATCCTCCTGAGACAAATACAATTTTTTGTTCTTCTTGTATCTAAGAATTTGCATGCAAATAATTTTCTTTTCATCTCCCTAATCTTTCATTGCAAATGTGTGAGCTAATTTTTCTTTAAGCTCACCAATGTCCTGCATACTAGATCCTGCAATAAGCATATCATCCACATGCAATAACAAAGTAGCATAGCTCCCATTTTCAAGCTTCTTGAAATAAACAAAATGGTCAGATCCACATCTCATATAACCATGATCATGGATAAAATTGTCAAACCTCATATACAATTGCCTTGGAGCTTGTTTGAGACCATACAAGCTCTTTTGCAACCTGCACACATGTTTCTCCTTACTGTTGAATTTATAACTAAGCGGCTGAATCATATAGATCTCCTCCAAATCACCATGAAGGAAATTCACCTTAATAACCAGTTGTTTTAAATGTAGATATTTTACTGCAACTAGAACCAAAACAGTACAAATAGAAGTCATTTTAAGTACAGGAGAAAATATCACACCAAAAGCAATACCTAGGTTATGTATAAATCATTTTACCACAAGCCTTTCTTTGTATTTTTTCTGTCCACCCTTTTCCTTCTTGATCATGTAAACCCACTTGTTCTATAATGTCCTCTTACCTGTTGACAACTTGACCAAATCCCATGTCTGGTTCTGTTTCAAAGGATCCATATCCTCATTCATGCCATGTTCCCACTCAACATGGGTATCTTGCTGCATTACTTCTTTAAAAAAATTGGTTTACCACTATCAATCAATAAAAGATAAAATAATGAAGGAGTAAATCTTTCTAGATATTTTCTTTCTCTTGTACACCTTCTTACATAATTTTGGGATGCGTGAGGCTCATTTTGGACCTCCTAGACATTTGCATCCAAATCTAATAGTGACCGATGTCGGTCTCCTCTAACCGATGTCGGTTCCTCTATAGCCGAAGTCAGTTCACGTAACCAATGTCAATCCTACTTTGACTGACACTGGTCACCCTGACCGACGCTGGTGTCTATGAATTTTTGTTTTAAATATGAGAATGCACAATTCTCAACAAAATCTTCACCCAATTTATTCTTGGGTACCAAAACTTGATCCTTGTTCATTCTCTTTTCATTTCAATCAATGTTACGACACCTACAAATCTTAACATCTTCTGAATTCCAAAACCATAATCTAAAATCACCATAACCATAACTAATGAAATTGCATCTCTTGGATTTGGCGTCCAACTTTTTCCTATTTTCTTTATCAACATGCACTAAAACTTCTGAACCAAATACTCTAAGAAAATAAATATCTACCTCTTTTCTAGTAAATGTTTCTTTGGTATTCCACCATTCAGTGCACTTGAGAGGTCACATTTGATCAAATATATCGTTATATCTACTACTTCTGCCCAAAACTGCAAGGATAATCCAACATGTATCCGCATGCTTCTAGCACATTCCATAATAGTTTTGTTCATTCTTTCTGCAACTCCATTCTTCTGTGGATTTCTAGGAACCCTTATTTCTCTGTGTATTCCTTTCACTAAACATTAATCATTGAAAACCTTGTTGCATATTGATCACCACCACTGTCAGATCTAAGGAACTTCAACTTCAAATTAGTTTGATTTTCTACAAGGGATTTCCATGTTTTAAATGTTTCAAAAACATTAGATTTATGTTTAATATAATAAACCCATACCTTTCTTGTGGCATCATCAATAAAAGTCACATAGTATTGGGATCCTCCATGAGAAGCTACTTCGGCTGGTCCCCATACATCTGAGTGCACAAGATCTAATTTTTTTACCTTCTTTGTTGCCCCAACTTTAAGATACCTCACTTTATTTTACTTTCCAAATATACAATTCTCACAGAAATCAATATCTACATATTTCAAATCTAATAACTTACACTTTTTCTTAAACATCTGCATTCCCTTCTTACTCATATGTCATAGTCGATTATCCCACATGCTTGCATCTGAACATGAATTAGTTATCATAGAAAAATAATTAACAATATAGGAAGACAAATATAATGTTCCTACCTTCTTGCCTTTTGCTACAACGAGCTCCCTTGGAAACTTTCCAAAAATTGGTTGTGAATGTAACAATGCACTATCTTCACCTAATTGTCATACAGAAATAAAATTTCTCCTGAGGCTTGAAAAATTTCTCACATATTTCAATATCCATGTATTTCCATTCTACAATTTAAGATAAACTTCACCTTTACTAGTAATATTGTATTGTTCATCATCTTCTAAATGAAAATGCCCAAAATTACCCTGGACATAATTTCTGAAATAACCCTTATTAGGGGTGGCATGGAAAGAAGCTCTTGAATCTAAAACCCATGATTCAATTTTACTATTCAAGGAGATAATAATGGTATCTTGCATTACCTCTGATGCTACATTTTCTTCTATACCTTTCTCTAGTAAATTCTCTTTGCTTTTCTTGAACCAACAATCCTTCTTTGCATGTCTGTTCTTTCCAAAATTGGAGCAGGTTACTCCTCTATCTCTGAATATAGATCTGTTATTATTTGACTTTGATTTTCCATTACTCTTTCTCTTGGATCTCTCATTTTTCCTTTCTCTTCTTTCTACATTAAAAGCATTCCTAGATGATAATTCTACTAAAATTTTCCTTTGTATTTCTTGATTTAGATTATACCAATCACATCATAAAAGTTCAAACTATTAGTAGCAAACATTGTATTAATAACTGACATTAGAAAATTATCTCAACTATATGACAAATAACACCAGAATAAAAATGCTTTCACTTCATCCTCAAAAGGGATGTTAACCTATTTTAATTGATTTACAATAGAATAGAAATCATTCAAATGATTAGACATAGATCCACATTATTGCATTTTAGAATTAAACAATGCATTCGTCAAATAAACTTTATTCAATGTACTTGGTTTTACGTATAAATTAGCTATAGATTTCATTAATTCTAATGTGGTTGATGCTTCTATTATATTCGAAGTCAAAAATGCTGTCAGGTTTAATCTTATAGATCCCAGAGCCTTTCTGTCAAGAATCTTCCCTTCTTCGTCAGTCGTCTTTACAGGCCCTTCCTTCTCATCCAAAGGTAAATACAGATCTCTGTGATACAGATAACCCTCCACCTACATATTTCATAGCTGATAATTACGGCATTAAAATTTCTCTACTTTTTATTTACTATATTTTTCCATTGTTATGCTCCCACTCAATTAGAAATCCCTGTGAGTAAATCTTTCAACACAAATAACCCTCAAATAAAGCTTTGATACCAATTTTTGGGGTTAGAACAAACCAATTGTACATATATATATCAGATTAAAGCATACAAGCAATACACACAGAAATAACCAAGAGAAGAAAATACACAAGATATAATGTAGTTCACTCAACGTGGGATACGTGCACCAAGAAACAACCAATATATTATTCCAGAGGTTGTACAATTGAAGATCTACAATCTTCCACACCTTACACCATCTACAATATTTTTCCTCTCACAAAATTCTCTAAGCTCTCTTTGAGAATTCCTTATTACAATTTTCTCAATCTATATCCTCTAACCCTAGTTTTCTAACTTATATAATCCTATACAAACTTAGGCAACTTTAGCCATTCATTTACAACCATTAGATCAACATTATAACAAATATTATATCTAATTCTTGTGACTTAAATATAAACAATCACACACAGATGAATGATGCCATTTATCCCTACTGATTTTATTTTATCTCAACTGATGTTGGTTTGTCTACTAGGTGACAGATGCCAGTTAAGCGATCGATGTCAGTTACTATGTAAACCTACAAGTTGTAAATAAGCTCTTTTGTAAAGAAATTCAGCTCCACAATCTCAACTTGACGTGTTAATTTAGGTCATGGTTTTTTCTTTCTTTCACTTGTTTATGTATCTCATACATATATATTGAAAAAAAATCCTTTCCTACAAAACTTATTCTATTGATATAAAACATCAATGTAGTTGGGAGATTAAAGTAGTTCATTCTTCTCTAGGGAATGTAACCAAAGTTTGGATAAAAATATGGATTTAAAAACAAATCATAATCATAAGTAATGAAAGAATCATTAATGTATATGCATTTCATAAAAGTTAGGATTATTTGATAGTTCAGTCTCTGATATATCTATCCATTTCGACCTCTCACTCTCTACTCACTCACTTCTCATTCAAACCCACACATATATTTATTCTATCATACTTTCGGACACAAATCTACACATTATTTTCCTTTCCTAATTATTTCCCTATTAGAAAAAGTTCTTAATTTTGGCCCTAGTCTATTATTAGGAAAAGAAAACAACAGTTTACTTTTTACATGCTTTTAACTTTATTTAGTTCGGTTTTAGATTCTGAATTTTCGGAAAAGAAAAGTAATCAAATATTAGTGTATTCATGCACAAGCATGCACTATTTTAAGTTGATAGTTCTATTATTAAGATGTTATATATTTAACAGTTGAGTCTTCGATTATTAGATGAAATAACTCTCTGTATTGGAGGTAATTGTTAAATTTTTGACACACACTAAGTGTATTGAATTGAAGCTCTTACGGAGAATATATATATATATATATATATATATATATATTTCACAAAAGTCCTAATTTGATATTGGAATACTTTGTTTATTTTCTATATTCTTTATGTTATTACAATTATTTGTTGTTTTATTTTCCTAATCTCTACAAACTGGTATCAGAGTGTGGTTTTTTCCACAGGTTTCTAACTGACAACAGGTTATGGCTTCTATATCTGGTATGCATACCACCACAATTTACAGGAAATAATTATGAGTACTGGTCATTAACCATAAAGGAACTATTCAGATACCAATATGTGTGGGAAATTGTAGAGAATAGGAACACAGAGCCCACAAATGCAGTAACAGATAACACACTCTAACAAGTAGAGAAATACACTTTGAAGGAATTAAGAAAGAAAGATGGAAAAGGGTTTTTCTATATTCATCAATCCATGCATGAAAGAATCCTACCTAGAGTGCAAAAACCAATCAAGAAAAAACCACATGGGACACACTTCAAGTGCAATATCAAGGCAAGGAGAAAGTAAAAACTGCCAAGCTAAAGTTACTTCATAGAGATTTTGAAAATATCTCAATGAAAGATTCAAATTCTGTAGAATCATTCTTTACTTTTGTAGTTGGCCTATTCAATCAAATCAAATCCCATGGAGAAACTATTAAAGATAGAAGGATTATTGAAAACTTACTTAGGATTTTTCCTACTAAATTTGATCCTTTAATAGTTGCTATTGAAGAAACTAAGGATCTAACTTAGTTTTCAATTGATGAGTTGCATCCATCACTAATAAATCATGAACAAAGGTTGAAAAGATCACATGTAGTTGGAGATCAAGATTTTTCATCACAAGTATCAAGAATTCATGGAAGATGAAGAGGAAGCTTCAGCCCTAAAGGTAAATTAAGAAGTTCATCTAGAGGACACAAAAGTGGTCCATAAAACTCAACTAGAAGAGGACATATTCAAGAGAACATTCATAATCATTTTTCTAGTCAGAGACAAGATAAGTCACATGGGAAGTGTCACTAATCCAAGAGATATGGGTAGTATTGTTATGATTACATGAAAATGTAGTATGATTAGAACAAGCATAATCAAAATCAGGTTGGGATCTCTACTCCATCTCCATGTTTATTGCATGCACAAATATTTCTGAATTAACACCTTCTTTATCACCTATTGACTGTAATCTAACACAAGAGAGTCCTAGTGATGCATGGTATTTGGATTCTGATTGTACAAATAACATGTCAGGTAATTTAGATTTATTTTCCAATTTGGATGTGTCATTAAAGATAGATGTTACTCTTGGGAATAATAATACCATGTCTATAAAAGGAAAAGCAACAATCAACATTCTAAATAAAATGGGGGAGAAAATTTGTATGCACGATGTTTATTATTTTGTAGGTTTGAAGCACATTATTATGAGCATTGGTCAATTAGTACAAAAAGGATACAAAGTTTACATTGAAGACGACAAATCTGTGATCATGAATAAAGCTCCAAGTACTTAGCTAATTAATAAAGCAAAGATGACAAGCAATAGAACATTTCCTTTGAAGATTAGACCAGCCACATCCAGAGCTCATAGTACACATCAATCCGGAGCTAAAGAAGTTGGACTAGATTTTTAGTCCATTGAAAAAGATGAATCATGGCTATGGAATCTTAGGTTTGCTCATTTAAATTTTGAAGGTTTGAATTTATTACATGGGAAAAATATGGTAAAAGGTTTTCCTTTGATTCAAAAACTAGAGAGAGTTTATGAAGGTTGTATTTTATGGAAGCAAGATAGACAATCCTTCTCAGTTGGAAAAATAGCAAGAACAAGTTCTCCACTTGAAATTGTTGACTTATATTTATGTTGACCTATGCAAACAAATTCTATTGAAGGTTGCTCATATTTTATGGAAATCATTGATGACTATACATAGAAGAAATGGGTGTACTTTTTAAGAGAAAAATAAGATGCTTTTAATGAACTTCATCAATTAAAGACCTTAGTGGAAAATTAAAGTGGGTACTACATCAAATTTCTAAGCATAGATAGAGGAGGTGAGTATGATTCCAATACCTTTATGAGTTTTTACAAATATCATGGTATACACATGCAGTTTACTACTAGGTATACACCATGGTAGAATGGTGTAGTAGAGATAAATAATAGAACCATCATGGATATGGTGAGAAGTATAATGAAATCAAAACATATTTCAAATGACTATTGTGTAGAAGTAGTAACAACTGTTGTTTACATCTTAAACATGTTTCCAACCATTTTTTTCAAAACATGGTTCCTCAACAAGTTTGTACTTACATGAAACACAATATTTCTCATTTTATAATATTAGGTTGTGTGGCATAAGCACACGTTCTCGATGAGATAAGGAATAAGTTAGAAAACAAAGGAGAAAAGTGCATTTTTTTGGATATTCGAAAAATACAAAATCTTATATGTTGTTTAATCCAGTTACCAGAAAGGTCGTAATTAGCATAGATGTACAATTTGTTGAAAATAAGACATGGAATAGAAGTATTGAGATAACATTCATTGTAGAAAAAACTATTCCTCATGATGATATGATAGATGAAAGTATAGAGCAACAAGGTATTGTATCTTCTTTGAATATTCGACATGCACCGCAAGTTGTAGCACAAGTTGCAGCTCCACTTGTAGATAGGAGTTCTCTAAGATTTCAATCATCTTCAACTATGCAAAAGACAACAAAAAGTACACCAGAAGAAACTCCTTCAGTTCAAAATAGTCTATCATCAGATAGCCTTTTGTAATGGAAAACAAAGTGTCTTAGTGAGATTTATGATGTTAATACAAATAATTATTTTTCAGCTTTTGCATTATTTTATCAAGTTGCAGAACTAGTATATTTTGAAGAGGCTATAAATAATGAAGTTTGAGTTCAAGCCATGGATGATGAGATAAACACCATAAAGAATAATTAGACATGGGAATTGGTAGATTGTCCAAAAGGAAAGGACATGATAGGAGTGAACTGGGTCTACACGACCATGTATAATGGTGATGGTAAAGTATAAAAACATTATGCAAGCTTGGTTGAAAAAGGTTTTTCACAATAATATGAAGTAGATTAAAATGATAGGTTTTCACCCGTAGCACGTTTGGACATGGTAAGAATGGTTTTATCAATTTCAACTCAAAAAAAATGTCCTATTTATCATATGGATATAAAATATACATTCTTGAATGGATTTCTTGAAGAAGAAGTTTATGTGAATTAGCTAGAAGATTATGAGATTGATGGTTATGAATGAAAGGTATGCAAGTTTAGAAAATTACTCTATGGTCTCAAGCAAGAACCTAGAGCTTGGCATAGTAGGATTGATTCTTATTTGATTCAGAATGGTTTTAGCAGGAGTAGTAGTGAGCCTACCTTATACATCAAGATAAATGAGCAAGGTAATATTTTGATTGTTTGTTATTATGCGGATGATTTAATCATTACTAGAAATATATTTATAAATTCATTCAAATCAAACATGAAGAAATAATTTGAGATGACAGATATAGGCCTCGTGCATTATTTTTTGGTCATTGAAGTTCAACAATTAGAAGCTGGAGTTTTTATTTCACAAGCCAAGTAAACTAATGATTTTTTGAATAGGTTTAACATGTTGACTTACAAGCCAGTGCCAACACTAGTTACAGTAGGTTTGTAGTTAAGAAAATATGGCAACGGATAATTTGTCGATGTAACATTTTTCAAAAGGTTAGTTTGAAGTCTCATGTATTTTATGACCAAAATGCCTGATATTATGTATGGTGTGAGCCTCATCTCAAGGTTAATGGAATCTTCAAAAGATTCACATTGGCAAGCTAGAAAAAGGATTTTTAGGTATGTGTGTGGAACTAGGAATCATGGAATTTTGTATTCAACAGCAGATGAGTTCAAACTCATAGGTTATACATATAGTGACAATTTCAGAAGTATAGATGATAGGAAAAACACATCTAGCTATGCTTTTAACTTTGGAACAAGTGTAGTTTCATGGTGATCAAAGAAGCAGCCCATAGTCACACTATATTTAGTATAAGTAGAGTATGTAGCAGTAACAAGAGAAGAATGTAAAGTTTTTTGGATGAGAAGAGTCTTGAAAGATTTGAAACAAAATCAGGAGGATGCTATGCATTTTTTTTTGTGACAAAAATTCAGCAATAGCCTTATCCAAAGTCATGTTTTTGAAAAGAGGAGAAAAAATATAGACATAAGGTATCACTTCATTAGGGATTTAGTTAACAACAAGTAAATTTGTCTTGAATTTTGTAGATCCAAATATTAGTTTGCTGATATTTTTACGAAGGCATTGGTAAATGAAGTTTTTGAGTATTTGAGAAGTTGTTTTGGAGTTTTTGATCAGGAATATGTCAGATTTAGAAATACACACTCAGCTCCAGAATAGGAAAAATTTTGAAGGTAAAAATTAAGGGGAAGTGTTAGAAAAAGTGTTTAATTTTTCCCCTAGTCTATTATTAGGAAAAGAAAACAACGGTTTACTTTTTACATGCTTTTAATTTTGGTCAGTTCAGTTTTAGATTCCAAATTTTAGGAATAGTAAATAAATTAAAAATATTTTTATTCATGCACAAGCATGCGCCATGTTTAGCTAATAGTTCTATTTTTAAGATGTTCTATTTTTAAGAGTTGAGTGTTCTATTATTAGATGAAATACCTCTCTATATTGGAGGTAATTGTAAGTGTTTTTTACACACACAGAGTGTATTGAGTTGAATCTATGACACAAAAATAAGATATATATACACAAAAGTCTTGATTTGAGATTGGACTTTTTTTTATTTGCAATATTATTTATGTTATTATTGTTTTTTTTTGTTTTATTTTCCTAATTTAAAACAATTAGTATCAAAGTGTGGTTTTTTCAGCAGGTTTCTAATTCAAAAGAGGTTATGGATTTTATATTTGGTCTGCAGACACCACAATTTACAGGAGAGAATTATAGGTATTGGTCATTAACCATGAAGGAACTATTCAGATCCCAGGATGTGTGGGAAATCATAGAGAATGGGTACACAGAGCCCACAGATGCAACAACACCAGGATGAGATGTATTTTTGTGCCCTTATTATCCCCAAAGTAAAGGGAAAATAGTTGCAAAAAAGTGTGCCTTCCAACCTTTAGCAATATGGCCACTCATATGACCCCAGTGGCTCACTCCTAGTCCCTTTGACAAGTTTTACGTGCTCCTTCACCTACCTCTGCATGCATGCATGCCACTTGTTAAGATGGGGCATAGGTTCATTTTCTTACACCCATGCTCCCAAAAGAAAAAGGACAATTATGGAAAAAAATGTTCCCCACCCGTTGATTTCCTCATGGACCCTCATGCGACCATATTTCGACTCCTAGGTGCTAATTTTGGCCCTCTTCCTTCACTTCTCCCATTGAACGAAATGCTACCACTTGTCATGAAATGGATAACACACATTTTACTGCACCTATTTTCCCCAAACAAAAGTTACACTAAGGGAAAAAAATGTGCCCCACCCCCTCTCCTCATATTCAAAAGCTATAAAAGGAGGGAGTTAGTCATTTTTCGCATTCATTTTTCGCTATCGAAACTATGATGAAATTTCAACTGAATCTTACATCCACCATTTTAATCTTCCATTGAATACAAACATGCTCCACTAAAAAGAGAAGAAAAGATACAAATAAATCCAATTTTTCGAATATGAAGAATGAGTTTTTTCCTAAAAAAACTTTGAAAACCCACGAGCAAGATTTATTCATATCAAACAAATTTATCAACAGAGCGACGTGTCCTTTTTTGTAATCTTAAATTTTCCCAGGAACCTTGAATCTTCAAAAAAAATTCTTGCATACATGACCTAGATTTTTTGCAGCGAAGAAACCTTAGGTTTCTCGCAGATAAAATTTAAAAATGTAAACTCTTTCAATCTATCAACCGAGTAGACTTGAAATTTAAGATGTGAATTGAAGAAAAAAACCCATATAAGAAAAGTTGGTTTCATCACAAAATAAGATCCAAAACCCTACTTTCTAAAAGTAGTAAGCCTTTAACATGAGAACTTACTATTTTTGGAAAGACAACATCAAGGGCATTTTTGACAGAAGAAGTGTGCACATAGAAAACCCAAAAGGTTCGAGCAAGTGATTAGAGCCAAAAAGTGGTACATTTAATAGTTACTAAAAATAATGACCCCCTGTTCCAAATATAGTAAGTGCTTTGAGAACCATGAAATTCAAGTTCATAGTGGTGAAACCATTCAATGCCCTCTCGCCATGATATGCCGAAGTAGGTGGCAATTATGTCACTTATATGGATCTAATAACCTCAAGTTACGCATGTTATCTAAATCAAGAGGATAAATTGAAGACATGGTATTTGTAAGCTCAGTGTATGTTGTGGGTGGAGAACCATTTTTTGTATAAAGCATCGAGTTGGTCTTAACTTGCTAACACCATTATAAACCAAAAATGAGGACCATTCAGGCATATGTTGGTACATCAATGGAATTGATTTCCCCTAAGGATATTTCTCTTTCTATGAAAATTTCCACATGGATTAACATGACAGTCATATTGAAAGAAAGGGAAGTGAATGAGTTGAATAACATAGATTCATATCTGCAAGGCCTTACACTAGGCTTAAGGTTAAAGTTAGGGATATAACCTTCCTGAATGCTCAAATATATCTCAAGATGTCATTTCCATGAGGGATTTTCTGATGTGATCACCCTTCTCAGCAGGATTATGGGAGAAAAAACATTGGGTATTTCCAAGAATTGATGACACTCTTCCTCCAAACGATCGTCAAAGGGAATAAAAAAATAGACTAGGAAGAGATCATAATCGACAACCCGCATCATAAATTACTTTAAGTTCATATAACAAAGAATTTATTCATGACTTCTCACTTGGTGTATCTCCTTACCACCTGAAAACCATTTAAGGGGTTAGCCCTTGCTCAGAACATCTCCTAAAAGGTCCATGCGTTCGATTAGTTTCCTCAATTAGTGTTGAAATAAATTCATCGGCACTTCACTTGAGTGAACAATGTCTTCACAATGTTCACTATCAAGACTCTGGATGACAACCTATATTCAAGGATGTTGCCAAAAAATATTTCTTTGATTAAGAGATATGGCTTGTTCTTCATTCGATTCCCCACTTTTTCATATATCTGAGTCTCTAGTTTCTACCATGCTCCACAATGGTCACTTTGGTACCTTAGTGATTAGATAGTACTATTCAAGATTTGTAAACAACTGGTACATGTGAACATTAGACTTGAGAATCAGAATAAGAAGACCATTTCTTTCCCAGTCTCACTGGGGGTCTTCACCTACAAGAGTGTTAATGATGTGTCACACTTAGAGGTATATTTTGTGTGTCTAAATTTTCATTCATACATTCCGAGGACTGATTTTGACATCTGAATTGATCCTGATACATTATATATCCTGGAGTTGCGTTATGTCCTGCATGTAGAATATTATGGGGCCAATTGTGTTGATGATTTTAATGTCTGAGATGAATACTATATGTGAATTAAAATCAGGGAAATGAATAAATAAGAGTTCTAGTGGTACGAAGAAGGTGTCCAAGATGATAGTATGAAACTATATGACCCAGAGAAAAAGTCAGTAAATGCTTCTCCTTTTTCGTTGGTGAATTGGAGCATGCACGACTCAGGTGATATTGTTGAAAGGACATAGAAGGTGATTAAGAGAACAAAAGTTTGGTTTTAAAATAAGAAGGTTGTGGCCCTTACGTCAAGAATTTTCCCCACCTCCCATAGATAGGCCTCGTATCATTCATTACAAAAAAAATTTGGAGGTACTTACTAGTTCAAGCCATTCATAAGGAATTTCAAAGAGAAAGATCACAGATTTAGGAGTACCCTACTATGAGAGGAAACACAAGAAGAACCAAGTAGCACAATAACCCATAGTAGATACATAGGATGAAGAAGTAGAACCGGTCTAGTTTTCATTTCCTAAACCACCAAAGGAGGCTCCACCCCATGTTGTCACTCTTACTCCCCCTTTGCAGGAAACAACACATCCACCCAAGCAAGAGAGGACAAGTGTGACAATTGTAGAGATAGAAAAAGGTGAGATGTTCCCTTGGATGAGGGAAATGATTTCAAAAGAAACTCATACCATCCAAAATTTCACAATCCTTGACCTATCATTGATAACGTCATTGGCTAGAGGAAAAAGGAGGAAATTTTCTCATGTGTCCTCATGTTTTTTCAGTGGCGAGATTGGTATACAGTATGTTGAAGTGGTTCAACCAAAAGTGATCAAGCTAGTGGAAGAAATGACACCTTGTGATTATGAAATCAGTACCATTTCATTGGGCCCAACCACTTGTGATTGAGAAGAGCACATGTTTTAGTAATCTTCCACTCATCTCATTGCAAGAAATCAAGAATATAAGAAGAAGATTGAATATTTGGAAGAACAAGTACAACCACTCTCCTCATACATGCAACATTTAGTGGATGCAAGTGATTCATCAATCTTGATTGATGAAGTAGCCCAGATAAACAATAGTAATCTAGAATCCATCAAAAAGACTTAAGATTTCACCATATAGGGAAGAGAAAATAGTAAATGGATAGGTACAATCTTAGACAAATGAAAAACATTGATCCCAGAGGTAATATAACTTTTCAAATACATGTGCACAATTGTGGAGAAAGCTCAAATGCTGAAAGTGGAACTAGAAAATGTGAAATAGCATTGGGACTCGATTTATCCATTGGTGCAGGAGATGGAGAATATTCTCTCCCGTGAATTGGTGAGTAAAAATATCTTCAATGCCACGTCAGAGGAATTGTCACACGTGTGGGAAATGAATCTCATTTCCAGGTATGATATGATTAATCAGGGTGTCAATGAGTTGGAATTGGATGAGGAATAGGCCTAGAAGGTACAAAATCACGTCAATAGAAGAATTCAAAAACTTGGAGTTCTCATGATGGAATAATATACGATTTTTAGATGAGGTTGTGAGACCATTTGATGAACATGTTAAGAATTCAGCTCGAGACCCACTTTCTTTCAATGAAGACACCTTAGAGTCTCTATCAGGGATTCAAGCCACCATTGTGGAGAAACATCATTCATGGTTTGATAAATACAAAGATATTAATGATGCTACTGATGGTTGGACATAATATTTTATTTCCATGCACATCCCTCATGCAGACAAGGTGGCATCTAGAGTGGCATGATTCAATAAATATTTCAAAGGATTTAATATTTCCCAACTGGAGTTGGTCAAATAGTGGTCAAATAGCGAGGAAGGATTTGTAGGGGCAGCTTCTTCATTGGTTTATTTCCTCTCTCTTTTATTTCTTTCTTTCCTCTTCTCACCACTCTCTCTCTCTCTCCTCTCTCTCTCTCTCCCTCTCTCTCCTCTCTCCTCACTCTCTCTCTCTCTCCATGTTCAATTTCTTCATTAGGAATAGCACTTTTTCATAATGCCATATTTTTGTAATTAAAAAGTGACTTTAGGATCATAATGTAATAGGTCACCTTTGTTTTATAAAAAGGGACTTAATATTTTTTAAGAATATGAAAAGTATTAAGTTGTGAAAATGCATATGAATGGTCATTTAGGGGTAGGCTAAGATTTACTTCTCTTTTTATAAATTGCAAAGCCTACCATGTACCAAAGGGTTGTCAGTTATTTTAAGTTCATGAGAGAGCATTCCTTGTGAAGAGGAAAATAGATAACATTTATTCTACTTCTCATTTCTACATTTTTCCCCACTCTTACCATGTACAACTTCGCTCAAGCATTAAAAAAATAAGAAGGATTTTCTATCCTTTTTTGACAAGGGAATTTATTGATACTTTGTGCTCATAAATCTTAACTAACCTTGTTACCATTTGCATAATTCATTCTTCTAAATTTACTTGTGTTGGAATTTTCTGATTAATGGTTGTAGGAATCTAATTTCCTACCTACAACATTAATCCCTCTCCCCTTTTTCTCACCCCCTTTCCCACTCTGCAAGTTAAGCCCCCCCCCCCCCCCCCCTCTCTAGTAAGCAATTGCTAATTTTTTACGCATGGTCAATGGAGTGCCCATGTTGGATCGCCGGCTGAAATGCCACCACAGAAAAAAAAATTCGCACATGCATGTAAACACAGAGTTGCACCATTTAAGTAGAGGGACTTAGACTACAAGAATGTTGGAAAGAAGTCCATAAATGTTTCCACCCAATAAATTTTCTCGCCAACACATATGATGCAATGTTTTATTCAAATTATTATCATGTTGATATGACTTTATTTTCTCCTACTATGTTACTCATTTCCAATCTCTAGCGAATTTATATTATTAAACAACATTTGTAATAATAATTTTCAATGATAAAATAATTTTATCTAACTGATTCCTTTTTTCCTTGTTTACTATTGTATAGCTACTTACCTTTATGGATTGATATTTTTTACTTATTCCTTATAGATTTGTTAATCTCTAGTCTCATCTTTAACAAAGTGTGAAAGAAAATTATGTAGGGTATCGTCTGTTCTTTTAATTGGAAGCACAAGGTCTACCTTATATTAGGTTTTTTAGAAAGGTTGGATGGATAGGATCATTATTTTCCATGGTATCCTCCAATGCATCACATTAATGGATCCAATCAGTTTTAGAGCTTTCCTGCAATATAGTATTGAACTCTCTTTTTTTGGATGGGAGTGAGCTTATTCAAATGTATTCTGCATCCCTCCTTAGTTTATTCTACCAATTTTTTTATAGATAGAAACTTTAAGAATGTTTCATCTTCGTTAAAACATTTTTTATTAGGGCCAAATAATCCCATGGTGGATAGAAAGAATAAATTTCATGAGATAGAAAAATGATACTACCATGTGGTGAGCTTGTCATATTTTTATTTGGAAAAGGTGGAGTTTTTAGTTGAGCATCTTAAGGCTCTGTACTTGAGGATCCTACCTAAACTTATCCTTATATAGGATTCTCTTCTATGCATGTATTCCATGGAGTTTCTTATGTTACCAATATATTTAATTCTATGTTTCTAGTATTTCCTCTATTATTTTCTCCTCTATTTTTTCCTCGAAATTTTCATTTGCATTATTTTTCTCCTAATTCTCCTTCTATTTTCTCTCCTCCTTTTTCAGTTTATTTTCATTCTCTTTTTGTTCTTTATTGTCATATTTCTTCTTTCATTCCTCATATTTCTTCCTCCCCCCCCTCTTTTTTCTTATTTTCCTATGTTTTTTTCTGTTATGTACATCTTTTTTCTCTCCTCATCTTCGTCTTCTTCTTTGCAGTTGATTCTTTCTCTTTTTGTCCCCTCTCATTTTCCTATTCTTTTTCTTTATTCTTAGCCTCTTGAGCTCATTTTTCTATTTTTTTTCTTAAGTACTTCTTCTAACTCTATTATACATTCTTTTTCCTTTGCATGTTTCTATTTCTTCTTTAAGATTTACTGGAGTTCTACCTCATTTTTTATTCGACGCATTTTTCTTCCTGTTCTAGTTTATCTTTTATGTTTTAGTCCAAGTAGTCGGAATTATTTTTAGAAATGTCTTCTAGGAAGAAATAAAAATTGTTCATGTAGTGGAGAATTTCCTCTACTATCCTTATTTTCATTTTCCTACTGCTATAGTAATATAGCATAATTAATTACTCACTAGAAAAAAACTAGGCCTTTTTGTCACAAATTTTCAAGAATATTATTTTGGTTATATGGTATTTCTAAAACTAAAATTGTGGCATTCGAATTGTAGATAATTCACTCTTTGATATATTATTGTAGTTTTTTCACAATTAATTATACCATGGATAGACCACAATTTATAAAATTCATAGATAATCTCCATTTTTAAAATTCTACATTGTCCACATTTCTTGATATTTGTAACATTTCTACAATTTCTATTTTTGTTAGTATTCCATAATTTTCACAGAAAAATGTTGTTTCTCTATATATTCTATCTTTGTAGAAATTCCAAAATTTACAATCTCACAATGTAGTGCACACTTCCCTTCGACACTTATTATATTTTGATTTCGATTACTGTTGGTTATATACATGGATATTATTGTATCATTTTGGCTTAGCATGATGATTATATGATAGAGATAATTTGACTATTGATGGATTTCAATTCATAATATGATTGGTGTGGATTTCCTAGAGAGACATTTTATATTGATGATGATGTGTTGTTGATATATTTATATATTTATGACATTTAACATTTCGTCATATTGAGTAGGATTTAACAGTGAACAAAATCTTGTGATTTTATTCATATTGATGAAATATAGAATTGAGATGTTATAATTTTTAAATAATAGCATTGTTAGTATGGATGATGATTCAATTCATATATGGGTGATTATTTATTTGTATGTGTATATCTTAGCTTGGATGTTCTGATTTGGCCACAAGGCCGAATGAGGTATCGTGTTATTTTTGTAGGTAATTATATCACAACAATCAAAGGGGAATTGGAGACCAACCACAACAGATTATTAGGTGGATACGACAATGGTCACCATGGAAAACTGTGTTATGTTGTGTGTGTTTTAATTGTTGTTAGGGGGTTCCCATGGGGGGGATGACCTCCAATTGTGACCAAGGGTATTGCATGTTGTTCTTTTATTTTCCTTTATTTAATTTTAGAGTATGTGATTTTATGGTGATGTAATTTCATTTTATCATTAATTGATTTATGTGTCTAGATTAGTAAATTAATCATGTTACTCAATTAATTATGGATGCGAAAATAAAACATTCATTTATTAGGTTAGATGGTTATTTGGTTAATGTATTTTTAATTTGAGTGTAAGTAACTTGAGTGTTGTACACTCTACCTCATCTTAGAAATTCGGATTTGGCCTTAAGGGAAAATTTTGGAGACTTGTGGGACAAGCTAAGCTTGTACCACACCTCTTAATTTGTTATACCAACCCTACGTATGGGTTGGGGGTCAAAAATAGACCCCATTATGTGTTTTGGAAGGAAAAAAGAGAGTTTTAATTGCACTTTCTTACATGTGTTTATTTCTTTGTCCTTAAACAGGTGTGGGTTCGATTAGTGTGTGTAAGAGGTTTTTCATATGTGTCAACCAACCATTTATTATGCCTTGGGATATGGGTTTGACTTGGGTGATGTGGGATGGAGAATAAAGGATGTGGCATCCTACATGGAGCCACATCATCTCCGTCTTCCTCTTTTGTATTTATTAAAAAATTTGGGAAGTATTTGGGGTTACTTGCTTGGTCTTGGCTCTTGGATTTTGGAAGTATTTCTTGTTCAAGTGGAAGGGAGCATGAAATTTCTTGAGTTTTTAAATATTTTGGGACTTTCTTGGAAAGTGAAGCTTTTCCATGGCAAGGTAGGGTCTTTCACTCTTGTTTTCTTCTTTGTTTTCTTGTATCTTATGTGTTGTAGGGATGTGTTTTCTTGCTTGAAGTGTTGGGTAGTGAAATGGCTTTAGGTTGTGTTGATATAATGAAATGGGGATGAAATAAGTTGGGAGGAATAAGATATTATTTATGTGTTTAGGAGGGAGTGGATTTAGGATGCCCCACTTTATTCAAGTTTGTTATTTTTTGTACTTTCGGAGCCATAAGAGAGAGGGAGGCATAAGAGTGAGGGAAGAATAAGAGTGAGGGAGGCATAAGAGACATATTTTTGTTGTTGTAGGGATACATAAGATATTTTGGGGTTGATTGTGTTATGGAGGATTTTAGAGGTGGGCATCCAAACCCTTGGGAGGCACAAGGGTGTCCCCATATTCCTATCTCTACTTGGCTTATTTTAGAGCCATTGTTTTGGCAAATTGTTGTGCTTAAAAATGAGTTTTTTTTTTGTTATGTTTCTTGTCTGTTTGTTTCTTGAAAGTAAGCGTGGAAGCATTGTATAGTTGACATGTGCTTGTTTTATCCCTTATTACCTTGTGGTTGGGGCTTGGGGGCCAATGAGAAGAATTGCTTTTTCTTCTCATTGGAGTTTTGATTAGGTGGAGAGTGTTGCCTCTCCCCCATTTTAGTTGTTGTGATCAAGTGAAGAAAGATGGATCCTTGTTGGATATTTGGTACTTGGAGCACTTTTAGAAGTCTAAACATTCCTCTATTGTAGCTACCTTCTTGCGAAATTCCCACTTCAAGTGAAATATTCATTGTATAGCATTTGAAAGAAAATTTGTATTGATTATTGGTTATTAAGGTTGTAATGTATGAGGGAATGAAAGACATTTTTAGTGAAACAAGTTTTATAAAATTGAAATTAAGTTTAAAGAGAAACAATTTTAGTGAGTTAAATTTTTGTATAATGGAATTTAGATAGAAAGTAAAACTACTTAGTCCTCATTTTAGTTGGTTTGTTGTCTAAAATGGGTGTGTATTTCTTATTGCAAAAAGAGTAGTTCTTATTTTAAAACTATGAGAAATATTGTTCTAATTTCTTGTGAGAATGGTTGCAAATTTGTAGTTTGTAAAAGCAAAGAAATAATTATTCCCATTGTATTACATAGAAACACATAGAGTAGTGAAGTAAATTATATTTGTTCATTCCCTTATAGTGGTTGAAAAAAATTTGAATCTTCATTCAAGAAAATGGAAAGTGTTGGTGCTCAAAATGGTCTCACCCCAATTTGCCATTGAAAATCTGTCGATTTACGGCCTCTGTCGTTTTCCCTTCCCCATGTTGAGTTTGGTCAGTCTTTGTGGCCATTTTTAATTGGTTCCTGGGTCTGTAAATCACTTAGGGGTCCATGGTTTGATCCTTGTGTCTTTGTTCCTTTGGAAAGGGTCTATATTTTGAGTCTCCCATTCTCTGTTCATCAAAAAATTGGGTTTCCCCCTTGTTTTTTGTTCTCCATGGTCGTGGATTTGTCTCCCTTATCATTTCTACCCTGAGTACTTGAAGAAAATGATTAGATGTACCCCCAAAGAATGTATTTGATCCCTGTAACATTTCTAAACTTTTTGTCCTTGAAGAAAATTTCATTCCCAGGCTCAAATGGTCATTTTTCTGTGTTTTACAGTTTGACAGGCGTTTCTCCTAGTTAAATTTACATCCTTGTATCTACAGGGAGATGTGGCACCTTTTGGTTGGATGCGACTTAGTTGGGTACTTAGAAAAATTCATAGAAAGCCTTAACTCGAAGTGTTTCCATGTGGAGGCATGACGCTCATTTAAAGATCTACTTTTTGGTTTGGCCTTAGAGTAGCACCAGGAGGACATGTGGAGGCTTTTGTTGCTTGGCCCAGACTTAGACAAATTTTTATGCAGTTGGAGCAGTTTGGTGGAACAGGACACGTGGCGAGCTCGAGCTCATTTAGGGTCTCTGCTTTAGACACCATATTGAAGTTGCACCATGGAGATACGTGGAGGAACCGCGCATGTTTGAGGACCGACCCTTGAGTTCCATTTTAAAGAAGCACCAGGCTGACACATGGAGGCCTCAACTTTCTCTACATTTTACTTAGAATTTTCAACAACCGAAAGGAAACTGCCTCATAGGATGACATGTGGTGCCTTCGGCTAAGCTTCAAGCATTGAGACAGACTTCACCAGAATAGGACATGTGGTGAGCCCGCACTCATTCAAGGTATCTAATTTTTGGGACTGCCTCAAGGTGTGCCATGGTGACATGTGGAAATTTGAAAAGTCAAAGAGGTGGGGAGGCAGGCCATCGGAGGCAACTTGGATTTTTTGCCCCTTAAGGATTAAAATTTCAAAATGGCCCGCAAGCTTGATGAGGGAAAAGTCAATGTTTCTCCCCGGTCAATGGCAGAGGTGTGATCTCTCAGGGGAAATTTAGAAAAATTTCCTTTTGAGAAAAAAGAGTCAAAAGTAAAAAAGGAAGTGGGCACCACTCCAATCACATTTGGACACGTGTCAGGATCATTTCCCAAGGGCGGAAGCTTTGGGGAAAATTTGGAAATTATTCATTTTTCCCAAAAAGAGAGTAAAACGGTAGAATTTGAGTGTGGTTCCATGCTCCAATCATATTTGGACACGTGTTAGGCTCATTTCTAGAGGCGAGAGGTGTGGGGAAAAATGTGAAATTTTTCCATTTTTTCAAAAAGTTGTAAAAAGTCAAGGGAAGCCCTTGGGTATTTTCTAAAGTTTGAAATCTTACCACATGGACGACCCAAATTCAAAGTAAAGATAAATGGTAGCTATGGATCTAAATATGATTTTCCCCCTTTTTCTCTGAAACACGTCTAGAAGTGTGAGTCTCCATGATTTCTTGGTATTTTCTACACACCAAGCAGATAAGGAAGTTAATGTTGATATTTGAATTTTGGTGGGAAGATCTGGAGGACGTCTTTCACCATTAAAATGGTCTGACTTTTGTGCCCAATCAAATTTTCCATTTTTCCTCCCCTGAGCACGCAAGGGACCAGATTTGACAAATTAGGGGTGGAAGTGGTTAGCAAATTGAAGGAAGAGTGATCTACCAGAGCAAGGAGTTGAATGCAAGAGGCATTCGATGAAATTTACCCCTCGAGCACATGGATAGACTTTTACAGATTTGATTATACGAATCATGAAAAAAATCATGGCGAGCACTGGTGCATTAAATGTTTTTATCTTTTGGGAGGGAGAGGCTCTGTTGTAAAGGTTATAAATGGCACAAATTTCTCATAGAAAAGGTTGGGAGGTTGGAAGTTGGAGGTCAGAGTGTTAGAGGTTAAATAAAATTCCCAAGAGGAAAATTTGACTAAGCTTATCTGCTGAGAAACCATTCAAGAGGCTCGTATATCTATTTTGTATTAAAATATGATCATGTCAAGGTTGTTGCAAGTGTATAACCATTGACAAGCTTTGAGACTATTCTAGAATTTTTCCCCTGATGATAGTGTTATCACAAATTCGGCCCCCTGAAAAATTTGGTCAAGAAAACCCCTCACATAGAGGAAATATTAAGGGAAAAAAATTTAGACCTACGAGCTCACATTCCATAACGAGGCAAAGGAAAAAGTCAAAGTTTGAACCCATCAAAAAGCTAATGCGTGGATGTGGGACTTTCAGACGTAAATTGGATTTTTTGACTTTTTGTCAAAAAATGTAAAATGAAAAAAGGGAAGCCCCTGCCTCTGCCAACCCTAATGGATGCCACGTCATCGGTGGATTTGTGGGGAAAAAGTTCAAAATTCTCCTAAAGCCAAATTTGCAGGAAACGTAAGGAAAAAATACAGAAGGCCATATCTTTTGATCCAAAGCTCCATTTTTGACAATCTTGGTACCAATGGAAAGATCTGGAGATTCTCTTTTTCATGGAGTCTTCAATTTGTGATTTTGGTAGAGATTTTTGGGAGAAATTTGCAAAACATGTTTTGGCGTGAAAAGACAAAAAAGCCATTCTAACCACCAGATTAATGAAGTATGGGTCATTTTCTTTGGTCTGCGAAGTAGATATATGGAATTATGAGATTTTGCATCAAGCCCATCAACAGAGGAAGAATTAAAACATATTTTGAAAAGTGGTTAAAAGATAGATTTCAGGATTATATTTTTCCCTCTTCTCTCTCTCTCTTATTCTTTCTATATATTGTAACACTTCTCATTTTGAGAAAGATAGACATCTTGGGCATAGATAAACTCTATCAAATTTTTTTCTTGATGTGATTTTTGATTAGTGAACCTTCTTCCATCTTTAGAAAATTTATTTCTACCTCTATTCTATAAATGTAATGGTCTGTGCACCTTCTAGAGCAATTAAAAACGTGTTTTATTTTTGGTGTTCTTCAACCCTTTGCATCATTCTGTTGTTTCTCTGTGCCTCTCCCTTTCAGTCTTGGTTTTCTGTGCATGTATTTCACATTTGTAGGTGCAAGATTTTGTGTTTCATGGTGTTTAATGGATGATTTTCCATATCTGGGCCGTGTCACTTCTGTCTGACCTCCCTCATCTCCATTTTTATATTTATTTCTCCCTCAAAGAAATATCTCGCTTCCTTTGCTGGTGTATCACCGCTTTAGTGTAGGCTTTGTTTTTCCCTATTTCTCTCTCCTTGGTTCCTTGGAATGGTTAGATTAGGATTAGATTAGCTTATCTGCACTGGAATAGCTTATGGCAGGTAGATTAAGAAGAGGAACCAATCTTCTCTGGAGAACTTTCCAAAGAAAATCTGATGACTCATTTGGGGGTACTGTGATTTTTCACTAACATATAGATTTAATCAAACTCGAGTTATTTCTATGTTGTATTGAGCAAAATTTGTTGGTTTTATCTCTAAATGTATGCAAGTAGTTTTTCTTGTTTCTACTGCAATCTTGTATTAAAATCTAATTCAATCACACAGGCCTCAATCCTTGTGACAGTTTAGTGGCATCTACAATTCCATTTCTTAGAGGAGACTTCAATTGGGATTAGAATAAATGATTTAAAATCACTTTTCTCTCATATGTTGATAGAGATTGTATGTAAGCCTTTGGGTGTACCTTAGGTGTGATTTGGCTTGGACCTTGATGCTTTGTTGGGTTTTCTAACTCAATCCTTCATGATAGAATCTTAGATATTGTGTGAAAGAGTGCTAATTTGGGCCTCCACTGAAGCACATATTCTATTTGAAGAAACATTTTAGATATTCTATGGCATTTTATTGGTCTGACTTTCCATTTTGTATGTTTCCTCAAGGATATGGTGAATCTAATTTCACCCTGCCCCACCTCCCACAAAAAATTCATTCAAAAACAACTAATCTTACCCATCCTACCTCTGTTTTTCATGTGTGTATGTCAATTCACAAATCCTCATCACCTAAACATGCAGAAGCAAGTAGGGTCTCCAATGTCTTTAGTAACCTTTGCCTTGTTGTAAAGATATCTTGATGATCTAGAAGTGACAACTCGTGAGAGTCAGATCTGGTGTGTTGATCATTTTTTTCCCCAAGGTATTTTCTATAAAGTCTATGTAAAAGAAAGGTACCTATGTATTTCCTTTCATATAACAAAGGTTAAAAAATAGGTTCTCTTACCTTGGTTGAAAGGCACAACCTAAAATAGTGAGGATAGATCAAATCCTCTTGAAGGTGTTATCCATCTCTCCACAAATTCAAGTAACAAAGGGACAGTTATATTTCTACTCGGCTACAAAATGACATATATTTGTGATCTAGCTACCTCTAAGATCCTTGTTGAAAATCTATGTTGTTATTTGGCTTGAGAAGTAGAACAAATTTGGATACCAACACTTGTGGTACCATTGCTAGAGGAATTGTTAATATGGAGTTTCATTGAGTTATTAGTTCGCAGTCCATTCAAGTCCATCTAGCCCATCAACAACACCAACACTTGTGGCGCTATGTTGTTAGGGATTATTGTGATTGCAGTTCATCTTCAGACCTTGGTAAACATTCCTTATATGCTCTAAAGTGCCAGAAATCTATTTTAAATATTATCCTACATTCGGTCTTATATGAAGTTTCAAGTTACAATTGATGTATGCAACTTTTCCAGTCTCTACAAGTTTTGCACCGGTATTCACTGATTCAATCTTGGTGAAGGAAGTGTTTCACCTGATTCTAGATCATTTCTTTGAAGTATTGATGAAACAGATAGGGTAAAGGGCGTAGGAGGAATACCTGTTTTAATATTGGTTAATGGGTTGTTTGCACTCGTATGAATTTTGAATCCACAGCTGATCGTGAGAGATTCCTTTTGGCTAGGAGGAACTACCTGTAATGTAAAGCAAGACCACCAGAAAAATTAAACAATATGTGCAGTGAACTACCTAGCGTGTGATAGATCTAGGAAGTGTGATACTTCTTAGATGGCTGTCAGTCCATTTTTTAAACAATTTAATGCGGTAAATAAGGTAAAACCTATTGTAATTCGAAATTATTTAGGTATCTCACTTGAAACACAATAATAAATATATCTAATCTAACAGGCTAGGTTAGAATAGGATCCAAAGGTCAAATAACTAGTTCTAGGTCTCTTCACGTCTGACAGAGGTCTTAGGTAGATCACAGGTGAATGAGGGTGAGGGAGAATTAGGTGGGTAGGTCATTGTTCTGAGTTGTATGGGAAAATACAGAGACTGATGTCGGTTAAGGATGACCGACGGCGGTTAGGTGTAACCGGTGCCGGTTACTGTGGAAAAATGGGAATGCCACAAAACAGGATTTAGGTCTCCTTTGTAATTGCACAAAAGACTTTGGTTGGTCAGGATGAGGTATTGGGTGATTTGGGTAGGATTTGGCGAGGTTGTAATGGGTATATGGGGGGTGAGTGTTGGTGAAGGTCAATGGATGGCTAGGTAAACAAAAGATGATAATATAATGATGAAATGAAATAAACCAGAGAAGTATAACGTTATACTTACTTGGATGCTAGTCGTGGATGCCTGTGAGTGAGGGATGGAGGTGTTAATGAGAGGTTTGAAGGCTGCAAGTGATCACAAATTGAAGGAAATATTCTACATGGGATGTATGTACATTCCTCTTTTCTTGGTTAGATCAGATCATTGTTGGGATGGCTATGCAGGAAAAGATGCTTGATCTCCTTCCTTGCATGCGTGTTCTCACTGGAATTCAGTCTCAGAAGATGTGATATCTCTCTGGCACGTAATAATGTTTGCAAAAATTTTCAATCTTTTCCAACCTTCTGCCAACCTTGAGAATAAGGTTTTTTTGGGGTTAAAAAGGTAACCGAATGGTGGTTTCATCTTAACCGGTGATGGTTAGGGGTAACCGGCATCGGTCAAGGTGGGAATTTCCTAGGTTTACTAAACTAGGGAGATCCTCTTTATTTTCTCAGATCTTGTGTCATTAACCCACGAATTAGACTGAGAGCTTCTTGTAAGCATGCGAGAATGTGGTTAGAGAGAATGTAGGCATTGATTTTTAGGGTTTAGGTAAGTCTTAGTTAGTTATGGAAACTTACTAAGAATAGGTTTTAGGGTGAGTTATCCTAGTAAGGTGTTGGCCTGGTGAGGTGTCTAGGTGAAGTGTATGTGTGGATATTATTTAAATTAAGATATTTAAATAATAAATATAGTGAGGATAATGAATTAATTAAATTAATATTAGTGGGGTGAAGGGGGCCATGGCTAAGTGAATGTGATGAAGGGTGCTTATTTGTTGAGGGACCAAAGGGGAGTGTGACCTAATTTTAGTGTCTAAATTTTGCCCCTTTTTGTTGCGTAGCTTGTATTGGTAAGTAGCACTAAAAAAATAAGATGTGGTTGCCCCATGTGTGGATGAAGGTGATCCCCCTCAAACCAGGAACTGACGAGGAAGAAGGTAGAATCAGTGAGTGGTTTGATAAAAGGTAAATGTGGTGAAAAGAAAGGTTTATAATAGGGGGGAAAAAAGGAGCAAGGTCTACATGGGTAAGCTAGGTAATGGGCCACGGTCAAAGGTAGTAACAGTCAAACGCATGCACACGTATAAACTACATCACGCAACCAGGTTGAAGAGTAGGAAAAATCTACATCGTCTAAGGTTGATAGGTGTATCCAAACAAGGTTGAAGTGATTCTGGTATCCAAAGGAAAGGATATGGTCAGGAAACACAATGTAGGTTAGGCGCAGGAACGTTTAGGTATGTTCCGGTACACCAAAGGTAGGGTCAGGATAAACAGTCATGGCAATAGGCTAGGTAAGGTCATTAGATCAACAACATAGATAACAGTGTCATAAGGTATAGTGAACACATGAGGTCAAAGGTCACTAGAAATGGTCTAGGTCCAAATATCTAGGTCACGGACATGGGTAAGGCCAAGGTAGGGGTAGAACAATGAGTTCCCAAAGGAGGGAAAAGGTAAACGAGTAGGGTAAAGGTGGGTGGGGTAAATGATCAGGGTGAAGGTTGGGTGGGGAAAAAAAGGGAGGGAGAGGTAGGGTAAAGGTTAAAATAGAGGGAAATGTGTAGGTGATGGTGACTGATGCCGGTCATGGATAACCAACGTCGGTAGATGTAAACTGATGGTGGTTAACTAGGGCATGCGACCGATGCTAGTCAAGGGTAATAGACATTGGTTAGGTCAGGTTTGTTATAAAAATAAAAAATCCACATTTTTGGTTATTCATTTGTTATTTTGTGAAGTGATAAAATGACAAAAAAGAGAGAAAAGAGAAAAAAGAGTCCGGATGAAACAAAAACAGTGAGCTAGTAGTGCGTTTGACGAGTGATTGATTGGTGAGTAGCGGGTCCATAGGATCGTTACGATGGATTCGATTGGTGAGAGGTTGTGAGTAGGTATTCAGTGATGGCTGAGGCTAGAGAGAGATTGGGTGGGTCACCGGTACAGTAGCCAGACGTGCCACCGAGACAGTGGCAGCATAATGAGGTAAGCTCCCTGCTCTACATTGTTGATTTGATAGAGTAGAGGATTATTTTAGTATTGGTTTAGAGTTTTGTTTGTTTTTCAGTTTGGTGGGTGGGCACAAATTAAATTTGAGAATGCGGGGGAATATTGGGTAAAAGGAGGAATGGGGAGGGTTAGAAATAGGATAGGGGGTGGTGGGTGGAGGTCCAAGGGTAGTTTAGGTCATTGTAGGTGGGTAAAAGGGGTAGGGGGAGGTTTTTTAGAGAGGGGGGTTTGGGGAAATCATGGGATTTTCTATGACATTGACCGGTCTTGGTTGGATGGAACCGGTATCGGTCACCAAATAGGTGACCAATGTCTAGTTAAGGGGTGACCAGGGTCGGTAAGGGTGAACCGGTATCGATCACCAAATAGGTGACCAATGCTGGTTTAAGGGTGACCAGGGTCGGTTAGGATAAACCGGTACTGATCGAATTAGTGGGCACAAAGGTCCAAAAGTGGTGTGGAGTAGGTAGTTGAGATGGGTAGGGTGAAAATAAGGTATAGCTAAATGATAATGGTTGAATATGGATTGATATATGTAAATTAATGTCGTGCTTGTATTGGATGCAGGGGAGAGTGCAACTACATATGTGGGACAGGGTTCCACCTCTACTGGTGACTGTACGTGGCGCAACGACCCTAGAGGAGCTGTAACATGTGGAGGTAGTGGGATTGAGTGGGGTTCATCACTATAGGCATGTATTCCGGTAGCCCAGTTTTATGGTCACACTCATCGATAGATGGGACTCCGTGACCAACACGTTCCACCTACCGATGGGTGAGATGACTATCACCCTGGAGGACAAGTTACAGATTCTTCGGTTACCCATATTGGGTTCCTAAGTTTACTCTATCTCCTCTAAGGCCTCAAAGGAGCTGATTGTGACTATTTTTGGAGAGGGGATGTCCGATCTAAGATTCCATAGCACTAGTTTGAGTTATGGAGAGATGTACCTAGCCCATTCGAAGGAGATGAGGCTAGTGGTTTTGTTGATGGAGGTAGTGTGTTGTTATGCACTACCAGATTCAAAGGGTGGAAACTTTCCCCGATCACTGATGGGGATACTTCACGACATGATGGTGCATGAGACCTGCTTTTCCTGGGCACCAGCATTCTTGGTGGAGCTATATAGGGAGTCATGGGCATATGGGTGGTTGCATAGGTTTAGCTTGTGTTGTACATTTTTACTACATTGATGGGTGTACAAGCACATAGTTTTTGTGCGTCCTATAGGGATGCCCCGAGCAGATGCATTCCCAGCACAATTTGTGTGAGTGGGGTACAAGAGATGGGTACCAGTGATAGGAGAGAAGATATCTGATAGGCTGACACATGATGTGGCCCATTTGCAGCAATTACTAGAGGGGTTGTGTCCAGAGTGGACATTATATGAAGGCTATATGTGGGATTCCCCTCATATAATCATATACATGAGAGATGGATACAGGGTCTTCGTGCTGGGGAGGATGAGATGATCCTAGTAGACAGAGTTTGACAGTAGTTTGGGCTAGTACAGGACATACCTCTGCCCTTCCCATATTACCAGAGAGATGATGTTGAGAGGCCCTTACCTCTACCATAGCCTACAGTGCCCACAGGGTAGGAGGAGTAGCCAGTGGACCGGTAGATAGATGATGCCAAGTGTACAGACATGTACAGACAGTGGTGGGCGGCTCAGTTATGAGCCATACCACCTAGACTGGGGCAGCTGGATCTAGCTACCATTACAGTGTAGAGAGACGCCCTACATGGGTAGGTAGCTACGCTCATTACCTAGTTGGGTATACTGCACATACAACTGGATGGATTAGAGGTAGAGGTAGCAAAGATGCGCGTACAGGTGGCTAGTTTGTAGGCCCAGATGGCTGGTGGAGGAGATGGAGATGGAGAGGAGTGAGATGGTTAGGCGGCAAGCCTTATAAGCTCAAGTGGCAAGTGTATAAGGCCAGTTCGCCATAAGCTCAAGAATAGATTGGGGTCTTATAGGTACATGCACAGGTGTAGGGGGCACCACCATAGGCACCCGCAGTAGGTCTCAGTTCATAGGCAAGCTCGGGGCAGGGTCCCACGTAGGACAGGTACAAGGGCCAAGACATATGGGACCACCATAGATCGTGCATGTATCCAGGCTACAAGATGCCCTAGTTGAGGCGAGATGCTATCAAGACCAGTTGATGGCAGCTGGGATAGACTTTATATCCTATACCAAGTAAAGGGCACAACATACATCCAATGAGAGGATGAGATCCTGCAGTCATAGTGTGGAGAGCATAAGGTGTCAACGAACTCTAAGGACCGATCAAGCAAAGGCTACCAGTGCACGGAGACCAGCTCTAGCATTGAGGCGTTAGTAGGGACCCAGGAGGCCAAGGGTATAGGTGATACAGAGATGGAGGACATCTGCCGAGACGTTTGATATGTAGTCACATGGTTTTTTATGTATGATAGTTATTTTTTGATTATATACTAGCCTACGTGTCAAGAGATATTTATAGTTTTGATCACATACCGGCCTGCGTGCTGATGACAGTGAGTATGTATGAGAGATGTTGTGTACTTCGAGCATATACCAGCCTGCATGCCAAAGAGATTTTGTATTGATTCATTATTTTATTGTATGTATGAGACTGTCCTGCATGCCAATGACATTTAGTATTGTATATCGGCCTACGTGCCAACGATTTTGAGATGATGGACATGACGAGATAGCCATGTATATTTGAGATACATATTGATTTATTTATATATGATGAGATACATGGTATTTTTTAATTTGTTGATGTGTTGATGAGATACATTGGTATTTGTTTTGATTTGTTGATGTCTTGATGAGATACATGGTATTTGTTGTGTTGATATGGATGGAAATTAGGTGAGTTAGGCATGATGGATTCAATTTGGTATAGGCATGGATCGAGTCAGGTCGGTTTAGGCATGGATTGAGTCAGGTCGATGTAGGCATGGTTGAGTCAGGTTATAGGCATGGATCGAGTTAGGTTATAGGCATGGATTGAGTCAGGTTGGTTTAGGTATGGTTGAGTCAAAAGTAGGTGAAGTGGTGACTCATTATTTTATGTAATGAATGATAAAATGTGTCATATGTGAGATGTGGTATAATCTATGCATATTGATGATAGAGAAATAGTAGGCGTAATAAATGTATGCAGGGATAATGTTTAAAATATGAAACAACTTGTTATGTATGTGGTTTAATTTCCAATTTCGAGGTATAAAAGGGAAACTAAGTTAGGTGTAATGTAATGTGAGGCACATGGAAGATGAATTGTTTAGGGTAGAGGATGGCCGAGCTAACCTCCAAGGGCCCCATTCCTTCAGAGTGTTGCCTACATAGTCTCGGTGAAAAGGGACCTCAGGCTGATGTAGTTCTCCCGTAAGATAGGGAAAATTATGAGGAGGTATGAAAATGAGTTGTTAGGTGTTAGGCAGGGTGTGGGTTTTAGATCTATTAGGTGTGGGTGGATTATAGGTAAAGTGATGTAGGCGATGTAGATTATAGCAAAAGAAGAAGATTACCCCAAAAGTAAGTGTCAAGGACCAAGTTCAATATAAGGTAATCAAAATGTAAACAAAGACGGTTCAAAAGATAAGAGGGGACAATAAAATCCACCATGATTGGGTAGGATCATACCGAGTAGATCATACCTTGGCGGAGGTGATGAACGTAAGACCCTAAAGACATTGCATGATGGACTGTTCTACAGGGAAAAGTAGTCACATGATCACCAAATGTCTAAGTCCCAAGAAGTCCTTTGAGGCAGTTGGAAATGGGAGTGGGCATGGTTTGAAGGGTGAAAGGTAGGTAATTTTTATACGGTATAGGTAGCATGCGCTTTGAGCAAGAGAACCTAGGTCACAATGGGCAAGTCCATGAAAAAAGGTTTTTGTGTTGACTTATAGGTGAAATAGACTGATCAATGTGGTAAGTCTATATGAGATGAATGAAATTGAACTCCTTAAGGTCTTCATGAAGTTGATCGATGACGGAAGCTTTGGTTTCTCTCATTTTTTTAAGATCTTTACATAGCTATCGTTCAAGGGAGCAGTCTATTTATAGCAGTAGTTGTCGAGAGGAAGATGTCCTTGTGAGGGAATCATATTTTTATTATAATTTTGACTCAATGAGTTTGGTCCCATGTGAGGTTTTTGAAGTCATGGACAAGACCAAGGTGGAGAATAGGACTCTTGTTTAAAAGGCAAGGTTAAAAGACCATGGGATCTCATCTAAAGGTAGACGAAAAGTCTCCATGAGAATCATGCTATGTGTAGTGCCGTGGTACACATATTCAAGAGAAGATAAAATGTGACGGGTACTCACATGTTTCTTATTTAATCATTGGTGAGGTGTATGAAGTGGATGGAACTCAAGGGATGAGCATGGAAAGAGAAAAAAGGTGAGGTAAGACTACAAGTAAACAATAGAATGGTTGAAGATGCAAGGCGTTAAGGGGCTCAAGTTCAGGTTTACCATTAAGTGATGATAAACAGTAAGCACCTAATCCATAGGTATGAGTCACAATGTATGGTCCAAGCCAATTAGGAGAAACTTTTCCCCGTTTACTTTTTTCTGCTTTGGTTACATGTTGATTTTCTTTCAGGAAAAGGTCACTGACTTGGAAGGTTCATTCATGGACACATTTGTCGTAGGCACATTTTATATGTTTTTAGTAAACTTGAAGGTGATCAAGATCGTTAAGAGATCATTCATCTAATAAATCTAAATGTGCTAAACGGTCCTGACAAAATTCATCATCATTGAGCATTTCATGGAGAGAAATGTAGAGTGAGGGGATCTGGACTTTGAGAAGCTGAACTTCTATAAAGTCCAATGGAGAGAAATGCGGAGTGAGGGGAGCATGTCCTGAAGAGAAATGGAAAGAAAGGAGTAAAATTCCTCAAAGCTCAAGGAGATGCTGAACTTCTAGTAAAGAAAGTTCGAGGGAAAGATCAAATCAAAAGAGATGAGCTGAAGCATTACAGAGATAGAGTGCTTTCTGCCACATTGGATTTTGCAGCTTTCTTTATCAACTTCATTCCAAGCAATCAAACTCCAAGGTAGACTCTTTGGTAGTCACAGCTGCACTATTGAATCTCGATAGACCACCATTCATATTTAGACAAGGAAAATATAAAGTGGAGATGTTCTACCACCCCAAAGTCCCTGATAATTTTGAATAGTGGTAGACTTTCAATGAGGACAAACAAACATCTACATTTCTGGAATAAGAGAACTTTGATAGGTTGTGTGTTGAAGGGAATAAATCACCACCACAACAAACAGTCAAAGGAAAAGTTGATCCGTGTTATGATGACAATAGTGGAGCAATCCAACCAAAAGGTAACAAAATCCTTAAGGGTTTAGTTTCCTTAGTGAAGGTTTTTAACAAGCATGATCAATACCTAAAGAAGAATAAAGAATATGGTGATAGTTCTTCCTCAGAAATGTAACAAATAAATATGGGGATGGAGAAAGTTGATGCAGACTTACCCACCATGGAGAGAAGAAAGGATGAGCCACCACTAGATGAAGTTGATAAGGACTTTCCCAGAGTATTTGACAAGAAGGCCATAGAAAGGAATTTTAAGATCAGAGACAGGGTACTCTGGTGGGACAAGAGACATGAACTGAAGTGCATGCACAATAAATCTGATTCACTCTGGAAAGGGCCCTTCAATGATCAAAAGAGTTGCAGGAATGGATACCTTCTTCCTTGCCTACCGGGATGGAATTGAGTTTCCATTTCCTTTCAATGGGTGGCATCTGAAGTTGTTCAGGAACTAAAAAGTAGGGTAAAACTTGTATGTATATAAATAAAACTTTGTTTGTTTTTCCTCGTTTTGGTGTTGTGTTATTTTTGTTTTCCTAACCCCGTGCCCAATGGACAAGACATGAAACAAGAGATGTTAGGATCTCATCTTTACCCCTATCATTTTGACACAGGCAAAGATTTCTACAGATGGAGCCAACTGGTGTCCCCATATTTCACCCTAAAATCTAAGACTACCCCATGACAAAACAAATATTACTTTTAAAATAATGGGTCGTTTTGTGTTTATTGCCAGAAAGTTCCTATAATGTTTCAAGATATTCCCAAGGAGCCATATAAGCCATTTTTGACAAATACCTAGATGCCCAAAATTGTTTTATTTTGTCGCTGGGGTTTGCCTGCGAGAAATTTGTATTTAATTATTTTGAGCCCCGTTTGAGGAAATTTGTGCTCCGATTTAACCCTGTTGTGATCGTACATGTCAATATTCCTATATATCGGTAGGGTTTTAACCATGAATGGATCCTGGGCTTTATTTGTGACTTCTGACAATGTTTTGTGTTTTTGGTGTTTTCCCGTTTTGTTTTCTGTGAAATTTTTTTAGATCAATTCCTTTGTCAGTTTGGTCTAATTATTTTCCTGGAGTATCTGGAGATCACATATGCACGTTGTGCTAGAAGAAATTCACCATCGGACATCTGGTTCTCTTGGAAAAGACGAAGTCGTGCACCAAAAAGCTTCTTCTGGGCTGGCCGCAATTTTGGAAAGAGAGGGTTTGAAGTGGATCATGGGATTTTCAGAAGTAGCAAACAGGTGGGAATCTTGTACCTGCCTAGGAGGGTACTTTTTCCCATGGAGGCAACGTCAGTTAAGTCACAATGGGAAAATTAGAGGCAACAGGTAGGATGGAATTTCTTACCTACCTTGTAGGGTAAAAACTCTCATTGTGGAATAAAAGAGAAATCACTTAAGGCATGAATGTAATTTTACTACCTACCTTGCAGGGTAAATATTCCCATTATGAAAGTCAAACATCTTAAGTGAATCATGGGATTTTCAGGGCTGCCTTGCAAGGTAAATAATCCCGTTGCCAATTGACTTTTAAAAATAGAAATTCCTTATTCCAAAAAGTGCGACCCACCTTGGGTGAATAATAATGCATTAAATAAATATTTGTTAATATTTATTCACCCAATTTTGGCACCTAGGCTTGTGGAAAAGTCAAAAAAGGGAAGTGGACAAAAGGAAGTTAGAAATAGATAGTTCTAAAATTAAATAAATATTATTTATTTGATGCAGCCGCTTCATGTCAAAAAGTGCACCCCATTTGGGAGAGAAATAATACTTTTTAAATTATTAAATGAATTAATTAATTCCTATTTGCAGTGGCTAAGGTCAAAGCATATTGTGAGGCTTGAGTTAACTGGAAGAAGAAGTCTAAAATTAAATAAAGTTAATTTATTTAATGGCAGCCATGAGCATGCACAAAATAGGCATTCCCATTTGAAGAGTAAAACTTATTAATTAATTAATTAATTGCCAGGTATAGGAAATGAATTAATTAATTATAGAATCATGAGGATTATATAAGTAGGGGCTGCCATAAGGATGAATTAATTAATTCACAAGTAAAGAAGTGCAGCCCAGACAAAAAGTGCACCCCAGTTGGAGAGCATTTTTGCTCAGAAGAAGGTGTAATTAATGCTAAAAGTCTCCAGAATTGGCGCGCAGGTTGAAGGAGGTTGATTTGTGTCTGGATAATTATTTTCATAAATGATATAGGTTCTCAGGTGAAGTTGGTAAAATTCATGTTTGCTTTGCATGCAAATAAAACATCAAATTTTGGGGCAGCAGGCTTGATATATGTAAATTGTTATGATTAAAATTCATTGTTCATGTTCCGGTTACCATCTTGTTCTCAATTAATTGTAGGAATTCATTACAGGTGCTTTTACAAGAGAAAGGGAGCTTAAATCAATGTCCAATACATTAAACATATCCTTTGAATCTAAATAATTATCTAGATCTACACCGGTTGTGAAGAGTTCTGGCCTAATAAAGAGGAAAAGAATTGTTTAGAAAAAGATTGCTACATCCATGGAAAAGCGGGATGAACGAGAAAGCTCAGTGGAATCATGCAATACTTCTAGATTTGTTGACATCAGAGACACAAATCCAGGCCCAAATCCAGATCCAGATTCAGATCCAAATCTCATAATTGCAAAAGCTTCCGACAAAAATTCATCCTCTTGTTTCTGATACAGCCCGTATAGAAGTCAGTGCATGGAAAATTTCTTCCAGGATCTTGTGCATGTGCTCCCAATCTTCCAGTTGAAGCCTTCATTGAAGTTGCATCCACCCAGAGTGCTTTCCAGAATTTTTAATTGTTCATATGCAATTAAAAATAAAAATGATGAGCTATTTATGGTAGACATTACACTGATGCATGTACAGGAGAAGAACTACAAAAGCTTCAAGGATAAAAGGGAAGACAAGGCAAAGGAAAAATTCTATATCCAACCACTTCCAGATCCAGCCATTTCCAAATCTAGCTTGGTGAGAATCAAATGCAAAAGAATCAGGTGCATGTAGAATATGAAAAAGGACAAGACTGCAGTTTTCCTCTTTCTTCTTTTTTCTCTTATTTCCTCCGACAAACTAATTGAGCGATCAATTAAAGTATACAACTTAAGTGATTGGTTTAAAATCCATTACTTGAAGAATTCAACTACTTGGAGATAATTGGTAGATGTGCAAAATAGAAGGTTCTATTTTCAGTTGCAAATCATGCATGTCATGCAAAGAGGAATTCTAGGAGGGAGATTGCCAGTTGTTTCCTTTCCCACTTGCACATGTGTCAGTTCAACTAAAAGCTTCCGGCTTGTAATTTTCCCTCTACATTTTATAAGTAGAGGGAGAACCTTCAGGTTAAAAGATCAAAATTTATAAGCAGCATTCTGGTGTTCTAAACTTTGTGCTAAAACCCCTGATAACCACTTGAAGCAAAGGAATATAAAGGAGAAGATTTCAGGAGAACTTTTTGTCACGGTGTATTTTGTTTCTAGCTTTCTATTTTAGATCTTCTAATAAACTTTGTGTTATTTTAGATCTAGATCTAGAGTTGCCTTTGCTTATAATTTTGTGTGCTAATATCTATTGGTTTCTTCTATGTGCATGCAATCAACTCTATTATCTATTGATTGGGATGCACATCTTCCCCATTTCTTCCCTGTGTTTATATAATTCCCTTCTTCTTTAAATATTTCCTTTCTTAAATAGTTGCTTACTTACTGCAGAACTGTACAACTATGGTTCATGAGCTGTATAGTTAAAGTAAAACCCCATATAGATACTAGCATATTTTAATTGACAAATCTGACATGGGAGCCTCACCGGTAAATGAGGGAGATTTATCTCATGACTGCCTAGGTTTTATGCTATTCAGAAAATCTAGCCAACAGTTTTTGGTGACTCCGATGGGGATAACTATCTTTGCATATCAAATCTTATCTCTTAAAGATCAAAGTGTTTTCTATACAAATCTCAACCTGGCTAAACATCCATTCACCCGATCCATGAAGGTGCAAGGAAGGACTAATCATTTCTTCAGACTACAGGAGAAATTCAATTTTAATCATCCTCCTCAAGTTAGAAGCCACAGATATAGTCTCTAACCAGGAAGGATAGTGCATGCTCATCCAGATCTGGATCATCTTCAACATAATCTGGCGGCTTGAATTATTCATCAAGTCTACATAAGGAGAAGACGTGCTCCTTTCATGATGCAGAATCAGCCACTTGCCCCTGCAACACCTGTTCCATGGGATGCAGTCTTTGGACCTTTGAACCTGAATCCTATGTATGATCTACCTAAAGGGATGAGAAAGAATTTTTTAAAATTCTTTGGAGATGGAAAGAAGAATCCAGATGACCAATTGGCTAAGTTTTTCATATCCTTTGGAGTGCTTGCAGTCGAACATGAAGATGTATCTGTCGGACTCTTCAAAGATACTCTCAATGACTTGGCTGGAGAATGGCTCTACCAGTTAGCTCCTGGCACCATAACCAACTGGGTTACTATGCAGGATGCGCTCCTAAAAAGATTCAAACCTGCTAAAGATTCCAGTACCTTGATAACTCATCTCACTCAGTTGCAGAAGGAGCCACATGAGCACATGCAGGATTTTATTGTAAAATTCCAACGATTATTGTATAGAATTCTGGCTTCTGCTTCTCTGAATGATGAGAATCAAAATTTGTTTGTCATCAATGCTTTACTTCCTGAAGTAAGCTATCAACTGCGAAGAGCATGTCCTGCTGACTTGTTAGCAGCCCAGAACATGGCGGTTGAAATTGAATATGACCTCATCATTGCTGGAAAGATAAAGAGCAACACTTCTAGATCTGAAAGTTTATCATCTGCTACTACATCCAATTCACTACTGCAAAAGTTAGCAAATGAAATGATGTAGATGAAGAAACAAATGGATCAAATGGCTCAGGGAAACAACACTTCCCCTTCTCGGAATTTCAACAACATCAACCAGAACCATGTTCCTGGTTCCCAAAGATTAGCAATTGAAGCTGCTCCTAGAAACAACATGGAGATGAATGAAGAAAACCAGGAAGCTAACACTGATCAGCTTGAGAATGATGATTTTATAGGTCTTGTTGGTGACTCCAACATTAAATACCTAAACTACAAATCTAAACACGAGTATGAGGATATTCTTGAAGATGATCATGGTCATGCATATACAATACTTACATGATCACAAACTCACCAAGCTGAAGCATTAGTAGATGAACAAAGAAGGGTCAGCCCTTTTCCTTTTTCCTTAGCTCCTAAAGATAAGAATGTGAGTTCTTCATTTCAACCACAGAAAGAAGCTTAGGTATCTATACCTTCTTTTGATATTATTGATCATGCTAAGAAAACTAGAGTTCAAATGTTAGAAGCTGAATACTTGAGAGCCTTTCCTGAGTAGTTAAATAGGCTAGTCAAATATGTATAATCACCAGGAAAATCCAATACATAAAAAGGCATTTTTCCTAAGCCCAAAGATACTCTTCCACAAAACAACACTACAATTGTTAAAACCCTCACCATCTTCTGAAAGGGTGGAACCTTTCTATGTCTCCTTATTACTTAATGGTTTCAAGTTAAGCAATTACATTCTAGATTTGGATGCTTCTGACAATGTCATGTCAACTAAAGTTGCAGATGCTCTTGGGCTTACCCTGACAAAGACCATAAAAAGGTGCTACTCCATGGAGAGACAAGTCCCTTTAATTGGACAAATCAAAGATGCACAAGCTGTTCTGACAACTTTTCTTGACAAAAGATTAAAGATGATAATTCTAGTTGTAGATATTCCTGTCTCCTATGGGATGTTGCTGAGCAAGATACTTCTGCAAAGAGCTGGGAGGAGAAGTAAAGATGGATTGGTCCTGTGCTCATATTCATATCAAAGGAATTAACCATAAGCTAGAGCCATAAAAGAAGTCCAAGTACACGGTTACAAAATATGAGGATCCTAGATCTCAGATTATTTTTCAGGCATCTGACCGTGGGGTCTATTTCTTAGAAATGGATAAAGACATTCCAGAGCCAGAACTTTGACAAGAGCTAGAGCTAGCAAAAGATGAAGAAAAATTTTGAACTCTGGAGTTTAAAGGCGCCTGTTGTTCTTTTGGATCAGGAGCTGGTCCTCTACTAATATCTCCAGATCATGAGATATTTCCATACACCCACAAGCTAATGTTCGAGAACACCAACAATATGGCAGGAGTATGAAGCCTTGCTATTAGGAATGGAGCAAGCTCAAAAGAAAGGTGTAAAACTCCTCAAAGCCTAAGGAGATGCTAAAATTCTAGTAAACCAAGTTCAAGGGAAAGATCAAATCAAAAGAGATGAGCTGAAGCATTACAAAGATAGATTTCTCTCTGCCACATTGGATTTTGTAGCTTTCTCTATAAACTTCATTCCAACCAATCAAAACCCCAAGGAAGATTCTTTGGTAGTCATAGCTGCACTATTGAATTTGGATAGACCACCGTCCATATTCAGAAAAGGAAACTATAAAGTGGAGATGGTATACCACCCCAAAGTCCCTGATAATTTTGAACAGTGACAGAATTTCAATGAGGACAAATAAACATCTGCATTTTGGGAACAAGACAACTTTGACAGGTTGTATGTTGAAAGGAATAAATCACCACCATGGCAAACAGTCACAGGGAAAGCTAATCCATGTTTATGATGAAAATAGTGGAGCAATCCAACCAAAAGGTAACAAAATCCCTAAGGTTTTAGTTTCCTTAGTGAAGGATTTTAACAAGCATGATCAGTACCTAAAGAAGAATAAAGAATATGGTGATAGTTCTTCCTCAAAAATGCAACAAATAAATCTGGGGATGGAGTAAGTTGATGCAGACTTACCCACCATGGAGATAAGAAAGGATGAGCCACCACTAGTTGAAGTTGATAAGGACTTGCCCAGAGTATTTAACAAGAAGGGCCGAGAAAGGAAGTTTAAGATCGGAGACTGGGTACTCTGGTGGGATAAGAGACATGAACTGAAGGGCATGCACAACAAATATGATTCACTCTAGAAAGGGCCCTTCATGATCAAAAGAGTTGTAGTAATGGATACCTTCTTCCTTTCCTACCAGGATGGAATTGAGTTACCATTTCCTTTCAACGGGCAGCATTTGAAGTTGTTCAGGAACTGAAAAGTAGGGTAAAACTTGTATGTATATAAATAAAACTTTGTTTGTTCTTTCCTTGTTTTGTTTATGGGTTGTGTTTTTTTTGTTTTCCTGACCCCATGCCTAATGGACAAGATACGAAACCAGAGATGCTGGGATCTCATATTTACCCCAGTCATTTTGATAGAGGCAAAGATGTCCACAGACGGAGCCAACTTGGTGTCCCCAGATTTCACCCTGAAATCTGAGACTACCCCATGCCAAAAAAAATCTTACTTTTAAAATAATGGGTCATTTTGTGTTTTTATTTCCAGAAAGTTCCTGTAATGTTTCAAGATATTCCCAAGAATCCATATAAGCCATTTTCAAAAAATACCTAAATGCCCAAAATTGTTTTATTCTATCACTGGGGTTTACCTGCGGGAAATTTGTATTTAATTATTTTGAGCCCCGTTTGAGGAAATTTGTGCTCCGGTTTAACCCTGTTGTGATTGTACATGTCAATATTCCCATATACCAAGAGGGTTTTAACTAGGAATGGATCTCGGGATTTATTTGTGTCTTCTGGCAATGTTTTATGTTTTTGGTGTTTTCCCGTTTCATTTTCTATGAAATTTTTCTGGATCAATTCCTTTGCCGGTTTGGTCTAATTCTTTTCCTAGAGTATCTGGAGATCAAATATGCACATTGTGCTAGAAGAAATTTACCATCAGACGTTTGGTTCTCTTGGAAAAGATGAAGTCGTGCACCAAAAAGCTTCTTCTGGGCCGACCGCAATTTTGGAAAGAGAGGGTTTGAAGTGGATCATGGGATTTTTTGAAGCAGCAGGCAGGTGGGAATCTTGTACCTGCCTAGGAGGGTAATTTTTCCCATGGAGGAAACGTCACTTAAGTCACAATGGGAAAATTAGAGGTAGCAGGCAGGTGGTAATTTCTTACCTTCCTTGCAGGGTATAAATTCTCATTGTGGAATAAAAGAGAAATCGCTTAAGGCATGAATGGGAATTTTACTTACCTACCTTGCAGGGTAAATATTCCCGTTATGAAATTCAAACATCTTAAGTGAATCATGGGATTTTCAGGGCTGCCTTGTAGGGTAAATAGTCCCATTGCCAATTGACTTTTAAAAATAGAAATTCCTTATTCCAAAAAGTGTGACCCACCTTGGGTGAATAATAATGCATTAAATAAATATTTGCTAATATTTATTCACCCAATTTTTGTGCCCCAGGCTTGTGGAAAAGTCAACAAAGGGAAGTGGACAAAAGGAAGTTAGAAATAGATAGTTCTAAAATTAAATAAATATTATTTATTTCATGCATCCCCTTCATGTCAAAAAGTGTGCCCCATTTGGGAGAGAAATAATATTTTTTTAAGTATTAAATGAATTAATTAATTCCTATTTTTAGTGGCTAAGGTCAAAGCATACTGTGAGGCTTGAGTTAACTAGAAGCAGAAGTTTAAAATTAAATAAATTTAATTTATTTAATGGCAGCCATGAGCATGCACAAAATAGGCGCCCCATTTGAAGAGTAAAGCTTATTAAATAATTAATTAATTGCTAGGAATACGAAAGACAATAATTAATTATAGAATCATGAGGATTATATAAGCAGGGGCTGCCATAAGGATGAATTAATTAATTCACAAGCAGATAAGTGCAGCCCAGAAAAAAAAGTTCACCCCATTTGGAGAGGATTTTTTCTCAAAAGATGGTGTAATTAATGCTAAAAGCTTCTAGAATTGGCGCACAGGTTGAAGGAGGTTGATTTGTGTCTGAATAATTATTTTCATAAGTGATAGAGGTGCTCAGGTGAAGTTGGTAAAAATCATGTTTACTTTGCATGCAAATAAAGCATCAAATTTTGGGGCAGCAGGCTTGATATATGCATATTTTTATGATTAAAATCCACTGTTCATGTTCCGGTTGCCATCTTTGTCTCAATTAATTGTAGGAATTCATTATAGGTGCTTTTACAAGAGAAAGGGAGCTTAAATCAATGTCTAATACATTGAACATATCCTTCGAATCTAAAGAATTATCCAGATCTGCACCGGTTGTGAAGAATTCTGGCTGAATAAAGAGGAAAATAATTGTTCAGAAAAAAAAATTCTCCAGCCATGGCAAAGTGGGATGAACGAGAAAACTCAGCAGAATCATGCATTAGTTCTAGCTTTTCTAACATCGGAGACACAAATCTAGGCCTAGATCCAAATCAAGATTCAAATCCAGATCTCATAATTGCAAAAGCTTCCGACAAAAATTCATCCTCTTGTTTCTAATGTAGCCCGTGTAGAAGTCAGTGCATGGAAAAATTCTTCCAGGATCTTGTGCATGTGCTCCCAATCTTCCAGTTGAAGCCTTCATTGAAGTTTGCATTCACCCAGAGTGCTTTCCATAATTTTTAATTGCTCATATGGAATTAAAAATAAAAATGATGAGTTATTTACGGCAGACATTGCACTGATGCATGTACAGAAGAAGAAGTGCAAAAGCTTCAAGGATAAAAGGGAAGACAAGGCGAAGGAAAATTTCCAGATCCAGCCACTTCCAGATCTAGTCATTTCCAAATCCAGTCTTGGTGAGAATCAAAGGAAAAAGAATCAGGTGCATGCAGAATATGAAAAAGGACAAGGCTGCAGCTTTCCTCTTTCTTCTTCTTTCTCTTATTTCCTCTGACAAAGTAATTGAGCGATCAATTAAATTATACAACTTAAGTGATTGGTTTAAAATCCATTACTTGAAGAAGTCAACTACTTGGAGATAGGTAGCAGATGTGTAAAATAGAAGGTTCTATTTTCAGTTGCAAATCATGCATGTCATGCAAAGAGGAATTCCAGGAGGGAGATTGCTAGTTGTTTCCTTTCCCACTTCCACATGTGTCAGTTCAACTAAAATCTTCCGACTTGTAATTTCCCCTCTACATTTTATAAGTAGAGGGAGAACCTTCAGGTTAAAAGATCAGAATTTGTAAGCAGCATTCTGGTGTTCCAGACTTTGTGCTGAAACCCCTGATAGCCACTTGAAGCAAAGGAATATAAAGGAGAAGATTTCAGGAGAACTTTGTGTCACGGTGTATTTTGTTTCTAGCTTTCTATCTTAGATCTTCTAATAAAATTTTCGTTATTTTAAATCTAGATCTAGAGCTACCTTTACTTATAGTTCTATGTGTTAATATCTATTGGTTTCTTCTATGTGTATGAAATCAACTCTATTATCTATTTATTAGGATTCACATCTTCCCCATTTCTTCCCTATTTTTATATAATTCCCTTCTTCTTTAAATATTTCCCTTCTTAAATAGTTGCTTACTTGTTGCAGAACTGTACAGCTATGGTTCATGAGATGAATAATTAAAGTAAAACCCCATATAGATACTAGCATATTTTAATTGAAAAATCTAACACGAGAGCCTCACCGGTAAATGAGGAAGATTTATCTCATCACTCCCTAGGTTTTATGCTATGCAGAAAATCTAGACAACAAAAACTAAGGCTAAGCAAAGTTTTTCAGGGTGGTTGTATTGGGTTTCATAGTCCAAAAGAGTACGGCTTATGTAATAAACTGTCTACTCCCTGTGTTGTTCATCGCAATGAGCAAGCATGGCTCCCAAGGAATGATTGGTAGCGGATATGTATAGGTAAAAAGGTTGATCGTCTTTAGGTGGGATGAGTATGGATGGTTGGAGAAGGTATTGTTTTAAGGCCTCGAAATATTTGTGACAGTCATCATCCCATTTATAGGAGACATCCTTTTTGAGCAGATGATGAAATGGTCGACATCGATCAGATAATGGTGAAATGAAATGAGGAATAGACTGAAACTTACCTTGCAGGCTACAGAGTTATCTAAGGTTGGTAGATGGAGGCATTTCCAGAATGGCCTTGACTTTACTAGGGTCAACTTCTATACCACAAAGGGAAACGATAAATCCTAGGAGCATTCCTGAGAAGACCGCAAAGATGCACTTCTTAGGTTGAAGGTGAACACAATATTTAATGAGACATTCAAAAATGGTTTTGAGGACTGTAAGGTGTTCAGAGCGGCATTTAGATTTGGTGAGATGGTCATCCACGTAATCTTCTAATATGCGATGCATGATGTCATGGAAGATGTAATTCATAGCCCACTGATATGTGGCACCAGCATTTTTCAGTCCAAAATGCATGACTTGATAGAAAAAGGTCCCCCAAGGGGTGATGAATGAGGTTTTTTGTTGATCCCTCTGGGGCAAGCAGGATTTGGTTATAACGTGAGAAGCCATCCATGAGTGATAGCATCTCATGGCAAGTGGTAAGGTCAACTAGCTGGTCAATTCCAAGTAAAGGAAGTCATCTTTTGGACATGCTAGGTTGATGTCACAGAAGTCTGTGTAAATACGGAGTTCCACTGTCGCCTTAGTAACAGAGAAAATTTTAGAAATCCAATGAGAATAATCAATGGGTAAGATGAAGGAAACGGAAAGAAGGCACTGAAGTTCCTCTTTAACGAGAAGGGCAATGTGAGGGTGCATTTTCCTCAGATTTTGTTTAATGGGTTTGGCATTAGGAATGGTTACAATATTGTGGGACCACTATGGTGGGGTCAATACCGGGCATATCTACGTAAGACCAAGTAAAAGTGTGGTTATGATCTCTGAGAAAAGAAGTGATGGCTTCCTATTCAGCAGCATCTAAAGATTTTCCAATCTTTAGGATGTGCGGGTCTTCCTAAGTATGAATTTTGATCTCGATAGTTGATTCATTCAACATGGTTTACATCTCATAAGGTAATGACCGATGAATATATGAGTCTTCTGCACTAAGGTCGGTGAGTATAGATTCATCATCCTAACATTGAATGACATTAATTAAAGATGTATCATCATCAATCATTTCAAAATATAGGAAGAGAAGAGTGGAATAGGCCTCGCCCTCACGTTGATAAGTCAGAGGCCCCAAGGAAATGGTGTTTATGAAAAAAATGTTAGGAGGGATATATTCAAGATCCATCGACCTCCGTCGGTGAGGGTGGTGATGAAGGTGGAGAAGAGCTAGTGTCCTTAATGAGTTCAATACAGGATTTTTTGGTAGGTGGTTCAGGAAAGCCGATACCATTACGGTCATCATGTTTGTGGGTGGTACATGGAATAATGGTATGGCGGTCTTTCTCGTAAAATCCACAACCAAAACCCATACACACACATCGGTGCAGGAAGGTGTGAGCGAAACGGTGATTGGTAAGTGATTGGAAGTCAACGGAAAAGGGGAAAGTTTGTGGCAGTGGTTCAAGTGTGTAAGTGGTAGTATCAATTCCCCCATAGATGAGACTGGTATGGAGATGAGGAGGGCCATAAAGGATGTGTTCTCCTATGCGGTGATCGTAGCAAGGGTTTTGGTGAAGGCTTTCATACTCTTGTGGAGTGAGGAATATGTTGACACTATATATGTGGTACTCCCTAGAGTTAGGCATTGAAAAACACCTTCCAAGGGATCAGTGGTTGGTATGTAGGTAGCTGGAATGGATGATGTGTGCGGAGGTCGACACGGAGGTGGACACAAAATTGCGCTCTCCCATGAAGCCTTTCTCTCTACAGCCTTGGAAAAAATCACTTTCACCCTTAGGCAGTTCTCAGGATTTGCATGTCCATTAGAAGCTAACGATTCCCCCTCCTCATTAGAAGCGTAGGCCCATGAAGTAGTGGTTGTTGAGGTAGCATGGATTAATAGGTATGAGCACTTACATTGGGTCACCAACAACAAAAGTTGACAATGCTTGAGATGAGGAGATGGATTAGCTGTAATTGGTAGTGAGGTGTGTCATATGTGTGCATCCTCTAGTTACAATGTCATTCATTAGTCGAAGGAACACAACCCATGTACACAAGTGCAGGTTGCATAGTTTCCATGCAATCGGTTATATCTAGGATATAGTCAACTCCCAAGAAAATAAAATCAATTCTAGTGAACAAGCTGTAAGGGACCATGCGATTGTGGATTTGATACATGTTGACTTTTTCAAGTGAATAGAGGTACATGAAAAATAGGATGGATCTTGAATAAAGAGATGTGATTACACCATAGGATGTTTATGCTATACAAATCTAAAGTATGTAAATTTGAGTGAGAAGATATATGATGAAATGAGTGTTAATGATAGACACCTCCATTTTGAGATCATTGCACACATGCATGATTTTTTTATGTATTTATGATATGTGAATAAATAATGAATAGGGATTAAATATAAAACCTCAATTATTGGTAATAGTTATGAATAACATTAAAATCTGAGAATTTCATATGGCGTCTTTCTAGGTCAATAATTTTTGGCGAACATAAAGGTCGTATACTTCAATTGTAAATTCCCCCACGATTACATGATGGGGTCTGGTAATGGATGCTACGGGTGTAGGGTCATTGAATATACTCCTATAATATGATAGAAAAACCTATTATGAGAGCTCTGAAAATGGGATTCATGTGTAGGTTTAAAGAAAAAATGAATTCAAATTAAGTAAATTGTGTGGGGAGATTGGTGAAATTCCATGTAAACAGGGTGTAATGCCGATGACCAACATTATAAATGGGGTAATTATGGCTTATACAAGAAAATGAAATTAGAAAATAACTGCATATTGCACGTTAATTAATCAAAATCACATGGTACAATCATTATAGGCCTTTTCGATATTAATGCTTAATTCTTCTGGTAGGCATCCACTGTAGTGAAGATGTATCTTGCTGATTTGAGGGGAGTTGGCAAATTCCGAGCAAGGTCCAGGGTGATTGGTATTGTCTTGACCGGATTTTAGATATTTTAAAGGTTGCCAAATTTTAGATATTTTTCTACAATCCTACATATTTACTATCTTAGATATTTGATTTTGATTTTATTCTTCATAAAGTAAATTCTATAGTTTACTATTTGGAAAATAATATTGGTCATATATCTTTTTCAAAGTTTTTGAGATTCAAAAGTTTTCTGATTTTGATTTTCTTCATAAAGTAAATTTTATAGTTTACTTTTTGGAAAATAATATTGGTCATATATCTTTTCAAGGCCTTGCAGTTCTCCACATTGTACCCTAGCACATGATGGTATGCAAAAATTTTAGTATCATAAAACCCTTTTTACTTGGGTTTGAGGGGGTCATAAGGCCTGAGTGGTGGTAATGTGATGATAGAAGTCTCAAGGAGGTTGGTTAAAATTTTAGCATAGGACCCTGTTAGTGGATCATAATCGGAAGTGAACGTGGGTTTGGGTGTAGGTGTGGTTGATTGTTGAGGAACAGTCTTTGGAAGAGGAGGAGAGAGTCGAGTTATGGGTTTGGGTACTGGCATGGGTTTGGGTGTTGGTCATGCTTGTTTAGGTAGGGGTATAGTAGGTGAACAAGTAGGAGGGTGTGTGGTTGTTTTGACTACCTTATTATGGGGTAGTGGAATATATTTTTTGGATTGCACCTTCTTGGATAAAGGAGATATGGGTGTATAAGGTCTAGAAGGAAAAGTAGATGGGGGAAGAGGGAGAGTTACCCACAGGGATAATGAGGGTGCTGTGAAAGCAGATGACGTGGGTCGTGCTTGGGGTGTGAGAGACAGCGACTGAAGTGTAGTGGGTAGTGAAGCAATAACTAAGGGTATTGGAGGTATGGGTGGTAAAGATGCTGCAAGTGCTGGTGTAAGTCATGTTGGGCATCTGGGTAGGTTAGAGGTTTGTGAGGAAGGCATGGGTTATTGTGTATTTGGTTTATTGCCCCATTTTGTTTGCATAGCTTGTATTGCTAAGCGATGCTAACAAAAATAAGATGTGGTTGCCCCATGTGTGGATGAAGGTGATCCCCCTCAAACCAGGAACTGATGAGGCAGAAGGAAGATTCGATGAGTGGTTTGATAAAAGGTAAATGTGGTGAAAAGAAAGGTTGATAACAGAGGAAAAAAAGGAGCAAGGTCTACTCAGGTAAGCTAGGTAATTCACCAGGGTCAAAGGTAGTAATAGTAAAATGCATGCACACATATAAACTGCAGCACGCTACCAGGTTGAAGAACAAGAAAAATATACATCGTCTAAGGTCGATAGGTATATCTAAAAAAGGTTGAAGTAATTCCGGTATCCAAGGTATAGGATATGGTAAGGAAACACAATGTAGGTTAGGTGCAGGAACGTTTAGGTATGTTCCAGTACACCAACGGTAGGGTCAGGATAAATGGTCACGACAATAGGCTAGGTAAGGTCATTAAATTAACAACACAGGTAACAGTGCTGCAAGGTATAGCAAACACATGAGGTCAAAGGTCACTAGCGATGGTCTAGGTCCAAATATCTAGGTCACGGCATGGGTAAGGCCAAGGTAGGGGTAGAATAATGAGTCCCCAAAGGAGGACAAAGGTAAATGGGTAGGGTAAAGGTGGGGTGGGGTAAATGATCAGGGTGAAGGTTGGGTGGAGAAAAAAGGGAGGGAGGTGTAGGGTAAAGGTTAAAATAGAGGGAAATGTGTAGTTATGGTGACCAATGCTAGTCATGGATAACTGATGTCGGTAGAGGTAAACTGACGGCGGTTAACTAGGGCACGTGATCGATGCCAGTCAAGGGTAACTGACGTCTGTTAGGTCAGGTTTGTTATAAAAAAAAAATCTACGTTTTTGGTTATTCATTTTTTATTTTGCGAAGTGAGAAAATGAAAAAAAGGAGAAAAAAGAGAGAAAAGAGAGAAAAGTTTCCAGACGAAATGGAAAAGTGAGCTGGCAGTGTGCTTGATGAGTGATTGATTGGTAAGGAGTGGGTCCACAGAATCGTTGCGAGGGATTCGATTGGTGAGAGGTTGTGGGTAGGTATTCGGTGATGGCAGAGGTCAAAGAGGGATTAGATGGGCCACCAGTGCATTGGCTAGACATGCCACCGAGATGGTGGCAATGTGACAAGGTAGGCTCCCTACTCTACATTGTTGATTTGATAGAGTAGAGGATTATTTTAGTGTTGGTTTAGGGATTTGTTTGTTTTTCAGTTTGGTGGGTGGGCACAAATTAAATTTGAGAATGGGGGGGAATATTGGGTAAAATGAGGAATGGGGAGGGTTAGAAATGGGATAGGGGTGGTGGGTGAAGGTCCAAGGGTAGTTTAGGTCACTGTAGGCATGTAAAAGGGGAAGGGGAGGTTTTTTAGAGAGGGGGGTTTGGGGAAATCACGGGATTTTCCATGACAGTGATTGACGTCGGTCAAGGGTGGCCAGCATTGGTTGGATGGAACCAATATCCGTCACCAAATAAGAGACTGATGTCGGTTAAGGGGTGACCAGGGTCGGTTAGGGTAAACCAGTATTGGTCACCAAAAAGGTGACCGATGTCGGTTTAAGGGTGGTTGGGGTCGGTTAGGATGAATCGGTACTTGTTGGATTAGTGGGAAAAAAGGTCCAAAAGTGGTGTGGGAGAGGTAGTGATATGGGTAGGGTGAAAATAAGGTATATGGAAATGATAATGGTTGACTATTGATTAATATATGTAAATTAATGCCATGCTTGTATTAGATGCAGGGGAGAGCGCAGGTACATATGCAGGACAGGGTTCTACCTCTACTGGTGACAGCACGTGGTATAGCGACCTCAGAGGAGTTGCAGCATTTGGAGGAAGTGGGCTTGAGTGGGGTTCATCGCTATAGACTTGTATTCTGGCCGCCTAGTTTGAGGGTCGCACTCATCAATAGATGGGACTCCGTGACTAACATGTTCCACCTACCGATGGGTGAGATGACTATCACCTTGGAGGACATGTTCCAGATTCTTTGGTTACCCGTATTGGGTGCCTAGGTTTATTCTATCTCCTCCAAGACCTCATAGGAGCTTATTATGACTTTTTTTGGAGAGGTGATGGCTGATCTGAGATTCCATAGCACCAATTTGAGCTATGGAGAGATGTACCTAGCCCGTTCGGAGGAGATGAGGCTAATGGTTTTGCTGATGGAGGAAGTGTGTTACTATACACTACCAGATGCAGAGGGTGGATGATTTCCTCTATCACTGATGGGGGTACTCCATGACATGACGGTGCATGAGACCTACTTTTCCCGAGTACTAGCATTCTTGGTGCAGCTATATAGGGAGTTGTGGGCATATGGGTGGTTGCGCAAGTTTAGCCTTTGTTGTACATTTTTAATGCACTGCTGGGCATATGAGCACATAGTTTATGTGCCTCCTATAGGGATGCCCTGAGTAGATGCATTCCTAGCACGATTTTTATGGGTGGGGTACAAGAGATGGGTGCCAGTGATAGGAGAGTGGAGATCTGATAGGCCGACACATGATGTGGCCCATTTCTAGTAATTACTGGAGGAGTTTTCTTGAGTGGACATTATATGGAGGCCATATGTTGAATGCCTCTCATATAGGCATATGCATGAGGAGCTAGCTGAGCTCCAGCTAGAGAGATGGATACGGGGTTTTCGTGCTGGGGAGAAGGAGATGATCCTAGTAGACAGAGTCCGATGACAGTTCGGGCTAGTATAGGATATACCTCTACCCTTCACACCATACAAGAGAGATCACATGGAGAGGCCCTTACCTCTATCATATCCTATAGTGCCCACAGGGAAGGAGGAGCAGCCAGTGGACAAGCGGATATATTACGTCAGGTATAAAGATAGGTATATGCAGTGGTGGATGGCTCAGTTATGAGTTATACCACCCAGACTAGGGAAGCCAGATCTAGTTACCATTACAGTGTAGAGAGATGTCATACAGAGGTAGGTAGCTATGCTCATTACCTAATTGGGTATACTGTACACAGCTGGAGGGCTCAAAGGTGGAGGTAGTAGAGTTGCGCATACAGGTCACCAGTTTACAGGCCTAGATGGCTGGTGGAGGAGATGGAGATAGAGAGGAGGGAGATGGTCAGGTGGCAGCCTTATAGTCTCAGGTGGTAGGTTTACAGGGCCAGTTGGCCACATCCCAGGCATAGATTGGGGTCTTACAGGTACAGGAGCAGAAAGCACCACCACAGGCACCGAGAGTAGGTCCCAATTCATAGGAAGGCGTGGGGTAGGGTCCCGCAGGATAGGTACATGGGCCAAGACCTATGGGAACACCACAAATCATGCCTATATCAAGGCTACGGGATGCCCTAGGTGAGGCGAGATACTATCATGACCAGATGATGGTGTCTGGGATAGGATTTATATCCTATGTTGATTACAGGGCACAACAAGCTTCCAGTGAGACGATGAGATCCCACACTCACCGTGCGGAGAGAATAGAGGGTCAGTGAGCTCTAAGGCCTAATCAAGTAGAGGCTACCAGCACACGGAGACTAGCTCCAGTTGAAGTGCTAGCAGGGACCTAGGAGGCCGAGGGTACAAGTGGTATAGAGATGGAGGACATCCGCTGAGATTCCTGATATGCGGTCACCTGGTTTTTGATGTATGATATTTATTTTGTGATTATATACTAGCCTATGTGCTGAGATATATTCATAGTTTTGATCACATACCAGCATGCGTTTAGTGAGAGGACGAGATCCCACACTCACCGTGTGGAGAGCATAGGGGGTCAGTGAGCTCTAAGGCCTGATCAGGTAGAGGCTACCAGCACACGGAGACTAGCTCCAGTTGAAGTGCTAGTAGGGACCTAGGAGGCCGAGTGTACAAGTGGTACAGAGATGGAGGACATCCGTTGAGATTCCTGATATGCAGTCACTTGGTTTTTGATGTATGATAGTTATTTTGTGATTATATACTAGCCTATGTGCTGAGATATATTTATAGTTTTGATCACATACCAGCATGCGTTCCGATGACAGTGAGGATGTATGAGAGATGTTGTATATTTTGAGCATATACCAGCCTACGTGCTAAAGATATTTTTTATTGATTCATTATTTTATTGTATATATGAGATCGACTTGTGTGCCGATGACATTTTGTATTGTATATCGGCCTATGTGCCGATGATTTTGAGATGATGGAAATGGCAAGATAGCCATGTATATTTGAGATACACACTAATTTATTTATATGATGAGATACATGGTATTTGTTGTGTTGATATGGATGGAAATCAGGTGAGTTAGGCATGATGGATTCAAGTTGGTATAGGAATGGATCGAGTCAGGTTAGTGTAGGCATGGTTGAGTCAAGTTATATGCATGGATTGACTCAGGTTATAGGCATGGATCGAGTCAGGTTATAGGCATGGATTGAGTCAGGTTGGTTTAGTTATGGTTGAGTTGAATGGATGATAATATGGGTCATATGTGAGATGTGGTATAATCTATGCATAGTGATGATAGAGAAATCGTAGGCATAATAAATGTATGCAGGGATAATGTTTACAATATGAAACAACTTGTTATGTATGTGGTTTAATTTTCAATTTTGGGTATAAAAGGGAAACTAAGTTAGGTGTAATGTAATGTGAGGCACATGGAAGATGAATTTTATAGGGTAGAGGATGGCCGAGCTAACATCTGAGGGCCCCATGCCTTTGGATTTTTGCCTACATAGTCCTGGCGAAAAGGGACCTCAGGCAAATGTAGTTCTCCTGTAAGCTAGGGAAGAATATGAGGAGGTATGAAAATGAGTTGGTATTTGTTAGGGAGGGTGTGGGTGGATTATAGGTAAAGTGATGTAGGTGATGTAGATTGTAGCAAAATAAAAATATTACCCCAAAAGTAAGCATCGAGGACCAAGTCCTGTATAAGGCAATCAAAACAATAAAAGCCACCTTATTGGGTAGGATCATACCTTGGCAGAGGTGATGAACGTAAGACCCTAAAGACATTGCATGATGGATTGTTCTACGCTGAAAAGTAGTCACATGATCACCAAATGTCTAAGTTCCAAGAAGTCCCTTGAGGCAGTAGGAAATGGGAGTGGTCATGGTTTGAAGGGTGAAAGGTAGATAATTTTTATATGGTATAGGTAGCATGCACTTCGAGCAAGAGAACCTAGGTCACAATGGGAAAGTCCATGATAAAAGGTTGTTGTTTTGACTTATAGTTGAAATAGACTGATCGATGTGGGAATTCTATATGGGATGAATGAAATTGAACTCCTTGAGGTCTTCATGAAGCTAATCGATGCGGGAAGCTTCGGTTGCTCTCATTTTTTAAGAGATTTACATAGTTGTCCTTTGAGGGAGCAGTCTATTTATAGCAGAAGTTATCAAGAGGAAGATGTCCTTGTGAGGGAGTCATCTTTTTATTAGAATTTTGACTCAAGGATTTTGGTCCCATGTAAGGTTTTTGAAGTCATGGACAAGACCATGGTGGAGAATAGGACTCTTGTTTAAAAGGCATGGTGAAATGACCATGGGATCTCATCTAAAGGTAGACAAAAAGTATCCATGAGAATCATGCTATGTGCAGTGCCATAGTACACATATTCAAGAGAAGATAAAAAGTGACGGGAACTCACATGATTCTTATTTAATCATTGGTGAGGTGTATGAAGTGGATGGTGTTCAAGGGACGATCATGGAAAGAGACAAAAGGTGAGGTAAGACTACAAGTCAACAATAGAATGGTCGAAGATGCAAGGCGTTAAGGGGCTCACGTTCGGGTTTACCATCAAGTGATGATAAATGGTAAGCACCTGATCCATAGGTATGATTCACAATGTATGGTCCAAGCCAATTAGGAGAAAATTTGCCCCGTTTACTTTTTCTTCTTTGGTTATGTGATGATTTTATTTCAAGACAAGATCACCGACTTGGAATGTTCGTTCATGGACATGTTTGTCGTAGGCACATTTTATATGTTTTTAGTAAACTTGAAGGTGATCTAGAGCGTTAAGATGACGTTCATCTAATAACTCTAGCTGTGCTAAACGGTCCTAATGAATGTCATCATCATTGAGCATATCATGGATAGAAATGTGGAGTGAGGGGATCTAGACTTCGAGAGGCAGGACTGCGTCTGTATGGTAGACTAGAGAAAATGGTGTGGCCACAGTGGAAGTGTGAATACTAGTGCGGTATGCCCATAGGGAAAAAGGAATGTGTGTATGCCAATCCTTCCCAGTATCGTCAACCACTTTCATAAGAATTTTGTTGAGGATTTTTTTAGTGGATTCGGCTTGGCTGTTGGTTTGTAGGTGAGAAACTAAGTTGAATGCCGAAGGTGTCATAAATTTTTTGCAATGTTTGTTTTTGAATTATTTTCCATTGTCAGTGATGAGGCAATGACGAACACCAAAGTGATAAATGATATGGTGGTTAATAAACTTGCATATTTTTCCAGCTTTCGTGGAGATGAGTGGTATGGCTTCCACCCATTTTTTATAGTATTCGGTAGTGGTGATAATCCATTGATGGCACCGAGAAGAATGGGGATTGATTTCTCTGACAAGATCCAAACCCCATTGAGAGAAGGGCCAAAGGTCTCGAGCGACCTGTAAGGCATGACTAGGTGTATGATGAAGATTGGAATGTTGTTGGCATTTTACACAATGTTTGACGTAATCGCAATAATCATGATTAAGGGTTGGCCAGTAATAGCCCATGTAAAGAATATGCTTAGCAACAGCAAGGCCACTGAAGTGACCTCCACATATGTCATCATGAACTTCCTTAATGGTATAAGGAATTTCAGAACTTGTGAGACATCGTAAAAGAATACCATCAAAGCCACGCTTATAGAGGATTCCCCCCAGTATGACGTAACGAGAGACCTTTTTAAGGAAGGCGCGTTGCCCGTTATGGGTGATATCAGGAGGTAATATGGAGAGAGAAAGGTAGTGAGAGTATTGTTTATACCAAAGGTCACTCAGGTCAGGGGTAGCGGTTCTGATCGAGTAAACATTGTGAGGTAAATAAGACAGTGATTGGAGTCATTGTATGGTGACAAAGATTATAGAATCGGCAGGTGAAGCAGGTATTTGGGAAGCTAAGCAAGTCATGGTATCTGCAAACTTGTTGGTTGAATGTGGGATGGTTTGAAGGGTGTAACAATCAAAGGTGGTCAAAAATATGTCTACATGATGTTTATACCTTTAAAGTATCTCATTACGACATTGGTACATACCATTGACTTGGTTTACGACCAATTGAGAATCACCAAAGATTTTGATTGATTTGACATCTAGGGCATAGGTGGCTTCAAGACCTAGTATGAGCACTTCGTATTCGGCAATATTGTTGGTACATTCAAAATATAATTTGAAAGAAAAAGGCATGGGTTCACCCTCAAGGGAAATGAGGATAATACGAAACCCACCCCCATGTTGACACTTGGAACCGTCGAAGAAGAGTGTCATTTGGTAAGGGCATTTTTCCAGGGAAAGGGTAGCAATTGACTCATCTGGAAAGTCAAAATTAGAGGGTTGATCCCTAGAAAAAGGTGCATCAGCCAATTGGTCAGTGATATCTTGGCCCTTTATGGAGATTTGATGAATTAATTTGAGGTCAAGATCTACTAAAAGCATAAGCCATCCTGCAGCAAGATAATTTTGATAAGGTTTGGCCTACATCAAGTGTAAGGGTTTGGTGTTGGTCACAACATAGGTTTTGTGGTTGAGTAGGTAATGACGGAGTTTGGTGGCAATGAAAACTAAGGCTAAGAAAAGTTTTTTGGCATGGTTGTATTGGATTCATAGTCCAAAAGAGTACGACTTATGTAATAAACCGTTTGCTCCCTGTGATGTTCATCGCGATGAGCGAGCATGGATCCTAAGGAGTGATCGGTAGTGGATATGTATAGGTAAAAAGGTTAATCATCTTTAGGTGGGATGAGTACGGGTGGTTGGAGAAGGTATTGTTTTAAGGCCTCAAAAGCTTTGTGATAGTCATCATCCCATTTAAAGGAGACGTCCTTTTTGAGCAGATGATGAAATGGTTGACATCGATTAGATAATTGTGAAATGAAACGACTACTAGACTGCAACTTAACTTGTAGGCTACAGAGTTGTCGAAGGTTGGTAGGTGGAGGCATTTCTAGAATGGGCTTGACTTTAGAAGGGTCAAATTCTATACCACGGAGGGAAACGATAAATCCTAGGAGCTTTCCTGAGAGGAACGCAAAGACACACTTCTTAGGATGAAGGCGAACACAATATTTAATGAGATGGTCAAAAATGGTTTTGAGGATGGCAAGGTGTTCGGATCTGCATTTATATTTGGTGAAAAGGTCATCCACATAATCTTCTAATATGTGATGCATGATGTCATGGAAGATGTAAGTCATAGCCCGTTGATATGTGGCACCAGCATTTTTAAGGCCAAAAGGCATGACTCGATAGCAAAAGGCCCTCCAAGGGGTGATGAATGAGGTTTTATGTTGATCCTCTGGGGTAAGCAAGATTTGGTTGTAACCTGAGAAGCCATCCATGAGTGATAGCATCTCATGGCCAGCGATAAGGTTAACTGGCTAGTCAATACCAGGTAAGGGAAAGTCGTCTTTAGAAATGCTAGGTCGAGGTCACAGAAGTCCATGAAAATATGGAGTCCCCCTATCACCTTTGTGCCAAGGAAAATGTTAGATATCCAATGAGGATAATCAATGGGTAAGATGAAGGAAATGGAAATAAGGCACTGAAGTTCCTCTTTGACAAGAAGGGCAATATAAGGGTGCATTTTCCTCAGCTTTTGTTTAATGGGTTTGGCATCAGGAATGGTTACGATATTGTGGACCACTATGGTGGGGTCAATATCGGGCATATCTGCGTAAGACCAAGTGAAAGTGTGGTTATGATCTCTGAGAAAAGAAGTGATGGCTTCATGTTCAGCAACATCTAAAGATTGTCCAATCTTTAGGATGTGCGGGTCATCCTTAGTATGAATGTTGATCTCGATAGTCGATTCATTCAACATGGTTTGCATCTCAGAAGGTAACGACCGATTAATATATGAGTCTTCTACACCAAGTTAGGTGAGTATAGATTCATCATCCTGACATTGAATGACATTAATTGAAGGTGTATCATCATCGACCATTTCAGGATATAGGAAGGGAAGAGTGGAAGGGGCCTCACCCTCCCATTGATAAGTTAGAGGCCCCAAGGAAATGGTGTTTATGGAAAAAAAAAGTTAGGAGGGATCAATTCAGGATCCATCAACTCTGTCGGTGAGGGTGGTGATGAAGGTGGAGTGGGTGAGGAAGGTGGAGAAGAGCGAGTGTCCTTCATGAGTTCAATATGGGCTTCTTTGGTAGGTGGTTAAGGAAAGCCAATACCATTACGGTCATCATGTTTACAGGTGGTACATGGAATAATGGTATGGCGGCCTTGCTCGTAAAATCCAAAACCAAAACCTTTTCATGCACATCGATGTAGGAAGGTGTGGGTGAAACAATGATTGGTAAGTGATTGGAAGTTAGTGGAAACGGGGAAAGTTTATGGTAGTGGTTTGGGTGTGTAAGTGGTAGTATCAAGTCCCCCATAGCTGAGACTGGTATGGAGATGAGGAGGGCCATAAAAGAGGTGTTCTCCTATGGAGTGATCATAGTGAGGGTGTTGGTGAAGGGTTCCATACTCTTGTGGAGTAAGGAATGTGTTGACACTATATAGGTGGTACTCCCCCAGAGTGAGGCATTGGAAAATACCTTCCAAGGGATTAGTGGTTGGTATGTAGGTAGCTAGAATGGATGATGTGTCGGAGGTCGATGCAGAGGTAGAGTTAATGGAATTGGAAGCTGATGGGTCAGCCATGGAGGTTATGATAGTGGTAGGAATGGAGGAGGTATGTGTGGTAGAAGTAGTGGCTATATTGGTAAGTGGAAGCGTAGGTGAAGAAGTAGCGGTTGTGGAGGTAGACGGCTTAATAGGTATGTGCACATCATTTGGTTGCTAATGCATGTTGCATGTTTTAAAAGGTGATGGATCAGTTGGAATGGTATAGGTGTGTCCTTCGTGTTCAAACTTTACACAATGATGCAAAGTGGAAGGAACACATCCCATGACATGAATCCAGGGTTTGCTAAGCAACAGGTTATATTGGAATTCCCCTTCCAAAATGTAAAACAATTATGGAACAATGCGGGGGCCCATGTGAATGTGGAGGATAATGGTTCCTAGTGTAGAGGTGATAGTTTCATTGAATGAATGCAACATGACAGAATGTTTTTTCATGTAATTATCAGGTATGCGCATTTGAGTGAATGCATGGGATGAAATGATGTAAATTCTATCACCCCCATCAATCTTCACACAGCGTACCCATATGTCATGAATGTGGAAAGAGATGAAGAGGGCTAGTTCCGGGTCTTCATTTTGGTGTGGTTCAATCTCTTCTTCTGAGAAGCTAAGGGAGGCTACTTGGTGAATAGGGTGGGGTGAAAATGAAGGTAGTAATTTAGTGAGAGAGGCTACATGATGGGGTGTGATAATGGAGGCTACGAGTGTAGGGTCATTGGGTAAAACCTCAATATATTGAAGAACCTCCATGATAGCTTGATGATGGGATTCTGAGGTTTGAATGAGGTCATATAAGGACATTTTGAGGGGATATTGGTGTAATTTTTTGATCAGGGTGTGATTTTTGACGTCGTTCAAAATAGGGTACGTAGGGCCGCAGATAGTGATTTTAGGTATGGGTACAGATGGTATGTTGGGTATAGGAATAGTTAGTGGGTTAATTGCCTTTTCTTTACCTTTATCCTTCTGAGCACATGTAGTGACATGTATCATGTTGATTTGAGGGGAGTTGGAAAACAAAGAAGGTGTAGGGTGAGTGGTATAACAACAAAACGGGAAAAAACCTACCGGAGGAGAAAAAACCTATGAGGTGAGTTCGGCACAACGACATTTGGGTGGTGGTGTTGCAAGTTCTCTGATGTGAACCAGGTTAATTTCAAATCTTGGGGGTGGCTCTAGGAGTTATGAGGGTGGAGTTTGTGGTTGTTGAGTGGGTAATGTGGAAATGGGTGTTAGTGAAGCAGGTTCCTTGTCTATAAGGTCATCAGCATCAAAGTTGGCTTCTGGAGGACACAACTGGATCAAGATGTTTTTCAAGGCCTTACAGTTCTCCACATCGTGCCCTGGCACATGATGGTATGCACAAATTTTAGTATCATAAAATTCTTTTGGCTTGGGTTTGAGGGGGTCATAAGGCCTGAGTGGAGGTAATGTGATGACATAAGTCTCAAGGAGGTTGGTTAAAATTTTTGCATATGACCCTACTAGTGGATCGAAATGGGAAGTGAACATGGGTTTGGGTGTAGGTGTGGTTGATTGTTGAGGAACGGTCTTTCAAAGAGGAGGAGAGGGTTGAGCTATGGGTTTGGGTGCTGGCATGGGTTTGGGTGTTGGTCGTGCTTGTTTAGGTAGGGGTATAGTAGGTGAATGAGTAGGAGGGTGTGTGGTTGTTTTGACTACCTTATTATGGGGTAGTGGAATTTATTTTTGGATTTCACCTTCTTGGGTAAAGGTGATATGGGTGTATAAGGTCTAGAAGGAAAATCAGATGGGGGAAAACGGTGAGTTACCCATGGGGATAACAGGGGTGCTATGAAGGTAGATTACGCGGTTTTTGCTTGGGGTGTAAGAGACAGCGATTGAAGTGTAGTGGGTAGTGAAGTAATAACTGAGGGTATTGGAGGTATGGGTGGTAAAGATGCTGCAATTGCTGGTGTAAGTCGTGTTGGGCATCTGGGTAGGTTAGAGGTTTATGAGAAAGGCATGGGTTGTTGTGTTTTTGGCTTATTGATGGGTGGAGGTTGCTTGACCATGTGGGGAATTTGAGATCTTAAGACGGATGGGATAGGCATAGGTGTGATTAGCGCAGCCGAGGTATGAGTTCTATGTGTTTGGTGCTTTTGCTTGGGTTTCAGAGTAGGTGTGGTGTTGACTTTGGAGGATGTAGCCAAATCCAGTTTGATAGGTGGATGAGTAAGGATGGTAGTCGGGGTGGCCCCTAAAGTGGTAATAGGTTTAGTAGAGGATGATGTCATAGGTGTGGGTTTGGGTTTAGATGTAGTTTGGGTTATGGGTAAGGGTGTATGTGAAGTTATGATGGGTGTCGTGTAAGGAGTTACAATAGAGGTGTTTTTGTTTGGTTTTATTGGTGGGAATACTTTTGGGTAGATAGTGGAAGTATCAGCAAGTGACCTCTACATCTGCATTGAGACAGGAAGCAAAATGTGTCCCCATAATAAGGCTCTATCCAAATAATCTAAGTGATCGGCCAAATGCGAGAACAAAACGTCTGTAGGTGGATTTGATGAGGACCTAATGGAAATTCCCATAAAGTGTGTCTTAGAGACAGGAAATTGGATAGCTTCAGCTTCTGTGGGTAAGAGAGCCAAAAGTAGGTCTGCAGAATTTTGGGTAGCGGATGGAGAATGCTCACCAAGAGGTAAAGATATCTCAACTAGGTCTATGGTAGGTAGAGGAGATGATGGGAGCTCCTCTATAGGTGGAGGAGATGATGGGTGCTCCTCTATGGGTGGAGGAGGTAATGGGTGTTCCTCTATGGGTGGAGCAGGTACTGTGGGTAAAGGTTCTCTAAGTGGAGAAGCCAAAGGTTAAATGGTCTTGAGGTTAGTGAAAGGCTCCTCCGTATGTGATGAAGGAGATGAAAGGTGTTCCTCTATGGGTGAAGGAACAGGGGAGGTTGGTTCTGATGCGGAAGGAGGATTTTGGGCTAGGATTTCCTCTATGGAAGGAATGTGAGGTAATTGGAGGGCAACATGTACGTCATTAAAGATAGCGTGAACCTCGCGGGTATGGGTATCATGGGTTGAGGTCTCACCATTTTGATCAGATAAAGGGGCATGGTTGCGAAATGGTTTCTTGAAAATGTGTAGGTTTTGGTTGGCAGGTGCATTAGGATTATCCACGGTTAAATTTCCTTTCTCGAGCATTTCTTGGACAATATTTTTGAAAGTGATGCAGTTTCCATCACTATGACCCTTTACTCGATGATAGTTATAGAAGTCATGTTCTTTATACCATACGGGCATGGGGCAAGCAGGGTCAAAACCAATGTGTGGTTTTATGGGTGGAAGGGTAATGGCCCCGAATTTGATATGCTTTTATAAGATAGAACAGTAAGGTTCCCCAATTGGGGTGTATTTCCACTACTCTTTCCTGAATTGAAAAGTTTGGATGGGTGAGAGACTAGATGAGGGGTAGCCTAATTTGATGGATGAGCTGGGCCAGCCTTAAGTACCACTGCGTTAGCGGTGCCCTTAGCTTTTGAGTAATTGGTTTGTGGTTTGGAAGAATAAGAGGTATCATTCGACTTGAATGTCAAATTCTTATTGTGTAACTGTATTTTCTTCTCTTTGATAGCTCGAATCTCTAACTTTTGTGCCATAGTGAATGCTTCATCAAATGTTCTGAAGGTTTAGACCTACAATGTTGGTGATATATGTCTAGCACAAGCCTATGTGAAGAGCTCAATGAGTTCTATTTGTGGCAGTTGGAAGGTGAGTTGGTTGATCAAGCTACACCAACGAGTGACAAAATCTGCGATAGATTCATCCTCATACTGACGCGTGGAGTATAGGTCGGTCATGCTAACCTTCTTGACGATATTTATAGAGAAATGATCTATGAAGGTTTGGGCTACCTGGTTGAATGAGAATATGGAGTGTCTAGGTATCCCACTATACCAATCTAATGCAGGTCCAGTCAAAGACATGGGAAAGGTTATTAAGAGCAAGGCATCATCGTGAACGATCAGATAACACCTATGTTTGAATGACTGCAAATGTTGTTGTGGGTCTTCTTTGCTATTGAAATGATTAAATTTAGGTATTTCCCAATACACGGGGTATGGGTGGATAGGAATGGATGGGTGGATGGGCTCGTTGCAAATCTCATCATAGGTGAGAGTGTTGCGGGAGCCAGAAACTGATGCCTCTAATTTCTGCATCTTGTCCAACATCAATTTGATTAAGTCATTGGTAGGTTGCAATGATTGGGTGCCTCATGTAGCATGAAAGGGTTGGTTTTGGGCATATAACAAGGGTGGCACTCCAGTGTATGGTGCTACCATGTAGGTTTATTGGGAAGAAGAAAGTGAAACAAGGAGTACATACCCTGAGTGAATAATGGATGTAACGGGAGGTGGCTGATAGTATGTATATGGAGGTGGAAGGGCTGTGGTAGCCCTAGTGGTAATGGGGGCTAATGATTGTGGTATGGAAAGGACCACATTCTGAAAAGGGATAGGGGTCACCGACACGAGAGGTGCCAGTGTAGCTATGGGTACATGTGAGACATTAGGGGTGGATGAGGTTACGTTTTGGGTAGTTGTCAAGGGTATGGTGGATGTGGTGGGGGTAATGGTGGTGGCAGACATGGCATTCATAGCGGGTATAGGGCCTAGCTGCGAAACCACTGGGGGTAAGGTAGATGCGGGAAAAACAGAGCTAGATGGGTCTGATGTAGGAGTGGGAGTGAGAGTTGAGGGGATAGATATGGGCATGTCGTATATCAATTGACTCGAGGCATCTCGAGTGGACGAGTGGGAAAGGTAAAACTGCAAGGCAGCAGGGATTTGGTCAAGGAGTCGTGCGAACTCCTCATCTCTGGTAGCGATATTGATAGGTTAGATGGGATCCATGGCTGGTGATAAAATGGAAGGTGGTGAGGGACTAGGTGGGAGCGCTTGCTTATCATCGGGTCAGCATCATGTGAACCAGTACTAATCAGGTAAGGTTGTTTCTCTGTAAATGACACAGAAAATAGCAGGAATAGATGAATCTGATAGTAAAATGTGGATTAGGTACCAAATGGTGGTTGGAAAGTAAAATAGACTAACCGATGCCAGTTAAGGAAAATTGACACCGGTCACGGGTAACCACTTCCGATCACTGTAGAAAATGGTCAGTGAGTGAAAAACCAGGTAGAAAGTTGAATCTGACAGGTATGCCAAATCTAATGGTGTTTTACAGTGTCAATGGGAATGATGGTAGTGACAGGGACTGTGAAAAATGGAAGAAAATGAATAAAATGTCCTTTTGGGTAGGTAATCAAAGGACCTCGAACCGATGTTGGTTAGATATAACCGATGATAGTTTGAGGGTAACTGACGACGGTTACTATGAAATTGAAACAATGATGAAAGAAAAGTGGTTGTGAATTAAATTTTGATGTAGAATCAGACCCAAAATTCTTGGAATGATGATGATATGGCCCAAGCACACTCAAGTGAAGCCAGAATACACTAGCTATGATGAGGAGCATGCAAGGATGACCAATAAAAATGAAGAACATGATCTCTCACCTCAAAACGAAAGCCAAACAGAAACACTAAGAAAAATGTGATCGTAGGAGTGCCTTTTCTATTATGTTTTTTTAGCTTATGTTATTTAAGGATTGACACATGAATTGTGAAATAGAATTTTTTGGTGAGGATGGCTTCCTACAAAGAAGGATATCTAAAAGGTGAGGTTTCAGGTATGTTATGGTTGGGGTGGGCCTTGCTTTGAAGTATGACTCGATAGAGCAGCGAGCTGGGTGCCCATTGTGCCATGATCGTGTGATCACCTACAGCTTCTTCTAGGTAAGATGTTGTTTAAGAATGTGTGTATTTTCAATTTTTGTGAGGTTTGGTAAGACTCGAAGAGAGAGAAAGAGAAATAAAGTGCTATCTACAGTTCATTTTTCAACCATCATCTGGTCATGACTTCTAACGTATAGGTTGCCCACAATTAATGTTAGCCAATGTGATAAATTAGAATGCAATGCACTTATTTTTAAGCCCAAATCAAAGTGTGAAGTTGGATGACAAAATAAGATGAAGAGGAAGAGGGATTCTCTTTCACTACAATGTAGAAAACACGAAGAAATGGTTCTTTTTAATTACACCAAAAGAAAGGTTTCATTTAGAAAAAATAGAAAATTAATGTGGGTTACCAAGGAAGAAGATTAATGTGTATACTTTTCAGAAGGGAAACAAACACACAACTTTTCCTAGGAATGAATGAAATGCAAGGAACCCTGGGTGGGTCCTACCGGGTGTGCCAAAATGTTTCACCTAATTGTAGATCGTTTCCTTGAAGTATTGATGAAATGGATAGGGTAACGAGCATAGGAGGAATACATGTTTTAATACTAGTTGATGGGTTTTTACGCGCATATAGCTTTTGAATCCACAGCTGATCGTGAGAGCTTCCTTTTGGGTAGGAGGAACTACCTATAATGCAAAGCAAGACCACTAAAAAAAGTTAAACAATATGTGCACTGAACTGCCTAGCATGTGTTAGATCTAGGAAGTGTGATACTTCCTAGATGGTTGTCAGTCCACTGTTTTAAACAATTTAATGCAGTAAATAAGGTAAAACCTATTGTAACTCGAAATGATTTAGGTATCTCACTTGAAACATAATAAGAAATAGATCTAATCTAACAGGATAAGTTAGAATAGGATCCGAAGGTCAAATAATTGGTTCTAGGTCTCTGCAGGTTTGACAGAGGTCTCAGGTAGATCACAGGTGAATGAGGGTGAGAGAGAATTAGGTGGGTAGGTCACTATTCTGAGCTATATGGGAAAATACAGAGATCGATGTCGGTTAAGGATGACTGACGGTGGTTAGGTGTAACCGGTGCCGGTTACTATGGAAAATTGGGAATGCCACAAAATAGGATTTAGGTATCCTTTATGATTGCACAAAATACTTTGGTTGGTCAGGATGAGGTATTGGGTGATTTGGGTAGGATTTAGCGAGGTTGTAATGGGTATATGGGGGGGTGAGTGTTGGTGAAGGTCAATGGATGGCTAGGTAAAAAAAAGATGATAATATAATGATGAAATGAAATAACCTAGAGAAGCATAACGTTATACTTACTTGGATCCTGGTCCTGGATGCCTCTGAGTGAGGGATGAAGGTGCTAATGAGAGGTTTAAAGGTTATAGGTGATCACAAATTGAAGGAAATATTTTGCATGGGTTATATGTACATTCCTCTTTGCTTGGTTAGATCATATCATTGTTGGGATGGCTGTGCAGGAAAAGATGTTTGATCTCCTTCCTTACATGCGTGTTCTCACTGGAATTCGTTCTCAGAAGATGTAATATCTATTTGTAATGTGATAATGTTCTCCAAATTTTTCAATCTTTTCCAACCTTCTGTCAGCCTTGAGAATAAGGTTATTTTGAGGTTAAAAGGGTAACCGACAGTGGTTCCGTCTTAATCAACGTCGGTCAAGGCGGGATTTCTTAGGTTTACTAAATTAGGGAGATCCTCTTTATTTCCTTGGATCTCATGTCATTAACCCGCAGATTATACTGAGAGCTTCTAGTAAGCATGCAGGAATGTGGTTAGAGAGAATATAGGCATTGATTTTTGGGGTTTAGGTAGGTCTTAGTTAGTTATGGCAACTTACTAAGAATAGGTTTTAGGGTGAGTTGGCCTGGTGAGGTGTCTAGGTGAAGTGTATGTGTGGATATTATTTAAATTAATATATTTAAATAATAAATATAGTGAGGATAATGAATTAATTTAATTTAATTAATTAAATGAATATTAGTGGGGTGAAGGGGGCCATGGCTCGATGAATGTGATGAAGGGTGCTTATTTGTCAAGGGACCAAAGGGGAGTGTGACCTAATTTTAGTGTCTACAGGAAGGTAAGAGCTTTCATCTCTGGTTTACAAGTGCTGATAGAGCATACTTAAGTGCATTTGCAAAGTTGGAAGGAAGAAGATCTTTCTTTGCTAGAGATCCTGCTAGGAAATCATTTCCTGAGTTAGGAAAATCAAACTTATAAGGAAGAAAAGCCTAGAGAGTTGTGGGAGAACAACAAACAAGAAGAGGGATCTCCATTAATGAAAGTTAGTGGCCTATCATTGAAGACTACCATTCAAGTGACTCTGAATTAGGTACCCTCTTTTTGGAATTGAACTCTCCAACTAGAGAGGGGCCTTCATTTGATTTTGAAAGGTTTGCTTCACACTCTGCTCCTATTTTTTCAGAATTTAATAGGGATTTCCAAGAAGCTAGGCCTTTAGGGGGTATCCATTTTAAAAATTATACTTCTATGTTCCAAGGGCCCTCTGCCACTCATCAATTTGCTTCTCCCCCAAGATCACCTCCTCAAATCAATATGGCTCAACCTAGGCCTCCATTTTTTTTTAAACACCTTTAGACCTATAAATTTTGTGGGAATGGATGGTTATCCAAATGCAGTGCCTCAAGGTGTAAGGAACATAATGCCAAATTTCCAGGGAAATAATGTTATTACTGTAGATCAACATCTAAAGATTTTTATCAATATGATGGAAGATTTTAAGATTGAACATGAAGATGTATATATCAAGATATTTATCCATACCTTGGAATAGAATGCTAGGGACTGGTATAAAGAATTTCCAGATAACTCTATTGATTCTTGGACTGAGATGAGCAATGCATTCAGATTGCCATATGGTGATAGAACTGACCCTAGGTTTCTTTTGACAGAATTTGAAAACATAAAAAATAACCCTAATGAGTTAGTACATGATTTCAATACAATGTTTAATAAGACCTTGAGAAGATTACCTATTAGAATAAGGCCTTGTGATGAGTCATGTTTTATCAAATATACTGATGCATTTGATAAAAAGGTTACATATTATTTAAGAGACAAAAACCCCACAAATTTGAGGTAGTCCTTCACCATGGCTTTGCAAATAGAGAACAACATCAAGGCAATTGGGGAGCCTCCAAAGAGGGAAGGTGCAAAGCTGGTTAACCCAAAAAAACCTCAGACAAGCAAACCTGTTGATTTAGAAGAAGTTGTGAAAACTTTGGCAGGGGCTATCAAGGAGATCTCCTACAAGGTAGCCCGAGCTGAGAAAGGAGTTGGGTAGAGTTCACAAGGACAACACAAGCAACAAGGCCAAGATATATTCACAAATCATCAAATAATCGATGACAGAGGCAAGGGACCTATTGGATTATGAAATAGGCAGCCCCAAGGTAGAGAAAATAGAATGGTGCCTAATCCTTTAGTTGCTAGAGTTACTATGGTGGAAGAGACATATGTCATTGATTGGTGTGAAAAATGTTTCATGCCTCATGTTCCTTTTAAAGAAGATTAGTAATAAGAAGAAGAACCTATTGATAATGATAATGATGTCTGCATTATGGGATGCTCCACTAGCCCACAACAAGGGGCAACCTCAACTGAGGTGATAAGTGCTAGAACTGTTGCCACCTTTTGGGACTACATTCATAGGGTACCTATTCTTCCTCTCTCTCATACTTTGGAAGTAGATAATGTACAAGATTTTGAATTTCCCAATAATGATTTTGAATATTTAAGGGATTTAATGATCAAAAATTATGATGGAGGAATCCCATCTGAGCAAGATAGGAAGTTACTGATGAATGTTGTTGTGGCTCAAGAGAGAGAATATAAAACAAGAAGTAAGGTTGTCAAAGGGACAAGGCCTCAAGCCAAGTCAAAAGCTCCCTTACTTTCTAATATTCCTAAGGAGGCTCCCAAGAAAGATACATCTGTCAAAATCCACGTAGTTCCAAACAAGAATCATACCCCTCCCCATGCCCAAGTTGTTAAAAATCCTGTACCACCTAATGAGTGTGTTGGCTTTCCCTCTAATACTACCTTGTCACGGAATGTCCCATATGACATTTCCCAAGTATTGATTCAAATCAAAGTATCTGTTCCAATTGCTTAGTTTCTTAGGATTCTTGAGCACAAAAAGAGAGCATTTGAATACTTGGGGTTGAAAGAAGAGAAAACTGCCCTAGGTAGAAATGTAAACATTGTGGACACTCCTCCAATCATTGAAGAACCAGAAGCACCACTAGCATCAGAAGAGATAGATGAACCACCTGAGGTCTATTTGGGAACATCCTTGATGGATTTTCAAATGAATGTGGATCCATTCTTCACCACTTTGATCATAAAGGATAGACTATTGCACAACTGCATGTTTGACTCAGGGGCATCATGCAATGTCATGCCTTAGAAAATCATGGATGAGATAAACATCAAAGTTACAACAACATATGGGAAGTGCATTGCCAAGGAATCCATAGAAGTGCCAGTTGTAGGATGTGTGAAGGGTTTGGTGGTGTAACTTGCAGCTTACCCAGGTAAAAATTGAAAACTTGATGTTGTCAATGTTGACTGCCCAACCAAGTGGGGCATGCTATTGTCAAGAAAATGGGCTGCAAGTGTTGGTGGGAGTGTCCAAATGGATATGTCTCATGCTACCATCCCAATTGAGGGCAGCCTTGTTAGGTTGTATGGGGAAGAAAAATGTTGCATCTTATTGAGGATCCCAACAATGTTACCTATGAAGTATTGTATACAAATGTTGATGCTGACAACTTTATAGGATTTGATGATGGAAAGGAGCACAAGATTGAAGAATGCAAATGTCTTGAACAAATAGGCTCTTCTTGGACTCTGTTGTTTGATGGAGCTTGCTCTAGGTTTGGGAATGGTTCTGGTGATGTTTTACTTTCTCCAAGCTAGGAAAGATTTGTTTTCTCCTTCAAGATAAACTATGAATGAACTAACAAAATTGCTGAGTATGAGGCACTATTTTTAGGTTTAAGAATTCCTTAGAAGTATGTTGTCAAGGACATTATTGTCAAGGGAGATTCAGAGTTTGTTGTCAAACAAGTTAGAAGACTGTATGCTATAAGGAATCAGTGAATGAAATAGTATAAACATGTAGTTTGGGATCTTATTGAGATGTTTGACTCCTTCAACATTGTGCATCATGATAGGAGATTCAATGAATTGGCTGATAGGCTTGTAGTGTTGGGATCTTGGTTTGACAATTGCACAATGTCCCCATATTGTGAATATGAGGTTGAGGTATTTACAAGACCTTCTGTCTCTGACAATATTAAACATTGGTAGATTTTTGATGATGATATTCAGATCAAAAGATTCCTGCAAAACAAGGGAGAATTTTTTGATCAAAGTATTGATTGGGAGCCAATTGTTTGTAGAACGGAAGGAAAAGAAACCTTGTTTGGCAAGGGTATCATACAACTAAAGACCAATACCATTCCTAGAGGTCTGGTCACTCTTGAGTCCAATTTTGATAATGTTGATAGAATTATTAATAGATGCATGGAAGCCTCAACGGATATTGAGGAGCATGATCTTGGCTCAAAGGAGAAGCCAAGGAAAATTTGGTTAGGAAGTAATCTCAGCAAGGAGAAGAAGCAGTCATACATCTAGCTGCTAAAAAAATACCAAGATTGTATGGCGTGGACCTATTCTAATTTAAAATCATATAGAGAGGACATGTTTCAACATGAGATCCCCTTGGTGTCTAATACAAATCCATTCAGGTAGAAACAGAGGCCCATAAATCCACTCTTATCCCTCAAAACATAAGAGGAACTGAAGAAGATAAGAGAGGGAGGGATTATCTAGCCCACAAGGTATTCCTCTTGGGTTATAAACCTAGTTCCAGCGAGGAATAAAAATGGTGATATCATGTTATGTGTGGAATTCAAGAATTTGAACAAGGCTTCAATGAAGGATAACTATCCTTTACCAAATATGGAACACATGCTACAATTAGTGACTGGTTCTGAGTTGATCTCTACTTTAGATGGTTTCTCTTGTTATAACCAAGTCATGGTAAAAGAATCAGAAAGGATCAAGATAGCCTTCACTACTCCTTGGGGGACCAATGTTTATGTCAGGGTGCCCTTTGGCTTGATGAATGCTAGAGCCACCTTTCAAAGAGCAATGGATGTTACTTTTGCTAGTTACATCAATGAATTTATCGCAGTCTATCAAGATGATGTAATAGTATTTTCTAGGAAGAGATGTGACCACTTGCTGCACTTAGAGAAGATGCTGATAAGATGTAGGGAATATGACATCTCACTTAATCCAAAGAAATTCCATTTTGGAGTGAAAAAGGAAAAGTTTCTTAGTCACGTAGTGTCACACGAAGGAGTGATGACTGATCTAGAAAGAGTACAGGCCATTAGCAAAGTCCCAATCCCAAGAACCAAGATAGGAATCCAATCCTTCTTTGGGAAAATAAACTTCATTAGAAGATTCATATCAAACTTTAATGAACTGACCATCCCAATAACTTCCATGCTAAAGAAAGACTAGATCATCAAATGGGAGGAGGTTGTTGTCCAAGCTTTCAATAGAATCAAAGAGGCATTGAAGCATGCCCCTGTTTTGGCAGCCCTAGACTATAAGAAACCTTTCTAACTGTTCTCTTTCACTTCAGAGAACACTATTGCTTGTCTTGCTGTAGAAGGATGATGAAGGGGCTGAGAGGTAAATTGCCTTTTTCAGTAAAGCATTGCAGGGCGCAGATCTAAAGTATACCATAATGGGAAAGCAAAAATTTTCCTTAGTAAAAGTAAAAAAAAAATTCATGCCTTATATTCTAAGTTCAAAGGTTGTTGCTTATGTTCCCCATACCATGGTAAATGACATCTTGTCAGAAATGGAGGTCTCAAGAAACAGATGTAGATGGGTGAATAAGTTGCAAGAATATGATATGGACATCCAAACCATGAATTTTGTAAGAGGTTTGAGCCTTCCTAAGCTTATGGCTGAAAGTAACTTGCAAACTATTGAGGTAAATGAGGTAGAAGAAAGGGCAGGTGTATTTGAAAGGTTAATGAATTTAGAGTGGTATAAAGATGTAATATTTTATCTCAGACATTTAAGCTGCCCTGAGCACTTAAGTAGGAACCAAAAGAGATCCCTTAAGTTAGATTCCTAAAAATATGTCATCACTGACTATGGGTTAGGTTGGAAGAACCCAATGAGAGTCCTCTTAAAGTGCATTACTGAAGAATAAGGCCCTAATATAATTTTTGATCTCCATGGAGGAGTTTGTGGGGGGAAATTTACTACAAGAGTCACAACACATAAGATCCTAAGGGCTAGTTATTGGTGGCCAACTCTTTTCAAGGATACAACCTTGTTGGTTAGAAGATGTGAGAGTTGTTAGCACTTCTCTGGAAGACTAAAAGCTTCAGGCTCCCTTCCTTTGTAGCCTATATTAATTGAAGAACCATTTAGGAAATGGGGATTGGATTTCATTGGTGAGATTTTAGAACCTTCAAGTGCTGGCCACAAATGGATTCTTGTAGCAATTGATTACTTTACTAAATGGGTGGAGGAAATCCCCACCAAGAAGGCAATACACCAAGTTGTCATGGATTTGTGCTAGACAACATCATCTGCAGGTTTGGGGTACCAGTCAAGATTATTGCTGAAAATTCCCTGAGCTTCAAAGCTAAACCTTTGGTGGCAATGTGTAGGGAGTATGGACTCAACTTGACATATGCTTCCAATTACAACCATTAAGGAAATGGACAAGATGAGTCCAGTAATAGTAATTTGTTGAAGATCATCAGAAGAACATTAGAGCAGAACAAGAGAAAGTGGGGTGAACGGTTGAAGTTTGTTATATGGATAGATAGGATCACTGTCAAGAGGGTCACTGGAAAGAGTCCATTTGAGTTGGTGTATGGGACTCGGGACTTACTACATCTTCATATGCAACTGTCTTCATATCAGTTTATGAAATAGATAGAAGATCAAGAGGTAGGCCCTTATGATGCCCGCATTAATCAGATTGTTGAGATTGATAAAGAAAGGAGCGCATCCCACTAGAGGCATATAAAGTTCAGAGACAAGCTGAAGAAATTTTTTGACAAGAAGGTTACTCCTAGAGCCTTCAATATTAGAGATCTTGTGCTGCTATGGGATAGCAGCCATGAGGATAAGGGAAAGCATGACAAGTTTGACTCATTATGGATGGGCCCTTACTCTATTGACATCAGAATTGGGGAACATACCTTCTTCCTCAAGGACTTAGATGGTGAACTACTCAAGTTTCCAGTAAATGGCAGGCATTTGAAGCATTTCTTGGATTGATGCTTCTAGATCGAGAGAGTGTTTTGTACAGTGTACAGTTTGTTGTTTGTTTCCTATCTTTTGTGTTTTTGCTTATTCTGGTCCTTGGTGACCTGTTTTTGCTAGTTTCTCTGTTTGTTTTTGAAGATGGCTCTATTTCTCTGCTCTATAAGATGAATTCGTTGCCCAATGGATATTTTTTGGCACTTGGTCTACTTTTTTTCTTGTGGCACTCACAAGGAGTGCCCATCCCTGAGTCGGAGCCTATGTTGGTGCTCAAAATGGTCTCACCCCAATTTTCCTTTGAAAATCTATCAATTTAAGGCCTCTGTCATTTTCTCTTCCACGTGTTGAGCTTGGTCAGTCTTTATGGCCATTTTTAATTGGTTCCTTGATCGTAAATAACTTAGGGGTCCATGGTTTGATCCTTGTCTCTTTGTTCCTCTGGAAAGGGTCTGTATTTTGACTCTCCTATTCTATGTTCATCAAAAACTTGGGTTTCCCCCTTGTTTTCTGTTCTCCACGGTTGGGATTTGTCTCCCTTATTATTTTTTCCCTGAGAAATTGAAGAAAATGATTGGATGTACCCACGAAGAAAATATTTGAGCCCTGTAACATTTCTAAACTTTCTGCCCTTGAAGAAAATATTTGAGCCCTGTAACATTTCTAAACTTTCTGCCCTTGAAGAAAATTTCATTCCCAGGCTCAAATGGTCATTTTTCTATGTTTTACGGTTTGACGGGCGTTTCTCCTGGTCAAATTTACATCCTTGTATCTATAGGGAGACATGGCACCTTTTGGTTAGACGCGGCTTAGTTGGGTACTTAGAAAAATTCATGGAAAGCCTTAACTTGAAGTGTATCCACGTGGAGGTACGTCACTCATTTAAAGATCTACTTTTTGGTTTGGCCTTGGAGTAGCACCGGGAGGACACGTGGAGGCTTCTATTGCTTAGCGCGGACATAGAATTTTTTTTATACAGTTGGAGCAGTTTGCTCGAATAGGACACGTGGCAAGCTCGCGCTCATTCAGGGTCTCTGCTTTGGGCACCATCTTGAAGTTGTGCCATAGAGACACATGGAGGAACCATGCATGTTCAGGGACTGGCCCTTGAGTTCCATTTTAAAGAAGGGCTAGGATGACACATGGAGGCCTCTACTTGCTCTACATTTTTCTTATACTTTTCAACAACCAAAAGGAACCTACCTTAGAGGATGACATGTGGTGCCTTCTACTGAGCTTCAAGCATTCAGACAGACTTCACCGGAACAGGACACGTGGCGAGCCTACACTCGTTCAAGGTATCTAATTTTTGGGACCACCTCAAGGTGTGTCATAGTGACACATGGAAATTTGAAAAGTCAAAGAGGTGGGGAGGTGGGCCATCGGAGGCAACTTGGATTTTTTGTCCCTTAAGGATTAAAATTTCAAAATGGCCCATAGGCCCAATGAAGGAAAAGTCAATGTTTTTCCCCAGTCAATGGTAGAGGTGCGAGCTTTCAGGGGAAATTTGGAAAAATTTCCTTTTAAGAAAAAATAGTCAAAAGTAAAAAAGGAAGCACGACACCACTCCAATCACATTTGGACATGTGTCAAGCTTGTTTCCTAAGGGCAGAGCTACGGGGGAATTTGGAAAATTTTCCTTTTTCTAAAAAGAGAATAAAATGGTAGAATTTGAGTGCAGTTCCACTCCAATAATATTTGGACACGTGTCAAGATCATTTCTCGAGGGTGGAGGTGTGGGGAAAAATGTGAAATATTTCAATTTTTTCAAAAAGTTGTAAAAAGTCAAGGGAATCACTGAAGTATTTTCTAAAGTTTGAAATCTGCCACATGGATGGCCCAAATTCAAAGTAAAGATCAACGACAACTATGAATCTAAATATTATTTTCCCCCCTTTTTCTCTAAAACACGTCTAGAAGTGTGAGTCTCCATGATTTCTTGGTCTTTTCTACATGCCAAGTAGAGAAGGAAGTTAATGTTGATATCTAAAGTTTGGTGGGAAGATCTGGAGGACGTCTTTCGCCATTAAAATGGTCTGACTTTTGTGCCCAATTAGATTTTCCATTTTTCCTCCCCCGAGCATGCAAGGGGCCATATTTGATAGATTAGGGGTGGAAGTGGTTGGAAAATTTAAGGAAGAGTGATCTACTAGAGCAAGGAGTTGAATGCGGGAGGCATTTGATGAAATCTACCCCCTCGAGCACCTGGAGACTTTTGCAGATCTGATTCTGTGAATCACAAAAAAATCATGGCGAGCACTGGTGCATTAAACATTTTTGTCTTTTGCGAGGGAGAGGCTCTGTTGTAAAGGTTATAAATGGAACTATAAATTTCTCATAAAAAAGGGTTGGGAGGCTGGAAGTTGGAGGTTAGAGTGCTAGAGGTCAAAGAAAAATCCCAAGAGGAAAATTTGACTAAGCCTGTCTTTTGAGAAACCATTCAAGAGGCTCATATATCTCTTTTATATTAAAATTTGATCATGTCAAGGTGGTTACAAGTGTATAGCCATTGACAAGCTCTAAGACTGTTCTAGAAATTTTCCACTACTGATAGATTTAGTCAAAATTGAGTTATTTCTGTGTTGTATTGAGCAAAGTATGTTGGTTTTATTTCTGAATGTTTGCAAGTAGTTTTCCTTTTTTCTGTTGCAATCTTGTATTAAAATCTGATTCAATCACACATGCCTCAATCCTTTTGACAATTTATTGGCATCTCGAATTCCATTTCTTAGAAGATATTTCATTTGGGATTTGAATAAACGATTTAAAATCACTTTTATCTCATCTTTTGATAGAGATTGTTTGTAAGCCTTTGGGTGTACCTTAGGCGTGATTTGGCTTAGACCTTGATGCTTTGTTAGGTTTTCTAACTCAAGCCTTCATGATAGAATCTCAAATATTGTGTGAAAGAGTGCTAATCTAGGCCTCCACTGAAGCACATATTCTAGTTGAAGAAACATTTTAGCTATTATGTGGCATTATGTTGGTCTGACTTTCCATTTTGTAAGTTTCCTCAAGGATCTGGTGAATCTAGTTTCACCCTACCCCACCTCCCACCAAAAATTCATTTAAAAATAATAATCCTACCCATCCTACCCCTGTTTGTCATGCGTGTATGCCAATGCAAAAATCCTCATAACCTAAACATGCAGAAGCAAGCAGGGTCTCCAATGTCTTTAGTAACCTTTTCCTTGTTGTGAAGATATCTCCATGATCTGGAAGTGACAACTCGTGAGAGTCAGATCTGGTGTGTTAATCATATTTTCTCCAAGGTATTTTCTATAAATTCTATGAAAAAGATAGGTACATGTATCTCCTTTCATATAACAAAGGTTACAAAATAGGTTCTCTTACCTTGGTTGAAAGTCACAACCTAAAATAGTGAGGATAGATCAAATCCTCTTAAAGGTGTTATCCATCTCTCCACAAATCCAAGTAACAAAGGGACAGTTAGATTTCTCCCTGGCTACAAAATGACATATATTTGTGGTCTAGTTGCCTCTAAGCTCCCTATTGAAAATATGTGTTACATTGTTTGGCTTGAAAAGGAGAACAAATTTGGATACCAACAGAAAGAACTTAAACTATAAGTGGCATTTACTTGTCGATAAAATAGATTAATTCCTAAATCTAGTGGAGAAAATAAATTGTTTATTTACAACTTAGACCTTAGCCTCAAGAGAGTATGGAAATTTATTATTAGGTAATTATAAATTTACATATAAAATCAATGCAAATTAATATAATAAGAAATTAAAATTGGCTTGATTTTTAAACCTCTTATCAAACACTATCAAATTTCAAAGGAAAATTTAAGTATAAGATTAAGACTGGTTAATGCTATTAATAATATAAATATTATTATTTGTTGATAATACTATTATTATTTAAATATTATTATTACTAAATTTGATAGTAATAATGATATAGTTTATATATATGTATATATTAACTAAGTATTGAGGAAAAAAAGGTTAATAAACTTGGTAATCTACTTGGTTGAATCAGTTTAACCATTGATTGTGGTTTTGCAAAGGAAAAGGGTTCGGGGAAGGATCACCGACCCCACCCCCACCCCATTTAAAAATGGGATGGGTGATGGGGTCGGTGACCCTCCCCCAACCCCAAACTTTCCCACATTACAATATACCACATACTTTGTTTAAAAACATGCGTTTTTCTTCCTTTCAGACTGTTTCTAGATCCGCGGCCTATGTGGCCTCTTTGCCACTGTAAATTAAAAAATGTATATACATACATACATATATATATACATAAATACATACATACATACATACATACATATATATATATATATATATATATATATATATATATATATATATATAAACATATATAAATAATATCCTGTATATTATAATTTAGGGTTTATTTTTAAAAACGGGAATTTTGAATACAAATTTTTATATATAATTTTGTGTGTGTGTGTGTGTGTGTGTGTGTGTGTGTGTGTGTGTGTGTGTGTGTGTGTGTGTGTGTGTGTGTGTGTGTGTGTGTGTAAAACCACACACACACACATATAACAATCCTTATATCTTGGGTGTATATACATCATTTTAACCATATCACTAAAATGGGAAAAAACCCATAAGCCCATTTGGGAAAATCTTAATATAATGAGATGAAAAAAATAAATGAATACATTAAAATTCTAGGTAAGGTATAAATAAAACAAGAAAATAGATGAAACATGTGTATCCTTGCAAAAGCTTGAGGTGGCCTTTCATGGCTTCCTCATCCTCCTCCACCAATCTTAAAAACAAAACAAAGAAATAATAAGCCAAACAAAGAGAAAGAAGCCTTTCATAAGAAAACTTAGGGTTATTAGAATCCCTAGATCTTGTGGCCCCTAATGAATCCATCCAATGGATGAGATTCATCCCTACAAAAAGTCAAATTTAAAATGAATGGGTTGACGTATTTTAGGGGCCACTCAATTAAGTGTAAAAGGGGATGGGTGTTATTAACTTTCTAACCCAAATGTCTTTTAGAGACATTTTAATTAAATGTCAACTTGACCACTTTGTGGGTATAATAGAATCCTTGTTATTTAATTAATTTTACCACCTTACCCTTGGGATTAATGTGTAAGTTTGACTATGGTGGAATTTAAATGTTTATCAAAATAAAATTTAGGGGAACCTAAACCATGCCTTAGACTAACTAATGTTATCAAAAGGTATTAAGAGTTTAATTGTTTTAATATAATAGGGATTAAAAAGGATATTTATTTTATTAATTTAAAGTAACTTAGAAACAATAATGTGATAACTGTTAATTCGAATCCTTTTTTGAGTATGTTTTAAAAAAAAAATATTCCATAATTTTTCAAGTTAACCTAGGTTTATTCTTGGGTTTCATGTGGGAAAATTTATCAGGTGTTACACTTGGTATCAGAGCCATGGGTTCATATCTTAAACTCTTAGGCATGCTTAAAAACATGAAACATGAACATTTAACCTAGCGCAAGTTTTTCTTAAAACATAGAAAATAACATTGTCTCATATTTGTATAATATAACAAACTTGAAAACTGAAACAAAGCCTAGAATGATGTACTAACTCTATCCTTGGTCTATGCAAGAGCCACGAACCAGATAAGGGGTTCTTGCATGTATATCTAGACTTGCCACCTCAAGATCAGATAGTAGAGGCCATTCTTCCTTAGATATTATAGACGCTTTAGGATGTTAATGCTGCTATATACAAAGGATCCTTAGGAGGATGACTTTCCAGATAGGATAAAGAACCATCTGTTGAGGCTCATGCTTCTCTTCGACATAATGAGGATCATAGGGAAAATAAATCACATGTGGAGTTAGCTAGAGAAGATTCACTGCAGAGGGGACATGGAGACACAATTTTAGGACACAGGGATAGATCTCAGAGCCCTAGGCTAAGGGAGAAGCATGCAGAGAGACCTAGGGGTCATCAGTTGTTAGTTACAGACCATATCAGGGAGATCTTGAAGCTATGCCCATTTCACTATTATGGAGATATAGGTGGTTTTCAGGTAGAGCTCTAGTTAGTGATTTTGAGCGGGTTCTTCAAGCTCTGCCCATGTACTAGCAACATGAAAGCTTATGTTGCGATCCATCTTCTGAGGGATGGAGTAGGTGTCTAGTGGAGGATTGAGGAGAAGAAGCTTGATGTAGACTCAGAGATAGTTACCTGGGAGCTCTTCGAGGAGTGGTTCAGGAGAAGGTATTTATCCACGAGGTTTATTTAGCAGAGGATAAATGATTTCCATGACCTTTGTCAGGCATCCAATATTGTAGGTGAGTATGAGATTCGATTCATGGACATACTTCAGTATGTTAACTATATTCAAGAAAAATAGGTCTAGATTCATAGGTTCATCAGGGGCATTAATTTAGATTTGGGAGGTGTGGTGAGCATTCATTTCCTGCAGACCTTAGCATAGGTTTTTGAGAAGGCCTACATTATAGAGGAGACTTGGGGGAAGATTCAGATGGCCAGGGATAGAGTGCAGAGCTACATCTAGCAGATACAGGATAGTAGGTCGAGGGGTTTAGCTCCTCCTCCTCGTGGCGAACATTGTTTAGTAGATTATTCATACAGGCCACCACAATAGCCACCTCAGCAGTAGACTCATCCACTATATAGACCTCCACAGAGATTTAATTCTCAAAGGGGATGAAGTATGGGGCCTCCTCTTAGGGCTCCCATTAAGACATAGGGTGCACCAAGAGCTTAGTCAGTAGGATATCATCAGTAGAGACCTCAGTAGTCCTTAGCCGGATCATGAAGTTCCATGGCATAGACCTCTAGAGTATTGACTCATGCTACATCTCATTGGAGAGGACCAGGAAGTTGTTATGGATGTGGCGTTGTTGTACATCATTGGAGAGAGTGCCCATAGAACCCTAGTAATAAGGGTAAGGCATAGATTTCAAAGCCTACGGTTGATGACATGGGATGTAGCCATCAGATCTATGCAGCGGTTGAGAACTGCCATGCTGAGCACCAAAGCACTGTGATAAAGACTACAGTTAGCATTGGTGGTGTTCCTACCTCTATACTATTTGATTCTGGTTCATCTGATTTGTTTATTGCACCATCTTTAATAGAGCATTGTAGGCTGGTTATAGTTAGGTAGGGCGTTATTTGGGACATCGAGATGACTTCTGGAGCCAAAATTTCTGTAGACTCCTTAGTTAAGGACTGTGTAATGGATTTGGGACCTTTCACTACTACCTCAGGTCTTTGTATCCTTTTGTTGGGTTCGTATGGAGTCATCTTGGGCATGGATTGGTTATCTACACATAGAGACAGAGTGAACTATTACCATAAGACTATATTATATGCAGATGATCTAGGAGTTGAGTCAGTGTTAGCCGGAGTTAGGAGACCCATTTCTATTCACACTATTTCCGCTATGCAACTTATGCGGTGTGCACAACGTGGGTGTCAGTTATATGCTATTACTCTTAGTGATAGGTTGGAGGATGGGGCTAGTGGATCTTCACTTGATGCTCACCCCATCTTGTAGGAGTTTTTTTATGTGTTTCCTAGTGAGCTACCGAGGATGCCTCCCCCTTGTGAGATAGACTTCCACATTGACTTAGTTCCAGGAGCAAAACCTATCTCACACGCTCCTTATAGGATGACCAAACTTGATCTTTTTGGGATCAATTTGTAGCTTGAGATCCTTCTTAAGAAAGGCCTAATCCATGCTAGTGTATCTCCTTGGGGTGAACCAGTGATTTTTGTTTAGAAGAAGGATGGATGCTTGCAGTTGTGTGTGGACTATAGGTAGCTGAATAGAGTAATGATCAAGAATCATTACCCCTTTCCTCACATTGATGATTTTTTTGATCAGATGAAGGGGGACACTATATTTTCTAAAATTTATCTTAAGTCCGGATACCATCAGCTACGGATTGTAAAGGTAGATATCCATGAGTCAAATTTTGGCACGAGATATGGGCACTATGAGTTCATAGTTATGCCCTTTGGTTTGACGAATTCCCCCGCAGTATTCATGAGCTTGATAAACATGGTGTTTAGGACATTTTTAGATCACTTCATGCTCATTTTCCTTGGCAACATTCTGATATACTCATGTACACGTGAGGAGCACGAGGATCACCTTCATCAAGTTCTACAGTGTCTTCATGAGAAACAACTTTATGGGAACTTGGAGAAGTGTGCATTCTTTAAGTCTGAGGTGTAATATTTGGGTGACTTCATTTATGGGGAAGGTATTGTAGTTGATCCTTCCAAGATTAGATCCATTAAGGATAGGCCAACTCCAACTAGTGTGACCAAGGTGCACAAATTCATGGGTTTGACTAGATACTACAAGATATTTGTATAGGAATTTTCTCGAGTTGTGCACCCCGTCAATTCCCTTCAACGGAAAGGTAAGAAGTTCCTATGGTCAGATAGATGGGAGAATACCTTTAGGATAATGAAGGAATGCCCCATGAAATCTCTTATTCTTGTAGTACCAGACCCTCAGGGTGAGTTATTCATTTGCATAGATGATTCTTTGGCAAGACTTGGAGGTTTGTTGATGTAGGAGGGTCGAGTAGTTACTTTTGAGTCTCACAAACTCTAGGATTATGAGATCAATTATCTAAATCATGACCTTAAGCTTCTAGTAGTTTTTCATGGAATTATGCGGTAGAGACACTTCCTTATTGGCTAGAGAATTACACTCAGGACTGATCACTTGAGTCTTTTCCACCTCTTAATGTAACCCAATCTCAACGCTCGTCAGCAGCGTTGGATGGATTTCCTTTTTGAGTAATAAATGGAGAAAGAACATGTGAAGGGGAAGGAGAATGTGGTTGTAGATGCCCTGAGTAGACAGAGACAAGTGGCTATTGCTACTTAAGTGGGTACAGATTTGGGGTGTAGGATTTTGTAGCAGCTTCCTCATGATAACTTCTACCTTGCATCCAAAGTAGAGATTGAATCTCAAATACCCCTTAAGGGGAGATTTGATGGATTTTCATTAGAGACATATGGCCTTCTAGGGCACAGAGGTCAGATATATGTTCCTAGAGATGGAGGCTTGAGACAAGACATATTGATAGCGGATCATCGTGTACCTTATTCAGTCGATTTGAGGGTTAAGAAGATGCATGCCACCTTGAGACAGTTGTACCATTGGAGGGGATTACAGAGAGACATGGCTCAAATCATGTCACACTGCTTAGATTGTCTGAAAGTGAAGGCTAAGCATCAACATCCAACAGGCCTTCTCTTCCCTCATGATATAGTAAAGTGGAAATGGGTCACCATTTCCATGTTTTTCATAGTTTGGTTACCGACGTCGAGATACCACCATGATTACGTCATAGTCATGGTGGATGAATTGATGAAAGTGGCTCAAATTTCTCTAGTGAAGACCACCTACATAGCTAGTGTACTGGTATGAGCATATGTTGATGAGATTATTAGATTGCATAGGGTTCCGTGGAAGATCATTTACAACTGGGATCCCTTGCACACTTCTCACTTATGGACTATGATGCAGTATGCTCTTGGGACGAAGATTACTTATAGTACAACTTATCACCCTGAGACAAATGGATAGACTGAGTGGGTGAATTAGATCTTAGAGGACATGCTTAGGATGTACGTCATGGACCATCAGTCGAGGTGGGAGGAGTACTTGTATTTGGTGGAGTTTTCCTATAATAATAGTTTTCAAATTTTTATAGGTATGGCTCCTTTTCAGGAAATGTATGGTAGAGACACCACTAAGTTGGGACAGGTTGGAGGAGAAGGTTTCTCTTTGGCCAACTTTACTACAAGATATGGAGCAGTAGGTTGTTATGATCAGGAAGAGATTACAGGAGGCGCATGACAAGTAGAAGAAGTATGCAGATCAACATAGGATAGATCGTAGTTTTGAGGTGGGCACAAAGGTTTTTCTTCGTTTTAGGCCTCATAAGAACCCTATCCATTATGGAAATTTCTCTAAGCTTGCTCCTAGTTTTTTGGGTCCCTTCAACATCTTGGAGCATATTAGTCCTTTGACCTATCATCTAGCATTGTCACCCATCTTGTCTCATGTCCACAAAGTATTTCATGTTTGCTTAGGAGGTACATTGCTGATCCTTCTCATGTATTAGATTGGACCTCATTATAGGTGCAAGATCAGGGGTAGGTGATGGTGGAGCCCATCCATATTTTAGAGTGTAGGACCCAGGGCCTTTGAGGAAGAGAGATTGATCTGGTTCGGGTCCAGTGGGACATGTATGATGAGACTGCTACTACATGGGAGGATGCTACATTGCTACAAGTCCAGTTTCCACACCTATTTTAGTGACTTCCAAGAGGAAAAAGAGTCTAAGGGGAGGGGGATGTAGTACCCACTTCCCTTTGACACTTATTATATTTTTATTTCAATTATTGTTGGTTATATACATGGATATTATTCTATCATTTTATCTTAGCATTATGATTAGATGATAGAGATACTTTGACTATTGATGGATTTCGATTCATACTATGATTTGTGTGGATTTCTAAGAGAGAAATTTTATATTGATGATGATGTGTTGTTGACATATTTATATATTTATGACATTGGACATTTTCTTCATATTGAGTAGGATTTAGCAGTGAACTAATCTTGTGATTTTATTGGTATTGATGAAATATAGAATTGAGATGTTATAATTTTTAAATAATATCATTATTGCTTTGGATGATGATTAAATTCATATATGGATGATTATTTATTTCTATGTGTATATCTTATCTTGGATGTTATGATGTGGCCACGAAGCCAAAGGTGGTATTGTGTGATTTTTGCAGGTAATTATATCACAACAGTCAAAAAGGGGATTGGAGACCAACCACAATGAAATACTGGGTGGATACAATAATGGTCACCATGGAAACTTGTGTTACATTATGTGTAATTTAATTTTTGTTAAGGGGTCCTCATGGGGAGGGATGACCTCCAATTGTGACCTAGGGGTTTGTGTGTTGTTCTTTTCATTTCCTTTATTTAATTTTAGAGTATGTAATTATATGGTGATGTAATTTCCTTTTATCATTAATTGATTTATGTGTCTAGATTATTCAATTAATCATGTTACTAAACTAATTATGGATGGGAAAAAAATAAGTCATTTATTATGTTAGATAGTTCTTTGGTTTATGTGTTTTTAAGTTGAGTGTAAGTAACTTGAGTGTTAAACACTCTACCTCGTCTTAGAAATTCGGATTTGGCATTAAGTGCCAATTTTAGAGTCTTGTGGGACAAGCTAAACTTGTCCCCCACCTCTTAATTTCTTATACCAACCCTACCTATGGGTTGGGGGGTCAAAAATAGACTCCATTATGTGTTTTGGAAGGCAAAATATGAGTTTTAATTGCACTTTGTTACATGTGTTTATTTCTTTGTCCTTAAAGGGTGTAGGTTGGAGTGGTGTGTATAAAAGGTTTTTTATACCTCTTAACCAAATATTTATTATTCCTTGGGGTATGGGTTTGACTTGGATGATGTGGGATGGAGAATAAATGATATGGCATCCTACACAAAGCCACATCATCTCTGTCTTCCTCTTTTCTATCTATTGGAGTTTTTGGGAAGTATTTGGGGTTACTTGCTTGGTTTTGGCTCTTGGATTTTGGAATGCTTGCTTGTTGGAGAGGAAGGGAGCTTGGAATTTCTTACGTTTTGAAATATTTTTTGACTTTATTAGAAAATGGAGCTTTACCATTGCAAGGTAGGGTCTTTCACTCTTGTTTTATTCTTTGTTTTCTTGTATGTTATGTGTTGTATGGATTTGTTTTCTTGCTTGAAGTGTTAGGTAGTGAAATAGATTTAGGTTGTGTTTAGATAGTGAAATGGGGATGAAATATGTTTGGAGTCATAAGATTTTCTTTGTGTGTTTAGGAGGAGTGGGTTTTAGATGCCCTAATTTGTTCTAGTTTGTTATTTTTTGCATTGTGGGAGCCATAATAGAGATGGAACCGTAAGAGTGAGGGAGGCATAAGATACATATTTTTATTGTTGTAGGGAGGCATAAGATATTTTGGGGTTGATTTTTTTTAGAGGATTTTATAGGTGGGTATCCAAACCCTTGGGAGGGAAAAGGGTATCCCCATATTCCTATCTCTACGTGGATTATCTTAGAGTCATTGTTTTGGGAAGTTGTTTTTCTTAAAAATGAGTGTTTTTGTGTGGTTATCTTTCTAGTGTGTTTTTTTCTTGAAAGCATGTTAGAAGCATTGTATATTTTCCATGTGTTTGATCCATCCCTTATTGACTTGTGGTTGGGGCTCGGGGGCCAAAGGGAAAAATTACTTCTTCTTCTCATTGGAGTTTTGGCTGGGTGGAGAGTGTTGCCTCTCCCCCATTTTTGTTGTTGTGATCAAGTAAATAAATATGGATCCTTGTTGGAGATTTGATACTTGGAGCACTTGTCAAAGACTAAACATTCCTCTATTGTCGCTACCTTCTTGTAAAATTCCTAGTTCAAGTGGAAGATTTATTGTATTGATTTTGAAATAAAATTGTTATTGATTATTGGTTATTAAGGTTGTAATGTATGAGGGGATGAAAAACATTTTTAGTGAAACAAGTTTTATAAAATAGAAATGAAGTTGAAAGTGAAACAATTTTAGTGAGTTAATGTTTTTTATAATGAAATTTAATTGAAAGGAAAAATACTTAGTCCTCATTTTAGTTGGTTTGTTGTCTCAAATGGGTGTGTATTTCTTATTGGAAAATTAGTAGTTCTTATTTTAAAACTATGATAAATCTTGTTATAATTGCTTGTGAGAATGGTTGCAAATTTTTAGTTTCTAAAAGCAAAGAAATAGTTACTCCCATTGTATTACATGAAACAAATAGAATAGTGAAGTAAATTATATTTGTTCATTCCCTTATAGTGGTTGAAAGAAATTTTAAGGTTAATTCAAGTAAATGGAAAGAACTTAAACTATAAGTGTCATTTACTTGTAAAAAAAAATAGATTGATTCCTAAATCTAGTGGAGAAAAGGAATTGTTTATTTACAACTTATACCTTAGCCTCACTAGAGTATGGAAATTTATTATTAAGTCATCATAAATTTACTTATAAACTCAATGCAAATTAAGATAATAAGAAGTGAAAATTGGCTTGATTTTTAAACCTCTTATCAAACACTATCAAATTTGAAAGGAAATTTTAAGTAAAATATTAAGACTAGTTAATGTTATTAATAATATAACTATTATTATTTGTTTATAATACTATTATTATTTAAATATTATTATTACTAAAATTGATAGTAATAATGATATAGGTAAAATATATATATATATATAGACACACACACACACACACATATATTGGGTGTATAAATATCATTTTAACCATATCACTAAAATGGGGCAAACCCCATAAGCCCATTTGGGAAAATCTTAATATAATGAGATGAACAAACAAATGAATACATTGAAACTCTAGGTAAGGGTATAAATAAAACAAGAAAATAGATGAAGCGTGTGTATCCTTCCAAAATCTTGAGGTGTCCTTTCATGGCTTTCTCATCCTACACCAATCTGTAAAAGAAAAAAGAGAAATATAAGCCAAACAAAAAGAAAGAAGCCTTTCATAAGTAAACTTAAGGTTAGTAGAATCCCTAGATGTTGTGGCCCCAAATGAATCCATGTAATGGATGCGATTCATCCCTACAAAAACTAGGTGGGGAGTGGGCGAGAGAAGTTCAAATTTAAAATGCATGGGTTGCCTTATTTTGGGGGCCAATCAATTAAGGGTAAAAGGGGATGGGTGTTATTAACTTTATAGTTATAACCCAAATGTCTTTTAGAGACATTTTAATTAAATTCCAACTTATTATTTAATCAATTTTACCACCTTGCCCTTGGGATAAATTTTTGCAAGTTTGACTATGGTGGAATTTATATGTTTATCAAAATAAAATTTAGGGGAACCTAAAGCATGCCTTAGACTAAATAAGTTTATCAAAAGGTATTGAGAGTTTGAATATTTTAATATAATGGAGATTAAAAAGGAAATTTATATTATTAATTTAAAGTAACTTAGAAACAATAATGTGACAACCGTTAATTCGAATCCTTTTACGAGTATGTTTAAAAAAAATTATTCCATAAATTTTCTAGTTAACCTAGGTTTGTTCTAGGGTTTCATGCAGGAAAATTTAGCAAGAGTTACACACAACTCTCATTAATGTTATATTGTAGAAATTTCAACATTTTTTTCTACAATTATTTTTGCTAGAAAAAACTTGTAGGTTGAAGCTACAATTTTACTACCACAATAATTTATTGTGAAATTATTTTTGTTAAAAATGTATAAATGTCACTATTAAAAACCAATTTTTTATTTATTTTTAATTGTTCAAAATAATTTATAACCACAATACCAAAACCCAAATAAACCATTATGGATAAAACATCATTTATATTTATTAAATAAATTGTATATGTCATATATTTTTACACTTACTAGAATTATCATTCACTTCAAGTTAAGTATTTGATGCGTCTAATTATTGATGGGTGTGGCTATGGACATCGTGGGTATGAGAAGGTAATGCATAATGAAAATTTTTACCTCTCACATCAATATTAATCCTTCTCACATCATTTCCAACAAATCTATCTGGTCAAAATTCAAGAGGATTCTCCCAATAAGAAAGGTCTCTCCCCATAGCCCATATGTTAACAAAAAATCATGCTTGCAGGAATAAACTATCCCTTAATTTTGTAATCTTAAGTGGAATCCCTCACAGTCAAGGCTCCTAGTGATTGCAAGTGTAGGTTCTCTTTCAGTATTACTTTAACATAAATCATATTAGGAATTTTCGATTCTTTAAGAAGTCTTTTAATTCCCACCATGTGGTCTATTTATTCATGATATTTTTTCATAATATGTGGATTTTAAGAAGCTCTGAAAATTCCTACTTAGTTATAATTGCTAAAGTATCAGTCCCGTCAGAAAACAAATCTTGTTTGTTCACCGATAGAGACAAATAAATACCCACATTTTTGAATAAAATGATTGTTTCAAATTATTAATTTATTACATACTAGAATGAATTACTTTATATTGTCTGAGATGATATTGATATCTATTTGGTCATCCGTAGAAATGGAGGTGAAAACATGGTGTTGGGATGTGCAGATCTAGAAGGCATATGCATAAATAGAGTAACAACCATTGAAACCAATCCAACATTTGTAGCAATGGTGGGCTGTGTGAAATATTTATTAGTCTGATCATCAAAAAATATTCTTGAAATGAAGGGCCAGCCACCCTTGATCCATTAAATATGTTTTGGTTGGACGATGTTGTCGTCAGCCATTTCTAGCCTTCATTGTAACCATATATGTTCTTTTATATTGAGATTGAAGGGATGGATGTGGCTCAATGACACACTTTCCTTGGATAATTATTTCCATAACTCACCATGTAGCTCATCTTCACCCGATTCTTCCACATAATGTAATCTATATGTAAACTACTACAAGTCATTAGCATGTTATCATTATCATATCATTAGTATACATAAATTTATGTTGATTGTAATAATTTATGACATGACATGTGGATAAGTGTTGAAGTTTTTTAGAGTGGTGGTAATGAGCTCCAAAACTCCATCCCTCCACCCCAATCATCCATAGATAGTCGAAAAACACTTTCCTTAAAAATGTTGATGTTGCAACATTCTCAAGATGCCTGCCACTACTTGCCACCCTGGGCCTATCCTTAACAAGTATTAATCTGTCTTGGAATTATAGAATATATATATATATATATATATATATAATTATTTAGGTTAAATTAAAAATATATGCACCTATGGAAATGATGTACATGGTATGTTTTTAAAGACGTTGGCATAATCTCAGAGATAGAATCACATTGTTATCTAGATTTCTTCAAAGGTAAACTAGACCATATTTTTGTAGGGGTATCTAGGGTCCACAAAGAACCTCACTCTTGTTAACAAAATTTTTGCATTCATTACCAATATTAAATATTACACCTATTTGTTTCTACATACAAGTGAGTTAGTTAATTAGGGTAGTACTAAGTAGTTCATGCACCTCAAAGAGTTTTTTGTTCCTATTAAACTCTCTATGATATTGATCACTATCAACGTTGTTGTTAATATATACCTCCAGCACTGCTTATAGGTAAGATCAATTTCGTGTTGAAAATAGTGAATGCATATGCCTATTAATGATTTGATATTGTCTATGGTAATCTTGATATCTTCTTGCTATTTAGGTTGCTCAGCACCTCCTCTTTCTTTTTCTTTTTCTTCTTCTTCATTCTTCTCTAAGATTGTCTCCATTTTATTGTCAAAATGTATGTGAACTTCTTTCATATGTTTCTCATATCTCTGTAAATCAAGATTCTTACACACACATATATAAAATATCCCAAGTTAAACTTACCTATCAAAAGTGCAACCTCATTGACCAGCTTCCTACATTCAATATCTTGTTACCGTATACGATCAATATTCCCTATTCTATATGAATCATGTTAATATGGAATCGATCCCGCAAGGATGTTATCATTTAAGTTTAGCAGGAAGAAAATTCTTATCACAATTGTATATGTCAATTGTTAACCCAATAACAACTTAAAGTACAAGTTACCAACTCTATATTTTTCTCATAAATTTTTTGATTAGGCTTCCATTAAGATTCACTTGGATTTATCTTCTAATGGTTTGAAAAGATAGTCAACATGGAAGTGACATCATTAAAATAATGAATTGAATATCTATCATAACACAAAATTTGGGAATCGTGAGAGATCTTTTTACATGGTGTCAAATATTGAGTAGATAGTTAAATGCATAAAAAGAGTGATTGAGGGTGAAATTTTGACAAGTGTTGAATGAGATTTGGTCACAACCTAAACCAACATTCGAAATCTGGTCTTTAGGAAGTATTCATTACATTTTCAATTTAAATTTACCTTATTTTTTGAATAGTCAGATTTGATTTGCAATGTGATTTGTAAAATATTGAAGTTGTTTTGAAAGAAATATAAATCTATAGAAAATAATTTAAATTATTTGGTTTTACAATATATAGTTTACCTCAATAATTTTAAAAATTAATTCTTAAAATATTTTCTATATAAAAATATGATGGATACACACACAAATACACACACACACACACACACACACACACATGTATACGTATATGTATATGTATGTGTGTGTGTGTGTGTGTGTATACATACATATACATATATATATATATACATATATGTGTATATATATATCTATGTGTATATGTATATGTATATGTATATGTATATATCTATATATAAAGAAGGTGAATTTTCAATGACAAAGGGTTGCAGATGTGAATTGAATACAATTTTTTAACATTTATGTTAGTTGTAGAACATCCACAATACATGAAAATGGAAAAATCAAATTATCACAGATATGCCACAAATATTCTACAATTATTTCAAATTGTAGAATTTTTTTGGAATAGTTGTGGTAATAAAAACTTATTGGTTGTACACACACAGATTATTATTCTTAAATATGTAAAAAAAAGTGGCATTTCCCTAATATTATAAATTAATATCAATCTTCATAAAATATGTTACAAGTATAGGTTTGGTGGGTAATATTTATACTAAATTATAATATTATTTTCTGAAAATGATGGAATTTCTATAATGAAGGTATGAAGATGTGAGTTTTCTAAAAATTATTAACAATATAATACTGTAGAAAATCCACAATAATTTAAAATCAACAACTAGATTATCAGAGAGATGCCACAAATATTATACAATTATGATTAATTGTGGAAATTTTGAAGAATAATTTTGGTACAATTTACTTTATTTTTTGTAGTGACATTACACCACCTTTTCCTAGATGTACCGTATAGAATATTTATGCAGGCAAAAATATTTAAGATTCTATGGTGTCTCATTTATTAGGATTTTCCTTTAGGTGAACAACTCATTGTTGGCATTCCTAATCCTAAATACTCTTTCTGTTCTCGAAATGAATATTTTAAACATTTTTGTTGGTCTTGCGCCCATGCACAAGATGTGTGTTCTTGGATATATTTCTTGTTGCAACCTTACCACCAAGACTTCTGCCATTAGTGGGTGGATTTATTTAGATATTTTAGCTCTTGGTCATCATATATTGATTCTCTATGGCATTTTGTAAAATCTTTTATTATCTTTCAAATTTGGAAATTTCGTAATATTACTATACTCTAGAATTATAATTGTTGTGCTTTGTTCTCCATTAATGATAATATTTCTTTTTGGCCTCCTCTGCAAATATAGATTCAAGCTCAAGTCGAAAATATTTCTCTCAAATTTTCCCAAAAATAGGAAATGTTTTCTCTTTGGGGGAGTTCTCCATGCACGATAATTTGGATTCCAACTTACCCGCTTCAAACGCCACCTTTTCTATCACCACTGCGCAAGCTCCACAAGGTCCATGTCACAGAAGATCCTATCGTAACCATCACACCTCATCTCCTTGGGCTCACCTTTCAACTATATCATCCTTATGTCCATTTGGAGTTCTCTTCCTTAGTGGAAGGTAGTGGATAGTTATTGGAAATGGGCCTCTCCTCCTCATGGATCTCAGGCATTTACTGGATCTCTTCCCCTTGGTTAGAGAATTGTGGTGCCTCTCCAAATCCAAATTCCTGATGATGATGGTTTGCAGTTTGATCTACAATCAACTAATCCTTCTAGTTGAGTTTACATACCTCTTTAGGATGATCCTCCTCCTTCACTCGATGCAACGCCATGTGCATAATCTTAACTAGTTTGATGTTTTAAGGTGGTGTTGATATGTGTCCTCGTGGAGTTTATTTTCTCTATTCGTTTAGGAATTTTTTGGCACTGTGAGTTGTCTAGTCACCCCTAATTTTGTAACTTTATTATTACTATTATCAATATAATATGGAGTTTCAATAGTGAAATCCCCACGATTAATACAATGTGCAATTCCAATGAGTAAAGTTTGTGATTTCAAGTCTCATTTCCTTCTTATTAAACTATGGTTTCCCTTATTCAACCTAGTGATTGAAAGCTTTAATTTCAAACTGATTTAGGTCTGAATGCCTTAATATCCCCTTTAATTTTAGAGTGAAACGTGCTTACATTCAATTTTGGTTTCCTTGGATTAATGTATGGCCAATAATCCAAAGACATATGATCTATTTGATTTTACCACATATGCCTATTTTTTGGTTGATGTGGATAACTCCGTTGATTGCTCGGTTACTATTTATCTCATAGTAGATGATCATACTCGGAACAAAACTCTTGATTATGAAGGATTTCCCTTCATGTGTAGGACTTTCTTCTCCGTAGTTCACTTAGTTGGTGACTGTAATATGGGGAAAAATTATAGTTAGATCTTCGTGGTGAAATAATTCTGACCCTAGTCATCTAGTTGTTAATAGCCAACCGGATAATGATTTTGATGTAGACTCTTTGTATGAAGTTGATCTTGATACAATGATTTTGGAGGCCACTCCTATTTTTTAGGATAAACCTCTTTCTATCGTAGAAGATACCATTTTCCTCCCTCTAGTGACTCAATTTCATGAGCACAAGGATAATCTGGATATTATCATCACGATTCACTCTAAAGAAAATTTAAATCCTAATGTTGATGAATGATGGATTACTAAGGGGAACAATAATAAATGAAAAAAGTCTTAAATTCCCCTAAAAATGAAGTTGAGATCACATGGGATAGAGCCTCAAGAATAAGATGGTTTACTATTTCTTTATATTTCTACGCTAATGTTGGTGTGAGGTTGTTTTTTTGGTTTCTCTATGCTACTAGTAGAGGTAGAACCACTTGTTTCTCATGGTTTTATCTTTGTCTCTGATTGTAACATCTTGATATGGGGTATGGGTCCCCTTAACCCGCACTTACCTAATAACTAAGAAAATAAAAAATAATGTCCATGGGTTTCTATAATAACTATTAGGTGTTGTAATTATAATATGGATTGTTCATTTTTATTTTTGAAATTGAATTTTATATTTATTTAACCATTAAGAGGCATTTTATCCTTCAATTCAACATTTATTTGATTGTCACATTTCTAAAAAATTCTTGGAGAATTCAATTAAAAAATAATAAAATCATGACCAAACGAAAATAATTGGGTCCATTTTTTATTTAATAGATTATTTGAAACTGAAACAACAGTACAACTAAATTGATGTGATTTACTAAATTTCAATGACAATTTTTTTAGATAATTTAATGAATTTATGAAGTTACTAGTAAATGTGGTTTGTGAAAAAAGATAACATAAATTTGACATCCATTTTACCATATAACTTATTTTTTCTTTAAAGAAGTGGGTAAAAAATAGTAATAGTTGATGCCATCTTCACCACTCTATTGAAAACTAACAAAAAATGTAATAAAATTATCAATCATAATCATAAGTAAAAAATGTAACATTAGATCTTCAAATTAATATCTCTTTACATATTTTAGATATATACATTTCAAATTTTTATAATAATTATATGAAAAGAACAAAATTCAGATTAAATAACCTTATTAAACATTAAAAAATTCAAATTCTCAAACATATCTTCTCATTTTAATTATTTCCAAACATCATAAATATTCATATACACAATTCATAACATTTTTTTTTAAAGAGTATTGGCCATTGTATGTTTGTGTTGTCATTGATTTCAAGTCCATTTGTGGAAAATTGTTTCATGAGGTTGTATGAGTCTCCATGAGGTGTCAGTCAATGGTCAAAGATGAAAGTTGATTAGTAGTGATAGGATTTGGTGAGTTCTAGATTGTCTTGGTGCATGGTTGAGTATGCCTAGTCAAGGTTTGAGCCCTCATCAGTTGGTTGGAGTGTGTCATGAGGTCGAACATGGTTGGTATGATGTTTCATAGGTGTCAATTATCCTACATGATTTCATCATGGTCAATTCATGGTTGAGTCAGGTCATTTCAGGCCTATTCCTAGCCCTAAAGCATGCAGAATGAGATGGAAGTGTGAGATTTTGAGCTGATCTGTATTATCCAAGCATTGGAGAAATGTTTTGACATGGTATAATATATTTATATTGATTCTTATCTAAGGAATCAATGTTTTAGTGCATGTATGAGGTCCTTGGGAAATAAACAATGAGAAACATACATGTTGAAACAAGAAAGACTTAATGGCTGGAGAATGTCAGAGCTATTTAGACAAAATGATGAGTATGGAAAGTTTGAGGATGTTTTCATGATTTCATCACAATTTTTTAGGTTAGAATGAAAATTATATTTCCAGATACATAATTTTTGGCAAACTAGGGTAAGTTACAGTGTGATTTTGAAGCAAATGTGGACCTTTTGATGCTCGTTGTGAATTTTATAGTTTTAATTGGAACCTAAAATATTTGAAATATATTTTTATGTCAATTATGAAAATTTCACAGAAAAAAAGAGGTGGTTTTATCATCTCTTAATTATGAATGATCGTTAACAAGGTAAAGTGGTTTGAAACCCTAGCTAAGACCTAGCTAAGAGAGACTTAGAAGAAAGTGATTATACTAAGCATGTTTTGATTGGTTACGAAGAAGTGATGATTGGATGGCTATATGAATCTTCTATATTTCTAGAAAGGTATATTAGATCATGTGATAATATGTGGGCCTTACCGGAAATTGCTTGTTTCTTGAGAGTTCCACTTTAAGGAGAAGTTTCCCAAAGATGATATAGAATAAATTGAAATTTATTTTATCCCATGAGTTTTTATAGATGTTAAAGCAGGTTTCAAGTCATGATTTAGATGAAAAAGTGCAAATATTTCCCTATCTGTGAAGACTGGTTCTTGGGGGAATTTGGAGCATCTTTTAGTAAAAAAGGAATTGCAGGGGTTACATGATGATTTAGGATCTGATTTAAGTTGTTTTTTTAATCTAGTTCATAGATAATTCCATTTTTATATTGAAATTGAGATTTAGTTAAGGTATGAAAAATTTATGAGCTGAGGTTTGAGGGTCAAATTTTAAGGATGTTTGTTCTATCTGGGTGTTAAGTGGCTATAAGAGGTAAAGTGATGATTTTGAGTTGTTCATGATTTATGAAGGTTGATGAGTACTTATACATAATTTATAAGGGTTTTCCATTATTTTTTCAAGTTTGGAATTTATTTTGAGGTGATGGAGCAAGTTGGGCTCATGGTCGGTTCTTCAATCCTAGATTATTTAAGAAGCAGTTTGCAAAGATTGGCTTTGTTGAAGGCCTTCCCCTTCGATTTGGAAGGTGTTAATATATTTTATGGAAATAATATTCAGATATATTTTGGTTTTTTTATAGAATATCTCGTGATGAGGTAATTTTATTTATCTTTCATGTCATTTTGTGAAGAAAAAGGAAAGCTTATTTTGAGGACAATTTTTCTCAGGATGAACGATTGAGTTGGTTAATGCATGAAATGGATTGGTTGATGCTTTATATAAACTGGAATGTGAATAGGGATGAATTATTTTCCTAATGAATGCCTTTGGATGTATTTAAATTGGAAGAAAGGTTATTAACAAACCGAGTTTACAAAATAAGATTCTTAATAGCATGATTTGGTGAAGAGGGTGTACATAAAAATATTGCACATTAGACAATATTTAACCTAGTCTTATACTACTTTTTAAAAGGTTCTCAATTGTAAAAAGTACAAATTAATCCCACCTTTTGGCTACATTTTTCTTATCTTTTGTTTTTTATTTCCCGCATATTTCTCGATACCAATCAGCCCATTTCATGACCTTTCCGACATTCTAGCCTAAAATCAGGGCACCCTAGCCTGTACTGGGGTTCCCAAAGGTTCCCTGGTGTCATTCCAGGTGCCCCAATCTATGCACTACCTCTTTTGCTTCTTTTTTAGTTACTTATAGCTATTAGTCATCCTTATCTTCTTCTACGTTGGCCTTTTCGGGATTAATTACAAAATTAAGCTTGAGAGCCTATAAATATAAAGCTATAAGACCATAATAAGGGTCCTATGTAATTGCATATTATCACTACTATCACTCCATCTAGCACTGCATCCATTGCATCACTTGCATCCACATAGTGCCATGCATTCAAGCTAAGAGATATGTATCACACACACTTCATAGAGGGAGGGATTTCATTCTCTTAACACACACACACACACACACACACACACACACACACACACACACACACACACACACACACACACACACAGCAAAACCATGCACACATTCTACTTACATTTCTATAGCTATTATTTCTCTCTACATCACAAAGTGTGAATGGGACGAGAGCATCTAGGGCATAACACACACACACAACAAAACTACATTAGGGTCTGTAATATAGTGAGGGTTTATATAGTGTAACACTTAGTGATAAGTCTAATAGCTAGGAAGCTAAGGTCAGTCTGACCCATTGATTTACATCTTTCATTTTTCTAGGGTTTGATAATTTATCCTTGTATTATGGCTCATTATCTAGTTCATCGATAAACATCCTCTTCTTGGAATCAATATTTAACCTCATTATATCCAAATCTAGTGTGACAGATAGGAAATACTTAAATACACTTAGTGACCATACCAAATTGAGTTTTCGAGCATTTGCACTATTCTGAGCACCCAAATTGTAGACCAGGGCACCCTGGGGCTCCCCAGGTTGTAAGATAAATTTATACAACTCCTCCCCAGGACACTCCCAGGTGCCTGTGTCATCTGAGAAAATCCATATTTTCCATTTGAAATGCTCTTGAGGGTTTTTTCTGCACTTCCATATTCTATTTCTAGATCTACGACACTGTGTGACAGTCTTCTGTTCCCCAAGCCTTATCAGCTTAGTCTTTCCCTCACTCTTCTCTTACACATACGGGCCCATATCACTTCAACCGCGATCAACAACACTAAGTTTGATCCATCCTCTCCTATCAGTACATGTTCCTTGTATCTTTTATGATCTATTGGCTACGCTCCATTGCAAATTGAATTTCTATTCAAGAGACCTTATGGTTTCGTTAAGTTACCTATCACAGTTGGTCCTCTCACTCTTTTCCTCCCTTGCTTCATTACTCAAGCAGTCAACCACCGTGACCTACTTCTCAAATTAAATTGGATCCATAAATCCCAAGCTATTCTCTCCATTAACCACTTATGCCTTACGTTAATCTATGACAGCCGAGTTGTCTCTGTTGATGGTATCCCTCATTCACCTACAACATCCTCACATTATTTTTTTGCTTCTCCTGCCCCTCCTCCTCTCCCTCACATAGTTCCTTTAACATCACCAACATTACATTATCTTCCTATCCCACCATCTCAACCAACCCCTATGTGCCTACTACATTATATTAGTCCTACACACCTCTATAGACCTATTCCTAGGACTACTACTACCTCCCGCTGACAGTCATCACCTCGCTTCATCCCACATGACTTGTTTAATACCACATGTATGATCCTTCCTCGTTCTCCATAACCCACACACATTCCTACACCTAGATATTGGTTTTACATATACCCATCAAATGGTTATCGGCTTCATTCCCCTGCATAATGCTTGTCTAACATACCACCCTTGCTCAATCGGCGTCTTAAGGTGTCATCATCTTCATCACAATTTGTCGGACTTCCATCACTAAACCTTATAATTTTATCCCCCTTCTCTCTTATAGCATACTTATATCATCCTACATCTATAATCACTTCTATTTCATGTATCGTAGCACCCTCGTCAACTGATGACGTACCCTAGTGCTTTGGTTCACACTGGATTGTTGAGGGATTACCATTGCATTTAACCCCACACACTGCACTAAAGGACCTATACATTTACATTCTATCATCCTAAATTATATCTTTACATCACACACTACATTTTATCATCCTAGTTTGGCATTCCATTCTCTCATTCTACATTTACACTAGGTCATGTTATATATTATTCTATCTTTATCTTTTACCATCACGTATTATACCTACACATATCATTGTATCTCTCACACTATGTATACATCCTAAACACCCACATTGCATTCATACACCTTGCCTATCATAAATGCTACACTAGATTACATTACACATGGGTCAGGTTCCACCTATCATTGTTCCCTCTACCATTTTTATACATTACTATCATTACATTCATACTTCTTACCTATTCTACATCCTACACTAGAGTTCCTTATACTTTGGTCTATTTTTACCTATCCTCATTACACATTCTATTTCTACCTACACACTTATTAAATTACATTCCACACCCTGCTACACATTCTACATTACATTACCTACAACGCACATTCACATACCTTGGTCATTTATACTATGATATGCACTCACCAACCTATGACGCACTTTAGTTCCTCGATCCATACTCAACTTCTGAGGGTTTACCAATCAAATGGACCTTACCTATGTGTGACATGTTATCATACCACATTCAATGGAGTAGTGACCAATGCTCTAGGCTATATTGTTACCCACACTTATCATCACATCATGTAGTGGTATACGTCTTATATTAAATCACCACTCCTTTAATCAATTTCTCATTATCCTCTTACTACATATTCTATTATCCTACTCTAAGTTATTCTATGACATCATAATTTTTCATACTCATCACTTAGTGGTTTATGCTTTAGGGTAAATCACCACCTCATTCTTATTCAGCACGTAGTGGTCCACGTTTAGTGTTAAATGACCACCATCTGTTATCTACCATCTACTCATATACGCTCCATTTGATTTCATCACACATCTGGTAGTGATATACACTATAGGATAAATCGTCACCTTCATCTTCCATCAAGTAGTTATATACACTTAGGGATAAATCATCACTCACACCTTCCACACGTCATGGTATACACTTATGCAATACGGTCCATGCACACCTTTCTATATGGTGCATTCGCATCCATTCATCTTATAGAGATATATGCTTAGGGATAAATCATCACTCACACCTCCCACACGTCATTGTATATGCTTACACTATAGGGTCCATGCACACCTTTTTATACAATGCATTCCCATCCATTCATCTTGTAGTGATATACACTTATGGATACATCATCACTCTTCCATTCAACATGTCTTGGTATATACTTAGGCTATAGGGTCTAAGCACATCTTTCTATTCATCTCACCACCATACACTCATGCTATCATGATATATGCTTAGGGATAAATCATCACTCCTCCGTTCAACCAAGTTGTGGTATATGTTTACGCTATAGGTTCCACGCACATCTCCCCACATGTCACATTTCATCACCACTATAAAAATAGAAGCATCACAGTGCGTTAGAAGTAACCAATACTACTAGACCATTTGCCAATGATGAAATCTCATTTTTGGTTCATGTTTGATTGCTGAGAAGGAAAAAAAATGAACCTCACTGCATACAAATTTCATCCCTTCATGGGGCATGTTTCTCCTATCATTCCATATTGCATTCCATTCCATACATCCATAACATACTGCATTGTCTTAGTAGCATTTACTCTTGCTTACTAGTGTTTTACATGCTCATTCTGCTACACTTGTTAGATTTCTTTCTTATATGTCATTATCATACGCACATGTGCATTCATGCCTTTGTCTCATTTGATCATAGATACATGAAATTTACACGTGTAATGGATGATCACCTTCTACGCTTACTATACTGGTCAATGGGGGCATCCACATTCATCTCATAGATGTGCTATTGTTTCATTTTGTACTTAGCATCTTATAATACTTGTTCATACATGCTTGACATATTGGTTATCATCCTAACATGCTAACAGGTGTTCCATGTGTAACACTTATTTTATAGGATTACATGTTTCTATGACCACCTCTTTGTTTCTACGTATCTATGTTGTTTTCCATTGTATACGACCTTTTCCCTTTTCTTATGTGCACACTTTTTTGTTGTTTATGGACTTGATGGATTTACATGCCTTGTGACATTGTGAGTGATGTCCCTTGTTTGAAACCCACTTTTTGTGGTCTTCTTTTTTTATTTCATGTTTACACTACTTTGCTTGGTAGTTTCTACATTATCTGTGTATTTTACACTTCTTTCATACATGTGTTTTCAAACTAACACTTGCATTGGCTAGCCATCCCCTTTTGTGCGCATATTTGTATCTACCAAACATTTCAATTTCCCCCTACATGGAAGAGTTCTACAGGTTAGAGTGTGGTTAGTCCTCTTTTGGGGTGACCTTCTCATTCTAGGGTCATCACATGCACCCACAAAGAGGGGGGAACCATTGATGGTTTTTACTAACACAATGTATCTACACTGGTTCACACACAATGAGTGAGTTCAAACCAGTCTATGAACTCCATACACATTGTCCTCAACAGGAAATGTTGTCCTTTAGAAATTCTATGGAGCGGTTACAATCTCAAGGGGTATAGTGGGTGTGCCTCTCTAGACTTATTTGTCTAGTGGCATCGGATTTCCCAAAAAACCAAGATAGTACAAAGATATCTTCAACAAATTTCAGCAAAAATAGTTAGACTTGGAGGACATAGAACATTTCCTCCCTACACTTCTTCAGCTGCGGTGGCGTAAGATCACATGAAAAAATAGTGACACTATAGGATATCCTTCTATACACTTTTTCTCGACATGGATTAGGTGCACATGCTCCATTTTTCCATTTATAGTTTCTATTCTAGCATATTTTACATTTGCGTATCTACAATTTTTTTTTACATAAATACATATTTGACTACTTGATCATTTTCTCATTGCAAGTCCTCCATATGAGAAACAAGTAGTCAAATTTTGGACAACAACAACAACTACAGCAAATAACGAAAACCAAAATGACAACACACCTCGGTGTTACTTTCCTCACTAACCATACAGGTACACTAAACACAGCAATAGGTACACATGTTCAGCCCTAGGTTCACTCTCATCACTTTTTATACACATTTTTCATCTTTAGAATCCACTCTCCTCCACATTTTTCTATTTCTTATTCCACACTTGAGTCTAGTCAATAAGCACATCTTCTTCTACACTCTACATGGTTATTAAGTACGCATCTCTATATACTTTATGTTACTGAGCTTTCCGCTAACCAACATAAAGTGGGGGAAAATGTAGACACAAATTTTTCACATTAGACAATATTTAACCTAATCTTATACCTATTATTTAGAAGGTTCTCAAGTGTACAAAGTACTAATTAATCCCACCTTTTTATTATCTTTTGTTTCATCTTTCCCACGTATTTCCAAATACATATCATTCTATTTCATGACCTTTGCAACATTATATCCTGAAATCAAGGCACCCCAATCTATAATGGGGCACCCCAAGGCACTCTGGTACCATTCCAGGTGCGCTGGTCTATGCACAACCTTTTTTGCTTATTTTAAGATCACTTCTAATTGATGTTCATCCTTATCTTCTTCTTAGTCGGCCTTGTCGGCATTAATTATGAAATTAAGCTTGAGATCCCTGTAAATATAAAGCTATAAGACCATAATAATGGTCCTAGGTTATTGCATCTTATCACTACTATCACTCCATCTAGGGATGCATCCATTACATCACTTACATCCACATAGTTTCATGCATTCAAGATAGAATATCTTGATCACACATACTTCATAGGGGAAGGGATTACATTCTATTACATGCACACATGCTACTTACATTTCTATAGATACTAATGCTTGTAACTTCACAAACTGCTACTGACATGAGAGAACCTAGGGCACACCACACACACACACCAAAACTACATAAGGGTCTGTAATATAGTGAAACTTTGAGTGATAAGTCTAATATCTTGGCGGTTGAGGTCAGTCTGACCCATTCATATGCATATTTCATTTTTCTAGGGTTTGATACTTTCTCTTTGCATTACGGGTCATTCCCCAGTTCATCTAATCAATCTAATGTGATAGACATGAAACACTCGAAGATACTTAGTGTCCATACCATATTGAGGTTTCAAGCATTTACGTTGTTCCAACAATCCAGATTACAAACTAGGGTGCCATGGGGAGCCCCAGTAAACTCCTAGGTGCCTGTGCCATCTTAGAAATTCCAAATATTCCCTTTGCAAGGCCCTCAAAGGTTCGTCTGCACTTCCAAATTTTATTTCTAGATCTGTGACAATGTGCAACAATCTTCTGTTGTTAGATGAGTCTTTTCCTCACTCTTCTCTTTCACATTAGGGTTTCATTTTGTCTAAAATAGTTTATTTACATTTATTTCATACTGATTTAGTTCATTTACAACATTTTAGTCCTCCTAATTAGGTTAACATTAATACCCTAGATATCCCCTTAGGCCATCTAGGAAAATACCTATTTTTATTAATTAGAAAGTACCTTTATTTTGTTCATATGGATGTTTCATGTTGTCTAATAAGTATGTAAGTTATGTACAGGTGTTGATACTTCCAATGAGTGGTTACATACCATATTTTCTTTAACTTGTAGTGGGCTTGATGCCCAAAGTGGAAGATAGGGTGTTGGAAACAACTGTTTGGTGTAGGATATGAGCCTTTTGGACCATATTATGAAATATTTGAATGTTCCAAGAAAATATGTGACCATTCTTTGTTCTTATATTTTAAATTACACGTGTATGGTGAATTTGGGAGCTTTACTAATCATTTTTTGGGTTTTAGTGTATTTTACTAATCCTTATGAAGGTGTTTTTAGAATTTTATGTGAAAGTATGGAGGTTTTGGTCATAAATGACCTATATGGATCATATGTGTCCATTTGTATGAATTTAATGGGATTTAATTTAGTTTTATTGGTCGTGAAAAAGTATTAAGACTAACTTATCTCATGTTTGAGGGAAGATAAGCTTATAAAAATATGTTTTAGGTTCAATTTTGAACTAGTCTCGTGAGAGGGAAAAGTGCGACGTGTCTAAGATTGTGAAAGAGATTCTAATGCATCTTTTTAGAGAAGAGTATTTGTCTTACATGTTCAAGATGGATTGAGGTGATGTGTGTAATATTTTCAAGCAAAGACAAGGTGTGAAAGAGGAAGAAAGAGCGATCTCGTTGAATGAGGGTTTGAAGGTATATGTATGAGCTGAATAAGAGATATCCATCATTTGTGGAAACAATAAAATTGGAGATCAATATCTTCATGGGGATATATTTTTCCTTATTCATCCTAGGGGGTTTTAGCCTCCTTTTGGTGTGAGTTCTTCACTAAATTAGGGGTTGGTTCTTCTTGTAGGGTTGGTGCTTCTTGTGAAGTTGGTGCTTCACTAAATTTCTTTAATGTCAGTAATGTAAAAAAAAATCAATTTATTTTCTTCCCCTTAAGGTTTTCACACTTACATATGATGTTCTTGTGTTTTTTACTTTATTTCATGCTCTTGTGATTAATGTTACATATATTAATAAGCACACATGGTCATGAATGATGTATAGATAACTTAAATGATGAATGTATGATTTGGTAAATGAAATAAAAATATTTCTAGGACTCATTCAACCCCCCTTTCCCACCTCTTAGTCTATTTTTCTTCCAATAAATGGTATCAGAGCAAGTCCTTGTGAAGCATGTTAAACATCTTAAAGGAGATCCTAAAAGCATAAGAAATGGGTAAGAATGTAGATGATGAAGTTGCATCAAGGAAGTGGAATGAATTATCTCATTCAATGACTTATTTCTTACAAGATCAGACAAAGGATATGAAAAAAAAGCATGACCAAGTCATCAAGGGTTTGGAGTCACAGGTTGAAAGTATGTCTAAATTCCTAAGGGATAAAGAGGATGCTTCTTCCAAGTATGAAGAGAAGTTGAAAGTTTTGGAATTTGTTTTGGAGGATTCTTCCAATAGGTTGAAGATGTACGGGATTTTAGAAGGAATTTTTTTTACAAATGACAAGATTGGCCTAAGTTTCAAGGGAAAGCAAAAGGAGAGTGATAGTAAAGCTGGTCCAAGTTCTAAATATAATCAGAAGGTGATCAAGAAGACTGATTTGAAAAGTTTGAAATCATTTAAAAACAACCTAATGCTATGAGGTATGGTTATTCCTTCAATAGATATTTCTTTGTTTGTCATAATTCTGTTCATAAAGCTATGGATTCCAAAATGAGAACTCCAAGGAATGAGGTAGTTGTTTTCAAGGGTGAATTATTTTCATGTTGTGAGTATGGTCATAGGGCCAAGGAGTGTAGATGGAATCTCAGTGTGTTTGAGCCAAGAGGAAAGAATGACGTTGTTTTCTTCAATTTTAAAAAATTAGGTCATATAGAAAGACTTGACTAAGCAAGAAGAGATTCATCTAAAGGTCCGATCCTATGGTTAAAATGAAGGTTTTCCAATTCTTATTCTCAACCTACCATGTATTGTATGAAGTTTTTCAAGGAGGATTCTAGTGCTATCAAGGTTGTAAACATAGTAAACAAGCCCAAATCAAGTCAATGAAACATGTTTACACTTGTTGAAGAAGATCATATGTGCCTATCCACTATTCAAGCTCCATTGCATGATAAGTTTAATAAGTTATCTCTCCAGGATAGCTCTTGAGTGATAACGTATGGAAAGTTACTCTTCACATGCATTTTTGAGTCCTTAGTGTTAATAGATGTCTATGTTTTTTATCCAATTTATCATTTTGTCATTTCCTATGAAATAATATGTGTGTCCTTAGTTGTTACTTATCAAAGTCTTGGTTCTCATCTCATTCAAGAGCTTTTTGTCAGTCTACAAGGCTTATTAAGGTGCTTAAGGTACTAAAAAATATTTGTCTATGGATATTTTTATCTTCATGTATGTTGTGCCTTTTCCTTTTCATAAAAGAGGTCTATGGCCAAGTAATTTATAGACTCCTGGGGTTCTGAATTAGTGTTTTAAAAATCAATGAGTTAATGAAAAGTCTTGTTGAGGTATTTTTAATAGGAATGGTCATCAATGTGGATTATAATGGTTGGGTCTTCCTAATGTCTGTACTCCATGGTTTTCTGTATGTTCATGATTCTGTGTCATATTAGTGAGTTTGAATCAATATAATGGGGCCCGTCAGGTGTATTAGACTGAATATAAGTCATGATATTCTGTAAAAAGGATCTCTTATACATAAATGGTAATGTTGTGCTTTAGAAGTTTCAAGAAGTTTGTGTTTTCATGGAATTTATTGTTATCTTTGTGTCTCTGTATTTTTAATCCATAAAATGTCATCAAGCCTTAAAGAATTTTGTCAATTCCATGTCTTTGAACAAGATCTAAGAGTGTTATCTACTAAAAAGTATGGTATAGGATGTTATTTAGCCCTTGTAAGGGTTGATCCTTACAAACATTAAGATATTATGTTGAGAAGACTGCGAAATGGTTAGTTGATTCAAGAATTGGGAGCTAAGAGTTCAAGATTCCTATTAATGCTCAAATGGAATGATCCTTAGCTAAGATACTGAAATGTAGCTCTAAGAGGGTTGTTAGAGGAAGGTGGAACTAGTATCTCTCCTCTTTTGGGACACGAAGGGATAAAAGTGATTAATAAATTCAAACTCATTAAATGAAGGTTTAAGATACCGAGTTCTGAGTTTAATCTGTGTAAAATCCTGAAATGTGTAAGTTCTTGTATAATTCATCAAGTCTAAGGTTTTAGTCCTATCATCATCATGAATCAAAGTAAAATAAATCTGGGCATGTGCCTTTGATGTATTGAGGCTTATCTTTAGGGGTCATTGAAGGTCATGGTTTGATGAAGATGGACTCTGGGTTATCTAGCCAGTATCTACATGTATGTTATGCTCTTAAAAGCTGTCAAGTTTCCATTCATTAATAAGTAGCTATATGGCAAGGCTTAAAAGTATATAAGACTTCAAGGGGACACTGTTGAAGGTAATTGAAATCTCAATTTAGTCTTCATGCTCTATTAGAGATAAAGATGATTTAGACATAAATGAAGTAAAGATATAAGTATATGGATCTTCAGATTCTTAATACTGTGTCTAAGTACATTTAGGACCAATACATGTGCAAAAATGTTGAAGATGTCTGAGAAATTTCAAATCAATAGCTACATGTTAGTAAAGTTATCATAAGACAGTTTAAAACTACTCTAGTGCTTAAATGCATAAGTACATATCTGAGAAGGACATGTGAGGCATGAGACATTTGCATTTGACTTTAAACGAGTATGAAATATGTATATAAGGATTGTAAAGATATGGTTACTAGTTTGATCATCTAAAGGATTCTATCTTGTTACTCATTAAGGTTAGTACAATGTATTGTGATAATAATAGGTATCAGGAAAGTCTAAAGAGTTTGAAAAGTGTTCAAAATATTATTCATGTGATTGGTAATGCTTCATGGTTTGTGTTATATTTATGAAAGCTATTGAATTGATAGAATGATTCTTACAAGTTTTTAACAGTGGATTAGTTGGAATTACATGGTGTAAAGGTTGAAATGACATAAGTTATCAAGGATTGAAGATGAATGAGTACAAGATAATAAATTAAATTTTGTGTAATGTAGGTGTGTGTTAAACACTAAGATGGTGAGGTAAAGGTATGCAAATATTTTGGAAGACAAGAAAAATGTGATGCATCCTAGGTTTGTGTCAGAGTTTTTGGAAGAAGAAATGTTGAAAACCATTCAATCGGTGCTTTAAGTGTCTAAAGCACTATGGAGATATTTATGTAGAGTATAAGTGTCAAAATGTTAGTATAAGAAATCTCATTATCATGCTATATAGGTATAATGGCATGGATATATCTCAAAGTATGTGTTATCCAAAATTCACCCCTCAAGGAAATTTCAATAACCTGCATAATTTCTTCAGGCTTGATCGAGTAGAAATTGGTCTAAGGCCCCAAAATTAGGTTTTGGAGGATCCTTTGCCTTCCTCTAACTTCCATGTCCAAGGAAAAATCCAAGAAGTTAGAAAAAATTGCAAAAAGATCTTGGGATTCTTTTAATGTATTGAAGAAAAATCATAAATTTTTGTCCTAGACGGTTCGTGGGATATTGGGACGCATGGGACCCGCATTCCAAAAAATTTTGGAATGTAAAATTGTTATCAGCGGTCCGCGGGATGTTTTGGGACAGTCAAGACCCGGAAAACCCAATTTTCCCAAAATGGCTGAAAAATAGAAAGGGTGTGGATAAGTCAGAAAACATTGTCCAAGGAGGTCCGTGGAATATTGGGACATGAGTTCCCCACATGGCCAAAATAGCCATTCACAAAGGGATGCATGCGAAGCGGAGGTCAAAGGCCCCAATGACCCGGTTAACACTGAGACACATGGGACATCAAAACCCAATTAAGATGAATTTTTTGATTTTTGAAGTGGGTTAAGTGTGATGTGGGTGAAGTGGAGGTTTTCAGACCAAGTCGCACAAGGGACATCCGGGACACCATGACCCGAAATACCTGAAATAGCCGCATGCAAAGGAAAAAAGTGCAAATCAGATCCTAAACTTCAAATGGCCATACGTTTTGACCCTAAGCTCTGATTTTAATTTCGATGAGGGTAGCTATATGAAAATAAAAGAAACATATTCAGCTCTAGTAAAGTAAATCTCACTCTTGTTAAATGACAGAAATGCTTGGTAGACCCAAAATAGCTGTTTGCACTCAGGAGGCCATAACTTTCGCATTTCTCAACAAAAATGCACAAAATTGGTATAATTAGAATCATGGCTCCAATAACGATGCACACAAATCATGAATTCATGATTTGGTGAAGGAACGATGGTGATTTTGTAGAAATCATTCCTAGTTCAGAACATTGTTTTATTTAGTGGTTGGGAGTGCATTCAATGAAGCATGGGATAACATATTTCAATGTTGCAAGTTATGGGGCAGTATGGGGAGCATTTTGCAAGAAAGAAAACATCATTTCACTCCATTTACTATATTTTACAAGTGGTTATGTTATTAGCCAATTTTGACTTTGTAAAATTGTTAAAAAATAATTAAAAAATGAAAAATTAGAAAATTTTGATAAGTGTTACTTTATGTGGTTCCTTGGACTCATCACGATCGTCTTATTTTTGAGATCATTTCGGTCTTTGTTTCATGATTTTTGGGGCGAGAAATATTCCCGCAGGCTTTAAAACGCGTTTAAAATACATTAAAATAATTAATTAATATTTAATTAATTAATTTCTCCTTGTTTGATTAAATTAATTTTTTAAAAATCACTTAAGGAGTATTTAATCAAATAAATATAAATTAAAGTTCATTCGACAAGTTTTTAGTGTCATGGAAGTAAGCTTTTGTTTCCAACTGCTGGGTTGGCTTCCCAAACCCAGATTTCCACTTTCCTAGCAATTTCCTTTAATTTTTCCACACATGGGGTTTTCCTCTGCCAATTGCCAAATCATGGATTGGAAAAAAGGGCATAAAATTCCCCAATTTCCAACATGGGGAAATCAGACGGGGATTTCCAACTCATTTTTCCATTCCCATTGGCAATTGCCCGTTGATTTCCCCATTCCCCCCTGGCACTTAAGCCACTACCCGGGGAAGAGAGGAAGTTAGATTAATTCCAGTAACTTCTTCCATCAAACCCGTTGGAAAAATTCATGCGAAGCTTTCAATTGCTTCTTATTTCTTCAGGAAGACATAAATATTTTGTCAGCATCGTGCAAGAGAAACTCACGCCATTGTGAAGGAAGAAATATCAGTTGTGCATGTAAAAGAGGTTTTATCCAAATACTAGCTAGAGGAGGATAGCAAGTTTTCACGCTAAGGTTATTTCATCAAGGAAGCCAAAGAATAGTCCAAAACGTAGTGGATGATAAGAAGAATAAAATAAAACAAAAGCTAAATATCCACATAGGTTTTAAAAGGGAGAACACATCCAGTGGGATAGCCACTTCACGCACATCAAAAACTCAGCCTAACACCATACAAAGAATGAAGGGAATATAACTATCCCATGCAAGTGAGAGGTAAAGCGAAGGTCATTCACACCAAGGAAGAAGACAAAGAAAATAACAGAGAATAATTACCCACGTGAGAAAGTAGAAGAAAAGAAGAAAGCATTCCACACATCAACATGCAATAAGAAGTGTTTCCACGCTAGTTTTGAAGTATTACCACACAGTCCAAAGCATTGATTAGGAGAGAGAGCCCATGCCAAGGTAGAAGCAAAACTGCCAAGGATAATTTAAAAATGGAGATTGTGGATTGTTGTATTGGGATACCCGTATATTTCATGGATCTTGAGTGTAGGGAAGTTCTGGATGCGGCCTGCTATTGTTAACCTGAACCCACTTTGTTTTTTACATGAGACCAGGGCCATGACCTTGGCTTATGGTATTTATAAAATGGATTTTTCTGAAATGGATCCATTGAATGTCATTTTTGTTGATATTGGACATGCCAGCATGCAAGTTTGTGTCATCGCTTACAAGAAGGGCGAGCTTAAGGTTTTGGCTCATGCTTTTGACAGATCTCTCAGAGGAAGGGATTTTGACAAGGCCCTCTTTAGGCATTTTGCTGCAATTTTCAAGTAGTATTATAATATTGACGTGCCTTCTAATGTTCGCACCAGCCAGAGGCCGAGAACTTCCTGCGAGAAACTGAAGAAGGTTTTAAATGTTAATCCAGAGGCACCACTTAATATTGAGTGTCTAATCGATTAAGTGACAGTGAGAGTGTTACTAGGAGACCTGATGAAATTTATTACAAAGATTCTCTAATGAGACCTTACTTGTTTTATGATGTAACTCGTGGAAGAGAATCTCATAGAGGTGTATCTGTTTCATATCAGAATATTCATGAAGCACAATTTTCTTTGAAATTATATGAGCATCTTCAACGAGTCACTAAGTTGGTAGGCATCTGAGAAACCCATGGATGCATGGCAATAATATTTGGGAAGAGGAGATAGGATGGTGCCTGAAGATCAACGAGGGATGATAATTAGGTGTCAATGTGACCCGACCGAACCATGGGCAAGTATGTTTGAAAAAATGAATTGTTTTTATGACTTGTTATATTCTGCATTTTCATCGGCCTTCAGAAAGAATGCGTAATGCATATGGATGGATCTGGGGCCCTGATAAAGCTTACAGTTTAATTGCTAAAAGCTGCAACAAATGAAGGTCACAAATAGCAAACATAATATAGCTGTAAGCTTATCCTTATTTTGAACTCAGATCCATGGCAGATGTAGGAAAAAAATATTCACTACCGTGTACAATGGGCTTGGGAGAAAACATTCAAAGCTTCATCTGACCAAATACTAGTTGCTGAAATGGGGGCATTAAAATCAAGTGAAAGTAAATCAGCTTTTGGATTGGTAGGAGGTTCAAGTGCAGCTAACAGTGAAGATTGTTTGGATGCTACAGGAGATTCAAAGGCAGTGGGCAGTCATACTTCCATCATATTAAACAAGGAAAAATTTATTTTTGGTGATTATTGGTGATGTTAAGTGAACCAATAAAAAATAGGCTATGCAGTGAGATGGAAGAGTCAGGTTATTCAATTTGGAGAAAGTGTTTGCAAAACTAGACAATGCTTTTTGACTTCATCAAATTATATGTATAGTGCAAATAATTGGTTATATTTATTCATGGGGTGTTTTTTAAAGCCATGTTTTGTAATACCATTGGAGGTGAATTGCAATTTTTGGATCTTGGAGATCTTCTCAACGGTGAAATACCAGAAGCTAGATTCTGATAAACCAAGGGGGCGTAATGACTATGGTATCACGGAAAATGAATAATTCACCATGGAAAGGTACTCAAAGCATGTGGAGAATTGTGAATGTGAATATGAACTGGCTCATACCAGGATATTGCTCAGACAGAGGAGTGGATGAATTGCTCAAGTTTCAAGCTCGGCACTCTTGTCATTTGGAGGATTGCAGAGAACGGTCAATGAGTTCATTCCTATATGATCAGGATAAGAGGACTCTTGGCCCAATGGATAAGGCATATCCTAGGTGTTTGATCTAGGTGGTGCATTGCTGACTAGGATGTCTATGTGTGCATCCAAGTCATTTAAGTGGGTCCACATGTACCCATTTCTTTTATTTATGTATTTTTCCTTAAATGACTTTTTAACTTAAGTGGTTTCTATTTTTAGTCACTTTTTAAAAGTTGGTTAAAAAAAGTCAAAGTCACTTAAGTGCCCTATTTGATGTGCATTTAAAACCCTAACTAGTTTTTAACCAACTTTTGGGTTATAAAAGGAAGTGAGGGGCTCATTTAAAAAGGTGACTTTGAGAGAGGAGAAGAAAATACTTTTGTGCAAGCTTTGTTTCAGGAATAAACTTTGTGTTCTTTGTGAAAAATATTTTGGAGTTAATGAAATACAAACTTTGTGTCTCATTCATTGTCTCTTCTAACATTTGATGTTATTATTTTCATTAGATGTTAGGTGTTTGAATCTTGCATGCAGATATTATCTTTGATCTTATTGTCAACATTATTAATCAGTTGTTCTAGTTCACAGTGATCAAGCTCTGACTATCTAATTGCTCATGTGTGTTCCCTTTTGCATGTTCTTGTTTGGCTAACTCAAACTCTGTTTCATTTGTGTTGGTTATTCATCTTTCCTCTTCATGTAATATTAGGCTTTGTTTTTACCTAACTCTTGCATGTTCCTTCAATTCATTCCATTCCACTCCTTTCCTTCTTTCTATTCCATTTCCCTCATTCACTTTCCTTTCCATTGATGTTCCAAAACACCCCCCACATACAATTTTGAATGTACAGATGTAAATATAGTTTTGGTTTTCAATAAAGGTAGCCTCACCTTCATTGAGGAGGGACTTCATTCCCACACTGTTGCATGTCATTTGCATGCGTGCAAATCCATATGCTAACAGGTTGAAGGACATATTTTGGTATTTTCATTTTCCCTCTCTCTCTCTCCTCTTAGAAATCTATAAATTGGAGTGTTGGGATCATAGAGGGATTTCAGTAGCAAAACTTTGGAAATTGTTTTGTGAAGCCAATGTGATGTAGGCCCTTGCTCCTTGCATTGATCTAGGCCCTTTTCTATAATATATTGGATTGTGCATATCAATGAAGCAATATATACAAGTTTGTGGATACTTCTTCCCCTGTTGTGTTTGCATTCTTCTTGCCATTTCAAACTCATTACAAATATATTGTGTCTACCTTATGTTGTTGCAGGGATCCATTATCAATGTGTGTGCATGAAATATTGTTGTGAATGCAGCTGCTAGATTGTGGAGAACTTGTATCACCCCTTCTAGTATGTGATTTTCTTATGTTTTTCACACATTGGATACTATTCTCACACTCTCCATTTCTGGTGTATCACCACAATAGTGTAGGCTTTTTTTTCATGCACTCTCTCTCCCTGGTCCCTTAGAAAGATAGATTAGGATTAGACAGTTTTTCCTGCATTAGAGTAGATTGTGGTAGGAAGTTTAGAAGTAAGAACCAACTTTCTTTGGAGGTCTATCTCAAGTAGCAAGTCCCACAACATGGAGATATTAACTGTGTTATCCAATAATATTGTGAGCTCAACCACACACACTTGTGTAAACCATAGGGTGTTGCGATCCTATGATAACAGTATGGTCAAGACTGTGTGATGTGTTTTTGTGATCTGAGATGGTTATACAATCTACAATGTTAAGGATGCTACAAGAATTATAATCCTAGTAAGAGGGTATTGATACTTCATTACATGCATCAGATTTCTAAGGAGGTAAGAATGAGACAAGTATGTCATTATACATGTTTTTTAAGGCTTTTTGGTTTTGATTGAGACAAATTTACCAATGCAACTTGTCTAGGTCTAGTTTAGGTAGTTGTTTGTATGATGTGTTAATGATCTACTTAGTGATTTATATGGCTAAAATAAGTTTGAAAGGTTCTCGGTACAAGGTGATAGATGATGAAACATGAAATAAGTATGTGAAGGACTATGGAGTTCAGAATTGACATGTTACATATTGATTAAGCATAGATATCAATGTTGGTCTTAATATACTGAAACAAAGTATCTTTTAATAGTGACTTAATTCTATGGAAGTCTAAACTAGACCTATCATCTCTGAGACTTTGAGTTTTCTTCATAGTAAGTATAAAAAGTTCTTAATGTTTTTTCAAGCTCTTAACAGTCCAGCGAAAGAAATGACAGGTATACTGAAACATGAGGTTTATATGATCCCAATGTGATAGATCTCATTTGTAATAATTCTCAGTAGGTCCTTCAGTTCATTGATACATAGTTTTTTTCGAAGTGTCAAGATCATCTATGCTATGAGAAACTAAGTACTAAGGGAGAAACATAGTAGTCTCATGGTTGTCAAGAATATGTATGGTTTTATAAGAAGCTAAGGGATAAGAGAAACAATAATACAATGTGATATAGGTCTGAAAATGCTCATTAAGTCAGGGCAGAAAGTTTGACTCTCTAAGAAAAAATCTGATATCAAGAAGGTGAGGAAAAAAATTGAATATAATGACTTACAAGAATATTCTGAAAGGTAAGAAAATATTTAATTTAACCTAGTTGAAAGAAGCATGAAAAAACTAAGAAATTGTTTCAGGATTTTTTGATCATGACAAAATCATTTTCATGTCATTCAATCAAGGTAAGAATCTCAAAATTTGTATTTTTAGTGAGATATAAGGAAAATAAACCTAGGGGGAACATTCAAATATTTCTTAGTATGATTTTGATGATTCCATAGCTTGGGCAATTTTTTCATAATGGTACTGAATAGGAGGTTTAGGGATAGTTGTCCTAAACTAGGGCATGTCAATTTTGAACATAAATGTTGTGGTATTGAGCATTGAATAGACCTAGAGAGAAATTCCTAAAAAGGAATGAAGGCTAAAATGAGTATCAACTTAGGGGGATATTTTTCAGTGTTCTCATTAGATGCAAGGATCTTCATATGCTATTGATGGAGTCAAAGAAGAGAGAGGTCATTTCCATGGGGAGATACTTGAGAAAGTAAGTCAAGTTTGTGAACTATTTCCATTGTGAGTTTTCATTTTCCATAAATTATTTAGTATAGCCTTTTTCATAGATGTCAAATGGGGAGAGAAGCATCCGAAACATGAGAAAGATCCTAGTAGGTGTGTTGGTCTTATTTGTTGTCATCAATGTTTCTGAAGGTGGTTTTCATCAATGACAAAGGGGGACATTGTTAGCCATTTTATTTTTGTGTTGTCATTGATTTTAGCTACATTGATAGAAAAGGGTGTCATGAGGATGTATGAGTCTCTTATGAGATTTCATTCAATGGTCAAATATGATGGTTGACCGGTAGTGACAGGATTTGGTGAGTTCTAGGGTTTCCTAACGAATGGTTGAGTATGCCTAGTCAAGGTTTGAGCCATCCTATGTTTGTTAGAGTGTTTCAAGAGGTAAAACATGGTTAGTATGGTGTTTCATCAGTGTTTATGAGTTTGCATGAGGTCATCCTAGTCAGTTCATGGTTGATTCAGGTCATTTCAAGCCTATTTCTTAGCTGTCGAGCATACAGAATGAGTTGTAGGTGTGACATTTGGATTTAATCAATCTTATATAAGCATGGTAGAATTTTTTTTACATGGTATAATAGGTGTTTGGTGAGTCTCAAGTTATTACTTAGTGGTTTGGTACATGTATGAGGTCCTTGCGAAGTAAACAATGACAAGTAAACATGTTAGCATAGGTAATTCTTAACAGATGCAAAATTTCAGAGCTATTTGGACCAGGTGGTGAGTATGGACGGTTAGATAATGTTGTCGTGATGTTGAATAACAATTTTCAAGTCATAATGAAGAATATTTTGTAGGATACATTAGTTTTGGAAAAACTAGGTAAGTTACAGTAGGATTTTTAAGAAAATGTGGATCTTCTGATGCTCGATGTGAATTGTATCCTTTCCATGAGGACCTAATATATTTGGAATATGTTCTTAGGTAAGTTATCAAGCTTTCAAAAAAATAATGAGGTGGTTTGATTTTCACATTTTTATGAACAATCGATAACAAGGTACAATTATTTGAAACTTTAGCTAAACACTAGCTGATAGTGACTTGGAGGAAAGTGAGTATCCTGAGCCTGTTTTTTTTTTGTTACAAAAAATTGATGATTTTATTTTTTAGAGGAATATTTCATATTTCCACAAAGGTATATTAGAACATGTGAAAATATGCGGGGCGCACTTGAAATTTCTTATTTCTATAGAGTTCTAGTTTAAGGAGAAGTTTCCCAAAGATGGTAAAGAATAATTTGACATTTGTTTTATCCATGGAGTTTTTATAGATGTTAATGAAGGTTTTAGGTAATGATTGAGATGGAAAAATAGAAAATGGTCACCTATTTGTGAAGACTATTTTTTGGGGCAATTTGGAGCATCTTTCATTAAAAGTGCAATTTCACAAGCTATAGAATGATTTATGATCTTATTTAAGTTGTTTTGTGAAGTTGGGTCCGAGATATTTAAATTTTGATATCAAACTTGATATTTGGTTAAGTTCTACAAAATTTAGGACTTGATCTTTGAGGGTCAAATATGAAGGATGTTTGTTCTAATAGGGTGCTAAGTGGCTACAAGAGGTAAAGTGATTATTTTAAGTCATTCATGATTTATGATTTAGGATAATTATACATAATGTATAAGGATTTTACCTGATTTGTTCAAGTTTGGAAGTGAGTGTTGAGGTGATTGAGAAAGTTAGGCTCATGGTCAATTTTTGAGTCCTAAATGGCTTAAGAATCAGTTAGTAGAGATTGACTTGGTTGAAGGCCTTCCACTTTGATTTAAAAGGATTTACAATATGTTATGGAAATTTGATTTATATATATGTGCATTATTATATATATTTTCTCATGATGACGTGTTTTGGTTGGTCTTTTAGGTCAGTTTGTGAAGAAGAAGGTAAGTTGATTTTCTTGACAGGTTTTCTCAGGATGAATGACTGAGTTGGTTAATGCATAAAATGGATTTCTCAACACTTGCATCACTTGTAATGTTAATAAGGATGGATTTCATTCATATGGAGTTACTCTGGAGGTTTTTAAACTGGCAACAAAGGTGTTAACTAGCTGAGTTTTGATAATAGGCTTCTGGGCAACATGATTTGGAGAAGAGGAGAGTAGTTGTAGTTTGATCATATGGATGTTTCATGATGTCTACAATGCATGGATTTGATGTATAGTTCATGAGGATTCCAAGTATTTTCTACATGCCATATTTTATTTAATTTGGTGTGGTCTTGAGGTCCTAAGGTGAAGACAGGGTGCTGGAAACAATTGTTTGGTGAAGGATATGAACTTTGGGCCCATATTATCAAATATTTGATTGATCCAAGAAATGTTTAGACAATGGTTGATACTTATTTTTTTAATTAAAAAAATTTAGTGAATTTGGGAGCTTGAATAATCATTTTTTTGGTTTTAGTGGATTTTAATCATCCTAGTGATGGGGTTTTGAGCCTTTTTGGTGTAAGTTTTGAGTCATATGTGTCCTTTGTTATGAATGTAATGGGATGTAATTAATTTTTATAAGTCATGGAAAATTCTTAGGACCGTAATCTCTCATTTTTGAAGGAAGAGAAACTTATAAAAATAATGTTTTCGGTTCAAATTTGAATTAGTCTTATGAGAGGGAAAAGTGTCACCTAGCTAAGAGTGTGAAGGATATTCTAATGAGTTATTTAAGAGTTGAGAATTTTTCTTATATGTTGAAGACTGATTTAGGGCATGTTTGTAATATTTTCAAGCCAAGACAAGGTGTGAAAGATAAAAACAGAGTGAGCTAATTGAATGAGGGTTTGAAGTTGAATGTATGAGCTGAATTAGAAATATCCATCAGTTGTGACAAAAACAAAATTAGAGATCAACAAATTTAGTCCTTGATTTTATGCTTATTCATCTTAGGGGGTTGTATCCTCCTTGTGGAGTGAGTTCCTCACTAAATTCATTGTTGGTTCTCCTTGTAGGGTTCGTGCTCTACTAAACTAGGGGTTGGCGCTCCTTGTGAAGTAGGTGCTTTACTAAATTTATTTGTTGTGAGTAATATCAACAAATTTTCACTGGGTTTTTTCCCCTTAAGGGTTTCCCACATACATATGGTGTTATTCTATTGTGTACTTTATTTCATGGTCTTGTGATTGATGGTGCATATCTTAATAAGCACACATGGTTATGAATGGTGTACAGACAACTTAAATGATGAATGCATGGTTCATTAATATAGTAAAATTTAAACACAAACTAAATATACTAAAAATATCTTAAACTCAAAGAAAATAAATATTCTTATTAGTTATTCAATCATTAATTACATTGCGCCTTTAATAAGAAAAAAATACCAACTCGAGTTACGAAGTAAACTCTAATTAACTCAGAATAAATCTAATCTAGGTGGCGAAATTTAATATTTTTAGTAGTTTACTAGAACCTATTATTCTTAGTAAGTTCTCATGATTATTCGTTCAAGCACAAAAATTTCCACACATCTTCGACATGCCTAAATTAGAGGAATTGTAAAATTTCTAACCTACTATGCATATAAGAGACTAAAATTAACTAATGCCCTAAAATAGGAGAAAACCGAATTGAAACTTAAATCTTAATTTTTAGCTCCCATATGGCATATTTTGGGCCTGAAAATGTGTTGAAAATGACTCTAATTGGTGGGGTAGGTTTATTTGTGCATTCGTCTTGTCAAAACAAGTGGTTTAAAAAAAGAAGACTCAAACAGACATCCAAATCAAAAGTTATGACCATTTCAATTTTTTTGCTAAAAATAGTACATCATTATCCCCTGTTTGAAAAACATGAAACTCCTGGAAGTTGTCTTCTTCAAATTTATACCATTTATATTTATCCAAATTATTAATCTCTCACTCTATGACCCATGTGTTTTCCTCTAGTTCCATTCATTTTCATGTCCCAAATATTTATTGTATTTCCCATGTCACGTGTTCATAGTTTTCTTGTCTTAAATATGATCTGCTTCTTCTTTCTTTTTCACTGGAAACTTCTTCCTATAATCTACTACTTCTTCAATAACATCCCCTTCTTCACTATCTCCATGAAAACAATATAAATCTGAAACATTAAATACTAGAGAAATATAAATATTCCTGGGATATTCTACCTCATAAGCATTATCATTTATCTTGTTCACGATCTTACTAGGACCAATCTTCTTGTACATCAGCTTGTTATATTCCTTTTGGAATCATTTCCTTTTGAAGGTATACCAAAACTCAATTCACCCACTGTAAACATCTTTCTCCTTATTTTCACATATGCTATTTTTGTATACTTGTCAGACAATGTTGCGGTTTCTTCCACACTTCTTTCTAAAATTATTGTATGTGTTCTACAAATGCTTCTGCATCATCACTGACTCGGTCATAAAATTGTATTTGTACTAATCTAACACCCTTTTTTGATTACTCCCATACATATAAAATGGAGAATTTCCTGTGGATCTATTTACTAAGCTATTATAAGCAAACTCATCTTGTGGTAATGTTGAGTCCCAAATGTTTTGGGTTTTCCACTACTATGCACCTTAACAAGTTTCCCAAACTCCTATTTAAATGCACCTCTATTCTCCCATGTTTTCAAGGATGATAGGAACAATATTGAGCTCTAGTTGAGTTCTTAAATTTCTCCATAGATTCATCCATAAATGAATTTTATTGAACCTTGTATCCCTATCTTAAGTAATGGTTTTTGGATTATCAAACCTAACAACTTCTCTGAATAACAAATCTAATACTCTTATTGGTTTCTTACAGGAAATAAAATGAACCATTTTAGAGAACATATCAAAAACCACAAAATTTTATTCATTAATTTGTTGTGTGTTTATTAATCCACAAACAAAATACATCCTCAAATCTATCCACCATCCTTTAAAATAAACAATGGCTTATATAACCCTATCTTTTTTGCATGGCCTTTCGAGGCTTGAAAATTTCTACATGTTTCCACATATCTTACCACATCTCTTTTCATATTTTTCTAGTACTATTTATATTCTACCAATATTCAATCATTCTTACCAATATTCCCACCCAATCATCTGCTATGTATTGCTTTCACTATATTGATTTTCATAGACCCAAATGGAATAAATAGATGTCCCTTAAATATATAGCCAATCAGCAAAATATCCTCATCTTGGGCATCACCTATATTGCCTGACAATGGACTACTTAACCTTTCAACAATATACTTGAAATAAAAATTTAAAAAATACAAATCCCTTATTACTTCAAAATTTACCACCTCATTGAATCTCCATAGTTGTAAATAGAGTCACACACTTACTTTGAATGCATCTACAACTTGGTTCCTTTTTCCTTGTTTATGCTTTATAGAAAAGGTATAACCTTGTTAAAATGATAGCCAATTTTCATGCATATTATTCAAATTATTTTTAATATTCACATACTTCAGGGCTATGTGGTTTATAAATAACACAAACTCCTTAAGCACTAGGTAATGCCTCTAATTCCTTGATGCTTGTATAATTGCATAAAATCACACATCATGAGTAGAATAGTTCTTTATTACCTACTTTAACTTATCACTAAAGAAAGATATTGACTTCCTGCCTTGACTTAGGACAATACCAATACCCACATGTGAGGCTTCACAATCAACATTGAACACTTTATAAAAATTTGGTAGTGCCAAGATAGGTGCTTTTTTCACCTTTTTCTTAAAGAACTTAAATCTATCCTCAACTACCTTCAACCACAAAAACTTGATTCCTTTTTGCAAATTTTAATAGGTTCTACAATACTAATAATTTTTTTAATACACTTTTTGTAAAATGTTGTTAAGCCATGGAAGATTCCTAGCTCTATTATACTCCGTGGAGTAGGCCATTCAATAATTGTCTTTATCTTCTCAGAGTCCATCTGTACCCCACATCTCCTAAAATAATAAAACCTAAAAAACCAAACTCTCTTGCATATGTGTGCACTTATTCCCATTTTCATAAAGCTTCTCTTTTCTTAACACTTCGAATATCACCCTCAGAAGCCTCAAAAGTTCTTCTTTGGTTTTATTGAAAATCAAGATATCATCATAAATGAAACTAGAAGTTGAAAACTTACCAATGTACTCTCGCAGCAGATTTTTTGTTAGCCTCATAAAAGTATTAGGTGCATTAGATACACTCGAATGGAATCTACCAACTTCACTCAATAACAAATCCAATCCCCTTATCTGAATCACTAGTTGTTCTTCCAGAAAATCAAATCAACCATTCTCTAGATCTGAATCATGATGGTAAACCACAAAATTCGATTCATAAATCTGTTGTGTGAAATACCTAGATCCAAAAAGCACAATCCACTGTATTCATCAATCCGAGTTATTGGGGACCTATACTTGATTGTAATTTTATTTATTTCTCTATTATCCACGCACTATTCTCCATGTTCAATGGCTTCTTTGGAGGCTTGAATAAATTCTAGAGTTACCACATAGACTCACCACATCTCTTTTCACTGCACCCTTTCTCACGTAGCTCTTTATATTCTACCAATATTCTTATTCTTACCATTATTCCCACCCATGTAATCTGCTATGGGATCATTCACTATAAGATGATTTATAGAGCCAAATGGAATAAATAGATGTCCTAGCTCTAAATATACTAGCCAATCAGCAGTAGGCCATCTTGGGCATCAATTGTCTTTATCTTCTCAATGAGTCCATCTGTAACCTTTCAACATCTCCTAAAATAATAAAACCTAAAATAACCAAACTCTCTTGCATATGTGTGCACTTATTCCCATTTTCATAAAGCTTCTCTTTTCTTAACACTTCGAATATCACCCTCAGAAGCCTCAAAAGTTCTTCTTTGGTTTTATTGAAAATCAAGATATCATCAAAATAAACTAGAAAAAACTTACCAATGTACTCTCGCAATAGATTTTTTGTTAGCCTCATAAAAGTATTAGGTGCATTAGATAACTCGAATGGAATCACCAATCACTCATATAATCCATCCCCTGTCTGAAATGCTGTTTTCCGATCATCACCTTCTCTGATCTGAATCTGATGGTAACCACTTCACTAAAGATAAGATCTTGGCTTTCCGAAATGACCTAGATCCAAAAAGCACATACCCACATGTGAGGCTTCATCAATCCGAGTTACCTTAGGGACCTATACTTGATTGTAATTTTATTTATTTCTCTATTATCCACGCACATTCTCGATGTTCAATCCTTCTTTGGAGTTAATAGAACTCTAGAGTTATCACACAGACTCACGCTTTGTACCTTAAAACACTGCACCCTTTCTCACGAGCTCTATCAGCTTGCTTATTCAATTTTACATGTAATGTTGGGATACATTTCTATAAGATGATTTATAAGCCATGGAAGATTCCTAGCTCTGTTATACTCCGTGGAGTAGGCCATTCAATAATTGTCTTTATCTTCTCAGAGTCCATCTGTACCCCATCTCCTAAAATAATAAAACCTAAAATAACCAAACTCTCTTGCATATGCATGCACTTATTTCCATTTTGCATAAAGCTTCTCTTTTCTTAACACTTCGAATATCACCCTCAGAATCCTCAAAAGTTCTTCTTTGGTTTTAATGAAAATCAAGATATCATCAAAATAAACTAGAAAAAACTTACAAATGTACTCTCGCAGAAGATGTTTTGTTAGCCTCATAAAAGTATTAGGTGCATTAGATAGCTCAAATGGAATCACCAATCACTCATATAATCCATCCCCTATCTGAAATGTTGTTTTCCCATCATCACCTTCTCTGATCTTAATCTGATGGTAACCACTTTGAGGATCAATCTTGGTGAAATACCTAGATCTAGAAAGCACATCCATCACATTATCAATCTGAGGTATTGGGGACCTATACTTGATTGTAATTTTATTTATTTCTCTATTATCCACGCACATTCTCCATGTTCAATCCTTCTTTGGAGTTAATAAAGCTAGAGTTGCACACAGACTCACACTCTCCCTTACTGCACCCTTTCTCACGAGCTCTATCACTTGCTTATTCAATTTTACATGTAATGTTGGGATCATCCTATAAGATGATTTATTTGGGAGTGAAGAACTTGGGATCAAATCAATATGGTGTTGAATATCTCTTTTTTTGTGGTAACCCATCAAGTAGATGATCAAGAATAACATCAGAAAAATATTTATTCTATTAATTGAGCTACCTCTACTCATATTTGTGTACTTGGAGGCTCATCCTTATTTTTGACAAGTGCATAAGAAAACCCATTTTCCTTTGCCTCCCTCACAAATAATTTTATAGAGAAGCAGATTTTGAGCATTTCCCTTTTCCTTAAGTGGTAGCAAAAATATTTTTGTGCCATCCTTCCAAAAAGTATAGCTATTATTTCCCCCATTATGAATAAATTTTCTATCAAATTGTCATGGTATCCCTAGTAGTATATGACATGCATCCATAGGAATAAAATCACACCAAATCTCATCCTTATCATTTTTTCCAATGGAAAAACTTGATTAAACATATCTTATTAATAGTAACTTCATTATCATTCTTAAACCATGCAATACGGTAAGGGTTAGGATTCTTTTCATAATACATGCCTAGTTTCTCAACCATCTAATTTGAAACCATATTCTCACAACTACCACCATAAATAATAACATTACATACCTTACCTCATGAAGTGCATATTATTCTGAAAATATTTGTACGTAGCCATGCATCCCCCTTGATCTCCTTTCTTGGAGCAATCATTGTCCTTTTGATCATTAGATTTTCTCCCACATCTGGTGGAATTTTGAGCTCTTATTCTTCTTATTGTTGTTTAGCTTCAACAAGATTTACTCTTAGAGAATGTTCTTTCCTCTTGTCATTTTTATAATAATGTGGGCATTCAAATTCCCTATGCCCCTATTCACCACATCGATACCAAACAAATGGTCTTCATGGATCCTCCCATCCTCTGCTTCCAGCATATCCTCGGCCCCTAGGAAATCCTATACCTATTTTCTTATTTGGGATATATTGTCTTATATCTTCTTGCTTTTCCATGCCACGAGGTTATTCTTCTCTACCTTGACTGAAACTAGATCGTCCCCGAAAGGAAGATGAGGCCTCCTATTAATCCCATCTAATTTATTAAAACTTTGTCAATTTTTCTTTTCTTCACCATTTAAAGGTAGATGATAGGCATCCTCCATGCTCTTTATTATGTGCATGTTTATCTCATCTTGAATAGAAAATTTTAATGCATTTACATACCTCGCAGCCATTTTTTCCTCAATGCATTCATGCTTAACACAAATGGACAACTTGTAAAAGTCATATATGTATTATTTCATGGTTTGTAAGTTCTGTCTAAGATTTAGAAACCTCCTATAAAGGGTTTTTTCATAATCCATAGGGAGAAATTTGTCTTTTAGTTTCTTCTCCATCCTACTTCGGGTCATAATACTTTCTTTCCCCTTTTTTGACCGCTACTTTTACAGGTGATCCCACCATAACATAGCATTACGTTTTAAATTAATGCATGTAAATTTTACTTTATTTTCCTATGAAATATCCTTCCACTCAAAAAAAATTCTGATGCTAGTCAACCTATCTATTAGCTCCTCTAGTTTTAGGCTACCTTCATATTCTGAAACATCAAATCTTATCCCATCATTCTTTCCTTCTAATTCTCAAAGAATCCTTTCTTCAAGATATAAGGGTGGTCCTTGTGCTTCCTCCTCTTCACAAACTTCTTCTTCATTTGTTTTATCTCCACCTTGATTTCCTCTCTAGGCTATAATTACAGTAAGCTCAACAACTTTCCTATGCAGATCCTGCATGTTTCTATTTATTTGGAAAATGCCACCCCGTTTTCCTCTTCTTATTCCTACCCATTTTTTTAGTTTCTTTTTTCTCCACCAAGACTCAAACATTCTCTGATACTAGATATTGTAGCCAATGTCAAACACACACTCAATATATTACATATATCTTAAACTCAAAGAAAATAAATATTCTCCTTCATTACTCAATCATGAATTAAAATGATTATTTAATAAGAAAAAACTCCCACCTCGAGTTTCCAACCAAACTCTAACTAACTCTAACTAAATCTACACTAGGTGGTAAAATTTACTATTTTTAGCAGTTTACTTTAACCTCCTATTCTTAGTAAGTTTGCATGTTTGTTCATTCGGGCACGAAAATTACCATGCATCTTATACATGCCTAAATTAGAGGAATTACCATCTTTATACCTTAATATGCATACAAGAGACTAAAATTATTTAATTCCCTAAAATAGGAAAAAACTGAATTGAAACTTAAATCCTAATTTTCGGCCCCCAGATGGCGGATTTCAAGCCCGAATATGTTCTGAAAATGGATCCAACTGCAACGCGGGTTTATTGGTGTGTTCGTCTCTTTGAAACAAGTGGTTTACAAATACTGGACTCAAATGGACACCCAAATCAAAAGTTATGACCATTTCAAGTTTTTGTTAAAAATAGTGCATCATTTGGTAAATGAAATAAATATCATTCTAAGACTGATTAACCCCCCCCCCCCCACCCCCTCTCGCTGTCCATTATAATTCCAAAAAATATATGCATAGAAGTCATTAATCCCTCCTTAGGTATATGTCTAACAATTCTTGACTCTCAACTTCAGATCCAGGCTAGATTATGTCACCTTGAGGTAAGGCTCTGTAGGTCATAATTCTCTCTAACTAGGACTCTCCTCACTTGTCTAAAACTTATTGATATGGAGGCTCTCCACAGACCTAGATGGAAAATCATGGTGCCTTTGAATATACCAAAGAGTTAGATCTATGAAGTTTGGGCTATTTATCTAACATACCTAGGATCTGACTAACTGGCTTCTATCCCTTCAAATCATGATGATCCTCCACCTCTACCTAGTGTTATTACCCAATGTTCTTGAGTTACCTTAGTTATGTGACTTTACTGCAGTTACATTTCTAGTGTTTCTTGTGTCTTAAAAATAATTTTGATCCCATTTGGACCTAATAGATTTTTTAGATCACCTCCATAGAGTTGTAGACTCTTTTTTATTATTGAGATATAAAAGTATGATATAATAGTAAACTGTGGCATTAGGCACAAGGACACGAGGCTTACCAAATTTTAGTGTTTACAAGGGTATGTGACCATAGGATGGAATTTTTCCTACTCTTTTTTTACCAATATTTACACAACAGAGTCTAAGATAAATTGGGACCTCATTGTAACCGACATAAAAAATGTAGATATTGGGGTTGAAAAAAAATGCTAAACCAAAATTACACATATAACTAAGGCATGGTGAAAAATACTATTTCATGTTTTTGAGGTTTCATCATCACCTTCTTTGATAGTATTTTTTTTAGATTGCTCTCAAAAATTGAAAGAATCATAGTACAATTATTTAAACTACATATCCTGACCTAGTAGACATAGGTGTTTTAATTTCTTAGCATCCCATGATAATATAAATCATTCGTTTCTATGTTTAAATACTCATTGGGTAATGTCGTGTTCCTTACATGATACCATTAAAGCATGGAAAATGCAGGTTGAATGTCATATAGCTACTAGGTGATAGTTAAGTTGTTTCATTAGCAAGGTTTTTTTCCTCAATATACAGCTATATTTGCATGTGAGGCAAAGACATATATGCAAGGATTTTCGATGTCTAAGGCATAGGTATTAGTTGTAAAACCACCTATGACGATCATTATGATTAACATAGGAAAAGTGATCATTCCTACTTAGTCAAAGTGATTAGACAGTTTTCCAGTATCTCTTATAGTTCATACAAAACATGTGACTCTAAACTATTGAACTCTAGGTACATGAAATTTGAGTATTCACACACTACAGAGACTACATACACATTTACATTTTTACATTATCACACTTATGCTGCAAGAAAAGTATAATATGTACAATCTTAGTTTATCATTTTCATATCATAGACAATACAATAAATATGTACATGATATCCAAATTTTGAGCCTTCTTATTTTATCAAATATGACTATGCACATATGAAAATCTGTAGATACTTACTTTTCCTGTATACAGTTTGTACACTACTCTCTGTGCTCACAGCTATGGGGATGTATCCCTGTATGGATTATTAACCCTATAATAAGGCTTTTTTAGCTTGAAAATTTAGGCATTACACACACAGTTGTGGCACATACTCACACATACACACACACACACACATACATCACACAGCATACATACACACGTGCATGCACACACACACACACACACACACACACACACACACACACACATGTGTTTCTATGTGTACATGTATACTTATGTATTCATGTATTCATATATGCACACACATTCATGTATGTACATGTATGTATTTATATCAAGTAGATTGACACACACACTACACATTTGGTTATACATTACAGTACACACATGGAGAGTATACATATGCATACACACACATACACATACACATACACAGACACATGGAAAAATACAAATGATATGTAATAAGAATGATAATATCAAGTATGGGTAGTATGAGGAAGCCTATATTGGAGCCATACAAACATCACTAACCTTTAATACATTAATTGGTAGATAAAATGATAGAAATTACCAAGTCATGACAAACATAAGCAATCATATATAGAATATTTAGGGCTCTTGGATGGCCAAAAAAGTGATCTGATACATTTCAGGATATTTGTCATACAACTTGAGCTCATAACATAAGTGTCCCATAATTATGTACTTTATGTATGTTTACCTGTTTCCTTAATGCATGCATGTTTCAATTCCTTATAGCTAAAGTAGTAGAATAAATATGAAATGATTTGATCACTTTGTTAGATCTGAACATACGTACAAATTGGATGTGTGATAAATACTCTTTCCTGTGATTTTGTACAGTTTTTTTCAAGGATGCCTCTAATGGATATAGGAATTACAACTTGGTGCAATAACTAACCTCCTTGGGATCATTCTTGACCGGATCGATAAATTGAATGTAAAATTTAGACACATAACCTAAACTAAACTATCCATTTTGTTTATATTCTAACTAGGGTTATTTGAAAACTCAATCTACCTATAATATGTATTGTCAAATCAAGAAACCCATATGACTCACCAAATGAAAAAATCAAGTTACACACCACAGTGGTGCACCAGATTTTTTTTAATAATGTAATTTCAAACTTAGTTTCTCATTAGTTTTAAAAAAAATATTACATCAATTTTTTATTTTTAATTGTTAATTTTTGGTGTTTAATTATGGGTTGAGATTTGAAGTATTTAAATAAATTAATTGATATTTAACACACACACACACACACATGCATTTATATACACATATATGTATGTATATAAATATATGGATGGATGGATTATATGAATGCATACATGTATCCATAATTTTGTTGAGGAATATACTAACTTATACAAAAATGTGTTAGGATTTGTGTCCATTCAGAGAATATGGTCTTTCAATTTTGGAAAAGCTTGGAAATTATTTTCTCCTAGTTCTTTGTTCTTTTTGAAACATCACTAGAAGAATATTCATAATGCTACCTAAGAATTGGGCTGGAGATTGTTAAAGGAAGAAAATACTTGGACTGAGCTAATTAGAGTAAAGTATTTGGCTCAAAAACATGTGAACACCTTTCTCTTCGAAGAGAAACTACCTAATGGTTCTATTTTTAGGAACAATTTGCTTCAAATAAGAAATATTCTCAAAAGAGGAAGTAGATGGAAAGTGGGAAATGGAAATGAAATTCGGTTTTGGAATGGATAATTGGAATAAATTTTTATTTGAATAAAAGGTTTGAAACCATCAAGGACATCTTGATTGATTAATATGGTAACAAAGTGAAAGACTATATAGAATTGGAGGGAACCAAGAGAGCTTGGAAACAACTTATAGTGGACATAGTAGATTTAGAACCATCAGTATCTTATCTTCAAGAAAATATTTCTCTTATTCCTTTAAATCAAACTAATTCCAAGGATGAACTCATTTGGGTTAATTCATTTGATGGTGACTATATTTTTAAATCTTGATATAACAAAAATTTTGAAAATATACAATGTGAGTTCAACTGGAACAAAATCTGGATTCTCGAGTTAACTTCTAAGGTAAATATTTTCCTTTGGATTGTGCTAAGGGGTAAGATTTTAACTAATGATAATCTAATCAAAAGGGGTTTCATTATGCTAAATATATGATGTATGTACAAGAAAGAAGTTGAGGATATAAATCACTTCATGCTACATTGTGAGTATGTTGGTAAGGTATGGGGTTTAATACATACAAATTTTAAAATGGGATGGATTTTTCCTAATAACATCTTGTAGGCATGGAATCAATGGGATCCCCCTATAAACATTGCATGGTTAGAAGACTCTAGAAATTGATCTTTCCTCATACCATTTGGAATCTTTAGAAAGCCATGAATGGAATCATCTTTAGGAATTCAAGACAATGATGTAAAAAGGTAATGCAGGAAATTTTTATTAAGGTCAAAGATAACTTATAATGATTTAAACCTCTAAAGAATAAGAAATATCCTTAGGAAGAGGAAGCTATTTTATCAACATAGAATATAGAAATTGAAAATCTTCAGAGAAAAGATCATACTAATATAGACAGGACTTTGATACATTAGATTCCACCTCCTAACTATAATACAAGCTCAATTTTGATGGAGCTTCAAAGGGAAACCCTAGATCTATTGGAGGAGGGGTAATAATTAGATATAATAGAGTATGTTTAGTTTCTACTTATGTAGGTAATATGGGTCACTAATCAAATCACTATGCTCAAGATTTATCAGCATTATGGGTTATTAGAATGGCCAAATATTGCAATATTTCTAACCTCGTCATAGAAGGGGGTTCTATGGATATTGTAAACCATTTAAATAAAATTCATCCCCTTGTTAGAAAATCAAGGATTTCATTAATGAATCCATAAATATTTTCAAGTGCTTCACCAATTGCAAAATTATTTAATGATATAGGGAAGGAAATAAATTTGTAGATACTCTAGAAAATCTTGGGGTTATCAACAAAAAATTGGACATATGGTATTCGAATGAGATCCTACCTAGTCAAGTAAAAAATGATATCATCAATGAAAAATATGGTAATACACTTGAAGTGCAAAATCACTAATAAGGTGTCCTTCGCAATGTGAAGGTAAATGTCATTACAACTACCCCCTTCAAGCTTATCATGAAAGCTAAATTCTCCAACTCCTAAGATGGTTTCTGGAAAAAAAAAGGATTTGATAAGAAACGTCTCCCGGGTAGTTATACGAGCATGCTAAAGTAGAACAAAGGATGTAATAGAGGAAAAGGTAGAGAAAATATGGGAGGAACACTATGCCAAGTCAAACCAATATGTGACCCTGCATGGAAAGTTGATGTTGTTCTTTGGAAGTATTTATAGATTGGGGTGATTTTAATTCTTATTGAAAGGATCCAAGGTCACGACAAAAATATTTCTCTTCATTTCGTTGTAGGGTGGAAAAACAGAGTTGTGGCATATGTGGAAAACACCATCCATGTAACCAAAGAGCTTATTTCTGAAATCACCAGTCTAATCTTGGAGGGAAACAAGATTTTCAACAAAAGAATTGAATAGTCATCTAAAAACAAAAAATTCCTATAATCAGAGGAAAAAATGGAATTTGTAATTTTTGGCATCAAGGTTGCCTCTATTCCAACACCATTTGATGAGATCACTAAAGTGATGGTTAGATATGTGACACTTGAAGGAAGGTACATCATATTCCCTCTGAAGCATTTAATTTTTCTGAACCATTTTAGGAGGAATATAAAAAATTTCTTCCCTCATTTCATCTTGAGTTCACTAGAGAACTCTATCCTTGAGGTTAAAAACCACATTCATGTTATTCTCCTTCAGCGAGGGATTATTATGATTTTACATCAACATTATCTTACAAGAAATCCTACCATTTCATTGACCTCTTCCCCTCCTAATCCCAATCCCATTCTTGAACCCATCATACCTACTCCCACCACTTTGGGGAAGAGGAAGATAAGATCCAAACATCCCTCATACCCCCATAACCATCATTTTACTCTAAAAATAATTTTTCTCAGATGTAAAAACAAATATTTTGAGCTTGCCCAAAGTCTTCTCCATACGGGTAAACCCAGTAAGAACAGTAAGGCTGAGGAGAAAAATGAAGACTTACAACAACAGGTGGATGAATTTTAAAAAGACTTGGAGGCCTTAAGGAAAGAAATGATGCAACTAGTAAGAAGAGAGGGGAAGAGAAAAATGGATGAAGATGATGGACTTGGTGAAATCCAAATACAAGATATCTACAAGAAACTCAATTCTCTTCATAATAGGATTATGAATTTTAGGAGAAAACAATACTCTATTGTCATATCTCTCAAAGTAGTCTACAATTTTCAAGAACAGCAAGTGAAGAATGTTTGAATGATCAAAAATATTTCTAAAAATATTTGGGGGGAAGGACCAGAACAAGATCAAGTCTTAAATGATATGAACACTAATAACCCCACTCAGGTTATTGTTGTCACCTTATTCAGTGCCCTACAAGAGTTGAATAGAAAAGTTGATAGAGAATCAAATTGACGTTCTTCTTACAAGCCTTTTGTAGACTGGTAGTTTAGTTGTTGTTACTTTGTTGTTTTTTACTGTTGACTTGCAGTTATGTAGGTATTTTGGTACTTTGCTTTGCAATGGTTAAACTACAGTCGTGCTATCACGTAAAAATCTAATTTTCATCACTTTTTGGACTGTTTCATTCTAATATTCATCTTTTGTGCCTTTTTTTTACTGGGGTATAGTCCCTCCCAAAAACCTATTTGCCAATAATAAAAAAAATGCTACCTAAGAATGGGAAAATGGTTGCACTCAAACAAATGACCATAATATAAATATCCATAATATAAAAGTTAATTTCTCTCAACATCAAAAATGTTACAAATTTAGGACTATGGAATAGTCCTATGATTTAATAACAAACAAAATCATGCACACAGGATCTTAACAATTCCCCAAAATCTACAGTAGTGGAAGTATAAACTAGAACAATCCAAATAAAAATAAAGTATACACACATAACACAACATGTACCGTGGTTCACCCAATGTGGGCTACATCCACCAAGGATAGAGATATCATATATATAATAATCAAGAGTACAAAAAAACTATTCCCACAACAGTACAATGCATCTCTCCAAGAGTATCTCCTCTCCTCCAAATGTCTAAGCAGATCTACATGGGATCACTACAACCATGCCTCCAAACCACCAGCACATCTCACATAACCATGAACTACTGTATCTTCCATTGTGCAAACAAGCTCTCTTTGTGAATCTAAAAACAAGACCTCTCACAAGGGTCTACCAATGTGCAACCATATCAATTCACCAAGAAGTATGTATCTCATCCATCTCACTCCATCAACATGTTCATACAAGAAGACAACCTCCTCTACAATATCTATATCTACATGGATCAACAATACAACATGATCTCATGGATCTATGAATACCAGATCTCACAATAACCTGTGGACATAACAAGAAGAATCCAATACAAGATCTCACAAAAATATATGGATCTACAAGAAGAAACTCTATGTTCTTTGCATCTTTTGCAAGCCATTATAATGAGACAATAACAATACAAAGGAAACACATTAGAAGACAATACCCTCTTCTCACCATTAGTTGTACGTGTTATTTCCTTCTGTCCAAAAGTTTCTCCATGGAAGCTCTATCTTCATGTTACCATATTTTCTTCTTCTTCTTCTTCTTCTTCTTCCTCTTTGTTGGTGCTCATATTAGCCTCACCCCGTTTGTCAATGAAATTATTCAGTTTGCGGGCTCTATTGTGTTTTCTATCTCTCCGTATTGATGCTTGAAGACTTTTTCCACCATTTGGTTGTCATGATCAGTCCATTCCTTGGTTGAGGATCACTTAAAAATCAAGAATTTTTTTTCATTCCTCTGTCCATCTGAAAGAGTCTGTAACTTGCTCGTTAAACTTGGATTTTCTTTTTCTTCCATTTTCCAAAGTCACATTTTGTTGTCCCTATCATTTTTGTCCCAAATACCTTTGGAAACATGACTAGATGCAACTCAGTGGATCATATTTGAGCCTTATAAGATTTCCAAATTTTCTGTCCTTAAAGAGGATTCATTCTGGGCTCAAATAGTAATTTTCCTACATTTTACGGTTTGAACAAGTGTATTTTCCTGATCAAATTCCCATCTCAGCATCAGTGGAAATGTGGCCCTTTTTGGTTGGGTGCGGCTTGGCAAGGCACTCTAAAAACTCTAAGGCTCGCTTTTACCCAAAACTTGATTATGTGGAGGAACGACACTCGTTTGAAAATTCACCATTTGGTTTGGCCTTGAAATTGCGCTGGGGGAAAAGTGAAGGTTTTGATTTCTTTTCCCAGACTTAGAAAAAAATTTCATGCAGCTGGTATAGTTTTGGCAGACCATAAACACGTGGACATCCCACGCTTGTTTAGGGTCTCCGGTTTTGGGCTCCATATCAAAGAAGTGCCAAGGGGACATGTGGGGGGCTCCGCTCACTCTGTCCATACTCAAAAAAACTTATCAACTACGGATGAAACTCTGTTGGGTTCTGGACATGTGGTGGCCTGGTGCTCATTTAAGGATCCACCGTAGGGTACCACCTTAACAATTGTGATAGGGAGACATGTGGAGGCTTCCGCCAGCTCTACTTTGTACTTAGACTTTTCAAAGTAATTTTCTAAGGCCTAGGACACGTGGTGAGCCCACGCTTGTTCAGGGTCTCCGCTCTTTAGGGACCATCTCTAAGTTGTGCCATAAAGACACGTGGACGGCTATGATATAAAGTGGAAAAGGGGCAAAATCAATGGTTGCTATGAATTTCACCTATTTTTCCACCATTTCTACTCCAAGACTCCTGAAGACGTGAATGTGCACTATTTTTCATGGTTTTTTAATGAAATTCCTTATCGTCTCTATCTGTAAGGTGTCATTGAATGGATTTGAAACTTAAATTGTGAGTCCAAGGATTTTTAAGGTCGATATTTTGAATTTGGAATTGCTCAGGCACTTGCAAAGATGGGAACTACCAGAGGAAATAGATGGGGGGAAGAATTGCAGAGGAAAGAGAGAGAAAAGGGATGAAATGATGAAAGTGCAGGTGCTAAAAGATGAAAAAGGTATTGCCTTGAAAGTGAAAAAGGGATTACCTATCATATCTAGTTGTGCAGAGTCTCTAGAAAAATGATTAAAAGGGGGATTTCTCGCATGATGGAACCAAAATGATTGGAAGGATTGCCAAAAAGTTGTGGCATGGCATCCTAGTCATTAGTTGAGGGCCCAAGAAATGTGATCAGTTCACAATTGGTCCACCTGGAAGCTTTCAAATCTAAATTTGTTAAACGTCACTTTCTGAAGTAAATTGTTAGCAAGCAAAGGTCCCTCAAACATTATTCTCTTTTGGGGGGGAAATTTTGGGATGAATGAAATGTATAAATGCAATGAGAATGCTCTTGCAAATGGTCAAGAGTTCAATTATTCATGAGAAATTTTTGAGAAAATATCATCTTCTGAGAGACCAACCTTCTGATAAACCAGGTTAACTTCCTTTGTGTTAGATTTTCTATCATGTTGAGTTGGCTACAATGTATAGCCATTGACAAGCTCTAAGATTGTCTAAAATAATTCTTTCCCCTGTTGATGAATCTGATAAATTTTGAGTTAATTTGTGTTAAATCTCTAGCAATTTTGTGTCTATTTCACCGTTTAGAATGTCTGTAAGTAGTTTTTCTTCCATTCCTATTGCAATCTTGTATTGAACATTCTTGTGAAATCACACAGATCTCATATCCTTGTGATAGTTTAGTGGCATCTATAATTTCATTTTTTAGAAGAGCTTTCATCTGGGATGAGAAAAAATGATTTAAAATCACTTTTCTTTCATTGTTGACAGATGATTGTTTGTAAGCCTTTGGGTGTACCTAGGCGTCATTGATCTTAGATTTTGAGGTTTTATTGGGTCTTATAACATTTCGAGCCTTTGTGCTAGAATCTCAAATATTGTGTGAAAAAGTGCAAATTTGCCTGCATTGATGCACACCTTTGGTTGGAGTCTCATATTTTAGCTATTTTAAAGCCTTATGTTATTCCAGTGGAAACTCCATTTGGTTGATGAAGTTTCTCAAGTTAGGATTTTTGGCAAAGTTGTTCAATCTATCTTGTTGATCTCCCTTAGGTAAAAACATTATTCACTGGAACCAATCCTACCCTGAACTACCCCTATTGTTTGCCTTGTATATCCACAAAGGAACAAAATCCACTTGCTAAAGTATGCAGAACAATCAGGATTCCAAATGTCTTCAGTAACCTTAGCCTTGTGTTGAAAATATCTCCATTATTCTAGAAGTGACAACTCTTGAGAGCCAGATTTGGGGTGTTGACATATTTTCTGCAAGGTATTCTTTATAAAAGTTGTGTAAAAGAAATATTTACCAACACTCTTCACCAAACAGTGGAGGTTACAAAAATAGGTTCTCTAGGCCTTAAGTTTTATTTTTAAGGCACAACCAAAAGGTCATAGTTAGGAGAGCTCACTCCTCAATTTTGACTTGGACTTCTTCAAGGCGAAGTGCAAAGGTCAGAAAGTTACTTTCCCCCAGACAAAAATGACCACAATCACTTAACTGTCTCTAAGTGTCTCATTCAATCCATGATGTTGCTCGGCCTTTGAAAATATGAGATTAAAACTGGGTACCAACAGGGATCCTCTCAATTTTTTGATACCAAATCAAATGAACCCATTCCTCATCAAAAAATTAGTTAGATAGCTCCATACTATTAGAATAAGTAATACTCCCTACTTTTTTCTCAGCTGGTGAGAGAGGCATATGGAAGTATCCTCATCGTATTTAATCCTTATCTTTGAACAAAAGTATAAACTTTGAAAGATTCTCCCACAGGAAAAACTTCTCCATCCCTACCGAGTTCGTAGCATAAATGTTGGACATAATTCAATAATTATTATAAGAAATCTCCATCTAATATATAACCATGATTTGGGGTAGTCAACAGAAGTTCCCCCTGGAACCACGAAGGGTTCCATATGTAAATTGTTGCCCCCAGATTACCTAAAAAACACTGTTATGAACCCACCCAATAACCTTGTCATAATCAAAACCCAAATTGCCATTTCGCATAAAAAAAAACTTAATTTGTGATCCTCAAGGATTATTTTCAAGGTTCATGTTGATTTTGAAGTTGGAATCAGATTAGGATACTCTACACCTGGGATCCTTAAGAATTGAGAGGATTACCTGGGTTATTTAACCCTCCTACAGTCCATGAAATGACAATCATTTAGGCTTATGGAGGTTTGAAAAAACTTTACCTTCAAAAGTATTTTTTCATACCTTTCTCATTTCCTTCGTCAATATCTTTCCCTGGGATTTCCTTGTTCGTTTGTCAGAATCCCTTGGGAAAGGTTTCCTTTCCTACATCATCCATGTTACTACTTCTAGTATCATGAAATGTGGCTCTATTCATGGAGTCACATGGAAGCTTTCACCTCCTGAATTTGATCAAAATTTACTTTCTCCAACAGATTTTCACAAGAATTCAAGGTAACCACTATGTTCTCCTCCCATTTTGGCTAAAATATTTTCGGTGAATCAAAACATAATATGTATAAATGGCAATGAGAATAACCTTATTGCATAATCACCTTGGAAATAGAGAGAACATTTCCAAATCCTTCATATCCCGTTGGAAGTCAAAACTATCTCCTGTTTGAATATTTCCTCCGATCATGTCCAAGTTGGTATACTTATACCTTGGCCCTGAGATCTTCACTGAAGATTTCCCTTTGATGGATCTAATAGCTTTGAAATTAATTTGTGCTGATCCACTAGCAAATTTTGTCTTTTGGTCAGAATTTAGTGAATGGTTTTTTGGAGCTATTGCTCTTACATTATTCTTTGAAAGAAATCCCATAAAATCATGTCCCGTTGATTTAGTTTATTACAGATAAATGGGGATGGTTCATATTCGAAGATTTTGATCTTGGATGAGATCCACAAAATTAGAAGCAATTCACTATCATTTGCTGATACAGGAGCACCTTGCTGTAAGTATTGACGTGAACCTCAGGCATGCTTGATCAGAATACTTTGTCCTTTTAATTGAATCAATTCAAACGGTGAGCCTTCAGACTGTTAGTGATCTCTAATATTATGGTTCCCAAAAACCCAAATTTGGAAACTCCAAGAAATCACACCTTCAGATTGAAGGAACTCAACTGTTCTGAATATTTTTTTGTAAAGGTTAATTTTTGGATGAATCCCTCTAACATTTCGGTATAATCAACTTTGATCCTTTCCTCTCCCACCAAGATCATTAGGTAAAAGGATCCACCCTAAACACCCCTGTTTTCCCTTTATCAACAAAGGAACCAAATCTAGTTATCCAATATGCAGAAGTAAATAATTTCATAATGTCTCCACCTAACTCTTAGCCTTGTTACGAAACAATCTCAATGTTAGAAGTGACAACTCTTAAGAGTTAAATTATGCAGTATTGACATAGATTTTCCCATGGAGGTTCGCTTTTCATAAAATTTGTGCCTGAAAGAAGGATATCTCCATCTCCTTCATCAAATAGAGGTTACACTAAGGGTCCTCTCACCCTGGTCGAAGAGGCACCAGCCTAAAGTAGTGAGGACAGGTCAAATCCTCTTAAAGGTGTTATCCATCTCTCCACAAATAGCTGAGTGACAAAGGGCGTCAAGTAGATCTCATCCCCTGACTACAAAATGACACATAGTCCTATGATCTATCATGTCTCTAAGCTCCAAAGATCCAATCCCGTTCCTTCTCCTCCTGAAAAGGAGAACAAATTTAGATACCAACACTAATATGGCATTTTAATCATACTCTTTGAATATATTTAACTTATAAATATATACATACATACCCTGGTAATATCTTTTTACACATAGAAATTAATATGTATATAATATATTATGAAACATCATTATCTATTCATATCTATAAGAATTGTTCAAAGTTGTAATTCTGAGTGCAATATTTCCATTTATATCTAGTTATTGCACTAATATTTGTATCATCATTGATAAATTTGGGTAAAGAAGAGTGATCTTGTAAGATTTTTATGAATTTATATTGACAGACATTTGATAGGTCTTTCATAGTGCATTTATACATTAAACTAAGGTGAAAATCCTTAGTGGCGACTCCGTGTTGTTTAAATTATTTATAAATACCAGTGTCTTAACATATATCAAGTAATATTTGTCATTAATATCTACAAAGCTGGAAGGAAGAAGATATTTCTTCACCAAGGACCCTAGTAGAAGGTTGTTTCAAGAGCTGGGAAAGTCTAATTCAAGAAGGAAGAAGAATTTGGAAGGTTGTTGGAGATCAAGCATCAAGAAAAGAGATCTCCATTGGTGAAACTGATCAGCATGTGATTGAAGATTGCAGTACTTCCTCAAGTTCTTCTGAATCAGGTAGTCTCTTTGTTGAATTGAATTCTCCATCTGGAGAGGGTCCTTCATCTGTATTTGAAACATTTGCTTCTCAATCTTCCCCTGTATTTTCAAAATCTAATAGATTTTTCCAAGAGACAGAACCTTTAGAGGGCAGTCATTCTGAAAATTGTATCCATGTACCACACAGACCCCTCACTCCTCATCATTTTGTTTCTCCTATAAGATCACCTCCTCAAAATAATATGGCTCAGCCTCCACCCAGACCTCCATTTATTGTTAATACTTTTGGTCCCATTAGTTTTAGAGGTATGGCTGGCTATCCAAATGTTGTGCCACAAGATGTAAGAAACAGATTGCCTAAGTTTCAAGGAAATAATGCAATAACTGGTGATCAACACTTGAAACTCTTTGTCAATATGATGGAGATGAATTTGAAATAGAATTTGAGGATGTATACATTAAATTATTTATTCATACTCTAGAAGAAGATGCAAGGGACTGGTATAAATCTTTGCCAGATAATTCCATTGACTCCTGGACAGAGATGAAGAATGCCTTTAGAATGCAGTATGGTGATAAAACAAACCCTAGGTTTCTTTTATCAGAGTTTGAAAATATAAAAAAGAATCCTAATGAATCAGTGCATGATTTCAACACTAGATTTAACAAAACATTGAGAAGACTTCCTGTTAATTTGAGGCCATGTGATGAATCATGTCTGATAAAGTATTTAGATGCATTTGATAAGAAAGTTGCTTACTATTTGAGGGATAAGAACCCTGGAACTTTGAGGCAGGCCTTTACCATGGCTCTACAAATTGAGAACAACATTAAAGAAGTTGGAAAACCTCCTAAGAGGAGGGTGTTAAAATTATCAACCCTGAGAAGCCTCAATCAAGTAAGGTTGTGGATCTTGAGGAAGTTGTAAGGAATTTGGCCGGGGCTGTTAAAGAAATCTCTTACAAGCTAGCTAGGGTAGAGAAAGGAATTGGACAAGGTTCTCAAGGTCAGCATAGGCAACAAGGACAAGACAGACTTGCAAATCATCCTAGAAATGATCAGAGATCTGATGACAGAGGTAAAGGACCCATGGGAGCTAGACAACCCCAAGCTAGGGAGAATAGAGTAGTGTTTGATCCTCTAAATGCCAGAGTTGTTTGTTGAAGAGACAAATCAAATGGATTGGTGTGAAAAATTCTTCTTACCCCACCCGCCATGTGAAGTAGATCAACAAGTTGAAGAAGTTGATGATGATGATAACACTGATGATGATGCATGCATGGTGGACTTCTCTACAAGCTCACAACAAGGAGCAACTTCAACTGAGGTAATAAGTGCAAGAACTGCTGCAAGTTTTTGGGACTGCATTCACCAGGTACCTCTTCTTCCTCCCTCTCATGCTTTAGAAATAGATATGGTACAAGCATTTGAACTTCCTAATAATGATTTTGAGTACCTAAGAGCTCTAATGATTAAGAAGTACGATGGAGGAATCCCATCAAAAGAGGATAGACAACTGCTAATGAATGTTGTTGTGGCCCAAGAAAAAGAGTATAACACAAGAAGTAAAGTTGTCAAAGGGGTAGGGCCTCAAGCCAAACCAAAGACCCCAGTTCTCACCAATGTCCCAAAAGAGACTCCAAAGAAAGATGCATCTGGAAAAGGCCTTGTTGTCTCAAGTAGAACTGGTGTGCCCACCCATGCCCAAAATGTTAAAAATCTTGTGCCATCTGATGAGTTTGTCAATCTTTCTCCAAATGCTACTTTTCCCAAATACATTCCCTATGACATTTCCCAAGTCTTGAGTCAGATCAAGATTTCTGTCCCAATTGTGGAACTGCTTAGGATTCTTGAGCATAAGAAGAGGGATTTTGAGTATTTGGGATTGGAAGAAGATAGGAGTGCCCAAGGTAGAAATATAAATAATGTAAACACTCCTCCTTCAACCATTGCAGACCTAGAAAAACCACCAGCATTAGAGGAGATAGGTGAACCACCTGAAGTTTACTTGGGGACATCTTTAGTTGAGTCTCAGTTAAATGTTGATCCATTTTTTACAACACTGATTATTAAAGACAGACTGCTGCACAATTGTATGTTTGACTCTGGAGCATCATGCAATGTTATGCCTCTAGAAGTCATGAATGAATTGAACATTAAAGTGACAACAGCTTATGGCAAGTGTACTGCAATGGATTCTAGAGAGGTCCCAGTTGTAGGGTGTGTAAAAGGTTTGGTGGTACAACTTGTAGCTTATCCAGGTAAGAACTTGAAACTTGATGTTGTCATTGTTGATTTGCCCTGCCAAATGGGGCATGTTGTTATCAAGAAAGTGGGCTGCAAGTGTTGGTGGAAGTGTTCAGATGGATATGTATTTTTTTCCACCATTCCAATTGAAGGCAGCCTTGTAAAGTTGTATGGAGAGAAGAAGATGTTGCACCTCATTGAAGATCCAAATAATGCTTCTTATGAAGTGTTATATGCTGATGTAGATGCAATAAATTTGTGGGGTTTGCTGATGGAAAAGAACAAGATTGATCAATGTAAATGTCTTGAAAAAGTAGGTTTACCTTGGACCTTGTTATTTGATGGAGCTTGTTCCAAGTTTGGAAATGGTGCTAGGCATTGTTCTGATTTCTCCAGGCCAAGAAGAGTTTGTCTTTTCTTTCAAACTTAACTTTGAATGCACTAACAACATTGCTAAATATGAAGCATTGTTATTAGGCTTGAGAATTTGCATGGAAATATGGTATAAAGGATATCATTGTCAAAGGGGATTCAGAATTGATTGTCAAGAAATTAGAAAACTTGTATGCTACTAAAAATTAGAGAATGAAACAATACAAGCATGCAGTCTGGGATTTGATTGAAATGTTTGACTCTTTTAATATTGTGCACCATGATAGAAAGTTTAATGTTATTGCAGACAAGTTAGCAGTGCTAGGATCCATATTTGGGAATTGTACAATGTCTCCATTTTGTGAGTATGATGTTGAAATACTAACAAGGCCATCTTGTCCCTGATAACGTTAAAAATTGGCAAGTGTTTGATGATGATGCCTAGGTGAAATGGTTTATACAGAGCCAAGGTGAGTTTTCTAACCAAAATATAGATTGGGAACCAATGGTGTGTGTTGCTAAAGGAAAGTAAACATTTATTTGGCAAAGACATCATCCAGTTGAAGACAAACATGATTCCCAGAGGTTTGGTGGCTCTTGAGTCAAACTTTTGATAATGTTGATTGCATTATTAAAAGAAATATGTCAGTTTCAAGAGATGTGGAAGAGCACGACCTGGGTACAAAGGAAAAACCATGTAAAATCTGGTTAGGAAGCAATCTCAGCAAGGAAGAGAAGCAGTCTTATATTCAATTGTTGAAGAAATATCAAGACTGCCTAGCTTGGTCTTACTCTGAGTTGAAGGCATACAGGGAAGATTTGTTCCAACATGAGATTCCTCTTGAATCTAATGCCAAGCCTTTCAGGAAAAAATAGAGGCCCATCAATCCACTCCTTTCTTTGAAGATGCAAGAAGAACTGAAGAAGTTGAGGGATGGAGGGATCATTCAACCCATAAGGTACTCATCTTGGGTTGCAAACCTTAGTGCCTGTCAGAAAAAAGAATGGTGACATAAGGCTATGCGTAGACTTCAGAAACTTGAATAAAGCATCATTGAAAGATAATTACCCTTTTCCAAACATGGAGAATATGCTACAATTGGTAACATGGTTCTGAATTGTTATCTACTCTGGATGGTTTCTCTGGCTATAATCAAGTTGTTGTGAAGGATTCAGAAAGAATAAAGACTTCCTTTACTACTCCTTGGGGAACTTATGTCTATGTCAGGATGCCTTTTGGCTTAATGAATGTTGGAGAAAATTTCCAAAGAGCAATGGATGTAGTTGTTATCCAAAATGGGGCCCTCTGCTTATTTTGGCTAACTTACCTTCATTTTCCCTTTGCTAGCACTTAAATGAATTTTTCACATGCTTCAAGGACTCAAAAATTTCCGGAAATGGCTCCATCAGATAGATAAATTTCTCACCTTTCTAGAAAGGTAAAATTTTTCCTCCTAACTCGTTGTAAATTTCAAGTTATGGCTCGGTGGAGTTTTTGTGGGAAAAACTTCCCTAGATAGAACCTGTGGCCAATAAGAACGCGCCACATGGTGGTAGGAGTCGGAGGGGCGGGGAAGTTATTTGGTTTTTTGTAAAAATTTGTAAAAGGCACAAGGGGGAAATATTGAGGCTGCATGCCTGTGGCTAATGAGGAAGTGGACATGTGGCAGTGGCAAAGCAGGGTGCGTGGGGTGTTTGGGGATATTTTTCTTAAATCAAAATAGAAGGAAAAAAGGTAGGTTTACCCTGCGTGATCCCATCAACGAGTGGGAAGGTGACATGTGGCCACATCAGCGGTGGAGGTCGGGCCCACGGAGGTAAATTGAGAAATTTTACCGATGAAAATTTAAACAGTGCCAAGGGAGAAAAATAGAAGTGTGCGCCCATGCCAAGCAACCAGGAGGTGACACGTGTCACCTGGGGAGTGGAGTGTGGGGAAAAATTTGGGAAATTTTCCCAACGAAAATTTTAAAGGAAAAAGCGCAGTTTAGTGCCCACGTTTCCATCAGCGAATGGGAAATCACCATGTGGCAGCGGAGTGGCATGGCACGGGGGTTTTTTTGGGAAATTTTCCCAAATTCAAAAAATGGGAAAATTTTAAAGTTTTAGTCCCGCCGACTTGAATTTTGCCCCAGTTTTGCCCTAAATCTTCAGAGGGCCATGTCTTTCGATCACGAGCTCATATTTTCACGTTCTTTATATCATTGGAAAGCCATGGTGAAATTATTCACATGCTGGACTATTCAGGTTTGAATTTTGGTGAATATTTATGGGGAGAAAATTGGAAAAACGTCTCTGGCATGCAAAAACATAGAAAATGACTCTAACCACTAAAATTAATGAAGTATGGGCCTTTGTTTTTCTCTATAAAGAAATTTACTTCGAAGTATGGGATTTTTCATGGAAACCCGTCATTTTGTAGGCCGATTAGATGAATCTTGGTTGGTGGTTGAAGTTCCAAATCAGATTTTCCTACATTTTTCTCCTTTCTTCCATTCTACTTAATGGTTAAAAGCCAGTTTTGGCTCATTTGTAAAATAGTTGTTTCATTATTTCTGGTCTGCCATCCCTTATTTTCTTCCCCAGGGTCGAAAAATGGAGTTAGAAGCTCCTCCCCTACTCTATGATGGCATTTTTTTTCCTCTTACCAGTAAAATGATGTTCTGTGCAAACTTCTAGAGTAATAAAAAACGTGATTTGTGATGTATTTGTCCATCCTCTACTCTTTTTTGCTTGTTTTCTTCTTGCCTCTCTTCATTACGGGTATTTGTGCATGTTTAGATGTTCATTACAGGTTTTGGAGTTGTTTTTATGGAGTTTTGGAACATTTTTTATGTGAAATCCATCTTTGGTCTGTGATGCATTTGTCCATCCTTTCCATTACTCACCTCTCTTTGTTTCTATGACAGTTTTGATATATGTTCAGCATTTTCCTTCTCCGGTGTATCACTGTTTTAGTGTAGGCTCTATTTTTCCCTCTTTTCTTCTCTCTCTATCTCCTTGGCATAGTTAGATTAGGATTAAATTATCTTGCCTGCATTGGAATAGTTTGTGGCAGGTAGTTTAGGAAGAGGAACCAACCTTCTCTTGATATCTTTCCCCATTTGCAAAGGTCCCACACTTTGGGAAAGCTCAATGTTGTGCATTCACAACCAAATGCCATTTCCTTAGAAAAATATATCCATAGGTCATTTTGGGGGTGCTGTGAATTTGCACTAATAGTTTTGGCACACCCAGTGGGACCTTAGAGGGTCTTTCACTTTATTTTTGACAGGTTGGTGTGTTCCCGTTAAGGATTCAACCTTTGGAGGAAATTGCAAACAAATTTGGTGACTCCATCTGGTAAACAACGCATCTATGAAGTTGCAGACCTTCCTTTTCATTCATTTTTCATTCATTTTTCATCCCATTCTTCCTTCCATCTCTTCCATCTTCTTTCATCCCATGAAGTTGTGCAATCATGACTTCATTTCCATCATGGAATTCACATTTAAAATAGTAGCAATATATTCCACCTCCAACATGGTTTTCAAATCCTTCATATCAACATTTTGATCAAATTCAAAATTAGTATGCATATCCATATGAGCTATGCTAAAATTAGTTTGGCTATGAAGCACATCAAGGACAAGGATATGCAAATGATGAGGGTAAGTCAAGAAGAAAGTGCAGATTTGTTGGAGAAAATCCAAAAAATGGAGGTTAGCATGGTGCAATCAAGGGCTCAAGAACAAATGAAGGCATTTTAGATTGGTTTCAGAAGAACACTGTCCATGGGGAGGCCCTTTTCCAAGACATTACAACCCTCAGGAGAAGCTGGACTTCATGATTGAGATTCTGCCCCAACTTGCACAATAGACACTGGAGATATAGACTTATAAAATTGGTGTTGAAGAACCCTTGTCAATGGGTAAGTTCTACACCATCATCTGGTTTTTCTCTTTCCATTCCTTAAGCAACACCATCTCATTTTGAATTCCAAAGTCCAAATCTAGCCCATGTCTGCCCAAGTGTTGATTCCATTTCTCCATCCCCTAGTCTTCCACCCCATCTCAATTCTTTTTTCATTTTCCCTTCCAAACAACCACTCTCTACAAAGAAACAAAAGTTTCTATCTCCTCCAACACCACAAAAAATTGTAAAATCAATTTGAGTTACAACCCACCCCTCCTCTTGCATTCCTAAATCCAAGTTGGGAAGATAAAAATTAGAATGTAAATCAAGGAAAATAGCAGCAAGAAGAAGAGCCAAACAATGATGAAAAGATTAAACGTTTGTTGAATTTGGCTCTTAAATTCAGGATTACAAAAATCTCCTTGATGGTGAAAACCAATATAGGAGGTTAGAGTTGAAGAACGAGTGGTGGCCAAGGCTGATTTTGTTGCAACAATAGAAGAAGAGAAAAAAGAAGAAGCATATCAGCAATCAGTTTGCTCAAAATTTAGTGTCTGTGTTGGCACTCTACTTGAAAGGAAATTTTGGTCCAATTCAAGTTGCACAATCAGCCATGGAAAGAAGCTCTGAAGAAGATCTTGCAGTCCCAACTTGTCCTCTAGATCAGTATATTGAAGAGTTTGAATTGACAAACTTCATGCTAGAGGAAGAGTTTCAATCAAGAACAAGAGTGTCTTAAAACAACAGAGGAAGGAGAAGCTACTCCAAGTCCAAAAGAAGAGGAGCAAATTCCACCTGTGGGGGAGAAAAGTGCAGATCTAAAGGCTTTGAGCACAAAGAAGGCTATAGAATAACCTTTAATTCTTCTTTCTACTTCAATCTCTCTCAAGTTCTAGTGCTGAAGAAGAGTGTGATCTCTCAAACTCAATTTTGGAGGATGAAAGAAACCATGGTGTTCAAGTTGCAGATCAAGAGAACACCATGGGAGAGGGTTGAACATTTGCAGCAAGACAACAATGAGGCAGTTTACCTATCTGATTTGGAGGACTGTTTTGATGAAGAAGAACTGGTTGAAATCACACCATCTTCTCCTTCATCATCCATCTTCCAAACACAAGAACCTTCTGTCATGGAGGAGAAATTTCGTTTGTAGCAGCCTGTATCTTATAGCAACTCTTTGGAATCAAGATTGGAAGATTTAAATCTTCCATGCTCTTCATTGGAGAAAGAGAAAGGGAAGAAAAGTTCTACCATTGCTTCCACACCATCCATTTAAGAAGGTCTATAAGAAGATTCCATTTTTGGAATGGAAAATCAAAGTTATGGCCATATCAAACGGATTAGACCTTGCCTAATCAGGTATTTGGCTTCATTAGAGCCAGAGGAGAAGCCACAACCAGTCATGCTTGCCTCTAAGCATGAGGATGCTATGCAAAGTTCCAAGGATTAACTGTCATACCTCTTCAATCCAAATGCAGAGCAACTAAAAGAGGTATTGGATTTGGTTTTCAGTTGACACCCTTGCTAATTTGGATAGAAGACTAGCTTCTTGTTGATTTTCCACCTCATCCTAACAGCCATACTTAGCTCTAAATCATTTTCATGGCCGCCAATTTTGAAGAAAGGAAGCTATTTTGCATAACCATTTGCAGGGTTTGTTTAGCTCACCTTTGCTTCCAATTAGAGTAGAGTATGGTAGGTTTGCTTTCAACAGAAGAAGTGCTTGTGAACACTCTGCATGTTCTATTTGGAGCATGTATGATTTTCAGTTTTGTACATAGTTTTTGGTTTTGTTGTATTGCTCTTGCATAGTCCCATTTCAATGGATTTTGGTGAAGATCAGCTCAAAATTTTAGTGGGTTTTCAAGTGGCTCAGAGATCATATTTTCATAGTTCAGATCAAAATCAGTTTATCAAGCTTAACTCCATGGCCTAATGGATGCTTCAAATGCCCACTGATCAATCATCTAGTAAGCAGATGACCCCTAACAGTCACCAAAACAGTTATCCAAAATGGGCACTCTGCTTATTTTGGCTAACTTACCTTCATTTTCCCTTTACTGGAACTTAAATGAATTTTTGACATGCTTTAGGGACTTAAAAATTTCTTGAAAGGGCTCTATCAGATAGAGAAATTTCTCACCTTTCCAGAAAGGTGAAATTTTCCTCCTAACTCCTTGTAAATTTCAAGTTATGGCTCGGTGGAGTTTTTTTGTGGGAAAACTTCCCTAGACAAGCCCACGGCCAATAAGAACGTGCCACGTGGTAGCGAGGGAGTCGGAGGGGTGGGAAAGTTATTAGTTTATTTGCCAAAATTTGTAAAAGGCACAAGGGGAAAATATTGAGGCGCATAACATGTGGCTAATGAGGAAGTGACATGCGGTAACAGCGAAGTGGGGCGCGGGGGGTGTTTGAGGATTTTTTCCCAAAGTGAAATAGAAGGAAAAAAGGAAAGTTTATCTCGTGATCCCATCAACGAATGGGAAAGTGACACGTGGCCACATCAGCGGCGGAGGTCGTGCCCGCGGAGGAAAAATGGGAAATTTTACCAATGAAAATTTAAAGGGCACCACGGAGAAAAATAGAAGCGCGCCCCCACCAAGCAACCAACAGGTGACACGTGTCACTGGGGGAGCGGAGCGTGGGGAAAATTTTGGGTAATTTTCCCAATGAAAATTTTAAAGGAAAAAAGCGTAGTTTGGGCCCATGTTTCCATCAGTGAATGGGAAATCACCATGTGGTAGTGGAGTGGCATGGCGTGGGGATTTTTTGGGAAATTTTTCCCAAATTCAAAAAATGGGGAAAAGTTTAAAGTTTCAGACCCGCCAACCTGATTTTTGCCAAAGTTTTTCCCCTAAATCTTCATAGGGGCCATATCTTTCGATCCCGAGCTCAGATTTTCATGTTCTTTATATCATTGGAAAGCTAGTGAAATTCTCCACATGATGGAATATTCAATTTTGGATTTTGGTGAATACTTATGGGAAAAAAATGGAAAAAACGTCTTTGGCATGTAAAAAACACAGGAAAATGACTCCAAGCACCAAAATTAATGAACTATGGGCCTCTGTTTTTGCTTTGTAGAGTAATGCACTTCGAAGTATGGGATTTTTCATAAAAACCCATCATTTTACAGGCCAATTAGATGAATCTTGTTGGTGGTTGAAGTTCCAAATCATATTTTCCTATGTTTTCTCCTTTCTTTCATTCTGCTCGATGGTTAAAAGCCAGTTTTGGCTCATTTGTAAAAAGTTGTTCATTCTTTCTACTCTGCCCTCCCTTCTTTTCTTCCCCAGGGTCAAAAATGGTGTTAGAACCTCCTCCCCTGCTTTGTAATGGCATTTTTTTCCTCTTAACAGTAAAATGATGTTCTGTACAAACTTCTGAAGCAATAAAAAACGTGTGATTTGTGATGCGTTTGTCCATATTTGTTCATTTTTACTTGTTTTTCTCTTGCATCTCTTCATTGCAGGTATTTTTGCATGTTTGGATGTTCATTTTAGGTTTTGGATCTGTGTTTCATGGAGTTTTGGAACATTTTCTGTGTGAAATCCATCTTTGGTCTGTGATGCATTTGTCCATCCTTTCCATTTCTCGCCTCTATTTGTTTCCATGGCAGTTTTGATAGATGTTCAGCATTTTCCATCTCGGGAGTATCACCGTTTTAGTGTAGGATCTATGTTTTCCCCTCTTTTCTCTCCCTTTATCTCCTTGACATAGTTAGATTAGGATTAGATTAGCTTTGCCTACGTTGGAATAGCTTGTGGTAGGTAGTTTAGGAAGAGGAACCAACCTTCTCTGGAGAGCTTTTCCCCATTTGCAAAGGTCCCACACTTTGGGAAAGCTTAGTGTTGTGCATTCACACCAAATGACATTTCCTTAGAAAAGTGTATCCATAGGTCATTTTGGGGGGTGCTGTGAATTTGCACTAACAGTAACATTTATTGGTTATATTAATGAATTCATTGTTTTTTATTAAGATGATGTAACTGTGTTTTCCAGAAAAATAAATGATCACTTGCAACACTTGGAGAGAATTTTAATAAGGTGTAGAGAGTATGGAATATCATTGAATCCCAAGAAGTGTCACTTTGGAGTGAAAAAGGAAAAGATTGCTTGGTCACATTGTATCGAAGGAAGGGGTCATGATTGATCCAGAGAGAGTAGAAGCCATCAGCAAGGTTCCAATTCCAAAAACTAAGAAGGGAGTTCAATCCTTCTTTGGAAAAATAAACTTTATCAGAAGATTTATGTCTAACTTTGCTAAGCTGACCATCCCCATTACTAGCATGCTGAAGAAGGACCAAGTTATCAAATGGTAAGAAGCTTCCATTCAAGCTTTCAATGGGATCAAGGAAGCACTAAAGCATGCCCCTATTTTGGCAGCTCCAAATTAAAAAAAAAAAACCTTTTCAAGTGTTTTATTTTTCTTTAGAAAACACCATTGCATCTGTTTTGTTGCAGAAGGATGATGAAGGGGCTGAAAGACCAATTGCCTTTTTCAGTAAGGCATTGTAGGGAGCTGAGTTGAAGTACACCATCATGGAGAAGCAATAATTTTCCTTGGTGAAAGCAAAAAAGGTTTTTAGACCCTACATCTTGAGTTCTAAATTTATTTGCTTATGTTCCCCACACCATGGTGAAATACATCTTATAAGAGATGGAGGTCTCAAGGAAAAGATGTATATGGGTGAACAACGTTACAGGAGTATGACATGGATATCCAAACCACGAAATTGGTAAGAGATTTAGGCCTAGCTAAGCTTATGGCTGAGATCAACTTGTAAATTATTGAGGTGAATGAAGTAGAAGGAGAAAGGGTGGATGTCCTTGAAAATTTGGTAAGCTCTGAATGGTATAAGGATATAATATTTTATCTCAGACATCTATGCTTCCCTGAATATTTTAGTAAAAATAAGAAAATAGCTCTTGAGTTAGCCTCTCAAAAAATATGTCATTACTAATTTTGGGTTAGCTTGGAAGAACCCTGAGGGAGTGCTCTTGAGATGCATTACTGAAGATGAGGCCCCCCAAATAATTGCTGATCTCCATGGAGGAGTTTATGGGGGACATTTTGCTAGAAGAGTTACAACACATAAAATCTTGAGGGATAGTTATTGGTGGCCAACTCTCCTCAAAGATAAAACTTTATTGGTTAGGAAATGTGAAAGTTGCCAGTGTTTTTCTGGAAGAATGAAAGCTTCAAGGCTCCCTTCCTTTGCAGCATGTGTTAGTTGAAGCCCCATTAAATACAATGGGGAATGGATTTCATTGGAAAAATTTCTGATCCTTCCAGTGTTGGTCATAAATAGATTCTTGTAGCCACTGATTATTTCACTAAGTGGGTGGAAGCAATCCCCACCAAGAGAGGGAAACACACCAAGTTATCATGGACTTCATGTTGAATCAAATAATATGTAAATTTGGAGTGCCAGCTAAAATTGTTGCTGATAATGCCATGAGTTTCAGAGCCAAACCTTTGGTGGCAATGTGCAAAGAGTATGGGATCAATTTGACATATGCTTCTAACTACAATCCCCAAGGAAATGGACAAGCTGAGTCCAGTAATAAAAACTTGTTGAAGATCATTAGAAGAACCTTGGAGCTGAACAAAAAGAAGTGGGGTAAGCAACTAAAGTTTGTTGTTTGGGCTGACAGAATCACTGTCAAAAGAGCTACTAGTAAGAGCCCATTTGAGTTGGTATATGAAACTCAAGATTTTCTGCCCCTTCATTTGCAATTGTCTTCATTTCAGTTTGTTCAAAAAATTGAAGATCAAGAAGTTAGTCCATATGATGCTCGGATCAATCAGATTATTGAGTTGGATGAAGAAAGAAGGGCATCCCATCAGCGGCATGTGAAGTTCAAAGAAAAGTTGAAGAAGTTATTTAGCAAGAAGGTGACTCCAAGAGCTTTCAGCATTGGGGATCTGGTGCTATTATGGGATAGCAGGCATGAAGATAAGGGAAAGCAAGGTAAATTTGATGCTTTGTGGATGGGCTCTTATTCAATTGAAATTTGAATTGGTGAAAATACCTTCTTTCTAAAAGAATTAGATGGGGAACTACTTGAATTTCCTATTAATGGCAAGACATTTGAAACATTTCCTTGATTGATTTCTCATAATCAAGGTATACTCCATTTGTATAGTGTATAGTTCTTTTGTTTTCATTCTAATTTTGTGTTTTTGTTCGTTCTGGTCCTTGGTGACCTAGTTTTTCTGGTTTCTCGGTTCATTTTTTGGAGGATGGTTATGGTTTCTCTGCTCTGCAAGCTTATTCTTTGACTTCATTTCCCAATGGTCCATTTCTAGCACTTGGTCTACTATTTGTTCTTGTGGCACTCACAGGGAGTGCCCATCTCTGATTCGGAGCTGATGTTGGTGCTCAAATTAGTCTCGTCCCATTTTTCAATGAAGATTCTTCAGTTTGTGGCTATGTCATGTTTTCTATCTCCCCTGTATTGATGCTTGAAGACGTTTGTCCTCCATTTGGTTGCCATGATCAGTCCCTTCCTTGGTTGAGGATCACTTAAAAGTCCAGAATTTTTTTTGTAGTTCCTTTGTCCATGAAAAAAGTCTGTAACTTGGGCGTAAAACTTGGTTTTTTCCTTTTCTTCCATTTTTCATAGTCACGTTTTATTGTCCCTGTCATTTTTGTCCCAAATATTTATGAAAACATGATTGGATGTGGCTTGGAGGATCGTATTTGGGCCTTATAACATTTCCAATTTCTATGTCCTTGAAGAAAGATTCATTTCTGGGCTCAAATGGTGATTTTCCTACATTTTATGGTTTGATGGGGTGTATTTTTCCTGGTCAAATTTATATCTCAGCATCAGTGGAAATTTGGCCCTTCCTGGTTGGATGTGGCTCAATGGGGCACTTTAAAAAATCTAAGGATAACTTCAACCCAAAACTTTTCCACGTGGAGGAAAGACACTCATTTGAAAATTCACCTTTTGGTTTGGCCTTGGAGTTGCATCGGGGGGACACGTGGAGGTTTTCTCTTATTTTCCCATAACTTAGAAAAAAAATTCAAGTAACTGGTACAGTTTTTGGTGGAGCATGGACACGTAAGGAGGGCTGGCGCTCATTTGATGATCCACCTCAGGGTCCCACCTTAACAATTGTGACAGGGAGACATGTGGAGGCTTCCGTCGGCTCCACTTTATACTTAAACTTTTCAAAGAAATTTTAAAAGGCCTGGGACATGTGGAGGGACCCACACATGTTTGCCTTGAGGACCGGGCTTCCATCCCCTAAGTTTTATTTTGAAGAAGAACCAAGATTTATTTTGAGAACACTTGGAGGCTTCTGCTCACTCTACCTTTTGCTTGGAATTTTTCAACAGCCAAAGAAAAATGTCTCAGACCCTAGACACATGGCACCTTCCACTGAACCTTCAACATTTTTAATAAACTCTATTGGACTGAGACACGTGTTGAACCCACGCTTGTTTGAGGGTCTCTACTTTTGGGGACCATCTTAAAATGCACCATTAAGACACGTGGAGGCTTCCGCTGGCTCCTTTTTACACTGAGACTTTTCAAAGGCCAAAAGGTTTTTTTCTTGGGCCCAGGGTACATGTGAAGGCCCGCGCTTGTTTGGGACTTACCTCTTTGCTTCTCCTTTGTAGTTGCACTAAGGAAACATGTGGATGGCTATGATATAAAGTAGATAAGGGGAAGAATTAACAGTTGCTATGCATCTTGTCTTTTTTTCTGCCATTCTTGCTCAAAGACTCCTGGAGATGCAAATACGCACTATTTTTCATCGTTCTTTGATGAAATTCCTTGTCATCTATGTCAGTAAAGTGCCATTTGATGGATTCAGAACTTAATTTGTGAGTCCAAGGATTGTTAAGGTCAATATTTTGAAGTTGTAATTTCTCAGACACTTGTAAAAATAGGAATTACCAAAGGATATGGATGCAGGGTAGAAGAATTTCAGAGGAAAGAGAGGGAAAAAGGATGAAATGATGAAATTACAGGTGCAAAAGATGAAAAAGGTGTGGCCTCGAGAGCGAAAAGGATTACCTATCATATCCAGCTATGCAGAGTCTCCAAAAAATGATTAAAAAGGGGATTTCTCAGATGAAAGAATAAGAATGATTAGAAGGATTTCCTGAAAATTTGTGGCATGGCATCCTAGTCATTAGTCAAGGGCCCAAGAAATGTGATCAATTCACAATTGGTCCACCTGATAGCTTTCAGATATGAATTTGTTAAATGTTCACTTTTTGAAACAAATTGTTAATAAGCAAAGGTCCCTTGAATATTCTTTCTTTTTTGGGGGGAAATTGAGTGAGTAAAATGTAGAAATGTAATGAGAATACTCAACATGGAAAAGGTTGTAGGTGTGAATTCTTAAGAGAAAATTTGAGAAATCCGGCTCTTCCTGAGAGACCAAGCCGAGATAACCTGTTATTTTATTTTGTGTTATATCTAACTATCATGTCAAGTTGGTTGCATAATGTATAGCCATTGACGAGCACTAAGATTTGGACTCTGTTTTGAAGATTTTCCCCTACTGATGAATCTAAATAATTTTGAAATTAATTTGAGTCCAATCTCTAGCAATTTTGTGTCTGCTTTGTTTCAGAATGTCTACAAATACTTTCTTTTGTTCCTATTGATTCAATCTTACATTGGCCAAATCTTTGTGAAATCACACAGGATCTCAATCCCTATGACAGTTAAATGACTATTTGCAATTTAATTTCAAGAAGAGCCTTCATTTTGGATGAGATAAAAAAATTTAAAATAAATTCACTGTCATTTTTTGGATAAAGGTTGTTTGTAAGTCTTCGGGTGTACCTTAGGTGTGATTGATCAGATACTTTGGTTTTTAATTGAGTCTTTCAATTCAATCCTTTGTGTTAGAGTCTCATATATTATGTGAAAATGTGATAATATGGACCTCCATTGAAGAACACCTTCGAGTTGAGGGAACATCTTAATTGTTCTAAAGCTTTCTGTTGTTGATTTTTTCATTGTTGTGAAGTCTCTTCAAAGATCTGGTATAATCAACTTTATCCTGCTTCATCTCCCACCAAAATTATTCAAAAACCATTTATCCATCCCGAACTACCCCTTTTTGCCATGTATATCAACAAAGGAACAAAATCTACTTTCTAAAATATGCAGAACAGTCAGGCTTTCTTAATGTCTTCAGTAACCTTAGCCTTGTGTTAAAAGTATTTCCATATTTTATAAGTGACAACTCTTAAGAGTTAAATTATGGAGTATTGACCATATTTTCCCAAGGTTTTCTTCGTAAAATTTGTGTAAAAGAAGGATATCTCCATATCCTTCATAAAATAGAGGTTACACTAAGGGTCATATCACCTTGGTTGAAGAGGCACGACCTAAAGTAGTGAGGACAAGTCAAATCCTCTTAAATTTGTTATCCATCTCTCCACAAATTTTGAGTGACAAAGTACCAATTAGATCTCATCCCCGACTATAAAACAACACACACTATGATCTATCTGTCTCTAAGCTCCATGTCTAGACTGTGTTGTTGCTCGGCTTGAAAGGGAGAAAAAAATTGGACACCAACAGGTTGGAGATGTATAGCCTTTGACGAGCACTGAGATTGCTCTAGAAGCTTTCCCCTGCTAATGAATCTAAGCAATTTTAAAATTAATTTGTGTCTCTCTTTTTGTTTCAGAATGTCTGCAAATACTTTCTTTCATTCCTATTGCAATCTTACATTGAAATCTTTGTGAAATAACACAGGATCTCGTCCATGTGACAGTTTAATGGTATTTGCAATTTCATTTCAAGAAAATCCTTCATCTTGGATGAGATAAACAAATTTAAAATCAATTCACTGTCATTTGTTGATAAAGATTGTCTATAATTATTCGGGTGTACCTTAGGCATGATTAATCAGAGACTTTGGTGTTTAATTGAGTCTTTCAATTCGAGCCTTCATGTTAGAGTCTCAAAGATTATGGTGAAAACGTGCTGATCTGGGCCTCCATTGAAGCACACCTTCTGGTTGAAGGAATGTCTTAACTGTTCGGAAGTGTTTTGTTGTTGAGTTGTTCATTTTTGTGAAGTATCTTCAAAGATTTGGTATAATCAACTTTATCCTGCTTCATTTCCCACAAAATTATTCAAAAACCATGAATCCACCCTGAACTACCCCTGTTTTTCCCTGTGTATCAACAAAGGAACAAAATCTACTTACTAAAATATGCAGAACAATCAGGATTTCTTAATGTCTTCAATAACCTTAGCCTTGTGTTGAAATTATCTCCATCATCTTAGAAGTGACAACTCTTAAGAGTTAAATTATGGAGTATTGACTGTATTTTCCCAAGGTTTTCTTCATAACATTTGTGCAAAAGAAGGATATCTCCATCTCCTTCATCAAATAGAGGTTACACTAAGGGTCCTCTCAACTTGGTCGAAGAGGTACGGCCTAAAGTAGTGAGGATAGGTCAAATCCTCTTTAAGGTGTTATCCTTCTATCTAAAAATACTGAGTGACAAAGGGCTAGTTAGATCTCATACCTGGCTACAAAATGACACACACTATGATATATTTGTCTCTAAGCTCCATTTTCAATCTGTGTTGTTGCTTGGCTTGAAAGGGAGAAAAAATTTGGATACCAACACTAGTGGCACCATTGCTCAAGGACTCTTTGAATTGTTATGCAAATATAATACATAAAGACCTTGGTAATACTTCTTACACATGTTGTGTGATAATACATTGCTGAAACATCATTATATTTTTAGATCTGTAAGAATTTTTCAAAGTTGAGAGTTCTAAGTGGATTATTTCCAGCTTATACAATTATTGCACTAAGATTTGTATCATCATTGATAAATTTGGGTAAAAGAAGAGCAGATCTTTTAAGCTTTGCTTGAATCTAGTATTGATAGACATTTTATAGGTATTTCATAGTGCATTTGGAAAAACTAAGGTGAAAATCCTTAGTGGTGACTTTGTGTTATTTAAATTGTTTATAAATATCAGTGTCTTAACATATATGAAGTAATATTTGTCATTAATATCTGCAAAGCTAGAAGGAAGAAGATCTTTCTTCACTAAGGACCCTAGTAGAAGGTTGTTTCAAGAGCTGGGAAATTCTAATTCATAAGGAACAATAATTTGGAAGGCTGTTAAAGATCAAGAATCAAGAAAAGAGATCTCCATTGGTGAAATTGATCATCATGTGATTGAAGATTGCATTGCTTCTTCAAGAGCTTCATAATTAGTTAGTCTCTTTATTGAATTGAATTCTCTGTCTGGAGAGGGTCCTTCATCTGTATTTGAAACATTTTCTTCTCAATCTACCCCAGTATTTTCAAGATCTAATAGAGTTTTCCAAGAGACAGAGCCTTTAGAGGGTAGTCATTCTGAAATTTGCATCCCTGTACCACACAGACCCCTCACTCCTCATCATTCTGTCTCTCTTGTGAGATCACCTCCTCAAAATAATATGGCTCGACCTCCACCCAGACCTCCATTTATTGTTAATACTTTTGGTCCCATCAGTTTTAGAGGCATGGCTAGCTATCCAAATGTTGTGCCACAAGATGTAAGAAATAGATTGCCTAAGTTTCAAGGAAATAATGCAATACCTGGTGATTAGCACTTGAAACTATTTGTCAATATGATGGAGGACTTCGAAATAGACTTTCAGGATGTATACATTAAATTATTTATCCATACTCTAGAAGAAGATGCAAGGGACCAGTATAAATCTCTGCGAGATAATTCCATTAACTCCTAGAAAGAGATGAAGAATGCTTTTAGAATGCAGTACGGTGATAAAACAGACCCTAGGTTTCTATCAGATTATGAAAATATAAAAAATAATCCTAATGAATCGGTGCATGATTTCAATACTAGAATTAACAAAACATTGAGAAGACTGGTTGTTAATTTGAGGCCATGTGATGAATCATGTCTAATAAAATATTCATATGCATTTGATAAGAAAGTTGCTTACTATTTGAGGTATAAGAACCCTGGGACTTTGAGGTAGGCCTTTACCATGGCTCTACAAATTGAGAACAACATTAAGGTAGTTGGAAAAACCTCCTAAGAGGGAGGGTGTTAAACTTATCAACCCTAAGAAGCCTCAATCAAGTAAGGTTATGGATCGTGAGGAAGTTGTAAGGACTTTGGTCTGGGGATTTCAAAAAAATCTCTTACAAGCTAGCCAGGGCAGAGAAATGAATTGGACAAGGTTCTTAGGGTCAGCATAGGAAACAATGATAAGAAAGACTTGTAAATCATCCTAGAAATGATCAGAGGTTTGATGACAGAGGTAAAGGACCCATGGGAGATAGAGAACCCCATGATAGGGAAAATAGATTAGTGCCTATGATCCTCTAAATGCCATATTTGTTGTTTTTAAAGAGACAAATCAAATGGATTGGTGTGACAAATGCTTCTTACCCCACCCGCCATGTGAAATAGATAATTTTTTTGAAGAAGCTGATGATGATGATAAAACTGATGATGATGCTTGCATGATGGATTACTCTACTAGTTCATATCAGGGAGCAACCTCAACTCAGATGATGAATGCCAGAACTGTTAAATATTTCTGGGATTGCATTCATCAGGTATTACCTCTTCCTCCCATTCATACTTCTAAAATTGATATGGTGCAAGCTTTTGAACTTCCTAATAATGATTTTTACTACCTAAGAGCTTTAATGATTGAGAAGTATGATGGAGGGATCCCTTGTAAGGATGATAGGAAGTTGTTAATGAATGTTGTGGTTGGCCATGAAAAAATAATATAATACCAAGAGTAAGGTGGCCAAAGGGGCAAGGCCTTAAGTCCAAACCTAAAATTCCAGTGCTTACCAGTATCCCAAAAGAAACTCCAAGGAAAGATGCATCTGGAAAAGGCCTTATTGTCTTAAGTAGAACTTGTGTCCCTCCTCATGCTCAGACTGTAAAAAATCCTGTGCCATCAGATGAATGTGTAAACCTTCCTCTTAACACTGACATTATCCAAATATGTTCCTTGTGACACAGCCCAAATCTTGAGTCAGATCTAGGTTTCTATTCCTATTGTTGAATTTCTTATAATCCCTGAGCATAGGAACAAAAAATTCGAATATCTAGAGTTTAGAGAAGAAAAAGTCACCCAAGGTAGATATGTTGAGATTCCTCCTACCATTGTAAAGTTCAAAAAACCCCAAGTACTGGAAGAAATAGGTGAACCACCTCAAGTTTACTTGGGAACATCTTTGATTGAGTCTTTATTAAATATTGATCCATTTTTTACAACATTGATTATTTAGGATAGACTATTACATAATTGTATGTTTTATTTTAGAGCATCATGCAATGTTATGCCTCAAGAGGTCATGAATGAATTGAACATTAAAGGAACAACAAGCTTATGGCAAGTGTACTGCAATGGATTCTAGAGAGGTTCCAGTTGTAGGATGTGTCGAAGTTTTGGTGGTACAACTTGCAGCTTATCTAGGTAAGAACTTGAAACTTGATGTTGTTGTTGTTGATTACCCTGCCAAATGGGGCATGACGTTATTAATCAATTGGGCTGCAAGTGTTGGTGGAAATGTTCAGATAGACATGTCTTATGCCACTATACCAATTAAGGGAAGTCTTATGAATTTACCTGGTGAAAATAAAATGTTATATCTTATTGAGGACCCCAAAAATGCTTCTTATGAAGTATTGCATGCAGATATTGATATTGATAACTCTGTGAGCTATGTTACTTTCAAGGAATATGAAATTGATCAATGCAGGTATCATGAGCAGGATGATTTTCCTGAGACTTTGATGTTTGATGCAGCCTCGAAAGATATTAAAAAACATGACCCAGGCACAAAGGATAATCTTGAAGAAATGTGGTCAGATAGAGACTTGGATGGAAAAGAGAGACAATCGTATGACCAGCTGTTAAAGACATATTAGAACTACTTAGCATGGTCATATCCAAAATGGTAGGCACTTGAAGATTTTCCTTGATTTTTTTCTTTGAATCAAGAAGGTTGCCATTGTATAGTGTATAGTATTCTGGTTTCATTTTACTTTCATGTTTTCTTGTTTTGTTTCATCTTGGTCCTTGGCAGCCATTTTGTTGGTTTCTCGGTTCATCCTTAGGGGAGTTGATTATTATTGTTCTGCTCTGCAAGCTTATTCTTTGAATTTGTTTCCCAATGGTATATTTTTTGCACTTGGTTTGCTATTTGTTCTTGTGGCACTCACATGGAGTGCCCATCCCTGAGTCGGAGCCAATGTTGATGCTCAACTTAGTCTCGCCCCATTTGTCATTGAAATTCTTTAGTTTGTGGGATCTTTCGTGTTTTCTTTCTCCCTGTATTGATGCTTAAAGACTTTGTCCTCTATTTGGTTGCCATGATCATTCCCTTCCTTGGTCAAGGATCACTTAAAAATCTAGAATTTATTTTTTGTTCCTCTTTCCGTGTGAAATAGTCTGTAACTTGGGCGTAAAACTCAGGTTTTTACTTTCGTTCCATTTTCCACAGTCATGTTTTTTTGTCCCTATCATTTTTTTCCAAAATACCTATGGAAATGTGATTAGATGTAGCTCGGAGGATCATATTTGAGCCTTATAACATTTCCAAATTCCCTTTACTTGAAGAAAGATTCATTTTCGGGCTCAAATGGTGATTTTCCTGCATTTTACATTTTGATGGGTGTATTTTTCCCTATCAAATTTACATCTCAACATCTGTGGAAACATGGAACTTTCTGGTTGGATGCATCTCAGTGGGGCACTTTGAAAAACTCTAAATCTCTCTCCAACTCAAAACTTGTTCAACATGGAGGGCCGACACTCATTTGAAAATTCACCTTTTGGTTTGACATTGGAGTTACGTCAGGGAAACACATGGAGATTTTCGCTGCCTTGCCCAAACTTAGACAAATTTTTCATGCAGCCAGTATAGTTTTGGAGACCATGGACATGTGGAGGGCTAGTGCTCATTTGAGGATCGGCCTCAGGGTCCCACCTTAACAATTGCGACAGGGAGACATGTGGAGGCTTCCGCCGGCTCTGCTCTATAATTAAACTTTTCAAAGTAATTTTGAAATTCCTAGGACACATGGAGGGATCGCGCATGTTTGAGGACCAACCCCTAAGTTTTATTTTTAAGAAGAAACTATGAGGAAACTTGTAGGCTTCTGCTCACTCTACTCTTGCTTGTACTTTTCAACGGCCAAGGAAAACTGTCTCAGACCCTGGATACATTGTGCCTTCCGCTAATCCTTCAAAAATTTTAAACAACTTTACCAGACTTAGACACGTGGTGAGCCCACACTTTTTGGGGTCTCTGCTTTTGCGGACAGTCTCAAAGTGCACCATTAAGACATGTGGAGGCTTCTGCTGGCTCTTTTTGCTGAGAATTTTTTAGAGACCAAAAGGCATTTTTCTTTCCCAGGTCACGTGGAAGGCCCACACTTGTTTGGAAAATTTCCCCTGTACTTCTCCTTTGCAGTAGGACTAAGGAAACTCATGGAAAGTTGTAAAATCAAGTGGATGAGGGGAAAAATCAATGGTTGTTGTGCATCGCATCTATTTTTCCACCATTTTTTCTCTAAGACTCTTGGAGATGCAAATACGCATTGTTTTTCATCATTTTTCGATGAAATTCCTTCTCGTCTCTATCTGTACAGTGCCATTGAATGGATTTGGAACTTAATTTGTGAGTCCAAGGATTGTTAAGGTCGATATTTTGAAGTTGGAATTTCTCAGACACTTGCAAAAATGTGAATTACTAGAGGAGATGGATGCAGGGCAGAATTGTAGAGGAAAGAGAGTAAAAAAGGATGAAATGATGAAAGTGCATGTGCAAAATATGAAAAAGGTGTTTCCTCGAGAGCAAAAAGGATTACCTATCATATCCAGCTATGTAGAGTCTGCGAAAAAGATTAAAACGGGGATTTCTCACATGACAGAATTAGAATGATTAGAAGGACTCCCAAAACGTTGTGGTATGACATCCTATTCATTAGTCGAGGGCCCAAGAAATGTGACCAGTTCACAATTGGTCCACCTGGAAGATTTCGGATATGAATTTGTTAAATGTTGCTTTTTGAAGAAAACTGTTAACAAGCAAAGGTCCCTCGAATATTGTTCTCTTTTTGGGGGAAAATTTGAGTGAGTGAAATGTATAAATGTAATAAGAATATTCTTGCAAAGGGTTGGAGGTTGAATTCTTAAGAGAAAATTTGAGAAATCTGTCTTCCTAAGAGACCAAGCTGAGATAACCTATTATTTTCTTCTGTGTTAGATTTTCTATCATGTCAAGTTGGTTGTAGATGTATAGCCATTGACGAGCACTAAGATTTCTTTGGAAGCTTTCCCCTACTAGATGAATCCAAGCAATTTGTGTATGTTTTGTTTCTCTAGAATGTCTGCAAATACTTTCTTTTGTTCCTATTGTAATCTTACATTGAAATATTTGTGAAATCACACAGGATCTCGTCCCTATGACAGTTAAATGGTATTTGCAATTTAATTTCAAGAAGAGCCTTCATCTTGGATGAGATAAACAAATTTAAAATCAATTCACTATCATTTGTTGATAAATATTGTCTAGTAAGTCTTCGGGTGTACCTTAGGCGTGATTGATCAGAATACTTTGGTGTTTAATTGAGTCTTTCAATTCGAGCCTTTGTGTTAGAGTCTCAAAGATTATGTGAAAACGTGTTGATGTGGGCCTCCATTGAAGCACACCTTCTGGTTGAAGGAACATCTTAATTGTTCTAAAGCTTTCTGTTGTTGATTTGTTCATTGTTGTGAAGTCTCTTTGAAGATATCTGGTATAATCAACTTTATCCTGCTTCATCTCCCACCAAAATTATTCAAAAACCATTGATCCACCCTGAACTACCCCTGTTTTCCCTGTATATCAACAAAGGAACAAAATCTACTTACTAAAATATGTAGAACAATCAGGATTTCTTAATGTCTTTAATAACCTTTGCCTTGTGTTGAAAGTATCTCCATCTTTTAGAAGTGACAACTCTTAAGAGTTAAATTATGGAGTATTGACCATATTTTTCCAAGGTTTTCTTCATAAAATTTGCAAAAGAAGGATATCTCCATCTCCTTCATAAAACAGAGTTACACTAAGTTCTCTCACCCTGGTCAAAGAGGCACGACCTAAAGTAGTGAGGATAGGTCAAATCCTCTTTTAAGGTGCTATCCATCTCTCCACAAATCTGAGTGATAAAGGGCCAGTTAGATCTCATCCACCAGCTACAAAATGAAACACACTATGATCTATCATCTCTAAGATCCATGTCCAATCTGTGTTTCTACTCGGCTTGAAAGGGAGAACAAATTTGGATACCAACATCTCAACCAAAGATTCCTCATGCAATAGTAATCAATTTCATGCCATTATATCATCTAACCCTAGCTTCCATGCTTATATAAGCATATAGACCAAATTAGGTCAACTTAGCTCTTCGATTTACAACCTTTAGATTCACTTAATAAATAAAGTTAGATCTAATTCCCGAGAATTAAATATAAAATGCTCATGCATAGGTAATCGGTGCCAGTTCCCTGACCAATGTAGGTTCCCTATTATGACCGGTGTCGGTTCCCTAACCAATGTAGGTTCCCCGTCGTGGCCGATGTAGGTTCACTCTTCCTCTCCAAAGTAGGTTCCCTGTCCTGACCGATATAGGTTCCCTTCCAATGACCGATGTAGGTTCCCTGAGCTAACACCAATTCCTCCTAGGTGACCGAAGCCAGTTAGTTAACTAACGTGGTTACTGTGTAAACCATTAAACCTCAAATTCATACCTTTGTGAAGCAATTCAACTCCATAACCTAACAATCTCCCACTTGGAGATAAATTGTTGAACCTGTACATGTACCTATACATCATTTTCCTCTACATACGATGAAGACCATCTATTCTTTAAATCAACAATTCTCTGAAATGAAATCAGGAGGATTAAACCATCTTCTACAACCAAGAAGATAAACCATGACTTACCAAATAGCTGCATGGAGCTATAATTGATCTATGATACACGAGCTACCCATACATCAAGCTCCCACTGAATCATAACTCCAAGCCTCTCATGCATATAAGCCACCATGACTAACATAGTTGCAAGAGCTCCCACTCCAACTGAAGTACTGAGCTTTTGTCATAACCATAACTATATCAACCATGTTCTCTGAATATCTATCCATGTATCCATGCAACCACCAATATAGCTGACCAAAGACAATTCAAAATCTGGATATGTGAAAGCAAAACACAAGATCATGGGAAAAAACAACCTTAATGAGTTCTACATGCAACCAGTGGGTGATCAATCCAAAAACATCATGCATAATCACAAAGAATCCAAACACTGCATTCTACAAATCCAACCCTATCATAAACAACTACACATGTCCAATGAAAACCATCTTTAGATAACATAGTAATTGAGGAAATGCAAGCATCCCCCTAGGATCATTCTCAAGACATCTCCAACCATGCTCATAGCCATCTATGTGAAAAATAAACATCTACATCATCATCGAGTCACAAAACAGAATCTATACACATGTACAAACTCACCATGTACATCCATCCATATCACCAAGCTCTCTGAAAGCTACAAGTCTTCCATTGACTAACTCTAAAGCCAAATATGAATCATGTTCTCATCAATAGGATTCAATCACAAAAACCATGATAAACCATGCTACAAAAAAAATAACGCAAATACCAACAAACATGTCATCAACATACTCTGTTACAACCATCCAAGATGAAATAAAACAAGGGCAACATGAATAAGATGTAAGTATACATTGTTGTCACACTGTAACCTATAACAAAGAAATTTTCCTTCTTCCACATTTCAATTTCAATAACATTTGTCTCTCTTCTTCACCCAGATGAAAAACCATCAACTGTCATCCCATAAGGATATCAAGGCACTATTAAATAAAACTAGAAGTAACGTCATCATGAACTAAGTATAATAGTCCTATTTCAAAACCCTGACTTTCCATCCAAAACAACTTGTGCCTCATGCCACTCTGAATAGTAGCATACTCCTCTCACTCTGCAATACTGCATATGTGTCAAACTTGTAATGTCCTTGCAACCATGGCTTGCTCCCACTCAACATGAACTCCCCAACACTGCTTCTAACCACCGAGCTCAAAATATATAGATGTCAGTTAAAAATAAAACAAATGAAAGAAATATAAAATTGATTCCCTTGTTATCAAAGAATACTTCCACATCATCAAAAGGTTTGACTTCTTGTGAAGTAGGTGAATCACCTTCTTTTCATCCATGTGTACTCAATATCTCTCATTACCTATAACTGTGTGTCTAAACATGAGTTTTCATTGAGGATATCATCTCTAGAATGAATACCCTTGTCCTCAAGATTCCAACACATCCTGGAAATAAAAATCAAATCCACCAAATATCCATGAGCAGATTTTTACTTGTGCACACAATCCAAACATAAGATTAGTTTCTCCAAACGAAAGAAATAAAACATGAATCATATAGAGATACTAAACTCAAAGTGATCACTCGACTAACCGAGCCAACTCTGTTCTCTTTCTTATCTAAACATTGAAGTGGTCTACATCGTCTCTGACCATAACACTCTTTACACAAAACTAGATCCTCTAAAATAGAACATAAAACCACCATGCCCTCTCCTGCTATAAAAACCTAGTATAGATTCACTTCCAAAGAGACCAATGTCTCGATCACTTGACCGGTATTGATTCCTCTATGACCAACGTCAGAGCTGCTAGGATGATTACAACATCATAAAATTGGCATAGTACACCAAACTAGGTGGCTACTCCAACCAAATTGATAGCTCTACTGAGCCATTCATTTCAAGAAGCACCCAAATCTTATACAAAAAAATTAATAACAACAATACATGCAAATAAATTTCACCAAGATTAAATACATCACCGTACCAGCACAAAGATACTCAACTACATCTTCAACTGAAGAACATGCTTCTCTGATGGAAGCCTCGTCTTGGTTCTTTTCTACTGCCTCTTTAACGAATCTCATGCATCTGACTGCACCAAGGATGCATAATTGTTCCTCTATCTCATACTCAGATCTGCAATCACAAACCATGCATATGCACCCAAAACATACAATCACTGCAATACCAAGATAAAAGTGTACCTCTATAACTCGTATCTATAATGTGACCAACATGTTTGTTCCTCCAAGAACTAGGGACACCTCAGCAAACAAGATACATTCCATCCATCTTCTCAATTCTTTAGATCTGTAATTTTCTGTTTAAACCCAAGTTTCCCAGTAACTGACCACGGTCACCCTGCCGACCTCAGTTTCCTCCTAGCCAATGTCGGTCACTGTATTTTCCAGCAACCTCACATTTCTATCTTCCACTTGAGATCTAAAACTCTTATTGCAATTTTCACATCAGGAAAAAAACCCTGCTCTCATACACTTGTCAGTAAACCACTAACAGTGTACTGAATAAAAACCTTTCTTTGAAATAACCAAGCTCGATTACCAGTTGTTGGGAATTCGGGAGTGCAGAATAGTGCTATGATTCAATAACAATCAAAATCATGAACACAAGATCTAAACAATTCCCCAAAATCTACAGCAATGGAAGTATAAACTAGAACAATCCAAATAAAAAAAAGTACACACACATAACATAACATGTACCATAGTTCACCCAATGTGGGCTACGTCTACCAAAGATAGAGATCTCATATATATAATAATCAAGACTATAAACCAACTCTTCCCTCAAGAATACAATGCATCTCTCCAAGAGCATCTCCTCTCCTCTAGATCTCTAAATGGATCTACATGAGAGCACTACAAGCATGCCTCCAAACCACCAGCAGATCTCACATAACGAGGAACTACTGCATCTTTCACTGTGAAAACAAGATCTCTCTGTGAATCTTCAAACAAGACCTCTCACAAGGGTCTACCAATGTGTAACCATATCTGTGCTCCAAGAAGTAAGTCTCTCCTCCATCTCACTGCATCAACCTTTGCATACAAGAAGACAACCTCCTCTACAATATCTACATGGATCAACAATAAAACATGATCTCATGGATCTATGAATACAAGATCTCAAAATAACCTGTGGATCTAACAAGAAAAATCTAATATAAGATCTCACAACGAGTTGTGGATCTACAAGAAAAAACTCTATGTGCTTTGCATATTTTGCAAGCCATTACAATGAGACAATAACAATACAAAGGAAATACATTAAAAGCCAATACCCTTTTCTCACCATTAGATGTACCTATTATTTCCTTATGTCTAGCTTCTCTCCATGGAAGCTTTGTCTTCATGTAACCATCTTTTCTTCTTCTTCTTCTTCATCCTCTCAACCAATGATTCAACATGCAATAATAATCAATTACATTCCATTATATCATCTAACCCTAGCTTTCATGCTTATATAAGCATATACAAAATTAGGTCAACTTAGCTCTTCATTTACAACCTTTAGATTCACTTTATAACTAAAGTTAGATCTAATTCCCATGAGTTAAACATAAACTTTTACGCACAGGGAACCGGTGTTGGTTCCCTGACCGATGTAAGTTCCCTATCCTGACCAGTGTCGATTCCCTGATCGATGTAGGTTCCTTAACTGACACCGGTTCCTCCTAAGTGACTGATAAACCAATAAACCTCAAATGCGTGTCAACTCAACTTAAAAAATAAAATGTTTCAAATGAAAAGTTATAAACATGAATTTTCAATGACAATAATTGAAATCTTAAAAAATATATAAATAAAATAATATTTAATATATATATATATATATATATAGACACACACATGCATACATATACATATACATACGTGTGTGTATGTGGATGTTTGCATACTTCGCATAATTTTATAATGGTGTTTTATTGCTTGACATTGTTGTTTGCTTTAGATTAAATGATTTGTTTCGCTCATTAAAAAGTGTTTTCCTTATATTATTGCTTACCTATATAGCGTTGAAATGTGTATTACTATGTTTGTCAGTCTTAATAGGTGCATTTTATAAAGCAATATTTTAACGATTCAGTATTAAATGCAACCTGCACAACAGGATGCAATACTCATAGATTATGAAAACACTTTGCGTAAGTTATATAACCAAATCATCATCTTAACACGTAGGATGATCAGTAATTGCATCTAAAAGGTCAGACAATGGAACAGATGACTCGGCAACTGTCTTTTCATTCCAACTCTGTCGTTGCTGACATGTCGAACTTATCGACTTGACTTCCATTATTGCAGTCCTTCGATTATTGCGTCTTTCTCATAATCTATCAAGTTCGTTAATCTCATTTTGTTTTATTTAAAGCAAGACTTGGTAAACCATATAATTTCGGGAGATTTTTGTAGTTTTGTTTCTGTTAGTTTTGATCACGATCCACCTAAAAATACGTAAAGCAAGAGTATGATTAACTCTGTTGTGGGAAAGCCGTTGCCCCTGATTTGTTTAAATCACATATCTCTTATATGCAATTCTGTTGAGGAATCTATTAACTTCTACGAAAATGTGCTGGGATTTGTTTCCATTCAGAGAACGGGGTCTTTCAATTTTGAGGGAGCTTAGTAATTATTTTGAGGGAAATTAGAAATCAATCCAATAGCAATAGTAAGCACAACAATAGTCTCAAAGATCGGTAACAACACAGATGATCACGATGGGTTTGGATATTATTTTTTCCGTTCCAAATTTATTTATTTATTTTTTGAATATAAATAAAGTTATAGATCTAAGATTTTATCAGAGAAATTAAAAAACATATAGTTATGAACTGTATAATAGTTTGCAAACTTGCTCAAATCTTAGCTATTAAAACTTTATGTGGGAATCATTGCCAATCATCGTCTGCTAAATTTTCCCTCCAACATTTGAATTTTTTGTTGGCTGTTAGATAGGGAAATCAATTAGACCTTTAATTTTAATTTTAATTTTAACTTTTATTTTCATTTTTATTTTTGGCAGCCGACGTCCACTTTACATGGGCTGTGGTTCCCGACGTGCCAAAATACCATTATATAATTTGAGTTTAATAAACATTATTAAACGATAATAAAAGTAACTTAAGCTTTTTTTATGTATGAAATTTGGGTTATTATATTGACAGATATTTTAAAAGATCTAAAAATTAAAATTCTAAGTATTGCATTTAAAACATATAAATATATATAATATAGAAAATATCTCAAAATAAATAGTTAGATAATCATCTAAATCTAATAAATAAATTTTTCATAACAAATATTTTCTTCTGCAATAATTTAGGAATGTTCCACAAAAACTTTTCAACATCTATTAAATAGAATCAACTACTATTCATCAAAAACAATTACGCAGCAAATTCCATTGATCGACTATTACCATTGACAAGAATCTTTTGAGCTCTTTCTCAATCATTAGTTCACTCCCCTACACATTCTAGAGAATATCGATTTCTATACTCAATTGAGAGCCATCACCAAAAACCTCACGAGCTACATTTTGTATTCTCCAACATAAATTTATTTCCACACCTCTTTTCAGAGGAAATAACTTAGAAATAGAATGAAAAATAATTTTTATGCTAGTACTAGCATGACTATGGTCCTTCACTAAGGCTTGGAGCATGAGTAATTACAACCCAACACCTTTTAGAGACGAATGATACCTCTACTTGAACCTCTCTATTTTAGAGACAAATGACAACTCTACATGAACCTCTTTAAAATATATTGAGACAAATGGAACCTCTGCATGAACTTCTCTATTTAAAAGAGTAGTAGATATATATATTTTTAAAATTCTTGGTTGCAGAAGCCGATGGTTATACTGAAAGAAATGTATCTACAACATGTGAAGTAATGCCAGAAACATTTTAAATCAAAATTGTAATAATTTGAATATATTAGAAGGAAATAACAACATGGAATATTAATATATAATGAGGTTCCATTCAATATATTTACATAATGGTGACCTCAGATATAATATAGTTACCTCGTTTATTCTTCTTGTAACACTCTAGAATATAAGGTCATTGGAGATATATCATTACCATATATTAAATTACCTATTAGAGTTGGACCCAAGACTATTTTGAGTTCATTTCATGTAGTAATATAGTATGAGTGATCGTAATGTATTACTTGGTTTAACATGGACACATCAAATGATTGTAAATTTCTTTGTTCATACATTAAATAAAACAAATTCCTTCAAATAATTCGAACAAAAAATTAAATTTATTATAATTAATAGGAAAACATCAGAGAATCAAAATAAAAGATAACAAAACCAAAAAAAAATTCGTGTCCAAACAACCATAAAAATATAGTAATAACAATATTTCAATGAATCAAATATGCATATTATATATTTTATTATGATTATTTATTCTCCTTAGAGTTTTCTCACATTCAGAATTTTATTATACTTTGTACATAGATGACTATATCATATTATTATTAGAATCATCACCTAAAGGTTTGTTTGAATGGCCAATATGCACTAGTATGTATAGACTTATTTGTCATAAAAGATTCATTATTTTTTTAATTATAGGTAAATAGTTTTTTGAAAGGGACTATACCCTTGTACAGTAGGGATCAAAAGCCAGATTAAAAATTTCAGAAAAAATAAAAATATCACAATCTAGATTTATCAAATAAAACCAATGGCAGAAAGCATTCTGTCAAGATCACAGCCAAATACCAACAAACTTACAGCTAGAAAACAGTGACGTCACAACAACAGAAACTACACAGCAGCAACACAACAGGCCTAAACATCATATGCAACGATAGAGACACACAACATGACAAGGTTCATGCCTTGTCTGAGATAATGGAAGGTTTATATTTAATGTATCCCTTCTTTTTTCTATCCACCACCTTCCATTCCATATTTTGTTCTTCCACTGAGATTGGAAGAACAACTTCAATTGACTTGATAGGGATGTGACCCTCAACAAGGGGCGTCGAATCACAATCTATCATTGAATCAACACCCTGAGGAGAAGAATCTTAAGGTTTCTTCTCTATAATGTGCATAAGTTCTTCCATGTTAGGTAAGTCAATTTGCGGGGGTTCCACAATCGATTTTGTAGGGGGATTGATTGTTAAATGCTCAAGTAGAGAATCTTTCCACCATGCTGGTTTGGTATTTCATTTAGTATGCTCACAATCTTTTGTTATATGACCAATTTTGAACCAATGCCAACATCTGAAAGCAAGTCCCTCATAGTCTAACCTATGCACCCAGATTCTTTCACCGATTCGTAAATTAATTTTTTCTGGTAAGGATTAGCCGGAGGTATCAAGATCTACAAGGATTCGTGCATAAGTAGTGTGGGTTTGGATGGAGGTCTTCTCATCAACAGTCGCACATGAGCCTAGAGTATCCCCTATAGGAAGTAAACAAGATATGTTCCAAAGCTGAAGTTGGGGTCTAGGTAAGCGAACCCAAACTGGGTGGGTATCAAAAGAGTCTTTTCAGGGATCAAAAGATGGATATCAAGGCTTGGACATGAGCCCATGCTCATCCCAAACCTAGTGTTGGTTAGACATTAAATCCTTTTCTTTAGGGGTTTCAAAGAAAACAATGAAATATGCTTTCGTACAAGGATAAAGCCCAATCTTATGTTGTATCTTTTCTCTCCATATTTGTGCAATCCAATCATGGAGCTGAGAAATTTTGGGCCAAAATTTATGAAACCTGCATATGAGACCCAGATGAGAGAGATTTTCCTCCTCCTTGAGCACCTTATGAAGCAGATCCTCTTCAATTTTCAGTATCGGGGTCTCCTGTGAAGGTTGCAAGAGTTTGTCAGTAGTTTTTAAGATCATCTATTATGTATGACCTCCATCTCTCTACCCAACCACCTCAGCAAAAGATTTGATGTTCCCTTGACTATGGCTACTAACACCTTGCATTACCTCTCTAGGTATGTATCCGATTCATGTCCTACCTTATTTAAACTTATTATATATCATGTGATTTCATAGGATAATAAATCATACCTTTATTTCCAAATATATATTTTAATTTCAATTAATAATACTTCCTCCCAATACAAATTTTCAATTTTAAAATATTCCTTATTTTACCATATATCCAAACTACTATTTTACTTTTGGAAATTTGAATACTCCTTTTATTTTCACCTCTTAGATTTGATAACTTACATTTTCAGAAAACAAGTTTATATTACCACTTAAAAATTTGATGATATTCATATGGGACTCGAAAAGTATAAATCCCTAAATATGTGTAATTCAATGTATCTTTTCTTTTCTATCTATATTTGTCACATTATTGAAATTTTTTATAGTAATTAGTAGTATCATGTGTATTTGCATTCTTGTAAATTAAATTTATTAATATTCATGACATCCATTCTACTAAATGTTTTGAATAAAATGAAAATAATATACCTTAGCTGCAATGTTCCATATGTTGACAGTTATTTAGTAATGTTACTCTATAAAAACAAGTTCTTTGTCTATAAAAACATGTTTTTGCTTTTAAAAACATACAATAAAAATGATATGAGTTTAGAGATTCTTAATCTACCAGACTACTCCCCCTACTCTCTACCTTTCCACTTAGGATAAATATTAAAACCATTTAGTCAATATGAAATAATATATCAGATCCAATTTGACTTATATTTAATACCCTTCCATGAACTCATATAATAGATAATAATTATATATTTCAATATCCCCATACTATTGTGTGGCACTTAATACTCATTTCTAGTAAAGAAGGCCAACAAGTACTTATGTATACTTAACAAGAAAGTTTAAGTTATATATAAGACATAAATTCAATATATTGTTTACTATAAAATAAACTTTTAATATCAAAAATTGAAATTGAAAAAATTCAATATATATATATATATATATATATATATATATATTCAAAAGCTAATTATTCCTATTGTTTGCAAGAATAAAAATCAAATTAAATTTCCATGATTGTTTGTCATCTAATGAGACATGTTAATATGTATTTATGAATATGTTATGTAAATCGTGATAGTATACAATATATATATAGATATTAAAAATGTGGGTCATAATTATTATAGATGTGAAAAACATGTTATTTATTCAATCTAGAAATAGAATATGTTTGTTATATATGTAAAGTTATATTAAATATTAGGACCACTCTAAACAATAATTGGGGTGGAATACTTTCTCACAATTTTAGTTAATAATTTGTATCGTAGGATGTGTTCAAAATGCAACAAATATAATTTCTTTTATATAAAGTTTCTTTCAATTCCAATTTACCAATATCATCTTGGTAATGGAACTCAAACCTAAACAAACCAACATTTTTTTGTAAAAAAATAATTTAATACTAATATAACTCCCATGGTTTTTTAAACAATGGTAATTGGGCCAGAACTATGAAATCATGCTTAAAAATTAATAGACACTTCCACTAAAAAATTAGGATTGGAGAATTAAATACTTCTTTCCTTCAAATATACTTGCCTCTATTAGTTACGATGTGGAAATTATAAAAAATACATGAAATTTTTTCTAAACAATTATTAATAATCACTTTGAATGAAGAAGTGCAAGCAATCCTTCTCTTCAATTGACACAATGTGAACTTATCTAAGTGTGGGTGACTCAAGTTAAGACGAACCTCCAGAGAGGGATATTTCCTTGGATTAATCACCTAAACTAGTTCTCTTGATGGGCATGAGGGAGAGAAATAACATAAACTTAACAAAAAGCATCCAAAGTATTTGATACACCAATTGTGTTGGAGAGCTATGACTGCACAAAACACACTAATTGACTATTTTAGATCTAAAAACAATCACTTCATCTGATGTTTGATTGACTTTTACACTTCGCAAAATACATTAATAAGTTGTTATCAAAGAATGAAAGGGGAAATTTGAGTTCTACTTCACTTCCAAACCAGTCAATAAACTAACATGCACTCACAATGGTCTACAAAAAATTTAAGACCACTTAACTAAGGTGTTCAATACTCATGATTATGCAAACGAAATAAAAAATTCACTAACACCTATCAATGAACTTGTTATAACACACTTACAATCAGCTACAAATGGAGGAAATCAGTCTTTTATTGCATCAAACAGGTGTTGGAGTACAAAATATGGCATAGCCTAGGCACGTCAAAATCATAAACCCCCTAATTGATTCATAAGCACGGGTAGATTTATAAAATGGAAGGAGAAGATAAATCAACTCAATCACACAAGTGAAACCCTTCAACTCTGAGTTTCCAATTATAGTTAGATGGATACAAATCCAATACTTATCCCACCTTGCTGTCACATGCACAATTCGACTCCTTGGAAATTTAATACAAATTTTTAATAATAATCAATAGATTATTATCATGCATTACATAATTTTTTCAAAGGGAAAAAATAATTACTTTGCATGGTTTAATTATTCTCCTTGTTGACTTGATTGACTCACTCCTTTGTAAAAATTAAGGTAAACATGCAGCCATTTTGCAAAATGTAAGATAATCTTTTGGCTATTTTGGATTACATGAGGTAATAATGTGTTTTTGAATTTGGATATAGCAACTATTTACCCCCTCCATATGCAAACAAATATGATAATTAAAAATAATGCAAAAACCCATGGTGTGCACTTTGGCATAACATAAAAAGAGAGGCAAGTAACCTAACCAAGGTAAAATTGACTAAGGTTAAGTAAAATTCGTTGATCCTTTGATATTAGTGATGAATCCTATAATGCCCACAAAAGAAACATGCCAAGTCAACCTACAACTCCTAAGCCAAAACACTAAAAAACATGGCCAACAATATTTTTTTTAATTTAGTCCACACTTGATATTTTAATCCTCAAAGCCTTAAGGCTCGACTAATATTTTCCCTTTTTATTTTAATATAATTTATTTTAGTTAATTTCACTTACTTATTACTAATTTTAATAAAATCTTCACGGATCACTTATACTCATACAATTCACCCCTTAGTTAAATTTCAAATGTATCAATTAATAAATTCACAAAATAATTTCGATCAAATCCTTAGAATAATCTCATTAAATTCACATAGTCACCTTCTTAAGGACACCATTTTACTCAATTCTCTAAACCACATTTTAAACAAATCTCCTAGCAAACAATTTCTACATAACCCCCTTTTATTATTATTATTATTATTATTATTATTTTAAATGGAAAACACCCTTCCCATATATTTTAATTCCCCATCACATGCCCCATGCACACTTTCAAAATTTCACAAAAAAACTTTAATTAAAATTAATATTCTAACATGCTTTATTTCCCACACCCGTACACAATGCATTAGGTTTCTCTGTATTAGTTTGTTTAATTTATCACATACATTTTCTAAAGTTACTCACATCTCCACTTCAAAGATGAGGATTAAATCTCATTTGTTTGATGGATTTAATCTTCTCCATTGATCCTAAGGATCTCTTTATTTTCCCTAAACATCTTTATGGTCTTCTACTTTACTCCTCCTAACCCTAATGTGCCTCCATTTGCACATGTGAGGCTACAAGGAGAAAGGATGGAGACAATAGGATGAGACAAGAAACTGTGTTTCTCATGGAATATCTGTAAAGAAATTTCGAGGGTTTTCTCTCTCTTTTTCAAAACATGATGGAATTTTTGTTTTTAATTTGTTGAATCTCTCATGGCTAATGTTATGCTTTTCTTTTGATCAGTGACTACCCAATCCATTCTGGTTATGCTCATTTTTCTATTGTGTATTGTATTTCCAATGCAGGGTTAAAAATGTGCTTATGTGGCCTCTTATATTACGGTGGACAGAGAAATGTGGCCCAAAGGGAACTGAGCACACGATGGCCTCAGTTTTTAAATGTTTTGTTTTATATCGAGAGAAGAGAGATATATGGAGGCCATAGTATGGTTGGGGAGGGTTTCAAACCCCACTCCACAATATACATATACATATGTGTGTGTGTGTGTGTGTGTGTATATATATATATATGAGAGCGCGAAAGAGAGAGAGAGAGAGAATATATATATACATACATACATATATGTATATATATGTATATATAGATATACATATATATACATATATATATACATATGTATATATACATATGTATATATATGTATATATAGATATATATATATACATACATATGTATATATACATATATATATACATATATATACATATATATATACATATATGTATATATATATATATATATACATATACATATATGTATATATATATATATATGTGTGTGTGTATATATATATATATATATGTATGTATATATATAATTCTGTAGGGGGGGGCGACCCAACTTATTTATTATTTATTTATTTTTGAATGACTTCAACTCAGTTTGGAGGAAAAATCCATACGAATCAAGGCAAAAGTAAAATATAAAACTTACAAATTCTTATTTCCATCCATTTCTAATCCATAGTTTGATAATTAAATTTACAGGAAACTCTCTTCAAAATATATGTTTATACAAGCCTTCAGCTCAAGGTAGAAACAACATGGCCAATCTTCCATTTGGCTCAAATAAAAAGTCTTCTTTTCAAGATCATCCTATAAACTTCAACTTTGCGCTCTTTCATCTCATCAATTTCAAATCACAATACAAGGAATGAGTAGTACAAAATACTCTCCACCCAACCTTTATTCCAATAAGGAGCAAAATCCATCCTTCATATTGGCCCCCAAGCCCTAACTATAGAACAATAGCGAGATTTTACAACTTTGACAACTTTGCAATTATAATGGCATCCACAAAACATACAATCCACAAATTTGCAACACATTCAAATAAAAAGCAAACAAGATTTACAATTTTTGAATAAACACATAGGCTTGACAACAAGCCAAAGGAGCAAGGAAATATGGGAACCACCTCCTTTTACCTCCCAAGTGAAAAAAGGGTTCCATCCAATAGCCTCCATGTGCACATCACAAAACTCTCTCTCTCTCTCTCTCTCTCTCTCTCTCTCTCTCTCTATATATATATATATATATATATATATATATATGTATATATATATATATATATATCCTTTTCTCTCCCCATTTCAAAAACACAAAGTATATCAATATTATCCTTTTCTAGCCCCATAGGTGGAACACCCTAATCACACTCCCTCTAAAATGCGTTCCTCAAAATTCTATTTTCCCTCCCCAATGGTCCCATTTTCCATCTCCCACACCATTCTTAGGTTCAAAATCTAACCAATCCCAACATAATACAATAACAACACACATAGCATACACTCAAAAATCACAAATTTCACTATATACATATATAAAAGAAGAAACAATAAGTGAAGATCCTACCTCTCCATTTATCTTCCAAAATATTCACACAACAAGCTTCAAGTTCCTTCAATCCAAGAATAATTCCAAAATGTAACTCCAAAAATACAAGTGTAGAATTTAGACAATTAACCCTCAAATACTCCCAATTAACTCTGATAAATAGAAAATGATGACGATTATGGGGGTGGCTCCATGTAGGATGACACTTCATCTTTCCTCAATTCCAACTCAATAAGTCAACACACAAAGACCAATACTAATAAATGAGTATCTAAAGCTATGACATCCACAAGTATAAACTCCAACATGCACTCCATACTTCCAAGGACATATTAAATCTATACCACATCAAACAATTACCAAGGACCATCTACCCTATTTAATCCCCAAATTGTCACATCTTCATTTTAATTTACTAATTAAGTTAAATCAACTAATTAAAAGCATATCAACAATTACTAATAAAGTGAATATATTTTACAAATAATAAGATACATGCACCACAAAATAAATACCCAAAAAATTAAAGAGGGAAACATCACAACTCGTGGCCACACACATGAGGTCACCTTCTATGGGAAACCTCCTAACCAAGCATAAAAAAGTAAACAACACACACATAGAACACAAGTTGCCAAATTGGCCTTGTTGCAAACACCCAAAAATCTTATAGCGTTGGTCCCCCCAACCCCTTTTGGTGCATAGTGATATCATTTCCCTGCAATCACAAAAAACAATACCTCTTCAGCCTCAAGGCCATATCAATATGTGATAGAAATAAAACTCATATAAAGCATACATCAAGTAATAAAACACATGCATATGTCTATCAATTAACATCATCAAATAACGTAGCTAAATCATCCTCAAGGTTAAGCAATTATATCAGTTGTTTACAATTTCTAAACATTCCAATTCTATCATTTTTCACAAATATAAATGAGATCAATAGACTAACTTGATTATCCAAACATAGGAAATTTTTCAATAATATAATGTGTCAGTATAAAATCATAACAATGCAAATAAAAATTTATAAAACTATCCAGCAATATTAGCTAGCATATCATAATCCAAAACATGAATCACAACATATAGATAATATAAATGTGTATATATTCAATCACCTACTAATTAAAATATAATAATCATAATGTCAATGTCTCTAATAAACAGTAATAAAAATCATATTGCATAAGAGTCGAAGACAAATGGGCATTACATCCCCCTCCCTTTAGACTCGACTTCCTCTTGGAAGTCACAGAAAGAGGAAGGGAAGAAAGGAATACAATCTTTTAGCATAACCTCTACGAGGTTAACCAAGATACATAAGAGAAAATTTTAAGAGGAAAATCCTCAACAAAATCCCAATTAATGAAAATTAATGACCAAGATAAATAGTTAAATTCATATACACAGGGTGTTCATGTTGCTACACATGGATACAACACATGGTAAAAAGGAAGGATAAGACTTACACTTAGGTTTAATTACACTTCAATGTTCATTATTTAGATTAGAGTCAATAATTACCAACCATGATCCTCAAATTTTCACGATAAACAACACTTTCTTAAAGAATTAGCAAATTCAGGGCCACAGAAAATGAGGCTTAACAACAAGGAAAGCACATAATTTTAACAAAAGTGTTTACAAGGATTAAGATTATCCATTAGAAGTACTCTATATAATTAGGAATAACTCACTTAACTTTTCCTGGTAATGCTATGCAAAACTCTTGGCTACACTGTAATGTTCATTATTTAGATTAGAGTCAATAATTACCAACCATGATCCTCAATTTTTCACGATAAACAACACTTTCTTAAAGAATTAGCAAATTCAGGGCCACAGAAAATGAGGCTTAACAACAAGGAAAGCACATAATTTTAACAAAAGTGTTTACAAGGATTAAGATTATCCATTAGAAGTACTCTATATAATTAGGAATAACTCACTTAACTTTTCCTGGTAATGCTATGCAAAACTCTTGGCTACAAGGTCTCCATAAGTTGAATATTGTACTCAAGTATCGTTACACTCAACTAATAATCCGGAATAAGAAACCCCAATCAATTAAACAGCAGAGAGGAGGTGCGGGTCATCAGAGGAGAGATCCCTGACCCATTGCGCACAGGAGACTGCAACAATGGCGAAACTAACCCGTCCGAAATGGCTCTGCTCGCAGCATTGCATGGTGACCTCTCTGCTCACGTGGGACAGGCTGCTACGGCGTGGAAGACGCGGGAAAATCCAATCAAAACAATTCACGAGTTAAACAAAGTAGATAGTGAATCTTCCGAATGGGAGACTGGGTCAGAGACAGATGTAAATGCGGTAGAATTGGAGACTGCAACGAGGGAAGTGAACTGACAAAGAAAATCTATGAAAGATCATAAACAAAGACCTTTAAATGCAGATTTGAACCGTAGCAGAAGGAAGATAGACAGTACAAGTGAAATGATTTCATTATTGACTTCGGAGGCGAGGGTTTCAAATTCTGTCTCACCCCATATTAAAAGGAAATTTAGAGGTGGTTCTTGACGTGGATGATGAAAACAAGGCGGGCTGGAGCACTGTTTGTAGGAAATCTTTCCACGGTTTTCGTGGAGGGGGGTGCACGCCGAGGCACTTAGGATGGATGTAATTGTTCTCATCGGCGCTATTTCTTTGCTATTTTCTTGCTGGGTTTTACGGTTTTTAGTGTTGTCTTTGGTAGGTTTTCTTCCTACTTGCATCCTTTTTGTTTTTGACCTTTTGTTCTTTTGCTCGCTTGGGCACATCCGGCTTCTGAGCCTTCTCTGTACAAGGGTATAGTCCCTTTCAAAAAACTATTTGCCAATAATTAAAAAAACATTTCTATTTTTTTGTGATAGACAAACTTTGCTCATATTATTATGTCGAAACAAGAGATACCATTTACTCTATATAACAAACAAACTTTCTTAATTTTAAGGCCGCCCTAGGTCAAAAGAATCTTAAAATGCACTCAACTTAATATTTTAATGCATAGGAACACTCAAGCGAGCTAGGAGAAATAGGAAACAAGAGAGGTCCGCCTAAAAATTTACTAAACAAACACACCTAACATTCCTGTACACAGTTACAAAAATAACCTTCCCTGTCTTCTCCCTGAAGCACAAAGCGGACAACATTATAGTTTCCAAAAGGAAGGAGGATTCAAAAATTCCTCTGTATCCTTAACATATGTTTCCTGAGCTTGTCAATAACCTAGGTCATCAATGATCTATTCAAGCACAATAAGTTTGACTTCGAGGATCAAAGCCTCACTCTGATACCAAAAGTAATTCCCACAAATAAATACCGCCATGTCAACCTACAACTCCTATGCATAAACACTAGAAAAATCGACCAATTTTTTTCCTTTTTTTAAAAATTTAGTCCATGCTTAATATTTTAATCCTCGAAGCCTTCAGGTTTGTCTAATATTTTCCCTTTTTATTTTAATATAATTAATTTTAGTTAATTTCACTTACTTATTACTAATTTAATCCAATATTCAAGTATAACTTATACTACTTCATTTCACCCTTAGTTAAATTTTAAATTGATTAATTAATAAATTCACAAAATAATTTTGATCAAATTCTTAGAATAATCTCTATAAATTCACATAGTCACCTTCTTCAGGAAACCATTTAACTTAATTCCCTAAACCATATTTTAAAAAAATCTCCTAGCAATTAATTCATACATAACCCCCTTTTATTATTATTGTTATTATTTTAAATGGCACACACACATCCCCATAAATTTTAATACCCCAACACATGCCCCACACAATTTTAAAATAAAAGAAAAACTTTTGAATAAAATTAATATCCTAACATGTCTTATTTCCCACACCCGTACACAACCCATTAGGTTTCCATGTATTAATTTGTTTAATTTATCACTTACATTTTCTAAAGTTTCTCACGTCTCCACTTAAAGGGAGAGGATTAAATCTCATCTGTTCGATAGATTTAATCCACTCCATTGATCCTAGGGCTCTCTTCATTTTCCCTAAACATCCTTACGGCCTTCTATTTTACTCTTCCTAACCCTAATGTCCTCCATTTGCACAGGTGAGGCTACAGGGAGCAAGCATGGAGGCAAGAGGATGACGCAAGAACCTATGTTTCTCATGGAAGATCTACAAAGGAATTTTTAGGGTTTTCTCACTCTTTTTAAAGACATGATGCAGATTTTATTTTGTTGAAGCTCCCATGGGCTAATATTATGCTTTTCTTTTGAGCACCAACATCCCAATCCATTCTAGTTATGCTCATTTGTATACCATATCTATTTAAACAATTATATATGTACAAACATACACATTTCTATGTATAAATGCCCATACATATTTTGTTATAGGTTACTGGTTTATCAAGCTGAGAAAATTTTAGATACACACACACACACAGTGTGTGTGTGTGTGTGTGTGTGTGTGTGTGTGTGTGTGTGTGTGTAAATTCGTAATTTAAGGTAATGCAGTAGAAAGGGGCACTGAGAAAACAATGGCCACATTTTTAAAATGTTTTGTTTTATATCTACAGGGCGGCCATAGTATGGTTGGAGGTGGTGTTCAAACCCCACTCCACAATATTTTTTTAATACAAAAACAAGTATGTTAGGTGAAGGGGTGGGGGGGAGGGCGGTGACCCCACTTATTTATGATTTCTTTTTTTAAATGAATTCAACTCATTTTGGGGGAAAAATTCATATGGCTCAATCCAAAAGAAAATATACAACTTACAAGTTCTTCCTTCCAATCATTTCTAATAGATCGTTTGATAATTAAATTTTCAAGAAACTCTCTTTAAAATACAATTTTATACAAGCCTTCCACTCAAGATAGAAACAACATGGCTAACTTTAAGAAAAAGTAGGATTCTTCCATTGGGCTCAAATAAAAAATTATTCTTCTCAAGATCATCCTCCAAGCTTCATTTTTTTACTCTTTCATCTCATTAATTTCAAATCACAATACAAGTAAGGTGCACTAGGGGACACACTCTGCCCAAACTTTATTCCAATAAGGAGAACTCATCCTTTTTATTGGCCCTCGAGCCCCAAAAATAGAAAAATAGGGATTTTTGTAACTTTGAAAACATCACAATTATAATGGCTTCCATAAAACATACAATCCATAAATTTGCAACACATTCAAATAAACACATAAGCTTGACAATAAGCCAAAGGATCAAGGAAATATGAGAACCACCTCCTTTTACATCCCAAGGGAAATCAGGGTTATACCCAATAGCCTCCATGTGCACATCACAAAACACTATATATATATATATCATTTTCTTTGCCCATATCAAACACACAAGGTGTAGTAGTATTATCCTTTTCTTTCCCCATAGGTGGAACACCCTAAACACACTCCCTCCAAAATGCATGCCTGGAAACTCCCTTTTCTCTCCCAAATGGTCCCCTTTTCCATCTCCCACACCATTATTAGGGTCAAAATCTACCCAATCCCGACATAATACAATCAGAACACACATAGCATACACTCAAAAATCACAAATTTCACTACTAAATTCATATATAAAGGAAGTAAAAATAAGTGAATTTCCTACCTCTCCATTTAGCTTCCGAAAGCTTCACCCAACAAGCTTCACGCACCTTCAATCCAAGAAAATTCCAAAAATGCAAGTGTAGAAATTTGAGTAGTAACCCCAAAATACTCTCAATTAAATTCAATAAATAGAAAAGAATGTGAGGATGATCGGGTGGCTCCATGTAGGATACCACTCCATCTTTCTCCAATTCCAGCTCAAATAGTCAACACAAAAAGACAAATGTTGATAAATGAGTAAGTAAGGCTATGATATGCACAAGTATACACTCCAAGATGCACTCCATACTTCTAAGGACATATTAAATGAGGTAAGCTGAAAAAGTGACTTTATTTACTTATTTTTACCTAAAAAATGCATTATTAAGGATAAAACTAATCCCATACTTCATAAATATGGTTGGTGTGTGAGTTTGAGAGGTAATGGACAAGGGTTATCATGTCCCACAAGTCTCAAAAATTAAGCACTAAATAAAAATTTTAGATTGGGAAAGGAGGAAGATTACACACTTAAAAATGCAATTAAATCTATACCACATCAAACAATTACCAAGGACCATCTTCCCTATTTAATCCCCAAATTGTCACATCTTCATTTTAATTTAGTAATTAAGTTAAATTAACTAATTAAAAGCATATCAACAATTACTAATAAAGTGAATATATTTTACAAATAATGAGATACATGCACCACAAAATAAATACCTAAAAAATTAAAAGAGGGAAACATCACAACCCATGGCCACACATATGAGGTCACCCCCTATGGAAAACCTCCTAACCAAGCATAAGAATTAAACAACACACCCAACATTCTTCTAGGGTTTTTCCCCTAGCCCCTTCCCATGTATAGTGATATCATTTTCTTGCAATCACAAACAACAATACCTCTTCAGCCTCAAGGCCATATCAATATGTCATGGAAATAAAACACATATAAAGCATCCATCATAAATTCCTCAGCATACATAAATCAATACAACACACACATATATCTATCAATTAACATCATCATATAATGTAGCTAAATCATCTCAAGGTTAAGAAATTAGATCAATTGTTTGTAATTTCTAAACATTCCAATTCTATAATTTTTACCAATATCAATGAGATTAAAAGACTAACTTGATAATTCAAACATAGGCAATGCGTCATGAATATAATGTGTTAGCATAAAATCATAATAATGCAAATCAACATGTATAAAATTTTCCACCAATGTCATCTAGCATATCATAATCAAAAACATGAATCACAACATATCAATAATTTAAATGTCTATATAGTCTATCACATACTAATAAAAATATAATAATCATGATGTCAATATCTCTAATCTAAAGTAATAAAAATCATAGTGGATAAGTGTTGAAGAGGAGTGGGCATTACATCCCCCTCCCCTTAGACTTGACTTCCTCCTGGAAGTCATGGAAAGAGGTAAGGAAGCAAGGAATACAAACTTTCAGCATAACCTCTACAAAGTTAACCAAGATATAACACATAGCATTTAAATAGGAAAATGGTCGATGGAATCCCAATGAAGGACAATTAAGGTTCAATAAAAAGAGGAAAGTTCGTGTACAAAGAGTTTCCACATAGCCATACATGGATACAACACACAATAACAAGGAAGGATAAGACTTCCACTTATGATGAATTACACTTCAATGTTCATTATTTACACAAAAATAGACAATTACCAACCATGACCCTCAATTTTTCACCAAAAACCACACTTTCTTAAAGAAGCAACAAATTCAAGGCCACAGAAAACAAGGCTTAACAACAAGGAAAACACATAATTTTAGAAAACGTGTTTACAAGGATGGAGATTATCCATTAGAAGTACTTTATATAATTTGGAAGAACTCACTTCACTTTTCATGGTAACGCTATGCAAAATTCTTGGCCACAAGGTCTCCATAACTTGAATCTTGTACTCAAATATCGTAACACTCAACTACTAATCTTGAATTAGAAACCCCAATCAATTAAACAACATTTCTGTGTTTTTATTATAGAAAAACTTTGCTCATATTATTATTTCGACACAAGAGATACCATTTACTCTATATTAAAAAACAAAATTTCTTAATTTTAAGACCGCCCTAGGTCAAAAGAATCATAAAATGGACAAAACTTAATATTTTAACACATAGGAACACTCTAGTGAACTAGAAGAAATAGGAAAAAAGAGAGGTCCAACTAAAAATTTACAAGAGCAACACAAAAAAAAAACTTGTAGACACTTATAAAAATAGCCTTCCCCTTGTTCTCCCCAAAGGAAAAAGGGGATAACATAATAGTTTCCAAAAAGAAGGAGAATTTAAAAATTCCTCCATATCCTTAACATATGTTGCATGATCTTGTCAATAACCTAGGTCACCAATGATCTATTCTAGTACAAGAAGGTTGACTCTGAGGATCGAAACCTCGCTCTGATACCAAATGTAACGCCCACAAATGAAAAACACCAAGTTAACCTACAATTCCTACGCCAAAACACTAAAAAACATAACCAACAAAAAATTTATTTATTTTATTTAGTCCACGCTTAATATTTTAATCCCCAAGGCCTTAAGGCTCAACTAATCTTTCCCCTTTTTATTTTAATATAATTTATTTTAGTTTTCATTTCTTTGTATTATGGGTAAAAAGGGTTAAGGGGACCCTACCCCATATATTGAGGAGAAAAATCTAAAGAAATTAAGAACAAAAAAGGTTGCCTCTGCCAGTGGAAAAATAAACAACAAATTAAAATATGAAATAATAGTAAACCAACTGTTAAAAACAACACCAAACATCAGTTATCTCAAAACTTAAAACTCTTCCCTTTAGATCTTAATTGCATCTTAAGGGGTGAGATAGTCCCTTTATTTTTCCACTTTGCAACGGTCTAGTCTTATTCCTTGTTAGGATTAACATTTTCATTATTCTGGAAAGAGATCAACTCTTCAAGCAACTCCTCTAAGTTTTATATCCCCATTGAATGCACAGTTTCGGTTTCAACCAAAAGATCGGAATCATTGTTACTTATCGGTTGCACTTGCTCCTACTGCGTAGGAAGGGAAACTTCCTCCTAAACATCAATGGATGATATTTATCACTTACATTTTCTAAATTTTCTCACATCTTTATTTTCCCTAAACATCCTTACGGCCTTCTATTTTACTCTTCCTAACCCTATTGTTCCTCCATTTGCACAGGTGAGGCTACAAGGAGAAAGGATGGAGACAAGAGGATGAGGAAAACAACTATGTTGTTCATGGAAGATCTGCCAAGGAATTTTGAGGGTTTTCTGTATCTTTTTCAAAACATGATGCAAATTTTTATTTTTTTGAAGCTCTCATGGGTTAATGCTATGCCTTTATTTTGAGCACCGGTAGCCCAATCCATGATAGTTATGCACATTTTTCTTCCATATATATTTAGATAATTATATATGTACACACACAGACACACACACACACACACACACACACACACACACACACACACACACACACACACACATACATTTATCTCTCTCTCTATATATGTGTGTGTGTGTGTGTGTGTGTGTGTGTGTGTGTGTGTGTGTGTGTGTGTGTGTGTGTGTGTGTGTGTGTGTGTGTGTGTGTGTGTGTGTGTGTGTGTGTGTGTGTGTGTGTGTGTGTGTGTGTGTTTACATACATACATACATATATATACACATGTTAAATTGGTAATATAAGGTAATGTGGCCCAAAGTTCACTGAGAAAACAATGGCCATAGTTTTTAAATGTTTTGTTTTATATCTATAGGGTGGCCATAGTATGGTTGAGGGTGGCATTCGAACCCCACTGCACAATATATATACATTTTAAGGTAAAAACAAGCCTGTGGGGGGGGGGGGGGGCGACCCCACTTATTTATTATTATTATTATTTTAATAACTTCAACTAAGTTTGGGGAAAACATCCATACGGTTCCAGCCAAAAGCAAATTATTAAACTTACAAGTTCTTCCTTCCAACCATTTCCAGTACATAGTTCGATAATTAACTTTACAAGAAACTCTCTTTAAAATAGAATTTTATAAAATCCTTCCACTCAAGGTGGAAATAATATGACTAACTTTACAAAAAAGAGGATTCTTTCATTGGGCTCTAATACAAAAGTCTTCTTTTCAAGATCATCCTCCAAGCTTCAAATTTTCACTCTTTCATCTCATCAATTTCGAATAACAATAAAAGGGGTAGTAGGTGACACTCTCCGCCCAAACTTTATTCCAATAAGGAGGGGAATCCATCCTTCTTATTTCCCCCCAAGCCCCAAACATAGAACAATAGGGATAGTTTGCAACTTTTACAACTTCACAATTATAATGGCTTCCAAATACATACAATCCAAAAATTTGCAGCACATTCAAACAAACACACAAACAATATTTATCATTTTTCAATAAACACATAGCCTTGACAACGAGCCAAAGGAGTAAGGAAATCTAGGAACCACCTCCTTTTCCCTCCCTATTGAAATAGGAGTTCCACCCAATAGCCTCCATGCACACATCAAAAAAAACATATATATATATATATATATATATATATCTATGTGTGTGTGTGTATACACATATATATATCCCCATTTCAAACACACAAGGTGTAGCAATATTATCCTTTTCTCTTCCAATAGTTGGAATACACTAATCACACTCCCTCAAAAATGCATGCCTCACAACTCCCTTCTCTCTCCACAATGGTCACATTTTGCATCTTCCACACCATTCTTATGGTCAAAACCTACCCAAACCCAACATCATATAATCACAACACACATAGCATAAACTCAAAAATCACAAATTTCACTACTACATACATATATAAAAGAAAAAACATTAAGTAAATATCCTACCCCTCGATTTAGCTTCCAAAATATTCACACAACAAGCTTCAAGCACCTTACATTTAAGAAAAATACAAAAATGCAACTCTAAAAGCTCCAAACATGCAATCCCAAGCCAAAATTCAAAAAATGCAAGAGTAGAAATTAGACAAGTAACCCCCAAATACTCTCAATTAACTTTAAAGAATAGAAAAGGAGGTGAGGATGATGGGGTGGCTCCATGTAGGATTCCACTTCATCTTTCCTTAATTCAAACTCAACTAGTCAACACACAAATACCAATGCTAATAAATGAGTAAATAAGGCTATGACATGCACAAGTATACACTCCAACATGCACTCCATACTTCCAAGAACATCTTAAATGAGGTAAGTTGAAAAATTGACTTTACTTACTCATTTTAACCCAACAAATGCATTATCAATTCTAAAATTGACCCTAAGTAAAAATTCGAGTTTGGGAAAGGAGGAAGAGTACACACTTTAAAATGCAATCAAATATATACCACATCCAACAATTATCAAGGACCATCTACCCTATTAAATTCCCAATTTATCACATATTCATTTTAGTTTACTAATTTAGTTAAATTGACTAATTAAAAACATATCAACAAGTACTAATAAAGTTAATATATTCTACAAATAATGAGATACATGCACCACAAAATAAATACCCAAAAAATTAAAAGAGAGAAACATCATAACCCATGGCCACACACATGAGGTCACCCCCCATGGAAAACCTCCTAACCAAGCATAAAAATTAAACAACATAAACATAGAACACAAGTTGTCAAATGGCCTTGTTGCAAACACCCACCATTCTTCTAGGGTTGGTCCCCTAGCCCCTTTTGGTTTACAGTGATATCATTTTCTTGTAATCACAAACAACAATACCTCTTCGGCCGCAAGGCCATATCAATATGACATGGAAATAAAATGCATATAAAGCATCCATCATATGATCCTTGAAATAAATCAAGAAATACAACACACACATTTATCTATCAATTAACATCATCATATAACGTAGCTAAATCATCCTCAAGATTAAGAAATTATATCAATTTTTTACAATTTCTAAACATTCCAATTGTATAATTTTCACCAATATTAATGAGATTACAAAACTAACCCGATCATCCAAACATAGGCAATATGTCACAAATATAATGTGTTAGTATAACATCAGAACAATGCAAATCAACATGTATAAAATTGTGCACCAGTGTTAGCTAGCATATCATAATCCAAAACATGAATCATAACATATAGATAATCCAAATTTTTATATAGTCTATCACCTGCTAATCAAAATATAATAATCATAATTTAAATTTCTCTAATCAATAGTAATAAAAATCATAGTGTATAAGTGTTTAATTGTCGAAGAGGTGTAGAAGAGGTGTGTATAAGTGTCGAAGTCACGGAAAGAGGTAGGTAAGAAAGGGATACAAAATTTCAGAATATCTTCTACGAGGTTAACCAAGATACAAAATAGAACATTTAAATAGGAAAATGGTTGATGAAATCACAATGAATGAAAATTAAGGTCCAAGAATATTAGGAAAGTTCATGTACACATTGTGTCCACATAGCCACACATGGATACAAAACAAGGTAAAAAGGAAGGATAAGACTTCCACTTAGGTTGAATTAAACTTTAATGTTTGTTATTTAGACAAGAATCAATAATTACCAACCATGACCCTCAATTTTTCATGAGAAAAAACACTTTCGTAAAGAACCAACAAATTCAGGTCCACACAAAATGAGGCTTAACGATAAGGAAAGAAAATAATTTTAACAAAAGTGTTTACAAGGATGCAGGTAGTTTATTAGAATTTACTCTATATAATTAGGAATAACTCACTTAAATTTTCATGGTAACGCTATGCAAAAATCTTGGCGAAAATGTCTCCATAACTTGAATCTTATACTCAAATATTATAACACTCAACTACTAATTCAGAATTAGAAACACCAATAAATTAGAAAAAATTTATAATTTTTTATGATAGTCAAAATTTTCTCATATTATTATGTTGACACAAGAGATACCATTTACTCTATATAAAAAAAAAGCTTAATTTTAAGCCCACACAAGCTCAAAAGAATATTAAAATGGACACAACTTAATATTTTAACACGTAGGAATGCTCAAGCGAGCTAGGAGAAATAGGAAACAAGAGAGGTTCAACTAAAAATTTACGAGAGAAACACACCAAACATTCTTATAGAAAGTTATGAAAATAACCTGCCCCTTCTTCTCTCCAAAGAAAAAGGGGGACAACAATCATAGTTTCCAAAAGGAATGAGGATTCAAAAATTCCTCCATATCCTTAACATATTTTTTCATGAACTTTTCAATAACCTAGGTCAACCAATGACCTATTCAAACAGAAGAAGGTTGGATCCAAGGACAGAAGCCTCACTTTGATACCAAATGTAACTCCCATAAATAAAACATGCCACATCAACCTACAACTCTTATGCCAAAACACTAAAAAAACGGCCAAGATTTTTTTAAAAACAAATTTAGTCCACGCTTAATATTTCAATCCCCAAAGCCTTAAGGCTCAACTAATCTTTCCTCTTTTTATTTTAATATAATTTATTTTAGTTAATTCCACTTACTTATTACTAATTTTAATCCAATCTTCAAGTATAACTTATACTAGTACATTTCACCCTTAGTTAAATTTTAAATTGATTAATTAATAAATTCACAAAATAATTTAAATCAAAGCCTTAGAATAATATCATTAAATTCACATAGTCACCTTCTTAAAGACACCATTTAACTTAATTCCCTAAACCATATTTACAAAAATCTCCTAGAAAATAATTCCTACATAACCCTCTTTTATTATTATTATTATTGTTTTTAAATGGCACATACCCATCCCATTAATTTTAATTCCCCAACTCATGCCCCACGCACACTTTTAAAATTTTAAATTTTTTTAATGAAAATTAATATTCTAACATGCTTTATTTCCCACAGCCGTACATAACCCATTAGGTTTCCATGTATTAGTTTAATTTAATGTATCACTTACATTTTCTAAAGTTTCTCACATCTCCACTTAAAGGATGAGGTTGGATGGATTTAATCCTCTCCATTGATCCTAAGGCTCTCTTTATTTTCCCTAAACATCCTTTATTTTCCCTAAACATCCTTATGGCCTTCTATTTTACTCTTCTTAACCCTAATGTGCCTCCATTTGCACAAATGAGGCTAGAGGGAGAAAGGATGAAGATAAGAGGATGAGGCAAGCAACTATGTTGCTCATAGGAAGATCTGCAAAGGAATTTTAAGGGTTTTCTCTATCTTGTTCAAAACATGATGCAATTTTTTTTATTTTTTGAAGCTCTCATTGGCTAATGTTATGCTTTTATTTTAAGCACTGACATCCCAACCCATTCTGGTTATGATCATTTTTCTTCTATATCTATTTAGATAATTATATATTTACATAAATACACCTTTATGTGTATATATGCACATAGATATTGTTGTTACTAGTTTATCAAGATGAGAAAATCTCAGGTAAAAGAGTATATATATATATATATATATATATATATATATATATATATATTTGTTTTGTATTTGCAATGCAGGGTTCAAAATGTGCATCCGCGGCCCTCATATACTATGGCAGATAGAGAAATGCCGATTTAATATATATATATATATATATATATATACAAGTTAAATTTGCAATATAAGGTAATGCGGGAAAAAGTGCACTGAGCAAAAAATGGTCGCAATTTATAAATGTTTTGTTTAATATCTATAGGGCGGTCATAGTATGGTTGGGGTGGGGTTCGAATCCCACTTGACTATATATATATATATATATATATATATATATATATAATAAAAACAAGTCTTTGGGGGGGGGGGGGGGAGTTGACCCCACTTATTTATTATTTCTATTTTTTTTAGTGACTACAACTTAGTTTGGGGGAAATGGGCATTCGACTCCAGCCAAAAGAAAAATATACAACTTACAAGTTCTTCCTTCCAATCATTTCCAATACATAGTTTGATAATTAAATTTACATGAAACTCTCTTTAAAATACAATTTTATACAAAGCCTTCCACTCAAGGTGGAAAATCATGGGCCAACTTTATAAAAAAATTGGATTCTTCAATGGGGCTCTAATACAAAAGTATTCTTTTCAAGATCATCCTCCAAGCTTCAACTTTTCTCTCTTTCATCTCATCAATTTGGAATCACAATACAAGGAAGGGGGAGTAGGCGATGCTCTTACACCCCCAACTTTTATTACAATAAGGAGGAGAATCCATCCTTCTTATTGGCCCTCGAGCCCCAACCATATAAAAATAGGGGATATTTTGAAACTTTGACAAGTTCATGATATATAATGGCTTCCACAAAACATACAATCCAAAAAAATTTCAACACATTCAAATAAACACACAAACAAGATTTACCATTTTTCAATAAACACATAGGCTTGAAAACAAGCCAAAGGAGAAAGGAAATATGGGAAACACCCTAATCACACTCCCTTAAAAATGCATGCCTCACAACTCCCTTTTCCCTCCCCAATTGGTCTCATTTTTCCATCTCCCACGCCATTCTTAGGGTTAAAATCTACCCAATCCCAACATACTGCAATCACAAAACACATTTGCATACTACTCAAAAAACTCACAAATTTCACTACTACATACATATATAAAGGAACCAACAATAAGTGAAAATCACACCTCTCCATTTAGCTTCCAAAATCATCACACAAGAAGCTTTAATCACCTTAAATCCAATTAATGATCCCAATAATGCAACTACAAAAGCTCCAAGCATGCAATCCCAGCAAAAATTCAAAATATGCAATTGTAGAAATTAGACAAGTAACCCCCAAATACTCCTAATTAACTTCAATAAATAGAAAAGGAGGTGAGGATGATTGGGTGGCTCCATGTAGGATGACACTTCATCTTTCCTCAATTCCAACTCAACATGTCAATCCAAAAATACCAATGCTAATAAATGAGTAAGTAAGGCTATTATATGCACAAGTATACACTCCAACATGAACTCCATACTTCCTAGGACCAATTAAATGAGGTAAGTTTAAAAAGTAACTTTATTTACTCATTTTATGGTTTTGAACTCTCAGCTCATAATAGTTTTCTGTAGGGAAATTTTTAGTGGTGAATTTTTGTAATCTAACGAAAATCGAGGATTATGGAAATTTGAATTGTTGAATATTCTGTGATTCATAGCCGACTTATTCACCAAAAAATTCAACTAACATGTCCCTTATACTATTCATTGCTCCTAGATTTTACAGATATATAAGATCTTATGAATGTAATTCGCCACCATTTAGAATCATTTTGTGCGTATATTTTCCAAAGTAAACATAAGAAACCTCTCAGCCGTGATATCATCCAACTCAGAGCCATCCAATCGTAAGTCATCCAACCCCATAGTCATCCAACTTTGAGACGTCCAACCCTTGACTTACTAACTCCTAACTTGTCCAAACCCCCGGATCCATCCAAGCCCTTAGCCATCAAATCTTGAGCCATCCAACCCCTAACTCGTCCAACCCCTTTAGCCATCTAACCCCTTAGCCATCTAACCCTGATTTATCTAACCACTTAGCAGTTATCCCTTAACCCCCTCATCCGTCTAAACCCATTAGCCAATCTAACCCCTTAACCATACAACCCCTAGGTTGTCCAACCTCTCAGTTGTGAGCTATCTAACCCCTTAGTCGTCCAAAACCTTTGTTGTCTAACCACAGAGTCATCTAAGCCTTTTCTGTCCAACTCTTTACAGTCTAAACCACTACCATCTAACCCTAAACTATCCAATATTCAGAGTGTTTCGAACATAAGATCTATCCCTAAGCAGTCATGGATACTAGAAATCAGCATAAGAAGGTTACAGATTCAGCGAGTTCAAAAAAGGAGTGCAAATACTTTGCTTGGCTATTTTGGAAAATCACAAAAAATGAAGGGGGTTTCTGCATCTGCTAAAAATATCAGTATGTGGAATGTGTTATTTACAAGTTATTTAATCTTACAGTATTTTATAATTATGTTTTTCATTATTGTTCTTGGAACTGTTTTTTACTATGTAAAAATTTAAGTATAGATAAAATTAATACTATATATGTAACAATTTTATAGAATTATATTGCAGACATTTCAAAAATTCCTTCACAAAATAATCAATTTAAAGATATCCATGATCCATTAAATGTTGAGGAAAACATTATGTCCCTTGATGACATAGAAGTACAAGAAAATTCATCGAATTCTCATGATACACTAGGAGAGGAAGCTTCTACTCCAAGGTCTATTTCAAGAAAAAAGAGACATGAGAATCTAAGATAATTCCTACTGAGAGCCTAGATGCTGAAGTTGAACCCCAAGAAAAAAAACAAAATATGTCAGAAGAAAGAGGAAAAACTGCGACAATTGGAAGAAAATTCCAATTTGAATGGGTTGTAAAATATCTGTTTATTGAACATTTGTACACTGAAAATGGTAATGATGTTCCAACACAATTTCGATGCAAAATATGTGGTTGGAAATAGGGGAAGGATCACACGATGCATCTCAAACTAGACACAATTGAAAATCATTGTGGGAAAATATATATTTCCCAAAAGAAAAGGGATGGCAGCATAGTCAGAACACTTAATGGAAAGATGCAAAAGAGTGTCTACATGTCAAATAAGTAGAAAGAATATGAAAAGGAACAAAAACATATGAAAATATGTGAATGAAAAAGGTTGGACCTTAGTAGAAAGATTGAGCAAAGATATGGAGGCAGAAATACATGTAAAAAGTATTCAGGTTTGCTACCATTATTCCATATATTGAAAAAGGGAAGACTGATGTTAGATTTGAGAGAAAATAAAATTTTGTATCAGGATTATTGGTCTAAAGAACATTCCTAAATCTCATTGGCCAAATACCAATAGCTGGGAAATCGCAAAATGTCTATCTCTAGTAGAAAAGGAGGATCTGAAACTGAGTTTCAAAAGGCAAAGTATATTTACCTTTCCAATAGATGAGGTTACTACAGTGAATAATACTTCATGCTTTCGTATTCATGTTTACACAATTTCTAATGAAATAAGAAATCCACACCTCTTAGCAATTCATAAAATGACTGAGAATTGCCATTCTGAAAATATATATAAATTGGTGGTCTCAAATCTGAAGTATATTGCCGGAAATGGATAACTTTTCCATTGTAAAAAAAATAGTTTTGTGTTGGAACCAATGGTGTAGTTGTAATGCAGGAAGCCAAAATTGGTCTTCTGTGTTAGACTTTAGACAATTTTTGCTCTGTATATGGTTTTTTTCCATTGTATGGCTCACAGAATGAATCTGGCTTACAAAATTGTGAGCACATTTGAAAATGTAGCTATACTAGAGGAATCGATACATGATTTCACATGCTTATTATCTAGCATTCCAAAGATATTTTTTGAATTTCAGAGATTTGCGATTGGACTGACAGAGGGAAATTTTTTTCTCAAAGATGTAGATACCAGATGGATATCTATGTTATGAACCTGCTTGTAGAATATTTGATGAATATCCTTCATTTGACAATGATTTTATGTATAAATACCAGAGGGATGAAGGTAAAGCTAAATATTTATTTTGTCGTCTAAGAGACGTAAAAACTTTACTCACACTCTGCAGTATTTTTTCCATGTTGAGGGAACTTACTATCTTAATGAAGCATGCACAAGATCATTATTTCTACATAAAAGACTTCATAAGACTCAGATGTATGTGTGTACTGGAGTCTTAAAATTTTATATTTTTCTGATGGGATTTTTCAAGGTGCTACTTTTGAAAATCAGAATGCATTTACAAATTTGAAAAATCCCAGGTGCTTCTTAAAATATAGTATACATGATCATCTGTGTATAACAACATATGGAAAATAGATTCCTCTTCATACGTTCCAAAAAAGAGTTGATATGGTTGTCTCAGATATAGAAGAAGTAAGAGTGACATGGAAATTTATATGATGCAATATTAATGGAATCCAGGAATAGAGTTGAGAAAGATATTTGAATCGTTAGATAAAAAGATCTAGGAAAGAAACAAAAATGATAAAATAATTGGAGCAATGGGAGTTGTAAATCTGTAGTTTTGACATTTGTTTGGCAGAAAACCTTATACATCTATCAATCCTTTATTTTTCAAAAACATGAGTGATCTAACTGACCATTTATATAAGACTCAAGAGATAAACAAAGTTTTTGTAGAAGGTATTTTACAAAGAAAAATACTTAGTTCCCAAGTCAATTTGATTTTGCTAATACTATGATACAACAAGTTCAGCTTCTACAAAACCCACAATATTATGGTCTCATCAAAAGGATTTGGAAGGAGTATATTTTTCTAGTAGTATTCTAAGTGAATATTTGAGCGAGTATATTAATATAAGTGTATGAACTCTGTCAAACTCTGATTCTAGGTTCTGTGGAAGATGAGAGGGTTTTCATTGCACTATCCCTTTTTAAATTCGAAAGTTAGAAACAGATTAGATAGGAATCTAGAAAGCTATCTGAGGTTGTATGTATCACGTTACTCAATGGAATCTTTTCCTTATGATAGAGCACTCGTATATATGGAATTCCACTAGTAGAAATAAGAGGAGTTAGTAATATTATGCCTAACCCAGGGGATGGAGACACATCAACAGATCATGCTACAGTTGATTTTCAAGGACACGAATGAAAGTGTTGATCCATGAATGTTCCAATTCACATAGATTTCATTATAATAATTTAATGTAATAAATTATAACTATTGATGTATTTCATATAAAGATTACAAATTTCAATAAATGTAATATTATATATTGTCTTTATTTGATCCATTGCCAATTGGAACAATGTCACTATCATCTTCAATTCTCCCCTTTTTTTTAAATATTTGGTTTTTAAAACTGAAATAAGGAAATTTATGTCTTTAATATTTGTTAATTGATTTATTTTAGATCTGTAAGAGTGCTTTTTCTGTTCCCCAATCAGAAAGGTTAATATTTTAAACAAACACAATCAAGTAAATATAAGCAACATTTACGTAAACTAAAAGACAGAAACATCATTTGTCTTATGTAGCAATCGAATAACAATATATAGTTACAATTCCGATTTCCAAAGTACTCTTGAAATTGTTCTCTTAAGTGGCAGATACTTTACAAGGCGTCTTCTTCTTTATGAGAGAAAATTACAAATTCATAAAGCATTGTCAGCCAATATAATTCCAAAAAGGGGGTTTTCAATACATTTCAAAACTTCCAGACAAGTTTTTTCATATAAAGACCACATTACAAGGTCATCCTCTTTTCTGCCATATGATTTTGAATCATGGTTGTCCTTATGTCTGCCACACCGGCTAATAAAGACAAAATGAAAACAAAAAAATTGGTTGGCCACTATATCTTTTAATTCCTACATCAGTGTCAGAATTGTGACAACACTAACATGTTGAATTTTTTATGTAGTAGCAGAAGATTGATCTTTTCCTTGCATTAGAGGTGGAGGAACCTGTTGTGTCTTTAAAAGAGCTATCTACCATAACAATGTATTATAACTCCTTATGCCTTCAAATCTCGTGTTGCTTTTATTGATATTTTTAATAATATTCTTCTCCTCCCTCGCTGCATCACCTACTAACAAAAGTGTTGCATCTGCATCTGTCTTTTGCTTCAGTAAGAACTTATGGATCCATCATAAGCTCCTTGATTATCCTTCTCAATGTATTATCCTTCTCAATGTATTATTTTTTTTATTTATTACTTTGAGTTTTTCCTTCAACTGTACAAATGAATTTGGGATTTTGCGGACATTCTTTAAATGTGCTTCAAATACATCTGATTCTTTCTTTAAATTTTCATATTTTTCCTGCAATAAAGAATTATAATTTTTTTTAGTCTATTAGATAAGTTAAAAATATATATTGCAGTGCTTTATAATATTAAGATTTTGCATGTAAAACGTAAAGCCTACTCACCACAAACTTTTTCTTTTTCTGCATTTTCTATCAAAACATTTGGTCTTGTCTTTAACCCATTTATTGTAGTAAGCATGTGCTTCAGTATTCATATTCTCCAACCTTTTTAACATTATGTCTATAATTTCATCATTGTAATTATTAGTATATGAATATTGTCCTCTGACCAAACTTTGTTTGGAAAAACGTCCTACCTTGCCGGTTGGCCTCTCTACGGCAATGAACAATGAATGCCTTTGAGTGTGATTATGGTATCATTGTATTTGTTTCTTTTATCAAAATTTTAGCTATCCTCTCCCAAGATTGCACCAAATCCAACATCAGACATTACAACCTCTTGAATTATATTCCCCATACTGTGTGATATTAGATTTTCTAATATAAAATGTGTCTATTTCATCATCTGTTTGTGGATCATTTATTGGAGTAGGAGGAGAGTCACTATCCTATACTTCATGCACATTTTGTTGTGGTTGTGGTTGAGGCAGAGTAGATTGAATCAGATCATGGGTATATAAAATAGATACCCTTGTCAGCATCGCCAGTATCGAAGCCCAAATACTCATTGTCAAGGGCGATGTTGTTAAAAATTTGTGAGGCCGTTATACTTAAAACACCACCGAGTGAGAGCCCAGGAAATTATGTAGTTGTAGGATGAACTGTTCCAGCTGATTCTATAGGAAACCTTATATTTTTACCTGAAGATCTTCTTTTTGTTTGGATTGTACATGTTGGTGGTATTGGTGGCCTCCTTGCAAGTAGAATGTGCTCAAAATCCATATTACTTGTAAGTAGCAAACAACAAATTGTTAGAAGCCATTATACGGTTAGGCCTTGTAAATTCTAAAATATAGTAACGAAATAAAACATGCTAAATATTAAATACTAAAATTTACCTTGCACGTTTGGAGACGTAAACGTAATATTTTGATCTTGACCATCAGAATGAGTTTGATCATCATCACCAATTTTCAATAGTTTCTGAATACAATAAATGTAGAAAAGAACAGTAGATATATATTAAATACAATACTACCTACATAATTGTATTAGTTGTTTGTTTTATTTAATTATATCAAAAGAAAAATTCATACCTGTAGTTAAATGTGATGGTAGACATGATGCACATAGCGACCCCCTACGTCGTTTTTTGATGAGAAGCTCTTACTAGTGTTGATTCTGCCTGAATCCATGTTAGAATCAAACAAATACCTCTGCAGGGGATTTACCTTCTAGTAATTGCCTCTTTGTGAGATGTTGCAAGCAATAATTATTCTCTGCAAAAGAAAATATTAAAATTATTATTTTATTGAAAATATTTGAATTTAAAATCGTTATAGCAAGAAAAATGTAAAAGTAACAATTACCTGTTGTTCTTTAAGACTGAGACCAATCATTTTTATCATTAATTGCAGTTGGGATTTTAGATTTCTAAAATTCGTAGAATGCTTCGTGATCGAAAGCAAGAATAACATTGAAACAAGAGAATACAGTCTTGGATTATCATATTGATTGGCATTGCTGGCATGAGAGACATTTGTTTTATTCAGCTGGACAAATATGTGCACCAATCGAATTATTGAACCGCTCAATACAGAATGTCTACAGATCTTCCTTGTAATATAATCCTGTCCTAAAAAAGTGATGCAACTGTAAGAAAGAATTGGTTTGTAATACCTTGTAGAAGAAGGACTCATGATGAACGATTAAGAGGAGCTGCAATAACAGAAAAAAATTTAGAGGCATGGGTGGTGGAAAAATGTTAAAAGAAAATAATTTGAAAATAATGAACTTACCATCAACCTGCACACTATAATGAGACTCAAAAAACATTTTGTCTTCGTCTGTGAGGACAACCTTTGTAGTAACGAGCAGCTTATTTTTGAATGGTAACCTTGTTAACCAATGTACATCTACGGGCTCAATTGTGACTAAAATTTGATGATGTCTCAGATGCACGAGGAGAACAAAAAAAATTCTATCATTCTCGTTATAAGAGGTGAGAAGGTAATCAAGCACTGAAGTATTAGTATCGAATTGGGACATGTCCACAAGCCTGGTAAATTCTAATTTTTCAAGCCAATCCTTTTGTGTGTCTTTTGCTTTCAGTAGGCTACAATATCTGGGCACATGAGGTTTTCTATGGATTTGGGTGTAGGAGTAGATGTGGTCCCAACCCATAAATTTGATGATTGAAGATATGTAGAAAATATGTTCATGACTAGGATTTAAGTAATTTGAAATAAATGTTCCAAGATACATGAATTAATGAATGCATGATATATATAAAAATTAAATTCATAAGGCTTTGGAAACTTAAATAAGAAAATGAAATTGTGATTTATGTAATTCTAGATTTTGTAATATTCAGTAGTATGCTTCCAACATGTGCCAAATTGGGATTCTATCAAAGAATATTTAAAATCATCGTTTTGTTCGATGTTTTAGCTACAACTTCTGTAGGTGACATGTATATTGAATAATAATATCAAATAATGTATACAGTATGTGAAACATGTCAAAATTGTCTCAAGATCTAAGGAGTTGAAAAGTAAAATGTAATCTTCATCAATATTTTAACATAGAAGAACAAAAATGAATATTATTAATGATCTTTAAATGTATTATCCTAAAAAAAATTATATTTTTGAAGTTCAATATCATTATTAAAAAATCATCATTGTTTCCACCAATAATATCATGTCAACCAATCATTACTATTATGTTAATAATTCTTTCTTTAACGATGAAGAGCCCTCCTATTTACTTCCAAAACCATAAACTAGGGCTGGTAATGATGATGGCGGTGGATCTGTTATGTGGAATGATGGTGTGAAAAGAGGATTCACCAAAAACAATGGAATTTTGGGATGGGGATGGTACCCCCAGCATGGGAGAAGGTGTTTTCATGGTGGCATGGAAAGATCCGGTCTCATGATCCTTATTCCTTCCCTCTTTTGATGGCTTTGGCGCCCAGGTTTCTACCCAAGGGAAGTAATCATCTTTGTGACTACAAGGGATGGTGTTTTAGGGCCAATAGCTCCTCTTGGGTATTTTTTTTCTGACCATGGTTGAGCTCCATTGGAGACAGGGTGTGTCCTGACTAGGCATGTGTCTGTGGTTGGTTCAGGTTCGACTATTGGTCTAACCAATGATAGGGTCAGTGGCAAAACCTATTTAGAGGAGGTCAAATCTAGCAAAAAACTTTCCAAGACTATGGCCTTTTCTAAGACTCCTCCATTAGTTTCCTTTGGAGTTAAAGGTTCTCCAATCTGAAGCATAATTCAAGTGTAATGTGCTCATTTGTATATTTAATAATATTTTTTCTATTCTCCCTACTCTTCATGATTAGATTTCAATTCATTGGAAGCCTATTATGGAGGTAAACTTGATAGTTACCCCACTTCCAGAGGATTTTTCATTATTTTTTGAAAAAATTTCATATAAAGATTTGATACTTGGTAAAGTTTGGGATTTTAAATCTCATTTCCTCCTTATGAAACCTTGGTTCCCCTTGTTCAACCCGGTAATTGAATCCTTTCATGTCAAACTGGTTTGCAAAACGTCCGACTGCCTTACTTACCCCTCCAATTTTGGAGTGAAAACTTCTTACTTTCAATAGGGGGTGCCTTGGGTCAATGTTTGGCCATTGATCCAAAGACATTTTATGTGATTCTACCACTTATGAACGCATATTGCTAGATATGAATACGTCTTCTGATTTTCCATCTACTATTGATCTCATAGTGGAAGAACGAATCCAGACTCAAACTATAGATTATGAAGGTTTCCCTTTTAGATGTAGGACATTTTTCATTCCAGGTCACTAATTTTTTTATTGTTAGATGGGTGAAAAGCAAGGTGAAAGTAAATCTTATTAGTGGAAGAATTCATATCCTACTCACCTGGTTGTTAATAGCCAGTCAGATAATGATTTAGAGGAAGTTTCTGAGCACGAAGAAGATCTTGATATATGATGATTGTGGATGCCATTCCTTCCCTTACTCCTGTAGGTAAGGATATTCCTCATGTTTCTGTTGAGGATACCAATTCCCTTCCTCTTGTGTCTCATATTTATGAGTACACATAAAATTTTGAGATCATCATTTTGATTCACACTAAGGAAAATGTAAATCTGAATAATGATGTAGGTTGCATTACTATGGGGAAAAAAAAGAAAAAAGAAAAAGAAAAATATCCCTTTAAAATGAATTTAAGATCTCATGGGAAGGATCCTTGGGGATGACTTGGAAAATTTTGGTATTTATGTTTCTACTTAGTTGTTTGTGTGGTGAGGCTATTATGGTTTCTTTATGTTGCTAGTAGAGGAAGATTCTCTTGATCCTCATTGTTTTATCTTTGTCTCCATTTTTAACATCTTGTTTTGGGTTTTGGGTTTTGGGTCCCCTTAACCTACTTTTACCATAATAATAATAAAATAATTCCTACTAATCTTGCATAGACACTTATAAATGATGTTGCTAGTGTGAATTATAATAAATCTCTTCACATAATATTGCGAGATTCAGACTCAAAATAAATAACATTAACATTAAATAATGATTATTATAATAATTGATATGATTATTGTCATTGGCAATCCTTACCACAATGTCAATGAAATATATGAAATGGAATGACTAGGAATATATATTCCCATCTTTTTGTCCACAAAAATGTAATGAGGATTATTTTTCTCTGTCACCCTCACTGCTCAACGAAGTAAGAATCTAATAGAAACCCCTCCCCTCATAATTTTTTATTGGTGGCAGATGCTAATTGGATGACTTTGACCTTAAAAAGTCCAAGTTGTTGTCATTATTATAGCTGTTATGTTTTTGATTTTTTTCCTATGTTTGAACCTTTCTCACCTTCTACCTTGTATTAATTAAAGATTAGCATCTTGATTCACGTTGGCTTCAGTGAAAAATGTTGGGGTAGTAGACATTTAGTAGGTGGAAACAAAAAAGATAGATCACTTAATTGAAAATGATATTGATTTCATTCATTCCTTTCTATCGGTGTATGCACTCTCCCTACCACATGAAAGGGATATTAGAATAGGTAATAGACAATCATGTATACAATATTTGGAATCATGCATAAGGAATGCATATTGTTTAACATGTTTCAAGTGATCTGGTCTCATGGATCACTAGATTGTAGGGAATGCACAAAATCGGTTTGTTGAAAGGTTTTGGAAACCATAAAAAATACAATCGGAATATGATTTTTTTTCAAATTTAAATGTGGATCAATACACAAGGCATGGGATTATTATTTAAAACACCTAAAATCAACATGGACCCATGGACTGCACAGTTGTAGGATACATACATAATGGGATTATTGAAATGGTCATTAAAAATTCAAGTATTCAAGGAAATTGGAAAATGTAACTCATAGTTTCTACAACATCCCCATCATCTAAGCATTTGTCAAGATACAAATGTTAGATCATGGTATAAACATTTGTTAAAGTACTTGGAAGTCATTGAAAATTTTAGTACTCGTAGGAAAGTTGAAACAAAACCAGTCAATAATACCATACTTCCTCTATTCTAGGCATGTTTTCCTTTCCTTTGAGTCAACCTAGGTATGAGCTCTTGTATTATAACTTATCAAACTAGTAGAAGATATGAACATGGACATGTTAGGATGGTTGTTTTTACTTATTATTTTAGATTAAGGATTTTTTTTATTAGGTAAAATGTGAGTTTTTAAGGGGACCAAAAAACACAATTACAAGTGGAGACAAAGATAGAACAATGAGGTATAAGAGATGTAGACTCTACTAGTGGCCAAGAGATACAAAAAAGCATTGTCACACAAAATAAGAAAACAACCATGCATCCACATCATCTCTAAGACTTCTTCCCATGGGATCTTAAATGCATCTTAATGGGTTCATTTTCACTTATCATTTTCTTCTTCTTCTTCCCCACAATAGTTTCAACCTTCATCATTGTTCGGATTTACATTTCCTTAGTGTGAACCAGAATGACGATTTCGAAGTTCTCCTTTTCCTCATGAGTTTGAGTCTCAGGAGGAAAAAAATGGTCTCCATAGTTGCATCAATGGGAAACACTTTCCCAACAGGAGTAGGAGAAGGAAAACCCTCCACAATAAATGGAGCAGGTACGACTTCATGCTCAAGTACCTCAAAATCACTATCGGTTTGAATAAATAGGTGACTAGGATCATAATCCTTCCACCATGACGATCTACTTTTCCTTTCATTCTTTCTCCTAGCCTAAGACAATCAACAACAATATGCCTAAAAGAAAAACAACTTTGGCATCTGAAATGTAGTCCTTTGTAATCAAGACGCTGGGTCTAGGATCTATTTTGAACTTTAATTTCAATGCTAGGAGGAATGTTTTTAGAGGTATCTATCTCAACCAGGATTTGTGCATAGGTTCTATGAGTAAAATAAGTAGTTCAGGAATCTATGCACAAGATATTTCCTAGCGCATTACCGATGGAGACAAGGCAGGCTTGGTCCCAAAATTACAATGGTAAGTGCATTAATCTAATCCAAACCGGTTTGCAGGACAAGATCTCAGTTGTTGGATTAAAAGAGGGGTGTTGGGTTTTTCATGACCAAATAGTGAGATTGACATGCCCATAAATCATCAACTATAATGTCCTTATCATCTATAAAGTGAAAACAACAATTAAGAAACCCTTAGCACAGGGATAAATTTCTAACCTACCTTCGAGAAGAGAAAGCCAATGCTTTGAAATTTCTAACATGCCTTCTAAAAGAGGAAGCCAATGCCGGTACCATAGGGGTGGGTCTACCATTCTTCTCTTGCAATGCATCTCTCAAGGAACTTATTGTACCAAGATAACTCCTAGATTTTGCAGCACCTAGCTGAGACTTTTTAGTTGGGGAATGGAGGCACTCAGGGGATTTTCCCTATTCTCAAGGAGTACTAGCGCCCCTAGAGGATGCAGAGGACCTGCTTTATTGGGACGACAACACGACATGGGAATGAGAGTTCCCCAATCCCCCCGTTGTAAAAGACGCTTTACAAGGCACTCTATTTTTCGGATTTTAGCGTTGGGGCCATCTGGACACACAAGCCGAGTCATGGCTTGACATTTCCGCTATCTCCTAAGGAAACCTGCACACCACTATACAACCCAACAAACGCACCAGTCGAACCACCACAAAGGACCTCAGAAAGACCGCCACACACCCCACATTCTCCAGAGCAGGGGAAACATTTACCATGGTCTCAATGAAGGCGATGTTCAGGCCACCAAACACCCCATTGTTCTGAACAAGGGAAGGGTTTTCCCACCGAACACACTCCTCGGCCTTAGCACACTCTGAGCTCGGTGTCATCGCTAGAGAGATTAGGGTTAGGGCACGCTGGAGCGGGAGTAGGAACCATTTAATATGTTAAGTTTTTTATTTTCATTGGTATGTTTTTCTATATATTTATGAATGAGGAAATCATACGGGGTTATACTCCTAGAAATTCCATATAAAATACATTACGTTTGAATCTCACGTATTTATTTAAAATGAGTCCTTTTAACAGATATTGATAGACCCATATTTGAAAATGTACGATTTGATTAAATGTGTCGGTGTTTGATCAACTACTAATGTTATCATTTATATTATCAACATAGAATGAATTGTTTCAGCCTCTCATTTTTATTGTGGAAGTGCTTTTAACATATTCAAATGATTACTTACATAACTAATTTTATATTGATGGATATGGTGACATGAGCTCCTTTTATTTTTAGAAGAGGTAAATGTTGAGGGTGTTGAAAGGACCCACATCCTTTTGCAAGGAGCCCCAGAGGCCAGATAAAACAATAAAGCAAAGAAGAGAAGATATTCGAAAGCAAAGAAGGCATAGGACCAAGTAGGCCCAAATGAAACACATAGAGGAAACAAAGCATTAGAGACAAAAGAGAGGAGATGCAACTGTCCAGAAGAAGGAGCAAGTTGCAGCAACTCAGAAGGAAAAGAAGTAATTCCAGAACTGCTGCACACCAATAGCAGTAGAAAGAAATCAAACGAAATAAGGAAGATACAACCCAGGGGGCTACAAGACCAAGAAAGAGAACAACAGGAAAAAAAGGGAAGAGAGAAAAAACCAGGGGAATCAGTGCCTTCCCTTCTTTCCTTTGTTGGAGCGCACTAATTACCATTTATCCTATGTAATCATCTCTGAAATAAGGGGATTATATTCTGTTAAGTTCAAGACCAGGGAACCCATAAAGGGGAGGCCACAATCCTTATCTTAGTCAGAGTTATTAGATTCATGAGGTTGTTTCGGTGCCAGAGATGGTACTTCTGAAGAGGGAGCAGTAACTAGCGACTTCCTAACCTTTGTAGAAGGATCTGAAACAGTATGGTCTACAGTTGAATGTACATTAGCTACAACAGAAGGTTCAGTAGCTGCGACTGAGGGAGTTGTAGCTACAACTAAAAGAGTTGTAGCTGGAACTCTTTTAACATCCAAGTCAACATTGTCCGCTTCCTTTGAAGAGTAATCTTCTTCTAAATCTGGTGTTATCCATTGCTTAGGAATGACTCCATTTCTGCGAGGAGCTTGGGATTTCTTTTGCACTAAGTTAGTATGGAGATGACCCTGCAATGTACAATTACGACATTTAAAAGCACTATTTTCATAGTCCAAAATCAGTGTCACCCATTTTAAGGGACATCATGTCGGGTAGTCCCTTGTTGAGATCAACTTCATCACATATCCTAACAAAAGTATACAAACCGCTCTGTAATCCATCCACATCTACCTTAATGAACCTCCCAAAAAGGTTTCCAATATCCTTCGAGAATAAGTAAAGTGAAGGGGTAGATTTGGCAAGCTCACCCCAACTGGGACCCGCAAGATGGAGAAGGTGTTAGTGTCAAAATCTAGAAACCATGGTGTAGTGAAGAGTCTCGCCAAACCCTGGAACCAAGGGCCCTCATCCATGGCTCTCTGATAATAATGTTGTTCATTGAAATAGACAATGAAGAATCCCTGGGAATAGAGGAAACATTTACAGTTATCTATCCATTGGCTGTGAATCCACTAGATAACTTTGTTTGACTATGGCCAGACACCATTAAATTTGCATATCAGGGATTTTTCTCTAATGTGTTGCAGCATGTTCATATATTCTTCATCCTTGATCTCCAAGACCATGGTTTTAGAGGCTTGTTCAACTATGTAAGCAGGAGTCAAGGTAGGGGAAGTTGTTGGGGATTTTTGAGGAAGAGGCATTTTTAAATAGTGTCTCCTTGAAAGAGGTAGAGTTACAATTCTTGGTTCCTCCCAGAAGGAATTCGATCATAAAATCAAGGAATCTTGGGCTATCCTGTAGGAGAAAAGAGGAAAATCATTCACAAGCATTTTACCCAAGAAAATGAGGCCAAAAGAACCTATCTTATAGCCTAATTTTTAGGCAAGTACATCATTCAAATCCATAACATTAGCAAGACAATGGAGCTGTAGCCCAACATAGTATTACCGCAAGAGTACAGACAAAAATTTGGAGATGGTGTGCACTTGTAACAAACAAATGGGGGGCAGCGTGTGACAGGGCATCGTACGATAGGGCGTCGTACTCAGCGGATGGGGCAATTGTAAATTCATGCTTTTTCCTTGTGATCAATTCCAACGATGAGTCACACGCTGCCCCCCTCATTTGTTTGTTACAAATTGCACACCATCTCCAAAATTTTTTTGTCTGTACTCTTGCCGGTAATACTATGTTGGGTCTACACAGCTCCATTGTCTGTCCTTGCTAATGTTATGGATTTGATGATGTACTTGCCTAAAATATAGGCTATAAGATAGGTTCTTTTGGCCTCTCATTTTCTTGGGTAAAATGCTTGTGATATGATTTTCCTCTTTTTCTCCTACAGGATAGCCCAAGATTCCTTGATTTTTATGACGAATTCCTTCTGGGAGGAACCAAGAATTGTAACTCTACCTCTTTCAAGGAGACACTATTTAAAAATGCCTCTTCCTCAAAATCCCCAACAACTTCCCCTACCTTGACTCCTGCTTACATAGTTTTTGAACAAGCCTCTAAAACCATGGTCTTGGAGATCAAGATGAAGAATATATGAACATGCTGCAACACATTAGAGAAAAATCCCTGATATGCAAATTTTTAAAATGGTGTCTGGGCCATAGTCAAACAAGTTATCTATGGATTCACAGCCAATGGATAGATAACTGTAATGGGTGTTTCCTCTATTCCCAGGGATTCTTCATTGTCTAGTTCAATGAACAACATTATTATCAGAGAGCCATGGATGAGGGCCCTTGGTTCCAGGGTTTGGCGAGACTCTTCACTACAACCATGGTTTCTAGATTTTGACACTAACACTTCTCCATCTTGCGGGTCCCAGTTTGGGTGAGCTTGCCAAATCTACCCCTTCACTTTACTTATTCTCTGAAGGATATTGGAAACCTTTTTTGGGAGGTTCATTAAGGTAGATGTGGATGGATTACAGAGCGGTTTGTATACTTTTTTGTTAGGATATGTGATGACGTTGATCTCAACAAGGGACTACCCGACCATGATGTCCCTTAAAATGGGGTGACACTGATTTTGGACTATGAAATAGTGCTTTTAAATGTCGTAATTGTACATTGCAGGGTCTCTCCATACTAACTTAGTGCCAAAGAAATCCCAAGCTCCTCGCAGAAATGGAGTCATTTCCTAAGCAATGGATACCACCAGATTTAGAAGAAGAGATTACTCTCAAAGGAAGCGACAATGTTGACTTGGATGTTAAAAGAGTTCCAGCGTACAACTCTTTTAGTTGTAGCTACAACTCCCTCAGTCGCAGCTACTGACACCTTCTGTTGTAGCTAATGTACATTCAACTGTAGACCATACTGTTTTTCATGATCCTTCTACAAAGGTTAGGAAGTCGCTAGTTACTGCTCCCTCTTCAGAAGTCCATCTCTGGCACCCACCGAAACAACCTCATGAATCTAATAACTCTGACTAAGATAAGGATTGTGGCCTCCCCTTTATGGGTTCCCTGGTCTTGAACTTAACAGAATATAATCCCCTTATTTCAGAGATGATTACATAGGATAAATGGTAATTAGTGCGCTCCAACAAAGGAAAGAAGGGAAGGCACTGATTCCCTGGTTTCTCTCTTCCCCTTTTTTTCCTGTTGTTCTCTTTCTTGTCTTGTAGCCCCCTGGGTTGTATCTTCCCTTATTTCGTTTGATTTCTTTCCTACTGCTATTGGTTGCAGCAGTTCTGGAATTACTTCTTTTTCCTTCTGAGTTGCTGCAACTTGCTCCTTCTTCTGGACAGTTGCATCTCCTCTCTTTTGTCTCTAATGCTTTGTTTCCTCTATGTGTTTCTTTGGGGCCTACTTGGTCCTATGCCTTCTTTGGCTTCGAATATCTTCTCTTCTTTTGCTTTATTGTTTTAATACTGGCCTCGGGCTCCTTGCAAAAGGATGTGGGTCCTTTCAACACCCTAACATTTACCTCTTCTAAAAAATAAAGGTATCGCTCATGTCACCATATCCATCAATATAAAAACTTAGTTATGTAAGTAATCATTTGAATATGTTTAAAAGCACTTCCACAATAAAATGAGAGAGGCTGAACACATTCATTCTATGTTGATAATATAATGATCACATTAGTAGTTGATCAAACACCGACACATTAATCAAATCGTACATTTTTCAATATGGGGGTCTATCAATATCTGTTAAAAGGACTCATTTTAAATAAAATACGTGAGATTCAAAACGTAATGTATTTTATATGGAATTTCTAGGAGTATAACCCCGTATGATTTCCTCAATTCATAAATATATAGAAACATACCAATGAAAATAAAAAACTTAACATATTAAATGGTTCCCTACTCCCGCTCCAGCGTGCCCTAACCCTAATCTCTCTAGCGATGGACACCGAGCTCAGATGTGCTAAGGCCCCGAGAGTGTGTTCGGTGGGAAAAACCCTTCCCTTGTTCAGAACTGGGGTGTTTGGTGAGCCTGAACATCGCCGTCATATGAGACCATGGTAAATGTTTCCCTGCTCTGGGAGAATGTGGGGTGTGTGGCGGTCTTTCTGAGGTCCTTTGTGGTGGTTCGAACTGGTGCGTTTGTTGGGTTGTATAGTGGTGGGCAGGTTTCCTTAGGAGATAGCGGAAATGTCAAGCCATGACTCGGCTTGTGTGTCCAGATGGGCTCCCAACGCTAAAACCGAAAAATAGAGTGCCTTGTAAAGCGTCTTTTACAACGGGGGCATTGGGGAACTCTCATTCCCATGTCGTGTTGTATCAATAAAGCAGTCCTCTGCATCCTCTAGGGGCGCTAGTACTCCTTGAGAATAGGGAAAATCCCCTGAAGTGCCTCCATTCATACCAACTAAAAAGTCTCAGCTAGGTGCTGCAAAATCTCGGAGTTATCTGGTACAATAAGTTCCTTGGAGAGATGCATTGCAATAGAAGAATGGTAGACCCACCCTATGGTACCGGCATTGGCTTCCTCTTTTTTTCAGAAGGCATGTTTAGAAATTTCAAAGCATTGGCTTCCTCTTCTCGAAGGTAGGTTTAGAAATTTATCCCTGTGCTAAGGGTTTCTTAATTGGTTGTTTTCACTTTTATATGATGATAAGGACATTATAGTTGATGATTTATGGGCATGTCAATCTCAAAAACTATTTGGTCATGAAAAACCCCAACACCCCTCTTTAATCCAACAACTGAGATCTTGTCCTGCAACCGGTTTGGATTAGATTAATGCACTTACCCCATTGTAATTTTGGGACCAAGCCTGCCTTGTCTCCATCGGTAATGCGCTAGGAAAGGATCTTGTGGGCATAGATTCCTGAACTACTTTATTTTACTCATAAACCTATGCACAAATCCTCCTGGTTGAGATAGATACCTCTAAAAACATTCCTCCTAGCATTGAAATTACAAGTTCAAAATAGATCCTAGACCCAGCGTCTTGATTACAAGGACTACATTTCAGATGCCAAAGTTGTTTTTCTTTTAGGCATATTGTTGTTGATTGTCTTTAGGCTAGGAGAAAGAATGAAAGGAAAAGTAGATCGTCACATGGTGGAAGGATGTATGATCCTAGTCACCTATTTATTCAAAACCGATAGTTGATTTTGAGTTACTTGAGCATGAATCGTCGTACCTGCTCCCATTTATTGTGGAGGTTTTCCTTCTCCTACTCCTGTTGGGAAAGTGTTTCCCATTGATGGCAACTATGGAGACCCAGATTTATTTCCTCCTGAGACTTCAAACTCATGAGGAAAAGGAGAACTTCGAAATCGTCATTCTGGTTCACACTAAGGAAATGTAAATCCGAACAATGATGAAGGTTTGTTGAACTAATTGTGGGGAAGAAGAAGAAAATGAATAAAGTGAAAATGAAACCCATTAAGATTGCATTTAAGATCCCATGGGAAGAAGTCTTAGAGATGATGTGGATGCAAATGGTTGGTTTTCTTATTTTTGTGTGACAATGCTTTTTTGTATCTCTTGGCCACTAGTAGAGTCTACATCTCTTATACCTCATTGTTTCTATCTATCTTTGTCTCCACTTGTAATTGGTGTGTTTTTGGTCCCCTTAAAAACTCACATTTTTACCTAATAAAAAAAACATCCTTAAATCTAAAATATATAAGTAACAAAACAACCATCCTAACATGTCCATGTTCATTCTTCTACTAGTTTGATAAGTTATAATACAAGAGCTCATAACCTAGGTTGACTCAAAGGAAAAGGAAAAACATGCCTAGAATAGAGGAAGTATGGGTATTATTGACTGGTTTTGTTTCAACTTTCCTACGAGTACTAAAATTTTTCAATGACTTCCAAATACTTTAACAAATTTTTATACCATGATTAACATTTGTATCTTGACAAATGCTTAGATGACGTGGGGGGATGTTTGTAGAAACTGCCTGATGGAGTTAACATTTTTCCAATTTTCCCTTGAATACTTGATTTTTAATGACCATTTCAATAATCCCCTTATGTATGTATCCTACAACTGTGCACGTCCATGGGTCCATGTTGATTTTTGAGGTGTTTTAAATAATAATCCCAATGCCTGTGTATTGATCCACATTTAAAAATTTGAAAAAAATCATATTCCGATTGTATTTTTTTATGGTTTCCAAAACCTTTCAACAAACCGATTTTGTGCATTCCCTACAATCTAGTGTCCATGAGACCAGATCACTTGAAACATGTTAAGCCCACAATATGTGCATTCCCTTAGTGCATGATTCCAACTATTGTATAATGATTGTCTATTACCTATTTCTAATATCCCTTTCATGTGGTAGGGGAGAGTGCATACACCGATAGAAAGGATATGAATGAATCAATATCATTTCAATTAAGGTAGATCTATCTTTTTGGTTTCCACATACTAAATGTCTACTACCCCAATCATTTTTCACTGAAGCCAACGTGAATCAAGATGCTAATCTTTAATTAATACAAGGTAGAAGGTGAGAAAGGTTCAAACATAGGAAAAAATCAATAAAACATAACAGCTATAATAATTGACAACAACTTGGACTTTTTAAGGTCAAAAAGTCATCCAATTAGCATCTGCACACCAATAAAAAATTATGAGGGGAGTGGTTTTGCTATTAGATTCTTACTTTGTGTTGAGCAGTTTGAGGGTGACACAGAAAAAATAATCCTCATTACATTTTTTTTGTGGACACAAGATGGGAATATATATTCCTAGTCATTCCATTTCATTATATTTCATTGACATTGTGGTAAGGATTGCCAATGACAATAATCATATCGATTATTATAAGTAATCATTATTTAATGTTAATGTTATTTATTTTGAGTCTGAATCTCGCAAGCATTATGTGAAGAGATTTATTATAATTCACACTAGCAACATCATTTATAAGTGTCTATGCAAGATTAGTAGGAATTATTTTCATTATTATTATGGTAAAAGTAGTAGGTTAAGGGGACCCAAAACCCAAAACCCAAAACAAGATGTTTAAATGGAGACAAGATAAAACAATGAGGAATCAAATTGAGAATCTCTCTCTACTTAGCAACCCATAAAGAAACCATAATAGCCTCACCACACAAACAACTAATGTAGAAACATAATACCAAAATTTTTCCAATCATCCATCCCCAAGGATCCTTCCATGAGATCTGAAATTCATTTTTAAAGGGTATATTTTTTCTTTTTCTTTTTCTTTTTTTTCCCCATAGTAATGCAACCTACATCATTATTCAGATTTACATTTTTCCTTAGTGTGAATCAAAAGATGAGATCTCAAAATTTTTGTGTACTCATAAATATATTGGTGACACAAGAGGAAGGGAATTGGTTATCCTCAACAGAAACATGAGAATAATCCTTACCTACAGGAGTAAGGGAAAGAATGGCATCCACAATCATCATATCAAGATCTTCTTCGTGCTCAAGAAACTTCCTCTAAATCATTATCTGACTGGCTATTAACAACCAGTGAGTAGGATATGAATTCTCCACTAAAAGATTTACTTTTCACCTTGCTTTTCACACCATCTAACAATAAAAAAATTAGTGACCTGGAATGAAAAATGTCCCCTACCTCTAAAAGGGAAACCTTCATAATCTATAGTTTGAGAGTCTGGATTCGTGTCTTCCACTTATGAAGATCATGAATAGTAGATGGAAAATCAAAGACGTAATTCATATCTAGCAATATGCGTTCATAATTGGTAGAATCACATAAATGTCTTTGGATCAATGGCCAAACATTGACCCAAGGCACCCCCTATTTGAAAGTAAGAAGTTCACTCCAAAATTGGAGGGGTAAGTAAGGCAGTCGGATGCAAACCAGTTTTGACATGAAAGGATTCCAATTACCGGGTTTGAACAAGGGGGGACCCAAGGTTTCATAAGGAGGACATGAGATTTAAAATCCCAAAACTTTTTTTTTACCAATTATCAAATCTTTATATGAAATTTTTTCAAAAAATATAATGAAAAATCCTCTGGAAGTGGGGTAACTATCAAGTTTACCTTCCATAATAGGCCTTCCAATGAATTGAAATCTAATCATGAAGAGTAGGGAGAAATAGAAAAAATATTATTAAATCTACAAATGAGCACCATTACACTTGAATTATGCTTCAGATTGGAGAACCTTTAAATAACCTCCAAAGGAAACTAATGGAGGAGTCTTAGAAAAGGCCAAGTCTTGGGAAAGTTTTTTGCTAGATTGACCTCCTCTAAATAGGTTTTGCCACTGACCCTATCCATTGGTTTAGACCAATAGTCGAACCTGAACCAACCACAGACACATTGCCTAGTCAGGACACACCCTGTCTCCAATGAGCTCAACCATGGTCAGAAAAAAAAATACCAAGAGGAGCTATTAGGCCCTAAAACACCATCCCTTGTAGTCACACAAGGATGATTACTTCCCCTACTTTGGGTAGAAACCTGGGCGCCAAAGCCATCAAAATGAGGGAAGGAATAAAGGATCATGAGACCGGATTCTTTCCATTGCCACAGGATGGAAAACACCTTCTTTCCACCATGCGTGGGTACCATCCCCATGGGGCCCAAAAATTCCATTGTTTTTTGGTGAATCCTCTTTTCACACAATCATTCCACATAACCAGATCCACCACCGCCATCATCATTACCAGCCCTAGGTTTATGGTTTTTGGAAGTAAATAGGAGGGACTCTTCATCGTTAAAGAAAATAATTATTAACATAATAGTAATGATTGGTTGACAGGGTGATATTATTGGTGGAAACAATGATTATTTTTTTTAATGATGGATATGAACTTCAAAAACTATAATTTTTTTTTTAGGATAATACATTTAAAGATCATTAATAATATTCATTTTTGTTCTTCTATTTTAAAATATGATGAAGATTACATTTTACTTTTGTCAACTCCGAGATCTTGAGACAATTTTTGACCATGTTTCACATACTGTCTACATTTTTGATATTGATTATTCAATATCCCACAATGCCCTACAAGAAGTGTAGCTAAAACACATCGAACAAAAAACGATGATTTTAAATAATTACTTTGAATAGAATCCCAATTGGGGCACATGTTGGAAGCGCATACTACTGAATATTACAAATATCTAGAATACATAATCACAATTTTCATTTTCTTATTTAAGTTTCCAAAGCCTTATGAATTTAATTTTTATATATATCATGCATTCATTAATTCATGTTATCTTGGAACCTTTATTTCAATTACTTAAATCCTAGTCATGAACATTATTTTCTACATATCTTCAATCAATCAAATTTAAAATGGGTTTGGGACCACATCTACTCCTACACCCAAATCCAATAGAAAAAACCTCATGTGCCCAGATATGTAGCCCTACTGAAAGCAAAAGACCACAAAAGGATTGGCTTGAAAAATTAGAATTTACCAGGCTTGTGGACATGTCCCAATTCGATAAATAATACTTCAGTGCTTGATTACCTTCTCACCTCTTATAACGAGAATGATAGAATTTTTTTTTGTCTCCTCGTGCATCTGAGACATCATCAAATTTTCATTCACAATTGAGCCCGTAGATGTACATTGGTTAACAAGGTTACCATTCACAAATAAGCTGCTCGTTACTATACAAGGTTGTCCCTCACAGACGAAGACAAAATGTTTTTTGAGTCTCATTTAGTGTGCAGGTTGATGGTAAGTTCATTATTTTCAAATTATTTTTCTATTTAACATTTTTCCACCACCCCATGCCTCTAAATTTTTTTCTGTTATTGCAGCTCCTTCTTAATCGTTCAATCATACGATTCCGGTCTTCGTTACAAGGTATTACAAACCAATTCTTTCTTACAGTTGCATCACTTTTTTAGGACAGGATTATATTACAAGGAAGATCTGTAGACATTCTGTATATGAGCGGTTCACCTAATTCGATTGGTGCACATATTTGTCCAGCTGAATAAAAACAAATGTCTCTCATGCCAGCAAAGCAATGCCAATCAATATTGATGAAAATCCAAGACTGTATTCTCTTGTTTCAATTTATTCTTGCTTTCGATCACGAAGCTTCTAGCGAATTTTAGAAATCTAAAATCCAACTGCAAATTAATGATAAAATGATTGGTCTCAGTCTTAAAGAACAACAGGTAATTGTTACTTTACATTTTCTTGTTATAACGATTTCAATTCAATATTTTTCAATAAAATAATAATTGTAATATTTTCTTTGCATGAGAATAATTATTTGCTGCAAAATCTCACAAAGAGGCATTAATTACTCGAGGTAAATCCCCTGCAGAGGTATTGTGTGATTCTAACATGGATTCAACAGAATCAACACTATAAGAGCTTCTCATCAAAAGGACGCCGTAGGGGGTCACTATGTGCATAACGTCTACCATCACATTTAACTACAGGTATGAAGTTTTTCTTTTATAATTATTAACTAATTCAAACAACTAATATAGATTATGTAGGTAGTATGTATTTTAATATTTCTACTTCTTTCTACATTTATTGTATTCAGAAACTACTGAAACTGGTGATTGATGATGATCAAACTCATTCTGATGGTCAAGATCGAAATGTTACGTTTGGCGTCTCCAAACCAACCGTTAAGGTAAATGTTGTAATATTTAATATTTAGGCCATGTTTTATTTCGTTACTATTTTTTAGAATTTACAAGGCCTAACCGTATAATGGCTTCTAACAATTTGTTGTTTGCTTCTGAAGGTAATACAGGCTTTTGAGCACATTCCACTTGTAAGGAGGCCACCAATACCACCAAACATGTACAATCCAACAAAAAGAAGATCTTCAAGTAAAGAATATAAGGTTTCCTGCTAGAATCAGCTGGAACAAGTTCATCCTACAACCACACAGAATTTCCTAGACTCTCCTCAGGTGTGTGTTTTAAGTGTAAAGTGGCCTCACAACTTTTTAACAACATCACCCTTGACAAGGAGTATTTGGGCTTCGATACTGCGATGTGCTGACAAGGGTAAAACTATTTTTTTTTTACGTTTATACCCAGGATATGATTCAATCTACTCTGCCTCAACCACAACCACAACAAAAATGTGCATGAAGTATAGGATAGTGACTCTCCTCCTCCTCCAAAAACGCTCCACAAACAGATGATGAAAAGACACATTTTATATTAGAAAATCTAATATCAGATAGTATGGGGAAAATAATTCAAGAGGTTGTAATGTCTGATGTGGATTGGTGCAATCTTGGGAGAGGAGAGCTAAAATTTTGATAAAAGAAATAAATACACAGATACCATAATCACACTTCAAAGGCATTCATTGTTCACTGCTGCTGTAGAGAGCCAAACTGGCAAGGCAGGACGTTTTTTCTAAACAAGCTCAGTCAGGGACAATTTCATATACTAATAATTACAATGACGAAATTATAACATAATGTTAAACAGGTTGGAGAATATGAATGCTGAAGCAACAGCACATGCTTACTACAATAAATGGGTTAAAGACAAGACAAATGTTTTGATAGAAAATGCAGAAAAAGAAAAAGTTGTGGTGAGTAGGCTTTAAGTTTTACATGCAAAATCTTAATATTATAAGCACTACAATATATATTTTTAACTTATCTAATATACTAAAAAAATTATAATTCTTTATTGCAAGAAAAATATGAAAATTTAAAGAATGCCCGCAAAATCCCAAATTCATTTGTACAGTTGAAGGAAAACTCAAAGTAATAAATAAAAATAATAATACATTGAGAAGGATAATCAAGGAGCTTATGATGGATCCATAAGTCTTACTGAAGCAAAAGACAGATGCAGATGCAACACTTTTGTTAGTAGGAGATGCAGCGAGGAAGGAGAAGAATATTATTAAAAATATCAATACTGCAACACGAGATTTGAAGGCATAAGGAGTTATAACAGATAGCTCTTTAAAGACACAACAGGTTCCTCCACCTCTAATGCAAGGAAAAGATCAATCTTTTACTGCTACATAAAAAATTCAACATGTTAGTGCAGTTCACCATGTGAAAGGTGTGTTGTCACAATTATGACACTGACGTAGGAATTAAAAGATAGTGGCCCAACCAATTTTTTTGTTTTCATTCTGTGTGGAAGACATAAGGAAAACTATGATTCAAAATCATAGGCAGAAAAGAGGATGACCTTTGTAATGTGTCTTTATATGACAAAACTTGTCTGGAAGTTTTGAAATGTATTGAAAACCCCCTTTTTGGAATTATATTGGCTGACAATGCTTTATGAATTTGTACTTTTCTTCATAAAGAAATCTACCACTTAAGAGAACAATTTCAAGAGTACTTAGAAATCGGAATTGTACTATATATTGTTATTCGATTGCTACATAAGACAAATGATGTTGTTAGCATTAGTTTAATATTGTTTAATATTTAATACATTGTTATGGTGGACAGTTATAACTGTCACCCTCCACCCGCAACCTTTATAAGGCTCAGCACTTCTTCTTTGTAATCACAAATACATTGAATAATCTTTATTTGATCTCATGCTATCAATATGAATAACGACAAATCTTCTATGTTCTACCATCATTGGTGTCAGAGCGATTCTTTATGTCTTTGAACCTGGAAGCTTGGGAATACAACACAGTTTTTGTTTACTCTCTCTTTGCGTGGTCTAGAACATATGCCTGTGATTTTGCTGTGGAGATCCTGAGTGTGTAATTTTGAATTGCTGCTGCTGCGAGATCCCTTTGTTCCTGCTACTAGTCATGTGGAGAGATTCGTTGAGATAAAGACAAGGTTCTATGAGCCCACGTGAATTATCTGCTATATGAAATTGCAGTAGGAAAGGCTGCGTAAAAGAGACCAGCATGGAGATTATCAGCCAACACGTGATCCTATCTTCTATGTGGAAATTTCCCAATATTCTTTCTTTATAGCCGCGTGAAGGAAAAGGAGAAACGGGTTGGAGAACAAACAAGAAAGAGATTTCAGAGTGTGTAGGCGTGGAAGACTCAAACAGTTGAAATTTTGATTTCAACCATCTTGTAACTGTCTCTAACCATTTTTTGCAGAGAATTGATCAGGAGGAAGAATGTTTAGCGTGCAGGTTAGGAGAAGCATGCAGATCAAGAGGAAGAATGTGTAGCGTGCAGCGTTAGGAGAAACTGTCTAGCCATTATCAAATCAGAAATGGATTTAGCGGTTCCCAAAGAAGCTCGTATGGTTGTCTCCATATTACACCTACATGATTTCTTCATCCAGCAATGTGACAGATCAACCACACAACCAACGCACAATGGAATTAGGGAAAAGTTGGAGAGTGTATACCCATTCATTGCGTCATTTGTCAACAGTGTTATGGTTGCAACTTGTGATGTTGTTGTATTGGTAAAATATGTTAAATATATATTTTCTGCAAATGCTCTCAAGAAGAAGACGCCTTGTAATCCCAGATATTCTCCACTCAGTACACTTTGTAGAAAGAAACTTGATCATTACACTGTGTTGAACTATCTCCTCGCAACCGAGTCTACAATAAAGAAAATTGAGGACAATGATAGCCTTGCTTTCATTATTGATGTTTGTGTAGACAAGAAAAATATAATGGGTGTAATGAAAATTGATAAAGACCCGCTATATGGTGAAGGTGTTGAAAATTCTGATGTGAAGTAAGTAGAAATACATTACAGGAGGACGGAGGATAACGGAGGATGGAGGAAATCCAGCGACCTCTTGCAAGCCACAAGCGATGAGGCTGCCAACAGATATTGTGGCAGAAGTAGGTATTGAGGACCTATTCCTCAATTTTTGGCTTGTTTATTTTAGTTTCAGTTTTGTGTCATGTTCATGTTGTTTTGTTATTCAATAAAGTACAAATGATACGAAGTTTCCTATTTGGGACCTTCTAATTGAAGAGCTCGTGGGGAACAGAAAAACACTAAAAGCAGCGCATGGTACTCGCCCTAGGTTCGTGGTAATCCTGTAAAACCACTGAGGTATCATCCTCTTGGGTTCGTGGTATGCCTGTAAAACCACCGAGGTAAAATCCTCTTGGTTCGTGGTAATCCTGTAAAACCACTGAGGTGAACAGTCAGAAAGTGTTCCTGTCCCTCTAGGTTTCTGGTTAACCTTAGAAAAACCATGTGAGACCATGTAGGCACATGCTCGTGTGAAGACCCTCTTTGCGGTGTTCTCTTTAAGGGGGGGACCTATTATAAGGAAATGTATGTTTGTAGGAACAATGTATTAAGGGGGGGAATGTTAGCATTAGTTTAATATTGTTTAATATTTAATACATTGTTATGGTGGACAGTTATAACTATCACCCTCCACCCGCAGCCTTTATAAGGCTCAGCACTCTTCTTTTGTAATCATAAATACATTGAATAATCTTTATTTGATCTCATGCTATCAATATGAATAACGACAAATCTTCTATGTTCTACAATCAGATGTTTTTGTCTTTTAGTTTATGTAAATGTTGCTTATATTTACTTGATTTTGTTTGTTTAAAATATTAACCTTTCTGATTTCTTACAGATCTAAAATAAATCAATTAACAAATATAAAAGACATAAATTTCCTTATTTCAGTTTAAAAACCAAATATTTAAAAAAAAGGGGAGAATTGAAGATGATGGTGACATTGTTCCAATGGCAATGGATCAAATAAAGACAAATATAATATTACATTTATTGAAAGTTGTAATCTTTATATGAAATACATCAATAGTTATGATTTATTACATTAAATTATTATAATGAAATCTATGTGAATTGGAACATTCCTGGATCAACACTTTCATTCGTGTCTTGAAAATCAACTGTAGCATGATCTGTTGATGTGTCTCCATCCTCTTATTTCTACTAGTGAATTCCATAATATGAGTGCTCTATCATAAGGAAAAGATTCCATTGAGTAACGTGATACATACAACCTCAGATAGCTTTCTAGATTCCTATCTAATCTGTTTCTAACTTTCAAATTTAAAAAGGATAGTGCACTGCAAACCCTCTCATCTTCCATAGAACCTAGAATCATAGTTTGACAGAGTTCATACAACTTAATATAATCGCTCAAATATTCACTTAGAATACTACTTGAAAAAATATCCTTCCAAATCCTCTTGATGAGAACATAATATTGTGGGTTTTGTAGAAGCTGAACTTGTCGTATCATAGTATTAACAAAATCAATTGACTGGGAACTAAGTATTTTTCTTTGTAAAATACCTTCTACAAAAACTTCATTTATCTCTTGAGTCTTATATAAATGGTTAGTTAGATCACTCATGTTTTTGAAAAATAAAGGATTGATAGATGTATAAGGTTTTCCGCCAAAAAAATGTTAAAACTACGGATTTACAACTCCCATCGCTTCAATTATTTTATCATTTTTGAATCTTTCCTAGATCTCTTTATCTAACGATTCAAATATCTTTCTCAACTTATTCCTGGATTCCATTAATATTGCATCATATAAATTCCATGTCACTCTTACTTCTTCTATTTCTGAGACAACCATATCAACTCTTTTTTGGAACGTATGAAGAGGAATCTATTTTCCATATGTTGATATACACAGATGATCATGTATACTGTATTTTAAGAAGCACCTGGGATTTTTCAAATTTGTAAATGCATTCTGATTTTCAAAAGCAACACCCTAAAAAATCCCATCAGAAAAATATAAAATTTTAAGACTCCAGTACACACGTCATCTGAGTCTTATGAAGTCTTTTATGTAGAAATAATGATCTTGTGCATGCTTCATTAAGATAGTAAGCTCCCTCAACATGGGAAAAATACTGTAGAGTGTGAGTATAGTTTTTACGTCTCTTAGACGACAAAATAAATATTTAGCTTTATCTTCATCCCTTTGGTATTTATACATAAATCATGTCAATGAAGGATATTCATCAAATATTCTACAAGCAGGTTCATACATAGATATCCATCTGGTATCTACATCTTTGAGAAAAAATTTTCCCTCTATCAGTTCAATCGCAAATCTCTGAAATTCAAAAAATATCTTTGGAATGCTAGATAATAAGCATGTGAATCATGTATCAATTCCTCCAGTATAGCTACATTTTCAAATGTGCTCACAATTTTGTAAGCCAGATTCATTCTGTGAGACATACAATGGAAAAAAACCATATACAGAGCAACAATTGTCTGAAGTCTAACATAGAGACCAATTTTGGCTTCCTGCATTACAACTACACTATCGGTTCCAACACAAACTAATTTTTTTGCAATGGAAAAGTTATCCATTCCGGCAATATACTTCAGATTTGAGACCACCAATTTATATATATTTTCAGAATGGCAATTCTCAGTCATTTTATGAATTGCTAAGAGGTGTGGATTTCTTATTTCATTAGAAATTGTGTAAACATGAATATGAAAGCATGAAGTATTATTCACTTCAGTAACCTCATCTATTGAAAGGTAAATATACTTTGCCTTTTGAAACTCAGTTTCAGATCCTCCTTTTCTACCAGAGATAGACATTTTGCGATTTCCCAGCTATTGGTATTTGGCCAATGAGATTTAGGAATGTTCTGTAGACGAATAACCTGATACAAAATTTTATTTTCTCTCAAATCTAACATCAGTCTTCCCTTTTTCAATATATGGAATATGGTAGCAAACTGAATACTTTTTACATGTATTTCTACCTCCATATCTTTGCTTAATCTTTCTACTAAGGTCCAACCTTTTTCATTCACATATTTCATATGTTTTTGTTCCTTTTCATATTCTTCTACTTATTTGACATGTAGACACTCTTTTGCATCTTTCCATTTAAGTGTTCTGACTATGCTGCCATCCCTTTTCTTTTGGGAAATATATATTTTCCCACAATGATTTTCAATTGTGTCTAGTTTGAGATGCATCTTGTGATCCTTCCCCTGTTTCCAACCACATATTTTGCATCGAAATTGTGTTGGAACATCATTACCATTTTCAGTGTACACATGTTCAATAAACGGATATTTTACAACCCATTCAAATTGGAATTTCCTTCCAATTGTCCAGTTTTTCCTCTTTCTTCTGACATTTTTTTTTTCTTGGGGTTGAACTTCAGAATCTAGGATCTCAGCAGGAATATCTTGATTCTCATGTCTCTTTTTTCTTAAAATAGACCTTGGAGTAGAAGCTTCCTCTCCTAGTGTATCATGAGAATTTGATGAATTTTCTTGTACTTCTATGTCATCAAGGGACATAATGTTTTCCTCAACATTTAATGGATCATGGATATCTTTAAATTGATTATTTTGTGAAGGAATTTCTGAAACGTCTGCATATAATTCTATAAAATTGTTACATATATAGTATTAATTTTATCTATACTTAAATTTTTACACAGTAAAAATAGTTCCAAGAACAATATGAAAAACATAATTATAAAATACTGTAAGATTAAATAACTTGTAAATAACACATTCCACATACTGATATTTTTAGCAGATGTAGAAACCCCCTTCATTTTTTGTGATTTTCCAAAATAGCCAAGCAAAGTATTTGCACCCTTTTTTGAACTCGCTGAATCTGTAACCTTCTTATGCCGATTTCTAGTATCCATGACTGCTTAGGGATAGATCTTATGTTCGAACACTCTGATATTGGATAGTTTAGGGTTAGACGGTAGTGGCTAGACTATAAAGGGTTGGACAGAAAAGGCTTAGACGACTCTGTGGTTAGACAACAAAGGTTTGGACAACTAAGGGGTTAGATAGCTCACAACTAAGAGGATGGACATCTGAGGGGTTGTATGGTTAAGGGGTTAGATGGCTAATGGGTTAGACGGATGAGGGGTTAAGGGATAACTGCTAAGTGGTTAGATAACTCAGGGTTAGATGGCTAAGGGGTTAGACAACTAAAGGGTTGGACGAGTTAGGGGTTGGGTGGCTCAAGATTAGATGGCTCAAGATTTGACGGCTAAGGGCTTGGATGGATCCGGGTTAGACAAGTTAGGAGTTAGTAAGTCAAGGGTTGGACGTCTCGGAGTTGGATGACTATGGGGTTGGATGACTTATGATTGGATGGCTCTGAGTTGGAGGATATCACGGCTGAGAGGTTTCTTATGTTTACTTTGGAAAATATACGCACAAAATGATTCTAAATGGTGGCGAATTACATTCATAAGATCTTATATATCTATAAAATCTAGGAGCAATGAATAGTATAAGGGACATGTAAGTTGAATTTTTTGGTGAATAAGTCGGCTACGAATCACAGAATATTCACCAATTCAAATTTCCATAATCCTCGATTTTCGTTAGATTACAAAAATTCACCACTAAAAATTTCCCTATAGAAAACTATTATGAGCTGAGAGTTCAAAACCATAAAATGAGTAAATAAAGTTACTTTTTAAACTTACCTCATTTAATTGGTCCTAGGAAGTATGGAGTTCATGTTGAAGTGTATACTTGTGCATATAATATCCTTATTTACTCATTTATTAGCATTGGTATTTTTGGATTGACATGTTGAGTTGGAATTGAGGAAAGATGAAGTGTCATCCTACATGGAGCCACCCAATCATCCTCACCTCCTTTTCTATTTATTGAAGTTAATTAGGAGTATTTGGGGGTTACTTGTCTAATTTCTACAATTTCATATTTTGAATTTTTGCTTGGGATTACATGCTTGGAGCTTTTGTAGTTGCATTTTGGGATCTTAATTGGATTTAAGGTGATTAAAGCTTGTTGTGTGATGATTTTGGAAGCTAAATGGAGAGGTGTGATTTTCACTTATTGTTGGTTCCTTTATATATGTATGTAGTAGTGAAATTTGTGATTTTTGAGTGTATGCTATGTGTTTTGTGATTGTAGTATGTTGGGATTGGGTAGATTTTGACCCTAAGAATGGCGTGGGAGATGGAAAATGAGACCATTGGGGAGGGAAAAGGGAGTTGTGAGGCATGCATTTTTAAGGGAGTGTGATTAGGGTGTTTCCCATATTTCCTTTCTCCTTTGCCTTGTTTTCAAGCCTATGTGTTTATTGAAAAATGGTAAATCTTGTTTGCGTGTTTATTTGAATGTGTTGAAAATTTGTGGACTATATGTTTTGTGGAAGCCATTATAATTATGAACTTGTCAAAGTTTCAAAATCTCCCTATTTTTATATGGTTGGGGCTCGAGGGCCAATAAGAAGGATGGATTATCCTCCTTATTGTAATAAAAGCTGGGTGAAGAGCATCGCCTACTCCCCCTTCCTTGTATTGTGATTCTAAATTGATGAGATGAAAGAGTGAAAAGTTGAAGCTTGGAGGATGATCTTGAAAAAAATACTTTTGTATTAGAGCCCAATTGAAGAATCCAATTTTTTTATAAAGTTGGCCATGTTTTTCCACCTTGAGTGGAAGGCTTGTATAAAATTGTATTTTAAAGAGAGTTTCATGTAAATTTAATTATCAAACTATGTATTGGAAATGATTGGAAGGAAGAACTCGTAAGTTGTATATTTTTCTTTTGGCTGGAGTCGAATGCCCATTTCCCCCAAACTAAGTTGTAGTCACTACAAAAAATAGAAATAATAAATAAGTGGGGTCAACTCTCCCCCAAAGACTTGTTTTTATTATATATATATAATATATATATATATATATATATAGTCAAGTGGGATTCGAACTCACCCCAACCATACTATGACCACCCTATAGATATTAAACAAACATTTATAAATTGCGACCATTTTTTGCTCAGTGCACTTTTGCCCGCATTACCTTATATTGCAAATTTAACTTATATATATATATATATATATATATATAGATAATCGACATTTCTCTATCTGCCATAGTATATGAGGCCGCGGATGCACATTTTGAAGCCTGCATTGCAAATACAATACAAATATATATATACTCTTTTACCTGAGATTTTCTCATCTTGATAAACTAGTAACAACAATATCTATGTGCATATATACACATAAAGGTGTATTTATGTAATAATATAATTATCTAAATAGATATAGAAGAAAAACGATCATAACCATAATGGGTTGGGATGTCAGTGCTTAAAATAAAAGCATAACATTAGCCAATGAGAGCTTCAACAAATAAAAAAAACTGCATCATGTTTTGAACAAGATAGAGAAAACCCTTAAAATTCCTTTGCAGATCTTCCATGAGCAACATAGTTGCTTGCCTCATCCTCTTATCTTCATCCTTGCTCCCTCTAGCCTCATCTGTGCAAATGGAGGCACATTAGGGTTAGGAAGAGTAAAATAGAAGGCCATAAGAATGTTTAGGGAAAATAAAGAGAGCCCTAGGATCAATGGAGAGGATTAAATCCATCCAACCTCAACCTTTAAGTGGAGATGTGAGAAACTTTAGAAAATGTAAGTGATACATTAAATAAACTAATACATGGAAACCTAATGGGTTATGTATGGCTGTGGGAAATAAAGCATGTTAGAATATTAATTTTCATTAAAAAAAATTAAAATTTTAAAAGTGTGCGTGGGGCATGAGTTGGGGAATTAAAATTAATGGGATGGGTATGTGCCATTTAAAAACAATAATAATAATAATAAAAGAGGGTTATGTAGGAATTATTTTCTAGGAGATTTTTGTAAATATGGTTTAGGGAATTAAGTTAAATGGTGTCCTTAAGAAGGTGACTATGTGATTTTAATGATATTATTCTAAGGCTTTGATTTAAATTATTTTGTGAATTTATTAATTAATCAATTTAAAATTTAACTAAGGGTGAAATGTACTAGTATAAGTTATACTTGAAGATTGGATTAAAATTAGTAATAAGTAAGTGAAATTAACTAAAATAAATTATATTAAAATAAAAAGGGGAAAGATTAGTTGAGCCTTAAGGCTTTGGGGATTGAAATATTAAGCGTGGACTAAATTTGTTTTTAAAAAAAATCTTGGCCCTTTTTTTAGTGTTTTGGCATAGGAGTTGTAGGTTGATGTGGCATGTTTTATTTATGGGAGTTACATTTGGTATCAAAGTGAGGCTTCTGTCCTTGGATCCAACCTTCTTCTGTTTGAATAGGTCATTGGTTGACCTAGGTTATTGAAAAGTTCAAGAAAAATATGTTAAGGATATGGAGGAATTTTTGAATCCTCATTCCTTTTGGAAACTATGATGTTGTCCCCCTTTTTCTTTGGAGAGAAGAAGGGGAAGGTTATTTTCGTAACTGTCTATAAGAATGTTTGGTGTGTTTCTCTCGTAAATTTTTAGGCGAACCTCTCTTGTTTCCTATTTCTCCTAGCTCGCTTGAGCATTCCTATGTGTTAAAATATTAAGTTGTCCATTTTAAGATTCTTTTGAGCTTGTGTGGGCTTAAAATTAAGAATTTTTTTATATAGAGTAAATGGTATCTCTTGTGTCGACATAATAATATGAGAAAATTTTGACTATCATAAAAAATTGTAAATGTTTTCTAATTTATTGATGTTTCTAATTCCGAATTAGTAGTTGAGTGTTATAATATTTGAGTATAAGATTCAAGTTATAGAGACCTTTTCACCAAGATTTTTGCATAGCGTTACCATGAAAATTTAAGTGAGTTATTCCTAATTATATAGAGTAAATTCTAATAGACTACCTACATCCTTGTAAACACTTTTGTTAAAATTATTTTCTTTCCTTATCGTTAAGCCTCATTTTGTGTGAACCTAAATTTGTTGGTTCTTTACGAAAGTGTTTTTTCTCATGCAAAATTAAGGGTCATGGTTGGTAATTATTGATTCTTGTCTAAATAACAAACATTAAAGTTTAATTCAACCTAAGTGGAAGTCTTATCCTTCCTTTTTACCTTGTTTTGTATCCATGTGTGGCTATGTGGACACAATGTGTACATGAACTTTCCTAATATTCTTGGACCTTAATTTTCATTCATTGTGATTTCATCAACCATTTTCCTATTTAAATGTTCTGTTTTGTATCTTGGTTAACCTCGTAGAAGATATTCTGAAATTTTGTATCCATTTCTTACCTACCTCTTTCCGTGACTTTGACACTTATACACACCTCTTCGACACCTCTTTGACAATTAAACACTTATACACTATGATTTTTATTACTATTGATTAGAGACATTTAAATTATGATTATTATATTTTGATTAGCAGGTGATAGAATATATAAAAATTTGGATTATCGATATGTTATGATTCATGTTTTGGATTATGATATGCTAGCTAACAGTGGTGCACAATTTTATACATGTTGGTTTGCATTGTTCTGATGTTATACTAACACATTATATTTGTGACGTATTGCCTATGTTTGGATGATCAGGTTAGTTTTGTAATCTCACTAATATTGGTGAAAATTATACAATTGGAATGTTTAGAAATTGTAAAAAATTGATATAATTTCTTAATCTTGAGGATGATTTAGCTACGTTATATGATGATGTTAATTGATAGATAAATGTGTGTGTTGTAATTCTTGATTTATTTCAAGGATCATATGATGGATGCTTTATATTCATTTTATTTCCATGTCATATTGATATGGCCTTGAGGCCGAAGAGGTGGTGATTACAAGAAAATGATATCACTGTAAACCAAAAGGGGCTAGGGGACCAACCCTAGAAAAATGGTGGGTGTTTGCAACAAGGCCAATTTGACAACTTGTGTTCTATGTTTATGTTGTTTAATTTTTATGCTTGGTTAAAGGGTTTTCCATGGGGGGTGACCTCATGTGTGTGGCCATGGGTATGATGTTTCTCTCTTTTAATTTTTGGGTATTTTTTTGTGGTGCATGTATCTCATTATTTGTAGAATATATTAACTTTATTAGTACTTGTTGATATGTTTTAATTAGTCAATTTAACTAAATTAGTAACTAAAATGAATATGTGATAAATTGGGAATTTAATAGGGTAGATGGTCCTTGATAATTGTTGGATGTGGTATATATTTGATTGCATTTTAAAGTGTGTACTCTCCTCCTTTCCCAATCTCAGAATTTTACTCGGGTACAATTTTAGAATTGATAAGATTTGTTGGGTTAACATGAGTAAGTAAAGTCAATTTTTCAACTTACCTCATTTAAGATGTTCTTGGAAATAGGAGTGCATGTTGGAGTGTATACTTGTCCATGTCCATAGCCTTATTTACTCATTTATTAGCATTGGTATTTGTGTGTTGACTAGTTGAGTTTGAATTAAGGAAGATGAAGTGGAATCCTACATGAGCCAACCCATCATCCTCACCTCATTTCTATTCTTTAAAGTTAATTGAGAGTATTTGGGGGGTACTTGTCTAATTTCTACTCTTTCATTTTTTTAATTTTCGCTTGGGATTGCATGTTTGGAGCCTTTTAGAGCTACATTTTTGTATTTTTCTTAAATGTAAGGTGCTTGAAGCTTGTTTTGTGACTATTTTGGAAGCTAAACGAGGGTAGGTATATTTACTGCTTGTATTTTCTTTATATGTATGGTAAGTAAAAAGTGAAATTGTGATTTTTGAGGTATGCTATGGTGGTTTTTTGATATATTATGTTTGGGTTGAGGTTAGTTTTTCAACAAAGAATGGTGTGTAAGAATGCAAAATGCGACCATTTTTGAGATATAAGGGAGTTGTGAGGCGATCTATTTTTTAGGGATGTGATTATTGTATTCTACCAAGTGGAAGAGAAAAGGATATATTTTCTAACTCCTTGTGTTTTTGAAATGGGGATATATATATATTATATATATTATATATATATATATTATATACTCTATTTCTCTCTCTCTCTATCTCTCTACTATATGTTTTTTTTGCTGTGTCCTTGCGTTCTTGTGTGGCACTCCTCTTTCACTAGGGCGGGCACAGGAGGTGGTTCCTCAGATTTCCTTACTCCTTTGGCTGGTGTCAGGCTATGTGTTTATTGAAAATGGTAAATATGTTTGTGTGTTTTATTGAATGTGTTGCAAATTTGTGGATTGTATGTTTTTGGAAGCCATTATAATTGGTGAAGTTGTAAAAGTTGAAAACTATCCCTATTGTTCTACATTTGGGGCTTGGGGGCCAATAAGAAGGATGGATTCCCCCTCCTTATTGGAATAAAGTTTGGGCGGTAGAGGTGTCACCTACTACCCCTTTATTTGTTATTTTCTGAAATTGATGAGATGAAAGAGTGAAAATTTGAAGCTTGGAGGATGATCTTGAAAAGAAGACTTTTGTATTAAGAGCCCAATGAAGAATCCTCTTTTTGGTAAAGTTAGTCATATTACTTTCCACCTTGAGTGGAAGGATTGTATGAAAATTATATTTTACAGAGAGTTTCTTGTAAAGTATTATCAGTCAAAACTATGTACTGGAAAATGGTTGGAAGGAAAGACTTGTAAGTTTAATAATTTTGCTTTTGGCTGGAACGTATGGATTTTTCTCCCCCCAAACCGTTTTTAGTTGAAGTCCATTAAAAAAAATAATAATAGTAAATAAGTGGGGGTCGCCCCACCCGCCCCCCCCCCCCCCCCCCACAGGCTTGTTTTACCTTAAAAGGATATATTATGGTGCATCGGGGTTCGAATGCCACCCTCACCATACTACTGGCCACCCTATAGAATAAACAAACATTTAAAAAACTAGACCATTGTTTTCCTCATGCCTTTGGGCCACATTACCTTATATTACCAATTTCCATGTGTATATATATGTATGTATGGCTGTAAATACACACACACACACACACACACACACACATACA